>CM065433.1:27298750-28710625 GCA_033030585.1 Hippophae rhamnoides
TACTTGACCTCATATTATAAAATATAGATCCTCGTTCTACATTCCCAATTCACCGTTCTATTGTCCACATAATCACCTTCGATCAAAGAATCCTTAGAGATTTTCCCCATCAGGAAAAATTAAAAACCTTAGTCACCATCACTCAATGGTTGTAAAATGGAGAAATGGGTTGGTTCCTTGGTTCATCCACGAGGATGATACTGCTCTAATTACTTTATTATTGTCTCCTCGATAACATTGATGATTGTTTTTGGCTAAGGGGTGGTGTCCTCAGCTATTTTGGGAGCATTCTATTTCCTTTCTTTTAGTTTCTCGTTTTGTATTTAGCTTATTTTCAATTTGTCTACCATTTGTTTGTAAGTTTGTATTTTGCCTTGAAATATCTACATACAACTTCTGTTAATGTAGGTACCTATGGGTATTACAGTTGTTGTTTTAGTTGTTTTTAATTTTGTGATTATTTGTGTACAAATGTTTTCAAAAGATGGTGTACTTTTTTATTGTTTTGCGTCTCTAACAATGTTTCGATTGACACGTCTATTGTTATTTTTGGATTCACTTTCAATTTATTTTTATTTTTGGATTTACTTTCAATTTATTATTTTACTCGGATAAACGGATTATGATTGGTTTTTATGAACTTTGTTTACTCTTTTAATAAAATTTGTTTGCTTTGTTATTTTTTAAAATAAAAAACTTTATGAAAATGGACATATTTTTAGATGCAATGACCCATAGACTTAAGGATTTAAGAGATATTTAAGAGAGAGAAATAGTAATTATATGCATAAATTAAGAGGTATATAAGAACAATTGGTATTGAAATTTCCTATGAAGATCAAGAACCGTAAATATTGAAAATATAGGTACTCATTTTAATTTTAAAGTTTTTTGATTGGGTGGTGTGCATTAAGGTCACTAGACTTGTATCTTTATGACACTTTAGGCCTTAGATTTTCAACTAAATAATATTGTATGTAATAGAATATTCTTCTCAATAAATTAATAACTATATGTCAAATAAAAGACTAATTTAAAGTAAAGATAAGGTTCTCAAATATTAAAAAATTAAAAAAATTATGCTATAATTACATTTAGAAGTATTTTTAGGGTGTTCAAAACACATGTTATCTTTATTCAAGTAATATTAGTATCACAACCTATAATTAAAGGCTGTTTGAATATAACAATTAGGATAACATAAGTATGTTGATTAATCTCTTCATACTCTCTCAGAATAAGAAAATAGAGTTAATCTAATAATTTGTAAATTGTTGTGGAGGATTTTCGAAAATTTCATAAATATTATTAACACCCATGCTACTTGAGAGGTCACTTTCATCCGTATTAATGCTTATTGAAGATAAACTTCTAACCATATTTCCATCATTTGATTCTAACATATCATAGTATGCTTCATAATGTTTCATTGTGTATTATTTTGTTTAGACCAACAACTCTAAAATTATAGTCTTTATTTAATGTAACATGTGTATAGCTAGCTTCACAAATGAATTGACTTAAATATTGGTTATGTTTAGAGCTAGAACCTAGATGTTAGGTTCCATCCATCTCCATCATCATCATCACTTCTTGCACTATTATGTTCATCACTATCGTTTTCATCCCCTTTGTTGTCTAATGACCTAACAAGATTATTTTTATAAAAAAAAACTTATAATGTGTTTGTGGTTCACCTAAAGATTTAGCAGTATGATTCATTCACCCTTCGTTTCAAGTCATAAGCTTTACTATTCCAAAATATTGTTTGATCTAAAAAAATATTTAAAATAATTTTATTCATTTTCAACCTTGCATTAAAAAGTATATAAAAAAACTCCAAATATTACATTGTATAATTTTTTTTAAAAGATTGATAATATCGTGAATAATATCCTTTTTTTGTAAAAATTACACCGCAAAAATTGTTATATTTTTAACGTAGATAATATCTAAGATATCCAATAATATCTCAATGATTTGATTAAAATGATACTACATAATAATATTCATATCAATTTAATCTTATCGGTATTGAATATTATCCTTCATATATCCCAATTTTTTAAACCATGAAAACATCTTATTTTTGGTTTAACAAGAACAACTAATTTGTTTTTCTTTTATCTTTTACTAAGAAGAACAATTAATTTGTTGATTAGGGTCCAACACTAATTATGTATAAATATTATTAGACCATATAAACATAGAAATATACAATCATTAAGAAAAAAATATCATTAAAAAACAATCACTTGTATAATGGGTTATATACTTTTGACATGGCTCTCACAAGGTCAAATTCTAACCCATCTCGTGTTTGTGAGTCATCTCATACTCTCAATCCTCATGCATATCCTTGTGTTTTTTATTCTACATAGAATTCTTAATCAACATTCTCTACATCCATCACCTTATCCAATCTTGATTGTGGTATAAAAGATTAGCTCTTTTCAATGTCAAATACCTTTTCTCTAACAATTTTGCAAACAACATTGTATGTAAAGCTTGTGCAATGAGTAAAAGTCACAAGTTACCCTTTACTTCTAGAAGTTGTTCATTCAAATGTATAGATATCTCCTGTTATTTCTAAGAATGGACATCAATATTTTGTGCATTTTATGGATGAATATAGCCGTTTTACTTATTTCTTTAACACAAAATCTTATGATGTTCAAGTCTTTTTACAATTTAAGTCTTGTGTAATTGTAACTTAACCGTAAAATTAAAATTCTATAAAGTGATTGAGAAGGTGAATATCAAGGTCTTACTTCAATACTATCAAATGTTAGGATTGAACATTAAACTTCTTGTCCTAACACATGAAAAAAATGGGTTGGTTGATAGAAAATATACACATTGTTGATTTAAGAACGTCTATGTTATATTGGGATGAAGCATTCTACATTGGTATCTATTTAATCAATAGATCACTTTCACTCATATTGTTTGAAAAAAGCCCAATTAAAATTCATTTTGGTCAAAACTAGATTATCACTCTTTAAGAGTCTTTAAATGCTTGTGTTATTATAACATCTCATTTGAAAGACCGTATTTTCTTTGAAAAAACTAATTACATAATTTTTTTTCATATGTCTATTAATTACATTTTATCTTACCATTATAATTAATATAATTAAATAATGTGATATCTTTAAATAGTAATTAGTGATTAGTAAGTTTTCTTGGATTGTTTAGCCCAAATATCTTTTAGTGAATTATTTGACTTAATAAGATTTAATATAATTAGTGGGCTTAATGGGCCTTAGTATAACATATGGGCTTAGGGGGATTAGAACACATTGGCTTAATGGGCTTAGTGTAAAGGAAAAAAATAAAAATAAAAATCATGAAAAACATGGATCATAAAAACCCACTCTTTGGCTATTCAAGAATTGAGTAGAAAAAAAAAAGAGAAGAGAAGAAAAGGAAAAGAAGAGAATCAAGGGAAGGTCTAAGGAGAAAGGCCAAATCTTTTCCATTTACATTTCTAGGTAACAAATTATTCTCCTTCTTATTGTAAATTTTAATTTTTGGGTTTGATTCTTAGATGAAGTTTGAGACAACTCTAGGGTGTTTCGGATAAATTTTGGGATAGAAAGAATATTCTTTTTGGCCAAAACTTCTATGCTTAAAACTTTGTGTTTTTTACTATGAAAACTATACTATAACTTGTATTTTAAATTGGAAATTGTTCAAATGGAATTAGGCTTTGAGTTATATCTCTTTGGAAAGATATTGATGTCTAGTTTAATATAAATTTTATTGTTTGCTATTCAAATTTTATACAAAGATATATATGTTTAGTTGCAGGTGATTTTATGACACTTATGTTGAAAATACGATTTTGAACACCTCAATATGTTTGTTGTTTGAAATAATTTTATAGATTGAAATTGGTTAAATTATATCTTTTTTTAAAGTTTGTCATGTCTAGTTTCAAAAATATTTTAAAATTTAGAATTTAGAATTTTCAATAAAATATTATGAATGTTTTTCAAGAATATGTTTGAAGGATGACGAATTAAAAATTTTGTATTGAATTTGATCGATGTTTTAGTATTTATAAACTATTTCTTTGATGGAAAATGAGTGGTGATAATTTCTATTTTTTTTTGTTTTTTATACTAGTTTTACCAAAGCATGTAATGTACAAATTGAAAATGAGAATTTTGTTTTAATCTGACCGTATTTTTTGTTTTTGAAATGGTTTTATTGATTTTATTTGAGTAAATTATATCTTTTTTAAAGCCTATAATGTCTAGTTTTAGATATATTTTGCAGTTTGTCATTTCAAATATTTGAGACAAAGTTATATAAATTTAACTAAGAGTATGTTCTCTGAAAATAGTATTGAAAATCACGTTTTAAAAAATCAATACTCTTTGGTATTGAAAGAGTTTTATTTATAAAAATTGAATGCATTATATCTTGTTTTAAATATTAAAATGCCTAGTTTTAGATATATTTTACGGTTTATCATTTCAAATTTTTTAAACAAAGTTATAAAAATTTAACTAAGAGTATGTTATATGGAGATTGTATTAAAAATCATGTTTTAAACAAATCAATATTTTTTTTGAAAGTGTTTTACTTATAAAAATTGAGTGTATCCTATTTTAAATATTAAAATGTCTAGTTTTAGATAATTTTTACATAATTATATATAGATATGTTTATGGAGAGTTATGCCTACTTATGTGGTGATAGGTAATAATTATTTTAAAATTATTTATAGTGAGATAACACAAACTGAAAGTTTAAATTTTAAAATAAGTTTAATGATTCCTAATAAGCATATGTTATTTTTTTTAGAAATGTGAGAATGTCTAGTTTTTTAATGTTTTTACATATTTTAATTAAACATTCAGATTTAAATTTATATTTGTTTGAATTGAGTCAAGAAGCTATTTCTAATGATTCCCAAAGATTTTTCATTCAAGTTTATGGAAAAGGGGACAATTTTAACCTTGTATTTCAGTGAGATTTTTTTAACTATTTTGAATCTATTTATTTTTAAATTGAATTGATTAGAAAACTTGCTTTCTTGAATTGAGAATAATAGCATAAGAATATCTAAGTTAGAAGTTATATGTTATTAGTTCATGTTTTAGAACCTTTAGAATATCATTATGTTTAAGTGATAACTGTATTTTATACAGTTATTTGCATCAATTTTAGTAATGATAATTGCTATGTTCGTTTAATATTTATTAATTTTTGTTAAATAAATTAATATTTTCCTTTTATTTGCTAAAAATACATTTTTAATAAAATTAAATAATTTGTATCGGAAATGTACTTAATTTCGTATTTTTGTCCACAAATATAATTTATGATAATATAGTTTCTTAATTACAATTTATACAAATCGAAAATATAATTTAAATTAAATTTGGGCTTAATTATAATTATTAAAAGTTAAAAATTTAATTTAAAATTAGTAAAAAGCTAAACTGTAATTTAAGAAAGTTTAAAATGTAATTTGAAATAAATTTGTGGGTAAAAATATAATTTATAAAAGTTTGAATATTCTACGCAGGGAGATGAAGTCCACGCGCATCATCACACTCGCCAAACGTGGACCGTCCGATCAAGGGACCAACGGCCGATGAGCGCGTGTATCGAAGTTCCGACCAAGGCGATTGGGTCCGAGATATTTCCTTCGCGGGTCGGCGTGTCGGTCGGGACCCACGTGTCGCGCAGGCCGGCGTCGAGTGGCCCCATACATGTTTGGCGTTATTCCTCGAGGCGATCTCTCGACCGTTGGATCGATCGACGGCCCGTATCGGCCGCGTCCATCCAAGCCGTCGCGCACCGAGCCGCTAATGTAACAAATCCCCGTGTGACGCGGTCCCATACAAGCCGCGTGCATCTTCAATTTTTACGAATCGACCGCCACGTGTCCCAAGAATATTTTAGCTAATCAAAGTCCGACACGTGGCGATTTACAACGCGCGCGACCGCGCCGGATCGGCTCTCGTTTCCATCCGTTACGCGCGCGCCCCAATCCCGTGCGACAAAGTCTCTGCGTGCACCCATCCGTTTCAACGAACGAGATGCCGCCACGTGTCCCACTAATTGTTTCGCGAATCGTAAAGCGACACGTGGCATGACTTTGAATTAAAAAAGAACGCAGAATCGGCGCCCGCTTCACGCTGAGAATAATTTATATTTTTCGATACAAAAATCGATACGCGTGATTTTATTTTTTCGATAAAAAAATTAATTACGTTGCTTTTCGATAAAAAAATAAAATAAAAATGTAATATTTTAGATGTATTTTTTAGCTATAAATAGGAGATAGTTTTTAGTTGTAAAAGAGTTTTTTGGTTGGAGAAGAGTTTTTGAAAGTAGTGTAGAAATTTTTGGTGTTCGGTTTTGGGCGGTAGAACACGCAGAAGCCATTTTTTGGCTTTTGTTGTGTTCTACATGTACAAATATTTTCGTATGTGATGTTTTAATTTCTTTTCTTTCTTCTTCTAATTTTTCGCATATGGTGTAATTTTTTATTTTAATTTTACGTGAAGTAATTTAATTTTTCTAGGGTTGCATTTGATTCAAATTCTACGGCTTTGATTTTAATTATTTTTGATAGATTTATAAGACGTTTGATTTGTTCGTTTATCTTGGCGCTTAATGCTTTTTGATTATTTACTTAATTTTATCAAAACGATTTGTGGCATAAAAATAAACTCGAGAAAGGCATTTTTGTGTATATCGCTCATTAGATAAAATGACATGTATGATGAAGGATAAAGAATATACCCTAATTGTAATGTGGCCTTTGAAAACTTAGAACGTAATGAATCTTGGTGAATTTAATTCTCATAGAGATATAGTGAATTAATTTAACGAGGTGTGTTTGTACAGACTCGGAAGAGATGTATGAATAAAAAAAGAAGTTTTCGGTTGACAAATAAAATGTACAAAAAAATATAAATCCAAAGAAAACAATATGATTGGAGTGGATTAGTTTGGTGAAGAATTGCAATCCTAGAGTTCTTTTATTTTCTTTTTACCTTTTTTCCATATAAACGATTATTTTGGATAAAATCATAGAGAAATAATTTTAGTACTCAACAAACTATAGTAACAAATCTCCGTGGGATCGATCTTTACTTATAAATGTTATTACTTGCGACCGTGTATACTTGCACGAGTTCGTGTGTTGAAAAACACGCAACATTAAGTTATAAAAAAAAGTGACAATGATGTTGTTCTTACTTCTGACACAAATATGGACAACTAGAGCAACAACGGTGATATAATATTATGAGTAGACACATTTTACTGAAATTTTATAAATACTTATTTATTATTAACTTAAACATGTTCATAATATTTAAGTTTATTAAGTTTTTCATATGTTTAGTTCATTCTTATTACATAATAAGTAATTTATGTCTAAAGAGTGTATAATTATTGTTTATGTGAGTTCATAAGTGTTTACTCAAATTTACACCATAAATACAAATTTTGATTAGAATATAAAATATTATATTTAACTTTATGTAGCAATATTTCATAATATTATTATTATTATAGTTCAAAAGCTTTTATTCAATTTTATATTATTATTTAAGCAATAGCTTTTTAGAATACTATGAATATTAGTAAGTATTATTATTTTTAAACCATCAAACAAGCACCATGCTCAAATTCAATAGTAACATAAAAAATAATAATTAATTAATGGGCATCTTTCTGCGCACACATGACCAACTTACATAAAATTAAAACTTTTCTCGTTTGTGTGCAAAGAGCTTTCTACACGTATGATCAATTTTGCCCCATGTACGAGTTTAATTAGGTTTTCCTATTTCATATAAGCTATTCACATTTATTTTTACTTACATAAAAATATTTATAGTTATTTGTATTACTCCAAATTACTAATACAGCTTGTAAATATTTTCATGTTATGACTTGTTTTAAATTTTACAACTAAATCGTTAAAGGTAAATAGATATATTCAATAATTAAATTTTTTTCAAATTTGTCAATTCATTGAGTATTTTTTTTTACTCATCCTATTTTTCTTTAAAAAAATTATATTCCCCCCAAGTAGTAATAGTTTTTAATTTAGAGACATGATTACTTGATTACCACACAAATTGTGTGTGAAATGAATATGTAAATATACATATCGCAAAAAGTAATATAATGATAAGAAAAGATCTTTCACACGAAGATTATTTTATTAGAAACTAATTTTTAAAACACTAAAAATAAAAATAAATTTTTGTGTTTTTATATTTTAAGAAAGCAAAATTAAAATAACTAAAAGTAAACAGTTATAATTAATTGAATTAAATATCTAGGAATACTTAATCTCCCTAATTTTCTAAACATATGAATCGTTAAAATCTCTTATATATAATTATTAATTAATTACATGATCAATTGAATCTAACCTAGCATGTATTCTTCTCTTAAGTAAATTTCACACTATATAGTAATTTATTTAAATCCACTCTCATGCCAATTAAATTACATATTACTCAATAAGTTCATCAATTATGTATCACATACATAAGAATTATACATCTCTACCTAAAAGTAATCACGTTATTTAATCAAGACAAACAATTAAATAATTTTCTCAAATTTATTTAATTGTCTTTATAGATAAATTGTTGACAAAATAATTAATAGCATAAAAATTAGATTAAATAATATAATTAAATTATAATTATAATCGAGTAAAATATTAGATTATCACGTGGTGAAAATTGGGTCCATAAGATCTCTAGATTAATAAATTAACTACACATAGTTGTATTCATAAAGCTCATATTTTTCATAAAGCTCATATTTTTCATAAAGAAAGACATAAAAATTGATAAATAAAATAGTAGAAGAAGAAATACAGTTAATATCTTGAATTGTAGTGTTAATTTTCTCTTGAATTTCCGCCAAAATTATATTCCCTCTTGAATTTTTCTATATTTTTCTCTCTTTTTAGCTCCAAAAACTGATCAAAACTATGCTAATGATGAGCCCTTAGGATTTATGAGGTGATTATAGGCTTAAATATAGCTCAAGTACAATCTGGACCGTCAAATCAACTTCATATCAAAACAAGAAAAATTGACAACACCAGCCAATCACAGCACGATACATGGTACACGAAATTCACTGGGCGAATCAAAGCTTGAAGCATAGCAGGGGAGATCGGTCCAAGTCAACACTCGTTGAGTCAGAGCCATGCTGCGTAAAGTGATTCGCAATAACTGATGATGTGACACAATGGAGTAATGCAGGGAGAAATTGTGTGGCAATATGTGACAATGTTGTTTGATTACGCTACGAAGTTGGATTGATCGCCATGCTGATATGTGCCACGCGGTTCGACCTCTTCACACAGGGAGATATATAATTTGTTTTCCCTACTTGCGTGGTTTCCGCGTGGCTTACCCACTCAACTCCTCTACTTGCATTGCATGCCACGTGATAGCTTCTGATTGGTCTTGTATTAAAAATCAAAAAAATTTTATTTTTTCCCTTTTCACTAATAAGTAAAAAGAGTGTGCTAATGACTCTATTTCATAGAGTCATCATTACTATTTTTAAAGGAAGGTTATATTAGTTCTTTAATCTCGTCTTGTATGGTTTCTTATCTTTTTAGAATTTGTAGAACTTTATTTTTGTTTCTTAGTAATCTAGTGATGTTAGAAGTAAAATCATGACTCCTTAGTGGCTCAAGAACTTAATAGGAGTATTATCAACTATGTTTGTTATTATTTTGTTAAGTCTGGATGTATAGATAGTGAAATCTAGATATTATACAACCTGTAAATGTTATGCTTATCTTATGACATAATGTTTTAAAATAGAAAAAACACAAGAGACTATTGAAATTTGATATATTCTAATAGTGTAGCTTAATTTTCTTAAATTTTAAGGTACCTTAGGATTGTCCTCACAATTATCCTTGCTTAAGACCATATAACAATCATAAACCATAACCAAGATATATGCATTGCACATTCTTAGGTTATAATCCAAGGCATAAAGGATATAAATGTTTATCTTCATATGGTAGATTCTATCTTGATAGAAATGTTATTTTTGAAGAAACACATTTTTCATATTCCTTTATTCAGTCTGAGTCACCTATTAAAACTAGTGTTAACAAGAGACTTGTGCTATCTGTTATCTAGCAAGGAAACATCACAATACCATCTTTGTATTCTTCCCTTTTACCTACTAAACAATCACCTGGAACCCACTCCCCTATTTCTTAATGTTTACTAACACATGTCCCTACTAGTCCAAACCACATATGTTTTGTTAACATTAATCTTCTTGCACCTATACAAACTAATTCCACCAATTGCTCGGTTGTTAACCTTAATGTTCCCGATACAGTTTGTTTTTCTAAAAAATATTCACTTATACCACCCTTTAATGTTACAATAGGAACATCCAAAATACCTATCTCACCTTCTCATCTCAACATCTCACAAGTTTCCTCTTCAAAATCAAATCTCACTAACACCACTTTCACTTTACCAACTGAAACTATCAATACACACTCTATGGTGATAAGATCTAAAGCAGGGATTCATAAACCAAAAATATATCTTGTTACACTAATTTATCATTCCATGCATGAACCTATAATCACTAAGAAAACACTTATTAAACCTTTATTGAGAGCTTCAATGTAGCTTGAGTTTAAGGCCTTAATAAAGAATAATACATGGATTCTAATACCACCACTACTAGAAAAGAAAATTATTTGCAATAGATGGATTTTTAAAATTAAAAAAACTTCCTAATGGTCAGTTAGAAAAATAAAAATCTAAGTTAATAGCCAAGGGGTAAGACCAAAGAGTAGGTTTTGATTTCATAGAACCTTTCAACCCAATAGTGAAACAATTCATAATCAGGATTGTTCTTACCATTGCCTACTTCAAGAAGTGTAATATTCATCAACTTGACATAAACAATATATTCTTAAATAGTGCATTACAAAAGGATATATTTATGCATCAACTATAAGGATTTAAGGATCCAACTCACCCTCAGTTTCTATGTAAACTCAACAAAAAATTTTATGGTTTAAAACAAGCTCTTAGAGCATAGTTTGACACATTTGCTAGTACACTTACTCATATAGGGTTTTCGAAGTCTCAAGTAGATTGCTTCTTATTCTATATGGTTACTTCTTTCTCTATAATTTTCTTCTTAATTTATGTAGATGATATCATTGTTATTGGCTGTAATGATGATGGAGATACACAAATCATTTCAAGGCTTCACAAACAATTTTCTTTGAAATATCTTAGTCATCTTGGTCACTTTTGGGCATAAAGGTCACCAAGCTTGCAAATGGTGATCTATTGCTCAATTAAAGAAAATATATTTGTGAACTATTTTAGCAAACAAAGATGTAGGAATGTATACCCATTGCAACCCTTATGACAACAATTTATGCAATTTTAACTCACATTGATGATCCTCTAGTAAATCCTTCATTTTTACAAAAGTGTAGTTGGGGTATTGTAATACATCACAATTACTAGGCCTAACTTGTCATATGTTGTGAACAAAGTTTGTTAATTTATGTCCAAACCTTTTCCTCCTCACTAGAAGGATATTAAACATATCCTAAGGTACTTGAGAGGTACTCTCAACTATGGTTTGTTGTTCAAAACATTAGAGACATTTCAACTATATGATTTTTCAAACTGTGTTTGGGGTTAATACCCTCATAACAAGAAATCCACTTCAAGTATTGTTATCTATCTTTATTCCAATCCTATAATATGGAGTTTTGAAAAGAAAACTATTGTTTCAGATCCATTAGTGGACTATAGAAGGGCACGTGCAATTCAAATACTACATATGAACTGGCCATACTCTTTGTTATCTAAATTTCATATGCCCTTCTCTAGTCTACCAATGATAAGGTGTGACAATTTAAGTACTATTTTCTTGGCTGAGCTTTATTTACATTTTGAAAGGGAAAGAGTTTGGATTGGTAAACTGTTGGTACAACATATTCCCTCTAACGTATCAACCTGTTGATATCTTTACTAAACCTTTCTCAATTCAACAATTTATTTTTCATAGAGGCAAACTTAATGTCATGTGTATGCCAATGAATTTTAGGGAGGATATTGAGTATAATACAACATTGCAAAGTCAAAAGATGCAAGGTAGAAACTATGAACTAGATAATGACATGGCTGATCAAAAGATGCAAGGTACTTGTAGAAGCAACTGGTGTTTGTGTTGTATAGCTCCTTAGTGAGTAATTTGAAAAAAATTCGCATGGATTAGGAACTATGGTAGGTGTTTCATTTTTGGCTATAAATAAAGCCTACTCCTCCACTTTGAAAGCATCCCAAACTTTGTATATATTCTTCTCTTTTGTAAGGATAATTTATTAGCTTAATTGGTATTAAAGTCGAAGATTTATACTTAGGCATGTATTTGTATTCCGTTTGTTTTCTATTAGAATATAATTGCTAGTTGTTATAATCTAAATAAATCAAGGAAGAAAAGTCTATCTTAAACAAATGCCAACCATCCATATTAGATAGAACAATGGTGATGAATGCAAGGTTCGAGGTGGAGAAGTTTGATGAAACCGATCATTTCGGCATATGGCAAGGCAAAGTTATAGATGCTCTGTTTCAATAAGGTCTAGACATCACCATTGAAGAAGAAAAACCAGATGAAGTCGATGAAGTTGAGTGGAACATATCAACCGATTGACATGTAGTACAATTCATTTGTGTCTCTCAAGAGAACAAAAATACATATTCATGAAAGAGACATCAACAAGTAAGTTGTGGAAGGCATTGGAGAACAAGTTCATAAAGAAGAGTAGATAGAAATTGCTTTATTTGAAGAAGAAGTTGTTCTGTTTTGAATACCTTACATGTAGCACAATAAATGACCATATTACTGCTTTTAATTGATTAGTAGCGGATTTGTTAAATATGGATAAAACTTTTAAAGATGAAGATTTAGCCTTGATATTGTTAGCCTCCCCTCTTAATGAGTTTAATCACCTTATTATGAGCTTACTTATTGGGAAGGATAAAGTGTCTTTTGAGAAATTTTTCACTGCTTTATATTGTTATGAAATTAGAAAGAAATATAAAAAAGAAAGTAGGAATGAAGCAGCAAAGGCATTGTCTATAAAAGGGCGTCCACAAACTTAACAGAAAGGAAGGAGAGGCAGATCTCATTCAAAAGGAAGGCTTCGTAAAGATGAATGTGCCTTTTGTCATGAAAAAGGCCATTGGAAGAAAAACTATCCAAAGCTACAAAAGAAAGGAAAAGTTGTGCCGTCTGATACATGTGTAGTTGAAAGCATCCCATCCTGGTGATTGGATTTTTGATTCAATGTGTACCTTCCATATGTCTCTTAAGAAGGAGTGCTTATTTAACTTTGAAGAACTAGACGATGGAGTTGTTTTCATGGGTAATGATTATCCATGTAAAGTTTTGAGGATCGGTATAATTCGTTTGAAGAATCAAGATGGTTCAACCAGAGTCTTGAAAGATGTTCATTATGTCCCAGATATAAAGAAGAATCTCATTGCTATGGGAGTCTTAGAATCAAAAGGCTTCACTATGACCATGCAAAATGGGGCATTGAAGGTTACTTCTAGAGCACTTGTGGCAATGAAAGGTGTTCGGAATAATAGCTTGTACTACTACCTTGGTAGTACGGTTATTGGGACAACATCAGTAGTAGTTTCGAAGGAAGAAGAAGATTCAGAAACTACCAAGCTGTGGCATATGTATTTGGGACATATTGATGAAAAAATCTTTACAGATTCTGGTAAATTAAGGCCTGTTGAAAGGTGCAAGAACTGGCAACTTGAATTCTATGAGCATTGTGTATTGGGGAAGCAAAAAGGAGGAAGCTTTGGCACTTCACTCCATAATACAAAAAGCATTTTGGATTACATCCATATTGATGCATGTGGATCAACAAGAACTCTATCCATGAGTGGTAAATATTATTATGTCACTTTCATTGATGACTTCTCCAGAAGAGTTTGAGTGTATCTTATGAAGAAGAAGAAGAAGAAGAATGAAGTGCTGAGAATTTTTTTCAAGTGGAAGAAGATGATTGAAACTCATAATGGTAGAAAGATCAAGCGTATGAGTTCTGATAATGGCACTGAGTACAAAAATGATCCATTTATGAAAATTTGTGAAGAAGAAGGGATAATGTACGAAAAGCACCACAATAGAACAGAGTTGCAAAACGTATGAATTGAACTTCGCTGGAGAAGGTTCAGTGTATGTTTTCAAATGCTAGGTTACGCAAGCAGTATTGGGCAGAGACTGTGATGAATACATGTCATCTTGCCAACCGTCTACCATTATCTGCTATTGAAGACAAAATGCATATGGAGGTATGGTCTGGAAAACCTGCTAGAGATTAAGATTTCTTATATGTGTTTGGTTCTATTACGTACTACCATGTAACTAAATCAAAGTTGGATCTAAGAGCCAAGAAAGCTATTTTTTGAGGATTCCCTCTAGTTCTAAGAGATATCGACTATGGTGCCTTGGAATGAAAAAGATAATCTTCAACAAAGATGTTACCTTTAATGAATCTTCCTTATTGAGAAAGGTAACTGGGAAGATTGATGGCACTTTGTAATAGGTGGAATGATGAGTGCTCAAAAAGCACTAAAATAACCATGATTTTATGCACATTAATTGATTAAAAATATATATATTTATATGTTTTATCATATATTTATATAAATTTGTCTTTTGAATCACGGGTATTTTTATTGTTTTTAGGGTATTTTGGCTTAAAAGCATAATTTAAAGACTTCGAAGAATACTTGAAGCAATACATCACCAAATAAATTAATAAATAAGTGGGAAAATGTCCGACAAACATGGAAAAATTGGACAAAATGGGTGAAAATGTCAAAAATGTCAAAAAACTGGAAAAATCGCCTGTAGCCATGACCAGTGCATGTCCCAAGCGCTCCCCGTCGCTTTCGCACCTGTATGCGTTGTCTCCGTTCAGCAGCGGGTACTGATTCCGCAGCTGTAGCAACGCGGCAACGACCAGCCTTGTATGCGCCAATCAATATTAGCCGCCAGCGCGCTTAGCCAGCGTTTTTTCACCCCGTTTTTCACGTCGTCTGGCTGACCCATGACGTCGTCTTGGCGTCATTGATGACTCTCGGCATGTCGTACATGTTTTTTAATTTTTAATATTTTTTTAACATTTTTTTACTTTCGTTTCTCTCCATTATAACATAAATACCACTTCCATTCAACAAAAAGCAACGCCTAAAAACCACCTTATCTCTTCTTTCTTTCTCGTTTCTTAGTTTTGAGTTTTCTTAGTTTCTTTCTTAGTTTCTAAGCTTTTCTTAGTTTTTCTCTTAGTTTTTAGTTGATTCTCTTAGGTTTAGAGTTCTTCTCTTTTTGAGAGGAACTTGTAATATTTTGTAATAATTTAGATTTTTGATTCAATAAATGGAAGTCTGAGTGCAGCTTGGAGGTTTAGCAGCGGGAATAGCGTCGAAGTTACGTAAGGATTTTATTTTCTTCTGAGTTATTTTTATCTTTATTCTTACATGATATATTTAATTTATGCGTGATTAAATTTAAGCTGTCTTTATTGTTTATAATCGTGATATAATAATAACGTTGTTATGCTTGCGAAATATTAAATAGGTGAAAATTTCTAAAATGAATTGATTTTATTTTTATTCAAGATTTTATATTAAGGATGTTAGAGAGAAATATATTATTTTTCATTACAAACTTAAATCTGAAAATTAGATTTTAAGGTTTAGTTATCGATCTAATTTAGAGTAGTCTTTCTTTTATTTGTTGGTACAATCGCATTAATTAGAGTGAAACTCTATTTCAAAAGTTTTTATAAGAATTATTATGTGAAAATGTATTAATGACATGTTTTCAATAGTGGTTTTAAAACTTGAAAGTTAGTCTTTCGGATAACTAAATTCTTAAGTTTAATTTGGACACCTTGAATAAAGTTTTAAAATGTCTAACCCTTGAAGGTGGCATTTAAATGGTTCGTTTTCAATCTTAGAAAAAGGAATTAATTTAATTAACCAAATTAGTTATCAACCCCGCGTAGGTGTTAATTGATTTGTTTAGTTAACAAAGAATATCTCCCATACAAATTGGTATTAAATACAAAAAAGAGAATCAATAAAATATCGATTTATATCTTTAATAACTTTAGATAATATGACTTGGCGTAATTAATTTAGTTATTATATCCATAAATACTCATTAATATAAATGATAAAATTTGCATGAATATTCACTGAATCTGTACTTATATTTATTTTTAGATAAATATTTATTGAATTTGTATCTATGTTTAATTTTACGTTTTTAGATTATATTTAATTAATCTGTATATATGTTTATTTTATGTTATTAGATTAGGAACACAAAAACCAAACTATCGTGACAGGATGTTTAGGATTTAATTTCATTTTTAAAAGTTTGAATAATACATTCCTTCCTTAGATCGACCTTGGGAGTATACTTATCATTTTCTACGAAATGATTCGTGCACTTGCGAGAGTTTTACAAATATTAAAACCAAAGTATTTGCGAGAATTGGCGATGCCGGTTTTCGTTCATCATGGAACAAACTTCGAAGCACATGGAGTTTAAAAGTAGAATTGTTAATCTAGTTAGTGGAGATAAGACAAAAACTGGTCTTTCATTGGCAGAAGATGGATTAGATGAAGAAGAGATTTTAACCCAAGAACCCACACAATAACAAGAAGAAACTGCAGTTGATAGACCACGACAACAAAATATCAAAGTGCATGTTCGATACAAAGATATGGAAGATCTACCTGTTCAGTTTAAGAATACGATGGCATGTGCACTTTCAGTTGTGCATGATGATGTTCCTTCCATATATAAAGAAGCAACCAGAAGCCTTGAAGTTGAAAGATGGAAAGAATTCATGGATGAAGAACTTTTGTCCCTTCAGAAGAATAAGACGTGGAAGTTGACATAACTACCTAAGGGCAAGAAGGCAATTGGTTGTAAATGAGTGTATGCAAAGAAAGAAGGATTTCCTAACAAAGATGGTGTTCACTATAAAGTAAGCTTGGTGGCTAAGGGCTACGCTTAGAAGGAGGGAATCAATTATAATGAGGTATTTTCTCTAGTTGTAAAGCATTCCTCCATTAGAATTTTGTTGCCTTAGTAGTACATTTTGATTTGGAACTAGTTCAACTTGAAGTGAAAACCGCATTTTTGATTTGGAACTAGTTCAACTTGATGTGAAAACCGCATTTCTACATGGTGACTTGAAAGAGGAAATCTATATGTCTCAACCATAAGGGTTTAATGTTACTGATAAAGAGAATTGGGTTTGCAAACTGAACAAACCGTTGTATGGATTGAAGCAATCTCCGAGGTAGTGGTACAAACGATTTGATCAGTTTATGTTGCAGTATAAGTATACTAGAAGTACACATGATGATTATGTGTATTTTCGCAAGCTACAAGATGAGTATTTCATCTATCTCCTATTATACGTCGATGATATGTTGATTAAATCAAAGAACCAAGCAGAAGTTGAGAAGTTGAGACTCAACTAAGTCAGGAGTTCGAGATGAAAGATATGGGAAAAGCCAAGAAGATACTTGGCATGGAGATAAGCAGAGATAGGGAGAAAGGGAAGCTTAGTTTGACCTAGAGTCAATATTTGAATAAGATACTAGAACATTTTGGTATGAATGAATAGATAAAACCTGTAAGTACTCCGTTTGTTCCTCATTTCAAGCTTAGTTCTCAATTATCTTCTAAGAATGATACATAACGAGAATACATGGCAAAGGTACCGTATGCAAATTTGATCGGTAGCTTGATGTATATAACGATATGTACGAGACCTGACATTTCATATATGATTGGCGATGTAAGAAGGTACATGCATGATCCTTGTAAAGGACATTGGTTGGCTATGAAATGGATTCTACCGTATCTTCTAAATACTGTAGATGTTAGTTTAGTATTTGAGTAGGATAATATCGTTGATCAATATGTAGTCGGATATTGTGATTTTGACTATGCTAGAGATTTAGATAAGTGTCGATCAACTACTGGTTATGTGTTTACTCTTACTATAGCACCAATCAGTTGGAAGTCTACCTTGCAGTCCACAATTGCTTTGTCTACTATAGAGACAAAGTATATGGCAATTACATTGAAGGAAGCTATTTGGTTATGAGGATTGCTTAAAGACTTGGGAGTTGGTCAAAAGCATATTAAGATAGTTTGTGACAGTCAAAGTACTAAATGATCAGAGTACTATTCATTTAGTAAAGAACCAAGTCTATCATGCACGTACAAAGCACATCAACGTTCGTTATCATTTCGTGTGAAAGATTATTGAAGAAGGCAGAGTACTAATTCAAAAGATTAATGCTACAGAGAACCCCGCATATGTGATGACCAAAGTAGTGACAGCAATCAAGTTCAAACATTGTTTGGACTTGATTAATATCCTGTAAATTTGAGTTGACACTAGCATCGTTGATCTAGAGATTGAAAAAATCATCTGAGAATCACTAAGTCAATAAGGTCAAAAAGTTTTATTGATCATTTCTGCAAGTAATAAATTTTCATCTTTAGGCAAACAATTCTCTAAGAATCATCTAATAAATGGCTACGAAAAAAATACCATAAATAACCAACCAATTACATAAAAGAACGCATGCGAGGCCTTGTTAGAGATTGTGCACCATCAACAAATATTGTTGTGCCTGTCATGTACCTTGACCCATCACTGATTAAATATATAACTGTTGAGGCGAGATCTTTTTTAACATCAAGCCACCTCTTGAGTGGTGCAGCCTGTTGGACCAATCTCTCTGCCTTGTCCTTCCCCACTGTCTTTATGAATTCATCTTCAATATGTAAACCTCGAGCTATTGCATTAACTCTTATCTGGTACTTACCAATCTCCATAGCTGATGCCTGAGTATAACATCAATACAGATGATTGTTATCTATGAAACTAAAGATACTAATAGAATGTATACAAGGTTGCACAACAAAGAGTACTTGTGAATTAGTTGAGAAATTTCCACACGGCAAAAAACTTAGAAATGAAGCCACAACCTCACATATATATAGCTACATTTGCTCAACATTCAAATGCTAACAAATTCTTCAATATTTCTGTCAAACATATCAGAAATTGTTAGTCTTTTTCCTGCCACTATTGGTGCCTTCCGTCCAAAACATAATGATTTGGAGACCCAAAATAGCGCTTTTTCTTCAAAAAGTGGTTACTGAGGTGGAAAATAATTTGCTTCTCACAGAGACATGTTAGAATAGATGTTAAAGTTATCATCAAAATTTGACATTTTACTTTTATTATTTATCCCTGCAGGTTATAAGGAGAAAGAGTAACTGAATAAAACCCCGTCATTTCCACTTGCAGAAGTTTTAATACTCAAATACCAGATTATCAAATCTATCCTCTACTAAGTAGATCAAAGGTATTTTAAAAATCAGTTGAAATTATCAATATATTCAGAACAGAAAATTTACAATAACATATCAAGTCAGAAATATTATGAATCAGTTATGCCAAGTAAAACATTTCCACAGTGTTTTCGCATGATAAAAAAAAATTGAAAATCTTGTAGAAGGTTGGATTGACAATACCCGGACTAACTGCTGCAGTCCGGCTGAACAAGACGCGTATGCAGCTGCTCCTGGATAAAGTCCTCTTTCAGCACCAATTAGTGATGTCACTAGTACAATGGAACCTCCTCTCTTATAATCCCTCATTCTATTTCCAGCAGCTTTTAATAAATACCATGGTGCCATAAAGTTTATCTTTACTATCTTTTTGAACTCATCTTCAGCTAATTGTAGATGTTCCTGCATCTTCCCTGTTAAACACAATCCAAAGTCTTTCAAATGGTTGTTCATGTTTGTTAGTATTGTTCTTAACCTACAAAACTTTCAAATCCAAATAATTATGTCAGAATCAATTGTTATTTTTCATGCCAAACATATGTAAGAGCTTTTCACATTGTATAATCAAATCCCAATAAGACTTCTTGAGAAAAATTCAAACAATTTACGGTTCGGTTTGTACATGTTTGTCTTAAAAATGGATTCAGCGGAATTGATTTGACAAAAAGTGATTTCAAAAGTAAAATAAATATTAGTTGATTCTCTTAAAATTATTAAAATCACAAATAGTTATTCTAGAAAATTTCAGAAAGCTGATAGTGTTAAACATCGTTAAAAGTGTATTGAAATATTTAAAACCACTTTTAACTAACTAAAAAGGAAACGCAATTACAAATGAGCCACGGGAACTCAATAAGATTTGCATTGAAGTCATATCATGTCTACATCCAGCTCCATACTGCCTTCTCCCAAATAGTTAGACTTGGACCAAACACATTAAAGTTATAATTTAAAGCACAACCACTGAATTTTAATATAACAGTTTTTTATTTATTTTTAGTTGAGCATACCAACTTTTTTCAAAGGTAATAAAACTTATAAGAATGGTGTCTCTTTGATCTTTTAAGATTAACAGTTTCATAATTATAACGTACTTTAACGTGAGAAATTTAATTGATTGAATAAAAAAATTTAGACCTAATCTTAAAAATAAAATAAAAAATAAGAATAATCTTGCAAAAACAAAAGGAAATAAGTGATCTAAATATAATTTAACATAACAAAATAGATTAAAAATATAAAGTGATAAATTTTGTAAGAGATAAAGATGCACTTATTTAGAGATATAAAAATTAATATAACAGTTTGATTAAATACAATTTTGTAATAGAGTTTATAAAAAATATAAATTTCTCATCTTATTTAATTAACCTTTTAAAATTGAAATTACCATAGTTATTATTTAATACGAAAACTACACAGATGGACTATGAAGGCACGGTGGGTATACAGCAATTGATCTCTCGCAAGCAATTCTTAGCAAATAAAAAAAATTCTTAGAACCAATCAAAACAGCGGAGCAGGACACATATATGCAAGTATACCTTCATAATGGTAGCAATGTACAAAAGCATCCAGGTTCCCCAAAATATTGCAAGCCTTATCCACTGCTTCATCAAAAGCTCCCTCTCTATCTTCCTCCATGTCCAAACCAACTACTTCAACAGAACCTTTTATCTTCTCGGCAATACTCCGAAGAGAGCTCTCATTTCCTATTAAAACCAACCTAATTGAAAACAAAAAGGAAATAAATTTGTTCAGAACTCAAAATCAATCGAAACCATTTTTCTAATTAATCATAAAATGCACCAGAAAACGTTTGAGAATCAACCTGCAGCCTCTTTGAGCCAAATGAAAAGCAATATTCTGCGATATCTCGTCGCCATTAGAAGAGAGTAACACTCTTTTCCCATTACTACCCATTGCCACTGGCCAATTGAACTTGGAGAAAATAACCGCTTTTATATAGATAAGGAACCCCAAAAGCAAA
Organism: Hippophae rhamnoides; assembly: GCA_033030585.1. NCBI lineage: Eukaryota > Viridiplantae > Streptophyta > Magnoliopsida > Rosales > Elaeagnaceae > Hippophae > Hippophae rhamnoides. The sequence goes on from CM065433.1 coordinate 27,320,244, forward strand.
AACGTGATTAATGAAATCCAGATTTTAAATATTAAAGTAAATAAATTTTTTTAAACAGAAATATTATTAAATATTATTATTATTTTTATACCATTAAATTTAAAAAATATTATCTACATTAACTATGAGTTAAGTTATTAGTATATAGATTATATTTTTTATTTTATTAGTAAGATTTAATAATATAAAAATAAAATAAAGTTAATTAACTTTTTATAATATTTAATAGTATAAAAATAATAATTTAAAATTTAGTTGGAGTTTTATAACAATCTATTTAATATTAATATGATTCCTGAACTTTAATCTGACCGTGTTGTGAAAGACTAATATATCAATGGACGATAGTCAGTCAACTGATCAGACTCCAGGAAAACTCAATCTGATTTCTCGGAAACCAGATGTTAAATAACTTGAATATATTGCGTGTGACGGATACCAACAACCAAACTAATGGATTTATTCAAAAAAAAAAAATAACACTATTATATTTATGAATTCGGCGTTTCACATATACAAAACCACTTAATATCTATATTTATAATAGAGGCGGGGTGAAATAAAGGTTTTTAGATTGAATCATCTATCTAATTTACGTCATTTAATTTTTTAAAATAAAAATAATGTGATTTAGGAATGAAATTAATATAAAAATAAATTATATTATTTTAATTTTTTATTAAAATAATATTATTTTATATTAAGAGATTAAAATAAGAATAAAATATAGATTTTCTTTAAAAATTTCATATTAGTTATTACTTTATTGTTAAAACTCGTCTTTTAATCGTGTTTAATCACTTAATAAAAAATATATATTAGAAGAAAAAAAATTAAAATAATATAATTTATATTTAATTAATTTATTTTTTTATAACTAATTGACTAAATGAAAAATGTAAAAAAACAATAAAAGGAGATATAATTTTGGTAAAGATTTGAGAAGAGATTATGCTATAATTCAAGATATTGGTTATTTATCGATGCAAAATTGCAAGTATACAATATCGTTCTTAGGGATTGATAACTTATTTTTGACAAATACTAAAATTATATTAATTTTAATTTTATCTATAGAAGTCTCTAAGGTTATTATAATTGAAATTTAAAATAAAATCGGTTTAAAAAAATATACAAAAGAAAATAAAGATGTTGTTCAAAGATCAAATTAATAGGAAGAAAAACTTGTACGAAATCGATTTTATCTAATCCCTCGCTATGTTTTATTCATCTAGTTAATTGAATTTAATTCTCTCTTTTTGTTAACAATTTCCAAAAATATCCAAAAGCCTATTTCGATAGTTAATTGGAAATATTCTTGTTCATTAATTTACACAAAAGTATACAATTTAATAAAGCAAGAAATCATTAAGACTAATGATTTTTAAAACTCCACAGATTCATACAAGTCTTTCTATCTATATATTTATCTATGTCGAAATATTTCATATCTATCCTATAATTCTCTCTTTTGATAGCAAATCACAAGACTAAAATCATTTAATTAATGACTAGTTAATTAGAAATAATAAACTCAAAATAAATCAGACAAACATGAAGAAAAATAATTCAAATTAACATAGAAAATCAAACATAGTTCAGAATTAAATAACATGTTTTTCCTAGAATAAAGAAAAATTAGTTCACGCTAAAATTAAATTTAATATAAACGAATTCATCATAATTTTTTTAGAAGAATTGAAAAAAAAAATTGAATCGTAAAAAGAATATACTTTCGTGTCTTCTCCTCGTAAAAAGAATATACTTTCGTGTCTTCTCCTACGTTTTCTTTTTCTTTTTCTTTTTTGGGGTTATTAGATCCTCTTTTCTCATTTCTTCTTTTTTTTGTTCTCTCCGGTTCCTTTTTATTTGCGTTTTCTTTCTTATATATATAATTTATACACATTAATTTAAATTTGATTTAAATAAATCTTAATTTAAATTTGATAATCCTTAGATTATATGCTTTAAAAATTTAGATCTTCATTATCTTCAAATTTACAATAAAATTTAAATAATAATAATGAAATCTAAAATTAATAAAAATATATATATAATTAGACTAAAGTTAAGGTGAGAAGTGATATATTATGTCAATTTATTCAAGTCATCAAAAAATCATCAAACTTAAAACTTTGTTTATCCTCAAACAAAACAAAAATAAAAGAAAAGATAATTGTAGATAGTGTCAACAAGACTCAATAGATAACTACTATCACTTACCAAGCCATGATTTGAATTTAGATTTCTCACTAATAACTTACTCTTTTTACATCAAAGATAGTAGGAAAATCGATCAAAATTTCACAATTTGTCAAGCAAGAGTTAAGATTTTACTTCAACCTAAAGCTAGATCCTTGAATGTGTGTGAAATAGGCAATTTAACTCCAAACTACCAACAAATTCAGATAAAAGTAGAACAACTGAAATCAAAAAAATTCTCTCAAAACTTAACTCCATAAATCCAATTTTCAAAAATCATCTCCATTAATGTAGTCAAATACCAAAATCAGAGATCAAAAAGTCTTTAATGAGGGTTGTAATGACAGGCCACAGGGTGAGTGCTAAGAAAGAAATGGATATGAAAAATCAAAGCAAATTGGGAAAATACTTGTTAGAAAGAAACAATATAAAGAATATCCACAAGATTCACATCATAACTTTTTCTCGACAATATTTTAATCATACTCAATAAGTAGAGTGCTCTTTTTTTTCCTTTTTTTGTGGTTGCCTTTATACTCATAGTCTTTACTAATTTCAACCACTTTAGCACTTTTTCGATTCTTGCCTTTCACTTTCTTTATTTCTTTTTTATTTTACACTTTGATCGAATAAAGCAAACATAATATGGATTATTTAATTTGAACTAATTTTTTCTTTAAATGAAAATTTTCACCAAAGTATTTTCTCAAAATTTAAGATAAATTCATGATTTTTCAAGCTTAGAATAGGAATTGCTAATGTAGTTAAAAAAAATAAAGGTTTATGTAGAATAAGGCTCAAGGGGTTGACTATGAAAATACACCATATAATAATGGCGTGATAATTAGAACGGTTGGGAAAGCTTTTTGGTTATGAATAAAAATTACCTAGATAATTTCTCTAATATTTGGTATCAATTAAGATTTCACCTCAAAGATTGGTATCAATTAAGATTTCACCTCAAAGATCCATCAACGGATTCTAGAGCAAAACAAGATTGAACTTTCCTAACCCAGTTAATTCAACTCTTTCTCTTCATAGGCCTAATAGAGTAGAGAGAAATTTACTATGTGCTCAATTATTTTCAAGGACAAAGATTTTTTTAAATCAAAGCACCCACAAAACTCTTACTAATATAATAGCATATTTTGAAAAAAGTTTCTCAAAACCATCCTCAATCACAAATATCAGTCATAACGAATTCAATCATACTCAAATACATGTTTGATAAGAGAATTCAACAACTAAAGACTATAGGAGTTGATGATGAACGAAAACCGGCATCGTTGATTCTTGCCAATACTTTGGTTTTATATTTATAAAACTCTCGCAAGTGCACAAATCATTTTATAGAAAATGATAAGTATACTCCCAAGGTCGATCTAAGGAAAGAATGTATGTGGTTTTTAATTTATTATTCAAAGTTTTAAAAATGAAATTAAATCATAAATATCCTGTCACGATATTTTGGGTTTTGTGTTTTTAATCTACTGACATAAAAATAAACATAGATTCAATAAATATTTATGCAAATTTTATCAGTTAAAATTGTGGAGTATTTATGGATATAATAACTAAGTTAATTATGCTTTCTCATATTATTTAGGTTATTAAAGATATGAATTGATATTTATTGATTCTTCCTTTTTTGTATGAATATCACATTTGGTGGGGTTAGATATTCTTTGTTAACTAAACAAATCAATTAACACCTATGGGTGGGGTTGATAACTAATTTGGTTAATTAAATTAATTCCTTTTTTCTAAGAGATTGAAAATGAACCATTTAAATGCCACATTTGGTGGCGTTAGACAGTTTAAAATTTATTCAAGGTGTCCAAATTAGACCTAAGAATTTAATTATCTCAGTACTAACTTTCAAGTTTTAAAACCACTACTAAAAACATGTTGTCAATACATTTTCAGATAATAATTCTTATAAAAACTTTTGAAATAGAGCTTCACTCTAACTACCAGGCGATTGTACCAACAAATAAAATAGCACTACTCTAAATCTGACCGGATAACTAAACCTTAAAATCTAATTTTCATATTTAAGTTTGTAATGAAAAATAATATATTTCTCTCTAACATTCTTAATATAAAATCTTGAATAAAAATAAAATCAATTCATTTTAGAGATTTTTACCTATTTAATATTTCGCAACCATAACAACGTTATTATTATATCATGTTTACAAACAGCAAGCAGAGTTAAATTTAATCACAGAAAAATTAAATATAACATGTAAGAATAAAGCATAAAAAATAACTACAAAAAAAAATAAAAATCCTTACAAAACTTCGATGCTATTCCCGTTGCTGGAAAACCTCCAAACGGAATTTGCACTCCCATTTATTGAATCAAAAGCAAATAAATTACAAAAACATAACTAGTTCTTCTCAAAAAGAGAAGAACTCTAAAACTAAGAGAAACTAGCTAAAAATAAGAAAAACTAAAAAACTAAGAAAAGAGAGAAAGAAAGAGAGAAGAGAATGTGTTTTGAGGTGTGTTATGAAGTGAAGAGAATTGGGGTATTTATAGGTGAGGATGGAGAGAAAAAGTGGGTGAAAAACTGTTAAAAAATTGTGAAAACACGGAGTGGTGATTGCTGACGTCATTTGATGAGGTCAGCATGACGTGGGGGCGAAATGGGCAATGGCGTGCGCGGAGGGTAGCAGGGCGTGTAAGGGCGCACGCGGGACTGAGCGTCACGGGGGCGCAATTTCCTCCTTTTTGATATTTTTGACCCATTTTGTCCAATTTTTTAATATTTGTTGACCTTTCCTCATTTATTTATTAATATATTTGTGATGTATTGCTTCAAGTATTCCTCTTTGAGTCTTTAAGTTACGTTTTTAAGCGAAAATACCTTAAAAACAATAAAAATACCCGTGATTTCGAAAAAGACAAATTTATATAAATATATGATAAAACATATAAATATATATTTTTAATCAATTAATGTGCATAAAATCATGGCAATTTTAGTGCTTTTTGAGCACTCATCACAACCCCCAACCAGCTTCTTGCTAGTCCCTTAGCAAGAGAAGCGATAAAAACTAAAAATTAAACTATCCTAAATCACTTCCGTGGATTGACACGGTTGCATTTAGTATGATTGTTTAAACCCATAGGATTCAGTGTTTTGAGAGTCTCGACTTGTGAGGAATAGAGTCAAAGTGAATTCTGATTCATGACACTGAAATTGGGTGAAATTAAATTGATACATTTTTTATATGAAATATGAAAATGATTTTCGACTAATTATTATAATAAATCATGATTGTTTAAAGAAATTAAAATAACTTATGCTTAAGATTTTAATTACGATCTTAAAGGAGATTAAAAAGTATGAGACATTTTTGTGATATGTTGTTTTTAAAAGTGAATTTCTGATTTTGTTGTAATTTTAGTTTTTAAGTTGTTTGTTTTTATTATTTCTTTTAATTTTTACATTTAGTTTAATGTTTGTGGGTATCATTACTGAAAATAGTTGAGACCCCCAAACTTAAAATAAATAATGTCCCCATTGTAATTTAAAAGCAAGATAGATTGAAGAAATGAAAGGAACTTCCCTGGTTTTATGATGGATCTATATTAGTTTATAATTTTTTAGCTTTTTATTCGTGCAAAATAAATCAAAATCCAAATTATTCAAATAGATAATAATAAAATAAAATAAAATAAAAAACAAAAGAAAGTTTTATGGGCTGCTTCCCATAAGTGCTTATTTTATAGTTTACAACCAGACTTTTCAATCTTCATCATTCAAGATTTTGAAGAGGAATAAATGCACAATTCCTCTCTACTTGTTATCCATAATGGTACTTCAATCTCTAATTGTTAACTCTAAATATATGATCGATATAAAACTGTAAGTACACAGTAACGTAGTTTTGTAATAAATATTTATTTAAATTTGAGAGCCCTCAAATGATATGTTTCTAACAATTTTGGATCTTTATTATATTCAAATCTAGAATAAAATTTAAATAATAATAATAATGAAGTATAAATTTAATAAAAAAATAAATAAAAATAGACTAAAGTTAAATTTGAGAAGTGGTAAATTATATTAAATTATAGAAGTCATTAATATATTTCATGCCTTGTCTTTCAAGTCTATTCCTCCAAAAGTGGAAATTTGTCAACTGTATAATGGCTTATTCATCTTGATATTAACTTTCCCAGCAAGAGCTTTAGTCGTGAATTGAAGAGCAAAACTTGTTGTCCTAAGAATATGTTTGTAATGCCACTTTCTTGTCCGTTCTTTGTAGATTTTTGCATTTTCATACGCATTATTCCGAAACTCGTCCATTTCATTCAATTGAACAAGTTGTTTTTCCCCTACTGCCTTCAAATCAAAATTAAACTTCTTTATAGCCCAATTAGCTTTATGTTCCAACTCAACAGTGAGATGACATGCTTTTTCAACCGAAAAATCATCCATAAGAATTTACATTATATCTTTCACCATATCAAAAAATATAACCATCATAAAACGTTGAAATGTTATTAAGGGCATTGCACAATCCAAAAGGCATCCTTCTAAAAGAAAATGTTTCATAGGGACATGTGAATGTAGTTTTATCCTGATCTTCAAGGGCTATGATAATCTGGTTATACCCCAAATAACCATCTAAGAAGTAATAATAGGGATATTCGGCCAATCGATCTAACATTTGATCAATGAATGGGGTTGGAAAATGATTCTTTCTTGTTGCTTTGTTCAACTTGTGGTAATCCATACATACACGCCAACTTGTGACTGTTCTTGTAGGAATAAGCTCATTGTTGTCATTTTTCACTACCATCATTCAACCCTTTTTTGGTACAACATGCACTGGACTTACGCATGAGTTGCCTAATATAGCACAAATAATTCCAGCATTAAAGAGCTTCAAAATTTCAGCTCTCATAACTTCCTTCATTGTTGGATTTAATCTTCCATGGGGTTCAATTGATGGTTTATAAGGTTCCTTCGTTAGAATCTTATGCATGCAAATGGATAGACTTATACCTTTTATGTCAGAGATAGTCCATTCCAAGGTTGTTCTATGCTTCGTTAACACAGACAGCAAATTTTCCTCTTCTTCTAGTGTAAGTAATGGCACAATAATCACTAGAAAGGTGTAATTATCACCCAATAATGCATAGCAAAGATGATCAGAAAATTGCATCAACTTTGGAGTTGTATTTTGCTACACTTTTTCTATAGAGATTACATAATCCATCTTAGCTATCATTGGCTCCAGTCTCTCCATTTATGTGCTACATGATGTAACCTGTTGCAATGCTTCCAAGGAAAATGCATAGTGGAGAAATTCTTCACTAACAAAAGGTAAATTAGGTTCACAAACAATAGAGTTATTAAAATCATAAGCATGAGATGAAGTGGTGATACATCGTTCTAGGTGATCAACTGATATATCTCCTTGAAAGGCTTTTACTACACATTGCTCAATGACATCTACCCGAAAGCAAGTGCTTGGATCTTCTAGAAATCTCATAGCTTTGTAGATGTTGAATGTAACTTTTTCCATGTTCACTCTCAATGTTAACTCACCTTTTTGAACATCCATTAAAGCCCTTCTCGTAGCTAAGAATGATCGGCCAAGAATTAGTGGGATATCTTTATTTTCATTCATATCTAACACCATAAAATTAGCAGGAAAAATAAATTTATCCACCTTTACCAATACATCTTCTATGATTCCACATGGATACTTGATGGATCGGTCTACTATGACAATCAAACTCTGGAGGAGGTTGCAACACATTCTTTATGTTTCCATAAGAAAAATTCTTATGATTTAGAAGCCCTGGATGGTAGTAATTAGGCATAAAATTACCTCGATAGTTGTAGTTCTTATTCTTGTTGTATTAAACTTGTTCTTGACTTGCTTCGTTCATTAGAACTATCATACTTAGAGTTGCAACATACTCTGCACTTTGTGGTATTCTTTGGGTTTTCAAGGTAGAAATTTGATGAGCTAGATAAGCTATTTGAGCTAAAAGGGAAATAAATGGTTCCAATTCATGAATCCAGGCAACTTTCTTAGCCATAAATCTTTTAGTTGGCCATTGATAGTTGTTTGAGGCCATTTCTTACAAAAGAAAAGTAGCACCTTCAGGTGTTTTTGACATCAAAATTCCACTAGAAGCAACATCAACGATGATTCTAGTTTTCCTATTTAACCCATTATAGAACATCTAAACTTGCAACCAATCTGGCAATCTATGTTAAGGGCAATGTTGAATCATATCTTTATACCTTTCACACGCTTCATAAAATGTCTTAAAATCATTTTGCTTGAACTGACCAATCTCATTCCTGAGTTGATCTATTTTTATAGGTGGAAATAATTTAGCAAGAAACTTTTCTACATTGTCTTACCAACTAGTGATGCTTCATGGTTGTAGAGATTGTAGCCAACGTCTAGCCTTGTCCTTCAATGAAAAAGGAAAAAATCTCATTCTAATGGTGTCTTCAGTAATACCATTCATCTTTATAGTGTCACAAATCTCCAAGAACATCGCCAAATGAATATTGGGATCATCAAGTGACGATTTGTTAAATTGGATTTGTTGCACCATATGGATCAACACAGGTTTGAGCTCAAAATTATTAGCATTAATAGTCTTATGTCTTACACCTTAGTAGTTTTCAATCACAATCAGACTTACATAATCCATCAAAGTGTGTGGTTGTGCATTCTGTTCTCTTGTAGCCATGGCTAGTACTTTTTTCTTTTTTCGTGATCTAAAGGTTCTTTCAATCTCCGGATCAAAATGAATAATGTTTCGAGTTCTAGCATAGCTCATCCAACATCAAAAACATACTTTGTATCGATATTGGTAAAAATAAGAAAAAATCAATATCCGACAACTGCGCCAAAAACTTGATCGGTGTAAAACTACAAGTGCATAATATTGTAGTTTTATAACCACTATCACTCACTAAGCCCTTATCTGAATTTAGATTTCATCACAAATAACTTACTCTTTTTACATTGAAGATATCAGGAAAATCGATCAAAATTTCACAATTTTTCAAGCAAGAGTTAAGCATTTACTTCAACCTAAAGCTAGGTCTTTGAGTGTGTGTGGGTGAAATAGTCAATTCAACTCCAAACCACCAACAAATAATTGATCTATAGAGGCAATTAGATAGATTTGAGAGAGTTATTTAATTATTTATCTTAATTAAATAATATGCATAATTTATACGCAGAAATGTATGATTCTTATGTATGTGATCCATAATTGATAAACTTAATGAGTAGTATGGAATTTAATTAACATGGAAGTGTGATTAAGTTAATGAATATATTGTGTGTAATTTACTTAATAGAGAAATATATGGTAAGTTATATTCAATTTATTAGTAATTATATTGGGGGGATTTTAGTGAGTCACATATTTAAAAAAATTGGGAGATTAGGTATTTGTAGATGTTTTCTCATATATCTTCTTAGCTACCAATTTTGAAGTGATTAATTATTATTATTATTTATTTTTAATTCTTTTAATTTTGATTTCTTAAAACATAAAAACACAAAAAAAATTGATTTTTATTTTTTTTGTTTTAAAAATTAGTTTTTAATAACATCATTTTCTTGTAAACGATATTTTTTATGATTATATTATTTATTGCGATACATATACTTGTGTATTTATTACACACAATTCATGATCGATCAAGAATACCTCCCCTAGATAGGTAAAATAACATACAAAAATGGTGTGATTAGAAAGGTCAAGAACCTAAATACTAACAGAACTATAATCAAACATTTATGCCCATTTAATCAAGTCATAAAAGGTCTAAGCGGTGATGTTAGATGTAATTTAGTACATCCCATGTTGTAAGCGAAAAGTGGTCATAGTCATCAAAAAGTATTATGGGTCGAATCTAGTAAATATTGAATCATTAGATAAACATGATCACATAATAATCTTAATAAATTAATAAATGATCAATAATTATTCTTTAATTATTGAAAAGAGATAATTATAGAGAGATAACAATAATGTTATAACTAATCTATCTACAAAGTAATGAATATCTATCATGTTAACTCTAATTCATATATATATATATATATATATATTCACAAATGTACATGTTTACACATAATATAACTTCTCTAACATAACAAATAATCACAATCAAATAATATCTTTTAGAGTAAGGTCAAAAGTTAAGATTCTAACTAATCTTTTTATCTCACATATTTATGAAACATCAAAAATTATTTAGAGTTGATTTTTATAAATATACATTTTAATATATTATTTTATGTAATTTAACCGGTTGTTGGAAAGACTTGACTCAACGTGGAAGGTGCAATGAAATTTTAGGTAAACTACCTTTGAAACCAAGATGGCTTTTTGAGCCAAGAGAGTGCATGTAACACTTTATTGTAACCCAATATTACTGTAATCTTCTTCCTACATAGCGGGACTTAATTTAATTACTACAAATTTATAATTGGGTTGCCACCAGCCACCACACGTTTAATGGTGGAAAATACTCCAATAAAGCCTCCTCGGAGTCCATCAATATGACTGGTCATGAATAAATTAATAAGATTCTGTTACTAATATGTTTCTATATAAACAATAAAAACAAAGTCCAGTCAAGATTTATATTATTTAAAGTTTAGTTTACGAGACGACTTGATTAAAAAATATGAAAATGTTAAATTACATATTACATTTTTAAATAAATAAAATTTTGCTTTTAATTTTTTATAAGATATATTTATTTTTTATAACATAAAATATAAATATATTATGTATATTAAAAAAAATATGTTTAAAATGTTAGAAATATCAATTAAATAAATAAAACATATAAAAATAAATGGAAAATAAAAGGCTTGTGTGAATACTGAGTAGGTATTTGGATATGGCAAAGTCATGTGCAGGCGAAGTTAGAAGAAATATATGAATGCAAAACTTAATGAAATGTCAGTCAGTACGTCAATTTTATTTTATTTTTCAACTTAAATCAACGAATAAATAATATTTTTTATAATTTATAATAATTAAAATAATATTTTTTAAAATTATAATTATAAAATTAATGTTTTTAGCATGTTTAATATATCATATTAGATAGAATAAAGATAGTTATATTATCAATTATATTGAATTGTATTATAATTATTTCGTATAATATTTGAAAACAATATGTATAATATAATTGAATAAAATTAATGATAAATATTTTAAAAAATAATTTATATTGAAAATAATATTTAATTTTTATGTACTTTTCTTACCTATCAAATAATTTCATTATAAAAATTTATTTATATCAATATTTAATTAGTTTTTATATTTTCTAACATTTAAAAAATATATTTTTAATTTGAAATGAAAAAAGTCAAGACATGATTTTAGAATTAAAATTTCAAAAATGGTAAAAAAATATACAATATGATTTAGACTCACATCAATTACTGGTGCTAAATCATATGAATGTATAAAAATTATACAATTAGAATTCTTAATATTGTGTAACAAATATTTTTTTGTGTTCAATTCATATATTTTTACTCTTAAAAAAAATTAATTCATAATTTTACATAAATGTTTCCCAATTTGATGTTATTCAAATTAAATTACTATTATCTAGATACGTTTAATATTAAATTTTATTTAATATTATTGAGATATTATTTTTATTATTATAAATTTTAAAGACATAATTTTATGTAATTTGTTTGTTTAAAAGGGAATTTCGTTATTCAAATTTACTAAAGAGATACAAATATCTCATAATCAATAAAAATTTGAATCTTAGCTGAAATATTATATATATTTAGATGATTTAAAAATTAAATTTTTAAAATATAATTTGTACTTGATAATAATATCAAAATTTAAAAAATGTTATAAATTTAAAAAATTAAATGTTTAAATATAATATATAAATGATAATATCAAAAGTTAATTTACATTCTATACTTAATATTTGAATAGATTATGATTAAGTTATTTTTTAAGTTAGTAAGTTTTAAAAATTAGATTTTTAAAAATACAATTTGTGTAAAAATTAGATTTTTAAAAGCATTATTTGTGTAAATAATATTAAAATTTTTAAATCATTATTTATACACAATAATAATATTAAAATTTTTAAATTTATACTATAAATTTAATAAATTAAATTTTTAAATATAATATATATAATGATAATACAAATACTTAAATTTGTGTCTTTGAATTTGATATTACACTTATCACTTGATTATATATGAAATTATAATCAAGTTTTTTTAAGTTAATAGATTTAAAAAATTAAAATTTTCAAATATTATTTGTATACAATCATATTATCTAAATTCTTAAATTTATGTTATAAATTTAAAAATTATATTTTTAAATTTAAAGTTTATAATGATAATAAGAGAATTAAACTTATTTTTTATATAGAAAACTCTGTACTTATCATGTCATTGTGAAGTTATAATTATATCTTTTTTGCCTAATTCATATATGAATTAAACCAAGTTTAAATTTATTTTGTGTATTTTTTTGTCAATAGTTTTTTTAATAGATTAATGATTTAATTTTTTGATATTTCTTTAAATAATTAAATATTTACATATATATATATGCATACAATTTATACATATAATTTTAAAAAATTATATTATAAGAAAATTTATAATTTTATATATCAATGGTATCATTTTTATTAAATAATTATCTATAAATATAAATTAATTTTATTTAATAATTATCTAAAAAATAAATTATATAAATTAATTTATAAGTTTAATTTTTGTTTTTGTTAGCTTACATGTATAAAATATTATATTTTATTTATAAATAATCACTAATTAATTAATTTATTTTATTTATAAACAATTACTAGTTAAATTAATCATCTTAATTTATATATATATAAGAGGGAAGAATATGTTTTTTTTTTTGGTAAAAGAGAAATTTCATCTTTAAAAAAAATGCTGTAACAGTACATCTATTTAAACCAGACGTTCAATTTAATTTCATTTATTTAAAAAAAAAGAGAGTATGTTTTAGCCTTTTCAATTAAAAAAAAAGATAATAAAGAATAGTTTACAGAAACATATATGTTTTACTAAAATATTAAATCACATGACATATATATATATATATATATACACACACACGAGGATTTTATGAAGGTAAACATGTTATTTGGTTTATAGCTTATATATTTACTAGTGGAAATTTTATTGTATTAAAGTAGCAAGAATAATACGAATTATAATGTACTTGGGTAAAAACTTATAACTCAATTTAACATGTTATTCAATTGGAGTTATAAGAATTACGAAATCTAGATGTAGGATTTTTATTTTAAAAAAATTTCCTCTGCCAACCTTTATACATCAAAGCAAAAGTTACATGAGAAAATGAATCATTAAGCATGTTTTGAATATCGCGCAACATACATCAAAATTACATTGGGTCAAATTAAAAGAGTGTAATATTAATATTAACTCATAAACATGATAAAATATTCAACCTTATATTATCACAAAATAAATTTTTATTATTATAATTATTTTTAATAATAATAATAATAATAATAATAATAATAATAATAATAATAATTTTATTTATCAATAGAGATAATTAATTATATCCGTAGAATTTACAATTTATATGGTATAACTATGGTTATAAAAATAGCAAAAGAGTTAATTTTTAAGCAATTTTTATAATTATAAAAAAAAACAATTCATTAAAACAGAAAAACATTATTTTAAAATTTATAATAATAAAAATAATATATTTTATGTTTATGTCATATATTTTTATTTAAAAAATTTTAATTCATCATATTATATTGAAAATTATTTAATTAGATAACGTTTAAATTAAAATATAATTATCTATAAATATTTAATATTTAATTATGTTTAATTCAATCACATTTAATATTATTATGTGTCATTTTTATTGGATATTAAGTCTTTCAAATCATATGACTATATCATTCATACATTTGATCTTGTAACTCTCTCATTGAGCTTATTTAGTCCTGTAATTTAAAATTATGATTAGTTAAGTTAAAAAATTTTAAAATTTAAATTTTTTCAAAAATAAAATAAAAATTATATATTTTATTAATAAAAAAATTGAAAATGATCTTTTTCTCTCCCTTCCACTTTATTCATTCTCACTCCTACCTTTTTTTTCTCAATTTTTTTTATTTTTTATTAATAAAACCAAGAAACGGAATAAAAAGAAAGAAAAATGAAGAAGAATGAGGGAAAGAAAGAGTAAAAAGGAAGGCAGATATAAAGTGAGGGAGAAAGAGTTGTGTTTTTTATTAATAAAACATATAATTTTAAATTTATTCTTAAAAAATTTTGTTTTTTAAAATTTTTAATTTAATTAATCACACTTTTAAATTAAATAACTAAAAGAATACAAATTAAAATATATAAATTATACAATTACTAAAGTAAAAGTATTATATTTTTACTTTTATTATTATAAATTTTAGATATATTATTTTTAATTAATTTTTCCTTTTAACACAGCATTACTTCTACTTGACCTTTGTTCGATTTACTTGTCAATTTTTCCCTAATCTATAATTTGGAACTTTATTGCAATACAACATCACCCAATATCAATCATGCATCTCAAATTCTAATAGCGTGAATTTTCTTTACTGGCTCCCTTTATAAAATTAAGATGACTAACAATGTATACTTCTAAAATTAAATGCATGGAATAATCTCATTTCACGAATTAAATTTTACAAACAATTCTCTCATGTAAATGAAAAAAAAATTGATTTATTTATTATTAAAATTCTATTGTATATCTTCTTCTTTTCCTAGTATTTGCGTGGGATAAGAGATATGCGTTATTTTGAAATCAATTGAATAATGGAAACCTAAATGCAACTCATGCCTAAATAAAAAGAATTAAAACTAATTCTTAGTATAAAATATGGTTACATCCTTGTTACATAATATTAAATAATATTATTATATAATTTTATGTTTAGTTGTAGAGTGATATCTATTATATAAAATAAAATTATAGATTAGAAATTTAACACTAATAATAGGTACAGATGTAAACCATACTGAATATTTTATTTAATATGTTTAAAATTTTAGTTCTAAAATAATATATCTTGATTTTTTTTTCATCTCAAATAAAAAATAATTTTTATTTTTAAAATATAAAAATAAATTAAATATTTCTTTGAATAAATTTTTTAATGAAATTATATCATGGTAAGAAAATTACATAACATAAATGAAATACTATTTTTAATATAAACTATTTTATTACATATTTATTATTTATTTTATTTAGTTATATTATATATATTATCACCAAAAACTGCAGAGATTAATTATAATACAATTCAATTTAATATAATTATATCTAATTTATTTAATATGATGCACCAAACATATCCTAAAGTTATATTTAATTAACACTAATATAAATGGTAATGAGAATGATTGATAATAATTCTATGTTTGGTTAGACTATTAATTTAAAATTGAATCCAAACATGTCTTCAATAATATACTAAAATACTATATTTTTCTCGTATATTTATATAACTATTTATTATTATTTTTCATTTAAAAATAAAAAAATATTTAAAATTTTATAAATTTTATAAATTTTATAAATTTTTAATTATTATTATTTTAATTTTACTGCCTAAACAAACATAATAATAATAATAATAATGATGATGATAATGATGATAATGATCATGATAGTAATATTTCTATTGAACTTAAGATGAACATTCTTATCCATATTATATTTTCAAACCATGACATAATAATTTAATTATAATTCATTTTACAGGCAATTATAAGTAACTTTTGAGTTTTATATTCGTAAAATTTATAATAATAAAAATAATTTTATAATAATATTAATGATATTTAATTTGATAAAATTTAAAATTAAATATATCTAATTATTTAAAATTTTATTTAAATAATATTCAATTATATGGTAATTAATATAAAGTTTTTAATATGGGTTTTTAAATAAAAATATATAAAATAGACATAAATAATTTTATTTATAAATTTTATAAATATTGTTTCCTAAATTTTTAAATTATAAGATGTATTTCAAGTATATTTACAATTACTAGTTTCTTTTTGTGTTTGTGCTTATTCTGTTATTTAAAAATTCAGTATTCCATTTTATAGAAATTTTAAAGATGTATAAATATTTTTTGTACCAAAATTAATTATATCTAACACATGATTAGATTATTTTAAAAAATAAAGAATTGATTCAAATGTTTAGATAATTTTATCACATGCCATTGTATAAATAATTTGAATGCAATAACGAATCAAAAACTTATATATTATTAGCATTTCTTTCTTTTTTAAAAAAATAAATTCTAAGTTAAATTTCAAATTTTTTATTTTACATTTTAATTTTTAAAAGGATCAAAATTTTAGGGTTGGAAATGCTTCTCTTTTAACCAAAAGTTGTTTTAAATAGTTTAGAGTACTTTTAAACATATTTGATAATTTTCATTACGGGTGATTTTAAAATTTTAAAGAGTATTATTTATACTTTTAATAAAAATAAACAATCCTTACTTTAAAAAAAATAATATAAGATGTATGTCCTTCTCTTAAATTAATTACCAAAATACCACTTTAAATCACTAATAGCAATTAGTAATTTTGTTTTGCTAAATATCTTAATGCTTTTTCTTTAAATTACTCTTAATTAAATTACTTTATTTTTAATAATTTCTTTTAAAATCACTTTTAAAAGAAGCATGTACAAACAGAACATTAAATATTGTTAATATTTTGGAAAATTCTACTTAAAGTGCCACATATGTCACAACATACATACCCTCAAAATATCTAAAATTATTTAAAATAAAATAAAAACAAATATATACAATCCACTAAATACTTGTCACATTTCTCTTCTTCAAGCTAAAAGACAACTAGTAACAATTTTGTCTAACTTCGTTAATATCATTACAACCTTCAAACCTAACCCAAAATATATAACTTAATCATTTTAATTTTAGATGGAAAACTTAAACATCTAACCTGAATATTAAAGAATAATTGAAATAAGTATATATAAAATTTTTACTATATTTTTCGCATTTTTCTCTGAATTAATACATGTTTAGCAAACTAGGGTTGTACATATAAAAATGTTTAGTTACATGAGCCGATTTTACATGTAACTAAACATTTTTTTACACGTACATCCCTCGTTCATCAAACATGTATTATTTTTGAAAAAATTACAAAAAAGGCAAACATTGCAAATATATTCTTTTGATTTCTTTTAAATCTTTAATATTTATGTGTCTAAGTTTTCAATATTAAAGTAAGTAAAATGTATAATGGTTATATGATTTGGGTTTAGGATCGAAGTTTATAATCAAGATTTGAAAAATTAATGATATTGTCAATAATATTGTAATATTATCATTATCTTATACACATCGATAGTAAAATGTGATATCTATAGTTTTTGAATAAATTATCTTGAAATTGTCAAAAATATAGTCAAATTGTCTTTAATGTTAAATTATCATAAAAATATCATAAATATTATGGATATTATTACTAAAATATCATTAAAATATAAATAGAAGTCGTATAATTAAATTGATAGATTATATGACTTAACTGACCATATAAGACACAAATTGGCACAACTAATAAAACAGTTGTCGAATTATTTATAGTTGGCTTCTTAGGTCAACTAAAAGGATGGTAGGATCACCATTTATCAAAACAACAATAGTCAAATATTTGCAATACATTGGTGAACTCATACTTGATCAACATGGAGCTCCTATTCAGGATGCAGTCTCCACATTACTCTTTACAATATCACATCATTTTATGGGAGATTTATCCCATCTAAAGGATAAAAAAATTGATCTTCTTTCAAATATAAGAAGCAAGAAGACGAGTGATTTTCAAAATTATAAAATTATATTTCTGAGTAGAGTTGTGTTAAGAGATGACTCTACATAGCCATTCTGGAATGAAAAGTTCTTAGCAGGATTTCCTTCACTCCTAGGAGAAAAAATAGGAACAAAATTTGCGAGACATATAGGAATCATATCATTTCTTATGATCAATTAACCTATGGTGAGTTGATCAGTTTCGCTCAAAACAGGGTATTCAGATTTGTCAAAATTTGAAAATCCAAAAATAAATGAAACAATAGCTTAAAATCTCCAGAAGAGAAATTGGATTATTTTGCAAACAATTTGATAACACTTTCTCTATTGACAAAAATTGTGAAGGCAATTGCAGTAAAACCATCACAAAACCTTATAAGAAAATTTATAAAACTTATAAGACATTTTCAAAATACAAAAAACCTTTCTATGAAAAACCAAGAAATGATTTTTATAAAAAACCTTATGAAAGAAATTTCAATAAGGAATCAAAACCCCATGATAAACCCTCTAATTTTTTTAAAGGATTTACATGTTATAATTGCGGTAAGAAAGACCATACTGCTAAATATTATAAGATGTCTAAAAAATTTCACGAACTAAATCTTGAAGAAGACACCTTAATTAAAATCTCTTGCTTAATGGTAGATGAATCATCATCATCTGAGTCCGAACCTTGGTCAGACGACTCAAAAGATTTAAATCCCCAAGTAGACGAGTTAGCATCCATTAACTCTGATACTTCCAATATTAATGTATTAACTAAGAAAGAAGATGAACAACTTCAAAATAAAATCCTTAAGTTAAACGACCCTCAAATTTCAAAATTATATATGGACCACTTGGTTAGTTCTTTAGCCAAAGCCCAACCATTACTAAAACCTTTTGAACTTTCATCTACCAGCATAGACTATTATAACCTCATTGTTTTTTTGGAACGTAAGAACAAAACATTAAAGCCAAAAAGTCAAATTCAAGACTTAAAAGCTAAATTCAATACCATTAAGCTAGAACTCCACCAGATTAGGGAAAAACATAAAGAATATGACCTTAAGTTTAAATTACTTGACAAAACTAGAGTCAAAACCCCAATCGGTATGAGTGAGTCAGATGACGAACTTGAACCAAATACCCAAGAACTTAAGAACATTGAAAGAGTTCCTGAAATTGTTCTTCAAATTCTTAGACAAATCACCACCAGAAAATACAAGATATCTATTACCCTTGTATTCCTTGATCAATCAAAACTTGAGACAATAGTCTTATTTGATACAAGCATTGATCTTAATTGTATCAAACCATTAATCGTTCCTAGACTATTTTATCAACCAACGGATGAACAACTTACCTCAACCAATAAATAAAAAATGCATATCATTGGTAAAATGGAAGTTGGAATCCTTAACAAATTATTCCTTATTAAAACTACATTCGTGATTGTATTCGATATACGTTATCCATTCATATTAGGAACACCTTTCATGAATAATATTACTCCATATTTTGTCAAAAATGACAAGATTTTATTCAAAATTGAGGAGAAGACCTTCAGTTGTCCCTTCATTGAAGAACCAAAAACTAGGAATCTTAACCTTATTAAAGCCAATTCCATCCATCAAAAGGAGATTTCCATTCTTATCAAGCATAGAGAAAAAGGACCTTATCTATCTCAAATCCAGAGTTCAATCTCGTACCGTTGAGAAAGAACTTCAAATCCTAGAGATACAAGATAAGATCTCCAAACTACAAAATTCTTTCGAAAAAGAGGTTTGTTCTGACTTACCAGTGCTTTCTGGGAAAGACAAGAACATATGGTAGATTTACCATATGAACCAACCTTCAATGAAAGGGACATTCCCACAAAAGCAAGGCCTATTTAAATGAATAATGACCTTGAGCAATTATGTAGAAAAGAGATAATCAATCTCTTATCTAAAAAATTAATATGACCTTCCAGATCACCGTGGAGTTGTGCGGCTTTCTATGTTAACAAACTAGCCGAAATTGAAAGAGGAACCCTCGGCTAATTATCAATTATAAACCTTTGAACCAAGCTCTAAAATGGATTAGGTACCCTATTCCAAATAAAAAAAGACTTGCTTCAAAAATCATATTCATCATCCATCTTCTCTAAGTTTGATATGAAGTCAAGATTCTAGAAAATCCAAATCAAACCTAGAAATAGGTATAAAACAACATTCATTGTCCCATTCAGACAATATGAATGGAACGTTATGCCTTTTGGGCTCAAAAACCTAGTGTGAATTTCAAAGGATTGTGAATGACATATTCAATCCTTATTTAGAATTTTGTGTAGTATATATCGATGATGTATTCATATTTTCCAAAGATCATACAACACATCAAACATCTCAAAACCTTATTTCATATCATCAAGAAAAATAGATTGGCTCTATCGGCCAAGAAAATGACACTTTTCAAAAACCAATATTATGTTTCTTGGACATAATGTGCCTAATGGAATAGTTATTCCAATCGAACGATCCCTTCAGTTTACTACCAATTTTTCTGATATGATCATCGATAGAACTCAACTACAAAGATTCCTTGGTAGCTTGAATTATGTTTTGAATTTATGTCCCAATATTAATTGATTGGCACAACCATTCTATAACAGGCTCAAGAAAGTACCAGAGCCATGGACAGAAGGACACACCAAAATTATGCAAATGATAAAAGCACAAGTTCAAAACATTCCCTATTTACATCTTACGGATCCAACACTTTCTAAGATTGTAAAAACCAATTCCAATGAACTCGGCTATGGTGGGATATTAAAACAAGTCCAAGACAATAGAGAACTTATTGTTCAATTTGTCTCTAGCCATTGTAATGATTGTCAAAAAGAATTATTCCACTATAAAAAAATTATTAGCAATAGTACTTTGTATTTCAAAGTTTCAATCATATTTATTAAATCAAAGGTTTTTATTAAGAATTGATTGGAAGTATGCAAAAGAAATTTTATTAAAAGATGTTAAAAACATTGCATCAAAACAAATTTTTGCTAGATGACAAGCATTATTAAGTGTCTTTGATTTTGATATAGAATTTATCAGAGGAGAAAACAATTCATTACCATACTTTCTAACTAGAGAGTTTCTCCAAAACAGGTTCCAAGATGAGTAAAAAGAAGAAAGAAAAGGAGAAGAAGGAACGTCCTCCAAATCCTTCTATCAAAACCCTTTCCTCCTCAAAACCTATTATTACTTGGTCCCAAATGACCCAAACAAAACCTACAGAAGCAATATCATCTTCCTAACAAACCCCGGGAGAATCATTACTAGAACTATTACCTATAGATGAAGTTCTATATCAAAAGGTCCAAGAATGGATGCTTAGCTTCAAGGATACCCCAGAACTCCTACAGGCTACATATGACAACATCCAAGGCTTAGGAGTGCCATTATCACTTTCTGAAGCAGAGGCCCTAACCTCAAAAGGTAAAGAACATGTATCAAAGAGAGCAATGTCTTCCAAATAAAAAATGATTTCAAAATTATCAACTGGAATAATTTCTATTCTAGAAAAGAGGGTAACAACCTCTAAATTTTTTATCTCCCAATAGGGAAAAAGGGAATTCATTCCCAAAACTTTTCCAAAATCATCATTTGAGTATTTTTTAAAACCACCAACTCAGGTTGTTACTATTATTGAATGAGGGTTTCATGACAAAAGCCCTTATTTAGTAGTTCAAAAATTATTTTGCAAAGGGTTCTTTTACAGACCCTTAACCCATTCAAAAACTCCATAAATACTATCAAAGTGTTCTGGAAATCACTAACAGTGTTGAATTTAAACACTTCCTTTATCCCAAATAATTAGAAGCGTCGTATTCGACTACAAAACTGCATAAAATTATATCTTCAATAGACTGGGGAAATGACCTTTCAAAACTCCTCTCATTTTCGGCAAGTATCACTTCCCAATTACCACATTGTACAACCTACAATTATTGGGATTATTATCAAGCGAGGTTTAACGCATTTCTTATTCAAAATAAGGATAACCAATATTCTTGGTTATTCTTCTTTGTAAACAGGGATATCAACCCATCAAGATTTCTTTTTTGGTTTTCAAATGGGTGGAAATTATTTAGAAATGCTCCAGCTATTCTTCATTTTCCAAACATTACAAACCTATACCAGAGGAATCTAGATTCACTCCTTTGTGTATATTTTCATCAAAATTCTATCTTTCTTGGGTATGTCAATGGGTCTTAAACCCTATTACATCGGAGGTAGTAACCATTACCTGCTCATTTCAGGTCAAATGGTGGTCGTCATTCACAATCCCTAAAACCCTACTCAAACTAGCCAGTAAACAATGGTTGACAAAATACAGCCATAGAGAACCAAAAATGAAAGAGCTTAAAGCTTCTTTGCTTCACTTGGCACAAAAGGCATACACCAATGCCCTAATATCACAAGCCAAAACCCAAGAAGAACTCTTGGAAATCATCAAGCAATTATCAAATGAATCTCCTGGCCAAACTTCAAGCGAAAAAAGAGAGGAAGATTCAGACGAAACCCAATCACCAGAAGATATGGTTTCACTATCAACTTCATCAGAAGGATCTCCAAGACCAACTGACGAAGAAATAAGATATTTTCTGGGTAAAGAATAATCTTTTTAACCCATTAGGGATTTGGGTCTGAAAAGCCCATTATGTTTATCATTGGGCCTAAGAACCCATTTTTATTACTGGATCGACGTGCTCACTTTATTCTAGGTCTACGAACCCATATAATTAATATATAATTGGGTCTGCATGTCTATTTTATTTTTATTAAAGGTTAAAAGTCCATTTATGTAAAAAGCCCAAACAATGGCCCATCACAAGGCCCAATTAACGGTCTATCAAGTTCTTTAGCCCAACAAAAATATCACTATTGTTTTGGCAAAAGAAGATAAAACAGAAAATGGGGTCGAGAATGCATTGTTCATCAAACAGTATAAAAGCTGTCTAGAATGTCGTAACAGACTATTGTTCACATCACAATAAAGCATCTCCAATAGTATCAAGTGGCAGATAATATGATATAAATAATTGTAGTTCAATTTAAATGACATTCAATTGAATGCTGTTCGAAGTAAAATGATGTGCTAGATTTTTTTATAGTAAAAATATATGGGTTGGATATCAAGGGTATTATTTTTGTGATTATAAATTTTAAAATTGTCATTTTGTTTTCAAAAAAATATTAAAATATTATAAAAAAATAACATTCTTAAAACTTATAAAAATAAAAATAACATCACAATAAATTAAATGAGCTTTAATTTGATGACATTTAATATTGAATAAGTCTAAATGATTATAGTTTTAATTGAATAAGTCTAAATGAATTCAATATAAAATTATGTGTCAAATTTTTTTAATAGTAAAAATATATGAATTAGTTATAAGGGGTACTATTTTTATGGTTATTAATTTTAAAAATATTATTTTTATAATTACAAGTTTTAGTAGTAATATTTTTTATGGTTATAAGTTTTAATAATATTATTATTTGTTTTTTTTAAAATATTTTAATTAAGGGACCAACTTATTGATAATTATAAATATTATAAATATTTGTTATTAAATAAAAAATTATTTTAAAATATAAATAATTGATTATCTTGATGTTATAAAAAAATTTATAAAAAAATTCATAATTTTGATATAATTTTTTATTATTTTTTTAAGTTTTTGTTAATAATGATAATATTTTCGATATTTTAGTAAAAATTATATTTTGATATTTTTGTAAAGGTGATTACGACGACGACGAAGATGGAGTTTTGAGAAAATAGTTAACAGTTATTTTTTGCTTGAAGAGGGGAAGTGTGATATATATTTCGATAATTTGATCTGAGTAGAATGTGCCTAATATTATATATATATTTCGATAATTTGATCCGAGTAGAATGGGCCTAATATTTTATTTTGAAAAAGCCCGTTGTTCTAGAATAGAGGTTCATTTTAGCCCAGAAACTCAATTCCATAATCCTCTCGGAACATGGAGGGGAGACAGTGACCACAACTGAAACAGTAATGGTAATGGTGAGCACCATTTCCGCCTTCGACTCCCTACAGGGTTGGAGAGTTCTCGTACTACCTAACCTCATAGCTATCCAATCAACCTCTAGGTATGCCTTATGTCTGATCAATTTGTTTATTAATTGCAATTGGGATAAAGCTTAATAATCATGTTTTGGTAACAATTATAATCAGTTCCTTTTCTGCTTGTTCAGATTGAGTTTCAGAAAATCTCAGGCTCTCAGAGTAAAATGTGACTACTCCTGCTTCGAAGTATGTTTATTTATTTATTTTTAAATCTGTTAAATCCCCATGTACTATACTTTTAATGTGGGAGAAATTGGAATTTGAATTGTAATGGTCTCTATTTGGAATTGAAATATAATTAAAAAAAATACAGTTATGAACTTTCAGTGTGCTTTAAAATGGTTTGAAATTTCTGGCTTCCAAGTGTTATCTTCTCTTCTCTTATCTATTTATCTATTTATTTTTATTTTTATTTTTATTTTTTTGGGAATTGATGTTCTTTTGGAGTCATATTGCATTCATTTGGCATGTTCTAGAGCTTTATGCCATGCTTTTCTCTCTTTTTTTTGGGTAGGTCCTTTGCATTATCGTTTTCCATGCATACCTAGGACCAAAAGTTAAAAATGTGTAGTGCCTTTTCATCTCAGGCTGATAATTTATTTCGCAGTTGAAAATTATTTTTTGATGTCATTTAAATGTACAATATTCATCAGCTTAATTTTTGTTGACTAAAAAAAACTGAAAGGGGAAAAGGCATACATATTGTAAAATCTGGTTCTGTCCTTTCTTTTGCATTTTGCAAAAACATTCTTTTACTTCACTCACTCTAATCTTAAGGTGCGTTCAATATAAAAGTTCAAGTGCTTTTGATTTATTGCGTATTATGAAATCTGTTACTTATAGGCTAGGGATGTTAGTTATCGACCTCCAGGGACTGAGCTCAGACTCTTAAATGGAGTGAGTTTTTCTCTTCCTGAGAAAAGGTACATATATGTTGTTTCATATCAACATATCATTTTATTCAAACCTATATTTGTTTAAATCTTTGATATGATTAGTGTTCTCTGAGGTTAGGATGACAAATTCACGTTTTCTCGCAGCTTTGGTTTAATTTTTGGGCGGAGCGGTAGTGGGAAAACTACTCTCTTGCAGGTCTACTACTTGTTGATATTTGTATTTTTGGTCTTTTCATGCATTCTTTATATATACATTTTCTCTTTTCTATTCCAGCTTCTTGCTGGGCTAAGCAACCAACCTCTGGTTCCATTTGTATTCAAAAGTACAGTAGTGATGGCAATCCTATTTGGACTCCTGAAATTTTACCGTCAGAAAGAGTTGGCATTGTCTTCCAGTTTCCTGAGAGGTAATATGTGCTGCATGCACATGCATGTTTTCAGTTTTTTCTTGGATTTTTAAGAGTTGTAGTTTTGTATGTTTGATAATATTCAGTTTCATCATGTTATGATCATTGGAATTACTGAAAAGCATGTGCATAATAGTTTCTTATTTTTATTACTACATATTCTCTAATATCAAGATTTTATACTTCAATAGATCATAGAATGAGGAATTTCCCAGCATCCATGGAAAAAATAGCTTTGTACTTGGTCTTGTCAACAACTTAACTTTAAACCTGCATTATATGCAATTCTTATATTACATTTACCTAATTGTTTCTTAATGCGTGATCGTTTAAGTTGCAAGTCGGAGGTTCTGTCACATAGCTCTTTGCTTACCCTAATATATCTTCATTGATGATGCCCTATGGAATTCATGTCTCGCATAAAACAGGTTTCCTAAAATGCACTGAGCTTTGCTAATGGAGATAGCCTGCAGAATCCATCACCACGACACATGTGATCTCCTAAAATGCCAATAATGTTTTTGAATTTTATTATAAATCAAACAGCTTCTTACAAAAATTTCCTCTCATGGTATTTTGCATGTTTACTAATTCAAATATCTCTTTGTATCTGTTATGTGCAAAGGTGAACCCAACAGATTAATTTAGGGAGGGCTAAAGTATTTATTCTTTTCTTATTATATTCTCGAGTTTTGATATCAAAAAATATTGTTTAATGCATTGTTCTAAATTTCTATTTTGAGGCTCGTAATGAGACTCGCCTTAGTAAGCCTCATCTATCTAATGAGTTAACTTAGTCTCAAATGATTTATTTGAGGCTTACGCCTTTTTCAATTGAGACTTACGCAATTAGTTATTACGCAATGAGGCTATTGAGGTTATAAATCTCAACATTTCTTTTTTTATGGTATTATTTTTTCATGGGTGGATAAAAAATTTGCGGTGACACAATATCAACTCATACTAGGCTAATAACTAGTTTCAAGAAGACAAAACAACTAATAAAAATAAGTAGGCACTTCTCCCTTCTAATATTCCCAAAATTACATTTTGACTTATTTTCATGACTATATTAATATTGAATTATGACTATGTTATTGTATATATTTTTAATTTTATGAATGTTATCTTATTTGTATTTGCTTATTCATTATTAGTAATAATTAAGTTAGGTTTATAACTTGCATCTTGGGTAAAAATTGTCTTAAGATTCTTAAAATGAGGTTTTACCTCATACCACCTTAAATCTTACGCCTTGCCTCATGCAATAAAAAGAATGAAGGTGTAAAACTGCCTTCTAAAACCTTGGTTTAACGTAATTGATCTTATTGTTACAAGAAAATCCATAAAGAAAAAAAATGCACCTGGACATGAACCTCACCTACAGAGAAGCGTCCCTAAACCTATTATATACAATAAAAATATTATAGTCATAATAATATGTAAATAATATTTATATAATATAATAAATGTTAATAGTAATTTTCCTATGCTCCAAATTGTATTATAATGAAAACTAAATTAGTGGTTAACAAAGTATCTTTCAATTTGGATCATCAAAAACGATAATTTGGCTTTTATATATATAGGCAATTTCGATGCACCAATAAGATCCGTTGTTTATGTTAATTGTGATATTCCCTCTACGGTTTATAATATCTTTTTTATTTACTGTACCTTTTCTTTTATATCAGCCTTGCAAACGTGAAATTCATGCATGCAGCGGCGGATTTAGGATTTATATTCAGGATGGGTATTATATACACAGTAAAACATAATATTAGTTACTTTTTAGTTATTAATTGTTTTTAATTAAAAAAAGATGTTATATATATATATATCATTTTAGTAAAATATGTTCAAATTATTAAGTTTTTTTCGAGATATTGAATGTTAAAAGCTTAAAATTTAAATTCAAGTGGGACGTAATTTTATTTTATGCATGTAATTTACCTCTATACACATCTGTCTCTGCATGCATGTATTAAAGTCAAACCATTTTACAAATGCCTAAAAATCACTTTCTTGAACTCATATTTGCATTTTAATAGAACTGCAACAACAACATGATAGTTGTACTTGTATGGTACATTGACACGGTTCTTTGGTGATATATGGCAAAATCTATTGTGTGTTCAATTCCTTTCTTTTACCTGACGTGGTTGTTAGTTATTTCTATATCAATTCTACCATCAGCATGTCTCACCAATTGTTGATAGACTCTTTTGTAAAATAGATCGTAAATCGATACAAAACAATGAATATGAATTTATTAGCAAAAGTAAAATTAGCTAACATCATTCCAAAGGCCACACAAGTGAAAGGTAGCTGTACTTTCTTTCTTTCTTTTTTTCAATAGAAGAGATCTGTTATTTTTTATATAAGAAAATTCTAAAAATAGAAAAAGATGAACTATGTCAAAGGGGAAAAACACAAGGTATTTTGGTAAAATTTGGAGTGGGCTGTAACTAGCCCAGCCTTCAACTTGGGTCTGTTATTGGTTGTGTGCTTGACATTATGAAAACACTGGTGCTTTCAGTTTGCATTTTTTCTTTTTCAATAATTATGGTTTTCTATTATCATGATTCAATAACTTGTGATTTTCAAGTTAGGTATTTCGTGGCAGATAACGTGCTTGATGAAGTTACGTTTGGGTGGCCAAGGCAGAAGGGTGATTATCAGTTAAAGGAGCATCTTGCTTTGAGGCTTCAACGAGCAATTAATTGGGTATGTAATGCTTCTGTAGTATACTTTCTCACGTTCCTAGGATTTTTATTATCTATATGTTCTTGTTATTCTTTTCTATATATTTCCAATATGAGCTCTCTAGAATTGAATTGATGGTTGTAGGTTGGTCTAAATGGTATGTCACTGGATAAAGATCCTTACTCCCTGAGTGGTGGCTACAAACGCCGGCTTGCCTTGGCAATTCAATTAGTGAGAACCTATACAGTACCTTAGTTACATGCATGCTGCTGCACCTGCATTCCTTTAAACACATAAATACAACGGGTTTGCTACCTTGATGGTACCTCCATTTCACTTTTGGTATCCTATTTTACCCAGATTTTGGGGGTAGTAGCCTTAGTGGTAACCCTATTTTAAAAAAGATACCAATTTGGTGTAATTTGTCATTTAACTGGGATTTTTCACATGTACAGTAATATAAGTGCGATATTCAAAGGGGTATTTTTGGATAAATAATTAATTGATTGTCTCAAAATATCCTCTAAATATCATTTAATTAATTTACTATCCAAAAATACTATTTAAATATTGCATGTATATTATTGTACACGTGAAAAATCCCCAATTAAATGATAAATTGCACCAAATTGATATCTTTTTTTAAATTGAGTTACCAATAAGATACCACCTCAAAAATCTGGGTAAAAAAAGTACTAAAAGTGAAATGTTGGTACCACTAAAGCAGTGAACCCCACTATAATAGTATGAGAACCATTTGATTTTATGAGAACCATTTGATTTCATAGGATTGAATCTTCACTACTGGACTTTATCAATTGAGTCATTGTCAATCAACTCTATATTTAGGTGCAAACCCCAGATTTACTGATATTGGATGATCCTCTTGCTGGTCTAGGTAAGTAGATTATTTTTGTGCTCACATATTGTCCTCTATTATGCATTCGTTGTTTCATTGAATTAAAATTTTGATGGTGATAGCGGAAGTCAAGAGCGCTTCTTTTTTTTTTCTCTCCTTCCTCCCCCCCTCTCTTATGTGTCATGGTTGAAGATTACCAACCATTTTCAATACAACTTTCAGTTAGATTGATGATTCAATCAACCTTCTTAACTCTCGAGAATGTCTGTCTTCTTTCTCTATAGATTGTTGTTTTTGGTTCAAGCTTTTGTAAGAAACAATTTTGCTTGGTTCAAACTTTACAACTAGAATGAAATGAAAAACACTGTATATTACCTTAATACTCCTATATTCAGTAAATTTTAAATAATATCATTTAACTATTATTTTTTCGTCAGACAAAATATATTATTGAAATCATCATGTTTTTAAATGATTATCACTTAAAAATAAAATATATTATCAAAATTATTATATTTTTAAATAAGGTTTAGGGTTTTGAGGTTTTGGATTTAGGGATTTAGAGTTTAGGGATTTGTGGGTTAAGGTTTAGGGTTAAAAATATTATTTTTCTAAATAGTGTTTAGGGTTTTGGGATTTAGGATTATATTTGTGGGTTAAGGTTTAGGGTTAAAATTATTATTTTTCTAAATAGAGTTTAGGGTTTTGGGGTTTTAGGTTTAGGGTTTAGGATTTAGGGTTATATTTATGGGTTAAGGTTTAGGATTAAAATTATTATTTTTCTAAATAAGCTTTAGGGTTTTGGGATTTGAAATTTAGGGTTTTGGGTTATATTCGTGGGTTAAGGTTTATGGTTAAAATTATTATTTTTCTAAATAGGGTTTTGGGTTTTGGGATTTGAGATTTAGGGTTTAAGGTTTTGAGATTTGGGATTTAGGGTTTAGGGTTATATTTGAAGTTGGGGTAAAATTAGAAAAAAAATTTGAGATGAGAATAGAATCAAGATTCCTTAAGGGGGAGAAGAAATCAATCTTGATTCTATTCTATTCCAGTCAACCAAACATGAGGTAAATGATGTTTATGGACCTTTGATGAGTATCCTATGTACCTTTCCATTCTAATCTTACATTTTCTTTTCCTGAACTTATGTTGATGCTGCTTTGGTTGTTAGATTTGAAAGCACGTGCGGATGTTGTGAAGCTCTTGAAACATCTAAAAAAAGAATTGATTATACTTGTTGTAAGCCATGATCTTAAGTATGTTATATAACCTGTATTTTCCTACATTCATCTTTTATTGTGATTGAGTGGTTAAGTTTAAGCTAATGTTTAACCACTTTATTTTATTACCAAAAGCGAAGTTACATAATTAGGAGAATTATACTTTATAAACAAAGACGTTTTAGTCACTGTGGTGCAAATTCTGGCAAATCACTTTTACAGATGTGTTGTTTACTTTTTAATCAACCCAGTGACTTAGCTAATTCTTATACTTGCATTTTTCTGTAACATTTGTTTTCACTAGCACATTACTACGTTATGAATGTCTTAAGAGCATTAATCCACGTATAGACTAAGGTGCATTTTTAAGAAAAATCCTTGTGCTGCTTATTTTTGTACAAAAAAGTCCTCTTTTGAAGCAACTGAGAATGAACAAACCAATTTGCTCCTATGTAACTAATGTCCCCCATCTCCATTTTATTTAAAAATTATGGCAATCTAATAACTAGTTATTGAATGATTGATATGTGAAGTTATAACTTACCATATTTAAGTGCCTCTTGTTTTCCACTTGTCATAATATCTGATATTCTTCCTATGGATCAGAGAGCTGTCAGCACTAGTTGATCGATCTGGAGGATGGAGATGGGTGGGGTTCTCAGGGAAGAGTCACTGCCAGTTCAACCTTAAGACAGTGGTATTGCCTCTTTGTCAATCTGTCTCTTGTGACTATATCATAGTAGATCTTTATGTATGTTTCCATACAGATGATTGCTTAAATATGCATTTTTAGGAGTTAGTGAGTCCACCCAAGAGAAGAAAGTAACTTAGAATTGTAAGCATCTCTAGATGATCTCACATCCATTTTATGAATTTAATGAATAAAATCATTGAATGAGTAGGTAGTGTGAAAACTACTCTCATGCAGCTGGTTCATTGAATGATTGGACCATTCAAGGATGCAATGCATAAAAACTTATACTACTGACCCTTTTCAATTCTGCTCAAACACACAACCATTCCACCCAACAGCGATTTCTTAGGATTGCTTCAAACATGAGTTTCAATTTTCATTGAAGGAGATGAGCTGCTTAAACAACAAACATGAATTGATAGGGAGGAGAGGACATTGTTACATCATCTTTGATCCATCTTATAGTAAACAGAACTTCCATAGTACAACAGTATTTGTTTAGGAAATCTACACACATCAATCACAACTTTATAATCACAATCAGAAATACATGATAGGTACCTTTCTGTTCACAATTCCTTGAACATGTCATAGCTTAAGTGACTCAGGTATAAGAGCATAAAAGCTGATGATACTATGAACATTAGGTTGACAATCTCTAGATATGAGGGGGATCAAACTCTTTTTCTTACTGCTTTTGTTTCTAAAGCTCCAGCACCAAATCTGTAATCCAAAATATGGAAATAATTTAGATTATACATCATAATTATTCAAAAATAATATATTGTTAATCAGTGTAGGTAACAACAAGGTTGAAAACTATTGAAAACCAAGTAATTAGGGATTTGATCATGTGCATTAATTAGGATATCAATATTTAACGTGTATATTATTAGGAGATTACAATAGTTTAACGAGAGAGATTCGTACTAATTATTGGGGGATTTTTTTTTCTTTTCTTCTTAGCCTAATTTTACTATAAATAATTAGTAAGAGCAACTGTAAATTCATAACAATAAGAAATAAAATTCAATAAATATCATTTTCACAAAAATGTTACGTAGAAATTCTATATGATATCAGGGCTAGTAGCTGCTCCATTGAGACTTCCATTCTTTTTAAATTTGTTGGAAGCTTGTCAACCATCGTTGTTTTTATATAAAATCCAATTCACTTAGCTCCATCAAGGCGTCGAAAAAAGTAATCACAAATGTTGAACATAGGGAGGGATGTGGAAAACTAAATAATTAAAGGATAATAGTTTATTCATGGATGCTAAAATTAAAGGCCATAGAGAACCTTACACTTGAGGCACTAAGAGATTCGGAATCGATGGTAGATCCAACTCTCTATGAGTCTACCTCAATACCAAGTAATCTCGAGTCACCAAAAAATTATAAATTACTTATTGTACTTAGAAAACCATCTCGGTCATGTACTCTTTATCTCATCTCTAGATTTCTTTCATATAATAGCTTATCCTAGATTTCATGTTTTTATCACTAACCTCGATAAAATAGAGATTCCAAAAAATAATTATGAGGCCTTAAAAATTTCAAAATGTAGAGAAGTTATGGAAGAAATGAAGATACTAGAAAATGAAACTTGAGATATGACAGAGGTACGAAAAGGAAAGGTACCAATTAGTTATAAATCAATTTTTAGGCTGATAGGACAATAGAATGGTATAAAGCTCGTCTATTTGCAAAAGGATTTACACAAAACATATAGAATTGACTTCATTGAAACTTTTGCATTTGTGACCAAACTAAATAGTTAGGGTTTCTTGTCACTAGTAGGAAATTTGGATTGGCCTCTTCAATAACTAAACATAAAAATTTCTTTTTTAAATGGAGAACTAGAAGAAGAAGTCTACATAATTATGCGAATTCTACAAAGAAGGTGAAAATGTGCTGTGTAAACTGAATAAATCACTCTGATTTTAAACAATCACCTAGAATGTGGTTTGATAGATTTGCAAAAGTGATGAACAAACAAGGATACCAATAAGGACAATTGGACCACACAATGTTCTTCCAACACATTGGAGATGGGAAGAAAATAATCTATATAGCCTATGTTGATGATATAATTTTGACCGGAGATAAGTTGGAGAAAGTTGAGAAACTAAAAAAATACTTGGTGAAAAACTTTGAAGGTATAGATTTGGGACAAATGCGATATTTCTTTGGAATATAAGTTGCAAGGTCAAAAAAGGAAATAAGTGTTTCTTAATGAAAGTGTGTTCTCGATCTTCTCATAGAGACTGGATTGCTTGAGTGTAAACCAAGTGACATTCCAATTGAGGTAGGCTAAAGATCAGAAGAACAAGGAGAGCCAGTGGACAGGGATAAATATCAAAGATTAGTAGGAAAAATGATATATTTTTCTTATACCAGACTTTACATTGCATTTGTAGTTAGTGTGATAATCTAATACATGCATTCCTTAAAGTAAGCTTATTTTGAAGTTGTTTACAAAATTCTCATATATCTAAAAGGGTCTCTTGGCAGAGGTTTGTTTTTCAAGAAAATTGAAAACAAAGGAATAAAAGCCTTTACCGACGTTGATTGGGCTAGCTTGGTAAAAATAGAAGATCCATTACTAGATATTGTATCTCTGTATTCGGGAATTTATTAACTTGGAGAAGTAAGAAGCAAAACGTAGTGATTAGAAGCAGCACTAAAACTAAAATTAGAGTTGTGGTACAAGTAATATGTGAGATATTATAGCTGATAAAACTCTTAAATAAACTCCATATTATAGTGAAGTTTTTAGACAATATTGTAATAACAAAGTAGCCATCAATATTTTCTTTAATCTAATTTAGTATGATAGAATCAAACATATGGAAGGGAATAGACATTTCATCAAGGAAAAAATTAAAGATGAAACTATTTGCATGACCTATGGCCTAATAAAAGTGTAAATTGTTGATATTTTTACTGGCCAAACTTCGATGATTTTGTTCGCTAATTGTATATGATTAATATCTATGATCTAACTTAAGAGAGAATGTGAAAATTCTAAATAATTAGGGATTTGATCATATACATTAATTAGGATATCAATATTTATTGTGTGCATTATTAGGAAATTATAATAATTTAATGAGAGAGATTTGTACTAATTATGTGGAGATTTTTTTTCCTTTTCTTCTTAACCTAATTTTATTATAAATAGGTATAGGAGCAGGTGTAAATTCATAACAATAGGAAATACAATTCAGTAAATATCATTTTCACAAAATGTTAAATAGAAATTCTATAGTAACTATTCTTGCAGTGTGATTTCCTTTTACAAATGTATGGCATACAATTGTCAATGGATTTGTATGCGACTAGTAAAAGTTTTCATTCATGTTGGAAGACTGCATGTTAAACCTTTAATTATAGTATTATGGAGTGAGTTGATGAAGGTGGGGATGATACGGAGAAGTGAGAAGCCTACTCTCATCACAAGTAAAAAATAAGTACATTGTTCCACAGGGTTGTTCCATTAATTCGGGACTAGCCTATTCAGCATAAGGTGTACTTGAGTGTGTTTAAAGTACTCTTAATGTTGATAGCTACAATGGTTTTAAATTGCTATTTTGAGGTTAGCTTTATTAAGCCTCATCTATACAATAAGTTAAGGCTTAGTTTCAAATGATTTATATGAGACTTGTGCCTTTTATGATTGAAGCTTGCGTAATTAGGTGGTTATACATCTCAAAATTTCTTCTACAATTGTATTCTCATGGATGGGTTGAAATCTATACTGACACAATACCGACCTATACCAAACAACAAGCATGAAATTGTGTCTAGCATCAAGTATTTCAATTCTACCACTCATCTGCTTCTATCCTAGATTCATAGTTTTTAGTATCTTTGAGTCTAGGTCAAATCTTATTCATATTTTGAGTGAAAAAAAATAGGTGCTTTTCCTCTCTTCTAATATGCTTGAAATCACATTTTGACTTATTTTCATGATAATTTCATTGTTAAATTTTGACTATGTTATTATAATTGTGTTATTCTTATAGTATTTTTTTATTCATTTTTAGTTAAAGTTAGACTTATAACTTGGATCGTGAGAGCAAATTTTCACAAGACTCTTTGTCACCTTCAAGGCATAAAACTATCTTTAAAACTGTTACATATTTCCATATATGCAACCGGTCCAAGTGTATTTTTTTATGCTATCAATCATGTTTTCTTTAAATTTGGATGTTATCTTGGAGATTGGTTTGGAGATTGTTTTGTCTATTCTTTTCCATCAACCAACAATTAAATATTCTATCTCTTGGTTCTCCTAATTTAAAGTTGGACACAAATACCTCATTTAGGTTTTCTTAATAGCAATATATTCCACATATTTGAAAAATAGAAATCACATACATCTGTTAAAGTGACCATATTGGGGAAGTGCTTGCAAAAAGGAAAGAAAGTGAAATCAAGGAATTAGGGGATGAATTATAAATTATAAAAGACAATAATTCAGGGGTTGTAATTGCATATTTTTAAAGGTTGTTGTTTGTTGTTTCACCAAACATAGAGGGGGTTCTATGGTAAATGTTTTTAAAGTATTAGTTCTCCAACTGTGGTTGTGATGCTTTCCTCTTTCCATTTTCGGGAGCTCACCAGAAATGAGGCCTGAAAGATTTGTAGCTTTTTCTTAAACTGTCTTTTTCTAGAGGAAATTCTTTGGGCTGGAGATGATTTATTGTCGGTATTCTATTCTTTTGTTTATTGTGAGTGTTAGATGATGAATTTTTGAATGTTGGTGTTGGTACATAATATACCAAGCATGTTCCCGATTGAAATTGTACTTACAGTCTGCGTCTGTTTTGATCCAGTGCTCTCCTTTATCACTAAAATTACTGTTGCTATGCTTGTACTGGGGCAAGTTCATGTTGCTCTTGTAGCATTGCGTCTCTTCCTTTGATGCAGACTTTGTAGAAAACCTTATGTTTTCTCCATTCAGTTGCGCCGAATTTTCATTAGCACAGCCATCATTGGGACTGTTTGCAACCATTCCTTTCTTAAGCACAGCAGACTCTCTTGCATTTACAGACCTTTCTGGATGAACTTTTTTGTGAAGCATGCGCAATACCTGCATGCAATTAACTAAGAACACTAAAAAGTTGAATCAAGAAATTTTGCTTAATCATCTAGCGGATATTGAGGATAAAGTAGTATATCACCAGAAATATTCATGAAAGTGTAATGATTGATGGGTATAATACGTGTTTACCTGATTTGATGCTCTCACTGTCAAAAGGCATTACTAAGGAATATGCCCTTTTGGGAATACATTGTGAATCTTGTGATAATGACTTGTGGGGGAAAAACAGATAAAAGAAGATAGAGATCCTAGCTTGGTGGTATGGATGACTTTGATGCTAGGTTTCTCTGCAAATTTAATTGATTTTTTAGGGTAATGCCCTTTGTGGTTTATAGTTTTGGATTCTTTACATCTATATTTCTTTCGTCTGGATGCTAAGATTCATATCAACTCTATTTAATTCTTTTCACTTCTTTGGCTTAATCTAGATTGCTGTGTGCTCATCAAGGAGAATATATATTGAAATTAATAGTCTATGGATCATAATGTTTTTATATATTTCTAAATGAGCATGGAGAATTATCTGAACTGCTGTTATAACATGTTTTTTGAGAGATTCAGTGGAGATCACAAACCTTTGGAAGTTTCTTCTTGCTTGGAATTGAATCAGTTGTGGCACTTTTTCCCTTCTTGGTTGAAAGAAAATCAGTTGTGATACCACCAGAAGATGGGGCAGATCTCTTTGAAGAAGCATGGACCCTTTTAATCATCTTACTTACAAAATGCATGGCAGAAGAATGTTTAGGCTTTGCTTGTACTTCCTCAGTCGCACAAATTTCTGTTATTTTTGTACTATTAAACAGCTCGGCAAGTGATGCCCTTTCTTTCTTCATATCTGTTTTTGTTTCTAATAGTTCAATTCCGGATCCGAGTAGATATCCTTGAAGTGGAAATAACACTGTCTTCTGGTTGGTTTCCTCTTCAGTCCCCCCCTCCATTTGGTTTCCATTGAGTGTAGTAATGCTAACATAACTGTTCCTTGCTGATGATTCATCATAACCTGCTTCTTTACTTTCAACCACAAGAAACTTCTCTAGCTCGTTGTTGAGCAATTTCAATTCATCCTCTGTAACCTCTCTTTTTCTCTCTGTTATGCTCTCTAAGGGGGTGCCAAATGAAGGTGTTTCTGGCTCATTTCTGATTTTTGATTCTGAACCTAGAGTTCCAATGGTGAGGAAGCCATGAAATAGTTCCAAGTCAATAGTGGATTCTATGTTGGCTTCAAATGGAGAAAGAGACACTACTTGCTTCTTTTCCCGGGCATTTGATGACATATATCTATATCGAGAGCCGAAGTTTGTCCCTTTGTAGCAGTCTTGGTCTTCAAGCGAAGGCTGTGCTGATAGACAGATACAAGAATTCCCTGTAAATAGTTGAAGAAAGAATTAGACAGATGAAATTATTAGGGGATAACGATACTTCCTTAGTGCTACTGAGCTAATTTTATGTGCTTTCTTGTCAATCTGAAAAGGATGTGGGGATCAACTCAATCTGCCACCTTAGGGAATATCCTAACTTGTTATGGGGGCTGGAGTAAGTTCATTAATTGTATGGTGGATGTGGCCCCTATTCTTTTTGGTATGGAGAACAAGGGTGGCCATGGGTCTGCATTTATTTAGTTGTCTCCGCCAATTTAGTTGCTGCTGTGTTGTAATGACATACAAAGGTAAGATATATGTTTTTTACACAAATTAGTACAGGTGTTATTGAGCAAGACCTATGGGACAGAACTATACGGTTCATTTTTTTGCTTGTGGTGTGGTTGGTTAAGTCTAATTCCTGATGTCTGAGCCTCCAAGATTTATGTGCTTAAAGTACTTGTATGGTTATGGTCGTTTTATGGTAACAAATAACTTGATTATTTTAGAGTTCTTTAAGTTAACTAATGCATGCATGTCTTCGGGAATGTTGAAAACTGAAAAGGTACTGTGGGAATACTGATAGTGAGGTCCTTGAAAGCCTCCTTGGTACCATGCTGAAGTTTATGGTGTATCCATTCTAATAACTGCAAAAATGGAATGCAAAGATAAAGTTAGATTATTGAATACATTTTCCCTTACAACTTTGTTATGAGTTTGGACTTGCCTTCATTTTCATCTCTCTTAGAAGCTTGATATGTTAGATCTCTCCAGATTGGAAAGAGGAGACAGTACAGATCGAATAAGTTGTTCAAACTGCTAATGAAACAAAGATTTAAAAGGGAGAAAATAGAGAGGAGGGGGTTGAACAGGGCTAAAAGTTTGGATATGTTTTTTTTTATTGTGAATGTCTGTTTGTTGGAAGTCACTTGTTGCTAGAAGGGTCTGAGGTGGCTATAGGAAGAGAGAAACATTTAGAAAGATACAAGACTACGGTTGGCAGTTCTTTTCAGACAGATTGGAGAGTAGTTTGAAATCCTGATATTTGTTTCTATGTATATCATGATTATTAATGCATGGTTGGAGTAGTTGGTATGGTATATTAGTAAAGGCATGTTAAACTAGTGATTATCTTGGACATTGATAATAAAAGAATGCATTTAATTTCTTTTAGTTAGGTCAATCATCTAGCACACTATTGAATCAAAAATGTATTCGAGCATATTAGCTGCAGAGAGACATGTATAAAATAGTACATAGTAGACATATTAAGGTAACAGAATCGACATACATGTTTGCTTTATGAAATGATTGTATTCAAATAATATTCCTTGCTATACTATCTACAATTATATTACGAGGTATTTGATGGAGGTCCACGATGCCTTTTGGTAAAGTAGTAGATCAGTCGTTGATTGAGAGGTTTCAGAGATGGTCAAATCATGGACTATATCACATTGCAAACCCTTTGTGGTCGAACGTACTTTATATTATTTCAATTATTCTCGAGGTTTGTTAGTTTCACCAGTTCCACTAAGATTGCCTTAACGAAGTTGCTTATGTTTCAAGTGTAGACTGGGCTATAGTTGCAGACTGCTGTGTTCTGAGATGAAAATTTCATTTTAACGTAATCTTTTTTTTTTCAAATGTTTATCCTTTTAAAAACAAAATTTTGAAGCATACAGAAAAATCATAGTAAATGTGATTATCTACGCCTTAAATAGGATCCCGTTGATACTGAGCAGGAATTTTTTGGATCTACACCTTCATATCATGGTAGAATGTAAAGGCTTGAGTCCTTAAGGCTGATGTTTTGTTTTGGCTGTTTTGAATTATATTTACTATTTTTGAAAGCTGTTAAATTTATGCAACAAGAGCAAGTGTGTATGCTTTCATTAATTTTAACAATACAACTGAAGTTGCCTTTCTCAGGGATTAAAATTTCGCACTTGCCTTGTTGTCATACCAACTTGGTCAATTGGTTTGTTATTTTGTGTTACTTATTATTGTACTAAATTCTTTATGCAGGCATGATTCTGATATTTACAAGCTATGGACGCTTGCATCTGAATCGTCTTTATTTCCATTTGAACATCTTTTTGACGGAGGAGCTGAATGACAGAGTTCCTTTATTGGCTAGGAAATATGGCATGCCCGTCGGCCACAAGCATCTTAGAAATTCAAGTGAGTTGATGAAGCCGCAGCCTATCTTTTGAACAGGATGACCCATTGCATTGGATTTTATTCTCACTGAGGCCTGAAGCAGTGGACAGACAGTTGATGTGACTGTCTTTTAGTAAAAATTATGATATTGCTGGTACATACTCTTTGTTCACATATATCTGTATTGT
This sequence comes from Hippophae rhamnoides, assembly GCA_033030585.1. NCBI lineage: Eukaryota > Viridiplantae > Streptophyta > Magnoliopsida > Rosales > Elaeagnaceae > Hippophae > Hippophae rhamnoides. The sequence continues at coordinate 27,360,150 of CM065433.1, forward strand.
ACTCTACTCTGTTATTGTGAACTTTGTAGCCCCATTTGATGGAAACGTTGTATTTGGTTCAGGTTGTTAGTAAGTCAATCATGTTGGAACATAAAGGCACACTTTAACAGGAGTCCGAGTTTAGCTCCCGTAGTTATCACAAAGTACTACTTGTATATCTTTATCTTATCTTTATTCTTTATATATCAGAAGCTAGAATGATTGGTCACCTTCTCTTTTTATTTTATATTTTAGTTTTTTAACATCAATGAATACCAAAATATTTTAATTTTTTTTTAAAATAAATATACTTTTTTTGAATAGTTATTTGGGTAAATTTTATTGAGTTTATATTATTACTCTTGATAATTATTTTATTTATATTAAGATTGATATTTTATATAGTTCATATTTATCCATTAATAAATGGGTAGGGTCGGGTGAATTCATTTATGAAATGACCATAACATGTGTTGAATTAATCATTTTTGGTATTCTCTTTTTTTGTTGGTTTTTTATACATCAATAAATATTAAAATGTCACTAAAATAGATATACTTATGAGTAATTATTTTGGTAGTTTTATGTATTGACTTTGTATTATTAGGATTGACATTTGTTTTAATTATGTTAATGATGATAATTTATGTAGTTCATGCTTATATATTTAATGAATCGTTTGTGTTGGATCAATTTATTTATGAGAGAATCGTATTTATATTGAACTAAGTATTTTCATGTTGAGATTATATTATATCTTACATTAATTGAAAAATAATGAAATAATATATATTATTTTGATCAAGTAATATATATTGTATTTATGTTAGATTAACTTCTTGAATAATAATAAAAATATTAACTAAATAAATTCATTTGTAATGTAATGTAATATTTGAATGATTAAATTTTTTTTTGCAAGTATTGTTATTATCATATTAAATAACTCATGTTTATATTGTGTTTGAGTTATATCACTTTTACAAATTATCACTTCTATTGCTAATATTTATTTTTCACTAAAATAATAAATTAATTAAGCATTTGTTTTAAAAATATTCATGAAGATTTTTGTACAAATTTTAACATTAATAACAATTATACAATAAAAAGCTATTAAAAAGAAAATTTATATCTAGGGACTTTTTTTCTTTTATTTTCTAAAATAAATTTTTTTGAAGCAATAATAATTATTACTAAACAATCAATGCTACTATATACTTATCAAATTTGAATCACTATTAATACGTACACTAGAATTTGAACAAGTTCAATTAAGGGAGTAACAACTATCAAAATTTATGATTCACTTTCTTTAGTTGGGAGCTAAAATGTTAGAAAAAGACCATCCGGGATCCTTTTATACTACACTTATATTCTATATTAATTTGAAACACTATTCATGACCATTCCTCGTGAACTACCAATTAAAAAAGATAGGGCAATCCTTACGATCCATACGTTTCTTATGTGGCTTAGTAAAAGAAAATACTTTCCTTTTTTTGAGCTATTATTTTGTAGGTGTTCTCTGAAATTTTCTATGCTCCTTTTTTGGCAGGTGTACGCATGTAGATTCTTTAATCCTTGATTTATGGACAATTATAATTACAATTGACTTTGGGTCCCAACTTGACAATTTATTAAACGTATGGATTGTTTAAATTATTTGGATGATATAGACATCCAAAAATGATTATCATTTTGAAAACATATAGAAAGCTTTAAGTTTTGCATTTTCCATAATTTGACCTTTTTATTCTTGAGGTAAGTGATCACGGTATAGATCCATGCAAAATACAATGGATGATTTTCAAATGCTTAGACATCTACGGATATAAGGCATCTCACAACGTGCTCCATTGATTGCAAATGTTATTTGGAGGGCGCTACTTTCAAGCTGGATAAAAGTCAATACATATGGTGTTATTTTGGATTATTAGGCATTTTTTATTGTGACGGTGTTTTTTAGACCTTAAGATCATTTGTTACGGGGTGTTTCTACATCCCGCTTAGGGGTCTCATACACTTTTGAGGTAGAATTTGCAATGGCCATTCACATAGTAATGTATGCTTCCAATTTTGGGTGTAAGAGATTGTGGTTGAAGTTGGACTCGATTTATGTTGTTACTATTTTTTGAACTAGGTCACTCTTAGTGACATGAAGACGTTATTCTACTTGGATTGACTACTTAGAGAAACTTGTTCACATGGAGTTTTATTGTTCCCATATTTATAGAGAGAGTAATATTGTAGTTGATAGTATAGCCTCTTTGGCCCTAGTATTTGTACAATGACTTAATAATAGGATGCCCCATCATTCGCTAGGCATTTCATTTATTTGGATGCTAACTGTAAACCTAATTATAGGTTTTGATGAGAATTACTTTGTATTTCCTTTTTCTATATGTATTAATATTTGTAGTTGATAGGTTAGATGAGAAGGTGCTAAGGAGATGACATCTTAGTTGAGATGTGTGGATACACCTACTACGGCATATCAGCTATAATATTTTATTTAAAAAAAAATTGATTCACAAACCCGTTGCACATGTCCAAAACTAATATATATAAAAGGCAAAATATGTTTTGTCGTAGTTTTTCTTTAAATATTTTGTAACAACACTAATAAATACTAAAAAGTTCCTAAATAAATATATTTATTATGAATAATTATTTTAATAGTTTTATTATATATTAACTTTAAAATATTATCCTTAGATAATTGTTTTGATTACATGGGTGACAATTCATGTAGTTTATACTTACCAATTTGATAAATTGTTCGTGTTTGATTAATACATTTATAAGATGATCATATTTGTGTTGAATTAATTATATTTTTGATCAAAATCATGTCATATCTTAAATTAATTAAAAACATTTAACTAATATACATTATATTTAAGAAAAAATGCTTATAAAAATTCTCATTAACTTCAATCATACTGTGTTTATTATATTTATGTCAGATTAATTAACTTTTTAAATTATAATAAAAATATTAATTAAAAAAGTTCACCTGTATTATTGTGTTATAAATTATAATTTATAATTGACTTATTTATTAAATAAAATTACTTAAGTTTTTTCAATATTGTGTAAAATTATCTATATTATGTTTGAATTATATGTTATTTTTACAAATTTTTATATATTTTTAAATAATTACACCACTTGCACACTCTTAACTGATATTTTAACCTCAAATATTTATATATTTATTCTTTATTAGAGTAACAAATTAATTAATTATTTATTTTAAAAATATTCTTGAAAACTTTTCTATTATATTTTAATAAAGACGATCTAAAAAAATTTTATATTTAAATAATTAATTTTTTTTCTTTCATGTATTAATATAAAAATATTTAAAACATTAATAATTTTTACCAACTAATTAAAAGTATTATGCATTTATCAAAATTAAATAATCACTCACGGACGTGGATTAATATTAAAAATATCCCAATGGTTTTAAAAAATTTAAAAATATATCTGAAACATAACAGAAGTTAAATCTAACAAAAGTATATAGTAACATTCATAAAATGGAAGAATAAAAAATAAACCAAAAAATAATAGAAATAGAAACAGAAGACATCTAAGGATGTTTTTCACATAAAATGATAATAAGTAAAAAGAAATCTGAAGAAATTCAAAAAGAAAAATTAAATCTTAAAGAAATGGATGAATTTAAAGACCCATAATTATTGTTAAGAAAATTATTTCATAGGAAAAATATAATTTATTATGGAATAAGTAATAAAGAAATGAGTATTAAGATTATAGATACAAAAGAAAAGTATAATATACTATTAATTGATAAAACAATTATATTAAACAAGTTATCCAAGACTCCCCATAAAGATAAAAAAATAATTTGATACATTCATTTAGAATGAATTCAAATATTAATAAAAGCTTATTTCAGAGAAGAAATAGATACACAAATAAAAATAGCATTATTAGGTAACAGAATAATAAATAAGAAAGATGTCTTACTAGGAATGATCCATGCTAACTTAGTATACCCAAAGTTAAAATTTACAACATATCCTAGATTTTATATTAATATCCAGGATAAAAACCTAAACTAAATATTAAGTCTAGCTTATGAATTTGAAAGATGAAAATTAATGAAAGAAGGAAATGATCAATTTTTAATCCATTAACTAGTAACATATTATTTAACAAATAGTCACAATAGTTTAATATATAGATAAAATGAATTTATAGAAATAGATAAAACTTTTAAGAAACTTAGACAAATAATAAAATCATAAATACTAACAGATTTTGAAATATTAGAAAAATAACAATTAGATATCAAAGAGAAACCCCTGATAACAGGAAGAAAAAGTAATGTTGTTAGGAATAATAGTATACCAATGTTTACTTTCATAGACCATGAAGTAGAAAGCTCTAACCAATAAGAAGTTAAAAAATTAAAAGATGAAGTCCAAATAATGAAGGCAGTTCATGATTGTATATTAGGAAAATAATAATGTTTAAAGATAAAATAAAAAATATGCATTTAGAAGTAAATGTATGCCTACTAGACCTAGCAAAAAATCAAACAATATTATTTGAAACTGTACAAACAGAGGAAATGGATTTAGTCCAAGAATCAAATACAAAATACCTATACAAAATAATAGATGCACAAAAATAATTATTAAAGGAAATAAAGGAATGTAGTTATAATAAATTACAACAAGATATGCACAAAGAATTTTCAAAAATAAGAAAATATGTATACAACCTACATAGAAATAATGAAACTATAGGTCATAAATATGATCCCTTAGAAAGACTAAAAGAAGAATCACCTAGGAGATCAGATGCCTTGATTCCTAAAAATAAAAATAAAAAATGAAGAAAGATATGAGAAAAAAAATATAATTTTAATTTAATGAAATATAGAAAGGAATTAGAGAGAAAATTCATAAACTCTGAAAATAGGGATATAAAAAAATTAGTTAGTTTATTAACACTAACTAATGATGAAATAAAAGAACATTATAATGAAAAAAATTTGTACAAACAAAGAAGAAGACACTTGATTGACCAATTATCGGGGACTTTAAAACGATTTTGTAAAAAATAAATTTTAGAGGAGATATAATACAAAAAGATATAATATGTAATTAATTATAAAACAAAAGAGACTTACATAAATAGCTTTTCATAACTTGTATTTTTCAGCACCTTCAACCTTAGTTCAATCGTTTATATTGATTGATATACTTGACTGCACAAGTCTACCAATAAAAAATTTTAATTGTTGGTCATTTTCTCCTAATGAATTACCAATTGTATCGAATTGAACATGTATTATATCATCTGGATTAAGTGGAGCATCGAGTATATTAGTACAACCCCTGCTTTTCAAATGCCTCAATAGATCATTTGGATTTACAATCTTTGGCACCCTAAGATCCATGATATATTTGCAAACAATGATGAAATAGAAGTTAATTCACAATTTTATGTCCAAATATATAAACAAGAGTTATTAGAATAATATAAAACATACATCATGTGTTAATTAGGTTGTTGATCGTATGTATATTCTTTCACAATCACTTCGAGTCCATGACGAAAAATCATCATCAACTAGATCATCACATATATTAGACAATTTTTTTGAGAAATTATTAATATTGGATAACTACTGCATGGGTATCGAATCATATTAATTTTATTATTACTATTTTTGCGGACAAATTTTAAGAAAGTTTCAACACCAGAAATATAGTTTTACTCACTTCTACACTTTGACATCCAAGATTTGTCAATTTTCTATTGATGACATGAAACATATTAATTAAATATATATTTAATAAAATACAAATATATTAATCATCAATATATTTCAGCTATTATTATATATAAATTTATAAATTATGAGAATATCCATCAAAACACCATATAAAAATAAATACATAAAATCTAAACAATTAATAAACTCATTATAACATTAACAATATATAATATATAATATGTATATATATATGCATGTAATAATAATAAAAATCCATAACCTACATAACACATAAAAATATACATAAAATATATTAATAATATACACATAAAATAACACATAACAATATATAAATATAATATATGTAATATTAACAATATATATTTCATGTATTTCATATATGCATGTAATAATAATAATTTTTAAAAAAATTAAGCTTAAAATAAATTAATATATATAAAATATAAAATAATTAAAATAAATAAATAAATAAATAAAATATTTTCTTCTCTTTTAAACTTGAATAAATACACTATCTACATAACATAAAAAAGTACGAATAACAAATAATACGTAATATACATTAAAATAAAAAAATAAATTTACAAAAATTATATAAAAATATAAAATATCAATAATAAATGTAAAATAATTCGTATAAATACTTACAAGAGTGAAACAAGTGACAAAATGAAAAAATTGAAGTAAAAGAGTGTTTAGTAAGTGAGAAAATGAGAAAAAATTGATAAGAAAAAATTGAGTATTATGCTTAAAAATGGTGGATTTGAATCAGAAATTAGAAAAGAACAAAACCCAACAAACAACGCCGACAATGGTGGTCGGAAGTTTTCGAAAATGGAGAAAGAAAATTGAGAATGCACGAATTAGTGTGTGGAAAATGTAGAGACAATGAAGCTGTTGGGAAATAAGGTGAAGAATAAGGAAAATGGAAAAACACGTGTAGCATCGGTTCTACGTATCAATTGACACTACGCGTGGGACCTTACATCGATTGTTTATGTCAAGCGATGTTACGTCCCATGTGTAGCGCCAATTGTCAAGTCAACGGACGTTATTTTTTTTATTTTTTTTTCTATTTTTATCGTCATTTAATAAGCATATCGACTTAAAATTCGTTATAAGTCAATTTTAAGAAAAAATTGACTTTAAATAGTGACTTAAATACTCTTTATTGTACTAGTGTGGTAATATTGTTGGAATTATTTCATGAGCTAACATAATTAATAATAACACTCTAAGTTATATTAAAAATATATAAAGTATGTTAAAATAAAAGGGTATAATAATTAGTAATGTAATAACGATTAATATTCAGAGTGGACATCACATGTAAATTTGATAGTTAAAATAGATAATTTTGGCACCACTTAAATGATTATAGTAAAATTTATGAATTTTTCAATCAAGTTAGTATAAAATAATTTGAAAAAAGGTCACAGTCACTAGTGTTATATATTAAATGTGTATTTTTATTCAATTAAAATAAAAATTTAAAATTACATAAATTAAGTTATAATAAGACTAAATAACATAACTTAATATCTATGCAGACGGACAAAAAAAAATTAAACAACATAAATTATAATAAACATGGATGAAAACAAAATTTCAAGTATGTGAAAGAAAAATAGATAAGATCAATATTACTTGATATAAATAAAAATGAATATTTATATACTTATATATAGTGTAATACAAAATGGTTAAATTGCATACGCGATGAAATGCATTATTTTTGAAGAAAATACTAGAAAAATTAAATAAGTATAATTTACGAAAAACGACAAAATTATAGATTTAAAACTTGTAACTATAAAAATAACATATTTTATGTCAATTTCATATATTTTTACTATTAAAAAAATTATGATACATCATTTAACATTGAACGTTATCTAATTAGATGACATTCAAATTGAACTATAACAATAATATCGTTCAATGTTAAACTCCATCCAATTAAACCCATTCAATATTATTGAGATATTATTTTTATCATTATATATAAATTTTAGGTGTTGTTATCTTAAAATTAATGAGAAAATACTAAACATTTATCAATCTATTATAATTCAATTAATAAAAATCGTATAATAATAGAATAAAAATGAAATAAATACGTAGTATTATAATAAAATGAAAAAAAATTAAATAATAAATTTGAGAGGTTATACTTTTATATATTTTTATAAAATAAAACTTTACATTTATAAAGTATAACAAACAAAAATCTTTGCGGAAAAATTAAAGTGTGGTACATATCTATCTCCTTTCACCTAGGTGACTCCATCCATGATGATGATGATAACGAATTAAACGTTTAATCATAATACTAATCATGCATTCATGTGTATGATTAATTTACATAAGAGAAATATTCTATAATCACACATGTTTTTATATATATACATGTTTAATTATATATTATTATCGAGATAAAGATTAAACATGTATCATAATCATAATTAATATAACAAATTTTTATTAATATAATTATATATATGAGATTTTATTTAATTTAATAATATTATAAATTTTTGATAAGTTTTATGGGTGATTAGATTGTGATCGAATATATTTAACAAACTTATATCCTCTATGTTATATCATAGTGATTTGTATGAATTTTCAAAAAAATATTCTAGTTGATTCTCACACATATAATATGGATCGACAACTATATATCATTGTCCCACCCTGATCAATAATAGTAACAGTATTTCAAGGAGACAACTTCACAAATCTGCCAAAACTCTAACCAATAGGACTCATTTTAAGTGTTGAGCATCCATGGGTGTAGCTAACAAACAAGTCACAACAGCTGAAGCAAAAACCAACAAAACTAGTAATTAAACACTTAGGAGGTTCCCTCTTTTTGAAGACTAAAGACTAAAATGGCCATCCATGCTAGCTAGCTGCATGCTACTTTTTTTCCAAAACAAAACAAAACAAACACAATTTCTAATCTCAATGAGATGGTAACCTTGTGAATTTCCATATATATATATATATATATATGGGCAATGTAAGAAAATAACTCCTCCCCTAGGTTAACTTAATCTTTCCTATTGGCACAAAAAATTGGAGATTTTTGATAAAAATATCATTCATCATGGCTAGTTTATTGTTTTTACTTAATCTAACTAAGGTAAGATGGGAAAAATAATGTAATTTTTAATTGAAATAATTATATTATTTACACATTCGTAAATAATCTCAAACACAGTATATTTTATATGTACAAATGAATTATATATAACTAAAATATAAACTAGTTGATAAAAATAAAAAATAAAAAAGTAATTTTAAAAAGTAGGGTACCAAATTGCCAGAGTATCCAGGAGTATCTTTTCTCTGTTTATAATACCACTTGCAAAACCTTACTGATTTGTCATGATATCAAAATTATTAGTTTATATTTAAGTTTTATGGTTAGATTTATTATATTTGGTTTTATGTTAAATTATTATTTAAGATGATAAAAGGATATCTTTTACTAACAAATTTTTTTTAGGTTTTTAATATTTAAACCATGTTAATTATAAATAAAAATAACAAAAATAAATATATTTTTTTGGAACATTAATCATCCGAATGCTTTAGTTCATTGAAGACTAAAAACTTGAAAGGTAATAGTTACTTCAAAAAAAATCATAAATCTATCAAATTTTATAATTTTTTTATTTTAATAAAATATACTAAATGAGTTCGTATCATATCATTATTATTATATCTTTTCAATAGTTATTGTAATTAGAACACTTAAATTCAATAGTTTTTTTTTCTTTTGAACAATTTAATATATCAATTTTGAAAAAATGATACTACATATTCAAATGATCAATATTTAAGTAGTTTTTGAAAAAAAAAATATGTTTTTTTTTATTTTTTCAATTGCATTTTAAAAAAGAAAGTTTTAACAAGAATAATCGAAGAAAAAGTTTTTTTTTTAAATAAAAAATTTAAAAAATAAGGAAACAAGAAACGTAAAAATTGACTATTTCGTAAACTCAGCTTCCAGTGGATGTTCGGATCTTAAAAAAATAAAATTCTAAATAAATTTATTATTGTTGTCTTACGCTATTCTTTTGTACTTTTATTTTTGTAATTTATTTTCAATTTGAAACATGTCAAAAATGCCTTTCACATCTACTTTCTTAATGAGTGATTCGGGAGGAGATTGCCAAGCATCTCTAATGATAGGTTTTATCAAACTCATGACGATGACACCCCTGATTTTTCATTTTACGTTGGTTCGGTAGTCTCCTATCAAACCTCTATGAAGACCTCCATGAATATGTTCGGTAGCTCCGTATGTATAGTTTAGTATCATGTTATTCAATTGAAAAGTTGCAATAAATGTAATTATGAGTTTTGAATTACAATAAATGCATAAATAATATAGTTATTATTTTTTGTAAAAATATAGTTACATATATACATGTATAAGAGTATTTGTATCGTTTTAAATTATCTAATAAAATACTAACTTAAAACAAATATATACATACGATGATACGATTTTTTTTTCATCCTTAAAATTGTTGAGTCATGATTATGGATCTTCAATGCAACTTTTTTGGTGTAAATTATGATTTTTATTAATTTTTGTTATCTAACTTGTTATCTAATGTAAACTTTGTAAACAAATTACATGAAATATGAAGTATGAATTGGAAAGTTCAAATCTCTAAATATGATAAAATTTAAATTTTTTTCTCAAGGTTTATTTGTGAAATGTTATGAATAATAGAAAAAAAAAACTAATGCTATAATATGTTAATAAATATTACAAAAAAATTATAAAATATAATATTAACAAATTAAAGCTAAATTTTTTGTTAAATATTAAATGTTGTTAAAATGGCACAAAATTGTGTGACAAAAGACCAAAATATAATAAGAGCAAAATAAAAGAAAATAAAAATGAATATTTTGTTGGTATTTAGAAGGTAAAGTCAGACATTAATAACCGATTAATATTTTAAATAAAAAGTTAATTCATGTTATTTAGTATTATAACTAACATTTTAATTATAAATAGAAAAGAGAATTTTAAGTTTTAAATGATACATCACTTGACATATTATACCAAAATACAAACTTAAAAGTGATAATCAAAGAATAATTTACATAGTTTTATTGGATTAAAAATATAATATTTTAAAATCTATGATATTTAATTGACTTAAAAATCAATAAATATTTACCTAAATATAATATAGGATGAATAGTCATTTAATTAAATTTACTTTAAATTCTTATCTATTAGTTAGGGTGTCTATTTCTTTTATAAAAAAGGGACTCAAAATTTTATAAAAATCATAGAATTAAATTGATTTACCCAATAGGTAAGGAATTAAATGTTATTTTCATTGAAAATAACATACTTAAACTACCTTCTGTGATATATATTACATACCCAACATGAAAAATATTCTTGAGGAAGAACATTAAACCAATCTTACAAAAATATTAGTAAGTAATAAACAATTTAAGCAAAAATTGAAGAGGGTGTTACTTTGGCAAAGGCTTTAAGGCTACGTGCATTCTGAAATGTGGGCTTAGAATTTGTGTGAACAGAGAGCACTATTCTTTCTGTTCAAGCCATAGATGGTTATACAATTTGGTGAAAAAATCACAAATTCGCATACATAGTTCTAGTATGTACATAACTCATGTAGAGCCTACCAATTGACGAAAGTGGATGAGAGCCTACCAATCGACAAAATTGGATGAGAGCCTACCAATTGGAAACTTTGTAGCTTTTGCTTAAACTACTTGCAATTTTGGGCATCTAAACCTTTGGGCAATTTTGAAGTACATACCCTAATAATCTTTGGAGATGATTCATATAAGCATAATCTATATAATTTTACATATCTCATATACAGTGTGGATATTGTCCAAATTTGCGTTCTTGGAACAATTTTCACTCAACTTTGTAAACTAGTAATTTTTAGCATCAAAATTGTAAACGCCACATGTAAGTTTATCCAAGGTTAAGATAATTAGTAAAGCCTATAATTGTTTATAAAAACTATGGTTATATGATGTGGTGCAATTAAGTATAAGACATTTTTATAATTAATAAATTATGTATTTATGATTTTCAATATTTAAATATCATCATAGATAGTGAATCGGGGTATGTTTTCTATTCATTCGCTTACATCAAAGAGAACAAGTAGAGAAATTTTACATATAATTTGTGTACCATGATATTTGATTTATGATCTTTTTGTTTGTTATAATGTTCTTTATTATTTCGATTGTTACCTACTTTATTTATGTTTTTCTATAGGCGTTTGTTGTATTGTTATGTGATGTCTGGATGATTGATACGTGATTATCTTTTCTTAATTTATATTCTTAAGGTACAATAAATAATACGATATATGTTAACCAGATTGATTTGTTTCCTTATAAATATAACAAGTCTCAAACAGCTTAATCAAGTAAATCATTAGAGTTGGTATCAAAACATTATAGTCATAGGAGGCAAAGTTCCAATGAATAACCAACAAAGCTTTATTCATATAATTAACAACTAAGCGAGTTAGAAGGTTTGCCACAACTCGTGCATAAATAGGATGTTAGCATGAGTGCATTTGAAGAAAGTCGTCTTGTGGTTATTGTGAAAAGCCGATAGGGACAACTCAATAATGATGTCGAGAGCGTCCTCAGGTGATCTAGGCAAGGATTGGTGAATGAAAAAGAAAGATGTGCACACAATGATTGTTGCAAACAAGATTGAGCTGGGGAAGATCAACACAAAGCACAGTGTTATACCTTATTATCCTATGCAATGTTAACGCATGACGTGTCTGTTGTGGGCGGAAGCAATAAATAGCGGTATATGAATATATCAAAGCAATAAAATGAACACACAGAATTTACGTGGTTCGGCAATTCACCTAGGTCCACGGGAGGCAGCAGATATTATTTGAACTGAGTAGAAAATATACAAAATACAGATATAGATTTCCTCACTAATAATATCTCTCAAGTGTTTCCCCAAACTCACAAGTATTTTCTCTCTTTGAGTTTGCTTATACTCTCTCTGATTTTTCTGATTTTTGCCTTGTTATTCAATGTATGAACTCTTCCCTATTTATTGATGAAGAAAGGCTCCTTTCCCTAAAGTGTTTAATACTTAAGCCTTAAATTAGGCCACCAATTTCCTTAACTTATGCCACTAGTTTCCTTAAATCATGCCACAAATTAGGCCACTAATTTCCCTAAATTATGCCACTAATTTGTTACTTTTAGAGCCAATATTCAACAATTTCCACCTTGGCGAAAAAGTTCATAACGCTGCCTCCAAATGCCTAGGCCCTAAGCTCGAGAGATGTTGATCAAGTTCAAGCGGTGTTGAAACTTGATCCCTGTAACCACCTTTGTAAGCATATCTCAGGTTTATCTCAGCTCCGATTTTCCTGAGTATAACATTCCCTTCATCGACGATTTCCCGAACAAAATGAAATCGAACATCGATGTGCTTGGTGCGACCATGATGAACTTGGTTCTTTGCCAAACAAATGGCACTCGTCGTCGCAGAAAACCTCCACGTTCTTCCTCGAACAATACCCAAATCCTTAGTCAACCCGAGAAGCCATATAGCTTTCAACGCTTCGTTACATAGCATATACTCGCCTGCAGTAGTAGACAAAGCTGGCGCTGACTACAATGTTGATCTCCAACAAACCGGTCCTCCCCGCCATTGTGAACACATAACCATTTGTAGATCGACGCTTATCCGGATCTCCAAAGATAGTAATCCACATATCCAACCAGGTGTTTACCTTCGCCTTGTTCTCTCAAACTTCAAACCAATATCCACAAGTACCATGGATGTACCGTAGAATCCACTTCACCGTCACGGTCCTTTACCCGGATTACGATGTGCGACTCACCATACTAACGGAAGATGGGAAATATCGTGCGTGCAAACCATTGCATACATCAAGTGCACCAACGGCATTTTCATATGGAACACATTCCATTTGCTTCTTATCATCGGTGGTGCTAGGTGACATCAATGCACTTAATCGAAAGTGAGGAGCAAGCGTGTACTTACCTGGTTTGGTTTTTCATCAATGTCAAACCTTTGTAGTACTTTCTTCGGACATCGAGTCTCGTGTCGGATGATCGCACTTGAATCTCTATCTCTCAGGATTTCCATCCCAAGAATTTTCTTAGCTTCTCCAAGATCTTTCATTTCAAATTCTCGAACTCAAATGAGCCTTCAACTGTCGTATTCCACCTCGCTTCTTAGATGCAATCAACATATCATCAACATATAAGAGCAAATAAAACGAAGGTACCGTCTTGGAGTTTCCGAAGTATACACAATGATCAAACCGACCACGTGTGTATACGCTCTCGATGAAGCTATCAAAGCGCTTATACCATTGTCGCGGTGTGATCAGTTTCAAACCGTAAATTGACTTACTCACCTTCCAAGCCCATTCTCTCGTCTCCGGAATTTTAAAGCCATCCTAGCTGGAGACATGTAGATTTCTTCGTTCAAAGTACCTACGGAGTAAAAGTCGTTTTGACATCGAGTTGAGCTAACTCGAGATCAAACCGTGCTACCAAAGCCAATAGTATCCGAATAGATGAATGCTTAACAAATGTTGAGAATACCTCGTTGTAGTCTATTCCTTAACTTTCCCGAGCATAGCCTTTGCTACCGGCCCGGCTTTGTATCCGATGTTGTCTTTACCAGAAAGCACCTTCCTTCTCGCATGTAACCCATTTGCAACCAATAGTTTTCTTTCCTTTCGGGGAAGTTGAACCAACTCCCAAGTCTCGATTCTCGATGTGTAGACTTCATCTCTTCATCCATTGCCATTTTCCACTTCATACCATCAACTCTTCGCACGGCTTCAGCAAGTGCATGGGACATCATCATCAATTACCTAAGTGCGAATGCTACCATGTCCGTGTATCCGGTAGGCTTCCTAATATCCCTTCTCTGGGCCGAGTAGTGGCAATAGATTCTCGTCGATTAATCGGTAGTGATGGTGAGAGAACCTCCACCTCAACCGAGATCTCTTCTTGATCATCAATTTCATCTTCACCACGATCGGTAATTGGTGCAATCTTTCCTGGATCTTCCGAAGTCTCAAGCATCACCTTAGAAAGAGTATTTGGACTTTCATTCTCTTCTCTCCGAATTTGTTTGTCTCAAAGATAACAGACTGCCGAATGTAACATCTCTAAGACGATCTTCTTGGATTCACCACACCAAAGTCGAAATCCTTTAACTCCTTCCTTAAAGCCCAAGAAAATAGCTTTTGGCTTCCTCGGATCCAGCTTGGATTCACTAACATGAAAATACGCAGACATCCAAATATTCGCAATGAATCATAATCAAGTAGCAGGTTGTCTGCACCATACCTCTTTAGAGTTTTTCCATCCAATGCAAGGCGCAGAAGTCCGTCGACTATAATGAAAGGCTGCATATGACAAAGCCTCAAATTTCAAAATGCCTTGCTCAATTTGGAATGAGATAGCATACATCGAACTTTCTCAACCAAAGTACGATTCATTCGTTTCCGCAACTCCATTCTGTTGTGGTGTACGAGGAACCGAAAAATGTCCGATTATCCCTTCATCTTGACAAACTTTAAAGAAAGGATCTGATTTATACTCGCCACCATTATCGTATGAGCCTTTTCTTAATCTTCCTCGCTGCGAGTCTCGATCATTTTCTTCCATTTAAGAAAGATATCCAGGAACTTCATCTTTGTGACTCATAGTGTATATCCATACATATCTAGAGAAATCATCAATAAAAGTCACAAACCAACGTTTACCTCCAAGTGAAGCATTCTTGGAAGGTCCCCAAACATCCGGTGAATATAATCAAGAGATCCCCTTAAGTACGATGAATGGCAAGGGTTTAACTTGACTCTTGTTTGTTTTCCCATTACACAATGCTCGCAGAAATCAAACTTTCCGGGCCTTGGCACCTTTCAAAAGACCTTGCTTCATTAAGCCTTGCAAAGTTTTTCACCGACACGCCCTAAGTCACATTTGCCACAAAGTGAAGAATCATTTTCCTTTTCTTCGAATCACGAGACAGCTGCCGCTTCCTCAGAATCGTACACCCATCTAGGAAATACAAGTTTGCCTTACGAGTACCGCTTCATTGCTACAACGCACCTCGTACAACTTTCAAGACTCCATTTTCCAATGTTACTCAGAACCATCGATCTAGAACACCTAAAGAAATAAGGTTTTTCTTTAGGTCGTGAATATACCTTACATTTGTAAGTCGTCGATTGTACCATCGTGCATCTTTAGTCGTATTGTTCCGATCCCTTTTGTCTCGACAGGCATTGTCGTCGCCCATAAGCACAACTCCTCCATCGAGCTCTTCAAAACTCGAAAACCAATGTCCGTTTCGACACATATGATAAGAACATCCAATCAAGAATCCACTTATCCGAGTAGGTTTTTGATGATGAAACCGAAAAGGCCGATTCTTCATCTTCATCGGCCTTCGGCAACATTTGCATTTGACTTGTCCTTGTTTGGACAATCTTTCTTCCAAAGGCCCTTCTTCGGTGACAATAGGCACACCTCGTCCTTCGCAAGACGTCTCTCGGATGACTCTCCTCCGGGACTTTGATCTAGATTTCCCCCCCCTATTATTTGATCCGCCATATTTTTGTTTGTTAGTCCTACCTCCGCTGCCCGTCAATGCTTCGATATCGAGTCTCTCGTGATCATGTTGATCCTTCTTCCCAGACTCAAGTATTTACCAAAGCATTTGAAACATCTATGAACTTAACCTCATCCTTTTCCATATAACAGCAGTTGTGGTTAAATGCTCATAGCTCTCCTGTGTAATGAATTCAACAACAACAAAGCTTTATCTTCATCGATAATTTCAACATCTAAATTTTGCAGATCGGCCAAAGTTTTATTGAAATTATCTAAGTGCTCAATCATAGGGGTACCTTTCAGACCGAAATGGAAAAGTTTCTTCTTCAAGTAGAGTCTCTGTTTCTCAATACTTTTCTGGCCATGTATTTGTCTTCTAGTTTCTTCCAGAACTCGCTACATTCTCTTTCATGACAAAGTACTTGATCTTTTCCTAAGCACAAATGTGCCACAAGCTTGTCGGTTGACATAATTCCAATCTTCATTTGAATAATCTCCCGGCCTAGTCTCCAAGGCTATATTAGATCCTTCTAACAATAGATCTAATACTTCACATTGCCACATGCCAAAGTTATTTGTGCCGTCAATTTCTCTCCACCTCAAACTTTGCGTTGGACAACATAGTTCTTCGAGTAGAACTTGGTTTGCCATAAATTCTATGGTCAACTTGTTCACCTTCTTCGATCTCTCCTTTATCGACCATAAGTACAAACTTATAACAAATTTTGCACTTACAACTTAAAACAAGGTGTTTTTCCAAATTTTATACCTTATTTGAAAAAAAAAACGGAATTAGTTGAATTTGGAATGGTCCAATTAGCTAAGAATAGATCCAACTCGGTTGAAAAACGGATGAAAATGCAGACCAACTCGGTCCAAATATCACTAGTGACTGAGTTGGACTCGGTCCAACTCGGCGCGTTGACTCGCCATTCGGCAGCAGGATTCCGGCAGCCTTCCCGGCGGTGATTCTGACTTCCGATTTGAGCGATTCTTTCACCGTTGCGTTCGTATCGTCAAGAGCTTCGATTTGATATATAATACTGCTATATTTGGCTCTGATACCAATTTGTTGTGGGCGGAAGCAATAAATAGCGGAACATGAATATATCAAAGCGATAAAACGAACACACGTAATTTACGTGGTTCGGCAATTCGCCAGTCCAGAGGCATCGGATATTATTTGAACCGGTAGGAAATATACAGAATACAGATACAGATTTCCTCACTAATAATATCTCTCAAGTGTTTCCCAAAACTCACAAGTATTTTCTCTCTTTGAGTTTGCTTATACTCTCTTTGATTTTTTCTGATTTTTGCCTTGTTCTTCAATGCATGAACTCTTCCCTATTTATAGATGAAGAAAGGCTCCCTTTCCCTAAAGTGTGCCATAATTTAAGCCTTAAATTAGGCCACCAATTTCCTTAAATTATGCCACTAATTTCCTTAAATCATGCCACAAATCATGCCACAAATTAGGCCACTAATTTCCCTAAATTATGCCACTAATTTGTTACTTTTAGAGCCAATATTCAACAGTGTCAATATCTGTGATGAAAAAAACATGTGTTTTTTTTACGGTCATTTATTTATTTTTCAATTTTTTTTTAATAAAAGGTAAAACTTCATTAATATAATAATTACAACCTTTTAATAATCTCTTTAAGTATATTTTTACGAATATGAACACAAATTTGATCTAGAGATCCTTCCATTTCTTCCTAAAGAGATCACTTTGCTAAGTTATTAGCAATATTATTACAATAAATCCACAGCAAAGTAAAATTATTAAAATTGTGTAATATTGGAAAATTTTCCTCTAAATATTGTTTGGCTAACCAAAAGATATTATTAATTTTTCCATTAATAAAATTAACAATATTTTGACAGCTAGTCATCACTTTCAACAATAATATTTTTAAAACCTAATGCATTAGCTCAACCAGTTGCTAATCAAACAACATGCGCTTCTCCTTCTTCTGTAGAGAAACCTTGCAGGATTTTTAGTTATATGCCAAGAGTATTACCATACCAATCCCTTACAATAATAGTTACTGAAAAATGATCATTTACAAACGAAGTATCACAATTAAATTTAATGGTATTAATAGGAGAGGAATCCAATAAATTGAAGGAATCTTATTGTAACGTTGAAGTCCATGAACACAATCATTCTGTGAAAGCTCCTTCGCATTAGATTTGAATTCAATGAAGGATGCCCTTAACCAAATGCAACTCTTATGAAAATTAGAAGGTTTATTTCTAAAAATAACATTATTTCACCATCTCCAATATACGGTGAGAGTAACAACTAAAATAAAATCAAATTGGTCATCCTTGTTGGGTAGAAGGCATTGCGGAGGATTTAGGAATACAAGGTAGAAAGTTTTAATATCTAAATCCTTGAAAGAAAAAAGTTTAACTTCCATTCTCCAAGCATTCCATAAAGCATGTAAAAAGGTACATCTTTAGAAGAGATGTTGTGTAGATTCATTTTCATAACCACAAAGAGTACATTCTAAATCTAACCGGTTAGATTTAGCAAAGTTAGGTATCACATTATTAATCAATCTCTGTAAAAAAATCTTAGATTTTCATAAACTTTAGCTTTTTACAAGCCTTTACCAACTAGATGAGGTCCTAAATCATGTGAGATTAAAACCATAAGATTTTAAGTAGAAGAAACCATAAAATTACCCGACTTATTAAAAGTCTAAAAATGTTTATCAAGTAAATTTTGATTAGGACTCTTAAGTCTACTAATACAATGAATCAAATTTGGTTCAAACAAAAATCTTAATAGATTTCAATTCCAATCGCTTGATTCAGTGACCAAATCACTTACACGAAGATTATCAGGTATATTAATAGAGTTTTGTAACGTAACAGGTTTGATAGAATTAAGAAAGAGAACCCACAAATCTTTTAAAATCTTCACATGTTGTTCATTCCTAATTCAAAAACACAAACTTTCTTGAAGAATTTTCCTAGTATACCAAATACCTTTTAAAATATAAGAATCTCCATTTTTAACGATCATTTCTAAGAAATTTTGATTTTGACACTATTTAGATTTTAGAACCTTTATCCATAGTTTATCAGCATCAATAGCCATCATCCAACCAAGTTGTACGAGGAGAGCTTGATTAATATGAAAGAAAGATTTAAAATCCAATCCTCCATGATCCTTTGGTAGACAAAAATATTTCACTTATAGCAAGATAACTGAAAGAATTTAAGAATAAAAGAAAACTAGAAATTATATTTAGCTTCTGTATTTTCTAATGCTTATTTTACAAAATGAAAATACATACAAATATATAGAGTTCAAAAAGTAAGAGGGAATGACAATTTATAGCAAAGTCTGCATTAGCACATGCAGAGTATCATTACAGTTGTGATATCATCATGTCTTGGTCCATGGAGGTGCTGGCAGCATATTAGCACATGCAAGGTATTATTATAGTTGGTGTATCATTATAGTTGGTCCATGAAGATGGAGTTGCTGGTATAGTCTTTAACATTCCCCCTCAAGTCGAGCGAGGTGAGTGACTAGACAGTCAGCTTTAGTGTCAACTGAGAGAAGAATTGAACACTTAAAGGTTTTGTGAAGATATCTGCAGTTTGATCACAGGATGGTACAAACCTAATTTGAATTAGATTTTTCTGAATTAGGTCATCAATGAAATGTATGTCCAATTCAACATGTTTAGTTCTAGCATGAAGCACATGGTTTGAAGCAAGTGAGATGGTACTCTGATTGTCTACCCAAATTATAGGAGTATGAGGTAGAGTGACATGTAACTCCCTAAGCAAAGCATGAAACAATATTATCTCTGAAGTAGCATTAGCCAAGCTACGATAATCCGCTTCAATACTTGAACAAGATACTGAGGATTGCTTCTTTGAAAACCACGAGATAGATTTTTTCCAAGAAAGATACAAAAACCAATGATGGATTTTCTATCATCAACATCAGCTCCCCAATCAGCATCTGAAAATCCTACCAGATCAAGACTGTGTCCCTTAGTAAAATGAATCCCATGATTGATTTTGCCAGCCAAGTACTTAAGAATCCTTTTCACTGCCTTCCAGTGTTCATCTAAAGGACAATGCATGAATTGACATACTCTATTAACACTATAGGCAATTTCTAGTCTAGTGAGAGTAACATATTGGAGAGTACCAACTATACTCCTATAGAAGGTAGGATCAACTGTATGCATACCCTTAAATTTAGATAATTTCAGTGAAGAAGCCATTGGTGTGGGCAAACTCTTAGCTTGAGACATTGCAGCTCGAGTGAGAAGATCTTTAATATATGTCCCTTGACTGAGATGAAGACCAGAGTTAGTATGAGTAACCTCCAATCCAAGAAAGTGATGGATTTCACCTAAATCTTTCAAATAAAATTGCTTATCAAGGTGAGTTATGATAGATTGAATGCCTTTGATGTCACTTCCTGTGATCAATATATCATCAACATAAACAAGAAGCCAGATGCAACCAAAAGAGGTATTTTTGAAAAGGAGAGAGTTATCTACTCTTGAGCAAGTAAAACCATGACTAAAGAGAGTATGTTTGAGTTTATCTGACCAAGCTCTGGGGGCTTGTTTAAGTCCATATAATGCTTTGCCTAATATGCATACCTTCAAGGATTTTTCACTATCACCATCATTCCTATATTCAAATCCTGGTGGTTGACTCATAAACACTTCCTTGTCTAAATCTCCATTTAGAAATGCATTGTTTACATCGAGTTGTCTTACTATCCATCCTTGATTTACAGAGATAGAAAGCATTGTTCTTATGATAGTTGGCTTCACTACAGGGCTGAAAGTCTCTAAAAAATCAAAACCAGGTACTTGATCATAGCCTTTAGCTACCAATCTAGCTTTATACCTAGCTATACTTCCATCTGAGTGTCTCTTGACTTTGAATACCCACTTACAACCAATAACCTTCTTACCAGCAGGTAGGTCACACAAGGTCCATGTATGATTCTTCATGAGAGCTCTATACTCCTCTTCCATGGCCTTTTTCCAATGTGGATTAAGAAGAGCCTTCTTGTAGGAAACAGGTTCTTGTGTGTCAGTCATTGTTGTATGGAGAACTCTTGGCTTTAAGTTCCCAGTTCTTGATCTTGTGACCATATGATGCTTGTTAAGAGTACTTGTAGCTGGATCATTCATATTAGTATTACCAATAGACTGAGGATATGCATTAGACTCATTTGGTAGCTCATCAATAAGAGGAGTATGAGTATGACTGGAAGCTGAAGAAGGAATAGAAATAGGCGAGTGATGAGATGGGGAAGACATTTGGTGAGAGTGTAAAGAGCCTGGAGTAGAATGAGAAGGGAAAGATTTAACAGGTGAAATGTGTTGGGATGAGGTAGAGTTGGAGTGTAATTGAGAAGGTAAAGGGAAAGTAGTGATCGGTGGAGGTCCCAAAATGGATGATTGAGAGTGAGGATTATGATATCTAGGATCTTGAGCAAAGGGAAATCTAATTTCATCAAAGACCACACTTCTGGATATTATGACTCTACCATTTGGCAATAGTGTTTTATAACCTTTGTATTTGTTGTTGTATCCAAGAAAGGTGCTTGGCTGTGATCTGTATTCCAACTTGTGCTTATTGAAAGGTCTAAGATGAGGATAGTAGAGACAACCAAAGGTTCTTAGATGAAGATAGGCAAACTTGGATTTGAAAAGCATCTCATAGGGACTTTTATGATTTAGGATCTTTGTTGGAAGCCTATTAATGATATAGGCTGAGGTAGTGAAGGCATCATCCCAAAACTGAGTGGGCATGTTTGAGTGAGCTAATAAGGACAATCCCATCTCCACAACATGTCTATGCTTTCTTTTAGCAAGACCATTTTTTTGAGGTGTATAGGGACAAGAAATTCTATGTAAAATGTCATGATCACTGAAAAGTTTTGTAAGACCTATGAACTCACCTCCTCCATCACTTTGAACCATTTTAATTTTGGATTGAAATTGAGTGGAAACAATGTTTTGTAAATGATTGAAAGTATTTTGAACTTCAGATTTTTGTTTAAGAAGATGCATCCATGTATATCTACTATAATGGTCAAAAAAAGTAACATAATACTGAAAACCATTTGTGGATTTTTGTGGTGAATGACCCCAAACATCAGTGTGAATAAGTTCAAAAGGATGTTGATACTCAGTTTCAGACATAGGAAAAGGAAATTGATGACTCTTAGACTTCATACATGAATCACATAAAAGATTTTTATTTAAAACATCAGAGAAATTACAATTCTTCAGAACTGTACCAAGAACAGTTCTTTCTGCATTATTTGAAGCATGGCCTAATCTATTATGCCAAAGCTGAAGATTTTGATTATTTCTCTTGACAAGAAGAGTTGAAACATGGTGAGGTAATTGAGTGGTGGCTGAGTGAACAGTTTGAGACTTGAGGGGTTGACTATCAAACTTGTAGAGTCCATTCTTAAGAGTACCTTTGAGGAGTGTTTGATGTATGACCTGATCCTTAACACAACAAAAAGTGGGGTGAAATTCAATATATACAGAATTATCTTTGGAGAATTGTGAGACACTAATCAAATTCTTAGTTATCTCAGGAACATGAAGAAGATCAGTTAAGAGAAATGTTTTATGAAAATTACTAGACTTGATTTGTGAGGTACCAATATGAGTAATGCACAAACCTGATCCATTCCCTACTTGAACCTTGTTGGTTCCTTGATAGTCTGAAGCAATATTGAGATTGCCAAGCTCACTTGTCTCATGGTTGGATGCTCCAGAATCTACATACCAAGACATGTCTATTTCTGAGTCAGGTGAAATGCTCAAAGCAGAAGAGCTTGTTTTAGTGACTTGATATGCTGTGAAGTTTTGAGAGTTATGAGCCATTGTCTAAGTATTTGAAGGTGAGCCATAGTTAGCATCAAATTTGTAATAACACTTATCAGCAGTGTGATTTGTATAGTTATATATCTGACATCTATTCCTGGTTGAGCTTCTGAAACTTCTTCCTCCTCTTCCTCTATAAGAAGACCTGCCTCTTGCTCTTGAATTCTGAAAGTTGCTTCTCACTCTACCTCCTTGATAGTCATTTCCACCATTATTGAATCTTCTCTGAAAGCTGGATTGAGTGACAGCATTCACATAAGGATTTGAGCCTTCAGTGTTTACAAAGTTATGCCCAGTATTTTCAAGTATGGTTTCATAGCTTAAGAGCATAGCATAAACTTCTCTAAGTTTACATGGTTCTATCCTTGAGGTAGCTGCAACAACGATATGATCAAATTCACTTCCTAGTCTAGCAAGAACTTGCATTACTTGATCATCATCTAAGATTGGTTGACCAGTCGATGCTTGTATTGCATCTTCCTTACTGTAGATTGAGATGAGAAATTTATCTCAAGGGCTTCCCAGATCTGAGAAGATGATTCTAGACCGACCATCATCACTAAAAGATTCTCAGATAGAGAGGATAGAAGCCATGAGGCAAGGAGCTGATCTTGTCTTGTCCAGCTCAGAAAATATGGATTAATTTCTATTTCTGAGTTCTCTTTGAACTTTGTTGGAGCCTTGTTGGTATAAGAAACAAAATGCTCGAGTCCATACCCTCTAACAGCAGTGAGCACTTG
The DNA here is from genome assembly GCA_033030585.1 of Hippophae rhamnoides. Lineage (NCBI taxonomy): Eukaryota > Viridiplantae > Streptophyta > Magnoliopsida > Rosales > Elaeagnaceae > Hippophae > Hippophae rhamnoides. Next base: position 27,384,239 of record CM065433.1, read on the forward strand.
GTGTTTCCAAATAAGGTAGTTTGAATCATTTTATTGGAGAGAAATGAGTTGATTTTGTGGTTGAACCACAACTTCTGCATTGTTTAAGGATGTTAATGGAATTCCGGATGTGGTGGACTCACTAATGCTCATTGTGTAGAAAAAGAAAGAGGTGATATCAGATTTAGGTCAATTGTTTTTTGAGTGTTTTTGGAAGTATAGGTTTTTTTGTTTGTTTTTTTTACTGTTTTTTAGCTTCTACCAGCCAAATATATACTTAAACAAAACCTCTCTTAAAGAAAAGAAAAAAAAATCGCACCCACTGCTCGTTTCTGCAATTCATCTTGCTCGGCACCGTTCATCTTTATGATATCTTCTCCGAAAGAGGAAGAGTTGACGTTGTTTATTCATGGTTGTTCATCCAAGAGGTAGTTGAAATCTGGGATCCATCGTGATTCATCCATGATTGTTCATCTCTGTGATTCAACCTTCTCTATTTGATGTCGTGATGTCAAACAAAACCCCTCTGGGAGCCGTCGTGAGTTGGAACGAAGCAAAAATATGAACGTGGAGAGACGGTAACACTGGTTGCGGTTTTGGGTATGAAAAATGACAAACTAGTCGTGAGTAATTTCAGGTAGCTATTTTATTTAATTTTCGATTAACAGAAAATACATAGACTGGTGGCGGTTTTTGGGTATGAAAAATTGATGGACTGGTGGTGAGTAATTTCAGGTAGTTATTTTATTTAAATTCTCCAAGCTTATTAATTTAGCTTCAATTAGAACGCATAGAAACAGAAACATGGGCTAAGAGAGAAAACAAATAGGTAGTGGTTGAAAACCATGCTCTGATACCATAAAAGAATTTGAGAATAAAAAAAAACTAGAAATTATATTTAGCTTCTGCATTTTCTAATATTTGTCTTACAAAATGAAAATACATACAAATATATAGAGTTCAAAAAGTAAGAGGGAATGACAATTAACAGCAAAGCTTACATTGGCACATGCAGGGTATCATTACAGTTGTGATATCATCATGTCTTGGTCCATGGAGGTGCTAGCAGCATATTGGCACATGCAAGGTATTATTACAGTTGGTGTATCATTATAGCTGGTCCATAAAGATGGAGTTGCTAGTATAGTCTTTAACAATAACGAAAGGAGTTTACATTTGAAGAGGAATTCCTCTAGAATTTCTTCACCAAAGAGTCATCTTTCTTATGCATAATCTTAGGAAGTTTGAAAGTACTCATAGTGTAGATAGATAAGGCTTGAATAACAAATTTAGTAGGTGTAGCTTTTCCAGCATAAGAAAGGAAATTAGCTTTCCAACCCTGTATTCTTTAAGTAATGTTATCCAATAAAAAATAAATAAACTAATTATCTAGTTTTATTCTTTTACAAAAAGAGAGAATTTTATAAATAAGTAACGTTACTTTCAGAAGGATCTATTCTTAAATAACTAGATATTTGTCTTTTGAGTTCCATGGGAGTATTGTCGGAGAATAATATACCAATTTGTTCGGATTAAATTCTTGACCAGAGACTTTAGCATATATCCGAAGAATTCTCAGTAACTTTTGACATTCATTGTAAACTGTTCGGAGAGAATTTAACGTGTTAAGAATTATGGTGATTTTTAGTAAAAAGTAAATATTGATAAATGAACAAATCTTATATTCTCCTCATTAAAGAGATATATATAACACCTAATAGACAGGCGTCTGAGTTACATAGGTCTAAACTCTTATACAAGTAGCTAAAATACATGCTTACATTTTATGTTAAACTAGGTCGTTATAAACGTTACATAAACAGTTTGTTATATACATATTGTCTAAGGTCTCTTAAATTAATCACCAGGTCATTAAGACAGCGTATGGTGTCGAGGTCGTTATATGGTATAAATCTTCAAACTCATCAGGTCTCCATACGATAGCGAGGTATCTTAGGTTTCTAGATCGCGTACCTATTACACGTATAATACCAAACATGAACAACATTATAAAATAAGATAACATCATCAACATAAATAAGATAATTAATGGGATATTTTGTCTTAAAATTTTAATTCCATGAACTAGTCTTCTAGTTTCTGTTTCCATGAGTAGTCTTGAAAGAGTTTCTACTGCTATGATAAACAAATACGTTGAAATAGGATCATGAGTAGTCTTGAAAGGGTTTCTGCTGCTATGATAAACAAATAAGTTGAAATAGGATCTCGTTATCGTAAACCCCATCTATGTGTAAACTTTCCAAATTTAAACCCATCTAAGATAATGAAATAAGAAACAGCTAAAAGAAATTGGGGTATAAAATTATAGAATTTTTCATGAAATCCCACTTTTCTTAGAATAAAGAGAATTAGATTTCATTCCATTTGTCAAAAGCTTTAATCGTATCAATTTTTACTCCCATTAAAGCACTTCTACCTTGTTTTTTCCTTATGTTATTAAGTACTTTTTGTGCTAAAATTGAATTTTCATGTCCCTCTTTTTGGAACAAATGCATTTTGATAAGGAGAGGTCTCAATCTTCCCACCAAGATTTTTGAGATGATACTTTAAGACACATAGCAAAGGCTTATAGGTCTATAATTGGAGATAGAATTTGGTTGATTTTTTTTTTTAAAGAAGGATATTCATAATTTCATTTAATTCGTTGTAAAGTATTTCAAAAATAAAGAATTCTTGGATAAAATGAATGATATTAATGTTGACTATATGCCAATATATTTTATAAAATCCCGCAGTCATTGCATCAGTTCCTAGACTTTTAAGGTTATGTATGGACCATAAAACATTTTTGATTTCTTGTTCCTCAGGAACCATCTAGAGCTCAATATTATCCTCATTGGTAATAATTATATAGAAAAAAAGTCAAGGGAGTTGGAGGAAGTAAACATTTGATTAAATTGCCTCATAATTTCTCCACCAATTTGATTTCTTTCAAAAACCCACTGACCATGAATATTTTGTAGAGCCAGGATAGCCTTTTGTTTTCTTCTATGCATAATGGACAAATGAAATTTTTTTGTGTTTTTGTCTCTATTCTTCACCTAAATTTCTCTTGATTTTTATTTCCAAATAAGATCTTGTCTTTGTAGACTTGTAAAGTTTGAATTTCCTTCCTCTAGTTTAGATAATCCAAATAAGGGTTTTGATTTTGTAGAACATAGAGTATTCTTTCAATTTTCTTAATTTGAATATGGCACATTCTAAATTTTTTTTATTCTAAGATTAATTTGTTTGCTGTGATATTCAATTTCTTAAGAAGTTTATCTGCCCAATTTCATAAAATTGCATTGTTCCAAGCTTGTTGTATTATGTTTTTACAAATCGGGTCTCCATTTCAAGTTTCAAAAGATGTAAAAGGTTAAGGTGCTCATTTTCTTTTAATATATCAAGAATAATGACAGAATGATCAAAAGTAGTGAAAGTTTTGTTGAGGACTAAAGCTTTTGGATAATTCAAATACCAATCCAATTAGTTATAGTTCTATCCAATTTCACTATGGTAAGGTGTAGCATGAGTACAAACTAACATCCATTTACTAAGATACCATAAAGATCACAAAATTTTACAGCCAAAAGATGATCAGATTATTCATACACTTCAAAAAACAAAACATGCTTCATAAAAAGAGCAAAATCACTTGCTAAATCAACTCCATTCTATTCCAGTGTGTCATTACATTCATAGACAATGTGATTAATATTATTCTAGTGAACCATTATCGAAAAGAAATCAAAAGATAGTAGACAAACCACCCAATTAAAAGAGGTTAGTCTTAATAGAAGTCTCAATCAAAAGGGTAATTCTATTTACGACACCTTGTTATAATATCACAATTAATGTTATAATCATCTGTTAGTTAAGACAATTCAATCCTCTTTTTCTTAACTTATAAATGATTGTCACATTAATTGTGGTATTACAACAAGTCACCGTAAATAGATACAATCAAAAATCACAAACGGTTCGTCATCATCATTTTCACCTGTATAACAATGTGTGATAATTATTTAAAAATAAAAAGTGTTAACAATAAAGTTCTAAATAAAATTGTAACATGTGTGCTAAAAGAAGGAAGAGAATAGAAAGAAAAAGACTCAAATTTTGGTGACAATCCAGCAACCATTGCTAAACACCAAAACTGGAGTAATTCACTAAAGTCCTGTCCTCATTGATCTCTGTTGGATCCGTCAATAATTTCGAAACTATGTTCACTTTGTTGTTTCTTCGACAGCAACTTTCTACTGTAATTTTTAAGACTCCTACCCTGCACTTAAAATGCTCAAAGCACACCAGCTTCCATTTTTTGATACCTTGTCTGGTGATTAAAATAATAATAATAATAATTAGATTGTACCATACATAAAACATAAATTAGCTGGACCAAAATCATTGACCTCAACATTGTTGTTCCCCACTTACACTCGCCCATCTTTATTATCACAAAGGAAAAAGGCCATGTTACAGTCAATTTACTTGTAAATCTTTGAAACATAGAATTTGCAAAAGAATGAAAACTTAAAACTTCCCTGTCTCGGCAAGTACTAAGCACGTATCCAAGGACGACGAGTTCAACATATTTTCCATTTATGAATTTGTAGCAAAATCAATGATAACCAATTAACCATGATCATGCACATTGATAATAACCAAATCATCACCATTGGAGTTGCACAATTTAGAAAATATACATGGCTAACTTACGAAGCTACAAGCCAATAACGATAGCCAGCTAACCATGGATAACCATGATATAACATGTGCACTACTATATATCATAGCAGTTCATTATAGGTTACAAACCGTGGATACAATTATACTTAGCAATAAAACAATGACGTATCATCACAAATTTGAGATGAGATGAATATACTTTGATGTGAATTAGGAAAGATAAAGATATAACATAATAGAATTGGAGAAGAACAGAATATAAATTAGGGCTACGGATAAAAAATTAGACATCATCCCAATTCTGATAAATTCTCCTCAGTTGAAATGACTTTTCTCCTAGCAAGTAGTAAGGCCAAAAGCAATAAACAAAACTTCAAAAATGACAGCATCTTACACTTGAGATTCTAGACAACGAAATGCCCGAAGCTAACTCGTTAGATCAACATTAAGGTATTTAAGGTAGATCCAAGTTGTGTTTGAAATTCATAAAATTGAAACAGTAAGTCTCTTCTAAATCTCAAAAACTTTATTAAACCCAGGTAATGCTCTTCTAGAGTAATTTTGGCTAGAATAAATTCCTTAATAGTCCAACAAAACCTAGACTTATCTTCACTTCAACACTCTTCCTTTATGATAGAAGATTTGGAAGCCTCATGATTCTGGCAAAGAATGTCGCTGATGTTTGCCTCACATCGGTTACTTTGCGGTTACTTTTGCTTGAAGCCTACCTATAAACTTTTGCATCTCTTTAACTAATGCCATCATAATGTTAGGAACTTTTGTTCTGTTCATCTTTGGACATCTTAGGAGATTCTTGTGCTTGAAAAGGATGGGATTGGTAGTAAGTTGTACCATGATCAATCTCATAAGATTAGTAGTAAAATTGAGTCCCAACTCCCAACATAGCTAGAATAATAACCAGTAAAACAGCGAGCATGTGAATATCTTATAGTAGAAGATTGACATCTATAACAAAGCCTATAAAATTTGGACACGTCTGATTCAATTGAATATTAACTCATAAATATTGAGGTTGTCGTAGATACATTTACCGTTAATTGAAGAATTAAACCAAACCATAGACAAATTGAAGGCTTCCACCATTAATTGAAGAATTAAACCAAACCATAGACAAATTGTAGGCTGGATAATTGAAGAATTAAACCAAACCATAGACAAATTGTAGGCTTCCCAATATGATATGAACGGGTCTTAATCGAAGAAAACCAAGTTTTATGCGTCTGAACTAGATTTGTTAATGCAAATGCTAGACCAAACCAAACAAAGTGGAAATGGACCGAGCTTTGAGGTCTCTGGTGGACTGAAGTACAAAGGTCCTTATTTGATTAGATATTAAAAAAGGGGGTTAATCGCAACGGTTTCTTCCGGTGTAGGAGATTTTGGCAATGTTTGACAATGACCTTTTGTAGCTGATGAAAGCCTAAATAATGGCAATTTTGTCGATAATTCTGGAGGTCGATAAACAGTGTCCAGAATGATGGTGGTGCAGGAAGGCAAGCGTGTGTGGTGGCTTGTAGTTGCTCCAATTGGTGCGATGGTAGTGGGATGGCTACAGTAATCTCAATAAGATGATGGGTCCGACTCCCACAACAATACGTAGGTGGCAGTGACCGTGGATGAGGAGAGGTGGATCCTGTTGTTTGTGTGTCTCATGAGTTGTGGATTTCTTCATCATAAACTTTTCTTTTCACAAATTAAATCTAATTTTTTTTTTCTGAGAAAAGATAGAAAGAGAAATAATTTTGTTTAATAAAACAAAATTTGATGGCTCTTATTCCAAACTAGTGTGAATTAGGAAGGGAAAAGAGAGACCATAATATAATTGGGGTAAGACAAAATATAAATTAGGGTTAAGAATCATTTAAATGTGGCCTAAAACAATTCAGGCCCAAAATCCAAATAACACTTGAACCCTGTTTTGCTTTTTATATATATTTCTCTTATTCCTCAACCGTCGGTGTGGGAATATATATATATTTGTTTTCTTCTTTACAGCTGATATAGAGAGAGCAATATAAAAAGACAGAAAAGGGAGATCAGCCAAGGACATCTTGTCTATTTATGTTTTGGTTGGTGGTTGGTAGAATTTTTATAATTTTTACAGTAATATTTGATTTAATAGCAAGATTTATTAATATATATTTCTGTATATTATCAATGAATTAGAAGAAGATATTTTCTGAATGTATTGAGTTTTTAGTATATTTTGTGAAGCTCTCAAGAAGATCAGTGTTTATTTCTTCATTTGATTATTAATATATTTTTTCTCGGTGTACCGTTGTCAATAGAGTAGATTTTTCAATTGAAAGGTTGAACTACTTAAATCATTGTATGCTATTTATTTTTCTCACTGTTTACTATTTTACTGTTACCCATAATTATATATTTGTGCAACTAAATTAAACCCAAAATTCGCTTCTACTAGTGCTAATTTATAACAAATTGGTATCAAAACATTGAGTTATTTTGTTATTTATTGGAATTAATCAAGTTTACTCTTTTGGATTTATTTTGATCTTTTAGTTATCTGATTCGTTTCATATTTTCTGGGTTATGCTTCTGTTTATTTAATATTGGATTTTCTGTCACGACGATAAAATACGAAATTGAGAAATTCAATAGTATGAATGATTTTAATGCTTTTGTTTATTTAATATTCGTTAAGATACTTGAAGGCAATGATAAATTGTCCGAAAAATTGACTTGTGAAAAAAAAAGATGCATTGATGAAAAACACTTTTAGTTCAATTCAGTTATCCTTGTCTGATGAGATACTACGTGAGGTTAGTAACGAGGAATCTCCTACTAAGTTATAGCTTAAATTAGAGAATTTGTATATGACCAAGTCTTTGACAAGTTTGTTATATTTGAAGCAACGTTTGTATGCATTTAGAATGTCAAAAGGTACACCTTTACACAATCACCTTGATGAATTTACTAAAATTATTCGTGATCTAAAAAATAGTGGTGTTAAGATTGATGATGAGGATCAGGCCTTAGTTCTATTATATTCTTTACCTCATTCATTTGAATATTTTGTTGATACTATGTTATATGGGCGAGACATTATTTCTTTGAAAGATATCAAAGCAGCTTTGAAGAATATCAAAGCAGCTTTGAATTCCAGAGAGTTGAAGAAAAAGGTGTCTAGAAGCAACAATGATAATAGAAGGTGTTTATTTGTCAAAGGTAGAAATCAAGAAAAAGGCACAAACAATAATAGAGACATGTCTAGATCCAAATCTAAAAACGAAAAGATAAATGCAATTATTATCACCAAGGAAAGTAAATTGTTCGAAACTCAAAGGTAAAGGAAAATCTGTCACAACGTCTTCTGTTACTAATGATGTTGCTGATGTTGTAGATAGTTCTGGTTTCAATTGTGAAAATGTTTTATTAGTATCTATTGGTTCTTCTAGAGATATTTGGATTCTTGATTTGGGTTGCACTTACCATATGTGCCCCAGTAGGAACTGCTTTACTTCTTATTAGTCTATTGATGGGGTGTTGTCTTGATAGGAAACAATGTGTCCTGTAAGGTTATTGATATTGGTACTGTTCGAATTAAGATGCATGATGGTATTGTTAGGACTTTGAAAGATGTTCGCCATGTTTCAGATTTGAAAAAGAACTTGATATCTTTGGGTACTCTTGATTCACAAGGGTATAAGTATGTAGCTAAATGTAGAGTTTTAAGAGAGTAAGGATGCTCTCGTTGTTATTAAAAAGCAATTGTCGCATGGTTTCTATATGCTTCAGGGTAGTACTATTATTGATAATGTTTCAATTTCGTCCTCATCAGATCAAGATTCAGATACTACTCGATTATGGCATATAGGACATATGAGTGAGGCAATGATGTCTATTTTGAGCAAATGGGATTTGCTTGGTGGTTAGAAAAGTGAGAAGCTTGATTTCTGTGAACACTGTGTCTATAGAAAGCATCGTAGGATTAAGTTCAATATAACCATCCATAAAACAAAAGATACCGTTGATTATATTTATTCAAATCTTTCAGGTCCTTCTCGTGTTGCGTCAAAGGGTGGTGCCCGAGATATGTTGACTTTTATTGATGACTTTTATTGATGACTTCTCCCGTCATGTTTGGGTGTATTTTTTGAAGAACAAGAATGATGTGTTCCCAAAATTTGTAAAATTTAACGCTTGTATAGAAAATCAAGCACTTGAGGACTGACAATGGTTTAAAATTTTGTGAAAGTCAATTTAATGAGTTGTGTGAAAGAAACGGCATAGTGAGACACCACACTATGCGTCATACTCCATAACAAAATGAAGTTACAAAACGTATGAATAAGACTCTTAGAAAGAGCTCGTTGTATGCTCTTTCAAACTGACTTAGATAAATCCTTTTAAGCTGAAGCTTGTAACCATGCCTGTTATTTGGTGAATCGGTCTCCATCAATTGCGATTGAGTTAAAGACTCTGTTTGAGATATTCTCTGGTACTTCTGCTAATTATTCTGATTTGAAAGTTTTTGGTTGTCCTGCTTATACTCATGTGAATGATGGTAAACTTAAGCCTAGGGTATTTAAATGCATATTTTTGGGGTATGCTTATGGGGTAAAGGGTTATAGATTATGATATGTTGAACCCAAATCACTTAAATTTCTTATTAGTAGAGATGTTAAGTTTGATGAGTTTTCCATGTTGAAAAATAAAAAAGAGTCTATTGTTGCAGGTAAAGACCACGGTATTAATGAGCAGGTGGAACTCCTAATCAAGTGCAAAAGGACACTTAAGATCAGCCATTTGTGGTTGAAGATGATTCTGATCATGATTTAGTAGAAGAGAAACATGAGCAACCTTATAGTATCACTAAGGATAAAGGAATAAGGAAGATTCAACGCCCTCAAAGGTACACAAATGTAGACTTAGTTTCTTTTACATTATCTGTGGCATAGTCTATTGAGATGCATAAACCTTCTAGTTATCATGAAGTTGTCACTTGTGATGAGTATGTTCAGTGACTTGATACTATGAATGAAGAGATTGAATCACTTCATAAGAATCATACTTGGAAATTAGCGAAATCACCTAAGGGTCAGAAGATTGTTGGAAACAAATGGATCTTCAAGAAAAAGGAAGGTATTTCTGAGGTTGAAACAGTTAAGTTCAAAACACGTGTTGTTGCAAAGGGTTATTGTCAAAAAAAAGGTATTGACTTTAATGAGGTATTTTCACCTGTTGTGAAACATAACTCTATTCGTGTGTTGCTTGCTATGGTTGCATTGTTTGACATGGAATTAGAACAGCTTGATGTCAAGACAACCTTCTTACATGGTGAGCTTGAGGAACAAATATAACCATAGGGGTTTACTATTCTAGGTAAGGAAGATCATGTTTATTTATTGAAAAAGTCTTTATATGGGTTGAAGTAATCCCCTAGGCAGTGGTATAAGCGGTTTGATTCTTTTATGATTGATCATGGTTACTCTATGAATGATTGTTTATCATAAAATATTCCATGATGGTTCATTTGTCTATTTATTGCTTTATGTTTATGACATGCTTATTGCTTTTAAAAATAAGTTTGAAATTCAAAAATTAAATTCAACTTAGTGGTGAGTTTGAGATGAAATATTTGGGTGCAGCAAATAAAATTTTGGGCATGAAAATTTACAGGGATAGACAAACGAGCAAGCTTTATTTGACTTAGAAAAGTTATATTGAAAAAGTTTTTGAATGTTTTGGTATGAAAGAGTCTAAACCTATGAGTACACCATTAGCTACGCATTTCATGCTTTCTTTGGATTTGTCACCACAGTCAAAAGAAGAAGAGCAATACATGTCTCAAGTTTCATATACTAGTGTCGTTGGTAGTTTGATGTACACTATAGTTTGTACTCGTCCATACATTTCACATGCAATTAGTGTTGTCAACAGATATATGGATAATCCTAGCAAGGGTCAGTGGCATGCAGTGAAATGGATACTTCGAAATTTGAGAGACACATCTAATTTTGGTTTGGTATATGATGGAAATTCTAATATTAGTTGCAGTGTTATTAGTTATGTGGACTCCAATTATGCTGGTGATTTAGATAGAAGAAGATCTCTGATAGGTTATGTCTTCACTCTTTCTCATTGTGCCATTAGTTGGAATGCTATTTTACAATCTATAGTTGCTTTGTCTACGACAGAGGTAGAATATATAGTGGCATCAGCAGAAGCAGTGAAAGAATTCATTTGGTTTAGAGGTTTGGTTCGTGATTTGGGTTTATCGCAGGATATTTCTCTTATATTTTGTGATAGTTAGAGTGCGATACACTTGATCAAGAATACTATATACCATGAACGAACCAAATATATTGATGTCAGATATCACTTCGTTCGTGACATTGTCTCTCAGGGTATTATTATTGTCAATAAGAAAATTACTATAAAAAATCCAGCTAATATGTTAATCAAACTAGTTTCATTTATCAAGTTCAAATATTGTTTGGACTTGATTGGTGTTTGCAGAAGATGATCACACTTAGAAGCTTTGGACGACGATTGTTTGGTAATCCAAGAAATTTCATATTTGAAGAAATTGCTTCCGTTCTGAGTCAAAGTGGAGATTTGTTAAATGTGAGTCAAAACAATTCAAACCCAAAACCCAAATAACATTTAAATCCTATTTTGACTTTTATATATATTTCCCTTATTTCTCAACCATTGGTGTGAGAATATATATATTTGTTTTCTTCTCTGCAGTTAATATAGAGAGAGCAACAGCTAGAGTTGAAACTAAAAGAAAGGAAAGAGAGATCAACCCCCAAGGACAAGTTGTCCATTTCTGCTACAGTTGGTAGAGTTTCTCTCATTTGTATGTAATATTTGATTTAATAGCAAGATTTATTAATATATCTTGTTGTATATTACTAGTAAATTAGAGGGAGATATTTTCTCGATGTATTAGATTTTTGGTATATTTTGTGAAGCTCTCAAGAAGATTGATGTGTATATCTACATTTGATTATTAATAGATTTTTTTCGGTGTGCCGTCGTCAGTGAAGTATATTTTTCACATTGAAAGTTTGAAACACTTAAATCATTATGTATCATTTATTTTTCTCATTACTTATTATTTTACTATTACCATTAATTATATATTTGTACAACAAAATTGAACCCAAAATTCGTTTCCACCGGCACTAATTTATAACATATCAAAATGAATTAGAAAAATGAGAAACACCGGATTTAGTATGGAAAAGATGAATAGACAGAACAAGGGAAAAACTAATAAACCATTCCCACTAATCAAACCCTTGTCCAATGATATTCCTATTTATAGGAATTTCCTAAACCATAAATATAATTCATATCCATAAAATAAAATATTTAAATTCAAAATATATTAAACTAATACGTAAAAAGATGTTAACATCATCAATCCTAAATAATTTAAAATTACATCATCCAAATTTCCCACCACTTTTCCATATTCCACATAGTTGGATTCCACATCAAGTAGACAAAACTAGTATCTTTGATGGTTCGACTAAACAAAGTTAAAGGCAGAGTTATAAGAGGAAATCAAATCCTACAAGAATCCATTCTATGGTTCCACCTACTCTGTCCGTAATATTCAATTCATGGAGCTTAGCCAATAAGTCTAGAACCTAACAATGAAATAGACTCATAAATCACATAAGTTTTGATTTGCAACTCAAAGTTCCTTGTATAGTCTAATATATAATGATAAAGACTGCAGCTGAGTTTTAATTTCTACCTGGGTCACACCTGGCTTCTGTACTTTTTGATGATTGCCATCAACAAATTGTCCCCTGCTGTTTGTCTCACTCGTTGTATTAGTTCAAACCGTGAGATCTTATTTTCCTAGAAGATAGCAAACATATTATGAGATCTAGAATACAAGTACCAACAAATCATTCAACAAATGTAGTCTGCATCAAGTATAAAGCAAATGTACTCACTTTGTGATCCCTATGATACTTGGTGATCAAAGACACGGATGGTGGAGGTAAGTACTTTGAAAGTACAGAAAGAAGACTTGTAAATGACATCCAAGGCGAGGTTGGTTTCTTATATGGTTCTTGAATCCTCATAAATCCTGCAAAAATGGAATAAACAATCAACTTCAACACAAATTCTCATCAAAATTGACCAAAGAATAAACCAAAAGGAAAAAAAACAAAAAGGGTAGATAATTAACTTGCCCACCTTTCAAGCAAAGAGGAGCTCTAAAACTAACAACGTACTCAGGCAAGACATGAGTGTTCAAGTGGGTACTCCACACAATATACTTTCTGGGAGCTGAGAGGTTATCCACACCTGAATCAAAATCCTCAGAACTAGGATGACATTGACCAGAGCCAGGAGACACTAGTTCTGTCTTTCCCAGTATAACACGACACAACATAAGATGTCGTATACCATCCTCATCAATACCAGATCTTCCAACACTGCAAAACGACAGACGCAAAACGACAGACAAATTGTCAACAAATATTTCAGCCGAATCCGCTGAAACTTTGACAAGCAAATGACCAAACATAACGTGTATATATATGAAATAAAATACACATTGCTTAAAGACAAGCCATTAGCGTCTTAAATAACATAAATAAAATAGTCGCTTACCATTCCAATGGAGAATCATCAGGAGCAAAGTAGACACCACAACCATACAATCCGTTATTTTGGAATTTGCCACAGTGACCAAAACCATGAGAAATGATCTTAGATACTTCATCTTTACAGGAAGGTGCAAACCAAGCATACTTGATATGGGCATTACCTCTATGTTTCTTCTCCACCGCCTTCATGTATATCTGAAACGAAGACAATCTAGCTTGACCCATAATGCTAGAGAAATTGTTCTTATGGATGGCTACTACTGTAGATTGAGCTCCAAGAGAACCCAAACTTGAAATAAATTTGTTCATGATAAGGTCATGAACTTTGTCCCCTTCAAAAAGTCTATCGAACCCATCATTGAACAATTGGCGCTGCTCATAACTGGCACCAGAAATGCCACTTTCACAATCGGAAACCAATGATTCTTGATCTTGGAATGCCTCTGAGGCCGAATGACCGATACGAACGCACTCAGATTGATCATTGAATCCATTTTTGGTTGAATGATCAGAATGAATTGTCCCAAACCCATTAGTGAAAACAGAGGCTACCCGACAGTCATCCCCGTTACAACCCATTTGAGACATCCCAATGAAGAAGGTTTAGTGCAAAAGCTATAGTGATTTACGATCTGAAATCAATAGAAATTTTGTCTTTTCATGTTCTATAAGAAAAAATCGTATGATAGAAAGATGAACGATGTTTATACAAAACTCAATCAAATGAACAAAATAAGTTTTGATGTTTCAATCACACCCACAAATTGAAAAACTATAAAGGTCCAAATCCAAAGTAATTACGAAAGAAGTAAAAAAATCTAAGTCAGCAAATATAGAAAACGCTTAAAAATCAAATAACAAACACAGTATACATTTAAAACTTTCACAAGAAATCAAAAGGAATTTTAACAAGTTGATTGCCCAGATCAGAAACAACACAAACAAACAAATTTAGAAAGACCCTTTGAAGCTTAATGAATAGAAGAAGAAAAGCAGGAATAAACTTCTTGGTGTTTGTATGTAACTATGTGATATGGAAGCATAAGAATGAAAACAGAAAAGAAGTTGTTCGTGGAGAAATTATATATAGATATCTAAAGTAATGTGATTATATCCACTTGGTTTGTGTTTACTTGCGCAAGAGGAGAACAGTGAAAAATAAATAACTATGAACTGAACCGCCTTTAAAATTGGATTTTGGCGGTGCGGCGCTATTTGTTTTGCTGAAACGGCCAATTGTTTCGCGAAACGCCGATTGGGCCATTGATTTCCTGATGTGACTTGGGCTGGGCTTCTAAAGCGGTTTCGCAGAATCATAACCCATATTTACATTTTTGACCTCTTTAACAGTACCACTGTATTAGATAAAAATATCTTACTTACCGACTTAGAAGTGGTCAAAATTGTAAGTGTGTACAGCACGGTACGATAAGCGTGATTAATAAACGAAGACTTGCATGGTGGTAGTGATGTGAACAAATTAAATACCTCCATATGGAGTTAACAGTTGTTGTTTTGCCGTTAATTGATTAACGACATTGTATTGGTTCAATTAAATTACGTTATTAACCTTCCCTCATTTATTATATGCTTCTTAATCTAACTAATCGTTGTCTCTTGTTCAACGGTTAGATTTTTATTAAAATTGATTTTTTACTCTGTTCTTGAACCATTTGAATTCTCTATCTAATATTTTTTCTTTATTTACGAATTCGTCCTTTTTATCCTCTTCATTATCCACACTATTTTTGAAATATTTATATCTTAAAAAAATCATATTTTTTTTATTTTTTTTTGTTTAAAATTAATAAACGTACAAGTTTTATCTTATAGAAAAAAAAATAATAGTTTTATCCATTTTACATTTAAATAAAAATAACGTCCCATGTTTGGTATTAGTCAGTTGATGGATCGAGTAAATTCGTGTTTTTTTTATATTGTTTTCCATTGAAATTGACTACTTTTTATAAAATATTTTTTGGATAGAGAAGAGAAGGGTTTTATGAAAAGAATTATTAATTGATTTTATAATAAATAATAATATAATATCTTAAATTAGTAAAATGTAATTTTAGTGTGTTTACTTTTTCTTGAAATATAAATAATCAATACTTAATTAAAAAAATATAATATTTACGTATTATATAAATAATGAATAAAGTAAAGTAATGTAAATATATCCTCTATTAGAAAATTTGTATCAATTAAATTTTTATATTATTATAAAAGTTATCATTTAATTTCTTATATTTAATAAAAAAATATTAAAGAATAATAAGTTTTAATATTCATTCAATATTTTAATAATTTTGTAATAAATATCATAACAAAAAATAACTTTTATTCTATACTTATTTACTAACATTTTTTCTTGATTGAGTATATATTACATGGTATGTAATTACATATTATAATGTGGTAATATTTGTTTATTACAATATAACATGTTAGATGTAAATTAATTCACATCATATAGTAATATAAGAAGTCTTTGTAAGTAAATGACTAATAGATTAGTTCAATAAGCACGGTAATATAAGAAGTCTTTGTAAGTAAATGACTAATAGATTAGTTCAATAAGCATTGAGTCAACAGATAATCATTAATATCATATATATTCAATAGGATAATTGATCAATATTTAATATTTTAATTATTCTACGATGAGATAATTAAGTAGATAAAGTTTTATATTAAGATAAGACTATCACTTTATATAAGGGTTATTAGTAGGTATATTTTCTCCTATATATATTTACCACCGCTCACTATTAAACATAATTTTGAATAATTGGAAATAATTACAGATATTAAGATCTATAATCTCTCTTTAAATATCTCTCTGCATTACAAGGAGAGACTAGTCTCTTCCTCCTTCTCACTACTCGGATTTACTTAAGCATTAGAAAGCCAAAGATTATTACACCTCGTGGTGGTCCAAGTTTCAAACGGTGTGTTCTCTGTTCTTCGATCCACAGAAAGGAGAGGTGCATCTAATCATTAGTGTTGACAAAAACCAATATCAACATTTGCTGCCATCTGTGGCAACAATTGTGATATAATAACTTAATCACAACTAGAGAGAAAAAGACTTTATAGTATTTTTATGATTTGAACTATGTAGTCTTTGAAGAAAAGATCCCAAAAGTACAAAGAAAATTTGATCCAGAAGAAGTTCTTTCTACATGGTCTCTAATGGCTACACTTTTCTATCCTTTCAAGATGAATCGACCTATTGACTCAGATAGCCAAGCTTCTACAAGGGTTAATGAGGCTCTATCTCATGTATAACAAGTCATGCAACCATCTACACAGATTGTCTGTCTCGTATTGCCATGAACACAGTGGGCCCAAAAGGAGCACCAAAAAGAGGCACAGATGGAACACAATAGAGAATGTGCTCTATACTATTTTGGAACATTACTAGGGCCACAAACCCTTAAACCAAAAGAAGTACCTAATATTTCCAGTGCCCATAGTGTGCCGAACCCTACCCACAACCACACAAGTAAATATTGGAGACGCAACATGTCACATGAGGTCTAAGCTTACAGATCGAACAGACAGATTTGATCCATACATTCCAAAAATTTATACTCATAGAGGCTTGAACCCTATCCCTATGTCCATCCATCTTAGACCTTTTGGGAGCCTCTTTGCATGAGTTCCTTGAAGCCAGCAAGCAAGACCACTCTATCCACGCATGTCATGGAGACAACATGGCTTCGATGGTGTTTGAGCATAAAGTACAACCTGGAACCCTACCTTTGAAGTACCCAAACCTTGGAACACATTCCCCTAGTCTTACGTAGTGCCCTTTCATTGAGGTAGAAATTTCAAACAACTTAAAGTTTCCAAGGATCGACCAATAGATTGATCCCACAATATGATCGATCCTAGACTAGTTTATGCATTTACTATTGTACCCTTTTCTAACATGTTGTGACATATAACTCCTATGTAATAGAAATATGTACATGTAATGTCCTATATATATGTGACCCTGGTACCAAACCAGGCTAATTTCATTCTTATTCTCTAACTTATCTCTTATTTATCTCTCTAAATTAGATTATCTCCAATAATTTGGTGCTCACCATGATGCTCAAGATTTAAAAGTTGAGCTTTTATTTTTTTACCATGTATTGTCAGGATTTACACCGAGTTTAAAGAGAGAATCCTTGAAAACTAAAACATTTCACCTTATTCCTTGGTCTTCACCATATGCTCTTACCATACTACATTCACTATGGTTGGGACACGAGCTAAGGGAAGATTAAGAATAGATAATGAAATAGCTCTTGAGGATAGAGTCGCACCTACCTACAAGGAAGCTCGTGCTAAACCACAAGTTAACTCACTAGAAGAGGTAAACCCTCACTAAGAGACCAACCTTGACTAAGAGTTGGCACAACATTCCTCAAGCTCAAAAGAGAACTCGAGGAAATGAGGGAAGAAAATAGTGCACTGCATGCTTGAATAGAGACAAGATCACAAGTAGGTTAAGCTGGTAATTTGATTGAGGAAGATGATATCCTAAGAAGAAATGAGCATGTGAGAGTGGAGGATATAATGGAAGAGATCTTGGACAATAATGATCAAGCTAAAGCACAACCATCTTAGTTGGGCCAAGATGCAATCCAGCTTGATAATGAAAAATTACTTGAGGAAAGAACGTTATGGGAGGTATATTTCCAAGTTCTAGAAGAAATAAGATAGAAAGCAAGCCCAATGTCACGACCTTAATTTCTCAAGTAGCGATCGTGCGGCACTTAGCTCGGTCCGTTGCACTAAGCCTGCCTTTGAATCCGAAATGAAACTCCAAAGAGAATAGAAAGAGTTTGCAAAGAATGCTTTGTATTGCTCTAGAGAGAGTTTATGATACAATTGCTAAGAATTCCCAAGGATTTTCCAAGATTTCCCAAGATGAATGCAAATGAAGACCAAGTGGTCTATTTATAGTGTGGCTCTAAGCTTAAGAGCATGCCACCACTTTCTAGAGTCTTCCTAGTCTAGAATGTACAAGGGTATTCTAGATTTATCTACAATGTGCCACAAGGCTCTAGGACCTTCTAGCCAACTCTAGAGTCTTCTAGGTTTGTCTAGCTCCTTCATGCACCTTCCGGGATGTTCCGTATACTTCCAGCAGCTTCTACATCCTTCCGGGACGTTCCGTAAGCTTCCAGCGGCTTCTACATCCTTCCGGGATGTTCCGTAAGCTTCCAGCGGCTTCCCGAACCATCCGGCGCATTCTAGAACGTTCTAGCCCATTCTAGCACTCTCCAGCGTGCTTTAGAACATTCTAGGGTCTTCAAGCTTGAGTTGAGTCCGCCCAACTCTAGCCATTTCTAGACTTCTCTAGGCAACTCTAGAACTTCCCATATATCTTAGATCCTTTAGGCAGCCAACATTTGGATTTTTAGGGGCAGTTTGGGCGGGACGTGACACCAAGCTCTTAAAGAAATAAACAAAGGATAGGAAAAGGGTAAATCCCAATATGATGTTGATAAAGATTGTGAGCAATTGTGTGTTTCCCTTTTTTCTAATGATATAGAAAATAATAAGCCACCCATCAAATTCAACATCTCCAAATGTCCTGACTACCTGGGAATGAAGGACCTCATGACCCATTTCTTACACTTCAAAACAACCATGGCACCCGTACATATCATTTGAGACAAATGAGATACCATGATGGGTAAACTCTTTGCAACCACTCTATGTGATAGTGCACAAAAGTGGCTCAATAGCTTAAGTCCTCGTACTATAACCTTCTTTGCACAATTTTCCAAGTTCTTCATCATTAATTACGCCAACAATAAGCCCATGAGGAATGGGTTTTATCATATTTTCTCAATCACTTAGATAAATGATAAATCTATAGAATAATATATGAGAAGATCTTGAGAGGAAAGGATAAATTGCAGACTATCCCAGTTTGGTAGCAATAGAAGTATTTAGGCAAGGTCTATTAAGAAATTTAGATTTATTTGCTAAATTAACCAAGGTTGGGCCATATACAATGGAAAAGGCTTATGGAGAAGCCAAAAAATTCGTAAACCTTGAGAGAGAATTAAAGCTTGGTAGAAAAGGCAAGTCAATTATGGAAGCTATCCTAAAGAAAAAAGAAGAAGAATAAGTCCAAACAAGGTGGTTCAAGATAAAAGTAGTCTTCAATAAGAATAAATGTTTTGCCCCAAATCACAGAGGGGGAGGTCAATAGTCTAAAAATATTGGACCTTGGGACAAAGTGCTTTCACTATTTAGAGGTCTACCCTTGATAATAAGCTTGGCCCAAATTGTAATAAGGATGAAAAATGAACAAAATGTCAAGTGGCCACCAAAGATGAAAGCACATTTGAGAGACACTTCTAAATAGTATGATTTTCACAAGGATGTAAGACATGAAATGCCAGACCAAATACATCTATAAAAAAAATCAAAGATATGTTGTCTAGAGGATACTTAGGTCACTTTGTGGGCAATGATAATAGAAGAATAGACCTCCAACTCCAACGAGAAGTATCGAGATTACATGCACCACCTATCAACAGGGTAGAGTCGCACAATGGTGACAATGCAAGGACTATCCATTTAATACATAGAGGACTTGAGCTTAATATAGCCTTCAATAGCACGCACAAGAGGTATGCTAGGGAGGTGTGTGGGGTTCCTTATGTTTATAATTTACATGAAGGATTATCCTTTGCCTCAATCATTTTCATAAGTAGTGATGAAACCTCATCTCCTTATAAGGATCAACTGGTAGTCACATTGCAAATGGGCTTATGTGACGTATGTAGGATCTTAGTTGATACTGGTAGTTCAATTGATCTTCTTTTTTCTCACTACAATGAAGGCATTTGGAGTAAAGGACAATGATGTCACTAAGAAAGAGTTACATTTGGTGAGATTCAACAATAGTACCACATATACTGTAGGAATTATGATGTTGCTAGTCATGGTAATCGATTAAGTTGTTATGACAAATTTTATAGTAATTGATGTCCCAACTCATTATAATGCAATTCTTGGGAGGCCATGGATATACAAAATGAGGGTTGTCTTATCAACTTTTACCTAAGTCATTAAGTACTCAATTAAGGAAGGTATAAAAGAAATAAAAGGTTATCAAGAGAAAGTTAGAAGTTGTTACAATGCTATGATGAAAGTGTTACTTCCAAAGTAGCAACTACAACAAGGTTTACCCCAAAAATGACCAAAAGAAAGATGTCTAGTTGGCTCAATTGGTACAGATAGGGTGGAAGATGTAAAAATTAAGGGTGAAGGAGAAAACCACTCCTTGAGATTGATCACTAACCTAACACTCAAAGTAAGGGAGAAAATGTTACATTTCTTAAGCTCCAGCTTTGATGTGTTTTCATGGAAAGCTAAAGATATGCTCAAAATTGACCCCATGATTATAATATATAGATTGAATATTGATCTCAAGGCTAGGCCTATCAAGTAGAAAAAAAGAAAATTCCTAAGGAAAAAATGATTTAATCAAAGCTTAAGTGTCTACACTTAAAGAAACAAAGATAATCAAAGAGATATACTATCTGGCATGGCTGTCTAATGTGGTATTAGTGAAAAAGGTATATGATTCACCTTATATGTGTATGGTTTTCACTGATTTAAGTTATGCCTACCAAAAAGACTATTTTCCTTTACCAAGTATCAATTAGCTAGTTGATGCCACCGTTAGTTTCAATTTGATGAGTTTTTTTATGTATATTCTGGACATCATCATATCAAAATGTACCCAAAAGATAAAGAAAAAACATATTTTATTACTGAAGAAGATAGTTCCAATTACATACGAATGCCTTTTGGTTTGAAGAATGTTGACGCTACTTATCACTGTCTGGTCAACATAATGTTTAAGGGCCAATCAAGAAGGAATATAGGAGCACATGTGAATGATATGATGACTAAAACTGTACAACCTAAGGACCACGTCAAAGACTTGGAAGAAGTGTTTAGCATTATTTGGAAGTATGGTCTTAGACTTAATCCCAAAAGTGTGTCTTTAGTGTTACCTCAAAAAAATTCTTGGGATATCTTATCTCTGCCCAAGGAATTGAGAAAAATCTGAATAAGATGCAATCTTTAGTTAGTATGAAGCCTTCCAATGATTTGAAGAGAATCTAGCTATTAAATGGAAGGATTACGACTCTAAACAGATTTATTTCCAAATACATTGACAAATTCTTACCATTCTTTAGGTTATTAAGAAAGAATGGGCTAGTTTTTTGAATGAAGGCTATGACAAAGCCTTCCAAAAAATCAAATAATACCTAGTTGCACGTGTTGTATTAATTAGTCCTATTCTAGAAGAAATATTTTACTTATACTTAGTAGTTACTCCTTAGATATCCTACATTATGCTTCTAGTAGAAATAAATAAGGTTCAACATCATGTCTACTACGTAAAATGATCTTTTTGAACTTGTTTCTATTCAAAACTAAATTTGTGGGTATTAATAAAGTTTATGATATAAAACTAAATATAAAAAAATCTTAATCTTAAAAATATCATTCAATTTAGCTTTTTATCTTGTAAGGTTTTGTTTGGATTGAGATGAGCAATCTCTTAGTGATGTGCGTAAAAAACACAATAGATGTCTTTTAGTTCTTTTTATATAATAAATAACAACCACTAACTATACTAGTGTACTTTTTTTCTTGTTAAAAAAGTACTAATGTATTTTTAACAATTAAATTTAATTAAAATAATCTCAATCATTTAAAGTAATATTTAGAATAAAATTATGTGAGGTTGAGTTTGAGTCATTTGAAAAGTCAACAAAAAAAATGAAAGAGAATGAAAAATTATTTTAGTTTAACTTAATTTTTTTAAATTTTATTTTATTCCATTTTGGAATAAATTTATTTTTATTCGTGTTCAATTAATGCTCTTCAATTTTGATTCGATTTGATCAATCGAATTACGATACATATTGTGTCCTTTAAGACATGTTTGGTGTACCATATCATATCAGCTAAATATAGTTGTATTTGATTAAATTACATTTTAATTAATTTGTACAATGTTTGATGACAAGCTATATAATATAGTTTGATAAAATTAATTATAAATATTTTAATAAAATAATCTATATTTAAAATAGTTTTTATTATAAAATTATTTAAATTAATATTTAATTTATTTATATATTTTTATTACATTTTAAAAATAAAAAAAATATTATTTTTAATTTGATATAAAAAAAATTTAATATACATAATTTTATAATTAAAAATTTAAAGAGACTAAGATAAGTGTTCAATACGACTTAGACCCATATCTCTAGTGTTATAAAATTATACATAGGCATATTATGTTTATATTGTTTGATATAATCTGACTTCATAGTCAAACTCATGATTGTATAGAAATTATGCTATCAGAATCTTTAATATTATGTAAGAAACATGTAGCTAGTCTTTATAATTATTCAATAAAAGCACTTTATTCTTTTTTTTAAGTTTTGTATGTTTAGTTTAATAATTTTTATATAAAATCAATATAATTCAATTTTTTTAAAGATATAATATTATTTTTCTTAAAAGTAACTTTGTTTTTTATAATACTCTTAAAAATAAAATAAAATTTTAAAAAATATACTTTTTTTGCACTTTTTTGTTCCCAGATAAAATAAAATTCTCTCTCAATATATCTTTCATTAAAAAAATATTATGTTTTATCTTATAATTGATAAATTCAAACAACTTCACAATTAAAAATATAATTTGTAATATTTATCTAATTAAATTAGAAGTATGTAAATAAAATATGACCGAAAAAATTGAGATATTATAGAAAGATTAAATGACAAGAAGAATAATGTCACATTCGGTTGAAATGAATGAGGTTAAGAATAAAATTATTTTCATATATTTCTAGTTTGATTAGGTCATAAACATGGGATAGAATGTAAATAATTTTTAAAAGAGAGATATTATTCCACCATCCTTTTATGAATTATTATTTCATTATATTCCAATTATATAAAAATATATTATTTCAATTTTACCCTTAAATCCTTAACTCTAAATACTAAAATCTTAAAACCTTAAATTTTAAATCCTAAAATCTTAAACTCAAAACCCAAAGCCTTAAAATTCTAAAATCTTAAGCCCTAAACTATAAATTATTTTTTCAATTTTAATTATATGTTATTCGGTTTTGATACGATGGATCAACAATAAGTATTCATTACCATATATTAATATTTGAATGTTATTTTGCAAATAATATAAAAGAAAAATATTATCAAAAATATTTTTTATTTTTTAAGATTAAATAATATTTTTAAATAATAATTATTTGAAAAATAATAATTTTTAATAATATATTTTGTCTAACTGAGAAAATAACAATAAAATAATATTATTTAAATTTTATTGAATATATGAGTATTAAGATTATATATAGTGTTTTGTATTTCATTCCGACTAATAATAATATTTTTTTACATTAATTTCTATTAATATGACTAAATATCAACTAAGAGGAGAGAGACTATAGAAATTGATTTTTTAGAAAGGAATAAAGTTTTTTTTATATGTTTTTGTTTTTTAGAAAAAATTAAATTTGTTCTTAAAAAAATATTACTTTTAAAAAGATTAAATAAAATAAAATTAAAGTAAATTAACAATTATTTTATTGAAATATGTTAAAATTATAAACATATTATATTATATTATATTATTTTATTGAATGATAAAAATAACACTTAATTATATTTAGTGGTATAATCTATCATCAAATTTATTATTATTGATATAAATATATCATTTATATTATTAATTATATAAATTTATTATTAAAAATATAAAATAATTATCGAAAAATAATACATTTATATTATTAATTATAATTAATTTTTATTTTTATCCCCCCCATCAAATAAAATAATATATTTAAAAATATCTTAATAATTATATATATAAAGTTTATTTAAAGTATTACTCACTAAAATACCCTGGTCCCAACTCCCAATTGAAAATAGATCAAATCCATTTGGTCCCACTCTCGCAGTAACGCTCGTCCCGGTATCCTCCTCTTTTGCGGTTCGCTGATCTCGATTGCTGTCATTCAGAAATGCAATAGTCTCCATAGTCCACTCTCCCTCTCACTTGCCGTTCTCCGTTTTCTACAGTTCATCGCCCTCTTCTGTAATATGTAAGATACCATTTTCTGATTCTCAAATTTTGTTTATTGGCTCGTCTTTTGAAACATTTCTTCTTCGTGCTTTGAATATAGGTTTCACGATTCTTGTAAATGATAGAAAACATCTCACAGTTTCGTTTAGATTGAGGTTACATTTGGTTAATCGGTTTGTCGTTTAATATATTATGTTTGATTGACTTTTAGTAATAGTTAACTAATGTACTTGGCTATGTCGTATCATGAAGGTTTTGATTTAATGTTTTCAGTTTTATTCTTTATGATTAGATTTGCTGACCTTGTATGATATTGTTATATTAGCTAGTTTTAGCGATCTGTTATGGTGCTTATGTACTTTTGAATCGTTCAAAAGTGTTCTTATGAACTTTTCAATGTATTTCAATTTATTTTTTTGCCTCTGGATTTGTCAAATGCTTGAAGTAGTAATACGTTAATGAATTTTTGAAAACATGAAGTTTATTACTTTAATTTTCCTCTTATCGTTCTTTTTTCAAAAAATAAAAATAAAAATTAAGACTAATGTATCTAGCACCTCGTCTTTAATTGTATCCTAGGGCCTCAGAGCCCCCTGGTGATATTTGATTCTCTATAGGTGGAACTACTAATATACTGCTGAATGATGAATTTGATTTATAGCTGTTGTTTTCTAAATAGATATTGCATTAAATTACCGAGTTTTATTAATCACAGTTTTGGTTTTCTATTATCTTATTGACTGCATTTGGTCTAAACATTAGGTTATTTTACTCACCAGCATAGACTGTGTATTGCATTTTGTCAGCTGACATGGGTTCAGGTTTTGGTTTACATCTTGCATCTTGTAGTGGGAATTTTTTGAACATTTTGAGTACTATATGGGAACCATTTCAAAACATGATCAAAAAGTGAAACTTTTTAAACATTTTGAGTACTATGGTCAAAAAGTAAAAATTTTGTCAAAACATTAGTATTACAAAAGTATTAATCCCATTTTGATGACCATGAATATCAGCCTGAAGAGTTCTTAAAGTATAGAAGCTGATTGGACTTCTAACTAGTTTGTTAAATATGCTAGGCCTACTTGCTGTATTTCCCAAGTATTTAACTTCTCATTAAGCTTTTTACATAAGAGAATCTATGGTTGATGATGTTCTTGTTAAAGTATAGAAGCTGATTGGACTTGTAAGTTGTAACTAGTTTGTTAAATATGCTAGGCCTACTTGCTGTATTTCCCAAGTATGTAACTGCTAATTAAGCTTTCTACATAGGAGAATCTATGGTTGATGATGTTCTTGTTAAAATATGCTTATGGTGTAATCACTTACATATTGGTTACCTCCTTTGTAAGCTAAAGTAATCCTTTTTTTGTTGTAGTCCTTGCATTGCAAGGCACATTAAATAAAAAGGGACTGTTGCGTCATGCCAATGTTGCGGTTGGTTGGTTAAATGTGGATATAGCTTTTTTAGCAATATAGCTTTGATTTATTCACAAACCATGAGGATTATTGCGGTTGGCAGATCCTTACGTGTCCACAGTATTCTACCTGAAAAAATTGGGCCTTTGCAGTTTCGTTCCTTCCAGCCTGACTTTGTTCCTAGAGATCCCAATTCCAAACCTAAGAGGTACAAATATCCTCCATTTTATGATCCATATGGCCCGAGACCCCCACCCTCAGATAAAATCATTCAGCTTGCTGAGCGGATTGCTGCACTTCCCCCTGAAGAACGCTGTCAAATTGGTCCTACACTTTCAGAAAAGCTAAAGCATCCAAAGCTACAGCCAATATCTACAGAAGGCATAGACATGGGTTCGCAAGGAGGTTCAGCTTATGGGTCAAAGATTGAAGAGAAGAAAGTGGAGAAAACAGCATTTGATGTGAAGCTGGAGAAGTTTGATTCAGCTGCAAAAATCAAGGTTATCAAAGAAGTCAGGGCTTTTACAAATCTGGGATTGAAGGAGGCTAAAGATCTCGTTGAGAAAGTTCCTGTTGTGCTTAAACAAGGAGTTACAAAAGAAGAGGCAGCTGACATTATTGAGAAGATAAAGGCTGCTGGTGGAGTAGCAATTATGGAATAGAGTTTCGTAGTTTTTGGTTTTAATTGAAAAGAATATTTTGTATAGCTGCAAAGTTCTTCCTGGATATCAAATTAAAAACTTGGTCATGTTGATGAAAATCTTTTTTATTTTTTTATTTTTTTATTTTCCGTTATTATAGAATTACTCGTAAATGTTTTATTACAAAATTACTCCTGGATTTTTTTTTTTATGTTATTAGGTCTTTAGTTTTTTTGAGATGATATTGAATAAATATTGGATATGGGTAACGCGGTGCTTGATCAAAATTTAAATTTTATTGTTTTTTTTGCTGGAAGTATCCGTTGATGCTATAGTTATATTGGCATTAGGAGGGTTATGGAGCATGGTTATAAGAAAGTGAGGGATTAGCGAGAAGAACAAGAAGGCCTTAGAGAATCTTCTGATATTAATTTCTATATGCTGCAGTTTGATATGATTGAAGACCTAAAGCTTGTAAATTTTTAGGAAATAAAAAAAAAATCGTTAAAACTTATAGCAATAAAAATAACACATTAATAATATTAAATGATGTTGAATTGAAAGTTGTTTAAAATAAAATGATTTTTCATATTTTTTTTAAATAATAAAAATATTTGACATGAATATAAGGGCTTGTCTTATAAATTTTAAGTGTCTTATCCCTATTTTTTTTTTCAGGTACTAACTTAATCGGAGGAATTTTCATTTTTTTTAACAGAGCTTATTAATCCAATTAGTTCAGTTACCTATATGCATATGGTTATTATTTTTTAAATAAAGAAAAAAGATTGAAAGATTATTGTAAAATTGTAGAATCTATGAAATATCATAAGTTGTGCGGTGGAGGAAGGATATGCACTTTTATTATTAAATAGAAAATTCAAAGATAATTACAAATTGTTCTTTGCATCAGTAAATGCCTTCAACAAAATACCTTAATTTCTTTCGAATTCTAAATTTTTCTTTAGTCATTTTTAAATACATAAAATTTATATTTCCATTGTAAAATTTGTAAATTTATTTTTAAATAGCATAAGTGAATAATTATTTATATTATAATAATTTAATAGTTATTTTGTAATTAATCACTACATTTAAATATTTATTTTTAAAAAATTAGTTTACAAAATTTTTAATTTTTATTATATTACAAATTTAAAAATTTAAAATGTTATAATTCAAATTGGAAATCACATGAAGTTTTCTATTTACAAAAATATTATGATTCTTTTAGAATTTATTACATCACAAATTAATAAATTTAAATTTTCATTATTCAAATTAAATTAATAGTAGAGTTTTACTTAAACTAGTGAATTGTTTGAGCAAAGAATATTCAACATTGAAATTCCCTAAACAAATTTAACATATAAATTTCTTAACCCATGCGTATATACGGTATATACGATTGGTGATTCTAATTTGATATTCTAGTATTAATTGTTAAAAAATAATCATTATTATTTTAAAAAATTATTTTATAAAATAAAATAAAAAAATGTTTTTAAATATAATTTTTAAGTTTCTTTTATTATAATAAGGTAAAAATTTAATGTTAAAGTTTTTCTAAAGTTTTCAGCAGGATACTCTTAAAAAGAGTTAATTAATATGATACTTGACTGAAGAGTAAATATGTAATAATAATTATCATATTAGTAATAGAATTTAAATATAATACAAATATATGTAATTTGATATGATATTGATAAGATTTATATAACTTTATTTAATAAATAAATCAAATATAATAATATTATATTTTTATTATTAGTTGAATATTTTTTTAATTCATATAAAATATGATATGATTTTGACACAAAAGTAAACAATTTAATACAAATATTATCATCTCATAAATGAATTTATCGAAAATGAGCTACTTATTAAATGATAAATATGCACTATATTATGTCATATATAACTGAATAAACTAATTCTTTAAAAGATAAATGAAAAATTAATACAAAATAAAACTATTAAAAGAATTATTCATAAATGAATTGATTCTAAGAATCACTTGTTAAATGAATAATTATGTTTCGTATTAATTGTTATCTTTAATATGATTAAAATAATTATTAAAAATATAAATATAAATTTATTGTGTTATAAAACTATATTAATAAATATTTATAAAAAATATATTTATTAGGATAATATACATAGTAAAAAATCAAACACAAAAAAAAGAGCACTAGCTGCATGCACGGAGAACGACCAACGCTTTTTATATATAGTGTTTGAACATGTGCGTTTGCACACGTCGATCATTAATACTTGATAATATATAGTATTGTTAATTATTAAATAATAACTATTATTATTTCAAATAAGTTATTTTAAAAATAAAAAAAAGAAAATATTTAAATATAATTTTTGGATCACTTTTATTATAACAATATAAAAATTTATATCATTTTGTTTTTTAGAATGGGTTGTAGGAATATTGTTAAAACAAATACTATTTAGTGAAAATAAATTTACAATAATATCTATTTTATGAGAAGTGGTTATTAGGAATGATAATCGGTGACAAATGTATAATTCAAATACTATATAAATATAATTAATTTAAAATAATATTGATAATTTTTTTATAATTTTATTAATATAAATAAATTAAATATAACATGAGTACACATTTTAATTTGTTTAATTATTATAAAAGTTTTTATAAGCATTTTTTCTTCATAAAACATAATTATATTACTTGACTTTTTTAAATTAAAATGATATATGAGACAAAAAAAATAATTATTACAATGCAAATATGATTTTCCATAATTAAATTGACGAAATTTGTTCATTTTATTAAATAGATTGTTATTCTTAACATGATTTAAATAATTATATAAAGGTAATAATGTAAAATTTGTATATAATAAAACTACAAAATCAACTATTCATAAAAATTGTATTTATTATAAGGATATTTTAGTTTTATTGATTTGTAAAAATCTCAACCAAAAACTATAAAAATAACAATTGATATGAAACATATTTATTATAAGATCATTTTTTATACTTCTTGGTATAAAAATATAATTAGAATTCACGTATTTGTTATACAACTCGAATATAATGTATTATATATGTTTAAATTGATTTCATACTCTCAATATATAACTTGTTATACAAAGTAGGTCGAATGATTGAGAAGAGATGAAATAGTAGAAAAATAATAGTATAAATATAAGACGATATGCATACAAATGATTCTTTCTTATTTAATTTAAATAATGTTGATAAAAGAATTATTTAATAATAAAATTTATATATACATGAACAAAATTTATAGTTTTTATTTTTATTGACTTGAAGCAATAAAATTCTAATAGATGAAAATAATTATATAAATTAAATTTAAATATTATTATCTCTTGATACTAAACATAACAAATTATTAAAATAATTTATTTATTTATTTATAAATTTAGAGTTTATTGATACTTTGCATATGTATCTTTGAAAAAAAAATATTAGTGTTTTGCGTGCTATTCGTAACATGTTAATATATTAAATAATAATATGTTAGATAGATAAGTTAATTAGAATTTTATATGATCTCATATTTGATCTATTTATTAAATAAATCGTATGTATAAGTCACTTGTACTCATGTTGTGTCTTTATCATGTAATAAATATCATGTATAATATATTCATCATCATTCAAACATATAGAATAATTTTAATATTAATATATTTTTATTTCCTAGTATATAAAAAAAGAGTTATAATGATTTTTCATTTACTTTAGTTTTAAAATAAATAATAAATGGAAATAAAAAAATATAAAACAACTAATGTCAAATAAATATTGTTTACAACAAACTCTCATTTTTATATAGAAAATAAAAATTAGAACTAATGTAGCTTGTATCACATTCATTTCTATAGCTTGTAGTGCAATTGATCTCTTAGAGCTTGCAGTGCATGGTTTAGGAAATTAGTTACTATCTTAGGCATTTAGCTGCTAACTACTTGTGTATAGCCTAGTATGGCACACACGATACACACTAGTACATAAACCTAACTCTAATGTAATTGTAATTGTACTTATTTAATCATTCATTTAAGTGAATTCTTAATTTTCTTTGGTTTCATAATCTTTCTATGACATTAGAGTTAAAGTTCCAAGAGATCCATGAAAAACTTATCAATGGAAAATCATCTACTTGCAACAACTCCTTCCACTAAGATTATGAGTATGAAGAGCACCACAATGATCTCTACTATTTCATCTCTTCCAAATAGTCCATCATTTTTTATAAAGCTTGATAGGATGAATTTTATCATTGAAAGAGATTAGTTCACGAGTTTAGTTATAGCTTATATGGCTTTGACTCCATTCTCGATCCTTGTACACCAATTTCTTCTTATTTTTCTCATTGAAACTAGTGATACTATTATCAAGAAAGCTAATCCACCTTATTCAATTTAGAATCTATAAAATAATCTTCTAAATATTTGGATTTATAATTCAATCTCACTAGAGATGCAATATCAAATAAGTGGATCACACTCATTTACTGCTTGTCAGATGTGAATGAATCTTGAAATTTTGTTCAATTCCACCTCATGCAAAAGAAAATAAGAGTTGCATTTATAGTTGTAGCAAGTAAGGAAAGATAGCTTAAGTATCAAGTTGTTTTTCACTAGTGTAAAATCAATTGAAGATCATCTAGCTATAATAAGTGATCAATTCTATGAGGTTTATGGCCAAATTACATAGGTTTTGTAAGCTTTATGAATCTTAAGCCAATTGATCCAATTTTATTTGACTTACAAAGTTCAGAAGAACAATCTATACTTGCTAATATAAAGTATGAAAAAGATTAGATTCTACATGCCAATTTAGTAAGGTTTAATTCCTTTGTGCTTTAAGGGAATCATAATTTTTCACCTAAGATTATTCGGTCAGGGAACAAGCCCTAGAATCTACAAGATTTTATTAAGAGTTCATGAGCTCAGGACAAACCCACCTTTAACAAAGCAAATGGTTAAAAAAATTATCCAAGCATAAGATAAAAGGTGATCGACCACAATATCAAATATGTGATAGGATAAGGCATACTATCAGAACTTGTTTTTAGTTAAACGATATACTTGCTAGCAAAAGGTTCTAACTCATTTTTTGCAAGTTCTACCGCCTATCACGTAGATATGGCTTTAGCATAGACTTCACATGATGGTACTTGGGTGCTTAATATTGGTATTACTCACCATCTTATAGGAGATGCTTCTAAGATAGGCAATGTTCCACCCTTTCTTGGAAAGGATGGAGTCATAATAGGTAATGACACTCGACTTCTAATTCACCATATAAGAACTAACACTATTGTGACTAATGATCATCATCTCCTACTTAGGAATATCTTATATCCTTCACAAGCCTTTATTAATCTTTTATCCATGCATAAAATATGAATTGATAATGGTGTTTTAGTGGAATTTCACCCTGATTATTTTTGCATTAAGGAATCGTTCGAGATATGTCATCTTCCAAGGCAAGTCTAACCATAACCTATACAAAATCCTTTATGATCCTTCCTCATCTTTCTTATAGGTGTACTCTACCAAAATACTTTTCATAGCTTTATTTACTAGTACTTGTGATAAGAAGTGTAATTGGCATACTAAACTAGGACATCCTTTTAAGATTATCTTAAATAAACTTGTTAAAAGAATTTATCTTATTTGTATAGTGGATAGTCCTCTAAATACTTATGTGTCCTTCAACAAAGGCTCATAAGTTACCTTTTGTATCAAGTGCTACTAAATTAGTGAAACCCTTTGCTTTAGTGTATATTGATACCTATAGGCTCAATTACAACTACCAAATATTGTTTGCTCCTTGTTAATGATTATTCCTGTAAGAATTATAAGTTTTGGTTATTTTCGTAGACAAAATACTTACCTGTAAACTTATTTTTAAGTTCGCTATCAAGTCTATTAAACAAAATTGAAGAAGCGTCAGAATTTCAGATAGTAGTACTTCATGTATATTTGTTATAACTATAACACATATAATTGCACTCACGCATTTAATAACACATATTTATAAATCTAGAATTATTTTTGTTGCTAAAATATTTATGCTAAAATATAGAATAAGATATATGCTAAAATATTAGATAATATATACTATAAATTATAGCTTAAATCTTTAGCCTAAAAGATAGCATAAAATATACTTTAAAATAACTCTTTTTTAAATAGAAATCTTCATGATTAATGAGTCCATTTTAAAAGAAATCTTCTTTAAATATGAGTCTTCTTAATTAGTTAGTATTACTAATCCTATTTGTAATAGAAAAGATATTTACCAATCATATAAAAGTCTTCTTAATTAATGAGTATTACTAATCATATTTGTAATAAAAAAGATATTTATCAATTATATAGGATTAAGGGTTTTAATTTTTCTTATAAATAAAACCCATTGTTCATTATTTCAATCAACTACACAAGATCATTATTCTATTCTTCTTAATTTCTCTCTCTTGTTTTTACAAATATAAGATTATAATTCTTTAGGCTTCTTTATTTAGTTAATCTATCAAATATTGGTGGTTATGTTTGAATGATTAATAAGCCTAATTAGTTTATGATATTTTGATAATATGTTCTTATGGCTTCTTCTTTATTTTTGTTCTTAAATTGTTAGATCAAATAATTGTTTTTGTTATATCATAGTTATTTGATTTGATTATTAATCTTTAAATAAGATATTTTTATTGAACTTGGGCTTGATCTTTTTGCTCTACGATTTACTAGTTGATTTGATTTTAGTAACATATATTTTGAATTATCTAGTTAGGATTATTTATTATTAAATTTATTCTAGAACACACACGGGCACTTGTATTTTTGTGCTAACCATTTTGTAATTAATTAAAGGAACGTATCTGATGGCGGAAAGCTTATTGGAACGTTGGTCTAACCTCTCATACTAACATTGGAAACTGTGAAAATAGAGCATGTGCTCGTAAGTAAGGTATATTGGAGCAATATCCTAGGGAGGGTAATATAAGATCGAGTTTGTACTTGAACATTTATTTTTCATAGTGAAAAGTTAGGTAGTTTGGTGGACCAATGGTTTTCCTCTTAGATCATAGTTGTGACCTAGGTTGTTTCCACCTAAAAATATAGTGCGTTATTATTTTATTTTCATACTTTATTCTTACACGTGATTGCATGTCTGGCCACTTTGTTTAGGTTATTAAGTTATAAATTGATAAAAATTAAAAATAACATATTCATCTCCTCTAGGTTAATTAGGTTCATATATTATAAACTTTCAATTCCAAAATTATATGGGTGTATTTTCTCTTTACTAAAAATCAAACACAAGTAGCAATAAATATTTTCAAGGTAATAATGGAAATGAAATTTGAATGTAATATTAAGATAGTGTAGAGTAATGGTGGAGATGAGTTAAGCTTCCTAGGATCTTAGTGGTAGAAAATAGGTTTGGATCATAGACTTACATGTTCACATATCTCTAAGCAAAGTGGATTAGTTGAGGGTCGACTCAAGAAGATGGTTGAATGCGGTCTTATTTTACTTTTATAGGCTTGTATCCCTATCAAGTACTAGTCCTATACTTTTTGTACTAATGTTTATTTACATAATAGACTACCTATACCTATGCTTTGTGACAAGTCACCTTATGTGTTGTTGTATGATACAGTGCTAGAATGTACTTTTTTTGAAAATTTTTGGCTACCTCATTTTCCTTATCTTCAAGCCCATACTAAGCATAAACTACAACCACGATCAATAGAGTGTGTATTTCTTAATTATTATGTATAACATAAAGTGTATATGTGCCTTGAATTGGAAATTGGTAAAGTTTTCACAAGCAAGCATGTATAATTCCATGAGAGTGAGGTTCCTTTTCTTGTTAATAAAAGTGAGGGTTTACTTAGTATCAATCCAAAGGAGGTTGTTCATTTTCTTTCTATACCAGTTAGTTTACTTGAACATCTTACTCTTAGAACTTCTATTTCTCCATCATCTATTCCATTACTCTCACCTCACTCTGTCTTCTCCTTTTTTGAAATACCAAGTTCTTCTCCATCATCTGAAGCTCCCTCTCTAGTTCTTGTTTCTCCTAAGCCCATGAGTCAATCCTAATAATCCTTACCTCTAGTAAACTATTCTAAGATTTATTTTGTTGTTGATCTTTCAGCTCTTTCACTCTCTTTCACCAATACTCATTCAATGGTTACAAAAGACAAGTTTGGGATTATTAAGCCTAAACATACAAATTTTATTATGCATATACCTGAACCTCCTAATTTTGAACCTCAGGCTTATGCACAAGCCAATAAATATCAAGTATAGACATACTCTATGGTAGATAAATATGTAACACTCTTGAGAAATGGAATCATGGATCTAGTCTTTTTGGAAGATGGTAGAAAGATTATTGGTAATTGACGGGTGTACAAAGTGAAGAGATAACATGATAGAAGTATTGATAGATGGAAGTCATGAATGGTTGCTAAGGGCGTTCATCAGGTAAGAGGGTAGACTATTTTAAGATCTTCAGTCATGTTGTTAAACATACACCTGTGAGAGTTATTCTCAGTTTGGCATTATCTAAAGGCTAGTCCCTAAGGAAATTGGATGTTAAAAATTCCTTTTTAAATGGTGAGCCAAAGGAAGTAGTGTATATGACACAACCCTTGGGTTTTTAGATTCCATATGAGGTTCCAGTGTGTGATGAGCACAAGATCAACAAAACAAATACCAATCTTACAGATACTTTTGGTTTTATATTCGTAAAACTCTCGTAAGTACAAGAATCATTTTATAGAAAATGACAAGTATACTCCAAGGTCGATCTAAGGAAGGAATATATGTGGTTTTTAATTTATTATTCAAACTTTTAAAAATGAAATTAAATCCTAAATATCTTGTCACGATATTTTGGTTTTTTTGTCATAATCTAATAACATAAAAAAATATAGATATAAATTCAATAAACAATAATGCAAATTTTTATTATTCATAATAGTAGAGTATTTAAGGATATAATAATTAAGTTAATTATGCTTGCTCATATCATTTAGGTTATTAAAGATATAAATTGATATTTACTAATTCTATTTTTTATATGAATACCATCTTTGGTGGGATTAGATATTCTTTGTTAATTAAACAAATCAATTAACACCATTGGGTGGGTTTGATAATTAATTAGGTTAATTAAATAATTTGTTTTTCAAAAGATTGAAAATGAACCATTTAAATGCCACTTTTGGTGGGGTTAGACATTTTAAACTTTATTCAAGGTGTTTAAATTAAACCTAAAAATTTAATTATCCGAGTACTAACTTTCAAGTTTTAAAACCATTATTGAAAATATGTTGTCAAAATATTTTCGAATAATAGTTCTTATAAAAACTTTTGAAATATATTTTTACTCTAATAACCGGGAAATTGTACCAATAAATAAAAGAACACTACTCTAAATCAAACCTGATAATTAAACCTTAAAATCTAAATTTTAGATTTAAGTTTGTAATGAAAAATAATATATTTTTCTTTAACATTCTTAATATAAAATCTTGAATAAAAACAAAATAATTTATTTTATTTAAATATTTTACCTATTTAATATTTTGCAAGCATAACAACATTATAATTATATCATTTTTACAAATATTCATCCATGTTAAATTTAATTATAGAAAAATTAAATATAACATATAAAACAATTATTGTAAAGAATTCATTTTAAAATTATACCTCAAAAGAATTCTTACAAAATTTTGATGCTAATTCTGTTGCTAAAAAACCTATAAAGGGATTGTCATTCCCATTTATTGAATAAAAAAAATCTATAAAAACATAGATAGTTCTTCTCAAAAAGAGAAGAACTTAAAAACTAAAAACTAAAAAAATGAAAACTTTCTAGAGAGGGAAAGAGTTGAGAAAATTGTGTTTTACAATGGGAGAAGATGGTCCTTTTATAGGTGAGGAAAAGGCCAAACAATGGAGGAAAATATTTCAAAATGCAAATTTAGATGTGTTTGGACCAGTTGGCACTCATATGGGGTGCAAAAATTTTGACAAATGGGTGCTTGGTATGGTAGAAGGGCATTGGGCGCACGCGGGTGGGTTCGGGACATAGCCTGGGCATATGGTAATGCATGTAGAAATTGACACGACGTGTGTCAGGTGTGTGTTGGCTACGTGCACTTTCTGGGCATGTGCCGGTTACGTGCGAACATGTGCTAGGTGTGTGTTGGAAGTGCGTCGGCGCGTGCTAAGCGTGCAAGTATGCTGTTACAGATGGGCTACTATGTGCATGATTCAGGGTAGATGGGCAGCTACGCGCTGGATATCGGTCTTTTGTCCAATTTTTTCCAACTTTTTTACTTTTTCTCATTTCTTTTATCAATATATTTGTGATGTATTACCTCCTGTATTTTTCTTCGTGTTTTTAAGTTATTTTTTAACCAAAATACCTGAAAAACAATAAAAATTCTCGTGATTCCAAAAAGATAAATTTATATAAAATATGATAAAATCATACAAATATAAATCTATTTAATCAATTAAAGTAAATTAAATCATGATAATTTTAGTGCTTTTTAAGCACTCATTAGTGTGTAAGCTTAAAAAGTCTTTGCATGGGCTTAAGCAAGTACCTCGTACATGGTATCCAAAATTAAGCTCTTTCTTGTTGTCTATTGGTTTTGTAAACTCTAAATCTAATGTGTCTTTGTTCTTCCATAAGACCTCTGGTTCATTTACCATCATTCTAGTCTACATGGATGATATCATTATCACTGGTATGCTCCACATTTGATTCAAAATTTTGTTGAAATGCTTATAATCAAATTCGTACTAAAAGACCGATGACTCCTTACATATGTCATAACATAATTATGTCAAGGATTTTCTTGATAGAGTTGGACTCAACCACTCTAAACCTCTTTCAACACCTATTATAGCAAGCAAAATTCTTTCCAATTATGATAGTACTCTTTCGATAGACCCTTCCTTGTATGGTCGTATTATTGGAGGGATCTAATATTGCACTATGATAAGACCTAATATCTTATACATAGTCAACAAACTATGTCGAATTTTTTGTTCAACCCATGATGCTTGTTGACTTGTTGTAAAAAGAATCTTGAGATATCTTAGTGGAATTTCTTTACATGGTCTTTTGTTATAGAAATCAAATTGCATTGACCTCATTAGTTTTACAGATGTTGACTGGGTTGATAATGTTGATGACAAAAGAAGCACTAGTGCCTTTGTGTTTACTTAGGTAACTCACTGGTGTTGTGGGTGTCTTATAAGTAGAAAATGGTTTCAAGATCATCGACATAGTTAGAATATAAAACTCTTGCCTTAGTTTCAATTGAGCTAATTTGGTTAAAGTATTTTCTGCATGAATTAGCAGTCCCTTATAACATACAATCTTTTTTCTTTTATGATAAACAAACACACAATATCTTGTAAAGAATTGATTTTCAATTTGAATGATATTTTATGACTCAATAAGAGCTAGATGTGCATCTTTTTCACTGAAGAATAGGTTACATACACACTTACTAAAGTGATGTCTTTTACACAACTTCAGTTTCTAAACACAAATGACTTGTCTTAGCTTAACTACAGTTTGAGGGCGGATTGATAAGTGTTTCAAAAGCACTAATATTTTGTGGTTTGTTTGGACTAAAATTTAACTAATAGACTTGAATATGATTGATTTTATCATTACTTATGTAAATCTATTTGTTCGAAATCACGATTATTATCTTTTGATTTTTAGGTATTTTTAGCTTCAATTTGATTAATTGATAACACTTTAAGAATCATGCGTGAAACACTCATTTGCATTAGAAGATCAGAAGAAAAATACATGTAAGACTTATATGTGATTTAGCCAGTTTGTAAGAGGTGAAATAAGAAAGTGAAGTGAAGCATCGTAGGTCATGGAATGGACAAGAATGGGTCATGACGCACTCATCAATGTTTAAAATAAATTTCATGTAGTTTGTGTTGAGCCACAATGAAGAAATGTTGGGCCATGGCACAATATTTTTGAAATAAGATGAACCACTATATATTGCAGCCTTCATCATGGATAAAATTGGGCCGCAACACGCTATGTATTTTTGACCAAAAGCTCTTATGGGCAACCTTAGTTGTAAATAAACATGTTTTATCTTTAATTTGATATATATGTAGAAGTAGTTTTTCCAGCCATAGTTCTTAGTATTAGGATTTTAGTTTTCTGCAAAAAAATTATTTTCTTAGTTTACAATAATTTTGATTCAATAAACAATATAGATAGATCATTTGGAGGTTTTTCAGATCACATATAGTTACAAAAGTTATGTGTATAGTGAAGAATATATTGATATATTTATTTTAATTGTATTTGATTATTTATAGATTCAATCATTATATATATTTCTAAATATTATTTTTAATTTATTGATCATTTATTAAATTTGAGCATGTATGGCTCATTATTAATATGGAATATTAGTTATGTTCCCATGTTTTTGAAAGATTAATTTAGGTGAATATTTTTATAAAATAAATTGAGTTTATTTATTCACTTAAGATTTTTAAAAAGTTTGAAAGTTTAAAGTCATGGATCTAATTAACTAAAAGGGATGAATAGGTAATTTTTGATGATACTTACAAGCCATTATTTCTTTCACAATCTCCATAAGATAGGTACATGGATAAGGATCAAGGGCCTAATAACTTGAGTCACACGAGCAATCGAACCCGTTCAACTAGCACTTGCAAAGTTTGTATAATAACACAAATACAAAGTGTGTCCTATAATAGATTCAATAATGAAAAACTCTAGTAGGAAGATTCAAGAATAAATTAATTAATTTAAATCATCTAGCAACTCTAGAATAAAAGTTGAAACACAATATCAATAAAGATATCTTCTTTAAAGTTAAATAATTAAATCACATAATTATGATTACAAATAAAATTATTTGATCCAAACATTCAAGAACCTAATCTAGAACAAGCTATATGAACATATAATCATAATATCATAAAATAAATAGGCTTATTACTCAATCAAACATAATCACACAATGTTTGATAGATTTATTAAAGAAAGAAGCCTAAACAAAGTATGATTCAGTTTTTGTAAAACAATTTGAGAGAGAGAGCACAAAAACAATTACAAAAATTGAATGAATATGGTTTATTGAAATATTGAGTATTAGCTTGTTTAAATAAGAAAGATGAAACCCTAATGCTGGTGTAAAGACCAATTATTATTATGTCTATTAATTATTTATAGAGCAATAATTAATAGGGAAAATATGGTAACAAAAATAGTTTTATTTGAGTAAACAAATATGTTATACGTTGAAACCCTAGTCATTAAATCGATCAAACTTATAAGGTTGATTGATTAAAATCTTCTTTCATCGATCCAACAATGATCAAAATAGACCTGACACTAGGTAGATCAAACAAGATCAATTCTTGATCAATCTAGTCCCTTAATCAACTGAACCCAACTCGATCGATCTATCTCAGTTTGAAAATTAACCTGAGAGGACATAGATTGTATAAGATTGATCCTCTCTTGATCTAACCCATTTGATCGATTGACCAAATACTTGATCAATCAACCAATGTATATATCAAATGTTCCTAAGTGCATAAAATGGATTCTAATGTGCATAAGGATAGTTATATACCTAAAACATATTGATTTGAAGTGTGGAAGTTTCTTTGGCTTGAATAATGGATATGAAAACATGCTAGAAACTAGTTTACATTTAAACATTTTGTTCACAAATATTATCAATACTCATATACCTTACAATCTCCCCCTTTGGTATATTCATATGACAAGACCTTTCTCACCTCATGACACTAATAGAAAAAATAAAAAATTTACATAGTGGTACTATCATATGATCCAGTGAAATATTTTTGCTTGAATCTTGTTAGCTTATATGTACACTGAAAACTAAAACAATAAATAGACACATAACTTATCTCGAAAAACTCATTGTTCATTATTTCAGTGTATATAGTAATAGTAAATAAAAGGAACAAACATAAACATTAAGTAATAGTAGATAGAAAATTTTCAATATTAAAATTTCTCCCCTTATGTGGCATATCAAATCGAACACTTGATGATTAAGAGTTCTCCCCCTATATGCAATATCTCTCCCATTAATAATCATTCTCTCCTTTTTTGTCATACAAAAAGATAACTTAACTTTTGAAACTTAAATTTAATATGAGTAGACATATAGTATATGCAATGAATGAACTCTTCATAAGTTCTATGATTTTCAAAAACAAGGTAGTAGAAATAAAAAAAATTATGAAACAAATATAGTTTTTTTTAATTGAGGGTATTAGACTTATTTAAATATGACTAGAACAGAACACTCACGAGAAATTACTTTTATTCAAAATTTGACTATCTAATGAAAGTATAAGTTTTAAATAAAACACACATACATATCAACCCATATTGTGGCATATCAATAATCACTAAAAATAAGATCCATGTTTGAACTTCAAAAGTATGTCATTTAATTCATTTATAATCATCATGAAAGATTCAAAGGAAATAGTATCACCTATTATGAAAAAATACAATTGAATCCTAGATTTTATGAAATAAAAAAATATCTTTCAAGAGATAACTTAAAAAAATATTCTCTCCTTTTTTTTTACATATAAGGATTGGTTATTTGTTTATTTATTTATTTTCTTTTTATTTAACCAACTTATGACTCTTTCTTTTTTATGCATACTAAGTTTTTTTTTTCTATTTTTTCCTCTTTTTGGTTAAGGAATCATGCACAAGTTAGAAAGTTAGTATGATGAATTTCATTCTAATTGTAAAATAATCATCTCCGCTCACTGTAGTAGATACACACATCATAGTAGGTAGCCCTCTAAAGACTGGGTTTCTCTCTACAGTAAAATTTTAGAAACTAAAAAATAGAGCTCCAATACAATTTGGCAGCCAAGGTTAGCTCAATCCTTGAAATCATACAAAAAGTAATCATAAGCTTCAAGCATGACATACATATGTGGTCAGTGAGTGTCCAAGTAAGTTCTTATCAACATCAATCACCACATGTGAAGGAGTATGTAAATATATGTCAAAATACTCAATTACACAATAAAAAGTCAATTAGAAGAAGGAAAGTTTGTAACTAAAAGTAGTATGTATAGTCCATTCCATTGTTAAAACAAATATATGCCCCTTTTAATTTAATTTAATTTTATGTTATTAAAACTAAAGAAATATAATAAAAAAACTAAATATACTCTATTAAGGTTAATTAAGCATTCAAAAAAAGTATCTAGGTGCACAAAAAATGACATTCAGGTGATTGAAAAGAGATAATATTTCATAATCTAAATTTTCTTGAATTTTGGTTGATGTATATCTTTGGGTTGGAAATCAACCATCTTAGTTGTCATAGGCATGTTCTTGGACTTACCTTTAGATTTTACATTCATTCTAAATGAAGATGCAATATGCATGATAGGATGATGATAATTAGTCCTAGAATTAATAGTGTTGAAATTTACTTGCCTCTTTAAACCAAAAACTTTATGCTTTCTAGTAGAATTATTAGGCATAATATGCATAAATGGATGATAATAATGAGTCCTATAACTAGAATCATGAAAAGAGTTATTAAATTTAGGAGTATTCATCAAAAATCGTCATTTTGATCTTATATGAACCTTTCTACCACAATGATGATAGACAGACACAAACTTAACAATATTTTCTATCATGGGTTCAATGGTTCTTTATGAATAAAAATTAATAGTAATGGTAGAGTTAGAAATCCTTACAAATAATATTTTTGATGTTGAAGGTATGGAGCTTTCATCCTTACAACCAAGGTCACATGTATCGCGTGAATAAAAAGGGTTAAAGGGTTTTATAAACTTAGTTGTATTTAAGGATGATGCATAGACTGATCATTTACATATTATAGTCTTCTCATGTCTCCAAAAGGTTTTCTATAGCCAAGAATGTTTTTACCTTTTTTCAGATCCATTTGTTAGACTCTTTTTAGCTTATTTGATTGTTCAAGTTCATGCATAAGATTCTTGTTTTACTATTTAAGATATGCAAGACTTGAATTAAAATAATCAATAAATTTAGACAACTCAAACTTTTATTTTTCTAAGATGAAGGAATTAATTTCATTAGATTTGAGTTTATGATTTAATTTAGTTACTTCTACTAGTAACATATCATTTTATCTCTTACAACTTACTAAATCTATAAATAATTACCAAGAATATTAGCAAGAATTCAGAATCACTTTCCTCATAATATGAATCAATATCAGGCTTACTAAAGTGTCCACTAGTAGTTGCATTAATTTCCAAATAGTTAGTGCCATAATTTTGTGAGTTATTAGGATTGTCATTGTCACTTTCTGAGTCACCAAAAACAACATTGAAATCCCTTCTAGTTTTCTTCTTTTTGCTAGCACACTTAGCTATAATATGACTAATCCCATTGCATTCAAAACATTTAGGTCTAGTGGGTTTAGTTTTCTTACATTTGGAACTCATAGGTTTGAGTTCTCTTGAATTTCGATCCCATGAACAACTGGGTTGTTAGTTACTCTATGAATTGTTCTAATTGAACATTTTCTTGAGTATTTTGGCTAAGAGTTTAAAGCTTTAAGTCATATTATTCTTATGTCTATGTTTTGGCTTCCCGTGTACAAAACACAATGTCTTTTTTATTTTACTCAATATCCTGTTATTTTCTATAAGGTTGGTTATTGTAGATCAGTAACACACATACATACATAGTTAGGAAAACTTTGTCCATAAGTATGTTTACACACACCACGAGCTTGATTTTCATAGCGTGTATGCTAAGTGGAGTCACTTACTTATCGACATTGTCACTTGTGTTTTTGGTTTGTTTCGAGTGCTGGTATTTATGAAAATTTCTTGGTAATTTTTACAACAAAAAAATGTGTGATTTTTTACCACCTCACT
Organism: Hippophae rhamnoides; assembly: GCA_033030585.1. Taxonomy (NCBI): domain Eukaryota; kingdom Viridiplantae; phylum Streptophyta; class Magnoliopsida; order Rosales; family Elaeagnaceae; genus Hippophae; species Hippophae rhamnoides. The sequence continues at coordinate 27,427,805 of CM065433.1, forward strand.
ACCAAGCTCACTAGGGATCTTGTCACAAGTGGTGGAAAGGTGGTCAGCATGGTGGTAATTTTGAGTTCTATAATTACCGCATCATTTATTCTTATTTGGCATCTAGAAAAATGTAGCAAAGCTCTATCAAATTGACATCCCACCTTTCTGTTTTCATATTAATAATACCTTATATGTTACTTAATATTAGTCATTCATGACTATGTGAGAAAAACTATGCTTGTGAGTAGTGAATACTCGAGGTGGTGTTTGCACGTTATTTATGTCAAGTGAGCCATATGTCAACTTGTAGTTGCCTTCATACAACTTTTTATATGTGAGAACCTCTTTGTGAGAGTGCGTAGAGTTAAATTCTTTGAGTTTTCACATTTTAGATTGTGATTCCCTTGGTGGTTTGTAGTGGACTGTGTGTCCTTGGTTGTTTATTGGGTGTTCGTGTACGAGGGTGGTTCTGTTGTTTATGCATATCACTTATTATTAACCCTTGGTTTTTGATCACAACCTTGGGTGGTGTTGACTCTGGAAGTCATATGGGTTCATGTGTCAAACTAGGTTTTTATGGAGGCAATAAGAAAGAGCAGTAATAGATAGTTAGGATGTAGGTCCTAACTGATAGAGGTAATAGTGGTTTTATTTCTTTCAGAGTTATGACTAATTTATTGTTTAGTGAATTGTTTGATAATGAGTGGTTGCCTTAAGCATCCCGAGGATGTTACCATATATATAGGGTTTTTATGTGGGTTTACATTGTTATATATGTTATTTTACATTATATACTTTTGCATTAGTATAATTTGAGTTTCTACTGTGTATATTCCATCATACTAGATTAAGACTCTGATTAGAAAGCTTATTTTGTTTGTGTAGTTGCATTCTTTATTTTATTTCCTTATAGCATGCCTATAGTTTTTTAATTATTACTTCTGATTTTTCATAATGTATGTTTAATGTGAATATCTAAGGATTTTGTATCTCCTTATCCTACTAATGTACCAGGCATTGGACTCTTTATTATAGTTTGTTTGTAATGTATGATTGCATATATGAGTTTTTAAGGAGATTGAAAATCTCATATAGCTTTTTAGTGTGTATGACTATCTTGCATGCTATATGATGTTTATTGGTTTTCCTCTTAATATGTTATAAGATAATTTTTGAATCATGACTAATTGAAATATTATAAGCGACTTGACATATAATTATGTATAAATAATATAAAGCAAAAATAAATAAGAACTTGACACACGATATTTTAGGTAGAAACAACTTTGGCTATAACAATGACCTAAGAGGAAAACCACCAGACCGCTAGACCTACTAACTATGCTCTATAAACATCAATATTCAATTACAAGGCCAGATCTTACACTACCTTCTAAGATAAAGCCACTAAAGTAATCTACTAACAAGTCGCTACTTCTTTCATAGTCTCCACAAGTTAGGTGTATAAATCTGGACCAACGTTTTGATAACTTGATTCAAATAAATAATCAAATCCATTCAACTAGTACTTGAGAAGTTAGCACGATAACACCAATGCAAAGTGTGTCTTAGAGTAGATTTAATATTAAAAACCCAAACTAGAGGATTCAAGAATAAATCATTTAATTTATATCATCTACTAACCGTAAAACAAAAGTTGAAGCATACGTTCAATAAAGATAGCTTCTTTAAAGTTAAATAATAAAATTACATAATTATGATCGCAAACAAAATTATTTGATCTAAACATTAAAGAAACTAATTTAGAATAAGCTCTATGAATATATAATCACAATATCATAAAATAAATAGGTTTATTAGTGAATCAAATATAACCATCTAATATTTGATATATTAATTAAAGAAAGAAGCTTAAAGAAAATATGATTTAGTTTTTGTAAAACAATTTGAGAAAGAGAGAGCGCACAAAAACAACTACAAAAATAGAGTGAATGTGATTTATTGAAATATGAAGCAATAGCTTGTTTATGTAAAAAAGATGAAACCTTAATGCTAGGTTAAGGACCAATTATCATTATGTCCATTAAATAATTCATAAAACAATAATTAATAGGGACAATATGATAAAAGAATAGTTTGACTCGAGTAAACAAATATGTTATAAGTTGAAACCCTAGCCGTTCGATTAATCTAGTCTAGGTTTGATCAATTGAACTTATAAGGTCTATCGATCAAAACTCTTTCTGAATGATCCAACAATAATTAAAATAAACATAAGACTAGGTAGATTAAACATGATCGATTCTCCATCAATCCAGTCCCTTAATAAATCAAACCTAACTCAATCAATCTACCCTAATTTAAAAATCAACCTGAGAGGACATAGATAATACAAGATTGATCCTCGATTAATTCAACTCATTCGATCGATCGACCCAATATTTGATCGATCAACCAATATATATACTAAATGTTCCTAAGTTATAACATGTATTTTAACATGCATAAGGTCAAGTATATACTGAAACATATTAATTTGAAGCCCTTAAGTTTTATTCGACTTGAATAGCGGACATGAAAACGTACTTAGAAACTAGTTTACATTTAAATATTTTATTCACAAATATCACCAACACTCATATACCTTACAAAGTTCATTCCTAATTAATATATTGATGACATATATTTCATTATGGATTTTAAAACTAAAAGTTAGGTTTAAGGATCTAATTTTAACACCTTGAATAAGAGTTTAAATTATGTGCTCTCCTTAAAATAGTGATTTAGATGGTTTGCTATTACCTTACAAAAAATTATAATTTAATCTAATGAGTTGGTGATCCTCGACTAAAAATATTAATTGGTTTTACTAACAAAGAATTTGATCTACGCCTAGGAATTTTTTCATACATAAAAGGAAAAATCAATAAACTTAATTTTTATCTTTAATAAATTAATTAAGAAAACATGGTCAATGAGCTAATAATTTCAATAAATTGTCAATTGAGCGCTAATCGTGTATCTGTTTAAAGTTATTTGAATCAATCATATTTCTATCTTTAGTTGTATGTTATCATGTAAGAATTTTTAAAACCAAAATATTGTCATAAAATTTTTAAATTTATTTTTTATGTTTTTTTAAAAGATTTGTTGAATTATATATTTTCTCTTTAGATCGATCTTAGAATGTATTTATCGCTTATTAAAAGTGAGTCGTACACTTGTAGGTTTACTATAAATTGTATAAAATTTGACCATCAAGTTTTTATGCATTTGTCGGGGAGGAATAATATTTTAAATTTTTATTATCAAAATTCTTAGAAAAAATTGTAAATATTCGTAAGTTGTTTAATTTAAAAAATAAAAAATAAAAAATAAAATTGAAAATTGAAAATTGAAAAATAAAAATAAAAATTGAAAAAAAATATTTTAGTTTATTTTTATTTTAGGTATCTTTTCTTTTATTAAGTTGGCTTTTGTTTTTAATTTCTTAATTAACCTAATTTATTTTCATTAATTTTAATTTAATTTAATTTTTTTATTTAATTTTTTTATTTTTATTTATTTAATTACTAAATAAATTATTTTTATTTATTTAATTACTAACTAAATTATTTTTATTTCCTTTTGTTATTTCCTTTTATTTTGTATTTCTATCTACTAACACATTTCTTATATTGCATAATTTATTAACTTCTTGTAATTTTTTATTTAACATTTATTGCATAATAAATTATTTGTATTATATATATCATTTATTGTATTATTTTTCTTTTTATATTTTTTATTTGATAGGTGAGTTTTAATTTGTTATTTTTATAGTTTATGCAAAGTAGGAGATCCTTTGTAAATACTCTTACACCTTTTATAGACAACGTTAATAGATCAATTGAATTGTTAAGATTTTTGGATATTGAAATTGAGGATCCTTTAGATGAGCAAAACTTAGAATCAAATCTTGACCCTTAAGTTGAACCTATAGACATGGGTGAAAATTCACCGTCTAGAGAAACAAAAATGGAGTATGTAAGGTTAATAATTGGCATTAACACTGCTAATACTTCAATTCAACAAAATGAGGTGGCACAGAACTATAAATTGAGAAATATTCATTTTTTATGTTACTCTATTTTCATGTACTAGCTCACAAAGACTCTTTGTCTTTCATTAGTGACTTATATTCAATAGTCCAAACTTTTCTACATTTTTCAAGACAAGGCCAAGGCTTGGCCAATGTCTCTCCCTTCAGGTTACTTGACTTCAAATTTGAGAACAAAGATTGCTACTTTCTCTTAGATGAAGAATGAACTATTCCATGAGACTTTGGATGGGTTTAAATTGTCCTTCACTCAATGCCTCATCATAATTACTCATTATAGTTACATAATTAGTTTTTCTATGATGTGTTGAAACAACAATATCAGTTCATTGTTGACAATGCTATGAAAAGTTCTATGAGTGAGAAAACTACCATAGAGACTTACAATCTCTTTAAGATGTTGGGTGCTAATTCCCAACAAAAGAGCTCTTGAGTGAGAAGGGTCAAAATACATAAAATAGACTCTCGTACTAAAGTATCTATGCAACTTGCATAATTGACCAAGCAAGTTGTACTTCTCGTTATACAAAGCACTTTTAACATAAAACAATATGGAATGCGTAATACTTTATGGCATGTTGCTGATACATGTCCCAACCAAAAAGAAGTTGTTATAAAACCTAAATATGTTAATACAATGGAAGGGTAACAACCTAGACCTAGGTATGACCCTAATGCAAATATCTATAATTCAGGGTGGAAAAATCATTTTAATTTCTCTTTGAGGCAAAATAATCTTCCATTTGCCTAGAATTCTAATCAATAGGCCCAACATTAAAGCCATCAAATGGCATGGAATCCCTCTAACAAATTAACTCTAGAGAATAACTTGAATGTTTTTATTCAAGTTAGTAAGGACAACCAATCTAAAAACAATCAAAAGTTGGACTCGTTTGAGGCATTAGTAAAAACGATGGAGATATAGGTTGAGCAACTAACTGAACACTTACAAAAGCAAGAAAAAGAATAATTTACTGGTTAGAATGACAAGCAAACTCAATGACATAGGAACATTGAGTTTATTAAAAAATGAAAATATCCCAAATAACATCTTGCTAAGTCGATAAATTAAGTCCTCAATGGGAGGTAACCCATTATTATTATTATTTTTGCTTTAAATTATTTTTATTTTTATAGTTATTGATGTTTTATTTTTTATATTAATTTAATTATAATTATTTACTATTTAGTTTTTATTTTAATGCTTATTAATACATTAGTTATAATTATAATTGTTTTTATTATATTTATTTTATTTTATTATAATTATTTAGTACTTGGATTTTATTTGTTATTTAGTATTAGTTTAGTTATAATATTACAAAAAAATGAGTCATAACATAACCTTTTTTTGACAACAATACGGGACTTCGGGAAATAAATCAAGGTGTGAAGAATTTAGCTTCGCACTACAACATGGAATTTTGTGCACTATGGCTTCTACCTTACTGAATGTTTGGGGTGAAAATATAATTGTTCGTTCTGTGACATGAATGAACCTGTGTCACTGCTTGCAGTCAATTTTCTCACTAAAATACCTAACCTTATGCATTCCATCCACATTTTTCCTCATTTTCTCTTCTTCTTCTCTCAAATTCGGATTTTTCTTTTCCATAAGCATACATAACCCCCCAAAATCACATCTTTCTCCTTGAATCCTTATAATTTCTTCACAATATTTTTAATCTTATCTGTTTTCTTGCCATTTATTGAGAGATTTTCTCAAATTTCCTTCAAGAATCTTCAAGTCTTTATCTTCTACAAGGTTTTTTTTCAAATCTTCATCTTCTTTACAACAACACAAGTGACTAAAAATTTTAGAATAAGTTCTTGTATTAATTTTTTTGATTTGTGTGAACTAATTTTAGAATTTTTGGATTAAAAGAGTACCAAACCCTAATTGGACTAAGTGAGGGTGACAATTTTTTTTGGATTATTTATAGTATTGTGTTGTTTTATTTTTTGAAATTTCTATGATCCCCTGAAGTTTTAAGATCAACTTAATTCAGTTGCTCCTAAAAAAATATGAATGAAAAAGGAAAGGACAAAGAGGTCCATGTAGACTACAATAGGGCTAAGTTTGCTACTACGGAAGCCAAACTCAAGTTTGATAGGGTTGTTAAAATCAATAAGAACTTTATTATAGATGGGGATTAAGAGCTCAGGCAATATTAACATTGTGAGGGATAACATATGTCATAGTAGCACTAGGATGGAAATGGTTTGAAAAAAAACCACATGTCACTATAAGTCAATCATTCGAGAATTTTATGCCAATTTCCCCAATGTTGTCAATAACAGGGTAAAGGTACGAAGTGTACTAGTCTTGTTTGGCCTATTTGATATAAATTCTTACTAAATTTTGATAGATTGGGATAAGGTGAATACATAAATTATTTAAATAATATGGAGTATATTAAAGTAATAGAAAACCTAACAGTAAAGGGGGTTAAGTGAGAATATTTCAATGGGAAACCAAAGGGCTTTGAAGCCAAATATTTAATTAAGGTTGCTCGCATCTGGCAATATTTCATCTATTCCAAACTCATGCCCATTACTCATTACAGTTTTGTGGATAGAGAATGAACTATATTACTTCAAGGTATAACATCTATAATGAGCATGGATTTTGGAGACATAATTCACTAATAAATAGGATTGTTTACTAACAATCACCATTTGAGTTATTTATTTTCCCAACTTGTTACAGCTTTATGTACTAAAGCGGGGGTGAATTATCCAAAGGATGAAGTGTTATTTTAACTGAGTGAATTATTAACTCTAGCATACTTGAATGAACTCACCTAGTGCAATAAAGGAACCCAAAGGGATAGAAGTGTAGGTTATTCAAAGATGTCTATAAAATATGAAATCCATCACTTAAACGAAAAAGTGACTCATATGGAGAAATATGTCCAAGAGTATACTACCCAACATGTTGAGTATACAAGTCAAAAATATTGTGCTTAGGGCGAATATAATCATAATCTATATGAGATACAACTATTAACTCTCTCTCATCTTGAAGTTGATACTAGTTATTTAAGAAAATCTGAGGATCAAGGATATGATTTCATCTTTACACCATCAGAACATCTACATGGTGATAACCAAGGATCGTTAGACATGAAGAATTGAACTTCAAATTTTATCTAGATTTTTATTAGTTTTATTATTTTTATGTATTTTATTTCAATTTGTTTGTATGAACTTATAGTTTAATTTTCTTTGTTTTCTAATGTAATTTTATTTTATGTAATTTGTTTTAATTTAGTTATTTATGGAGAATTGGGTTCAATTTTTAATTTTTTTTATAAAATTATCATATTTTTAGTTAATTTAAAGTAAATAATTAAGTATTTTACACTATTAGATTGATATTTTAAACATGTCATAAAATATTGTAATAATTAGTTTTTTATCATAGTATGTGTTTCATGCTTGAATGTTAAGATTGAAATAAACCTAAAATTAATGTTTAAGAATCAAATAGTAGAGATTATTCTATGAGAATATTTTGAGTCTATAATTTTTTAAATCTAAGTAAAAATATTTTTTCTACTTCTTTAAACATTTTTCTTATTAATTCAAAGTTTTAGATGATATATATAGTTTTACATTAAATGTTAGAATTGTTAACACATGATGAATAATTATATACTTATTTTTATTACTTAGATTAAATTATTTGAGTGAAAAATAAATTGTATCTCTATTTCATTCATGCATTATTTCCAAAAAAGAAGAAGATATATATGAGTTCCCTAAAGCCTATACAAAAGAGAGAAAATAAAAATTAGTCGCTCACCTAATACATATATGTACATGGGTCTAATTTCTAAAAAACAAGAAAAAAATATATAAAGAGTATAAAAAAAAGTATAATTAAATACGATTGATTTAAAAAATCTTTAAAGTTGTGAAAATAGTTATTATAAAAGAAAAACAAAAAATAAATCTCCTTAAAGTCATTTGTATCTTACCTTTCTTCCATATGTTTTAAAAATAATTATTTAGTTTTGATTTTATTCATAGTTTAATCCAATAAATATATTTTATATATATAGCTGTTAAATAGGTGGGTTGTATTGGGTTTCTTTTAACATGTTTAAATGTATAAGTAACGTGTATTATATTTTATAATGTAAGCAAAATTTTAATAAATATTTTATCAAATATCAATATATATTTATGTAATCCGTTTAATATAATAAATTCTAATCAAACCCATCAAAATTAATTAATTTAAACATTGCTTCAACAAAATCTTAAAAAAATAAAAATTACGTCAATAATCATAAATATCGTGAAATGCTAAAGTCTCATATACCAACACAAAAAGGGGACAAAAATATGTAAATATCATGAGTTCTTTATAAGAAAAAAACTTCTTATTTAAATCTAAAATAACTAATCAGCCCATCAAATTAAACTAATAACATATAACACTATAAATCTTTAAATAATACACAAACATAATAAATCATAAATTAGAATGTTTTTTAGGTTAAATCTCAAAAATCTTTCAAAATTCAAACCTATAAAATAATTAGATTATGAATAATTACCTACGTATTATTAATAATTTAGCTTTTAACACGGATTATATATATATATATATATCACAAGTGTTTTAATATAATTTTTTAATAAATTTAAAGGATTTATTTATTTTTAACTCCAATATAATTACCTTGTGGGTGGGTCATGTTTTCAACTATCAAAAATTATTTGCTCTACTTATTTGTCTATCACATAAATTTTGATATAATGTAGTTATATGTATGTTTTGATTTAATTTGAATTGATTTTATTTTAAAATTATATCTACATTTAATGTATCTTTTATATAATTAATACATTTCAAATCTTATAAATTAAATATTCATCGTATTGTATGGATAATGAAAAATATCTTTAAAATGCTGTTACTCATGTTCAACATATTACTTCAAAACATATGGTTAATATTCTTTTTTTTTTAGTGTGTATTCTTGATTTAAAAAAAATTACATTTAAAAAAGATTTTTAATTTTGATTCATTTCTTAAAAAAAAAAGAAGAAAAAAAAAGAGAGTTTGGATTCAAATTTCAAACATTTAAGCAATTTTTTTCCCCTTTCTTGGTGACATTTTCTTCATTCTCATCCGAGTCAGTTGAGAGATTTCAGAGTCCTGAAACTACTCGCTGACACTCTTTAAATTTGCGGACTAACTTTAATTTAAGCTTTACTTTGGAGAATCTTTCTCCACAAAATTTGCACTATCTCTTTCTCTCTCTACCAACTACATTCACTTATCCAGCAGAAAATATACAGTATTCATCATGCACCTATTGCTTATTCTCCAGGTATTTCTCTTTTTCTTTTTATCTCTCTTCCTATCTCCTTTTTATTTCATGCTTATTGTAGTTCTCTCTCTCTCTCTCTCTCTCTCTCCTGCTTTTGTTCTATAACGTTTTTTTTTTGTTATTTTGGTAATGTTCTTTTTTGTATCTTTTTGTGAATAGCATTGTAATGAAGGTCTTTTTTTTTTCTTTCTTTAATTTTTTTTATTTTTATTTTTTTTGTAATTCATTATCAGTTTTGAAGTCTTCGCGAGTCGTCAGCATGATGAAGTTAGAGAAATTAGTAAATTATTGAGGAACATTTTTGACAATGGAAAACCCACAACCCTCAGAAACCCTAGGAACTGAAGACCCAGCTGGTAGAATTCAAGAAGAAGCTTCTGGGTTGATGGTGATTAGTGAACAATGTACTCGGTTAACTTCCGCTCGTGTCGTTTCTGTTGAAGAAAATGGTAAAACTAGTGCTGCTAATGATAACGGTGTTAGGGTTGGTAATGGGGAAGTAGAGACTGAAATGATCCAACTTGAGGAAGTTGATGATTGTATTCGAGGAGATGGTTTGACAAAGTTTCATACTGGAAATAATTGTGTTATTGGAGCTGATATTGAGAAGGGCTATACTGATAATTGTGGGGTTGATGTGCTAAATGAGGTCCAAATTGATCATAATGTGTCAAGATTGTCTAACAAAACTGATGCCTTCAGTTTTGTGGAGTCACAATCAGACACGAATCTGTTAGATTTGAGCGGTATTGGAAGTGGGGCTGCCGGAGATAAGATGTTTCTAGCTGACAGGACAATTGAAACCGAGCTTAATGTTGATGGGACCGAGGCATCTATGGTTGATTTTGAGAAAAATCTAGAAGTCACAACAGATGGTACATTATCATCTGCAGATACTGAATGCTATCCAAGCAGGTTTATGCAGATTAATCTTGATGTGGAAAATCGTTCCGACTTACATGCAATTAAAGGGAACTCAGAACAAGCCAGGGCTGAAGGGCTGGAAAAGGTCAGTGATAATCAAAACAACAGATTTTCTGTGGGTGATATTGTATGGGCTAAAACCAAAAATCAGAAATGGTGGCCAGGTAAAATTTATAATCCTGTGGATGCACCAGAACATGTTACAAAGAGTGGCCCAGATAACTTCCCACTGGTTGGATATTTTGGGATGACCCACTTCGCTTGGTGTTGTCCGTCTCAACTAAAGGCTTTCTATGATAACTTTGAGCAGATTTCAGCGACAAACAAGGCTAGAATCTTCCTTGGAGCGGTGGAGAAAGCTGTTAATGAGTTTGGTAGGAATCTGCAGTTGGACATGACTTGTTCGTGTGCTTTGAGAGGAAATCAGCTGATTGCTGGTCAGTTATCTTCCATTGGAGGAGTGAAGCCTGTTATGAAAGCTAGTGAACTGGGTGAATTTTCATTTGTTCATTTTAAATCTGCAAAGTTTCTTGCTCATATCAAAGACCTTGCACATGTTGTATCCATGCCCCAACTGCTTGATTTTACAGTTACTAGGAACCGTTTAACGGCCTTCCATCGTTTTATAGGCCATAGTCAGCTGTCTATGCATCTTCTTTTGGAAAAAGATGACATGGTTTGGGTTGGAAACAGAAGCAAAAGGAGAGCTAAAGAGAGCCTGAAAAGCACACTATTATCAAATAAGCCAGTAGAAGTATCACCTAAGACAATGAAGAGCAGAGCTTCTAGATTGGGAAATGTTGGTGGTGTGAAACAGGGCAACATGGAGAATGAATTTGAATCAAGGGAAAGGAAGAAGAGCAGGTATTTGTGTTATCCATTTATAGACATGGAGAAGACAGGTTTGCCAGCTGCAACAGAAGACTCTAAGGTTCTGAAAGATGCTCGTGATGGGTTAGATGCAAACTCAGGTGCTTCTCAATGTAAAGCATCTATTTCAAATTCAAAATGCAGTGCCGAAAAATTCTGGAAGAAATGGTATAGAACATTCATCAGAGGGAGTGGTATATCCAGCAATTCAGAGTTATTAAATGCATCGTCAACTCAGTTGCTTTTTGAACTATCCTCTGCAGCTGTGGATTGCTTATATCCAATTGAAAATGAAAAGTTCGATTCTGTTGGGTGGTTCTTTTCAAGATACAGAATTTCAGTTTATCAGGATGAATCTATTTCTGAAATTTATATGGTTGGCAAAAATGAAGTTGCTGGTGCTGAGGCTCTCTCCAAAGGGGAACATACTTCCAGCAGTCCGACTGTAGTTGGGAAAAATGTGATTGGCCTGCAAGATGTGAAAGGAACTCTTGATACACGTTTTGACAACAATTCCTTGACGAGAAAGAAAAAGGGGAGAGCTAAAATAGCTAGACCTAAAACTAAATCCCTTTCAGGGCTCTCAGATGTGAATATAAACATCACCTCTAGTAGCTCATCAATAAAAGACACCTTAGAGACAGTTCCTTTGTTTGCCTGCAGTAAAGGTAAGCAAAAGGAGGGAGGTGCTTGTGCACAGTATCTAAATACCAATCAAACAATTGGCATACCTGATTTGAATAGAAGCAGTGTTGGACCCAGTATTTTGGTTGATGATTCACTGATCAGTGGTCATGTTGCATTTGAAGGCAAATCTGACTTGCCAAGAGATGTGGGAAAACAAGCTATTTCAAGGCATTCAAATGCTAACAATTCTAATGGCTTACTAGATGTGAATATAAATTATGCTAAACCCGGTTCACTGGTTGTAGACCTGTCAGTTCCTCGTACAGGCTTGCTGCTAGATTTTGTTGGCAACTGTGTTCATCCTGGATTGACATGGCAAGATCCGAAGATTACTGATCTGCTCTCTGCTGAGCATAAGCCTAAGCAAAGAAAGAGAAAGAAAAAAGAGAAAGCAGTGCCAGAACATCAAACTGCCGGTATTCCAGATCTGAACGAAACTGGTGCTGTTGAGAAAGAATTTGGGGAGACTACTGGTCTTTCACCTCCAGTTAAATCCAAACCAAAGAAGAAGAGAAGAAGACAAGTTGTTCCAAACTATCCTACAAATGTATCATTTGGCGGGAGACTGGACATTAACATAAATTATGATTCAGTGGAAACTAATGGAAAGGCAATAGGAAGTGCTCTTGTTTTGAATTTTTCCCAAGGAGTTCCAGTGCCTTCAAAAGAATATTTAAGTTCACTATTTTCAAAGTTTGGACCCTTAAATCAATTGGATACTCAATTAAACGACCCCAGAAGTGCCCGAATTGTGTTCATGAAAGGTGTTGATGCTGGAGAAGCTTTTCGTAGTTTAGCGCAAAACAATCCTTTTGGTGCAAACCTTACCAATTATGGGCTTCGTCATCTTCCTACTGATGTTTTGGAACCTTGCCCGAATCTGTGTGCTACTTCTGTCCTTTCAGTTGGAGGAGAAGTTGCTAACTGTATTCAAAGACCAAACCCTAACCCTTGTCCTAATGAAGCACCTTCTATTGAAGCTATGCGGAAGAATCTTCAGGTGATGAAATCAATGCTTGAGCAGTCTGGAGATAATCTTCCTCCAGAGGTGAGGACCAAATTAGAAGGTGAAATTAAAGGCCTCTTGAAGAAGGTTAGCTCCATGGCTGATGTTTCTTCTTAATTGCACTAATGTTTTCAGCCTCCATCATTCCATTTTCATTTTCAGCTCTTCCATTAGAAAATAGACCATAATTCTTAATGCAACAAGTATGGAACCCTCATCTATCAATCTTCATTCCACATTTCAGGTTATTTATTATCATGTCTCGTTTTGTTCAAATTTTGTGGCTGAAGCTTTTTTCTTTTTTCTTTTTTTACTTTATTTATTTTTATTTTGCTAGCATTAAACTTATATAGCCTCAGTCATTTGGAACTAATTGCTGGTTACGAGGATTTAAAACTAGATAAGTCCTAGCAGCAACTTGTGAAGGTATTCTTTTTTAATCGCACCTAATTAATGACAAACAATAGAATTGTTGTCCCAAAAATTCTTGCCTTATCAGAGAAGGTTCAGAAAATTTTGATGATCCCCATTAGCCTTTTGCTTTGTTGTGGCTTATGTCCGACCCTCGTATTTTGCCATAGATGCTCATCCGAATGATGCATATTTATCATGAATTTGGAAATATATAAATTGAGTTCTGCATGTACAAATATTATTTAAATATGTAGAATTGTAGTTTCATAAAAAAATAGGATCAATATAATCCTTGCCATCCTATCCAACTCTCAGGCATTAAGATACATTTCAATCTGAATGATTATCATAAGAGATTGTCAATATACCATAAGATTCCCTTTCTTGAAAATCCGGACTATTCGAAACAAGAAAATAGACAAATTCTGGGTTTGCTCCTTGGAGCAAATATTTTTATGCATACTTTTTTCGGGTAAGATGATACCCATTGGCTAACAATTCACCTGATGCTCTACACCTTAGGCTCATTGGGATTGTAGATAATTGTAACCATTTCAGGATATGGGAACTACATTTTCTGAGTACAGTTGACAATTTCAGGTTTGAGGTTTTGATTATGCCGAGAATGCAATTTGACATCTATAATTAATCGGCAATTGATGGAAATTTTTTAGTTTCGAGAACTTGTTAGCATTTTGGGTGAAAGTTGGTAAATTGTCAATACTGTTTCCTCCGTTCTGCAACTCTACAATACAATTTTTTATACTTTTTAAGCTTTTGGGAGTAGAAGGAAAAAAAAAACACACGCTTTGATGTGTTGGAAGAGTATAATGAGCAATCCAACCCTTGTTGCTCGATGAACAAATAACACTCAAGTTTCGTAAGAAGTTATCCAAGTAACTAGAGGCAGCCAAATTATACAAGGTGTTACTACAAGAAACCATCTAATTAGGAGTTTTATTATACATATAAATACAGATGAAAGGGTAATGAAAAAGTTAACTGCTTTTTGAGTAGTATAATACAAGTTCATTGATTATTGAAAAGTGGACAAAAAGTCTAAAATTTTAAAAAATATCATAATTGGAAGAGGTGGATACATATGTGCATATTTTTATGAATTGTGTTTCTAAATTTATTGTTATTTGTACAAATTTATTGAAATTTATATTTTTGAGTTGTAATTGATCTAGAGAATGCATAATAACTTTAAAAAAATACACACATGTACACTCACTTATTTTATTTTTGACAATTTTTTTTTAATTTTAGATTTTTAATTCACTTTTCAATAATTAATAGAATTACAGTGTTTTAACAAAATTTTATCTATTTTGATCATGAACCATTGCTGTCTTTTTTTCCTATAAATACCGAATACCACTTAATTAACTTATTTTCTCTAATGGGAAAAAATTAGAATGTGCAACTATTGGCGAAACCAATTATTATTAATCTAAGAAAAATATATCTCAAATATCTTTATTCTTATTATTTTGAATTTTTTGTTGGCAAAGTTCAAAAAAATTAAATAAAGATATTCGAGTGATGTTTTTAGTAACGTATTAGGCCATATTCTGAGCGTTTCCTGCCATGAATAACCCAAATGGGTTGGACTTCCCTTTATTTCTTTCTTTCTCTTCTTTTTTGGTGAGACAGGCAGATTGTTTTCTCAGCAAGAGATGACAGACGTCTCCAATCCAAACTTTATTTTTGTTAAATCTTCTTTCTAGATGTATTTATTACTTACTGCACAGGGAAAGAAAAAAGGACTGTAAGCATCTAGTTTGTGATAGCTAGTATGTGAACATTCCTACTCCCTATACTCTAACTCTAAACTAAAAAACTAGAACCAAGAGGAATTAGTGTGCTATGGTTCGTTCTCCACGACTAGTGGATCACCCACAGGGAATTAAAGTATCCAGACAGCAAAGGGAAAATCTGAAAAATCTGAATGAAGTACCAACTTTGACCATGCCTCTTGTAATATTAACCACACCTTTAACATTGAATCAATTAAGGATCCTTACAAGAAGATAAGTGAAGAATGCAAGAAGATAGACGCTAGCTCAAAATCATATATTGAGAGTTCCCTTCTGCAGTATTCCATTTTGGAAATTTGTCCTTCTTTACAAAGATAGAGAGTAGTAATAAAATTGGTTTCAATCAAAAACCGGTAAAATGTAATCTCTAACTTGCTGGTTCAAATCTGCACACACAGTCGTATATGTTTCCTTTAATCAGTTTTTCTGCAAGCCTTTGATTCTTCACCATAGCAAGCTGTAAACAGAGGCCTCACATTATATTAATCATTTTAAGAAACAATGTTCTACTTTGCTAACTCCTCAGAAATAGTTAATATGAAATATTAGGCATATGTTCAAGTGATTACGACTTGGAGCAAACATGCCAAAAATCTCACCTTCAAGGCATCACATTTGAACTCAGCATTGAAATTGGTATGAAGAGCTCTGCCCATCCCCTCCAAGATAATCTGCAAAGTAAAATTTGCATTATATGATTATACTACTTGTTCTACACTATGCCTTTGTTCTTGATTACCCAGTAATATCTTCTTCTTTCCTCATCGGAAGAGAATCAACAAAGAAAGATGAGAATATCATTAATTATTTGAATGGATGGAAGTTCTCTTTTCCCTCCTATTAAAGCTAAAATTTAACTGTTAGAAAGGTAATGAGTCATACCAAGTCCGCCTCTTTTGCAGCCGCAGCTAAGTCGGAGCTGACCTGCCTCAGGTCAATACAAGGACTACCACACCCATTCTCAACAACCATCAATGGAACTGAAGATGAGTTTTCTTTAGAGCCATCTAGGCTGCTGACCATTGCATCCACCAGTAAGCCTCCTGCTTCAGCAGCTCTGCGAAGTATGTCACAATGCTATGGACAACACATAAGAGTGAGTTCCCTTATTTTGATCACAGTATGAGGTATCATGTTTGTGAAAATTAATGAGAAAATAGCAAACATATATACCATGAAGTTACTCATCCAATTTAGTAAAACAAAGATCACCATTTATTAAGAAATAGCTTACACCAATATGAATAAATGTTGTGCAATGATTAGAGAGTTAAGTATTTTCTTTGTTTTTGATAATGTAAGGACTATGAGTATTGGTTATTTTCGTAGACAAAACATTTACATGTAATCTTACCCTTAAACTTGTTCTCAAGTCTTTCAAGAAAAGAAAAAAAGTCGAAGAAATGTTCAGATTCTAGATACTCATAATTTAAGTATATTTTTATAATTATTGCACATAATATTGCATAAGTGAATTTCATATAGGCTCTTGATTAGATCAATTTTGATATTATATGATAAATATATTAACCTTTTTAGATAGAGGAATCGATCTCACTTCGATCCTTCCCTCTTTGCATAAAATTGAATACACCCCAGTTTTACACAAGGGATCAATCCCCTTTGAAAGGATCGAATAGATTTCGATACTTAATCAATCATGTTTTTTCTAAGTAACTTTTAAAGGAGGTCTAGAGAGAGATCAATCCCTCGCCTCGTTGGCATAACTTGTTGATCCATATCATAAAGGGATAAACTAACGTATTTTTCCTCTTTGATTTGTTTTTTAATCCCAGTCTTTTTCTCTCATAATATGAAACACAACTACTGAGCAATTTTCTAAAGGAGCATAAGGTTTTAATAGTTAGTTTCTTCTCTTTTACTCCTCTTTAATTAGGTTGAACTTCATCTCATCATATATCTTCATATGATTATACAAGTATAGATCTGAGCCTATTTGTTTCATATTTTCATATTCATATATCTTCTTCTTGATTAAGGTCTTATATGTGTAGATTAAATAATTGTGTGGTCATAATTATTTGATTTGATTATTAACTTTCAAAAAAATTATTTTTATTGAACTTGTGCTTAATCTGTTTACTCTAAGATTTACTAGTTAATTTGATTTAACTAATATAGATTCTGAATCATCTAGTTAGGATGATTCATTATTAAATCTGTTCTATAACACACATAAGTATTTGTGTTTTTTGTATTAATCCTAATTGCAAGTTGATCTGTGAATGTGTCTGATTGACGATGAGTTAATTAGAACATTGGTCTAAATATCGCTCATGCTAATATTGAAAATTGTGAAAATAGAACAGAGGCTCATAAGTTAAGTACATTGGGACAGTATTCTAAGAATAGTAGCATAAGATTGAGTTTGCACTTAAACGTTTGATTTTTATAGTAGAAAGTTAGATAGTTCGGTAGACCAGTGGTTTTCCTCTTAGATCATGATTACAGCCTAGGTTGTTTTCACCTAAAAATATCGTGTGTTATTTTTTAATTTTCTAACTTTACTTTTACACGCAGCTGAATGTTTGGTCACTTTGTTTAGGTTACGAAATTATAAGTTGATAAAATTTAAAAATAACCTATTCATCTCCTCTAAGCTTATTAGGTCCGTTTTAGAACTTTCAAATAAGAAACAATACTATATTTATACAAGTAATATTTACAAAAGAAAAAATGTACCAGTAATCCAAAACACAAAGCAAATAATAGTTATGTGCCCTATCCATTACAAGTCTCCAGCCCTAACAATGATAATAGCTACCTTACTTGGTATATATAATAAGTATGTAATCTATGCCCTGGTAAATGCATGATTGAATAATACATATTAATCTTTAAGATGGAATTGGGATTCTGTTCAAAAGCAACAATGGTATTTCTTTGTATCTTATCAAAGTAAAAAAAAATCAAGGCGCTGATCATATATATTGACAGAAACCTAATTAGTGCATTAATCATCTTAAGGTTGATTCTTATTCCGTTGAAAAGCACAAGAATTTTGCTATTCATGATCAAGTTATGCATGCTCAGCAATTCATGGTGTCCCTTCTTAAAAAAAATTGGTTCTAATTTAAAAAAAAAATCAATTGATGTCTGTTTATATGAACCAACAAAATGACAAACCAATAAACAACGTGATAAATGGGAAAGAAAACCAAAAAATACAACCATAATCTTTTATTTAACTTTTTAAATGAAATTTCTAGCATGGTAGTACTCAAATACTTCAGCTCTTTTAATTATTTTTAGTGGGGGCAAACAAGAGAAGGCATAGCTAATGAGAACTATGTACTGCAACAGGCTAACCTTGGCAGCTTCAGCTACAATGTCAGGAAGCTCCATAGCCGTCACATCATTTAGAGCAGGAAGGGAATTTGCAACCAAAACAACCTGCAAATCAACCTCATCCCACATCTCATGTCTATTTAACAACTGGTCAAGGAAAAACTAAAGCCTAACGAGAGCAGCCTTTATATATGAACTGCTGCCTATGGTATCTTCTGTAGAGAAGTCAGTTTGGTCAAGTCAAAATAAAAGTAACAAAATTAGTCAGATTTTAGGCTAGAGAAACTTTGTGGTCCTGCAGTGCTATTCACTGCTAATCAACATGATAAGCATATTGGAAGAAAGCCCTCCAACAGCATTAGCTACTAGAAATAATCAACTTTACCTCAGTTCCACGTCGGAGGAGTTCCCTTGCTAGTGGAAGCATTCCTAGAACAACATCAGCCCCCGAGTTATCCACAAAAAGCAAGGCTCTCTTATGTGGGTGAGGTTTCTTGTCTTCAGATCCTAACATCCTCTCTTTGAAGGTGTCAAAATTATCCACCTATTCATAAGTCATAGGTTTATAATAGAGCATTTGCAGTGCATGCCATCCAATGATTAATTTAGAATACAAAACTATAGGTAAATTCTTATTCAATCCACTCACCCGCCAAGGTCGTTGCATCTTATTGCGACTCATTCTATAAATTTCAATAATTGTTCCTTTATGATAGAGATCAACACAAGCACGAGAGCCCCAATCAAAAATGTTTGCAGCAAGAACACCTTCAATGAGAGTAAGTAGTCTTGTTTCCTACATATTGACGGTTCAAGTTATCAAATCAAAACTAAAAGTGGGCCATGGTTGTAGGAATAGCTGGATCAGTTTTTCTTTTCTCACATGAACCAGGCAGTACTAGAGGGGGGAAGAAAAGAAAAAAGGAAAAAAGAAGAAGAAAAGAAGGCCATCCACCACAAGATTCCGTGTTTTCATACTAAACACAACATTTGATATTTTTGCATCCTTGAACTATGAAAGGGAGCAAAGGCTACAGTAATGCAAGTACCTCGCTCATACTATCAATCTCCATCAACAAGTCAGGTAGAACAGTAAGTGATGCCTCATTTTCTCTGACACATTCAGGTAAAAAAAAGATGGAGATAAGTGCACAACAACAGTTAAAAGAGATAGTCAATGGTTCTTCATGAACAAAGTAGAAACCAAATGCTATTTCATGTTCGGAATTTCTTTTTGCTAACATAAAAAAAATAAAAAAAGAAAGATCATTCTGGTAGTCAGTTCTGTAATTTAATAGCTCTTTTATTGCTTAACCATTCTTACAATCAACGTTCTTTCTTTTGGAAACTCTTAACTTCTTTCTGTAAACTTGCAAAATAAACACCATTTGAGTTAAAACATGCATTTTTTATTTCCACAAAATAGTCAGTAAGTAGACACACATATCATGATATGCTCGAGAACATAACAACATCTAAGGTCCTTTGGGTACAAAAGAATGTATCATTCTATCAAGCAGTGTTTCTATTAATTACATTCATACAGTAAAAGTGGAAATCACCTCTGCTTTATACTTCTATAGGCATCCACAAATTGGAACTCCCTCAAGCATTCTTCCCTCAATTCTAATAGATTAGCCAACCCTAACTTTCCATATGCAGCAGGCTCCTCCATCAACCTATACAGCCAGTTGAAAGTCGTAATATAGAATAAAAGAAGGGAAAATTGCCTGACATGACTCCCTTGTGGTGCTTTCATTTTTGACCCCCTCACTACTTTTTTGTACATGTATTTAGTTTTAAGAATAAAATAACTAAGGGTCCAAAATGGAAACCAATGTGTATCAGAAGGATGGGGGGTGGGGAACACTTCTTTATATGCCATCAATACTTCTTTATATGCCATCAATACTTGAAGTAGACATGGCAAAATAATAAGAATCTGATAGTAAATTAATCACTAGAAATATATTTGCATTTACTAAATACTAAAACAAATTACATCCTTTTAATGTCAAATCAATGCATGAGCGAAGTTACCTAGCTAAGTGAGCAGAAAATGCACATGCAAAAGCATCACCCCTTCTTTTAGCATCATCGGTTCCACCTTCACTAGCCACTGCCTACCATCCAAAAGTATACTGATTATGAAAAAGTGCCATCAATATATACATTCTAAAAAAGGAAAAAAAAATCGAACAATTAAGAAGGTTTCAAAATCTCAAAGAAAATACATTGCTGCTGACAGAGATACTGGCAACAAGGTTCTCATGCCCAAAGCACCAAGTATAAAGACATTCATAATGCCTTGCATGTCCAACCGTAAATTGTCACTTTGCATTTAATCATTTATTACAAACTGTAAACTAAGAGAATCATGTCATGAAGAAAATGCAAAGACCCCCAATTTATATTTACATTTCCCAGCCTTTATGTATGAGTTGAAGTACTTATTGTGTATACTTTAGAGCAAATTGTATGTTATTTTTACAATCATAATATGCATTTGTAAAATCCACAAGAGATGCACTTGTCACCTTCTATTTTGAAAATTCTGGTAGTTTCAGATAGGAGACAATATATGGAATGAAAAAGCTGAAAGAAACCTTTATGCAATGTTGATACTCAAAAATATATAAAAGTCTATGCAAAAGCACTGCTACACTTCATAAACACTTTGAGTAAAACTTTCCATCAGTATTTTCATAATATTTTGTTTGATTTAATAGACTTGACTCTAACTTATTTGACAGGGAAACAGAACAAAGCAGTTCATTCGGGAGAGAGTCCAGATCGTTGCAATCCACATGCATGCTCACCTTGTCAACAAGATCTGGCAAATGCTCAGATAGCACCGTAAACCAGTACCTGCAGCATATTACAAATCAAACATAAGCTAAAATAACAAGTTACTTTTAAAATTTTGAATGAAGAAAGCTTTTAGCAGTTTCGTAGCTAAAATAATCTTTAATCTCTTAATATGAATTTTTGGCAGTTTTGAAGGAAAGGGGGAAAAGTAAAAGTAAAGCAGGACTCACTCTAGCTCATTGTGATCGGTGAGATCTATTGTGTTAGGTTCGTACCTGAAAGTTCAGCAATTAAAATATGTTTGCAAGAAAAAAGTCACAGATGCCTTATGCCATAATAAGATTCAAAATACTAGCACAAGAAGCAAGATGCATGAAGTTTAGTTGTGCCCCACGAAGAGCAAATATTGAATTCCTTTTACAATTTTCATTACATAAACTATTTCCAGATACTATCCAGTTACCAATTTCAGAAATAGATTTACGTTTTTGGGTCCGCCAATAGTGGAAACACCTCCAAAGTGGGCACCAGATGGAGAACCCCAATGTTTAAAGCACTTGCATCAGAACGCAAAGTACCACCTTTAGATGACGGAACTTCAAAACCTCCAAGACCAGTGGTTCCAGGTGGGGTCATTGGCACTGGTGCAATAATTTCAGTTCCCTTCAGCACAAACTTCTCCATCCATGAAATCTGAATTTAATTATTGAACCCATAGAACAAAACAAGACATCTTAGACGCACAATAGCACAGCAAATATTCATGCAGAGACATGTCTAGAGCATAAGAAGTTTGAAGGAAATTTTAGGAGAATTTTGCTTGAAAATAAACCCTGGAGACACACAAGTCCACTGGTACAGTAACATACTAACAACTAAATTTAATCAAAAATAATTATAGCAAATGTCTAATGCCTGAAAATAATATTAAAAGGAAAAGAAAACAAACAGATTAACTGCTCCATAGCAAGAACTTATAACTTCAACATGGATCCTGAGACGGACTGAATTATTTTTAACTTATTGATGTATGGCATGCTCAGTCAAAAAGGAACCCCAAGTTTTGCCATACATATAAAAAGAATTAAAGTTAAAATGAGGCAGCCATAAAGGTCATAAGTAACAATTTTATTTCCCTAACTTGAGCTTCACTATAGACCATTCATCTATATATTCTGATTCTCTCGCTTCTAGCAAAGTACTCAGTTTGGTACAAAAAAATTATCAATAAGGAAAAAATAGTATAGAATATGTGCCTATCCAGTTGCTTTAAGAATCAATAGATGCTTAAAATTATCTTTTCAAATAATGGATCCAAAGAATAAAGTGTAGTTATTTTTTACTACTCTCTTAAGAAAAAGTGAGAGGAGGTATTTATTAATGGTAATTTATGGCCAAATCCACATCCCACAACAAACTTTGTTGGCTCCACAGTTACATTAGACTCTAATACAAATAAACACTCAACCATATCTAAGAACAAAAATAATGTAAATTCCATATATATGGGGCAGAGTGGGGCAGGCCCCCTTCTCAACCCCCATCCTACTTAAAATCCTTACGAGGACCCCTGACGGGCAAGGAATCCATATCATACTTGGGATTTTTTTAAAGAGTTTTCTTAATTCTAGTTTTAATAGTAAAGTAAAAAAGTAACATTAAAATAAGTCAACAACAAAGATTATAACAAAAATATAATTGCAAGTGGAAGTTTAAAAACCATCATTATTAATCAATTACAGAATAATATTGTTTTAAATTATTAGACTTTTGTAATTAGTTCAGATAATTTTAGTATAAGGAAAATCACTTTTAATACAATAAAGAATATAATATAATTAGTGGTAAATTTATAATGTGTTATATTTGAGGATTTAAATAAGTCTTAATATAACTCATATTTTGAATTTTTTTAAAAGGTATACATATGTTTTTTAAATTCTAATAAAGAGGTATAGAGTTTTGGGGAAGGGGAAGGGGAAGGGAAATGCAATCCCCATCATTGCCTTGTCTCGTGTCATTAAAAGGGGATCTTCGTCCCTGATCCCCATGCAATTGACAACCCTATCCAGATTACGTTTTAGATCCAATAATGCACTTGCCTTTTCATTCAAATCTCCAAGTGGTGGGCCATGAATTCTTCCTCCTGTATATGGTGCACCCATAGGGAACCTTTCGACCAAGTGATGTACCATCAAGTCATCAAGGCCATGCTTCTCATAGCTCATGAATGCACCTAAAGCTCCCAAGAATCCTTCATGCCGTAAAAACATTGCTTGAGCCTCTCCTTTTGACCTAAAATTTAATATGACATTGCAAATCAGAAGATGAAATTGTAGGATTTATCCCCAAAGATGAGAATTAACTAATTGCGATCATATTATCCAGACACAGGAGACACAATCAGCTAGGAATGAGGATCATGTTGATGAGAAATTAGTGATATTAGCTACAATATAAGACAACTTCTACTCATTGCTTTACTAATCCACTAATCCTCACCAGAATTGAACTGCAAATGAGATGGTATCCATGGTATAAGCATGACCTCTTATGAAAAATCCTCCAAAGAAGATTCTCTTCAGACCAAAACGTAGTGCATTTAAATAAGATATCTGCACAAAGGACTGATAAATTAGACCTCAAACAATAAAGATTCCAGTGCCTATGTTATCTGAACTTTGCCTTCTAAGATCAGATTATGCCCAAAAAAGGAACTAAGCTAAAGAATCTTATCAAATAACTGTACTCAGTGATGAACACACATGTAGCAAAACCATTCTCAAAGAAACTGGACATAATTGCAAAAGATATCAGAAATAAAAGAAGATGAACTTGTACAGAGAGTGACACCTATTATAAGTGAAAGATAGTTTTCTTTGGATAAAATATCAAGAATGTTATCCAACAAAATCTCAAGGGATGTGTTCAATGTAATTAACAGGGATGGTAAACATGAGCACCAGCTGTACAAGTATACAATATGCTGATAAATCTGTATCCAAATAGCAAGAAGAAACTACTCTTTGACAATAATTCTATTACAGCTTGAAAAGTAATGATCATATCTACAAATTTTAACTTCAGGTGTTTGTGGTCATCTCAAATCAACCCATCAAGCTTTTTACAATTTGCTCACATGAACCATCATTATTTTTTTTAACAAGGAACGAGTTGTAAATCATCAAAATCGTTCTGGCAAAGGTAGAGGAGTGATTAAACCCAATAGATTAAAAAAAAACTGGTATCTTGTCTAGATAATGTAGGCACATTCCCAGCATAAAATTGAGTTCCTTCTACATAAAACACTTATGGCAGCAAAAGAAGTACATGGAAAAGGGCATTATTAAACTTTGCATCAAACAATTGGGTCTTTTACATAACACAGCAATGCAGCATTTTTAACTATGCAACTCACCTGGCCAATATTATAGGAAATCATTCGTAAGAGAGATAAGGAAATATCTTCAGGTGAGTAATCTTTAAGCTCCTTATTTTCTGAAATAGTCTTGCCGAAACTAGAAGCAATTGTTGATGCAGATAGACCAATCTACAATATAATCTAAAATTTAGTAATGCTTTAAACACCAATAAATTTTAAGAAAAGAACAGCACATGCTGATTCTGGCATAACATATTAAAGCATGCAGTCCAATTTACAGTTGTAATATTCTCTAAATGAAGATCAAATTTACATGCACCAATAACGATAGCAATTCCAACAAAAAGTTAGAGATACCTTTGAGTAATCCATTCCCCCATAAATGTCCCCAACAAGCATGTCGATAGTCCTATTATCTCCCCTTTGACTCAGCTCTAACAACTCATCAAAACTGGAATTGGGACAAATTGGCCAAAGAACACAATTTAATTCCACACAGAGATAAAAAAGACAGAAGAAAAAACAATTCAAAGCAATAAAAGATCAAAATAACCTCTTGCACTTTGTTAGTAGCCTTCCCAAGCCCCAGTAAGTCCCCCCACCAACATTTGTCCCACTAACTCTCTCAAATTTCCCATCTCCATCAACCTGCTCCAATTCAGGTTAATTAGTAAGTCATAACAAGATGGATTCCCACCAACCTAAGTAAAAGAATTTGACAATGAGTATAATCTGGATTAAAAGTGGCAGTCTACCTTAATCATACTGACACCAGATCCAATATTAACAAGTAGATATGGGAACATGTCATTTGGATCAATCTGCACGAACTCTTTCTGACCCTCCATGTGTGTAAAGGCTTCATGACGAATTGCCTACTAAAGTCATGGTAGAACATCTAATGAGCTTTTGAATAAGTGATAATTATTTAAGAGAAAAGGGACAAAGGAATACTCTAAGTAGCACTTATCACAAGTTGTAAGTAAAGATCACAGTAAAGTAAAACTCATTCTCACAGTAAATCCAATTATTGATAAAACAGAAGAAAGGTCATGTATGCTATCACTCTGATATCTGATCAATGACTGTCTATATTAATAGACAACTTTTGACTCTTGAGTATAACATTGCATAAATGAATAACATTCATATCAGCAAAAGAAACCTTTTATATGTCAGCAACTCAACAGAATGAAGTAGAGGAAAATAAAATTGTCAGGACAGAGAAGAAAGACTTGAACAGGATCTGATAGAATGTACTCGTAAGTGGGCAAAGCAAGAAACTTTGGATGACCAAAATGAATTCACACATTAAATACAATAATCTTGTGAATTCAAAATATCCAAGTATCCAACCATGTTTCATTAACAGATTTTTGATGAATGCAGTTGGTGAAATTGATATGTTTTGCCTTTAAAAAAAAATGCATATACATAGCCACATTTATCCTAAGAAAAACCAAAAGGCACAATACAGAAATAGTCCATCCATCTAGAGTTCTAAACTTCATATTTTATTGTTATACAAACAGCTTCGAGCATGCTTCAAATCCATGTGGCATTTGTATGGATCAGACAACATATTCAATTGAACATAAAATTTCCATAATATGTTTCAAATTAATCAGCATCGCATAATTGGAGAAGCTAGAATATTGATGTGCCTTCGTTCTCCCCACAAAAGAATCTTACAACATAACGTTTTACAATAAGCTCGCCAAAAAGAAAACAGGAAGTCTGTCAGTCAGTAGTATCATAACATAACCACATGTGTTCTGCACAAATAACTATTTCATTTTACTGCTCCAATAACATCCTTATGATCATTAAGGACACTATTTATGCACTGCATTACAAATTTCTCAAGCAACAAAAACAAAAATTTTGTTGCTAAAATCCTACTGATAAAGCACAAGACAAAACCAAAAAGCAAAAGTTGCTTCGTCTTGGTAATTTTAGAATTTAGCAGCACAAACACCAACACTAATATTTTCAAGGCTTAAAAGTTCAGCAAATACTGCTAGCAAGTTACAGATAAGCTAATACTTAAGTAATGGATTTTGCATCTAGTTTCCACCTTTAGGAGAAAATTTGCTCCTGCAACAAGGCAATTCATTTCGTCTTCTTTGTCAAGGCTAACACCAAGCCTTTCTTTGAAGAGGTCTGCAAACTTGTAAGCACCGCCACCTGTGGCCTTCTCATAAGCAGAGATAAGTGTGTAGATTTATTAGATATGTATGCAAAGAATGAATCAAGGAAATGACATATAAAGCAGCCATCAATTTAAAAAAAAAACAACTTTATCAATAAGCTATGTTGTTGTTTTTTGCTAACATCTAAAATATTTTGAAAAAATTAAGTGCACAAATGTCTTAACGGCCACCATAAATTCAAAATAAAAGATCAGCAACCAAAACATAAACACTGTAATGTTGGAAAATAAAAAAAAGGAAGCATGGATGTATGCCATAGGTTTAAGAGAAAGTGCTAATGCATATTAAGTGAGTTATATGAGATAGATAGTTAATTCTTCAAGGGGCTTAAAGTTTTACAACAGTGTTATAGTCAAAAGAAAGGTGAACATATAAAATATAAGTAGATGTGGATGAGAAAGTTCCTTCTCATATATTTTTTTTTTTGGGGAACGCTGGAGTATCTAAAAGACACTACCTAAATACTCTTCGCGAAATTTTTAGGCAGAATTCTAAAAGCACAACATATGAATCTAAACTCTAATTCTAAAGAATCCTAACTAAATATAACGTTTACCTTAATTACAGCATTTTCATTGATTTGGGACTCAGGATGCCAGTGCCTCAAATCAATTCCTAACATTAGAAACCAGCAGAGACAGTAAGAATATAGATAATAGAAATGAATCAAATCTGCTGCCAAGTTAATGTACGCATAAATTATTATCAGGCTTGAATTGACGCTGTAATACAATCAGCTTTGAAAATGTTGAAAAGAAGAATGAAGGGGACAAACCACCACGATGTAGCTGCTTGGAATAGATAAAGTCTAAGCACTCGTTAATCTTGCTCGTCTCAAACTTCACAAAATGGAGTCTGCCACCGAGAATAGGGTAGCTTCTCCTATTACCGTTGGAAATACCCAATCTCTCCTTCACAGTCTTCTTCCTCAGATCTTTAATTGAATGATCCTCATGTCTAGAAAAATAGACCAACTTGATGAGAGATCCTGCCAATAGGAAGACAAGTAGGGTTTTGATAGTACTTTAAGTATCAAAAATGAAATAAAATAACTCAGTAAAACAAAATAAACTGCACAAAGATGTGCATTAGATATAAAAACTTGCAATTTAAAGTAAAATCAAAGTACCAAACAAGCTCTTCAACATAGAAGAAATAAAACAGAGAATTCAAATAAAAATCTCATGACTGGAATAAACTAACATAATAATCCAATGACAACCAGTGAAACATGAAGATATTGCACAACCAATAATTCATAAGAATTTCTGACCATAAAAAATAATAATTCATAAGAATTGTAAATCAAACAAATGAAATATACTTCATCCAAGTAAAATATACCTCCAATATCCAAAGCCAGATGAGAAATATCATCAGACTGATTGGGCAACAGAATAGTAGGATCTTTCTCCTCAAAATTGCCTTGAATAGCAGCTTTGCTAAGGTCTAGTTGAGGCCTAGAACCAGAACGGTGAATGGAATTGCCGGTGGGATGAGCCATATCTTTCTCACCAAGAACACCCTCCTCTTTTGAGTCTTTGTCAATAGAATTCTTCATTAACATGTATTCATCCCCACTTTCTTTTATATCGTCAATTCCAAGAAACGGGTCATCTCCTTGACTAGCCATTAATCCAAACTCTAACCCACCCCCAACAGCTGTTTTGTTAGACCTAAATTGTTCACGGTCAATATCATACAAACTACGGTCAAAAAAGAGAGAGATAAAAAAATAACAATATATAAAAAAATATTTTTTATTTATATATATAAGTAAAAAAATATATTTTTCTCATTACTTCACTGAACTTAAACCTAAACTTAATACCCAGGTTTTCCAAGTTCACTCAAAATTTCCAAATTTTTAGTTAGGAAACTAATGGTAGTGGAGTTACAAATCATTATGAAAGTTGCAAATAGTTAATATTCATATGAACCATTTGATAATGCCAGCGAAAACTAAGCAATCGGACAATCGAATAACAAGCTATCATTAAATTATTACTATAATCATAAACTAAAAGAAAAGTAAAAGAACTATGAATCCAAATTGATTTTTCTCTACCTCTTTAACAAATAATAATAATAATAATAATAATAATAATAATTTTAAACCAATGAGATGATCAATTGGGAAAATAATAATAATAATAATAATATATTAATAAGAGAGTGAAAGAGATGTTATAGGTGGGGACTGGTTGAGCTGAAAATTGCAACTAGCAATCAGCTTAGCTGCATAGAATTGCGTGAATGAAATTATAGAACCCAAAAAAAAGTGCTGACCTTCAAAAACTTGGATTAATGGAACGATGAAGAGGCAGATTTGTGTTTGGAGTGATGAATTTAGTAGTACAGCTAACGATTTTGTGAATCCTTGACAAAAAGAAAAGAAAAAAAAATTGATTTTGTGATTGAACTTGATTTCTTTTTGGCCGTTTTGTCCTTACGTTCAATCCCCACTCGCATCAGTAGCGCGTTGGATCGCGCTTGTTGCTGCCAATACGAAGAGGTAGACATCGATGGAGTTGATCGGATTTCACAAAATTTCAACCCAATTCAATATTATGGGTTAATATAGATCTTAAACTAACCTCACCAAAAGTTATAACCCAATCTAATTTTCCAACTTAATTAAATTGGATCTCAACTTAAACTAATCTAATCCATTGTGCACTAATAGATTTAAGTTAGTTTTATTGACTCGATTAAAAACTCATTTTTTAAAGTTAAATTTTTAATTTTTTTTAAAATATAATATTTTTTATTGTATTTACAAATTTATTATTTTAATATTACTTTGATATTTTAAAAAAATTATTATACATTAGTATGGAATTATATGTATCTCATACATGATTTGATATTAGTAATGGATTATGTGTCACGTAAGGTTGTAAGTAGATACATTTTTAATTAATGATCCTTGATTACCAATCACATCAATTTGGGTGGTGTTCACTATGGAGAACAAGGAGATTCAAGGGTTAAACCAGAAAGTTATAAAAGTAGAAATTAAAGAGTTATAGTAGGTAGTTAGGACATTGATCCCAATTGTTAGAGATAATAGTGATTTTATTGTCTTTTAGAGTTATAACTTGTTTATTACTTAATGAATTATTTATTACTGAGTGTTTGCCTTGAGTTTCGAGT
Source organism: Hippophae rhamnoides (assembly GCA_033030585.1). Lineage (NCBI taxonomy): Eukaryota > Viridiplantae > Streptophyta > Magnoliopsida > Rosales > Elaeagnaceae > Hippophae > Hippophae rhamnoides. The sequence goes on from CM065433.1 coordinate 27,457,787, forward strand.
ATTATGCATGATTTGATATTATGTTAGTATAATCCAAGTTTAAGGTGTGTATGTTTCTACGTACTAAAATCTTAAACGTAGATTAAAAAGCTTTTACATTCTTACTTGGTTTATGTTTGATATATATAGTATTTGTTATTAAAGTTATTTGTTGTTGGTATTATATGTTTTGTGTTTTGTCTGTGTATATTGCATAAGTGTTTGTTTTTCCTTTCTATGCGAATTAAGGTTGAGTCATTTAAGAGTCTACATCTCATTACCATGTTGTATATTGGGTCATGGAATTTTTCATTTGGTATTAGGGCCCGTGCACCCTATTGAACCTAACTGCTCCGGTGTTGATTACGTTAACTCGTTTGTTCGCACACACACTTTCTCTTTGATGAAGTAAGGAGAATGAGGTAATATTGGTAGACTTCCACTTTTTAATGGATTGAATTATGCATATTGATGCATATTGAAAATCTCATATGAGAGCCTTTTTTGGTCTTAAGGACACCGGATGTGGTTCCTTGTTGAAAATGACTAGACCTACCTTACCTGAAAATCTGTTATTCCAAAACCTATAATTGAATGGATCAAGAATGAATCCAAGGAATCTGAATGAAATAGCAAGGTTTATATGCAATTATCAAGGCTGTGAAGTGTATTGAGTTTAGAAGAATTCAAAGTTGTACTTCTTCAAAACAAGCTTGGGGTATTTTAGAAACTACTCATGAAAAGTACTTCAGTTGTCAAAAGATCCAGAATTCTAAAGCTGAATAGGGATTTTGAACTCTATATCATGCAAAAGGATGAAACCTTTGAAAAATTTTATCATGTTTCTCAAACATTGTCAATTGTTCTTACAACTTGGGTAGACCTATTAACGAGGAAAAATAGATTGAGAAAATCATAGCTAACCTATCCTATTAGTTTCATGCCAAAGTTATCGTGCTTAAGTCCATATACAAGACTGATGAACTTATTGTCAATAAGGTATTTAGTGATCTGCAAGTCTTCAAACTTCATCACATGTTGCCCAAACAAGTTCAAAATGGTGCAAAAAAGAGGAAAGAGCTTGGCTCTCAAAACCACCAAGGAAAGTGATCCTAATAATGATACAATCGTCACTTCGGTTAGTTGTGATAATGATGATTCTGACCTTGATGAGGAGGAAATGGCATTCCTTGTTCAAAGATTTACTAGGTCTTTTAGAATGAAGAAACCTTCTTTTGTGACTACTGAAAGAGATACTTATAGTTCCAAAACCTTAAGACCTACTAGAGATGATGAAGACTCAGAAAATGTTTTGAGAAACCGAGTAAAGGTCACTTAAATAAAATATGGTCCTTTGAATGTGGAAAGCAAGGACACATTCTACTCGGTGCTTTCAAAAACTAAAATGTACAAATAAACGTGCAATGAAAGTTGAGGTCATTATTTCAAATAGTATTAATAGTGATGATGAGGATGATACTAACTTTATGGCCTTTGTTGCCTCTAGCATCGTTGATCCTCCGACTACTACCTCAGATATTCAAAAGGAGACTGTTAAAGACAATGAAGTCGAAGAAGAAAAAGAAGAATTGCTCGATTCATATAGTGCTTTACTTTTGAAGCATATTCAATTTGAGAAGGATAATAGAAAGGCTATGGAAAACCTTAAGGAAAAAGAACACAAGATCAGGGCATTAAATAAAACTCTAGAGGAAAAGAAGTCCTCTATTGATGAATAACATCATGATCTCACAAGCAAGTGTGAGTCATTAAAAAAAAGGTATGATGACTTGTTGGATAAGTTTAATAGAAATCATGAGGAAGTTGAAAAGCTTGGGAACAATTAATGATTCTTACTTGTGATAAATGTGTACCTACTTTTAATTTGAAGAATGAAACTGAATATTTAAAAAAGGTAGATAATTATTCTTAGGGGTTCAAAGGATAATTTGATTGACTCTCTTACGAAAAAAGATGCTGAGATTGAGCAACTATATAAAAGTGTTAAGATTTTTAATAATTCGACATCTTATCTTGAATCCTTCCTTAGAGAAAAGGAAGGCTTGGTTGTGGCCCTAAAAGAAAAACTCATCATGCGGAAGAAAGAACTGGCGCACTCTACCATTTCCATCTAAGGAATGACTACGGGTTCAAAAATGTTAAAAAATATGATCAGCAATGACAAGTTTTATGGGGACAAGGATGGAATTGGCTATAATTTAGGGGTTTCAACTTCTACAGGTGGTTCTATTAAGTTTTTCAAAGTTTCCCGTCAAGTTAAAGTCTGCCACTACCGCCCCAAGAGATATATATATTGCGTGGTTTCAACCAGATTCTCCTAGCAAGGTGAACCCTTCTCCTAAGGCTAACACTTCCCATCAATTCAGTGGTGGTCCACTACTTTTACCTACTGTCACTCCCACTTGTCACCACTATAGTGAGCTTGGGCATTTGAGACCACACTATGAGAAATTGACTTCTCATCCTCGTGTGAAAGTCAATATGTACACTTCCTCCTCTTCTCCTCTACGTACTACTCCTTGGAGTCAAGAACCTTATTCTCTCAACTCCATTGTTCATACTTTTTATCGTTGTGGCATTGCTGGTCACATTTCTATGCAGTGTCTTAGATTTTTGAGGGATACAACTCAAAGTCCTTCACCTCGCTCTTTCCTTTCTTCTTTTCAGGATGTTGCTACTATGGCTCATCTGAGCATGTTTTTATAGGTTTCATTATGCACCCGAGGCATAAAACAAAAAAAATCTACCTTAAGAAGCTCTCCTCGCTCAACTTATATGGATAACTCAACTGAATTTTCTAAAAGCTATAAACTAAACAAATCTTTAAACGAAGGATACTATTTGATTAATATTTTTAGGTGATCTGTTGGGGTTGCATCGTTTATTTCCATTCTCTTTTAGTTTGTCATTTTTTTTACATGTGAATATATGTCTTTTGTTTTTATTCATCTGTTTGACACTTCTTAACTCTTTCTTACTATTTCCTTGGCATGCACAGTTTATCAAATTTCATATTTGTTCTTTTATTTTTCTAACTGGTACTCTGCAAGTTTTCTCACATGCTAGTTACTTTGACATGTTCCTTATGTGAGTTTAACTTAGATACTATCTTTCTCTTCCTCTATTGCCTCTTGTATATGCATCACGTCTTCATGTAGTCAGAGTATTAGGATTATGCTTTTTTCTATCTTATCATGCATATACCTTGTCCTAAAATATGTTTCTCATTTGTGTTACTAGTTTCTTTGTTCTTACCCCTAGCATGGTGTGTGGTGCTTCCCTATTTGTCTTTTGTTAGCTTATGTCCCTCTTTTACCTTCTTTCCTTCTGATGTGTTGCATTTATTTTCTTTGACGTTAATTGTGATGTTTTTACAAGCATATATTTATGAGTGTTTCACTTTTTTGTGCTTACTCACGCTTGCCATCATTTAGACTTTATACCTATCTTTAGGACTTTTGACATACTTGCAATATCATGTTTATCTTGTGTGTTCTGGTGACACTCCTATTATTTGTGTTATTGTCTCTATATAATTTTGTTACGTGTTTATGTATTGTAACCGATGTCTTTCTTTCTTATTGTGTGTTTTAGTTGTTTCTCATTCTTCTTCCTTCTCTTAGGGATGTTGCTTGTGCTATTTACTAGTTAGTCAGCCTTTTCCTTTCTTCTGACTAGTGATGATGTGGGTTTTGTTATTTGTATATTTTAAGGCACTTTTTCCCTCTTCTTGGGCATTATTCTATCTTAAGACCTTCCTCATCTTTTCTCTTGATAGTTATCGTTTTTGCGTTCCTTGAGACTGTTGGGTCTTCTCTTTTCTATCCTATTGCATGTAAAATGAATTTAATTGGGATCATGCTATTATATGTTTAGCATGCCTTTTACCTAAACTAAAGTGTGAATGTTTTGATATATGTATTCCTTTATAGCATGTGTGGCTAAATTTTTCTTATTTGTTTTAATAGAAATACATATTTCCTTTGCACATGATATATCTTTGTGAATCTGTACGGTTGTTTTGAGAAACTTGTGTGAATCTCTTGTTTTAATGATTTGTATTTCTCTTAAAAGCTCTAGAATCCACCTTTAGTGTCTCTTGAAGCAAAATTCTATTTGTTGCTTGGTTAAAAAAAGGATTTAGGCCATCCTTGGTTCGTTTGATCCCTTCTTGCCACTATTATTCACATATCTTTTGTATCCCTTCTTTGTGCCATTATGTTATTCCTTCATTTCTTAACCCTAAGTATGTGTTTAGCCTATATTTTTATTCCCTATTTCCTTCTAGACACTGAGCTTGTTCGTATAGGGTTTGTCCACTTTACTTTCTTGGGTTCAAATAAAAAAAGAGAGGAAAAAGGTTGAAAATGGAATTATAAAAAAAAGGATAATATAAAAAAAGAAGGAAAATGGGTAAAAATGGTATGATATAAAAAATGAGGAGTATGGAGAATAAAGAGGTATAGAAAAGGAAGAAGTACATATGTCACTAAATTTTATGTAATGTTCTCTCAACTTCATTGATTGAAGTTTGAGAAGTAATGAGAAAAGAATCCATGTTTAAGGGTATAAAAGCCATGGATATGAATTTATCTGTTTGTTTGGATCAACAATGTGTGTTCAAAGCCTAAATATATTCTCTTCTCTACCCATATCTTAGCCTTTCAATATAATCTTTAAAAAACCTAATGATTTCTTCTTGGTTGGCACTTACATTAGTGGAGAGAGACCTTATTTGTAGACATATGAAGCTTGGTTCAACTTCAGTCTATATTTTGATTTGCTTGGTTCAACTTAAGTCTATATTTTGATTTTCTTGGTTCGTATAAGCATATAATTATGACATATCGATTAAACAAATTTTTCATATCACACACAATATATGCCATCAAAAATTTAGTCATACTCTTACATGAATTCATTACCAATTGATGAATGATGAGTGCTTAAAAAATATTTAAATTACTATGATTTAATATATTTTAGGTATTTTTGTTCAAAAATAACTTAAAGACTCGAAGAAAAATACTAAAGGGAATACATCACAAATATGTTGAAAAACAAATGAGAAAAAACCAAAAAAATGGAAAAATTGGACAAAATTGGTCAAAATCACAAAATCACAAAAGCTGTCAAAATCCAAAAATGTTGAGTCCTACCGCTACACCCGCGTATCTTTGAGTCTCACACATGCCATGATGAGACGTATGCATGTCACGCCAAGAGCAGCACTCGTCTGTCTAGTACCGTGTGTGCCAACGCCCATCTACTGCAAATCCCGTGTGCATCAACACCCGTCCATCCGCAAATATCTCCCCACACGTGTGCCATCTTGTCCAAATGTGTCCAAAATCAAATTTTGAGATATTTTCCCACTTTGTTTTGGCCTTTTTCTCATCTATAAAAAACCTTCTCCCCTATTGTAAAAATCATCCCTCAAAATCTCTAAAAATCTCTTCTCTTCTCTCTCTCTAGTTCTTAGTTTTTTTTAATTTTCTCTTTTTATGAAGAACTAGTTGTGTTTTTTAGATTTCTAGTTTTTGATTCAATAAACAAAAATGCAAATCATTTGGAGGTTTTCCAGCAACAGAATTAGCATCAAAGTTCTGTAAGAATTATTTTGAGGTATAATTTTAAAATGAATTCTTTACAAATTTTTTATATTTTACTTATATGTTATGTTTAATTTATCTATGATTAAATTTAACATAACTGACTATTTGTAAATATGATATAATAATAACGTTGTTATGCTTGCAAAATATTAAATAGGTAAAACATTTCTATAAAATAAATTGATTTTGTTTTTATTCAAGATTTTATATTAAGGATGTTAGAGAAAAATATATTATTTTTAATTACAAACTTAAATCTAAAAATTAGATTTTAAGGTTTAATTATTCAGTCTGATTTAGAGTAGTGCTATTTTATTTATTGGCACAATCCCTCGATAGTTAGAGTGAATCTCTATTTCAAAAGTTTTTATAAGAATTATTATTTGAAAATGTATTGATAACATATTTTCATTAATGATTTTAAAACTTGAAAGTTAGTACTCGGATAATTAAATTCTTAGGTTAAATATGGATATCTTGAATAAAGTTTAAAATGTCTAACCCCACCAAAGATGGCATTTAAATGGTTCATTTTTAATCTCTTAGAAAAAAAGGAATTAACTTAATTAACCAAATTAATTATTGACCCCACCCATAAGTGTTAATTGATTTGATTAATTAACAAAGAATATCTAACCCTACCAAATGTGATATTTATATAAAAAAGATAATCAATAAATTTCAATTTATATGTTTCATAACCTAAAGAATATGAGGAAGCATAATTAACTAAATTATTATATCCATAAATACTTTATTATTATGAATGATAAAAATTTGCATAATTGTTCGTTGAATCCATATCTATTTTTTTATTAGATTATGAAACACAAAATCAAAATATTGTGATAGGATGTTTAAGATTTATTTTAGTTTTTAAAAGTTTGAATAATAAATTAAAAATCACATACATTCTTTCCTTAAATTGACCTTGGGAGTATACTTATCATTTTCTATAAAATGATTCGTACACTTGCGAGAATGTTACAAATATAAAATCAAAGTATCCGCAAGATCGGTATTGCTAACCCGATGCCGATCCTATCTTTATCAACAAGGTGTGTTCAAAGCCTAAATATATTCTCTTCTCTACCTATATCTTAGCCTGTCAATACAATCTTTGAAAGACCTATTGATTTCTTCTTGGCTGGCACTTACATTAGTGGAGAGAGACCCTATTTGTAGACAATATGATGCTTGGTTCAACTTGAGTCTATATTTCAATTTGCTTGGTTCGTATAAGCATATCATGATGGCATATAGGTTAAACAAATGTTGCATATCACACACGATACATATCATCAAAAATTTAGTCATACCCTTACATGAATTCGTTATGGATTGATGAACATGTAGATATTTGTGTTGGATGTATTGTTTATTCTTTACATACCTCTAAATTGTTGAACACACTTTGTTTGCTTCCCTCATTTTGTGTTTCTTGCTACCTACTGTGTGGAGATGCTTCTTTGTTATAGGTGTTTGCAAGTAGAATGCATAACATGATTATTGTATCATATGCATATTTTTAGGGGAAAATTATATGTTTATTTTACTTCATGTTCTTTATCCTATTTATGAGTTTTTGTTATGATGTACATTCATATGGTGCTTCTATCTCTTTTGTCACACTGTATGAACCATGCATAAATATGACTGTTAGTATGACATGTTATATGCATTATATGGAATCTTTGGCTTTACATGTTCACCCAAGTGTTTCCCCGCTTCTACTTCCTTCTTACCTACTTCTTGCTTGTTGTTCATTTCCTAGTAATTGTTATTGGGTTGCATGATATATGTTCTCTTAAGTAGACTAAGATATTTTCGATTTGCCCTTATCTTTAGTTGCCCGCATATTTAGTCTATTTCATGTTGCATACTTCTATCTGCTAGTGTCTTGGTGCTTCTCTATGTCATTTTCTCTTAAACCTCGTGGTACTTCTTATTGTGTATACTTTAATATTACCTACTGCATTGCATTAGTGTTAAGATTATATCATATTTGTTTACCTTCTCTTCCTTATATAAGGGTGTTCCTTTTACTTTTAGTGTTGAAAAGGGTTAGATTTTTTTGTACACAACTATATATTTGTTACCATGTTGTACATTGCATGGGTTATAAGTGTAGGATTGCACTACATATTCTTGTTTGACTTGCATGCATTCATGGGGAGTCTCGCCTAAATTCAAGGGGAGTTGTGCATTTTTAATTGTGCTTGTGCCTATCAGTGTGTACCTATATAAAGGTAACATGATAATTTGTGGTCTAACTACACACTATTTCTACATGATACGTTCACAGGGTATGTGTTTTTTTTATGTGTGATGATTACAAGTGTAGAATGAAGTCTTCGTTCTTCTAGTTTGTAATGATGATGTGGTACTAAGACCATTGTGTTTCAAAGTAAGAGAATGGATGAGTTGATAAGTAAAGATGGAGATCATAAAAGGGATGCATTTGGTATAGATGTATCTTTTGGGCTTTATTTTTGTTTCATTATGTTGTTCATGGGAACAAACAACTTTAGGACATTTTTATGATCTTCTCATGCTTGATAAGTTTATATATCTAGTTATGCAGTATTTTGACGTTGAAAGCCAAAAAGGAAGAATGCAAGTCTCATTGTACTCGTGTTTGTGTATTGGAACATAGTATCTATTATTTTAATTAGTGTTTTTATCTTTCTATGTGTAAGGTTAGTTACTGTAGATTAATAATCTACACACACACATAGTTAGGTACACTTTTATGTGAGTATGTTTACACATACCATATGGTTGGTTTTCATAGTGTCCATGCTAGGTTTAAAGTGTTGGTTTTTGGGAGCAAGCATGAGAGCGAGCCGACTTTTTTACTCGTGGTTTTTGGTGTGTTTCAAGTGTGAGTATTTATGGATGGTACTTGGCATTTTTTGGAAATGAAAAAATGCAAATTTTTAGCACCTCGCTACCAAGCTCGCCATTACCCTTATAGAGGTAGTTAGCGAGGTAGTTGGCGAGGTGGTTGGCGAAGCGGTTGTCGAGATATGCATTCTAAACCCTATAAATACCCCACTAATTTCTCTTCTTTTTACTCACTTTTTTAGTGTAAAAAATCTACCAAAATGCATACTAAGATTTATATCTATTTTAGAAATCATTTTGGTGTGATTATCTTTGAGTGTGGGTCATTTAGTGTGGTTAATGATCAAATTTTTTTCTATGTGTGTACGTGGTTTAACTATGTGTCTCTCGTAAGCGATTTTACATTAGTTATGGACTATGTATCCCGTGAGGTTGTAAGTAAATACACTTCTAGTTAATGATCCTTAGTTACCAATCACATCACTTTGGAAGGTGTTGGTTGTGAAGGACAACTGGGTTCAATGGTTGAACTAGAAAGTTGAAGAAGCAACAAGTGAAGAGTAGTAGTAGGTAGTTATGATGTCAGTCCCAGCTAATAAAGGTAATAATGGTTTTACTGTCTAATTGAGTTGTAACTTGTTTATTACTTAGTGAATTATTTGCTACTGAGTCATTATCTTAAGCAACCCGAGAATGTTACTATATAGATATAGTCTATATATGAATTTACCTTGTTATATCGAGTGTTATGCATGATTTGATATTGTGCTAGTATAATCCAAGTTTAAGGTGTGTATGTTTCTATTTACTAAAAGCTTAAACTAAAATTAGAAAGCTTTTACATTCTTGTTTACATTTTGTTTGATATATATAATATTTGTTATTAAAGTTATTTATTATTGATATTATATGTTTTGTGTTTCGTCTATGTATACTGTATAATTGTTTTTTTCCTTTCTATACGAGTTAAGGCTGAATCCTTTAGGAGTTTATATCTCTTTACTCTGGTCATATATCAGGTTGATAACTGTATTTTATATAGTTATTTTCACTTATTTTATTAATTATAATTGCTATGTTCTTAATATTTTTAGTTAATTTTTGATGAATAAATTAGTATTTACTATTTTTTACATTTTTTTATGAAAAGTAAATAATTTGTATCGAAAACGTACTTAATTGTAAGTTTTCGTCCAAAATATAATTTCAAAATAAATGAGTATTTAATTGCAATTTATAAATGTTGAAAATATAAATTAAAATAAATTTGGGCTTAATTTTAATTATTCAAAGTTTAAAATTTAATTTAAATTACTAAAGAGCTGTATTGCAATTAAACAAAGTTTAAAATGTAATTTGAAATATATTTGTGGGTGAAAATATAATTAATAAAAGTTATTTTTCTTCGCAGGAGAGAAGTTCCACGCGTCAACATCCACGCGTACGACGTGGTCCGTTCGATCAAAGCATAAACGGTCAGGATTGGCGCGTGTAGATTAAACCCGACCAAGGAGAATGGGTGCAGGATTTATTCCATCGCGCGGCTCGGCGTGCCAGTGGGCCCACCTACCGCGCAGCCCGGCGTGCAGGGTGGGACCCATGTGTCTGTTACACGTCTGCCAAAGGGCGTTGTTCTGTGCGACTAAACCACGTGCAATCGTTCTTCCAGCGAATTAAAGTCTTCCACGTGTCCCAATTTCCCTTTGAACGAATCATCAGAGGATGTGTGGCACATATCGGTGAACGCAAAAGCGCAGAATCTCGCCCTCGTTCCAACTGTTGCCTTACGTTTCGCGCGCCCCAATTCCATGCGACAAGTTCTGCGTGCGCCCATTCCCTTCAACGAATGAGATGCTGCCACGTGTCCCACTAATTATTTCCGCGAATCATAACGCGACACGTGGCAGCGTGGAAGGAAAATAAAACAGAAACGCACAGCATCTCCACTCACTTTTTCGATTCCATTTTCGATACAAATTTTGTCCCCCACGCATTTTAATTTATTATTTTCTTGCACTTCTTTGTCCCCCGCGTGTGTTAAATTTTATTATTTTCGATGTATTTTGGTAGCTATAAATAGGAGATAAGATGATAGAATTAAGAGTTTTTTTTAGAGTTTTGAGTGTTTGAAAGTTTTAGAGAGATTATTTTGTATTCGGTTTTGGACTACAGAACACGCAGAAGCCATTTTTTTTTGCTTTTGTTGTGTTCTGCGTGTGCCAAATATTTGTTTGATGTGATGTTTTAATTTTTCTTCTTCTTCTTCTTATTTTTCTGCACTTGTTGTATTTTTATTTTAATTTAATGAAGTAATTTAATTTTTTTAGGGTTGCATTTGATCTAAATTTATGAAGCTTTTATTTTAATTATTTTTGATAGATTTATAAGACGTTCGATTTGTTCGTTCTATTTTGTGCTTAATGCTTTTTGGTTATTTACGAATCTTATCAAAACGATTTGTGGCATAAAAATAAACTTGGAAAAGGCATTTTTGTGTATATTGCTCGTAGATAGAATGACATGTATGATGAAGGATAGGAATATACCCTAATTGTATGTGTGGTCATTTGAAAACTTAGAACGTAATGAATCTTGGTGAATTTAATTCTCATAGAGATATAGTGAATTAATTTAACGAGGTGTGTTTATATGGAGCTCGGAAGAGATGTATGAATAAAAAAGAAGTTTTCGGTTGACAAATTAAATGTACTAAAAAATATAAATCAAAAGAAAATAACATGATTTGAGTGGATTAGTTTGGTGAAAAATTGCAATCCTATAGTTCTCTTATTTTCTTTTTACCTTTTTCTCAATCAACGATTATTTTGGATAAAATCAGAGAGATACAATTTTAGTACTCAACAAACTATAGTAACAAATCTCCGTGGGAACGATACTTTATTTACAAATCTTTATTACTTGTGACCGTGTATACTTGCATGATTTTATGTTCTCTTTTTGAGACAACACATGTCATAGGCGTTTTTAACTAGTTAACCATGCTTTTTTAGAATTAATTATGTTATAAAAATATAAATTCAGATTATTGATTTTTTTCTTTTAAGTATGAAAAATTCATTTTGTAGGGATCAATTTCTTTGTTAATCGAACAAATTGAAATCTTTTGGTAGCGACCATTAACTCATAACTTAATTTATGCATTATTACTACGAAAATAGCAAACCATTTAAATCAATATTTTTGGTAGATTTATCAATTTAAACTCTTATTCAAAATGTCCAAATTAGATCTAGATGACGTTTTAAAAAGTTAACTTTCATATTTTAAATCTATTACAAAAATATATCATCAATTTATTAATATATAATAAACTTCATAAAAATCTTAAATAAAAAAATAATTTCAATTTATTTTATAAAAATGTTCACTTATACTAATTTTCATAAGCATGACAACAAAACTAATTTTTCATAGTAATAATCAGCCATACATACTCAGATTTAATAAATGATTGATAAATTAAAAATATCACTTAGAAACTATAAAAGATTGAATATGTATATAAAATTAAATGAATACAAATAAAATCTATAATATGAATTAAAGATATATGGGAGTGTCCTATTCCGTAACTATGATATTGATTCTCAAAATATTCTTTAGAATGTAGATATGATCTGCCTATTACTATTTATGAATCTAACCTATTGTAAAAATTGAAGAAAAATAAGAACATTAGTTGTTCCTAAACTCTAATAAGTAAAAATTAATGTCACTGCATACCTAAACCTAAAACATAAGGTTTTATTTATAGTTGAGGCTGGCATTAAAGGACTTCATATGGATTAATGAATGCATATCGTGGCCCAACATATACCATGTCATGATCTGAGATACGTATTCCTTCGCCTTTTGTTACCTCGAACAAGTCATCTGATAACCTAACATTTTCATGCCACAACATAGAACAAACTCCGTGCCCTGTAAATTCATGTAGTGAGGAGTGAGTTGTAACCCACTATATTCTTTGTTGCGACATGCAATACTTTACTTCAATTCTTATATTACACCTTTTACTAACTAGCTGATTCTACATGTAAGCCCTTCATTTGTTAATTAATTTATATTTTTAAAGCTAAAAACACCTAAAATGTAACAAAAAATACACGTAATTTTGAACATATAGATTTTCTTAAATAATGATAAAATCATGCATATTCAAATCAATTTATTATATTTAAGTACAATAAAATCTTAAAATATTAATGTTTTTCAAACACTTGTCAGCATGCAAGAAATATTATTGAAGTCGATGTTAAGTACGAGATTGGAAGCCATAACAATGTACTAATCTAGGAAGAATCATGGCTATCATGCCCACCAACCTTCAAACCTATCACATGGCTATCCTCTTCTTTCTCAATGGTTAAAGATTTGATTTTAAAACATAATGATTCCTTCATTTGGGATGTGCAAAAAGTTAAAATTTGTTGTTGTGATGTTGACTTTGAATATATCTTAAACCTATATTTGAAGGATAATGATAGATTGCTTTGGCATTATAGTTGTACTGATGGATACACAATTAAAACATATATGTTATTTTATTTTATAGCTAAACAACTTCATTCTAATGACAATATTTTTGGCATTGTTAATCGTGCTTTTACTTTAGGATTTAATTCTTTGAAGGTTTGGAATATAATATGAAATTTGAAAGCTCCAAGAAAATTGAAGAAGTTTTTATGGTTATGTTTGTAGAATGCAATTACACTGCAAGTTATTTTCCTTCTTTGCAAACTAAGGCTAGAAAGTACTAGTCATTTATTTTTTAAATCTCAAATTAACATATATGTACCAACAATCTCTTCATTCTTTTGATACCTTAAAACATTTGAAAGAAAATTTATTTACTATTTTTTCCTCTTTTCTTGATAAGTTAGATTGATAAATTGTACCAATAAAATAATTATGGAGATTCTTTTAGATTGTGGTCAGTTATTACCTAACAAGTTTGAAAAGTTTGCAACAATTATATGTTTGAGAATCAATAGTTTGATATCAACTTAGATAAATAAGTTACCTTGTATGTATTTCGTGTTTGATTTCTGGATTAAATCTATTTCCTCTATTAAAAGTCTCAAAGATTTCATTAATGTTGCTTGATTTTTTTTGTTATGCCTACTAGGCTTCCATCTATTTCTAACTATATATTTTTAAATTTTTTTCTTAAACATTATTGTCTTCCTAGTGTGACATTATGAACTAGTACTTTCATTACTCGAACTTCAACTTTTAAGTTTTTAACTTCTTCTTTAGAAGTTTCTCTTTCATAATCTATAAAAATAAATCTTTGTGTATTATTGGTTTTAACTACATTACTTTTTCTTCCTAATATCAAATGTTTTTTTCTTAATATCCAAGTGTTATTCTTTTGGTATTTCAAACTCCATTAGTATTTTTTATTTTATTATCTGTCCAAGTTATTGAAATATTTTATCTATTTCTATAGATTCATTTTGTCCATATATTAAACTATTATAACTGTTTGTCAATGATTATCCTACTATATAGTGTATTGAAAATGGATGATTTCATTCTTTCATTAAATCTCCTCTTTCAAATTCATAGGTTAAACATAATACTTGGTTTAAGTCTTTATCATTAATATTAATAGCAAACCTGTAAATTTTAGCTCATGGTATCCCAAATTACCATGGATCATTCCTAGTAAAGCATATTTCCTATTTATTATTTTATTATCTAGTAATGTTATTTTTATGGGAGTATCTATTTCTTCTTTGAAATGAGCTTGTATTAATATTCGGATTCCTTCTAAATGAATACATCCAAATTTTTTTCTATCCTTTTGAGAAATTTTGGATAGCTTATTCAATATAGTTTATTTATCAATTAATGGTATATTATACATTCTTTTTATATCTGTGATATTAATACTCATTTTTTTATTACTTATTATATAATAAATTATATATATATATATTTTCTTCGAAATAACTTCCTTAAAGATGAAAATGATGGACCTTTAAATACATCTTCTTCTTTTTTAGATTTAATTTTTTCTTTTGAATTTTTTCAAATTTCTTTTTACTTATTAAAATTTCTTTTGAAAAATATCTTGAGATGTCTTCTATTTCTAATTCTACTATTTATTTATTTCCTATTATTTCTTACATTTTTATTTATGAAACATTACTATTTACTTCAGTTAAATTTAACTTTCATTATATTTGGGGGGTATTTATGAATATTTTACAACCTTAAGGTATTTTTGAGTATTTTTTTTATTTTATTCCCTTATAATGACTAACTCATCAAGTTACTTTTAGAGGCATGTTAGGGATGATGTTATTTTAAAAAAATAAAAAAATGTAATAAATGCTATCAAATGTGTTTGATTTAAGATCATAATCATATATATGTAAGACATTTACAAGGATAAATATCGATTACATAAAGATTTCATATTACCTTATGTATTTAAGACGTTAAACTAGTAATACAATAGATACCAATGCGTAACCTAATGAATAAGTCCAAGCTTTAGCTTGTGTATTAGGGACTCATCGATTAGATAATGGATCATGTGGTTATGGATCCATAATCTTATCATCCTATAACATCAAACAATAGGTTATACTTTATGCTCAAACAAAATGAGTAGCAAAAAAAATTACTTTTAGAGGTTAAAAACGAATTATAGGATCTATCGATCTGTTTATTAAGTAGGGATGAATGTCACAACAGGTCATTTACTTGTTGCAATTAAAACACTTAAGTTTAATATTTTTATAGTTTAGGTCATCAATTTTATAACAGTAACATAAGTTTAAATGTTTTATTTGTATTTTTTAAAAAAATTATTATTATTTTTCAACTATATTTTAAAAATAGAATAATATAAAATTGATAATTTAAACTTTTTATTTCAATTTTTCAAAATTGATGGAATAAAAAAAATTATTGAATATAAGTATTCTATTTTAAAAAATTATTGAGCATCTATAATCACTCTTATTATTATTTATTATTGTAAAAAGACACTTTAATCCCAAGTGTGGATGAAAAAAGGTGGGTATATCTTGATCTATTCATGAAAATCCCGATAAAATCATATTATGAATATTGATATGGGTTGGGTGGATATTTTTTAAAAAAATCAATCAACTAGTCCAAGTTTATGGCCAAATCGAGCATATATTTTTCTTTTTAAAGGTTAGTTGCTTTAAATATGTCTAAAAATTATGAAAATTGACTTACTAGATTCGGTTGTAAATTAAAAAAATACAATTGAATCAAACTTACACTTTTAATACATTAATTTTTTAAGTATTATTTATTTATATATTATAATATCTATTTTTTAAGTTATAATAATAACAATATTAACATTTCATATGAATTGTAGGTAAAAAAATAAAATAAAATTAACAAATATAACTTAGAGTGTTATTATAAAAATATTAAATTCTAGTATTTTATGGTATCCTTAACTTACATTGAAACATTCTTTAAAATAATACTAATATTTATTTATGCCAATAAATACATTTATTTACTTTATTTTCATTTTTCTTTCTAGACAATTAGAGGAGGTATTTATATAGGTTATAAAACGTGATCAAGTTTTTTGGATTTTTTAAAACTGTTAAGATAATATTAACTTATAAAATGACTCAATAACCAACCTAGTTAACCTATACCCACCTTTAGATATGATATGGGTATAAATCGATTTTGTTCAAAATATCAAAAATATCGGTAAAAATATCACAATATCGATATAGGTAATTTTGCTTTGTTATTTCCTATAATGTCATTGAAATTTCAAAAATATCATTAAATATCGATTAAAATGTATTAAAAAAATCTTGAAATAGTAGATTGCCCATGAGATACAATGTTTTTTTGTATACTTATGATAATAATTAGAATATTAATTTTTAATGTTAATTTTTATCAATAATCTACTTATGATATTTTTCATCTATTTTGATATATATATGATAATGTCTTAAACTTTCATATATATATGAATTACCTAGTTGATTGAGGAATTATATGTGATACTTTTAACATGACAACATTAACATTCATTTTGAAATAAAAATCCTTGATATTATAGAATTTGGATTAATTTAAAATTTTCTTTATTCAGAGATATTGTTAAGAGATATCAGACAATATATACATGTTATATTAATAATTATAAAAAACTATCATTACTTAATGTTATGATATAATTAGTGTATACTTATTGATGTTATATTTTTACAATTCCTATATTTTAACTAGTTAGATAAATTTATTTTGATTAAGTATTTATGTATATATTGTATTGCATGTAATTTAATGAATCTAGAATTGTGTTATATAACTTATATTTATATTTTATTATTATTATTATTATTATTATTATTATTATTATTATTATTATTATATGTCTAATATGTGTGTTAAGAATACAATAAAATTTCATTTTAATGAAAAAAATTAAATTAATATATTATTATTTATTTTAATATTTATTAGAGTTTTATAGAAAATTTTAAAAAATTTGCAACAATTATCACAATTCCAGAGAACATAAATATCGATTTATATTTTAGGTGTCGTTTGGTTCACAAAATGAAATGTGAATGAGAATGGAATGTATTGGAAAAGAAACAGTTTTGTTTGGTTTGACCACTAGAATAAAAAAAATGAATAAGTATTACAGTGTTTGATTTACAATTGGAATAGAATGAAAAATATTGTATATTACCTTAATATACAATAAATTTTAAATAATATTATTTAATTATTATTTTTCGTCAAACAAAATACATTATTGAAATCATTATTTTTTTAAATAATTATTACTTAAAAATAAAATAAAATATATTGTTAAAATTATTATTTTTCTAAATAGGGTTTAGGGTTATATTTATGGGTTAAGGTTTAGGGTTCAAATTATTATTTTTTTAAATATGATTTTGGGGTTTAGGATTTAAGATTATATTTGTGGGTTAAGGTTTAGAGTTAAATTATTATTTTTCTAAATATGGTTTAGGGATTTGGGATTTGGGGTTTGGTGCTTAGGGTTATATTTATGGGTTAAGGTTTAGGGTTAAAATTATTTTTTTAAATAAAGTTTAGGGTTTTAGGATTTAGGGTTTAGGGTTATATTTAGAGTTGAGATAAAATTGGAAAAAAAATTTGAGATGAGAATGAAATCATGATTCTTCAAGGGATGAGAATTAATTATGATTCCTTTTCTTTTAAGAGTTGATTTTATTACATTCTCACTTTTTCACCCAATTAAACATAAAATTAAAAGTAATCGATTTTGATTTCATTATATTCAAGTCAATCAAACATGTGTTTATTATAGAATTGCTTTGAAGTTATATAACTTAAGTTAAAACTTTGATATTTTTGTATCAATATTTTAATATTTATTTTAGTTAGAACATTGAAATCAAGGTTATTAATTATTTTTTGTGCATAATAAATACTTGTCCAAATTATTTATTTAGAGTTAAGAATATTTTATAATATAAGGTAGTAAAATAGAGATTATATTCTCCGTCAATTTTTTTGAAATTATACACTCTATTTTTATAAATATATAAAAATTTAATATTTTTAATATTTTATAGATTTAATTATATTTAAACTCAAACTAATGTACTATGTATTTTATATTTTATATTTTTATTATATTAAAATAATAATAATTTTTCATTTGTAAAAATTATTTTATAATTTATTATTATTATTATTATTTTAAACTAATTTGTAATTTAATTTAAAAGGATCATGTATTTATTATTGATTTATATTTTTATAAATTTTTCTTTATAATAAAAATAATAAAAATATTAAAAATATTATTTGGATCACGTTTTTTATTTTGGGATTTCTGTTTTGAACCAAAAATGAGCAAAAAAATCTCCCACCTCACATTGCTCCGTTATCTAAAATTGACTCTTAATCAAGCAATTTGATCAAAATATGTCATGTATTTTGTCCCTTAACGTAATTTACTTACAATGACTTTTTTGAAATTAAATAAACAATCGTGATCGAACAGAACACAACTTAAGAAAAGAAAAATCATAAAAAAAGAAAGAAAGAAAGAAAGAAATTGAATGCATAAAATATGTGAGAGTTTGGCATGTGGCATATCCCATTTACTAAACAAGAAAAAAAGAAGTTCGCCATATTAACCCAACTTATTTTATTTTATTATAATAATAATAATAATAATTTATTAAATATAAATTTTCTTAATAATAATAATAATATTAAAATATAATCAATTATAATATTTATTATAACAATAATAAAAATAATTATCCCAATATTATGAACCAAAAAGAAAAAAAAACACAAAGAAAAGAAAGAAAAATAATTATCACGCAAACCTCATTAAGAAATAAAATTCTAAATACCAAGGTGGCGTTTGGTTCGTGGAATGGAATGGAATCGGAATCGGAATGAAATGGAATGAAAAGGAAACAATTTTGTTTGGTTTGACCACTAGAATCAAGCTCAGAATCAGGATTATAGTGTTTGGTTTGCCACTGGAATGGAATAAAAAAAGTTGTAAATGACCTTAATACCCCTACATGTTGTAAAGTTCAAATAATATCATTTAATTACTATTTTTCGTCAAACAAAATACATTATTGAAATCATTATTTTTCTAAATAAGTATTACTTAATTAAAAAAGAAATATATTATTAAAATTATTATTTTTCTAAATAGGGTTTAGGGTTTTAAGGTTTGGGATGTGTGATTTAGGGTTTAGGGATTTAGGATTTGAGGTTATATTTGTAGGTTAAGGTTTAGGGTTAAAATTATTATTTTTCTAAAAATAGTTTAGGATTTTAGAATTTTGGATTTAGGGTTTTAGGGTTTTAAGGTTTAAGGTTTGGTTTATGGTTTATGGTTTTAGGATTTAGAATTTGAGGTTTTGGGTTTTGGGATTTATGTTTTAGGGTTTTGAGATTTATGTTTTAAGGTTTAAGGTTTAGCGTTTAGAGATTTGGAGATTTGGGGTTTAGGGTTTTAGGGTTTAAGGTTTATGGTTTAAGGATTTGGGGTTTAGGGTTTAAGGTTTATGGTTTAAGGATTTGGGGTTTAGGGTTTTAGGATTTGGAATTTGGGGTTTAGGGTTTAGGATTTTAGGATTTATGTTTTAGGGTTTTGGGTTTTGAGATTTATGTTTTAAGGTTTAGGGTTTAGGGATTTGGGATTTGGGGTTTATAGTTGAAGGATTTAGGGCTTAGGGATTTAGGGTTTAGGATTTAGGGTTTTGGGATTTATGTTTTAAGGTTTAGGGTTTTAGGGTTTAGGGTTTAGGGATTTGAGGTTCAGGGTTTAAGGATTTTAGGATTTGGATTTAGGGTTTTGAATTTTTAGGTTTAGGGTTTAGGGTTTTGGAATTTTGGGTTTGAGAATTTGAGATTTGAATTTAAGGTTATATTTTAGGTGAGCGTAAAATTGGAAAAAAAAAATTTATATGGGAATGGAATGATGATTACCAAATGTGGGAGAATGAATTGTGATTCCTTCTATTTTAGTAATCAGATTCTATTCCGCCCTCCATTCCGTCCAACCAAACACACAAAATAGAAGGAATCAATTTTGATTCCATTCCATTCCTTCCAAACAAACGTGGGGCAAGTTCTTCTCCTTCCCTTTCTTAGCCCTAATACCCAAATACAATCAAAGAAATAACAAATAATTTATGTGATTGTCCCATGACATATTTTGTTTCAATTTCTTGATAACTTTCAAATTTAAGTTAAAGCAATTAGACTAAAATATTTTAATTAAAAACTAAAACATTAAATTAATCTTCTATAAAAAATTAAAGAAATGCGTGGGCTCTTACTTATAAAACATCAAATTTCAATTTTACTAAAACTTCAAAAAAAAAAAAATATCACAAATAAAATTTTATAATTTTTTTGTTTTCATATTTGTTAACATTTACAAAAAAAAAACATAGATTTTATCATTGTTTTTATTGTAAGATTCTCTAATGGAATATTTAATTATTTCAATTAGTATATTAATTTTTTTAAAACATAATTAAAATTTATTATTATATTACAATATTTAAAATTTAAGATATAATAGATTTAAACTTCCAACAAAACATAAACATAAACATAAAATTATTTTAATATTTTTGTATCAATATTTTAATATTTATTTTATCCAGTAAATTGATAAAATTATTTAAAATGGTGAAAAGTGCTATTATTCCTTTTAACTTTTGGCAAATGATTAATTTAATATATTAGCTTTTACTAGTAGTGTTTTAATTCTATTGCTTTGACTTAAATACCATTTTATAAAAATTAAACTATTAATGAAGAAACTGGACCAAAATATATATCACGTGTCGCTCATATTTTAGGATGATATTTTTGAAATAAAAAAAATAATAATAATAATTAAGTGAGAGTTGTGCATGTGCTAAGCGATAAAAAAGAAGAATGGCTATATTAATTCAATTTATATTAATTATAAATTTATCTAAAAATATAAAACTAAAATATAATTAATTATAAAAATATAATAAATAAGTTATACATTTTTATTATTATTATAATAATAAAAATAAAAATAATTATCCCAAAAATAAAAAAGAAAAGAAAGAAAATTGAGATAATCACTATCACACAAATTTCATTTAGAAATAAAACTCTAAATACCTATTGATTGTTCAAAGAACTACTTACATATGATTTTGAAGCATTAATGGTGCCTATTGATTGTAATCAAAGTGCGATCAACGTTTACACTTTCGATAAAAGTGATATTTAAAGCTAGCTAAAAAACATTCATATTGAAAGCTAAGAGATTAAATTCATCTTTTGTCAAACCATTTTATCCATAAAACATCAAACTTCAATTGTATTAGAACTTAAAAAATATAACATATCACAGATAATTTCAATTATTTAATTAAAAAATAATTCTTTAATCAATTATTTAATTAAAAAAAATATTTCAATCCATATAATAAATATTATTTAAAAATAATTTAATTTTGATAACATATTATAACTTTTGAGATATGTCATACAACAAATTAAACTTTTTAATAAAATAAATATAAAATAAATCATCATATAAATAAGATCTAAATATAAAAATATTTGTATTTAAAGTAATGAAAAAAAATAAGGAGGATAAAAAATTTACACCGTAAAATAAAGAATCTTGTAAAAGATATCGACTGTGATTAATCGTATGCAGACTAGTTAAAGCAGATAAAATTGTCAAACTTCAAATTTTACTAAAACATCAAACATAATAATAAATACATCACAAATAAACTTTTATAGAACTTAAAAACTAAGGCTGAAAATTTGCAATCTACGCAGAAACAGTAGTAATACAGTTAATATGTTTGTTACACATTGTTATAATTTCGGTACATTGTTAAAATAATCCAAATCGTATTAATTATTTTTTATAAAAAAGAGAAAGAAAAAAAAGAAAAGGCAATGCACATACTCAACAAAATTTAAACGTCTCTGCTTGTACTTTTTCTTTCTATCTCAAATATGAAGAAAAGTATTTTTGAAAGATTCTATTATTATTTTTTTTAAAATAAAAATATATATGAAAAAATAATATTATATAAACTAATTATAACAAAGTTTAATATATACAATTCACTCTATAATATATGAATGATTATATTCAAGGCTAAAAATTGTATAAGTCGATCTAAACATTAAAATTTAAATTTTACGAAAATATTAAAAATATTATCGTAATTGATAAAATCTTTAGAATTTAAAAAAAAAATTATAATAATAATAAAAAAAATAATTAATCAACCATACCGTCTCGACTTTCAATTCTTGGCTATACATGCCTATAAGAAATCCAATCGGTAACACGATTTGAAGAATGCGAATGAAAAACGAAGGAGAACTAATAAAATAGAACTTATTTTTACAAACATAAACTTATTATAGTACCTCGTCAATCAAAGCGATCAGATCACATTCCAATATCAGAAATGTTCTGTGTGCTGTTCTACAGAATTTTTAGGCACATTAAAAAACAGCTGCCGAGTCGAATGTTCCTTCCAAAGTGTGCTTAAGATCAATTTTGCCCCTATAGGATTTCAGCAACAAAATTGCTCTAAACTTCTCTTGTATATCTAATTTACATTAAAATATTGAGAAAAGCGTGCATCAGGTAGAATGTTTACAACTGGGTGCAAACTATTATTGCAAGTTCTAGATAACCAACAAGTACAAAACTATATTACATATTTTCATCATTACACATGAAAATCTCAAGCATCCGCAGCTTTCTCAACAGCTGTTACTTCTGGACTGGTTTGGCCTCGTTTAGCTTCATAGTCTTTAACGGCTGCCTTGATAGCATCTTCAGCAAGCATGCTGCAATGCAACTTAACTGGAGGAAGTGAAAGATGTTTTGCAATTTCCCTATGAAAATTTGGCCAAAATGTGTGAGCAACATCATTAGGAATATATCCATGTCTCCAGATTGGTAGATTATCAATTAATTCAAAACAAAAGCACATAAAATTGCATAGAATTCATCAAGAGGAAAATCGGCCAATCAGGATATGGTTTGATAGCAAAAAGGACACAGGCTCACAGCACAATGCTTGTTGTATCACCTCATTGGCACAATCTCATATCTTCATTTTCAAATCCCAACCCAAACACAGGAAAGCATGCACAAAAGGAAAATTTTTAGAACACAAATACGGCAATTCAGACATGCACCATGCACACATGATTTCTTTTCTGTATTCCTTCAACTCTGAATCAAAAATGAAGGTCATGTTCACAAAATGGACTTTCTCATACTGGACATACAAATACAAAGCAACTGTACCAACAAATAACTTAATAGCCAGCTAATTAATTTTGGAAACAAAAATAAACTTATTAAAGGAATGTCTGAGAACCAAAAAGGATGCAATCCGCTTGCTTTCCTCAAGTCAAAAATAACAGGGAAATTTGCATACAGGAGAAGCAGAAGACAGCGAGAACTTACGTGTTTTTAATAGACAATACTTCTTCCTTCTGTTTTCCTTTCACCCATTCAGTAGCTGAAAGAAGACAGAATAACCATCAGTTTGATATTCTTACAGATTCCATTGTGTTTTGGAAGCCACATCAGATACAAATTTAGAAACTCTAGCATCCACGTAATCATTACCAGACAGAAAAAATATTTTTGCATTGAAAACACCTAGGAGTCAGTCTTCAATTGCTTTTGATAGGTTAGGCATATAGAAAAAGAGTCAGTCTTCAATTGCTTTTGATAGGTTAGGCATATAGAATATTTCTTTTCAGGTTTAGCATCTTTTCTTTCCGAAAAGATGAGGGCAACTTTCAAAGAAACCATGAATCATAAAAGATCTCAAAATTCACTCTCTTCCAGAAGGGAATATTGTGCTAATCAGTGGTTACAGGTCTTAAACAAACAAGCAAACATCATTTGGTCTCACAGATGGAGACTAAAAGATGAACCTGGCCTTGAATTTCATATATAAGATCAGATATCCATGACCAAAATTAGAGAAATCTCAAAATATTCCTTCAAAATTATGAAACACCAAAAATTTTCAGCTGGCATCCCCAAAAACAGATCCTAATAAATAAACAGCTAAAATGTCAAAAACATAATCTTCACTGTCCTTACCGTCTCCCTTATACTACTGCAAGTCACAGGAAACATTAAAGACTTCACGATCATTCTAAATTCTAACTTACAAAAGATACAAGTTACATCCTATCATTTTAAGGCTTTAGATTTCTCTAAACTAATATCATCTATCAAATTTATCTAAATGATATTACTTTTAGTAACTAGCCAACATATATGTTAGAATTTTCGAATACAATCATACTTATAAAAGAATAGTTGAATTTTAACACAATATTCCAAGAATCAACTGTAATATGATAAAGCCACAATAACATCACTTTATCTATACTGACCTCTTTTTTAACATTTCAGAAACTCTAAACTATCCAACGTCCTACTTTAGCTACCAAGTAAAACCTCACATTCACAAATTTAAAAAATGATGAGAAAAATAAGGGCTCATTTGATAAGCATTTCAATTCCCAATTTCCAATTTCAGTTTCAAAAATTTAACGGTGGGTAATACAGTTTTTATCGCCTAAATTTTAAAACTCAGTTTTAGAATTTGGCCAAATTTGAAAACAAAAAAGATCAATTTTAGAATTGAATTCCTATTTTTCATTTCTCAACACTCAAAAGCTAGGTCACCAAACATACTCATGTCATTCATGCTAAGCTTCACTCCAGATGAGCGAAGATTCAAAGTTTAATGATAATTAATAAAACATACTTTAATGAGAATTAATAAAAAAAATTGAATTTTATTATTTTAGATCTTAAAAAGTTGAAAATTGAAAAAGGATCATCAAGCATGCAACATCCAATCTCCAAATTATACCTTTCATAATTGAAACTATAAATTGATTATTAGACAACATTTCATTTTTTTTTTTCAAAATTGATTAGAAATTGAAAATCTATATACAAAACGGAATTAGAAATTGAAATGGTTATCAAATATGCCTTTGTAAACAAGAAAACCTTAACACTCCCAGATAAACAAACATGGCATAACATAGTTCGAATCCTGAACTCTTTTCCACCTCTCACATACGACCAGAACAACCAAAATTAATCAAAAAACCTGACTTCAAGCCAATCTAAAATTGGAAATTCCCGGGGAAAAGAGAGTTCGATTCTCAAGAAAAATTAATTAACAAAAAAAAAAAATTTCAGCACATATACATATTTTCCCATTCACAAAACATTCCGTGAAAAAGTGGAAAGATATAAATATATAACCAACCTACAGACGAGGAAGCAATAGCCGAACCACAACCGAAGGTCTTGAAGCAAGCATCAACAATCTTCCCATCATCATCGACCTTAATCTGAAGCTTCATGACATCGCCACAGGCTGGTGCACCAACAAGCCCCGTACCAACCGTCGGATCATTCTTGTCGAACGATCCAACGTTTCTTGGATTATTGTAATGTTCGACAACCCTTTCATGGTACTGACGTGGTAAGACCTGAACGGCCGGTGACTGACCTTGCCGTGAAGTTACCCCTTGAAGGAATCTCTTGGAAGCGAGCCTTAGCATTTTCGCGAAATTGAATTCTGCGACCTTTTGATTTCTGTTTCTTACGAATTTGATAATTGTAAGGTAATTTATCCGATATCCGATTTTGTTAGGTTTTAAGATCGGTAAGGGCGGTTCGAGATTATATAACCGGCATACTATGGTGAAACGTGGGGACATCTAAACGGTCGATTGACGTTGACGCGTGTAGTCGACCTAGTAAATATCTCCCCCACTTCTACTGGATTACGTTGTTTATGGTCTTCTAGGATATCCGTAAAAATGGGCCGGTCCGGGCCTGGAAGAACAGCGTTGCAAGGCCCAACATGAAAATATATCATAATCGCTAAATAAAAAAAAAGAAAAGAAAATAAATCTTGAATTTATTTAAAGAGTGATTACACTTTTCACTATATGGATACTATTTAGCATTGCAACTCCACTAAATAATAATTTAGTTAACAGGGGAATGCAACGCCCCATTATTTTGTCCTCTTTACATACCTAGACCAAAGTGCTAATCAATCTTCTTCTTCTAATCAATCTTCTTCTTCTTCTTCTTCTTCTTCTTCTTCTTCTTCTTCTTCTTCTTCTTCTTCTTCAGACTACCAATAATCTTCTCTTTCTCTTAATCATTTAAAATACTTGGGAGGATATTTAACGCTAGTATTTGCTATATTCTTGTCGAGCTAAGCCATGAAATTAATTAGTATGATTCTTTCATATCATGGATAGCTTTATCTTGACACATTTGGCAAAGATCGTGTTTGATAATCAATTATTTTACGTAAATTTAATTATTTTTTTAATAGTTAAAGAAGTGAAGGAATTTAATACAATATAAATATTTATATAGGGACTACTTTTTTATTTATCTTTTAATCATTAAGCTTTTTTTATTTTATATGCTGCCTTATTCTTTTTATGTTATAATCGTAGTAATTATCAGTGTTTTTTAAATAAAAAATAATAATCAAATCGGATTATTCATATTTTTCAAATCAAACTAGATTAAACCAAATCGTATCGGATTGCATCAAACCGTTTTGACTATTAAAAATATTATAACCGAACGGTTTAATCCGATTTAGTTAACGATTTAATCTGATTAATAATACATAAATAATTGTTTGAAATATAATTGTTTGAAATATAACTTGTAAATCTAAGTTTATAATTTTCTAAATAGGAAATAGGTGGAATGGAAATTGACAGTGTAAAACAAAAGAACTATTTTGCAGGATGAGAGATGGGACAATTCACCATGACACCACTTCTTTCAAGCAAAAGATGAGGTAACAATTCAAAGATAAATAAACTAATAGATGAGGTAACAATTTAAAAATAAACTAACTAATGCTCTTTGCATAGAATCAAATGAGTGTAACATGAACAACATTTCCTATGGAGCACATGAAAATAATGTCATTATAGATTATTTAATCTATTAAAGCATTTATAAATTTAATTTATTCAAGCTTTTCTCATATACAGGGGTTCACGTGAAGAAAACATTTAGCCAATTACACTAGCAACGAAAATTCATTACTAATCTTCACCATAATAACTATTCAATTGGATCCTGAAAAGAATAAAGCTGCAACTATGGCAGAAAATAAAAAAAAACCAAAAGAATCAATAAAAATACATAAATCTAGGATTACATGCAAGACTTGATTAAGAGAATCCTCACCACCAGAGGCCAAAATAGGTGATCAATGTTACAAAACATGCTTGCATATTTCAAAACTAAAAGAATCTAAGTTGCAATTAAAAACAATTAAAAAAAATAAAGCTCTTCCTTTCTCTTGAGTAATACTATTATGAATATGCTATACTCCAATCCAAAAATCAAAATCTAGTTTTTTTTTTATCTTTTCCATAACTATCTTGCATTTTTCCAGAAAGCACATTCTTATTTTTTAAACAGTACGATGAAGTTTTATCAAAGATCTTAAGCTTTCAAACTAACTAAAAAATAAGAGGAATGAGGAAAAAAAAAGGAATATGTAATGAGCAGATCTATTTGAGCGTCCAAAAGTAATAGTAATAAAAAAAATGCAAT
This sequence comes from Hippophae rhamnoides, assembly GCA_033030585.1. Classification (NCBI taxonomy): domain Eukaryota; kingdom Viridiplantae; phylum Streptophyta; class Magnoliopsida; order Rosales; family Elaeagnaceae; genus Hippophae; species Hippophae rhamnoides. Next base: position 27,485,468 of record CM065433.1, read on the forward strand.
AAAATAGAATTCAAAACATGTTTCCTTCTTTCAATTCTTTTTTTTTGTAAGAATCGTGTTTTATTGTTACACGACAAAATCTTATGAACGAGTAAAATCAAAATATTTAGAAGCTTGAAATGAATACGAAAATGTTTCCTTAAACATTGTAAAGACTATGAGTGTTAGTTATTTTTGTAAACAAAATATTTATCTATAAATTTTTTTTAGGCCTGCTATCAAGTCTATTAAGAAAAACCAAATAAATGCTCAAGTTCCATATAATTGTACTTTAGGTATATTTTTGATAACTACGACACATAAAATTACATCTATGCATTTAATAGCACATGCTTATAAATCTGAAATTATTTTTAGTGTTAAAATATTGAATAAAATATGTTAAAAGATATTAGATAAGATATACTATAAAATAAGATATGCTAAAAGATATTAGATAAGATATATATATATATATATTTGAAATCTTTAGTATAAAAGATAGCATAAAATCTATTTTAAAAGATATTAGATAAGATATACTCTAAATTATATCTAAAATCTTTAGCATAAAAAGCATATAAGAAATCTATTTTAAATAAGAGTCTTCTTAATTAGTAAGTATTTCTAATCCTATTTATAATAGAAAATATATTTATCAATCATATATGAACTATCTTAATTAATGAGTATTACTAATCTTATTTATAATAGAAAAGATATTTATCAATTACATAGGATTAAAGGTTTTAATTTTTCATATAAATAAAACTCATTACTCATTGTTTCAATTAAACACACAAGAGCATTATTTTAATCTTCATAATTTCTCTATCTTGTTTTACAAATATAAGATCATAATTTTTTAGGCTTTTTTATTTAGTTAATCTATCAAATATTGGTGGTTATGTTTGATTGATTAATAAGCCTAACTATTTTATGATATTTTGATAATATGTTATTATAACTTCTTCTTTATTTTTGTTCTTAAATTGTTAGATCATCGAAAATCGGTAGATAACCCATATTAGTATATATATTTTATTTTTATTTTATATATTAAAATTTTAAAATTATATCATATTATATATTTTTCTAAGCCAAGATATTTATCCAGAATTATTATTTGAGAAAAAAATAAAATATTATTTTTTAAAATTTATAACTACAAAAATAATATTATTAATATTTATCTTATAAATTTTTATTATTAAAAAAATTTAGTACTATTTAAATTAAAATATAGTCATTTAGATTCGTTAAATACTGAAAGCTATCAAATTAAACACTCTTTAATATTATTAAGATTTTATTTTTATTATTATAAGTGTTAGGTGTGTTATTTTTTGTAATTTTTTTTTTCTTTTCAAAGTTCAAATGTCTTCTAGTTATTTTATAAGGTTGTGTTAATTACTGCATGATTATGTTTTTGGGGACAATTTGTCTCCAAGATTTAACTTTGGTGGTTGATTGTATTTCATTGAATACATAATTACAAATAATATACAGTTTTAGAGGCAATAAATTCATGCGCCAAAAGTTCCACCCAAATAAGACTTTCTATAGTTTGTGTATGTTGCCTAAACAATTTTGTGCTTTGTTGTATGAATTATTTTACTTCCTCCAAGAGCTAAAATGGTAAATATATGTTCCGAAAATTTAGAATAATGTAATATTATGCTGAAATTATGAAAACATTAGAAAAAAAAAATGATTTTATTCTACATACAATATTATAGAGAAATAATTAAAATTGTAGGTTAAAAACTATCAAAGGAGATCAATTTTAAATGTTCATGGTATGTTAAATTTTTTAATTTTTTAAAACCTTAAGATATAAATTTTATGTATAAAATTGATAAAAACTAAACCAACCAAACTGCATCAACCTTTAGTTTATGACATAATAACATCCCATATGTAAATTTGATGATGTTGTATTGGGTTATTTGAAGGAGTCCAAACTCATGTTTGACAAATTATGTTCGTGTTGTATTTGGGTTATATAATTTAGTTAGTTAATTACTAAAAGTTAATTAAAATAAAAATAAAAATATAATATACAAGTAAAAGTTAATTAAAATTTAATATTTAATTAAAAAAACTTACTAAAAAACAAAAATATAATATACAGTGACATGTTTTTATGTTTTGTTTGTTCTTTGAATTGGGTTGAGGCACAAAAATTGCCACCTACTGTTGATATACGATAAGAAAATGTTATGTTTCACGCACAAAAATACAAAAATAACTGGATATACCTACTTTTGAACTATACTCCATACCGAGGAGAAAACTTTATTTCATATGAGCCAATCTCTCTCCTGATGGTTTCTGTTTTTCTAATTCCTTTGATATAATTAAATAAATCATAGTGTTTTTTTTTTTATTATTATGTAAGATGTCGACCTATATTTAGATTTAAGGTAATATTTTCTTCATCTAAATTTTAATCACAAGCTACCTTTTGACAAGTTATGATTTGTTTAAAAATAATTGTTTACAATTTAATATGTTTATTTATTAGATATACGTATAGATATGTGATATATTTTTGAGAAAATTTTCAAATAATTAAATAATGAATTTTATAAGCACTTGTAATCCATTATTTCATTGATGCGAAGAATTAGTAAAAAAAAATGTACAGAAAACGTTAAAGAAGATCTACAATAGTTCTATGATTCAATATTTTACATGTACTTTTATTTTTGACAAATCTAATGCATTCTTTATAATTTGAATAAAAATCTCATTTTTTATGTGTAAAAAAATAATCTTTATTTTTATTTTTGAAAGAATCCAAAATCCTATATAAAATAGTGATAAAGAAATGTCCACTTTTTAGATATTACCGCAAACTCACAAACAACAAAAAATGCAAAGAAATAACACAATACATGTAAATTAAAGTAGAGAAAGTAGTCAAAAATATTAAACAATCTCAAATAAACTGTTTAATATTCAACCAAAGAAGAATAGAGACGGAAGCTAAGCAAGGGATAAACAAAAATAATCAAGAAAGAAGTGTTTTTCGATTATAATCAAATTCTCTTATATGAGAATATATTTGAATAAGATCTTACTTATATTAACATTGTATGTGATCATATAAATATATTAATATAACCTAGTAAATTTATATAGATCCACACACACGTAGTAATATCCATAGATTGCTTAATTCGATAAAGAGCAACTAACTATTCAAAAAAATTAATAGTTAACAACTTAAAGAAGATATTAATTAATATCTCATAGTTAGAGCATTACACTCAAGTGCGACTAAGTTGCTTTCTCATGTTGTCCATCAAGTGCGATCTAATCTTAAATTGAAGCCCCGTTACCAAGTGATGTGATATAATCACCAACAATCAGTATTTGTGAATCCTAAGGATAATGAAAATCCTATGCACGTGTACTTAAATGCAAAGTTAATTCATATTTTAATTAACCTAACTTTAAAATAATTTTTCACAAACCACTCATTGAATTATGAATACTGAAAACTCTTAAAGTATTGATAACACAGAATTTAGAAATTATATTTAAATTGAAAATCCAATTTTTAGAAGAAGTTTCACCGCATTTTTTAATTAATCTACAAAATACAAAATGATTGAATATTTATAAAAAACTCTTAGACTATCAGGCACCTCGCAAATCACCTTGTTTACCACATCAATAAGCCATCATTGACCACATCAATAAGGGTAATATCCACCACATCAAGAATAAATGCCATAAAACCTTGCTGGCTACCTTACCAACTATAATAATGAGCATTACAACAAGGGCCTTGATGAGTTTTTAAAAACTTATTTTTGTTTGAAATTTTTTTAAAGTAATTTTTCAAAAATACTTGCAAATCAGCACAAAAAAAAAATCAATGCAAAAACACAACCTAATATGCAAACTACTTGTTTCTAACTCTCTCGTGGTGTGAGTAACATGCAAATATAAGTATTTGACCATGTGAATGTGAACAATACTATTATAACAGTAATTGACCTTACATAGAGGATGACAAAATATTAAGTAAAATAATACAAACTTTGTGTTTTGTACATTAGAATGTCAATAAAGGCAACATGGATTATAAGACTTATGATCTCCCCATTTGACTTTTGGTGAAAAAATAATGCAAAATTGAAACTCTACATCAATACACAAAAAATTCATACAAGATGGCCTAAAGAAGTTTTTCCAATGAAAAAACTTTGACACACAATCCAAACACCCTTAACAAATCTACTACAAGTGCATTTGTCTTATCATGGTCTATTCATCTTCATAAATCAACGCATCTATCTTTATGCACATTCTTTGTTGTATGTATGAACTCTAGTTACACGTAAGCTTCATAGTCTCTAGTGACATTTGTATCATGCACACACGAAACAACACATATTCGTAAACATATCAAGTAGACTTACATGTTACCTCTACACAGGTATACACTAATAGTCTACGTGCAATAAAAAAATGCAACAAAAAAACATATAACAACACGTTACATCTAACATAATTCCCCTAACTTACATGCCATACTCCACCTATGTGCATTTAAGTGAGTTAAAAACATGATGCGATACAAACCTACACAATCATCGAGTTGTGATAACACAAAAATTCAAAGGAACATTCCTATATGAAAGAGAGGAAATATAACTTTCAAGTTTTAAAACTATTTAAGAAAATATGTTATCAATATATTTTTAAATAATAATTCTTTGCAAAAAAGCTTTGAAATAGAGTTTTGTTCTAAATATCCAAATAATTTAATTTAAAATAAAAAAATATTATTAAAAATTAAATCTAGGTAATTAAATCCTAATTTTAACTCTAATATTAAGTTTGTTATTAAGAGTAACGTAATCCTTCAAATAACATTATTTATAAAAAAATTAAATAAAAATAAAATCAATTTATTTTAAGAAAATGTTTTACCTATTCAATATTTTGTAAGCATAACAACGTTGTTATTATATTATATTCATTATCACTTAGATATGTTATAATTAATCACAGACAAATAAAAAATAACACAAATATATAGACTACAAAAGAAATATAATTAATACCTTAACAATATTCTTACATAATCAAACAAAAGGCGAAACATAATTGATTGTAACAAAAGATTAATTGTTGATACTTGATGAGGAAATTTTTTGAGTCAAAGAATCAAAGGACAAAACAAAATAAACTATACCAAAAGATTAATCAAAGGATATTTGAAGATGAAAGGAAAGTGAGTAAAAGTCGACGCGAAGAAGACAAAAAGAACCACAAATAGATTTAGTTTGTTTTTCGTTTGTTTTTTAATACTCTTGAGCAAAGAAAAAGAAATGGCCCAATAGGTTGAAGCAATTCGAACACTATTGACCCATTTACTTGACTCTCTGGAAAGGCCCATGTCAAGGCCCAATCAAAATTAGTCCAAAAAAGGATACCAATGGCCCTCTTCAGGGGATACAAGGCCCAAACAACATCAAGAAAGGCAAGGCAGTCCAAAAGCAAACCTCCAAAGCGGAAATGTCCAAAGCCCAAACAATTGACTTCATCTTCTTCGTGGAGTCTTCTAGAGACCACGAAAAACCCTCTAAACGAGCCAAGCCACCAGTCATCCCTCGACACAACAATCTTCTGAAGCGGCGCATAAAGTACCTCAAGGCCCAAACGCTAGACTCCATCTTCCTTGTGGTGACTACGAAGGACCACAAAAAAAAAACCCAGACTAGACCAATTCGTGATTGTACCCTAGCGAACAAACGGCCCATTGCATGATTACCAGAGGCTGCCCTAAGACCACACTCATGTTTTCCAGAATTTTCGAGTGACAATAATGTTCGAGTGCTGAACACCAAAGAGAAGTAACCAACCCTAACCTCGATTAATGTGGATATGAATAAGAGCTTCTCCAGCAAATACTGCATCAATACCAGCAAAACTTAGCAACACTAGAGCTCCTCTTGTATGTTATACCAAAGTACAAGATGCCTGAAACAAAATTGATAGTTTCCAGCCTCAAACTGTGAAGGCTCATGCGGACAATGATCAAAGAAAAAGGAATTTTGTATATAACATAGAGCCATTGATAATGATCCAGAGGGCGACGAAGAACGAAGGCCTCCTTCTGAGCCTTCCTTGCGCAGTTACTCATCTCTGATGATGAATTCGTCAAGTTTCTGTAACATGTTAGAGCGAATACAGTTTGAGCCATTTTGTTGGTTTTTTTCTCTACAAACTGCTCGGCAACCGTTGAGTAGTTGCTCCATGACTTCCATGACTCCATCACCCACGATTTGCAGCTGCGTACGTTTATTTACTCTTTGATCTACAGAAGACTTAATACTTATGTATATTTCAGTTTGAAAATTGTGAGAAAATTTAATTAATCTTTTACAACAATTCATTAAAATTTTCAATGAAATTTGATCAATGATATGAAATATGTTTTTAACTCTTTTTTACTTCATTTGTGTGTAAATTTGAGTTTATATAGTTATTTAAACGTTTCTAGATCTAATTATGATCCAACATTTGTTATCAAAATAAGTTTAAAAATATCCCTATTTTGTTCTATTTAATTGAGGAATTACAAATTTATGTTTTTGATGCGTATGAAAATTATAAATTATTTCAGTATTAATTTTTGAATAATTCTGCGAATTGAAACTTGAAAAAACATGAAGAAAATAAATTCAATTTGTCGTATGCATTAATTGGAATTTTTTAATTAACTTATTTTTATTTTAATGTTTTTGATTCAAAATAATATCATGAAACATTCGGAAATCAAATTCTGAAAATTTTGATAAAATAAACGCCAAATTTAATCATCAAAATAGAGAGAAATTGTCGAGCCTCTGTTCGGATCAAAACCAAGTTGCTTGATCCGATTGGAGGTTGAAGATGACTTCTTCTATAAGGAAAAACGACATGTCATTTCTGACTTTTTGAGAAATAAAAAAAATGTTGTCGGGGAGACTCAATCTGTGGTCTTCTACGTGAGGCATTAACACCCAAACGATTATGTTGCAACGAATTTGATGTTGTATTTTATATCAAACTTATTTTTATATACATTTGAAATTTAATTTTTTTAAAATATTTTAGTGATGATTCGAATCTAGATTTTGTTGCTGTGTATGAAGTTTGTTATCTACTACTAGATCGGGACGCACTTTGTGTTGGACTTTGTACCAAATTTATTTTTATATATATTTAGAATTTAATTTTTATTAAAAAAGAAAAAAATTCTAATATAACTTTAATGTGATTAAACTTAGGTTTTTCATGTGTAGAACATTTATTATACATGTGATATTTATTTAAATAATTTTTGAACATTAAAATTTATTTAAATACATTATGCTTAAATTATTTGTTTTAGTATTTATATATATAAATTTTGTAATTAATTATATATATAAAATTTGGTTAAATAATTTATCCATAATGAAATTAATTGTTAATTTATATTTATGATTTTAATTGGTGCTTATATTTTTTATTTTTACTTGTATAATTTATTGTCATACATGCAATTTTAAGATAGATAATATTTGCACATTTAGAGTTAAATTAATATTGCTTATAATTTTATGCAATAATTGAGCCTAAGGATGTAGTTAATGTTTGAGTAATTCATATATTTTAATTAATTAGAGAGCAACCATAACATCTTTAATTTATTTAAACTATAATAAGGTTGATTTATGATCACATATAGAAAATAAACATTAATTATGATTAATCATATATAATATAATAAATCTTATCACACAAGAATACTTATTATATTTTTGTGTTATTAATTAGGATAGAATACCAAATTATATTTTCTAATTTATTCACAGATATTAGGAAAAAGAACATAATTTGATAGTTTTATCCTAAAGTTAAGATGAATCTAATTGAATTAAAACTTTAGCCTACAGACAAATTTTATGTCACTAGATTCATATTTTTTTCATGATTTTACATTGGTAGAACATGCCAAATTTTTATGATAGCTTCAAATTTAGTAACATGAACATGTATATTTCATTTATTGCAGCAATTTAATCTATTAATTACTTTGATATGAAATGTGATGTTCTCGAGGTCAAAAGGGACAACTACAAGGTTTGAAAGAAGAGAGTTTTCCTTCACTTGGGATGGATGGACATAGATTATGCAAGCTCTCTAGATGTAGTTTTTCTTTATGATAAGTGGGAGCGATCTAATCGTCTCTCTATTATGTTCATAAAGAAAAAAAAATATGTTGGTATTAAGGGCTTTGTTGAGCAATATAACAAGGTCCAAGACCTGCTAAAGGCTATTGATGATTAGTTTGTCACTTCAGATAAGGCTTTGGCAAGCACATTAATTATGAAGTTCTCTTTCTTAAGACTCACTAGTGGGAAACAAAAATCTCAAAATAAACAGAAAATGAAAGGGATATTCCCAACTCAAGCTAATATTAAGAAAAGAGCCAAGTGTTTCTTCTATAAAAAGAAGGGACATATAAAGAAGGAATGTATCAAATGTAGAAATGGCTTGAGAATAAGGGTAATCTAACCTCGTTTGTTTGTTATGAATCTAATATGGTTAATGTTAATATTAATACCTAGTGGATTGATTATGGATCTACAATTCATGTTACAAACTCCTTACAGGGTATGAGAAACCTAAGGAAGCTAGTAGGAAGTGAGCAATACATCTTATCTGACAACAAGATAAGCTCATATGTGGAGGCTGTAGGTATATGTAGTTTGATTTTAAATAGTGGTTTTGTTTTAGAATGAGAAAAGACCTTTTATGTTCCAAGTTTATTTAGAAACTTGATTTCAATTTCAAGACTTGTACCTTATAGTTATTCCTTTCACTTTGCAGAAACATCTTTCAGTTTATTTAATTAATTTGATTGCGTTGGAAATGGCACTTTGTCTGATGGTCTTTACTGCATTAATTTACATAATAATACTACTCATAACGCTTTGCATGTTTAAACTGGCACTAAAATGTGTATTATTAACGAGGACTCTTCTACATATGGCATAAGAGATTAAGACATATCTCCATAGAAAGAATTAAAAGATTAGTAAAAGATAAGGTCCTTATTACTCTGGATTTTACTGATTTTGAGACATATGTGGACTGCATTAAGGGAAAGAAAACTAACAAATCAAAGAAAGGTGCCAATAGGAGTTTAGACATATTAGAAATTATACATACTGATATATGTTGTCCAGACATGGGCATACAAGGTCAAAATATTTTATTACCTTTATTGATGATTTTTCTTGATATATATATATCTCTACATGCTTCATAATAAGAGCGAAGCATTATATGCCTTTAAGATCTTTAAGGCTGAAGTAGAGAAATAATGTAAAAAGCAAATAAAGTTTGTGAGATTAGATAAAAGTAGTGAATATTATGGTAGATATACTGAGAATGGACAAACGCCTGGTCTGTTTGCTAAGTTTCTTCAAAAGCATGGGATTGTTGCCCAATACACTATGCCTAGTTCACCAGACTAAAATGGTGTAGTAGAAAGAAGAAATTAAAAATTATTGGATATGGTGCAAAGTATGCTTTGCTACTCCAATCTTCCTAAATCCTTGTGGACTGAAGCTTTAAAGACGATTGTGTATATATTAAACTGAGTTCCAACCAAGGATGTCTCAAAGATGCCATTTGAATTATGGAAAGGTTGGAAATCGAGTTTGCGACATATGCACGTTTGGGGATGTTGGTCTGAAGTGAGGATTTATAATCCACAAGAAAAGAAGTTGGACACAAGGACCATAAGTGGGTATTTCATTGGATATGCCGAAAGGTCTAAGGAATATAGGTTTTATTGTCCATCTCATAGCACTAGGTTTGTGGAATCAAGAAATGAAAATTTTCATGCGAATGACTTAATTAGTGGGAGCCATCAATCCCAGGGTATTGGTCATAAGAAAGATCATTCAAATGCTCAGTGTACTACTTCAAGTAATGGACTGATTGTTGTTGTTAATAACATGTCTCGAGTACAAATGAGTATTATAGAACCAGTCCTGGAAGTACCACAAGCTGTTGATTATAATCCAGTAGATGTTGAAGTTCAAAAAATTCCTGAAGTTGTTTGAACAATGATAACTGTACGTTTTACAGTTATTTTGTTCAATTTATTAATTATAATTGCTATGTTCTTAAATTTTTTAATTAATTTTAAGTTCTTAAATTAATATTTAATGTTTTTTAGGAATATATTTTTAGAGAAAATTAAAAAAATTTAAATGAAAAAAAACTTAATTGCAATTAATAAAAATTAAAAATATAATTTGAATTAAAAGAGGGCTTAATTGCAAATAACAAAATTTTAAAATTTAATTTGAATTAATATAGAGGGCTTAAATGCAATTAACAAAACTTTTGTTTTTCTATGCAGAGAAGTACCACCATGCGCATGATTGTCAACGCAACTCACGCACCATCAGATCAGAAACTCAACGATGAGGATCAGGCGAGTGTGATGCACGTGTGTAAAAAAATAATATTTTGTGATGTATTTCTTTGTCCCCCACTATATGCGTGTTTTGTATAATTTTGGGAGTGGTATATTTTGGAGACACGAAGGGAAGAGTTGTAGTTTTTTCTTAGTTTTTAGTTTTCTCTATGTGTTTGAAAAGATAGATAGAACACGTAGAAGCTATATTTTTAACTTATGTTATTATTTTGTTAGGGAAAAATACTGAGAAAGGAGATAACAAATAAGAAGAAAATGGAAGGAATTTTATTTTTCATTGAGGAATCGTGAAAGAGTTTCTTCTAATCCTTTTCTTTTAATTTTATTTCTCTGAAATGTATAAATATTTTTGTATTGTAATATCTCTTTTTGCTATGAACTAATTTATTTGTTCTAGGGTTGCAATATAGCTTAAATTATGAAGCTTGAATTAATTATTTTTGAATGATTTATGAGACGTTTTTAAGTTGTTTGTTTTATCTATGCTTAATGTTTTTAATTGTTGGAAGATTAATTAATTGATCTGTGACACTTAAATAAACTTGAAAAAAACATTTTTCTGTGTTGCTCGTGGATAGAATAACATTTATATATAAGGGATAGGAATATACCTTTATTGTACGTGTAGCTATTTGAGAACTTTGAACTTAATGAATCTTGGTGAATTTAATTCTCATAGGAATATAATGAATTATTTTAGCGAGATGTGTCTATTTGTTATCAGAAGAGACATATGGATAAATTAGGAGTTCTTGGTTGACAAATTAAATGCAAGAACATAAATCAAGAGAAAATAATATGATTCAAGTGGATTAATTTGGTGAACCTACAATTCTAGAATTTTCTTATAAACTGTTATAAACATTAGTTAGTTAAATTGCATCAAACTATCTAATGTTTGGATAAAATCAGATTGAAACAATTTTAATACTTAACGAACACTAGTAACAAATCTCTGTGGGAACGATATCTTACTTAATCATTTATTACTTATGATCGTGTATACTTGCATGTTCATGTTCTCTTAAAGAGACAACAAGTTTTTGGCATCATTGCTGGGGATTTTTTTTACTATTTTTATTGATATTAATACCAATCAATCTAATTTTAGTTCAAATCTTTTATTTATGTGTTTATTTTTATTTTTACTTTATTAGGTTTATTTTTCTGATTTTCAGATAAATTGGAACTTTGTATGCGACGCAAAAGAAATCTTGACATTGTTCCGTTAGATTTAGAAATTGAGAGAACTATTTTTAAATTAAAAAAGACAAGAAAGAAACTTCAAAACATCGAATTATGTAGTGCCTATAGTTGGTGGGATTCATTCAAGCATTAGAAGACCAGCAATTCAAGCCAACAATTTTGAAATTAAACCTGTGATCATTCCTATGATTCAAACGTCAGTTCAGTTTGGAGGCTTACCCCACGATGACCCAAACTCTCATATAGCCAAATTTTTAGAGATTTGTGACACCTTTAGGCATAATGGAGTCACTGACGATGCTATCTGGTTGAGACTTTTTCCTTTTTCAATTAGGGATAAGGCAAAAAGTTGGTTAAGTTCATTTCCATGTGGTTCTATCACTACTTGGGATGATTTAGCTCAAAAATTCTTAGCTAAATTTTTTCCACTAGCAAAGACTATAAGGATGAGGAATGAAATCACCACCTTTGTGTAGTTCAACTCAGAATCATTATATGAAGCTTGGGAGGGGTATAAGGAGCTACTTCGAAGATGCCCTCACCATGGTTTACCAAAGTGGTTTCAAGTTCAAACACTTTATAATAGTTTGATGGGTCCAACTAGAAACATGAGTGACACTGCATCAGGTGGTGCTCTTATGGGAAAATCAATTGATGAAGCCTACAACTTATTAGAGGAAATGGCTTCCAATAGCTACGAGTGGCCATCAGAGAGGATGATGCCTAAGAGAGTGGTTGGAATTCACGAGATTGATGCTATGTCCGCTTTAACTGCTCAAGTATCCGTTCTGGGTGTCCATTCTATTCAGAGTCCTTTTGTTGCATGTGAAATTTGCAATGGAAACCATGACAGTGAGAGATGTCCTCACAACTCTAAATCTGTCAGTTTTGTTTCCAACTATAATAGGAATCCAGGGTGGAAGAATCACCCTAATTTTTCTTGGAGTAATAATCAAGGCCAATAATCTTCAATGAAGCCTACATATCCTTCGAGTTTTCATAACCAAGCTCCACCATAAGAGAAAAAACCATCACTAGAAGATATGTACGCTCAATATATGGCCAAGAATGAGACTATTCTTTAGAATCAAGCGACATGTCCCGAGAAATCTCAAAGTTCGGTGGGTCGACTTGCTGCTACGTCATGATCGCCCTCATGGAGCTTTATCTAGTGATACTGAAACCAATCCTAAGAGGGAAGGAAAAGAGCATTGTAAGGCAGTTACACTCAGAAGTGGAAAAGAGTTGGAAGAAATACAAAAGCTCATTTCTCTGCCAACTCCTATTGTTGAAGCTATTGGCCTAGAAAAACAAGAGAGAGCTAAAGAGAGAGTCGAAGAGAATGAAGAAACAAAAAAGCCCGTGATAAAACCAATTTTAGATAGTCTCAAGCCTTACAATCCACCAATTCCGTTTCCTCAACGCTTCCATAAGCAAAAGCTTGATAAGTAGTTCTCCAAGTTTCTTGAAGTATTTAAAAAGCTTCATATTAACATTCCTTTTGCTGATGCTTTGGAGAAAATGCCTAGTTATGTCAAATTTATGAAGAACATTTTATCTAAAAAGAGAAGGTTAGGTGATTTTGAGACAGTTGCTCTTACAGAGGAGTGTAGCGCCATCCTTCAGAAGAAGCTATCGCCTAAGCTTAAAGATCCAGGAAGTTTCACCATTCCTTGTACTATTGGTGAGAAATTCTTTGGTAGAGCTCTATGTGATCTAGGTGCCAGCATTAATTTGATGCTACTTTCGATCTATCAGAGACTTGGACTAGGAGAAGCACACCCGACCACTGTAACTCTTCAGCTTGTAGATAGGTCTTTGAAGTACCTAAGAGGCATTATAGAGGATGTGCTTGTGAAGGTAGAGAAGTTTATCTTTCCTGCAGATTTCATAATCCTTGATATGGAGGAAGACAAAGAGATCCCTATCATTCTCGGGAGACCATTTTTAGCAACAGATAGGACTTTGATTGATGTTCAAAAAAGGGAGCTGGGGAATGAGTTAGTTGAAAGCAGTTTCATGAAAAACTTAACTATTGACTCTTTGGAAGTTACACTTGTGAATGCTAATGTTATTGATAACCTTGAATCTCTTGAGTATCTTAAGTTACTTAAAGCATCTCTACCACTCTTTAGTTCTTAAACTAAAGTAGATTCATCACAAGTTCTGACACCGTTGAAATCTACTCATCTGAGGCCATCTAAGGCCATCTGTGGAAAAATAACCATTATTAGAGCTTAAGCCATTGCCTAGCCATCTATGGTATGCTTATTTGCGTGAAATGTCTACTTTTCCTGTGATTATTTCATCCGCTCTAGATGAAGATCAAGAAAAGAAGTTGTTAAAAGTGTTGAGAAATTACAAGATAGCTTTGGGGTGGTCTATAGCTGATATTAAAGGAATCAACCCCTCATTATGCATGCACAAGATATTGTTTGAGGAAGATTACAAGCCTACTATTGAGCCTCAACATCATTTGAATCCAATCATGAAAGATGTAGTGAAAGACGAGATCATTAAGTGGTTAGATGTAGGTATTATCTATCCCATTTTAGATAGCTCTTGGGTTAGCCCAATTCATTGTGTGCCGAAGAAAGGATGAACTATAGTGGAAGCTAATAGCAACAATGAGCTTATTCCCACAAGAAAAGTGACGGGTTGGTGAGTTTGCATGGATTATTGAAAGCTCAACAAGGCTACTCACAAGGATCATTTCCCTCTTCCATTTATTGATCAGATGCTTGATAGATTGGTAGGACATTCATTCTATTATTTCATGGATGGATATTTTGGATATAACCAAATTGCTATCACTCTTGAGGATCAAGAGAATACCACTTTCACTTGTCCATATGTAACTTTTGCTTTTCGGAGAATGCCTTTTGGACTTTGCAATGCCCCAGCTACTTTTCAAAGGTGTACGATGACTATCTTTTTAGACATGATGGAAAATTTTATTGAGGTATTTATGGATGACTTCTTAGTGTTTGGTGATTCAATTGATATGTGCCTGAATAACCTTTCTTTGGTCCTACAAAGATGTGAAGAGACAAACTTGGTGTTAAATTGGGAGAAGTACCATTTCGTGGTACAAGAAGGTGTTGTTCTTGGCCATCTAATTTCTTCGAAAGGAATTGAAGTGGATAGGGCAAAGATTGAGACTATTGAGAAGCTACCGCCTCTAACATCTGTCAATAGAATTAGAAGTTTTCTTGGTCATGCAGGATTCTACAGGCAGTTCATCAAGGATTTTTCCAAGATCTCTAAGCCTCTTTGCAATTCTTTGGAGAAAGATACAAAATTAACGTTTGATGAAAATTGTCTAGAAGATTTTCGGGCATTGAAAGAGAAACTGATCACTGCTCCCATCATTATTGCACCAGATTGGAATCTACCTTTTGAGCTCACGTGTGATGCTAGTAACTTTGCAGTTGGAGCTGTTTTGGGACAACGAAAAGAAAGAGTTTTCCATGCCATTTACTATGCCAACAAAACTTTGACCGATGCTTAATTTAATTATGCTACCACAAAAAAGAATTACTTGCTATTGTATATGCTTTGAAAAGTTTCGATCCTATCTAAATAGTACTAAGGTGATAGTATACACTGATTATTCTGCCATAAAATATCTTATTGCTAAGAGAGATGCAAAACCAAGATTGATTAGATGGATACTTCTACTACAAGAATTTGATTTGGAGATCAAGGATAAGAAGAGAACTGAGAATCAAGTGGCAGATCATCTATCTAGATTGGAGAATAATAATGGTGTCTTGGACAAGACTATCATTAGCGAGACTTTTCCAGATGAGCAACTATTTTCATTTGATCATAAAAGTATGCCATGGTACACAGACTATGTTAATTATATTGTAAGCAATGTGCTTCCACCTTATTTATCTTTCCAACAAAAGAATAAATTCTTACACGATGTCAAGTACTATTTATGGGATGAGCCTTTCTTGTTTAAGTAGTGTGCAAATCAAATTATTAGAAGGTGTGTTCCAAAGGAAGAAATTGAAGTCATACTTAGGCATTGTCATTCTTCAACCTATGGGGGTCATTTTGGAGGAGAAAAAATAGTGGTTAAGGTTCTTCAATCTTGTTTTTACTAGCCAAATCTGTTTAAAGATGCACATTTCTTTGTCTCACGCTATGATAGGTGCCAAAGAATTGGTAACATTTCCAAGAAACACGATATGCCTCTAAATAACATTCTTGAGGTGGAAATATTTGACGTTTGGGGTATTGATTTCATGGGACCTTTTATCTCTTCCTACAACAACCTCTACATTCTTGTTGCTGTGGATTATGTTTCTAAGTGGGTAGAAGTAGTTTCCTTGCCTACCATTGACTCCAAGGTGGTATTGAATTTCTTAAAGAAAAACATTTTACTCGTTTTGGCATCCCAAGGGCAATCATCAGCGATGGGGGAACTCATTTTTCAACAAATATTTTGAAGCCCTCCTTGCCAAATATGGGGTTATTCATAAGATCGCAACTGCTTACCATCCTCAAACAAGTGGACAAGTTGAGATATCAAATAGAGAGGTGAAGAGGATTCTGGAGAAGACAATAAATCCTTATAGGAAGGATTGGTCTAAGAGGTTGGAGGATGCACTTGGGGCATACTGGACAGCATACAAGACACCCATTGGGATGTCCCCATATCAGTTAGTTTTTTGGGAAATCTTGTCATCTCCCAGTTGAATTAGAGAACCATGCGTATTAGGGAATCAAGAATTTGAATTTTGACTTGAGAGCCACAAGCGAAAAACGTCTTCTACAACTCAATGAGATGGATGAGATTCATCTACAAGATCTTGCATCGACACTTTGAACCAGGATATAAAGTATTACTCTTCAACTCTCTTTTGAAGTTCTTCTCAGGAAAACTTAAATCTAAGTGGTCAGGGCCTTTCATTATTACCAAAGTGCACCCATATAGAGCTGTTGAGATTAAAGGTGAAGAATTACAAAATAATTTCCAAGTGAACGGGAAAAGACTCAAACATTATTGGGGAGGTGACATTGATCGTCAAAAGTTTGACCCGACCTGAAGCAAAGAAACAGGAACTTAAGTTGATGACTTTAAATCAAGCGCTTCTTGGGAGGCAACCCATGTGTTTTAATTTTTATTTATTTTACTTAATTGAACACATATTAGTTTGAATATTTATCTATTTTGTTTGATAGGTGCAAATTAGAGGAAGTAAGCTATTAGGGGATTTCAATCTCACAAGCCAACTCACCTATCAGGGAAGTTTCTTTTAACCCATCTTCTTTGTTCTTTAATTTTCACACATTGAGGACAATGTGCATATTAAGTTTGGGGGTGGAGAGATTAAACTTATTTGAAATATTGGTTGATATTGTTGCTTGTGTAGCTTTGTTTGTTTGGTTGATCGAAACATGAGAATATATTGTGCTTTTCATGGTGATTTATTTTTTATTTCTTCGGTTGAAGTAATGCATAACTCTTTGAAAAATTTGAATATTGTCTAAGTTTGTGTGTAATTTTTGAGTAAGTTTCATTTTTACAAAAATATCTATTTATGAGCACTAGTCTTGATCTTTGAGTTGTTATGCTAATTTAGAGAAGATTTATGTGAATATGCAATTCGATTGATATTCTTTGGTGTCATAGTTTTTAGAATTTTTTTGATTTTCTCTCGAGGAAAAATCCTAGAAAACACTTAACTAAGGAAATGATTTAGGCCATCTTTGGATCGTTTGAGCCTTTCTATCCAACTTTACATGTTTTCTCCATTGTTTACCCCTTCTGAGCTTTTATGTTTATTGATATATTTTTGTCTCCTGCATCACAACCTATTCAAAGCTATATATAGATATATATCGATATTCCTTATCTCACTAAAATGTGACCATTGTTAGTAATTTCTTAAAGATATATCGAAAAAGAAAAAAATGATTGTTGCATGTGAATTTAAATCCCAAATTGGGAAGTATTCATTGAGATGTTAGAAGGTATCCTGTTTCAATCCTAAAATGATGTGTTTAGGAAAAAATTTAGCCAAATATTATCTTTTATCTTACCTTTACCTAAGCCATACATTACAAGCTTAATAAAGTCCTATTAATGTTTGGTTTTGTGATGGTCTACATTAGTGGAGAGAGAAATGAAAAACGAACTATGAGATTTGTGATTTCATTAAAAATTAATTGCGTCCATATTTGCAAAAACTCATCTGGATTTCATGTGATGAAATATGAAAAGGCTTCACTCACACAAGAAAAGTCAATGTGAAAATGTAACATACTTTTAAATTGACTTCAATGCTTAGATAAAATTATTGTCTTTCTTTGAGTTATGTTATTTAAATGACCAATGAGAAATGTTTTGAAAATCACTATTTTAAGTGCATGTATCCTAGTTTTATTTCTTTCTTTTTGCTCGAGAACTAGCAAAATCTTAAGTTTGGGGGTGTGATAACTCTACGTTTCATAGTTATTTTATCCAATTTATTAATTATAATTGCTATGTTCTTAAAGTTTTTAATTAATTTTAAGTTCTTAAATTAATATTTAATGTTTTTTAGGAATATATTTTTAGAGAAAATTAAAGAATTTTTAAATGAAAAAGACTTAATTGTAATTAATAAAAATAGAAAATATAATTTGAATTAAAAGAGGGCTTAATTGAAAATTATAAAAGTTTAAAATTTAATTTGAATTAATATAGAGGGTTTAAATGCAATTAACAAAAAAATTGTTTTTCTGCGCAGAGAAGGACCACTATGCACATGATTGTCAACGCACCTCACGTAACGTCAAATCAAAAAATCAACAATGAGGATTAGGCGAGTGAGATGCACACGCGACAAGGGTGATTGGATTCATTTCCCAAATGGCACACTGCTCGGCACGTAGAGTGTGGCCCACCTATCTGTGCCGATGATTCTCTTAGACGCGTCTCACTCACCCCGTGGATAGAATAACATATATATATATATATATATAAGGGATAGGAACATACCTTTATTTTACGTGTAGCTATTTGAGAACTTTGAACTTAATGAATCTTGGTGAATTTAATTCTCATAGAAATCTAATGAATTATTTTAGTGAGATGTGTCTATTTGTTATCAGAAGAGACATATGGATAAATTAGGAGTTCTTGGTTGACAAATTAAATGTGAGAGCATAAATCAAGAGAAAATAATATGATTCAAGTGGATTAATTTGGTGAAACTGCAATCCTAGAATTTTCTTATAAACTGTTATAAACATTAGTTAGTTAAATTGCATCAAACTATCTACTATTTGGATAAAATCAGATTGAAACAATTTTAGTACTTAACGAACACTAGTAACAAATCTCCGTGGGAATGATGTCTTACTTAATCACTTATTACTTGTGACCGTGTATACTTGCACGTTCATTTTCTCTTAAAGAGACAACAAACAACTTGTTGAACAACATGATCCTACTCCTTAGGAGAATGTTGATGCATTATTAAGAAGATCTACTAGAGTAAGGAAATCAATAATTCCTAGTGACTATGTTGTGTATCTACAAGAGTGTGACTACAGTGTTGGAGCCGAAAATGATCCTGAGACGTTTTTAAAGGCCATGAGTTATGAGGTTTCGAACTTATGGTATAATTCCATGAAAGAAGATATGGATTCTATGACGTCTAACTGAGTCTAGGATCTCGAAAAGTTCTATAATGGTGTGAAATTCATTGGATGTTAATGGGTCTTTAAGACAAATAAAGACTCACAAGACAACATTGAGAGACATAAGGCAAGACTCATTGCCAAAGGATTCACTTAAAGGGAGGGAATCGACTACACAGAGACATTCTCTCCTGTATCTAAAAGAGATTCACTTTATTTGATCATGGCATTGGTTGCCTATTTTGACTTTGATTTGCATCAAATGGATGTGAAAATGGCTTTCCTTAATGATAACCTAGAGGAAGAGGTTTACATCAAACAACTTGAAGGATTCTCCTCTAGTAATGGTGAATGATAACTGTATTTTATATAGTTATTTTCATCAATTTTAGTAATGATAATTGCTATGTTCTTTTAATATTTAGTTAATTTTTGTTAAAGAAATTAATATTTTCCTTTTATGCATTAAAAATACATTTTTAATAAAATTAAATAATTTATATCGAAAATGTACTTAATTTCATATTTTTTGTCCACAAATATAATTTCAAATAATATAATTCTTAATTACAATTTATAAAAATTGAAAATATAATTTAAATTAAATTTGGGCTTAATTATAATTATTAAAAGTTTAAAATTTAATTTAAAATTAGCAAAGGGCTTAACTGTAATTTAAGAGAGTGCAAAATGTAATTTGAATTAAATTTGTGGTTCAAAATATAATTTATAAAAGTTTGAATTTTCTGCGCAGGAAAAGAATCGCACTCGCACAAATCACGACGTTCATCACCCACCGTCTGATCAAAGCATCAACGGTCCAGATTTGCAGCGAGTACAACAAGACGAGGCAAAATCGCGTGTAAAATCTTCGCGCGGCTCGGCGTGCAGTGGGCCCTTTGTCGCGTGAGGCGGCGTCGGAGTGGGACCCGCGTGTCGGCTGCGTAGATTCCCCGAGGCGCATCGGCGGCCGTTGGATCTCTTGAACGGTCCCGGATTGAAGCGCGTGGAACGAGGCATCGCGCCAGAGCCGTTTGTGTAGCAATCGTGTGTGACGCGGGTTATGGTAGCGGCGTGCGTCCTCGGTTTTTACGGAATAAGAATGCGCACGTGTCCCGTTAATATTTAAGCAAATCGTGTTCCCGCACGTGGTATTTTACAATGCGCACGACCGCCGCTTGATCACGACCCGTTCCAGTAGTTGCCTTACTTTTCGGCACCCCGATCCGTGCGTTGTTCTGCGTGCATCGGAGTCTGTTCACCGATGATATCTTTGCCACGTGGCCGTAGGGAATCTTGCGGCCGAATCGGATTTTGACACGTGGCACGCCTGATGAATAAAAAAAAAAATGCGACTTGACTCCTTGTCTCGCGTGAATTAAAATATGTTTTTGATTTTCGCGTGACCCATGATGATTTTAAGGGGAATGTCGGGGTTTTGTTTTCGATATAATTTTTTTACGCGTTTAAAAAAATGTATTATTTTTGATGTATTTTTTTTAGCTATAAATAGGTCATGTTATGATAGAGTTAAGGAGTTTTTTTTAGTTTAGAAATTTTGTGGTGTTGGGTTTTGAATTTCTTGAGAACACGCAGCCATTTTTAGCTTTTGTTGTGTTACTGCGTGTGCCAAATATTTTAGATTACTTGATGTTTTAATTTTCCTTCTTGTTCTTCTAATTTTTTACGAATGCATTTGTAATTTTAATTTTTAATTAATGAAGTAATTTAATTTTTCTAGGGTTGCATTTGATCTAAATTTATGAAGTTTTGATTTTAATTATTTTTGATAGATTTATAAGACATTCGATTTGTTCGTTCTATTTTGTGCTTAATGCTTTTTGATTATTTACGAATTTTATCAAAACAATTTGTGGCATAAAAATAAACTTGAGAAAGGCATTTTTGTGTATATTGTTCGTAAATAGAATGACATGTATGATGAAGGATAGGAATATACCCTAATTGTATGTGTGGCCATTTGAAAACTTAGAACTTAATGAATCTTGGTGAATTTAATTCTCATAGAGATATAGTGAATTAATTTAACGAGGTGTGTTTGTACGGAGCTCGGAAGAGATGTATGAATAAAAAAGAAGTTTTCGGTTGACAAATTAAATGTACTAAAAAATATAAATCCAAAGAAAATAATATGATTGGAGTGGATTAATTTGGTGAAAAATTGCAATCCTAGAGTTCTCTTGTTTTCTTTTTACCTTTTTCTCAATCAACGATTATTTTGGATAAAATTAGAGAGATACAATTTTAGTACTCAACAAACTATAGTAACAAATCTCCGTGGGAACGATACTCTACTTACAAATCTTTATTACTTGTGACCGTGTATACTTGCACGATTTCTGTGTGTTGCAAAACACCACAACAGTGAACACTTGGTCTGTATGCTTAATAAATTCATATATGGATTAAAACAAGCTTCCCATCAATGGTATTTGAAATTGCATAATGTCATCACTTCATTTGGTTTTGAAGAATGTCATGGATCAATGTATATACTAGAAGGTCAATGGGAGCAAGATTTGTTATTTGGTGCTATATGTGGATGATATTTTACTTTTAACAAATGATAAGGGTTTGCTATATGAGGTGAAGCAATTTCTCTCGAAGAACTTTGATATGAAGGATATGTGTGAGACATCTTATGTTATTGGCATTAAGATCCATAAGGATAAATCTCGAGGCATTTTGGGTTTGTCTTAAGAGACCTATATCAATAAAGTTTTAGAGAGATTTCAGATGAAGGATTGTTCACCAAGTGTGGTACTCATTGTGAAGGGTGACAGATTTAGCCTAAACCAATGCCCTAAAAATAAGCTTGAAGTGATTGGCTACTCTGATGCGAACTTTTTTGACTTTGTTGATTCATGGACATCAACATCTAGTTACATTTTCATGCTTGCCGGTGGAGCCGTGTCTTGGAAGAGTGCAAAGCATACCTTGACTGCTACTTTCACTATGGAGGCTGAGTTTGTGTCATGTTTTGAATCTACATCACATAGTGTATGGTTGAAGAGTTTCATTTCCGGGTGATAACTGTATTTTATATAGTTATTTTCGTCAATTTTATTAATGATAATTTCTATGTTCTTGACATTTTTGTTTAATTTTAGTTAAATGAATTAATATTTACCTTTTTTGTGTTAAGAAATAAACTTTTAATAAAATTAAACAATTTGAATCGAAATCGTACTTATTTTCCAATTTATGTCCACAAATATAATTTCAAATAATAGAGTTCTTAATTACAATTTATAAAAGTTGAAAATGTAATTTATATTAAATTTGGGCTTAATTTCAATTATTAAAAGTTTGAAAATTTAATTTAAATTTTGAATTGGGCTTGATTGCAATTAAAGAAAGATTAAAATGTTATTTGAATTAAATTTGTGGGTCAAAATGTAATTAAGGAAATTCAATTTTACGTAATGCGAGAATAATGCCACTTGTAGCGCGGCTCCAGGACTACCGACACCAGCGGATTCGATCATCGTATCAACGGTCGATTAGGATGTGACGAGTGCATTTCGGATGAGAGAAGAGAGTACCCGAGAATTATTGTTGCACGCGGCTCGGCATCGCGGGCCCCGCTGCCGCGTGAGGTGGTGTGCGAGTGGGACCAGCGTAGCCGGATGCGCGGAGTTTCCCTAGGGCGCGTCGACTCGCTGGATTGGATCGTACGAGACGATTAGAGAATGAAGCGCGTGGAACTAAAAATCATGTGCAACGCGGGACATCCAAGAGGCATGTCTGTTAAATATTCTAGCGAGTAACATGACGACACATGTCATGCATTAAGTGAACCAAAACGCACAAAAACGGTGCTCGTTTCCAGGCGCGCCGTTGTCTGCCACATGTCCCCGTGCGCCATTCTTTCATGCGGCGCAGATCCATGCACCCGTTTTGTCCTTACCAATTGAAGGATGCCACGTGTCCTATTATATTTTTCAGTAAATCAGGTTGCGACACGTGATAGGGTGGATTGAAAATAAAATTAGAAACGCACAGCTCCTTCCACTCAGATTTTGAATGCATTTTCGATACCACTTTTCCCCATGCATAATATTTTATTATTTTTTCCATATTTCCCTGTTCCCGCGTGTATGATATTTTAATATTTTCGATGTATTTTTGTAGCTATAAATAGGTGATAACATGATAGAGTTAAGGAGTTTTGGAGAGTTTAGTTTTGGATTTTCTGTAGTGTTTGGGGCTGGACGGTGGAACACGCAGAAGCCATTTTTGGTTTCTATTGTGTTCTACATGTGCCAAATATTTACGATCCAAAATTTTTTAATTTTCTTTTGTTTTTCATCTCATTTTCCTGAATTGTTGTAATTTTAATTAATGAAGTAATTTAATTTTTCTAGGGTTGCGTTTGATCTAAATTTATGAAGCTTTGATTTTAATTATTTTTGATAGATTTATAAGACGTTCGATTTGTTTACTCTATCTTGTTCTTAATGCTTTTTGATTATTTACGAATTTTATCAAAAACGTCAAGTGTACGTAAATAAACTTGGAAGAGACATTTGTGTGTATATTGCTCGTAGTTAGAATGACATGTATGATGAAGGATAGGAATATACCCTAATTGTATGTGTGACCTTTTGAAAAGTTAGAACATAATGAATCTTGATGAATTTAATTCTCATAGAGATATAGTGAATTAATTTAACGAGGTTTGTCTATACGGAGCTCGGAAGAGATGTATGGATAAAAATAGAAGTTTTCGGTTGACAAATTAAATGTACTAAAAAATATAAATTAAAAGAAAATAACACGATTTAAGTGGATTAGTTTGGTGAAAAATTACAATCCTAGATTTCTTTTATTTTGTTAACTTTTCTTATTTTTATAAATCAACGATTGTTTTGGATAAAATCAGAGAGAAATAATTTTAGTACTCAACAAACTGTAGTAACAAATCTCCGTGGGAACGATCTTTACTTACAAATTTTATTACTTGTGACCGTGTATACTTGCATGTTTTATGTTCTCTAAAAGAGACAACACCGGGCTTAGAGTAGTTGACTCTATTTCTAGGCCATTAAGAATGTATTGTGACAACTCAACTGCTATGTTTATGGCCAAGAACAAAAAAAGTGGTAGTCATAGTAAGCACATCGACATCAAATACTTGACCATAATAGAATGTGTTAAGGAAAAGAAAGTAGACATTATGCACGTTAGCACTGAGTTGATGATTGTTGATCATTTGACTAAAGGTATACCACTAAAGAATTTCAAGGATCATGTAGTAAGAATGAGACTTGGTTCCATAATGTAAATATTCATTGTATGTACATTTTTTAATATTAATGAAACTCTTATTCAATCAATTTTTTTTCATTAATTTTATATGCATATTTTGTTGATTCATATATTTTGAGAAAACATACTTAAGTTAAGGACCTCGAATAAATATCGGGTTTATTCATTAAGTTGTATGGGCTTGAGATGCATAATGCATCATGATACATGGAAGATAATACTCGTTATTAGAGGACCTATCATCATGATTCACGTGTTATGTTTATCATAAAGTTGAATGATGGAATATATGGACAAATGTAAGAATGTTGGTTTTTTTCTCTTCAAACTACTCGACAACCAACTGAGTAGTTGAGTAGTTGCCAAATTGTTTTCCATAACTTCCATCACTCCATAACCCACGATTTGTAGCCCCTTAAGTTCACTTTCATTTGCTCTTTGATGGACAGAGCACTTGAGATGTACATATATATATATATTTCAGTTTGGTTCCTAAACATGTTCTGATTGTTGAAAACTGAGATAAAATTCAATTAATTTTCAATTAATTGTTTTTTGCACCATCGTGATATCAGAGAAAAAGTTAGAAGCATTAAACTAAACAATTCATTAGAATTTTCATGTAAGTGGTGAAATTTGATTAATGGTAAGAGGTATATTTTCAACCCCTTTTTGCTTCTACTGTGTTTAAATTTACATTCATATGATTTTTTGAACGTTTCTGGATCAAATTATGATCCAACAATTCTCTCTCAAGATTCTCAATCTTTCTTCCTATAATCACTTTTCTCTCCTTTTTACCTTCAACACCCATCCTCCTAATAGCCTCAATTGAATCTGAAGTCACAACATTGATCGCATACATAATCGGAAACACCGCAGGCTAAAAAATCTCGATTGGAAAAACTAAAAACCTTGCCATCCATACACTTCGCTTCTTCCAAACGAAGCTTATTGCAAGCAAATTCTAACACAACAGATTCTCATTGTTCTCACACAATGTAACATGATCATCGCGAGAAAAATCATCACAATTTATTTTTGGAGATTGTTATAAAGTTCCTTAATTTGAGGAGCAAATTAAGGAGCAAAACATGGAGCAAAACATGGAGTAAAACATGGAGCAAAACATGGAGCAAAACAATGATCTTAATTCAAGGAGCAATTTAAGGAACCATTAATTTAAGGAGTAATTCAAGGAGTGAATTTTCCTATAAATAGATGTGTAATTGTAATGAATTAATCATCCAAAGTGTTCATTCCAATTGAGAGAAAAGCTTTTGTGAGAGAAAATTGAGAGTAATTTTCTTGAGTATAATTGGGTTGTGAGTTGTGAGTGTTGTAAACACCTTGTGTAATTTCTCCCCTTTCATTAAAAAGATATGCAGCAGGTCCGGAGACGTAAGCAAGATTGGTTGAACTCCGTTATCAAATTTGTGTGTTATTTTTCTATTCTTACTTTCTCATAAATCTGGCTTATCGGGAATTTGCGTAATTTCCCAACAACTGGTATCAGAGTTATTGGTGGTGATTGCTGTCAATTTTCTACAAGGTTACTATTTACGTAAATAGTGAATTACGTGAATAGTGAAATTTTGTTGATGATATTTGTTCATTGGAGGTGTTAATACACGGTGATTTACGAAATAGTCGAAACGATCCGGAGGAAGTTAGATTTTAGTGGGAAGCTTGATATGGCCGCGGATGAAGGAAGGGTGAAACTCGAGAAATTTGATGGCACGTATTTTGGGTTTTGGAAAATGCGGATAGAGGATTATCTGTATCAAAGAAATCTATATCAACCTTTCTCGGGAAAGAAACCGAAGCTATGAAGGAAGAAGATTGGAATCTTCACAGGCAGAATGAAACCGGAGTTATTCGATTGGCTATCCGTAATGTTGCCTTCGGCATAGCAAAGGAAAAGACCACGACGGGTGTTATGTAAGCTCTCTCCAATATGCATGAGAAGCCGTCGGCCTCGAACAAAGTGCACTTGATGAGGCATTTGTTCAATTTGCGGATGAATGAAGGCGCGCTCGGTGGCTCGGACATCTCGATAGACTCGACACGAGTCACATGACCCGGTTGAGTTCGGTGGAAATTGGAATTCGATGAAGAAGTACGAGCATTAATACTTTTATCTTCTTTACCGAGAAAGTTGGAATGCTCTTTGTCGCGGTGTGAGTAGCTCGTCGGGAAAGCGATAAGTTGGGGGTGACGATGTTCGTGATCTGGTTCTCGGTGAAGAGGTCAGACGTAGAGAGTCGATTGAATCGTCAACTTCTTCGGTTTGCGTACGAGTCGAGGAAGAAATTAAACCAAAGGGAATGGACGTATGGCGAACGAGAATACCAAGGTAGATCAAGGACGGGAGGTCGAATCCACGAATCCTAATAATTCCCTTGCTCGAAGACTATCGAGTGTTGGAATTGTGGAAGAACCGCACTACAAAAATCGGTGCAAGAGTGCACCGAAGGACAAATAAGTGAAGCGGAGGCAAATTTTACTTGCACCTCGGGGAGGAGACGATACATTGATATGCTCTTTGGAGAGCGGGAAGAATCTTGGGTGTTAGACTCAGAGCATCGTTCATTGCTACTTCCACAAAAGAATTTTTCGAGAAATATGTCCCAGGAAACCTTGGAAAGGTATATCTTGGTGATGATCAACCATGTGCTATTATTGGCAAAGGCGTAGTGAAGATTAAGTTGAACGGATCTGTTTGGGAGCGAAGGATGTCGAGCGTATTCCCCGTGCGAGAAGGAACTTAATCTCGGTGGGAACGGTTGGCCGATGAAGAGCTCTGGTACGATCTTCCATGGTGATGATTGGAAGATTTCAAATTGTGCAATGACGGTTTCTCGAGGCAAGAAAAGTGGCACTCTTTACATGACAGAGGCATGTTGTTCAATTACGATTCTGACAAGCAATGAAACACGAATCGTGGCACAGACTAGGCCGTATGAGTGAGAAGGGGATGAAGATTATGCACTCAAAGGGAAAACTTCCAGGTCTATAGTCTACGGAGATAGACATGTGCGAAGATTGCATACTTGGAAAGAAAAGAGTCGGCTTTCGGACAAGTTGCGAGAATCCCCAAAGAAGGAAAGGCTAGAGCTTATTCAACTCGATGTTTGGGGACGAGCGGCAATGCAAATCGGTGGTGGGAAACACTGCTTCGTGACTTTCAACGATGATCGCTCTCGGAAGGTATGGGTTTACTTTCTAAAGCATAAGTCGAAGTATTTGAGGCTTTCGGAAGATGGAAAGCTATGGTGGAAAATGAGACGGGTTTAAAGATCAAAAAGCTTAGAGCGATAATGGTGGTGAATATGAAGACACTAGATTCAAAAATTTACTGCTATGAGCACGGGATCGAATGGAAAGAAGCTGTGCCGGGCACGCCTCGACACAATGGTGTAGGCGGGCGTATGAACAAAACGTTGACGGAAAGAACCGGAAAGCATTCGTATACAATTAGGTTTCTGAAGAAATTACGGGCGTAAGTGAGTCGACGGCAGTGACTTACTTGATCGGCAATAGGGAGCCCGTACGTTTCCGTTGAAGCATAGAATACCGGATGAGGTATGGAGCGGAAAAGAGGTGAAACTATCACATCTAAAATTTTTCGGTGTTTAGCATTTATGTATATCGGTGATCAAGGTAGGAATAACGAGTCCCAAATCCAAGAAATGCCACGTTCATTGGCTATGGTGAGGATGAGTTTGGGCTCTGGCATTTGGGATGACGAAAAGAATAAATTTATCAAGTAGCGAGATGTGAT
Organism: Hippophae rhamnoides; assembly: GCA_033030585.1. NCBI lineage: Eukaryota > Viridiplantae > Streptophyta > Magnoliopsida > Rosales > Elaeagnaceae > Hippophae > Hippophae rhamnoides. Next base: position 27,513,877 of record CM065433.1, read on the forward strand.
TTTCAACGAAATGGTGATGTATAAGGACATGCATAAAATAGACGCCCGATGACTTAGAGCGAGAATGAGTTAGTATTCTGAGATCTGAGATGATGTCCCGGATACTTATGACAAAACCAATTGTAACAAGTCCTCGACGGAGGAACTTGTTGGACAAAGTACCACGACATTCGACACGCCTGACCTCTTACTCGGCTCACTTGTGAGAAGGTCTTCTCGACTCGTAGTGCCTAACGGGAGATACATAGTATATGTTGCTAGCGATGGAGGGAGCACGAGATGCTATGATGAAGCTTGTCGGACTCGAGATTCCAACAAGTGGGAGCTTGCTATGAAAGAAGAAATGAAATCTCTCATCTCGACGGACATGGGAACTAGTGAGTTACCTATGGGAAAGAAGGAACTTCCATGACAAATGGGTGTCTGGGTGAAAGAGGGCGTGATGGTTCCGAGAGATACAAAGCCCGCCTAGTTGTCAAAGGTTTCAACGAAGGAAGGAGTTGACTAAGCGGACATTTTTGCTCGTTTGAAGCTTAATACTATCGGATCGGTATTGAGTATTGTAGCCATCGAAGATCTTCATCTTGAGCAGTTGGATGTGAAGGCTTGCATTCCTTCATGTGGAGATTTAGATGAAGAGATATACGTGTACCGGCCCGGAAAGGTTTCTCGAGAAAGGGGGAAGAAGAACATGGTGTGCAAAACTTAAGAAAGAGTTTGTATGGCACGAAACGAAGCCGAGACAATGAGTGCGAGAAAGTTTGTGACTTCGTACACGAGGAAGGTTTCCGGAAGTGCAATGCGATCATTGTTTCTACTTCAAGAGATATAGGTCCAATTATATCATTTTACTACTTTATGTTGATGATATGTTAGTACGGAGTTCGAGATATGGATGATATTAAAGGTTGAAGCAACAATTGTCAAAGGAATTTGACATGAAAGACTTAAGGTCTGACAAAGAAGATTCTTGAAATGCAAATCATAAGAAATAAGAAGAAAGGATCCTTGCAGGTTATCTCGAGCGATGTACATCAATCTTGTTTTGCAAAGATTCAACATGGACGATGCCAAGCCGGTAGCACCTTGGCAGCGGTCATTTTCGCCTATCTAAGGATCGGTCCCTCGAACGGAAGAGAGATAATTCATGGCTAAGGTTCCTTATCGGCCATTGGAAGTTTGATGTACGCAATGGTGCATGCGAGACCGGACATTGGCCGTATGCGGTGGGGGTTGTTAACGGTTATGTCAAATCCAGGAAAACTCGTTGGGAAGCGATCGAGTGGATTTTGAGGTATATGCGAGGCCATGAGACAAGTGCTTGTACTTTAGTAAAGGAGAGTTCAAAGTACAAAGTGCGTGAAGCCTTGAGAACTTTGGAGGTGAAGTTGATCATGAAGAAGCCTAAGTTATATATTTAATGTTGGAACTATTTGTTAGTTGGATGTCACTGAAATACATAAAATTGTCCACTACATCCACTTCTGGTGAGTATGTAGCGATGGCGAAACTAGTAAAGATATGATATGGCTTGAGGTTTGTTAATTGGAAATTTGGGATTCAAATAAGAGAAGAATGTTACTGCGTAGTGATAGTCGAAAGTGCAATACAACGTGAAGAATTGACATTTCATTAAGAACAAAGCGTATTGGACTTATTTATCAACGTGGTCTACATTGGAAGATGATGTGTTAATCTTTGGAGAAGATTCAAGGGAGCGAAAATCCGGCGGATATGTTAACAAAGGTGGTGACTATTGACAAGCTGAAGTTGTGCTTCGACTTAGGTTGGTCTCTAAATAAGACTAGAAAAGCTGTTGCATTGATCAAGGTGTTAAGACAGATTGAAATCAGTCTTCAAGTGGGAGATTGTTGGAGATTGTTATAAAGCTCCTTAATTTGAGGAGAAAAACATGGAGCAAAACATGGAGTAAAACATGGAGCAAAACAATGAGCTTAATTCAAGGAGCAATTTAAGGAACCATTAATTTAAGGAGTAATTCAAGGAGTAAATTTTCCTATAAATAGATGTGTAATTGTAATGAATTAATCATCCAAAGTGTTCATTCCAATTGAGAGAAAAGCTTAGAGAGAAAAGCTTTTGTGAGAGAAAATTGAGAGTAATTTTCTTGAGTATAATTGGGTAGTAAGTTGTGAGTATTGTAAACAACTTGTGTAATTTCTCTCCTTTCAGTAAAAAAGATTTGCAGGAGGTCCGGAGGCAGTAAAAGCAATTGGTAGAGCTGGATTATCAAATTTGTATGTTATTTTTATTCTTTTCATCACCGTAAATGTTATCGGAAATTTGCGTAATTTCCCAACAGTTATAATAGAATTTAAAATCCCACACAACATAATATGACATCATGAGCAAGAATACAACCTAAAATCTCTATAAGAGATAATTTTTCACAGAATTATTAATCTCTTCCGTTAATATGATTTTGAGCCACAAAAAATCAATGAAAGTGATGCTGATCAGAGTTTATATTGATCAATTTTAAAGAATAATGAATCTCTTTAGGATTGAAATGGAGTAGAATGTAATACTCAGAATCGACTAAGCTTAAGATTTCTCACATATTTGAATATTAAGATATAGCATATGAGCAGTAAATATTGAAAACGTATATTATTTTCTATATTATAAATTACAAGTAAAGTATTTTTTTATACTAGCTAACTAAACTTGATAAATAAGTTTAGATTAATTAAGTAACATTAATAAGGATTATAATATTAGAGTATAACACAATCTAATTAACATATCATAATCTAATATTATATGTATAACAATTAATTTCAATGATGTCATGCTCATTCAATCAAATTATTTACATTATATTACGTGACCTAATTAATCTAACTTAATATTTATACAATTAAATTATATATTTTATAAAAAATAACGAGAATAAACCACCAGTGTTTTTGTGGATATGAATGTGAAATTATAATAAAACGGTAGAAAGTTTTAATATAAATAGTATACAAAGCAATATAAATTTAAAAATATGACTAATGAATTCCCATGGCTATCCGTTTCTAGCTATAAATATTTTTTATTGTTTTTATTTTTATTTAATAAATGTAAAAAAATAATTTTAAGTTTCCATCTTTGTAATAATTACTAACCGTCACTTTCACAAGGGCATTATAAATTTAAAATTACAAAATGTTAACAATTAAAATTAATACTAATTATAAAATATTTATCAATAGGATAACTAAAAATTAAAAAGAATTTAAGAAAAAAATAAGTGGCATTTAATATATAATAATTTCTTATTATGATTTCTTATTAATAAGATAACTAACATCAATAGTAATTGTTTATATACATAAATATCTATTAATGATATATATATATATAATATTTTACAGTAAAATGAAAATTTAAGATCATTATTTGATTCATTACAACCCATAAAATTTTAATAACTAAATAATTTATTTAAAATTAAAACATTATATCAATAAGAAAATTAGAAATTATAAGTTTGGTGGTTATAATCGTCTAACCTCTGAAAATAAGAGAAATTTTGTTTAATGTTATATGTTATAAATTTATTTATTAAATTTTTTATATTATCATTAAAAATAATTAATAGAAGTAAAATTATTTGTTGAAAATTAGATAATAGAATTAAAAAAGGCCCACCAATATGGTAGGAGAATAAACTTCTCATACCTGACATCAATTCAAAATTTAAAATAACAGAAAGATATTAAATTATTGGTTTATTTAAAACAAATATTCTTTTAGAACTAAATTGATATGTTGATATTTTGGTGTTTATTTAGAATTAAATTTTTAATAAAACATATGTCGCAATTAATGTTTTAGCGGTAAAGAAAAATTTGAAAAGAATTTAAAGAAAAAAAATTAAATAGCATCTAACATATAATCATTTATTATTATGATTTTTTATAAATAGGATAATTAAAAAAATGTTAATTGTGAATATGCATAAATATCTTTTAATAATAATAATGATATAATTATATACAATTGTTTAGAGTGAATGTAAATTTAAGATCATTAATTAATTTATTACCATTAATAAGATTTTTTTTAATTAGTTAGTTAATTTAAAATTAAAATACTACATCAATAATAGAATAATAACTCAAAAGTTTGATGGTTAAAATTATCTAACCATCAAAAATAAGGAAAATTTTATAATATCTTATTCAAAATGTAAACTCTTTTTTTTATAATAGAAATAGAAAACACATGCCTTTCACATTTTTTTAATTTTGAACATGATAAAATATGCAAAGTTAATTTTACGGTGTTATAGCGTTATATCTAGGGTTCAAATCTAAAGAGGGCATTACTTAGGATCATTTTGTAACTAATTATATTTTGAATTGCAGTTTTTGAATCTAAGTTTTAAAATGAGTGTTGTTTGGTAATTAATTTCATTTTTAAATTCAAAATCAGATTAAAACTTATTTCCATATTACATAGAATTTTTTAATGTTTTTGAAACTTAAAAAAAAATCTATATTATAAACTCACTTTTCCTTTAATTAGTTAACTTTACATTTATTTAAATAGTAATATACATAGTTCATCTAGCAAGATCCCATTCAAGGTTTTATATGTGAAAGCACCAAAGTATACATTGGATTTGGTTGTTAATTATCCAAGGATTTATGATAGAAGCAAAGTTGCCAAGAAAATGACAAATAATATTCAAATTATTCATTACGAAGTAAAACAAAAGCATGCAAAGTTTAATGCTAAGTATAAAGCAACAACTGACAAGCACAGAATGGTAAAGATATTTTTGCCAAAAGAATGCTTTCCTATTGGCACATACATCAAGCTAAAGGATAAGAAGTATAGGCCATGTTGAATATTGAAAAGGATCAATGATAATGCATACATAGTGGACGTACCCCAAGATATGATCATCTGAGCAACATTCGATGTATAGGATATTTATGATTACCATTCACCAGAACCACTCTAACCAAAAACAAACTCGAGGACAAGTTTTAAATAAGTGGATGGGACTAATACAGAACAATATTAGAAAAAAAGAAGTAGCTTAATTTGTTTAGGGTTTTTGTTTAAATTTCTACTAAAATAATAGTTTTTTTTATTTAGAGTTTTTTTTATCCCATATGAAAACTTCATGAACCATTATTGAGATTTTTCAACTATAAATAATTAGGCTCTGTACTTGCATAAGTCATACTAGAACATAAACAATTTAGTTATATTAAAGAAGCTTTATTCTTTCTCTTTTTTCCCTTATTCTAAATGTTTATGAAAAACTCTTATTTTTTTGTTTGAAAGTTGAAATCCTCTTATTCGTGAGATAGAGAAATATCTTTAGGCTAGTCTTACTCTAGAGTTACTAGAGTGCTCGTCTAAAGATAGATAACATAACTAGACTTGTTCTATTATAGATTTGTTAGAGTGTTTGCTTAGATAATAATTTACGGTTGTTCTTTTAAAAAAATAAATTATTAAAATTTCATTTTCTTTCTTCTTTTCTTTTCCTTTGACTAAAAGATTTGCATTTATATTTTTAATTCCATCTTATAAACTTCATCAATCATAATTTTTTTTATACTTCTTTTTTTAATTCTTTTTAACTAAATTTTCCGATTATACTTTCTGGTGTTCTATATAAAGTATAATACATCAATAGTACCATAATTTTATTAAAAACATAATTTATTATAACAATTTTTTGGATAAACGAAATAATGACATTAACTTCGTAAAAGTTTCAAATAAGTCCAAAAAAACATATTTAAACCATGTATTTAATACATGTATTTTTAGAGGGTAATTTTGGTATTTTAAAATTTTGAATTAAAAAAAACATAAAACTCAAAAACTTGAGTGTGGTGGGAGGGGTGGGAGTTGGGCTAGCGGGTGAGGGTGCCATTAGCTCATGGGTGGGGTGTGGGTTGGGAGTAATGGGTAGTAGTGGAGGTTGGGGTGGGGGTTCACTTGGTTTCTTTCTTTCTTTTTTATTTCAAATTTTCAAAATGTTGAAATTATTTTTTGAATTTTTGGACTTATTTGAAGCTTTTATAAAGTTAGTGTTCTTATTCTACTTATCTAAAAACTACTATAAGAAATTGTACAGTTATTATAGTTAGTGAATTAATCTTATTAAGATCAATTAATAAATTACCAAAAAATTATAATACTATTTCAACTATTGATACTCGATAATTGAAAATATAGAAATGAAATAAGCATAGGTTTACAACGTATATATATTAATTATTACAGATACATATGTTATGATAATGAGCTCCAAATAGAACTGCATAGTAAAGAATAAAATACAGGGTGCATAAGCATGTCTTTAACTTATAATTTGAATTGAATGGTCAGTTCTTAGGATTGGCCAGATCTTGAGATGAGGATCCATTGATCACTTATAGGAAGGAAGCCATGTAGCTCAATCCTTAGGAGAAGGTCGTGACCATTTTCCAAAACACTACATGGCAAAAGAAGTGTGTTGCACAAAGCTTAGCAGAAAAAGCCTTTTAATTACTGTTGGATTTTGGATTTGGATCTAAACAGGTCATCCATAGGTATATCAGATCCAACTCATAATATTTAGATCAAAAGTTCATTGTTTAGTATATTTTTTTTGGTACGAAACTATTAAAGAGTTATAATTTTTTAAAAATTAAATGTTATAATTTATGTTTACATATTGTGACCTTCTGTGAAGAAAAAAAAATATGATTTTTGGATGTATTGTAATTATTTATAAATAATTACTTTAGTTCTAAAAAGAAATTATATTTGTAAAATTTACAACCTATCATAAAGTTGTAACTAAATTTAATGAGTGCATGACATTCTATAAATAGATCATTTACTTATGCCATTTGTGAGGAGAAAAAGATAAGAGACGTGATTTTCTTTTCTTCTCTCTACTAAAAACAAAAACAGGAAAAAAGATTTTTGAATTGCGAATTGATAAATTATAAGTATTATAATTTTTTTCATTGATTGTGTTGGGATTTCAAGTACTAAATCATTAGTATATGACTAATCTTTATTCATTGGTGAAAGGTATTCATCAAGCATTAAAATATAGTTATTGTTACTATGTTGTTAATTATTTTACATTGATATTATAACTATTTTGAGTGTTTTCATGCTTGAATATATTTTAAATGTATCAAATATGCATAAATTTTCTTTAAAAATGTAACCTTTAATTAAATGAGTTGCTCGGTTTTTAAAGAATTTTTTAAAAAAATTTATACTATTAGAATCTACTTTTCATGAGCTCTTTAACAGTATATTCTTTTAAGTTTTTTGTTGAATCACGAAACATAATTATGAATATGAAACTCTTCATGAATAAATTTTCATATATATGCTTATATTATTAGTTTTTTATGCATATAGTTTTGAATTTAAGATACGTATATATGTTATTTCACGAGGAATTTGATAGTGAATACTAAAATATAAGCATATTATGCATTTATATTTAAATCTATGTATGGAATCAAGCCATATGAAATTTATCAAAATTATAAAGTAATTATTCTATATTACAATTGGTACATAGTATAAATGTAACATGAATGTAAAAACAATTGTTATGACTATTAGTGAAATCGTAATCCTTGATAAAATATCATGTGACTTAATAACATATGTTAAAGAGTCTTGACCTTTAATGAAAAGTTATGATTTGCTTGTGATATTTTGTGAAAAGTCATGATGTTTGGTGAAAAATTAACTCTTAATGATGGGTAGTGATTGTTAGTAAATAGTTATGACACTTGGTAAAGACTTTTGATAAAAGGGTCATGACTTTTGAAGAGTTTGATTCTTGGTGAAGTGTCATCATTCTTGAAGGGTTGTGACTTTTGGTGAAGGATCATGACTCTTGGTAGAAAATTACGATTCTTGAAGAAAAGTCACAACTCTTGATGAAAGTCGTGACATTAATTGTGTTTCTTATACACATATTTCATGATTATTTATTGATTATTCATGCTAATATTTTACTAAAAACATTTGCAAAATATGTTTGTTTGTGCAATTATTTAAGGAACATATAATTATAATATACCATGAAATTATACATGACATATGTATAAATGTTATGTTAAGTGAGGTTATTTTGGTTAAAAAGTTATTTTTCTTTTACCAATTTTTTTTACATATAAATCAAATAATTAATAAAATGATCCTTTGGATGCAAGACATGATTGTGAACACAATTTTTTTTTATTTTGTGACTTATGATTTATTTTTAATAATTATTTAGATTTGAATAATAAAATTATATATGTGTGATGCTAACATACATACATACATACATATATTTCATGTGCAGATTTTTTATGAAAGATATGGCTTCCAAAAATATTGTGATAGATCTAATAACGAGTGAGAAATTGAATATCGATAACTATAATATTTGGCACCGTCAAATCCAATATCTACTTAATGAACAAAGTGTCCTTAAAACACTTAATCACATTATGATGAGACATGAGGAAGGAAACATTGTTCAACATCACCATGAAATTGATACCTATAAGGTATGGGTTGACAAAGATTGTTGTACACACTATATTATACTGAGTAGCATGCAAAATGATTTTCTTGGTGAATTTGAGCATTGTAAATCAGCTTATGAGATGTGGTTGACCTTTAAAAATTAGTTTGGCGTCACTTCATTGACTTAATTACGGGACTTGATTATGGAGTTTGATTCCTATAAGAAGAAATCTAATCATACAATTAGACAATATATAAGAATCATGTTAGGTATGTCTGTGATCTTGTTGTTGTTTACTATAGCCTTAATAATGACCAACAAGTTCAAGCTGTAATTCGCTCTCTTCCACCTACTTATAAGCAAATGAAAAAAAAAACATGATGCACTATAAAAGTGCAAAAATTTTCAATGAAATTTCACGTCACTTAGAGCTTGACACTACTACAATATATGCTTTTGGTCTCGGACATTTAGCCTCCGTTTTTAAAAAAACCGAGGCTATAAGGTTTTGGCCTAGGTTATTTAAAAATCGAGGCTATAGATATACCTTATAGTCTCGGTTATTTAAAAACCGAGGCCATAACATACCATATGGTCTTGGTTATTGAAAAACCGAGGCCATATACATAACTTATTAATTTTTTCTCATTTACACCAAATTAAAATCAATTTTTTTCGCTTTCTCTCTAATTTTTTCTTTTTTCCTCTCTTTTTTTTTCCCTTTTTTTTCTTCTTTTTTTCCCTTTCTCCTCGGCCCTCCTCGCATTGATATGTTAATTAGGGTTTTTGTATATATAAATCCTTTTCAGAGAAGGGAGTAATCAACCCTCTCTACAGCTTTGCATCTCACCTCGTTGTCCTTGTCTCTCCGTTTTCGACTCGCCATCTTCGTATCACTATCTTCGTCTCATCGTCTTCATCTCGCCATCCTAAACCATCAGGTTAGATTCTTTCTATGTTTTGTGCTATGTTCTTGTTGTATCATCCTTTAAGAACAAGCCCATAAATTAGATCTGAGTAAAACTTCAGTCTTTGGTTCAATTTTGCTTTGTTTTTGTATCATCCTTTAAGAAAAAATCCAGAAGTTAGATCTAAGTAAAGGTTTAGTCTTTGGTTCAGTTCTGGTTTGTTTCTAAGACTATCTCTTTTGTCAGTGATCTGCCTACTGCTGGTGAAAAATCAATCCCACCTGTAACATCTTTCAATGAGGTTTGAGTTTATCCTTTACCCGTTTTGAATATTTGGTTTTCTTGGAAATTTAATATGTATTTGTTATTTTGCTATGGTGGGTTTTGGCAGCTGATTGATTCTTTGGATAATCGTGTGAATTTCTTGTTGAATGATGTTGATAAGGCATTAATCAATACTTTTCTTATGTTGTTGAGAGCCAAAGGAGAGACTTACGAGGAAGTGAGTTATTTTTTTCTATTTTTTCATCATATACTTATATTTATTTTTATTGTTATTATCCTCACATTAAGTAAGCCTTATTCAGAGATTAATATGCATTGTGGTCAGTATTATGATGTTTAAACTTAGTGAAAGACATCATTTGTGAAATTTTGTAACCTAGCAAATTATTGGCTTGGAAAGAGCAATGATCGATCACAGCGTGAAGGTAGAAGGCTTGCATGATGCAGTAGATATAGTTGGAACAAGTGGTGATGGTGCAAACACAATTAACATATCAACATGGGCTTCTATAGTTGCTACAGATTGTGGAGCCAAAGTTGTGAAGGTAACATCCATATCCATTGAATATGTGACTATTGATGTATTTCGCTTTCATTAATTTTTTAACCAGCTTTTCATTTTTTTGGTGAAATCTTTGATTGATTTTTTTGTTGTTGCAAAGAAAATATAAGAGACAGAAACACTCCCTCATCATATTTTTAACGCTTGAGATGGGAATGAAAGGGAGGCCTAACTATTTTGTTTTTATTACTATTGTTTTATTTTTAATTATATTTATTTTCCTTTTATGCTAAAAGGACTAGTTTGATTGTTATTTGTCATTCAGTTCCTGCACATGTTTGGATGAATATCAACCAATATTAGTTTAATTAATCAATGGATTTGATACTTTTGGTTTAAACAACACTTCAATTTTCCTTGGCATTTTATAAAGATCAGCTGACCGAATATTATTTGATGGAATGCATAATTCAAGTCTTTCCTGATGAATATCACTTACAAACACTTGATATGCTTTTTATGCATATCAAGTGTTTGAAAATAAACCAAAATAGACGTGAGAGAAGTAAAGCCATTTTAATATTTGAGTTCTCATATAAATTCTTCTGTTACGATAAAAAAAATATAAGTTATGTTGTTGATTATAGTGTTTTTTTGTTTATACTATTGCAATGGCATTTTGTTCTGTTGTTGATTATAATTTTTTTTGTTTATATTATTGTAGTGGCATTTTGCCAACCATTGATGTATTCTCTAGCCATATATTGGTAGGGGTAATTCAATTTTCATGCTTCAATTTTCTTTTATTAGCTTTAGATGCAAATGTCATAATTTGCTTATTTAAGGTAGTTTTCAGCTCTCTTGCTTTTGTCTTGATCTATCTGTTGATGTGATTATTTTAAGAGATCAGTTAATATTTTGTGTGATAATATTTGGGTTGGTGTTTTAAGTTCATGATCTGAAGCTGATTTGTAATTTGTTAGGTGAGATTTAGGGTTCTATCTGCAGCGGATAATCGGTTTTTGTGATCTTTGGCTACATCTAGCTGAAAATAGTTAGCCTAGACATTCTCTTTTAGCATATTTTATCCATATTTTGGGAAAGAAAGTAACTTTGGATCTAAGTAATGTGCTGGCTAACACTTTTTTGTCTTCTTTTCATTCCATTTCAGCTGACTCTTCTTTGTCTCTATTTACATGTGTATTTATGCATCTGTCTCTTTTTTCTGGCAAGCTTGACTTGTTATTGAAACAGTGTTGATCAAAATATCAGTGTCCTGGTAGAATTGTTGGGATGCACCATTACAGGCCCTGAAAGCCTTCTTGTTTATGAATATGTTCCAAATCAAAGCCTGCATGATTATTTTTTTAGAGGTACTATTGACTTTAAAATCTGTCATTTTAAAGTGTATAGATACGTTCTTTTCTTTTACTTATTCCTATTTTGATTGTTGTTGGTACTATTGTTGTTAAATTGATTTAAATCTCCCTGGTACTGGTGCAACGCTGTTGGTTCTACGTCTTGGTCCTGTCTTGGCGTTAGTCTTGGCACCGCTGCTCTGGTTGGTGTTGTTGATGGTGTTGTCTTTGGTCATGCTAGTCTTGGCTCTAAGCTGGTGTTGTTGATGGTGTTGTGCTACTGGTGCTATGCGTTGGTGTTGTTGATGGCGCTATACTAGTATTGCTGACTTTGAGCTAGTATTGCTGATGGCGCTGTGCTGGTGTTGGTGCTACGTTGTGGTGCTACGCTGTGCTGTGCACTTGTATTGCTGATGGCGCTGTGATGGTCTATTGTTGTATTGTGCTACTGGTGCTGTGCAATGGTGTTGCTGATGGCACTATGCTGGTGTGTTGCGTTGGTGCATTGGCGCTGCTGCGTCGCTACTGGTATTGGTAATACTAAGTTTTTTTTTCATGTTTGTAATTAATACTAAAAAGTTAGTTTGTAATACTAAGTTTTTTTTTGTGTATATATAATAAACTCTCAAATATAATTATACTTTAATTTTAATATAATATAATTTTTAATATTGTAATTAATAAATTTATTGTAATTTATATTGATTTTTAATATTGTAATTACTAATTGTATATTTTTGTAATTTATATATACCCTATGGCCTCGGTTATTAGAAAACCGAGGTCATAAGATATTTTTTTTAATTTATGTATACCCTATGGCCTCGGTTATATGCTAACCGAGGCCATAGGTCATTACCTATGGTCTCTCTCACTTAGGCCTCGGTTCTTATAACCGTGGCCATAGACCTACGATCACGGTTAAAAATTGAGATCATATGTATGTTTTTTAGTAGTGTGAAGAGGATCGCCTAAAGGCTAGCCATATTGATAGCTCTATTTTAGTTATTAATTCTGGCTCATGCAGGACATCTAGGTCCAAACGTAAGAGAGCTAAAGGTGCATCATGGAAAAAAGGAGGTGGTGATGATAGATATGCTTCTAAATGAGATACGTCTAAGTGTAAGAGAGGTAAGAAAAGTGGCAAAAAGAAAGGCAAATCAAAACTGACATATTTTAACTATGCCAAGTTAGGACACTTTTCTCGTGAATGCACTTATCCAAATGAGGTATATCCTAACTTATTTTCTCACTTTGAATGCTTTGTATCAAGTCAAGTATTAGTTGATTATTCTCCTCATTTTTGGGTTATAGACTCAGAAGTAACTGACCATATAGTGAGAAGAAGGGATGGATATGTAGAGTATCAATGAGTTCCTATTGGTAGCTAAAGAATTTATATTGGGAATGAATCCAGTGTAGAAGTACTTGGCATTGGCATTTATAAATTGAACATAAATGGTAGACGCACTTTATATCTCCATGATGTCTTGTACGCTATTAGAGTTCGAAAAACTCTACTCTCAATTAGTAGCATGTTAAGTTTAGGATTTGTGTTTAAGTTTGATGAATGTGGTGTTAATATTTGTTTGAAACCTTTTATATTCTATATTATATTTGAGGCATATTCATATACAATTTCTTGCATTTTGAAAATATTGGTATAGCACATACATATATAATGTTAGAGAATCATGTCAACATGTTAGATTAGCTCTCTCACATAAGCAATTGCCTTATGGTGCTTAAGTAGGAGTAAGCAAAGATGAGACACATTAAGCTATAACTATGATAATAACTAATTATTGAGTTAAAATGTCGCTTTGGTTTTCACATACAGACCTAGATGAGAACTATTTAGAAATGATTGATAATGGGTATATCCACTATCTATTAAACTTATATCTAGTGCCGGATGTGAGTTCTAAAGATATTTTTTTATTATGATGGTATATTTAGGAACTCAGATTAAATGTTGAAATTAAGATCTGTATAGTGTTTTGAGTATTGACCTGGTTCTATATATTAGTAGGATAAGTCTACTATAGCATATATTTCAAGTTACATGTGCTAGTGATCAAATATGGAGGTGAGTGAATGAATTCCTACTTCGTCACCATACGAGTCCCCTATTAATCATTATAAATGATCATTGTGCCCTTTGTTACTTTTGACTATGTCATAAAGTAAGTAATTGGTATTAAGCTACTTTAGCTTGTTACCCCTCTAGTCATGATTGATTCAACTTTATGGAACTTTGGAAAAGCTACCAATTCTATTCAAAGTGATACGAAAGCAATGAGAAGATTATCTCAGATCACATATGTATTTTATATTCATTGTCGACAACTTATATCACATCAATTGAGATGCAATATATGTATGACTATGAAATTAATCTCTAGAGAGGTCAAGTATGGCTCATTTATGAGGGATCAAAGTTACTTGAACTTAATGTGATTAGATGAATATGAGGCATTTAGAGACACCATATATACGCACTAACGTTCTTGTTTGTATTAATAAGGGTTGATGTCTCTATGTTGACTCAGAGACATGCATGTGTTTTTTAATGGTCGTATGATCCATTAGCTTGTATAATCTATTTTATGAGTATGATAGATATGAAAAGAAATGACATAACATCTTATACTCCATGTGCGAGTGAGAGAGGTTGGATTTTGGATTTTGGTCCAAACGGGTTTCCATGAGTGTACATGATTCAACTCATAACATTTAGATCAAAAGTTAAATTGATTTAGTATGTGTCTTTTGGTAAAAGAATTATTAAAGTTATAATTTTTTGAAAGTTAAATACTATTATTTATGTTGAAATATTGTGATCTTTTGAAAAGAGACATGGTTTTTGGATAAGTTGTAATTGTTTATGAACAATTACTTTGATTCCAAAGAAACATGATTTTTAAAAAAACCACAACTTATCAAGAGTTATAACCCAAGTTGGATGGGTGCATAACATTCTATAAATATGTCATTTACTTATGTCATTTGTGTGGAGAAAAAGATAAAAGACATGATTTTATTTTCTTCTCTCTACTAAAGACAAAAACATAAAAAAACTTTTGGATTGTAAATTAATAAATTTTAATCCTTTCCGGTATTAGATATATTTCCGTTGAATTTGTTAAGATTTCGAGCACATAAAATATTAAGTATACGGTCCATCGAACTTATATATGAGAAGAACTTCATTGGAAACTTATATATGAAAATTAAGGTAAAAGTGAAAATGAAAGGGTTAACCGTGGAAAACATCCCATAATTTTTAATTTGGCCTTTCTGAACAGATGTTTGAAGTTTTATAATATTATAAATATGTATTCGATGCATGTTTATAAATAAGTTAAATATATGCTAATTTTCTATAACATTTTGTTTTATAAAGAATACTTTTATAAAAAAGTATATGCATTGAAAATATGTTTAGAGCATGACAAAAAGTTTGAACATATATTTAATGCATAAGAATGAGTCAAATATGAAATGATAAAAAGAAATAATGTTGAATTCTACATTTGCAACAACTCTTCACCAACCAACACCAACTCTTCACCAAACTCATTCAACCCCTTCATTAAAGCATAAATTATGCAGAGAATCACTAAACGACTGTCTATATAGATCATGTATAACTCAACAAATATAGTAATGGAAATTATATGAACAACTATTTTGATCATTTATTAATTTTTTTGTTCAGGATATCATGGCCAAGTTGGAACTTTGGTTTTCTAAAATCAATATTTCTTATCATGAGATGAGTTTTTTTTTTTGTTTTTAAAACAGCTCATTTAAACACAACATATAAAATGCGATCTAATTTATTCAGATGCAATATATCATATGATTTTTGATTTTAGACAAATTTCGATACTAAAGCCACCCTAAAGAAGAAAAAAAAATTATTTCTACTACCAATGGTAACTCAACATCAATTATTGGGGAATGATCTTTGTCCCTTATTGGTACTTTAAATTTAAATTCAATAAAATATTTGAGTATGCCATTTTATAAATTTATTGGGGAATGATCTTTGTCCCTTATTTCAAAATTTATTTATGAATTTGATGTTTCTAATTTAAAATGTGATATTTGTGAATTGATGAAAAATCATTGTTCTTGTTTTCTATTAATCTTAAATAAAAGTCTCGTTTCTTTTATGGTTATACACTCTAACATGCGATATCATTCCGATTTTTATCATTAGAGGATTATATTTATTTGTTATATTTATTGACGATTGTAATAGTTGGTTATGTTTGATGAAGTCTAAAAATGAATTTTTTGTTTAAATATTTTCATAAACTTAGGAGGGAGCATTGAATTTTGACAATTGCGGTTCGGACATACAACACCAACGCTTCACCAAACTCATTCAACCCTAGTGATAACTGTATTTTATACAGTTATTTGCATCAATTTTAGTAATGATAATTGCTATGTTCGTTTAATATTTATTAATTTTTGTTAAATAAATTACTATTTTCCTTTTTTTTGCTAAAAATACATTTTTAATAAAATTAAATAATTTGTATCGAAAATGTACTTAATTTCATATTTTTGTCCACAAATATAATTTATGGTAATATATTTTCTTAATTACAATTTATATAAATCAAAAATATAATTTAAATTAAATTTGGGCTTAATTGTAATTATTAAAAGTTTAAAAATTTAATTTAAAATTAGTAAAGGGCTAAACTGTAATTTAAGAAAGTTTAAAATGTAATTTGAAATATATTTGTGGGTGAAAATACAATTAATAAAAGTTTAATTTTTCGCTACAGGGGAGATGAAGTCCACGCGCGAGCCGACTCGCCAAACGTGGACCGTCCGATCAAAGGATCCAATGGCTCGGTCTTGCGCGTGTCCATCAAGCTCGACAAAAGCGATTGAGGGACAAGAGATATTCCTTTCACGCGGCTCGGCGTGCGGTGGAGTCCCACGTGTCGCGCGGCCGGCGTCGAGCCGGGCCCCACATGTCGGTGCGCAGATTCCCCCGAGAGCGATCGCCGACCAGTGGATCGAGATCAACGGTCCGGATTGAAGCCCGTCCAAGTCAAGCCGGCCGCGCACCGAGCCGCTCGTGTTAACAATCCCTGTGACGCTTGGTCCCTACAAGCGGCGTGCACCCTCACTCTTCAAACGGAAAATGGCCACCACGTGTCTCATAAATATTCCGGCCGAATAACATGGTGACACGTGGCATGCATTCGTGAAATAAAACGCAATCGCGCCCTTCCACCGTAGTTACACATTTCGACCCGAGAAATCGCCGCGCGTTTTTCATGCGCCCGCTTACCGTCCAATGAAAAGCTGCCACGTGTCCCACGAATTGTGTCCGCGAATCAGAGCGCGACACGTGGCATGCGGAAAAAGAAAAAAATTCAAAAAATTTGCAGAGTGTTTGTTACGCGTGCTAGCCCATATCATCTTGTCCCCCACCCCCACTCATGATATAAAAAAAATAATAATAATAAAAAAATAAAAAAATAATATAAAAAAAATAAAAAAAAAGATGATATATATTTTGGGGGATACGCATTCAGCGGGGTTCTTAATTTTTTTTTCCTTCAGTTCAGTTTTTTCATTTTCTTTTCAGCAGAGTGTATTTTTTTTTCTTCTTTCTTCTTTTTCTCTCAACAGTTTGGGAAAAAACTTGCAAACATTTTAATTTTTCTGTTAGTCTTGTTTGTGTGTTACACAATCACGCGGAGTGTTGATTTAACGCTTATGTTGTATTTTCTTAGGAAATTACAGAGAAAGTTAAGACAACAAAGAAGAAGAAATGATATTTATTTTACATTGAGGGATGTTGAGTGAGTTTTTTTTTCTTATCTATTTTCTTTTTATTTTCTTTCTCTGCAATGTTTTATTTTTGTTGTGTTGTAATTTTAAATTCTGCTATGAACTAATACATTTGTTCTAGGATTGTAGTGTAGCGTAAATTATGAAATGTGACTTAAATATTTTTGAATGATTTATGGATTTGCTTTTAAGTTGTTTATTTTATCTCGTGTTTAATGCTTTTAATTATCGGAAGATTAATTAAGCTGATCAGGACACTTAAATAAACTTGAAAAAGGCATTTTTGTGTCACTTTCGTGATGAAATAACGATATACATAAGAGATAGAAATATACTTTTATTGTATGTAACTGTTAAGAGAATTCAACTTAATAAATCTGGTTGAATTTAATTCACATAGGAATATGTGAATCATTTTAACTAGATGTTTCGTATGGAGCTCTGGAAGAGATATATGGATAGATTAGGAGTTCTTGGTTAACAACTTAAACACGATAACATAAATCAAGATAAAATATAATGATTCAAGTGGATTAATTTTGGTGAAAACTCAATCCTAGAATTTTCTTGCAATCATTATAAAAAATTTAGTTGGTAACTCATCAAATTATCGATCGTCGGATAAAATTAGGTTGAAATAATTTTTAATAATTAACGAATCTAGTAACAAATCTACTGGGAACGATATTTTACTTATCATATTATTACTTGTAACCGTGTATACTTGCACGAGTTCGTGTGTTGAAAAACACGCAACAAGTTTTTACGCCCGTTCTTGTCGGGGATTTGTTTTACTATTTTTATTGTTGATATTAATACCAATCAATCTGATTTTAATTCAAAAAATATATATATATATATATATATATATTATTTGTTTAATTGCTTACTGTTACTTTCTTGTATTTGTGTGTTTATTTATGTTTTAAATTTAATTTATATATTATATTAGATTTAATTTTAGATAGAGTGGGACTTTGTATGCGATGCATTAGAAATCTTGACCTAGTTCCCTTAGATCTAGAAATTCATAGAACTATTTTGAACTTAAAGAAAAATAATAAACAAGAAACCTTCGAACAGCTAGCTATGGATAATGAAATTCCGTGAAGTTGAAGAACCAAGATCCTTAGAGATTATCAGGCCCATGGTTGGTGGAATCCATTCAAGCATTAGAAGACCATTAATTCAAGCCAATAATTTTGAAATTAAGCCTGCAATCATTCATATGATTCAAACATCGGTACAATTTGGTGGGTTACCCCACGATGATCCAAACTCCCATATATCAAACTTCCTAGAGATTTGTGACACCTTTAGGCATAATGGAGTCACTAATGATGCTATTCGGTTGAGACTTTTTCCTTTCTCACTGAGGGATAAGGCAAAGAGTTGGTTGAATTCATTGCCATGTGGTTCTATCACTACGTGGGAGGATCTGGCTCAAAAATATTTAGCCAAATATTTTCCACCCGTGACTTGACGGATGAGGAATGAAATCACCACTTTTATGCGCTTGGACTCGTAGTCATTATATGAAGGTTGGGAGAGGTACAAGGAGCTACTTAGAAGATGTCCGCACCGTGGATTACCGAAGTGGCTTCAAGTTCAAACATTTTATAATAGTTTGATGGGTCAAACTAGAAATATGATTGATCTTTTAGCCGCAAATTGGTGCTCTAATGGGGAAATCAATTGATGAAGCATACAACTTATTAGAGGAAATGGCTTCAAATAGTTATGAATGGCCATCGAAAGGATGGTGCCTAAGAAAGAAAGGAATTCATGAGATCGACGCTATGACCCATGAATCTTTAGCTGCACATAAGTGTCTGCTGGTTAAAAAGATGGATACTATGGGTGTCCATTCTCTTCAGAGTCCTTTTGTTGCATGTGAAATTTGCAATGGTAACCATGCCAGTGAGAGATGTCCTCACAACTCTGAATCTTTCAATTTTGTTTCCAATTATATTAGGAATCAAAACAATCAAAACAATCCCTATTCCAACACATACAATCCGAGGTGGAAGAATCATCCTAATTTTTCTTGGAGTAATAACCAAGGCCAATCATCTTCTACGAAGCCACTCACCCTCCAGGTTTTCATAACCAAGTCCCACAAAGAGAGAAAGCCTTCATTGGAAGATATGTTTGCTCGATTTATGGCTAAGAATGAGACTATTCTCCGAGAATCGAGGCAACATCTATTAGAAATCTAGAAGTTCAATTGGGGCAACTAGCTACCATTGTTAACAATCGCTCTCAAGGATCTTTACCTAGTGATACCTTGAAATCAATCCAAAAAGGGAGGGAAAAGAGCATTGTAAGGCGGTGACATTAAGGAGTGGAAAAGAGTTAGAAGAAATACAAAAATCCATTTCTCCACCGACTCATTGTTGAAGGTGTTGAATTTCGAAAAACAAGAAAAGGCTAATCATGTGGTTGAAGAGAATGAATCAACGTAAAATCCCATAATAAAACCGGTGTTAGATAATCTCGAGCCTTATAATCCACCAATTCCATTCCCTCAACGCTTCCATAAGCAAAAACTTGATAAACGAGCTCTCTTAAGTTTCCAAGTATTTAAAAACTTCATATCAACATCCTTTTCTTGATGCCTTCGAAAGCAAATGCCCGCTTATGTGAAATTTATGAAAGACATTTTGTCCCTAAGAAAAGAAGGTTAGGTGATTTTGAGGCTAGTTGCTCTCACAGGAGTGTAGTGCCATCCTTCAAAAGAAGCTACCACCTAAGCTTAAAGATCCGGAGTTTCACCATTCCCGTACTATCGGTGAGAAATTTTTTGGTAGAGGCTTTGTGCGATCTTGGTGCAAGCATTAATTTGATGCCACTTTCCATCTACCAAAGACTTGGATTAGGAGAGGCACAATCGACACCTTTGTGACTCTTCAACTCGGCCGATAGTCTTTGAAACACCCTGCAGGCATTATAGAGGATGTGCTTGTCAAAGTAGACAAGTTTATCTTTCCCACGAGATTTCATAATTCTCGACGTGGAGGAAGATAAGAGATTCCTATCATTCTAAGGAGACCATTTTTAGCAACTGGTAGGACTTTGATTGATGTTCAAAAAGGAGAGCCGACCATGAGAGTCCAAGACCAGAGGTAACTTTCAACGTCTTTAAAGCTATGAAATTTCCAAGAGAATCCGACGATTGCCTTAGAGTTGACACGATGAATACGTTAGTTGAAAGCAATTTCAAGGAAAATTTTTGAAATGCGATGCTTTGGAACTTGCACTTGTGAATGACAATATTATTGATAACTCGATTCTCTTGAATATCTCAAGTTATTTAAGGCATCTCCACAACTCTTTAGTCCCGCAAACCGACGAAGATGCATCACAATTGTAACACCGTCTAAGTTTACCTATGGGAAGCCATCTAATGGAATGCAAACAATTACTAGAGCTTAAACCACCGCCTACCCATCTAAGGTATGCTTATTTGGGTGAAATGACTACAATGCTGTGATTATTTCAAAGATCTCTAGATGACGATCAAGAAAAGAAGCTATTGAGAGTGTTGAGAAATTACAAGCTAGCATTAGGATGGTCTATACCGACATTAAAGGAATCGGTCCTTCAATATGCATGCACAAGATCTTGTTTGAAGAAGATATCAAGCCTCTTATTGAGCATCAACGTCGTTTGAATCCAATCATGAAGGAGGTAGTAAAAGAGGAAATCATTAAGTGGTTAGATGCGGGCATTATCTATCCTATTTCGATAGTTCTTGGTCGGCCCAATTCATTGTGTTCGAAAGAAAGCGAGGAATTACGGTGGAGACTAATAGCAATAATGAGTGATTCCCCACAAGGAAAGTGACAGGATGGGCGGGTATGTACGGACTATCGGAGCTCAACAAGGCCACTCGAAAGGATCATTTTCCACTTCCATTTATTGACCAAATGCTAGGCAGTTAGCGTGACATTCTTTCTACTTGTTTTTGGATGGCTATTCCTGGTTACAACCAAATTGCTATCGCGCCCCGAAGAAGATCGAAGACCACTTTCACATGTCCATATGGAACTTTTGCTTTCAGAAGAATGCCTTTTGGATTATGTAATGCTCCACCCACTTTTCGTGAGGTGTATGATGGCTATCTTCTCAAGCATGTGGTGGAAGATTTTATTGAGATATTTATGGACGACTTCTCGGTTTTGGGGATTCATTTGATATGTGCTTGCATAACCTTTCTTTGGTCCTACAAAAGTGCGAAGAAACAAACTTGGTTTTAAATTGGGGAAAAATGCCACACTGGTAGGAGAAGGTGTCATGTCCCCGGCCATCTAATTTCGTCTAAAGGAATTGAAGTGGATAGGGCAAAGATTGAAACCATTGAGAAAGCTACCGCTCCAACATCGGTGAAAGCAATTGAAGCTTTCTTGGGCATGCGCAGGATTCTATAGGCGTTTCATAAAAGATTTTTCCAAGATATCAAAGCTCTACGTGTAATCTTTTGGAAAAAGATACAAAATTCACATTTCGACGAAAAGTGTTTGGAAAGCTTTTCCGGTTTTGAAAGAAAAGTTGATCACGGCTCCCATCATTGTTGCACCGTATTGGAATCTACCTGAGCTTATGTGTGATGCCGGTGATTTTGTAGGTAGGAGTCGCTTTTTTAGGACAACGGAAAAAGAGAGTTTTTCATGCCATATACTATGCAGCCAAAACTTTGACCGAAACTCAAATGAATTATGCTACCACCGAAAAAAGAATTACTGTCATTGTTGTATATGCTTTTGAAAAGTTTCGTTCCTACCTAATCGAAACTAAAGTGACGCTTATACCGATCATTCTGCTATAAAATATCGATGGCTAAAAAAGATGCAAAACCAAGATTGATTAGATGGATCCTTCTACTTCAAGAATTTGATTTGGAGATCAAGGATAAGAAAGGAACGAGAAAATCAAGTGGTAGATCATCTATCGAGATTGGAAAATAATGATGGAGCCGCGGACAAGACTATCGTGAAACTTTCCACGATGAGCAATTGTTTTCCTTTGATCATAGAAGTGTGCCATGGTACGCAGACTATGTTAATTACATCGTAAGCAAATGTGCTTCCACTGAAATATCTTTCCAATGACAGAAGAAAAATTCTTACGATGTTAAGTACTATTTATGGGATGAACCTTACTTGTTTAAGCATTGTGCAGATCAAATTATCGGAGAAGGTGTGTCCCAAAGGAAGAAATTGAAAATATACTTAAACATTGTCATTCTTCAAATTCTATGAGCCATTTTGGAAAAGAAAGAACTATGGCTAAGGTTCTTCAATCTGGTTTTTATTGGCCAAATTTGTTTAAAGATGCACATTTCTTTGTTTCACCTATGTGACAGTGCCAAAGAGTTGGTAACATTTCTAAGAAACACGAGATGCCTTTAAACAACATTCTTGAGGTAGAAATATTTGATGTTTGGGGAATTGATTTCTACGGGACCTTTTATCTCGTCTCCCACAACAACCTCTACATTCCTGGTACGTGGATTATGTTTCTAAGTGGGTAGAAGCAATTCCCTTGCCTACCAATGATTCCAAAGTGGTGCGATTTTCTAAAGAAAAACATTTTCACTCGATTTGGCACCCCGAGGGCAATCATAAGTGATGGGGAACTCATTTTTGCAACAAATCTTTTGAAACCCTCCTCGCTAAATACGGTGTCACTCATAAGATCACAACTGCCTTATCATCCTCAAACTAGTGGACAAGTTGAGATATCCAACGAGAGAAGTGAAGAGAATTTTGGAGAAGACGGTAAATCCTTCAAGGAAGGATTGGTTAAGAAGATTGGATGATTCACTGGGCATACCGAACAGCATACAAGACACCCATCGGGATGTCCCCATGCTCAGTTGGTTTTTGGGAAAGCTTGTCATCTCCCGATTGAATTGGAGCACCATGCGTATTGGGCTATCAAGACTTTGAATTTTGAGTTAGGCTATCTTGGAGAAAAACGTCTCCTACAAATCAATGAGATGGATGAGATTCGCTTACACGCATATGAAAATGCTTTGAGATTTATAAGGAAAAGACGAAGAGGTGGCATGACAACAAAATCTTGCATCGACACTTCGAACCAGACGGAAAGTATTGCTTCTTCAATTCTCGTTTGAAGTTCTTCGCGGGAAAATTGAAATCTAAGTGGTCGTGGCCTTTCATTATTACCAAAGTACACCCATACGGGTCGTTGAGATTAAAGGTGAAGAATCACAAAATTCTTTCCAAGTGAACGGGCAAAGACTCAAACACTATTTGTGGGTGACATTGATCGTCAAAAGTCCACCATTTTCTTATGTGATCCAACCTAAAGCAAAGAGAAGAGCGGTCAAGTGACTCTAAATCAAGCGCTTCTTGGGAGGCAACCCATGTGTTTTATATTTATTTATTTTATTTATTTTATTATTTTTCGGATGTGTTGTTTTTTATATTTTTCTATGTTGTTATTTTAATTCTTTCTTTTTCGTAGGTGCAAAGTGGAGGTAATAAAGCTATTTTGGCTTAACCAATCAAACAAACCAGGAAGTCTCTTTAAACCCATCTCAAATGTTCTTTAATTTTCACACATTGAGGACAATGCGTATATTAAGTTTGGGGGTGGTGTATATACTTAACCGAATTATAATACTTTCTGGATGTTATTGCTTGTGAAATTTTTTTTTTGTTTGTTTGGTTGATTGAAGATATGTTGTTATGAATAGTGATTTATTTTTATTTCTTTGATTAAAATGATGCATGATTCTTTGAAAAATTTGAATATTGTGTAAGCGATGATTAATTTTTACGTATATTTCATTTTTACAAGAATTAATATTCATGAGTACTAGTCTTGATTTTTGAATTGCTATGCTAATTTAGAGAATGTTTATGTGAGTATTGAATTCGATTTATTTTTGTGGTGCCACAGTTCTTAGAATTTGTTTGATTTTCTCTCGAGGCAAAATTATAGATAACATTTAACTAAGAAAATGATTTAGGCCATCTTTGGATCGTTTGAGCCTTTCTATCTACCTCACATGCATTATCCATAGTATACCCCATTTGAGCTTCAAAGTTTATATATATATATATGTCTCATTTCAAAAGCCTATCTAAAAAGTATATATATATGTGTTTAGATATACCTATTGTTCTTATTTCACTAGCATATTATAATTGTTAGTAAATGTTGAAGGATATATCGAAGAAAAAAGGGCAGAAAAAAAAGCAGAAATATAAAAAAAAAAAAGCAAAAGCAAAAAAAAAATAATATGGTGTATGTGATGATAAATCCCGAATCTGGTTGTAATTATTGTGATGATAGAATTATCTTTTTCAATCCTGAAATGTTATGCTCGGGAAAAGTTTTAAGCTAAATATTGTCCTTCATTCCTTCCTTTACCTAAGCCATACATTACAAGCTTTATAAAGTCCTATTGATTTGTTGTTTTGTGTTTGTCTACATTAGTGGAGAGAGAAATGAAAAATAAACTTATGAGATTTGTGATTTCATGATAATTTGTTTGATTTTATATTGGTATAAGATCCTGATCAGGATTGTCATGAAATTTGAAAAGACTTCACACACACACTTAAAAGTTCATTGTAAAAAGGTTATATATTTTTAAATTGATTTTGATGCTTAGATAAAATTCTTTTTTATTTCTTTGAGTTATGTTATATGGAATGTTTAAAAAGAAATATTTTGAAAATCACTATTTTAAATGCGATTATCTTTATTTTATTTTTCTTCCTTTTGCTTTCGAGGACAGCAAAAACTTAAGTTTGGGGTGTTGATAATCAGATTTTTTATACAGTTATTTGCATCAATTTTAGTAATGATAATTGCTATGTTCGTTTAATATTTATTAATTTTTGTTAAATAAATTACTATTTTCCTTTTTTTTGCTAAAAATACATTTTTAATAAAATTAAATAATTTGTATCGAAAATGTACTTAATTTCATATTTTTGTCCACAATTATAATTTATGGTAATATATTTTCTTAATTACAATTTATATAAATAAAAAATATAATTTAAATTAAATTGGGCTTAATTGTAATTATTAAAAGTTTAAAAATTTAATTTAAAATTAGTAAAGGGCTATTAAACCAGAATTTAAGAAAGTTTAAAATGTAATTTGAAATATATTTGTGGGTGAAAATACAATTAATAAAAGTTTAATTTTTCGCGCGGGGAGATGAAGTCCAGCGCGGCCTTGACCGCGCCAAACGTGGACCGTCCGATCAAAGGATCCACGGCTCGGATGCGCGCGTGTCCATCAAGCTCGACAAAAGCGATTGGGACGAGATATTCCTTTCACGCGGCTCGGCGTGCCGGTGGGTCCCACGTGTCGCGCGGTCGGCCGTCAGGAGTGGGCCCCATGTCGCACGCGGTATTCTCCCGCGATCGGCGACGCTGGATCGAGATCAACGGTCCGGATTGGGCGCGTCCATCCAAGTCGACGCGAGCCGCTCGTGTTAACAATCACCGTGTGACGCGGTCCATACAAGCGGCGTGCACCCTCGCTCTTCAAACGGAAAATGGCCGGCCACGTGTCTCATAAATATTCCGGCGAATAACACGGTGACACGTGGCATGCATTTGGTGAAATAAAAACGCAGAATCGGCGCCCTTCCACCAGTTACACATTTCGACCTGGGAGAAATCGCCGCGGCACGTTTTCATGCGCCCGGCTTCGTCAATGAAAAGTCGCCACGTGTCCCACGAATTGTGTCCGCGAATCGGAGCGCGACACGTGGCGTGCGGAAAAAGAAAAATTCAAAAAATTTGCGAAGTGTTTGTTACGCGTGCTGGCCCATCATCTTGTCCCACACATCGATGATATAAAAAAAATAATAATAAAAAAAAAATAAAAAATAATATAAAATAAATAAAAAAAAAAAGATGATATATATTTTTGGGATACGTTCAATGGGTTCTTAATTTTTTTTTTCCTTCGGTTGGATTTTTTCATTTTCTTTTCAAGAGTGTATTTTTTTTTCTTCTTTCTTCTTTTTCTCTCAACGGTTTGGGGAAAAAACTTGCAAACATTTTAATTTTTTAGTCTTGTTTTGTGTTACACAATCACGCGAGTGTTGATTTAACGTTTTATGTTGTATTTTCTTAGGGAAATTCTACGAGAAAGAAGACAACAAAGAAGAAGAAATGAAATTTATTTTTCATTGAGGAATCGTGAAAGAGTTTTTTTTCTTATCTATTTTCTTTTAATTTTCTTTTCTGCAATGTTTTATTTTTGTTGTGTTGTAATTTTAAATTCCTGCTATGAACTAATACATTTGTTCTAGGATTGCGGTGTAAGCGTAAATTATGAAATGTGACTTAAATATTTTTGAATGATTTACGTGGAATTTGTTTTAAGTTGTTTATTTTATCTGTGTTTAATGCTTTTAATTATCGGAAGATTAATTAAGCGATCTGTGACACTTAAATAAACTTGAAAAAGGCATTTTTGTGTCTTTTCATTGATGAAATAACGTATATACATAAGAGATAGAAATATACTTTTTTATTGTATGTGCTTAGTTAAGAGAATTCGTAACTTAATAAATCTGGTTGAATTTAATTCACATAGGAATATAGTGAATCATTTTAACTAGATGTTTTATGAGCTCGGAAAGATATATATGGATAGATTGAGAGTTCTTGGTTAACAACTTAAAACACGATAACATAAATCAAGATAAAATATAATGATTCAAGTGGATTAATTTGGTGAAACTGCAATCCTAGAATTTTCTTGCAATCTGTTATAAAAATTTAGTTGGTAAATCTGCATCAAATTATCGACTGTTTGGATAAAATTAGGTTGAAATAATTTTAATAATTAACGAATACTAGTAACAAATCTCTGTGGGAACGATATTTTACTTATCATATTATTACTTGTGACCGTGTATACTTGCACGAGTTCGTGTGTTGAAAAACACGCTAAGTTATATTGAATTTTGACAATTGCGGTTCGGACATACAACACCAACGCTTCACCAAACTCATTCAACCCTAGATTGTAGCATAGATTATGCAGAGTCTATGAATGACATGTATATATAAATCATGTATAACTCAACAAATATAGCCGTTAAGTTATATTTGATATTGTAATTCACTTCACTTGTACTACACTTGTATTATTTCACTTGTACTACACTTCCACTATTTCACTTGTACTACACTTGTACTACACTTGTTACAATCCTATAAATAGGGTTCTCTATGTACATTCTAAACACACCAATACAACATTAAATCATTCTTTCTTCTTATCTCTCTATACTCTTCACATGGTATCAGAGCCTCTCATATACCTCTAAAATTTCTATCAAATTCGTACCGCTCTCTTCCTCACTCCAAACTCGGCTCACCTCAACCCGGCCACTCCAAACCCTACCACCTCAACTCTGGCCACTCTAAACCCTGGCTCACCTCAACGGCTCACTTAAACCCGGCTCACCTCAAATCGGCTCACTTAAACCCGGCTCACCTCAAATCGGCTCACTCCAACCCGGGCCACCTCCACCTGCCACTCCAACCTCGGCTCTCCTCAACTCGGCTCACTCCAACCTCGGCTCACCTCAACCCTTGCCTGTGCTTGTTTTCAACTCCTCTTTTCATTTTTAAGGATATCTCCTTTATACTATTTCTATATGTTTGCTTTATATTTCCTCCATTATTTCGTTAAATGGACCGAAATGATATCCCAAAACCAATCTCTACCACCCTCGATGATACTAACTACCTAGCCTGGGCACAAGCAATGAAAGTTTCGAAAGGACGCAAGCTATGGCGTTTCATAACTAGTGATATCTCTATACCCATCCAAGAAACCACCGAAAAACTCCTTATTTGCTTATCGCCTTGGAAGACCGGGAGAGTAAACATCATCAAATTATTACCTCGGTTTCTCAGAACACCACTTTACTCCTCCATTCACAAGTGAATTTCAAGGCTTTGACACCGCCAAAGAAGTTTGGGAATTTCTCGAGGCTCGCTTTACTACAACAGATTTGGCCAACCAATATCAACTTTTAACAACTCTTTCATACCAAACGCCAAAGTGGCCGATCAAACCATTAACCAATTTCTCTCTTAAATGCATACTATTTTGGGATCAACTCGCTCTCTCGAACCAACTTGGATGAACAAGATCGATGTCGAGATGTTTGCAACTTACCGTAATCACCAAGATCTTGTTATTTTTCTCATGGCTCGCATGATCGATTTGAACCTCGTTCGGGCTTCCTTACTCCATCGGATTCCTTTTCCATCCTTAGATACATATAATCGAGTTTCACTCAGCAGAAACTCATGGGGGTTTTCAAAGTTCATCATACGTATTCTCGTTCTTGCCACCCCCTTTTATCGCCCTAAAGGAGGTTCTAAAGAGGACTTCAAACATCAAGGCTACACCTACTATCACAACCCCAATCATGAGCTTCTTACATGTCCCATTCGGGTATGTATATATTGTCACAAGAAGGGTCCAGGACACTTTAATAGAGATTTCTTTCGGAATCCCTCTCAGCATTCCTCACGGAATCCCTCTCAGTATTCCTCTCGGAATCCCTCTTAACATGCTTAAGGTAAAAATAGTAACTCATCTATCACCGCTGCTGCTTCTGAGGATAATCATGACAAATTTACTTTCTATACTCAAGAACTTGAAGGTCTTCTTAAACATGTTCTCTCACAATCTAGTAATGCTTCTCCTACTGCCTTGTCTCTCATATCAAGTAAATCTTTATGGTATTTTGATTCTGCTTGTTGTAACCATATGACTCATGATACTCACATCTTCTCTCCCACACAATCTTCCATCTCCAAACCTTTAATTCAAACTGCCAATGGTTCACATATGTATGTTAATGTCAGAGGGAAAAGTTTCCACATCTTCTATATCGCTTTCGACACCTTTCATATTCCCAACCTTACTTCTAAATCTTATCTCTCGTTGGTCAATTATGTGAACTTGGTCTTACTATTACTTTTCCTCTTCTGCGGTTGTCATGTGATCCATAGACAGTGACGTATCCTCGGGGATAGCCGTAAGGTTGGACGATTATTTGAACTTATCAACCTTCATCTACCCAATTCTCTCACACTTCCGTGCCGCTTCTACCACTCTTATCAACCTATGGCATGCTCGTGCTTAGGCCATACGTCTATGTGGACGTCTTTGTCCCTTAGAATCTTCTCGGTAAATTAGGACTGCTTTCATTTCGATAATGTAAATTGTTTGCCTTGTCAATTGGGAAAACAACTCCGCTTTATGTTTTAATAAAAGTGATTCTACTTCCGTTCCCCTTTCGACTTAATTCATTCTCGATGCTCAGTCCATCCCCACATCCTACTACGGGGATGTGTTTATTTTGTCATTTTTATTGATGATTATTCAAGATTCACATGGATTTTTCTCATGAAACATAGATCTCAATTACCCAAAATTTATTATGATTTTTCCCAAATGGTTAAAACCCAATTTTCTCAAAATATCAAAGTGTTGTGAGTCGATAATGCTATGGAATATAAAGAAACAAATATTTTAAATTTTCTTCGACAAAATGGACTCTTTCTCGAATATTCTTGTCTCCGCACATCTCAACAAAATGGAAGAGTCGAGTTAAAACACGACATATTCTTAATACTCGTTCGTACTCTCCTCATTTCTATTTCTCGTCTCCGAACGCTAGTGAAGCACTTTCTTACTACTGCTTATACCATCAATCGTGTTCTACGCCTATTATTCACAATCAACTTTCCCCATGAGCGTCTCTATATTACTTCTCCATCTTACGAACTACTCAAAGTGTTTGTCAAGGCTGCTTTGTTCTTCTTCACCCTCAGCGAACACAATAAATTAGAACCTCGTTCTCATCTTTGTTGCTTTCTGGGGTATGGAATAGAACACAAAGGCTATCGTTGTTGGACCCTATCTCTAAATGATCACAAGATCTCTCGTCATGTCATCTTTGGGGAACATAAAATGTTTTCCTCTATTTCTTCATTTCATATCTCATCTCCTACCTCACTCTCATTTTTTAATGACCCAACTATTGATTTATTTCCTCCTGACATTGCTCCATTACCCTCACCATCGTCTACTACGACTTCTCCCGACGTGTCTCCGCTCCTTCCGCCGATCCTACCATAACAACATCTTCTCAAGACCAACTACCCGATTGTCGTAGTCACTTCGCCGTTCTACTCGTGTAAGTAGTCTTCCTTTTCATCTTCGTGATTACCAATGTTTCTCTACTATTTTGTCTCATCAGCGAACCCCAAAACTATGTAGAAGCTAGTTCTAACCCTCATCAAGTGAAGCTACGACAGATGAATTACGTAGAATTAACAAAAGCACATACACGTGGGATTCGTTGATTCGCATCTAATAAATATTTGATCGGGTGTAAGTGGATCTTCAAAATCAAAACTCATTCACGGGTCTACGGAACGATATAAAGCCCGTCTCCGGGGTTGCAGTGCGGTTTTACATAGGAATATGGAATCGACTATGAAGAAACTTTGCACCTCAGTAGCTCGACTCACCTCTCGTCAAGTATCATTGCCGTCATTGCCGCCCGAAATTGGAACATGTTTCAAATGGATGTCAAAAATGCTTTTCTCAATGGAGACATAAATGAGGAATTTTATATGAAACCTCCTCCGGATACACTCATTCACCTCATCAAGTATGCAGACTTCGCCGTGTTTCTATTGGCCTCAAACAAGCTCCTCGAGCTTGGTTTGCCAAATTCAAATTTACACTTACCGACTTTGGTTTCACTTCCGGCTCTTATGACTCGGTCTCTTTATTCGGAAGACTCACTACCGGTGTAACACTTCTACTCCTTTTACGTAGATGATATGATCATAACCGGAATGACTCTAATGGAATTATTGATCTCAAGCAAGCTTCAGTCATCAATTTGAAATGAAAGACCTCGTCATCTCTATTACTGGGTCTAGAAATCTCATCTCGATTCTCAAGGATATTATCTCTCTCAAGCAAAATACTCTTCCGATATTCTTAATCTAAGCCGTCTTACCGATTGCAAACCGCATCAACACCTCTAGAAACCAATGTCAAACTTACTCCATTAGATGGTACTATTCTCTCGATGCCACATTATACAAACAACTAGTAGGCGCCTTGTTTATCTCACAAGCCACTGTCCGACATTGCCTACGATGTTCATCTAGTTAGTCAATTCATGTTTGCTCCACTGCCTACCCATTATAATGCGGTTCTTCGCATTCTTTGCTACATCAAAGGCACCATGTTTCACCGCTTTCCACTTCTCCAACAAGTCTAATCTTCTTCTTTTCCACCTACTATGATGTCGATTGGGCAAGTGACCCAACTAACCGATCGTCGCTTCTACCACCGGATATTGTTTCTTTCTTGAAACTCTCTTATATCTTGGCGAAGCAAGAAACAATCTCTCACTTCTCGATCTAGCACCGAAGCCGAATATCGTGCTCTCACGACACCACTCAAGAACTTCTTTGGCTCCGTTGGTTACTACTGAGCATGGGTGTTCTCCAATCAACTCTTAACTATCCTATATTGTGACAATCGTAGTGCTATTCGACAATTGCTCACAATAATGTATTTCATGAACGAACAAAACATATCGAGATTGATTGTCATTTTGTTCGTCAGCATGTTCTTCAAGACATTGTTTGTCTCAAATCAATGTCCTCCACAGATCAAACAGCTGACATCTTCACCAAATCTCATCTACCAGGCAGATTTCAAGAATTAGTTTCCAAACTCAAGTTGATTGTTTCTCTTCCTCCTTGAGTTTGAGGGGGGATGTTAAGTTATATTTGATATTGTAATTCACTTCACTTGTACTATACTTCCACTATTTCACTTGTACTACACTTGTTACAATCCTATAAATAGGGTTCTCTATGTACATTCTAAACACATCAATACAACATTAAATCATTCTTTCTTGTTATCTCTCTATACTCTTCACATTATCAATGAAAATATTATGAAAAAATATGTTGATCACTTATTCATGCATTTGTTCAACTAGGTCATACATGTTACAGAGCAAAAAATAATGATGAAATCACAAAACCAAACGTTTTGGATAACAACCTATTCACTAAATAACACTAAGAGGATTCGAACTAATTAAATGGCCAATATGATTATAAGACATTACTTTTATTATTAAATCACTGAAGTAAATGATGGGCGTATTAGTTTCTATTGGTCTCGAAAAAGTGATACCACCAAGTTGGCCTTATGTGCAGAAAGTAAATTCTGTCACTTAAATTATTTCGTTGATTTATTGTTGAACTTGAAGGTCTACTGCCCTTTCACTTCAATAGTGAAAAGATACAGACATACATGCAATAAAACTGGGATCTGAATGTTTTGAGAAGTTATAATTAACCTTTCATGTCCTTCACCAAAAGTACCCTGTCTTCATCTCCTTTTCACTTTATCTTCAAATTTTGTTCCCAAAATTATTGAGACACATCGATACGCACTAGAATTGTACCATAAGCTCTTCACTATTGTACAATATACAGAGACCTATTTGCAAATTAATGTCATTTGTTCTTTAAACCTTATCTTATTATATTGGCAAAAGAATTGCATGGCTAGCTAGAAAGTGAAAAGGCCTAAGCTTCATTGTTTTCTTTCGTTGTTTCTTTTTCTCTTTTATTGAAAATTTACCATCAAATAGGAACTAGCCACTAAGACCAAGCCAACTACTAAATTATTAGAATTGAAAATTCAAATCAACAAACATATTATTGCAACGTTATTTCATAAAAATAACATTATTTTTATCTACTTCAAATATTTTTACAATTAAAAAAGGTCTTATCTATAACACCATCTAATTAGATGTTGTTCAAATTTAATTAATTTCATTAAATTTATTTAATATTAAATATTATCTAATTAATTAGATCTATTTTATATTATTGTAATGTTATTTTTATTGTTTTAAGTTTAAAATGATATTATATTTTACATTTTTTTAAAAAAGTTTTATAAAAAAAAGTCCAAAAAAGTTGAAGAAAAGATCATTATTACGTTTTACATGTATATACATAACTAGAATATTATTTTCAACTAGGTAAGTAATTTATATTTATTTATACTTTTGTTAAAAGTTGTTTAAGAATTTGTTTTTTAAGAAAATAAATATACACGCTTCTATCAGAAAGCATAAAATATGCTTTATAAGTTATAAAAACACTTGTTATTTGGTCTTAAAGCAATTTTTACAAGTTATAATAATCATAAACAAACTTAGGAAGTATAAAATGTGATTTATAAGTTATAAAAACACTTATTATTTGGTCTTAAAGCAATTTTTACAAATTATAATAATCATACAAAAATTTATAAATATTTTATAATAATTTTAATTTACTATTTGTGATTTCTAATTAAATAATTAATTTTATCATTTTTAAATATTTTGTGAAAATAACCACCAATATATTAGATAATATTTTTTACTTTTAGTGATTTTAAAGTAAAAAATAAAAAAAAATCATCTACAAGTTCTTAGGTAGCATTTTCTGTTTTATTATTATTATTTATCACAAATTTAAAAAATTAATAATTTTTTTGGCTCTTAATGTGTTATTTTATACACATTTTTGCATATCAATTCTTTCACATCAATATATATTTTATTATTATAATAAGTTAAAATTATTTAATTTATTTTTATTAAAAAATATTGACTTTCTTTATATTTTTGGGATTTTTATGGTTTTTTTTATGATTTTTATTTGATAAGTATATGTATTTAGAAATATTTGTGTATGTATTTAGCAGAAGTGGATTTACTTAGTATCTCAATGGATGTAACTAGAAAGAAAGACCCAAAATGGCGCTC
The DNA here is from genome assembly GCA_033030585.1 of Hippophae rhamnoides. Lineage (NCBI taxonomy): Eukaryota > Viridiplantae > Streptophyta > Magnoliopsida > Rosales > Elaeagnaceae > Hippophae > Hippophae rhamnoides. The sequence continues at coordinate 27,548,183 of CM065433.1, forward strand.
CTAGTGCAGTCCTCAAGCCCCAACAGACACGTCATTTTTTGTGGCCGTTCTACCCTAGTACGACTTGTCATGGACATATGTGAACCTCCTCGGCCAACGTACGCGCATTGTTCACCTTCAAATCCCATATCAACACATGGCATCATATATGTTAATCCTTAGCGCAATTTTCGCGCCATGTATCATTTTACCCGTGATTTTGTGAATTATAAGTCCCAACACCTCTAAAATATATCATTCTTTTTTTCAATATAAATATAAAATAACACACATAAAAAAACGGTATTAGAATTACATGAAAATTAAGGAAAAATTGTAAATTCAAGTTGGAAGCATCAATTAAGAAAGTGATTAAAAAAATAATCAAAAGAATTGAAAAGCTAAATTAAAGATAAAAATCCTAAGATTTGTTGACATTTATTTTATTGTTTTCATGAATAATATTCTTAATCTATTATTTTCTACGAGTAGTTAATTTTATAATTGATTGTGTATGATTTCAAAAAACTAGACATGAATTTTAATATTTAATAAGATCTATAATATTCTATTATCTATTATTTTTTATTATGTATTAATTCTCAGTTTTAATTTTTGTTTGATTTTATTTGATTATTTAAGTGTAAAATTAAATAATTAAATTAATTCATCTTTAATCAATTTAATTGATTGAGTATATAATTAATTGATCAATTTAAATAATAAGTCATAAATTACTTGCAATGAAAATTAATACTCAAGATAATTAAACCGAACTTGTGTATTTAATGTTGATCCAATTTATTTATTAAAATTGAATACTTTTGATAGATTAAATTTACAGAGCTTATTTTAGGTTGTCTATTAGAAATAATTTAGATTAAGAGTTTTTTCAATTTAACGAATAAATAAGAAGAGGTGGAGACTTTCACGCTTGTTAATTTCTCTAAGTTGATATAGTCAAAAGAATAGGAGAATATAATATGCTTATGTTAATATGCAATACCTATTAGTAATGGAGAATAATCCTAGAATCATTCTTTTATTCCAATCTTTATTGTAATCTTTATATTTTATTTTTATTTTTACTAATTTTTGGTTGTTAGATTTGATATTAAGTTTACAAAATCAAAACCCCATTTAATAAATAAGAATTCGTTTTCAAAATCCTCTAGGAGAAAGACATTTACTTGTTATATACTAATTTAAGACATATTAAGAAATTTACAATAATGTTTAAATTGATGATTCATCTAAATGCATTAATTTTTAGTTCCATATTGTCAGAGATTTTCATTAAATTAACTTTTTTGACTTTTATTTATTTATTTAATATATATATATAAATTAAAAAAATCTTATTAAAAAATATTTTCTTTATTTTTATTTTTATTTATTTTACTTAATTTGTTTATAATCTTTATTTGCATTTTAGAGTCTAAGTGAATAAACTCATGCTACAATTTGAGATTAAATTCACATACTACATAATTTCTTGAGCAAGCAATTCAAACAGATTTACCAAGTTCAAGCGACTCATTTGACAATTTTGATCATTCTATCCACGTAAAAGGCTGTGAATAATCTCAATTAAACTCTTTGGGAAATTGCAACACAGACTTTAAATCAACAACTATTATGCATTCATTATGATGACAACAATGATACTTTTGAATTGAAGTTTGGCATGATTATTCTCTTGCCTACTTTTCGAGGTCTAATTGATGAGGATCCAAATAGGTATCTAAAGAAATTTTATGTGGTCTATTCTAGCATAAAACCCAATGGCACTACTGAAGAACAAGTTAAACTTAGAGTACTCACATTCTATTAGAAAATAGTGCTAAAGAATGGTTGTATTACTTACCATCTAAGACTATAAATAATTGAAATGAGATAAAGACAACTCTTCTTGGAGAAATATTTTCTAACATCTAAGGCCACTCTAATAAAAAAAAAGAAATTTGTGATGTTCAACAATACAATAGGGAGACTTTATATGAGTATTGGGAGCAATTCAAGAAATCATATGCAAGTTGCCCTCATCATCAAATAAGTGAGCAATTCTTAATCCAATACTTCTACGAAGGATTGATACCCCTGGATAGAAGCATGATAGATGCAGCAAGTGGTGGAGCTTTGCAATACCAACGGTCACAAGAATATAAATAATCTTCACAATAATAATAGAATTACTCTAGTTATAAAGGAACATGTCAAATTTACAAAAAAGTTGGGCATAATGCTCGATTTTGAAAATTCAGGTATGCACCAACACCTCAATCCAATGATCCAAAAAGCCAACAATTTGCTTTTCCATAATAACATTTTTTGTTATTTTATCCTGGGCCAAATATGTCCCTTAGATCTATTATGCCTTTATACAAATCACAAGTTAATCTGTAATAAGTAACTAACACCTCTTAGTCACTACCCTTACCACTATCAATTTTTCGACCAATTTTCCCTTCACTGGATACATCTAAACTTAACTTTTCACAACATACTCCTCAGCTTAGCGATTAGACTACTCAAGGTATTAGTTATATTGCTTCTGAAAGTAATCACTTTATGTCTCAATATATGCCTGTGTATGAATAGTATCCTTAATGTCCTCTTTATCACCCTTAAGCTTATAATGCTATGATTGCAATACCTATAATGCATCATGATCCTATTTCGTATATAGATTCTGGGGAGAGCCATCATCTCTCTTCCAATAGCACTAATCTCACACAGTCTGTCCCATATCCATGACATAAAGCTATGCTATTAGGCAATGGTAAGTCAGCTTTTATTTCTCTTATAGGTTAAGGAAATGTAGTTAATGGATTTTTTTTAAACTCAATAATCTTACACATACCTCAACATGTCAAGAATTTAATTTCTATGTGACAAATGTGCATAGATAATGGTGTTGTAGTATAATTCTTTCTTAACTCCTTCTATGTGAAGGAGTTGAGCCAGGAGAAACTGTTGTTGATATGAGGAGTCGATAATAGATTATACATGTTTCCCAACCATATTCCTCAGTATCCAATGGTTAATATCACATCAAAGACTTTGGATCAGGTTGTTTTTACTATTATTCAATGTGATAAAGCTACACTAGATAGTATAATCTGGTATAATCGATTGGTTCATCCACATTTTCCTATGTTGCAAAATGTTTTACTTGATATTGATAAAACTTGTTCTCATAATTGTGACACTAATTTGTGTGGTGCTTGTAAATTGGGAAAATTATATAGACTTTCAAGTACTCATAAACATGAAAGATCTAGATAAGCTTTTGAAATTGTATATATTGATGTTTTGGTACCTTCTCCAGTTATTGTGGATAATGGTGTGAGGTATTTTATCTTATTTGTTGATGATATCACTAGATTTCAATGGTTATTCTTGGTACACAAAAAGAATCAAGTAGCTCAGATTTTCTTACATTTTGAGGCCTTAGGTGAAAGGAAATTTAATAAAAAGATTCAACAGCTACAATTTGATGGAGGAATAGAATTTAAGACCTTACAACTTCACTTGTTTGAAGGAGTTTATAAGAGAAGGATTACCTATCCATACACTCCATCTTAAAATGGAGTTATAGAAAGAAAAAATAGACATACAGTGGAAATTGGGCTATCAATGATGATCAGGGACCTTCTAAGATTCATAGTAACAAGTCTCCTTTTGAGTTATTGTATCATCAAAAACCATATTATAAATCTTTGAAATTGTTTGGATGTTTAAGCTTTCTCTATAGTAGACCTTACTCAAGCTCGAATCTAGATATAGGATATGTGTCTTGTGTATTTTTAGGATACCCTGAGCATCAAAAACGATATAATTGTTTAGATCTAGCCATAAAGATGTTGTATGTGTCTTTTCATGTGATGTTTAATGAATGTGAGTTCCCTTATGTGTCTGTTGATATGCCATCATAAATTTAAGTTTTAAACTCTTATACACGTGTTCAAGTTCCAACCTATGCATTTTGTTCAACTACCTCAATCATATGGTCAAATTAAGACAATTTATAATGTCCTTAATATACTCATGTGATGTTTAATGAATGTGAGTTTTCTTATGTGTATGTTGGTATGCCACCATTAGTTTAAGTTTCAAACTCTTATACACATGTTCAAGTTTCAACCTATACATTTTGTTCAACTACCTCAATTATATGGTCAACTTAAGACAATTTATAATGTCCTTAATCTACTACCCAAAGTTATTTTTTGTCTATTGACACTTCTACCCCAATACTTTAAAGACACTTCTCTAACACCTAGAACAACATCATCTTATAAATGTCCTGAGATTAATGTTTCTTCACTACCTTATTTTCAATCTATCTCATCTACCTCATATCAAAGCTCTTTACAAACTTTTTGTTGATACAAGTTTGTTAATAACAGAACTGAAACAATATTACCGAAAAACCTGGTATGAACTGCTTGGGTTGAGTCACGGACTAGGTCTCTCTCTTTAAGACGTTTCGCGGCTCTGCCCAATTTGTGCAAGCAAACACAGTCCCATCGTCCACAGGATAAAACAGTCCAGAATCTTTTTTTCTCTGTCTCGGAACTTCACTGCACTGATGAAGACCGGAATGCTACACCTGAAAAAATTTGTTGCTTGGAAAACTAAAAAAATAACTTAGAGTTGCAGAGAGAATTGTTTATCGTGAGAATTGCTTTGCGAGATTGTGTTGTAAATGAGAGCTGAAGCCCTCTTTTTATAGGTTTTAGAAACCGTGTGACAATTATGAATAAAACGGTAATGTCTGGGAATTAAGAGCGTAACGGCCATTCTTAGTAATGAAGAGTAACGGTCATTCTGAGTAATGAAGAGTAACGACCATTTTCAGATTAAAGACGAGTAACAAATATTTTTGTGAGTAAATACGAGCATCGGCTCTTTTTCTGAATAAAGAAGACAAATGGCCATATTCTTAATAAAAGAAAATAACGGTCATTTTTATAAAGAAAAAAATATATATATAACAACCATTTTTGTAAGTGGAAAAGTTTTCCTTAAAAGAATATTTTACCAAAAAATAAAATACCACCTCACCTCACACACACGCACACACACTTGGACTCGTCTTGGCTCGGCACGGCATGGCCGGTTGGTCGGACGGCGGTGGCGGCGGCACGCGCATGCATGTGTGTGGTATCACATTTTCCTAGGTCCTCTCCTCTTCCACAAAAGTGGGTGCCCCTTGGGGCCCAATCCCAATAGCCAACTCTTCACTATTTATACCTCTTTAAAATAATGTAAAAAATCAATGTGAGACAAGGCACATTTCCCAACAATCATTTTTTTATTAAATTTCATCTTTTTTTCAACAATCCCCCACTTGAATTATATATATATAAAATAATTTTCATCAAGCAACCGATCAATTATGAGATTGTGCATAAGTGAAAAGGTGTCTATCAACTTGAACCTTTGCAGAGTGTTGATGCTTTAGAATATACTAGAGTAACTCATAGTTTTGAACTCTATCTCTAACAATCATCACACACACAACCTTTCCAAGGTGTAGTTCAAAAAGCTCGTGCTTTACGGCCATGCAAGTGTATCCTAGTATAGTGAACGCTCTAGTAAATTTTGCCTAAAAAATTTTCATAGGAAGCGACCACACTTCCACATTCACATACGTGAGTCTATCAAGAGTACTCCTGTAGCTATGTACTCCACTCCACATAGAGTATAGAACTCATTAAGAGTTTAACAATTAACTCATCCTTTTCTATCGCTTCGGGACTTCATGCTTTCAACAATATATAATGGGATTTGATAAAGAGCATGATACATCTCATATCACTTCATGACTTGTTATTACCCTTTCGAACTTATTTCTGGGATCTCCGGCCATAAGTCAAGTTACCATAATAAGTTGACTCTTCATTCTAAGTGGCATTAATCCCATTCCTTTCGAGGTTTTGAAAACCTTTTCTCTTGTAATCCTTTCACAAAAGGATCTACCAAATTTTCATCGAACGCATACGATCCACTCTTACAGCCTCCCGTAGAGAAATTCTCTAACAAGACTACGCTTACTTCTGACTGTCAGTGCCTCTTTGCCATTGTAGTAACGGTTCCGAATCTTTGTAATAGCTGTACTATCGCTCAGGATCAAAACATTAGTATCGATCTTTCCCACAAAGTGGATCTTAGCTAACAGAGATCTTTAGCTACCGCTTCTTCACTAGCAAAGTTGGCTAGTGCTATCATTTCAAACTCCATTGTGACGAGCCAATATTTTTTGTTTCTTAGACTTCCAGGAAATAGCTCTACCAGCTATGTTAAAAATATAGCCACTAGTTGCTTTGGAGTCTTTTGATAAAGTGTTCCAATCTACATCGTTGTATCCTTCTAAAACAGCGGGAAACTTTTTATAATGTAATCCAAGGTTCATAGTTCTCTTAAGGTATCTCATAACTCTTTCAATAGCATTCCAATGCTCTATACTCAGGGTTCTACCGGTAAACCTACATAGTAGTCCCATAACATAAGCTATGTCGTGTCTAAGTAATCGCAGCGTAACAAGCTACCGATGATGCTCGCATACTCAGTTTGTCTAACACTATCTCCTATATTCTTGAACAACTTTACACTAGGATCGTAAGGAGTACATGCATGTTTACAGTTAAAGTAATTATATTTCTTTAAGATCTTCTCAATGTAGTGAGATTGATCTAGAGAAATTCCCTTTTCAGACCTAGTTATTTTTATACCAAGGATTACACTAGCTTCTCCGAGATCTTTCATATCAAAATTAGCTCTTAACAATGTTTTCACTTTATTCACAACATAAATATTTGATCCAAAAATAAGCATGTCATCCATATATAAACATATAATAGTGCAAATATTATCTTCTAATTTATAATAAATGCATTTGTCACTTTCGTTTATTTTGAATCCATGTGAGATAACTAGATTATCAAAATTTTCATGCCATTGCTTAGGTGCTTGTTTTAGACCATAAAGAGATTTATCTAATTTACAAACTTTATTTTCTTGACCTGGGATAACAAAACCTTCAGGTTGATCCATATAAATTTCTTCTTCTAAATCACCATTTAAGAAAGCAGTTTTAACATCCATTTGATGTACTACTAAATCATGGATAGTTGCTAGAGAGAAAAGTACACGTATGAAGTTATTCGTGTAATTGGTAAAAAGGTATCAAAGAAATCTACATTTTCCCTTTGCTTATATCCTTTAACTATAAGACGAGCTTTATATTTTTCAATAGTACCATCAGGTTTTAATTTCTTTTTTAGTATCCATTTACATCCAATGGTTTTGCAACTAGGAGGTAAGTCAACTAAATGCCAAGTCTTATTATACTCAAGTGAGTCCATTTCATCATTTATGGCTTCTTCCGATAAGTTGGCATCTAAAGAAGATAATGCTTCTTTAATAGTTTGGGGATCTTCCTCTAAGGTATAAGCATAAAAATCAGACCCAAAATCCTTAAGGGTTCGAGCTCGTTTACTTCTTCTAATTTCAGGGTTTAATTCTTCAGTTTGTTCACTAGTTCTAGTTATAGGTAAACTACTAGAAGACGAGCCCCCACTATTCTTAAATTTAAAGGGAAACCTATGTTCATAGAAATTAGCATCATTTGGAAATCAGCATCATTTGATTCTATAACTACCTGATCTTTTAAGTCATAGAATTTATAAGCTTTACTATTCACAGCATATCCTATGAATACACATTCATAAGCTCTACTAGCAAGTTTATTTCTTTTAGGATCAGGGATTCTAGCATAGGCTAGACAACCGGAAGGTTTGAAATAAGTTAAATTAGGTGTGTTATTTTTCAAAATTGCATAGGGTGAAATTTTATTTGTAGATTTAGGCAGTTTATTTAGCACACATCAAACAGTTAATAAAATTTCTCCCACCAACGGGAAGAAGACCAGTAGTTTAATAAAATTGCAACAATAACCGATTTAGTAAAAGTTCTATTTTTTTCTTTCAGCCTTTTGCCATTCATTTCAGAGAATAAGGTGCAGCTTTTTCATGAATGATTCCATGAGTTTTATAAAAATCATCAAGATATTGGAATCATATTCGGTGCCTCCATCACTAAACCTTTTTATTTTCCTATTAAGTTGATTTTCAATCTCACCATAAATATTTTAAACATGTCAAACGCTCACTTTTATTTTTTCATTAGATATACATAAGTGTAATCAACAAATATCTATAAAAGTTATAAAATAATGTTTTCCATTTCTTGTTAAATTTCCATTAAGTTCACATATATATCGAATGAATTAATTCTAAAGGTTCAGATTTCTAACTACCGATTTATGTAAAGTTTTGGTTATTTTAGCTTGACTACAAAAATCACATTTTTCAAAATCATTTAAAGATAGTTTAGGAATTAGTTCTAAGTTACCTACGTTTCTTGACATGCGTATTAACATGACAAAGTCTAGCATGCCAAATATTAAAAGAACTCAACATGTAGTTATAAGATGAGGTTTTATTGATTTCAACGTTTAATTTAAACATGCCATCAACGGCGTACTTTTCCAACAAATATATTATTTTTAGTTATAGTATATAAATCAGCCCTATAGTTCGAGTAAACCCACTTTGTTAAGATAGCTCGAAACCAAGTTCTTCTCTCATCTCTCGAGTATCAGCAGACATCTTTCAAGACGACAGCTTTTCTAGAGGTAAACTTCAATACCACCTCACCCAAGACTACAAAGAACTTTAGTGGAATTGGGGTCATTTGCCCAAAGAAGATTCTTTCTTATCCTCGAATCGACAGGACTTGAACATGTCTCGATCATAGCAAACACGGGCGAAGCACCGTGTCCACCCACCACCCTGGATCCACCAACAAATCGACTTCGTATATGATAGCAATAAGTTGATCTTCTGCAAGGTTCTACCGCTGGCAGGACGATTCCCTGCTCCGAGCAGCTTTCAGCTGCTGGCTGTTATATAACTATAACACATGAACGGTTATTCCTTAAGTGGTCGAGGTCCATTCTGTGAGGATAGTTTCTATTTCTATTTTGGTGGTTGCACATTCGGGTTATTATTACGATTCGAAGTTTTCATTTCTACCTTTAGGTTTCGTAATTGTATGAGGTTTCTTATTGGTATTGTTATTCGAGATCTACGAGTATTTCATCTCTTTCGTCTTATTTTCGGCTTCTTCTTCTATTCTTAACCTGGTTATAAGACTTTCTAAAGAAAATTCTTAGTTTTATGCCTAAGTGTATTCTTAAAATCTTTCCAAGCAGGGGTAATTTATCTATAATAACAATGTACTTGAAATTGTTCATCTAAAAGGCATACCTTCGTGGGTTATTTCGTGCTATCTTCCTCAGTTCGCAATGTGATCGAGCTTCCATTGATTTGCCATCAATCATTTGAAACTTCATGTACCTACCCACGATATTTAGTTGGCCTAGCTTCTTCAAAGATCGCATTTTTCGTTAAGTGCTTCCCAAATTTCCTTAGTAGCATTTATCGTAGTTATAATAGTCATACAGATCATCAGCTAAACCATTAAGAATATAATTTTTGCATAGAAAATCATTTTGCATCCAGGTGTCTAAATCCTTAGTTGTATTGGGTTTTCAATAGTAAGGGCAGAAACGAATTTTTTCATGGTTAAGAAAAATAACATTTTTTGTCTCCATCTTTTAAAGTGTAGTCCCTCAAAACGGAATGGTTTGTTTAGATCAGCTAACATTTCAAGACATGGCATTGAAATACGCCTTAAAAATTATTGATACAAGTTTGTTAATAACAAGATCAAACAATATTACCGAAAAACCTGGCAGAATCATTGGTCGAGTCGCTGACTAGGTCGCCTTTTAAGACGTTTCGCTGCTTTGCCCTAATTTCAGGTAAGCAAACACAACCCCGTCGTCTCAGTGATAAAACATCCTGTAATTTTTTTTCTCTCCGTCTCGAACTTCACCGCATCACGGCAAGACCTAATGCTACACCCGAAAAAAATTTGTTGCTTCTGAAACTAAAAAATAACTTAGAGTCGCAGAGAAAATTGCTTTCACGAGATTGTCAGGAGTTGTAAATCAGAAATAAGCCTCTTTTATATAGGTTTTAGAAACCGTGTGGCAATTATGAATAAAACGCAATGTCCGGGAATTAAGAGCATAACTAGCTATTTCCGAGTAACGCACACGCATTCTCAAAGACGAGACGGCATCGGCTGGCGACGCGCGCGTGATATCACATTTACCTAGGTCCTTTCCCCTTCCACAAAAGTGGGTGCACCTTGGTGCCCAATCTCAATAACCAACTCTTCAATATTTATACCTCTTTAAAATAATGTAAAAAATCAACGTGAAACAAGGCACATTTCCCAACAATCAATTTTTTATTAAATTTTATTTTTTTTCCGACACTTCTTCAAAAAATGCCAATAATACTTATCCAAGGGTTTATGATTCTGATGGAATTAATCTTACAATTTATTTACCTCCTCTTTCTCCCTTACAACAAACAATTATTATAAATGATGTGAAATCAACGTAACAAATACATAAACCTCCTATCTCTAATAATATAGATAGTATGCACGTAAGGGTTAAAACTGGTGTGTTCAAACCAAAAGCCTTGAATATAACAATTATCTTACGTATTCATATCACTGTAAAAGAAGCAATGAAACATAAAGAATGGATGGATGCAATGCATAAGGAGTTGGAAGCTCTTATGAGAAATGGAACATGGGATTTAGTTTCACCTCAAGATAATCAGTAAAAGATGGATTTTTGTTGATTAGCTAACAATTGAAATGCAAATTAGAGAGTCACATATGATTATAATTATATGAATTATATGGTGTCAGTAAAGTAATTTTTATCGCTCATCATGAGTACCTGAGAACTTAAAAATATTATATCTCAAAATATAATGATAAACAAAGCATCAAATTTATACAAGTATTAGCTGCTCTAACAAACTGTAAGTATCAAAAAGAAAAAAAAACTTAACTCTAAATGGAAAATACAAAAATAGATAAGACTTTTTTTCCACTTATTTATTTCTTTTGTTGTGTTATTTGGAGTGATATTTCACATTTATGTATACATAGAGCTCACACCAGGAAAAAGGACAAAAGGATTAAAAGGAATATGGATTAAAGTTTTTAAGAAATATTAAATTAAATTAATTAAATAAACACAACCGTTTTAAGACAAAAGAATTAAAACCTTTAAAGTTAAAATGGATTAATGATACTAAACGATTTTGTAGAGAAGATTAAACTAAATAAATTAAAGAAACAAAACTGTTTCCCTCATTTGAGAGAGACCAGTCGTCAATTTTTTTTTAATAACATATTAATTTTCGTTCAAAGAACTAACAAATAATTGTACGATTTTTTTTTTAATATGAATATAATTCTTATTAATGTAAATTATAAGAATTTGTTAAAATAAATAAAATTTATATTAAATAATTAATAAAATCCAACAAATCATTTAGCATCATGTAATGTTTTTAATGATATAATTCTAAAATATGAGAAATATAAGAAATTTTGTAATTTTAATTTCAAATTACTCGACAGTTTTTTTATAATTTTTTTCTTGTATAACTGTCATGCAAGTAAAATTTAAATAAATTAATAGAAATATATATTTATCAAAAATCGATGTAACTAACCGTAGGGAACTTGAATTAAAGAGCAAAGACTGTAAATATGGTGAATAAAAGATTCGGTGGTATTTATATCTAATAATAAAATGGATAAAAATAACATGGTTAATAATTAAAAGATACAATCTGAATATATATATATATATATATATATATATATATATATATATATTAAAAAGATTAAAATAACTTAAATTTAATCAATTTATGATTTAATATTTAAGATTTAAAGTTTAACAATTAATAAATAGATATGATTAGTAAGTTAATATTTTTTATAAATTTACATTCTAATTAATATAATCATATTTTATCCATTTTAATGTTAGTAGTAAATAAGGCTTATATCTAAAATTGGTTTATATTAATCGGAGGAATACCTCTTTAATATTTTAACATTTTAAATTTTTAAATAATGGTAAGCTTATAAAAAAAATATTAAGTCGTTTGTATATAATGTTATTAGGTTTAGAAAATTTATAATTAATCCTAAGCTTTAATAGAAAATTAAAAGCTTCCAAATCTTTAATTATTTATTATTTATTTTTATAACCTTTATATCTATTAAATAACATAATTTTATTGGATGTATTTTTGAATAAATTTAACTAAAGAGATTGTGTTAAATTTAATTGGTTGAAATTTATTTTAATCTTTAATTTTATAGATTATTAATAAAATTATAAATTAATGAGTATTAAATTGTATATTTTTCGAGACCACTCAAATTACAATTTAAATTTTAAAAACTTAATAACAAATAGTAAGGGTTTAAGAGCAAATTAAAAGCTTCAAAGTAATTTAGATATGGGTAATTATAAATTTAGTGAACTATTAAGGGAAAAAAAACATTGTATGTGTTATCCAGCATTTCTATAATAAACTGACATCACCCTTTGAAGATTAATAAGAGGATTTCAGGAACTCTTCACCTACAATTTGTCTTGTAAACTATAAATAATGAATTTTATATATATAAGAAGAAAAAAAGCTTATCTACATTCATATTAATACACCTTTGAAAAAGATTTTAGCAACTAGGAGTTTTGAAATATTATATCATCAAATCTTAATTTAATATATTATCAGTTGTATTATTTAAAACCTAACCTCTAGCTTTCACTTTACAATAGTTTAAAGTGGCTTCTTAAATCCAAAAACATTGTCATTTGCGTCCTTGTTTGTTTTATGGCTTACACACACATCCTAAAGAGAAGATGATAAGGGGACCTTCTTTCCACCATACATATTTACAAAAAGTGACTCAAAACTTTGAACTAATGAATACCACCAAAAACAGTTTCACAAAAATAGAATAATAGCCCACCATTTTGTACAACTACTCTTTGCTAACTAAAATAAAATATATATATATATATATATATATATATATATATTTACAAGGCTAAAAAAGTTTTTAAGAAAAGGATAAGCTATTAACATATTAAAGCAGCCTTCTTTCTCTCTTTTTCTCTCTCTAGCTAGTGGCTTAGCCCACCATTTTGTACAACTATTTCCTTATCTTATTTCCTTTCATACCAGTTAATTAAATTATAACATCTCATACAAATATGAAAAAGTAAAAATAGAGAAAATCTAATGATAATTTTGAGTGAAAGTATATTACATAACCTTTTTCATTAGAAGATAATGTTAAAAATTCTTTAAGACCTCCTAACAAAAGTGTCCATTAATTGCATTTACCGGTTATTTCCTATTTGGTTTTTATGCATCTCCTCCTTCTTAATATAGGTAGGTGCAATTACATTGATCAGATTAGGGTATTAATCGTATCGTATTTATTTATATCGTGTTATAGATGTTTGTTTTCACGCTATTTATATTTGTTTTTATAAGTTATAATTTGAGACAAAACATAAAACACGAATGGCATAATTAACAACCTGGTTGTACATGATTTTCTTCTTTCAATTGTTTTTACAATAGTCGTATGGTTCATGGTTTAATCCTAGCAACACATATGTTGTTTTAACTTGGGTATCTATCAATTCAACATTATGTCATGCATATATGAGAAGAAGATGAAAAAAATGTCAAAATCAGCAACACATATATTGCATTATTTAAAAGGTGATTGACATATTGTATGTTTAGGAGTTTCTTGGCTGGCAAAGTTTAAAGGCCATCCATGAAACCAAGACAATCTAATTAATTGTTTATCAATCCATCACACGTCTCAAGTTCCTTAAATTAATTATTTTTCAGAGAAATCTTAAATGCATACTCATTTATATGTTTAAATTTTTGTTAAAAAATATCTTAATTTTTAAAATTATTTTATTATAAATGCAAATTTATTTATAATTAACATTATTTTTATTTTCAATCCGTTCACATCCAAAAAGAATAATAAGCATGTAGTTTCGTATAGATTCAAGTCTCACTAATAATTGTATAAATAGTATATATCAATTATTAAAAAAGTAGTCCAGCTCCATATTTCTTATCAGTATCATATTGCTATATCATTTCGTTTTAAACCATAAGTTTGGGTATTAATTATTAATTAAAATAATATAATTAATTTTTCATTTTTAATTAGTTATCATATTAATTATAATAATATAACAATTTACAATAAATAGATTTTTGCTTTAAACCTTTTCTTATTAGTACCAACCAATGTGAATAGAGTTGTTAATGAGACAACGCGGGATCAGAGACTTTTTTCTTTCTTTCCATGATTTAGAATTTTTTACATCCTTACTTAGAATCCTTGGGAAGACATATAAACGATCTTCAATGGGGGAACCAAGACCTTAAATGAAAAACATAAATACAAGTAATATTTTAAATACTATTTTTTTTATTATATAAGAAAATTTTTAGTCAATAAAATTAAAAATAAATAATATATATTTATATAATAGGAAGAAAAATAAAATATATATAATAATAAATACATTATCCTTTTTATATTAAAAAAATATTGATAGAATCTTGTTACAAATTAATTTGAAATAACAACAATAAATTATAAAATAATTATAAGATTTTTGATTTTTTTTATAATTTAAATAAATAGCTTAAATCAATTTTATAAAAGAAAAATTATTTATGTTTTAATAGGATAAAAATATAAATTAAAAATAAAATATAAAATACATAATACATTACTTATGGTTAGTTAGAATTTAATGTAATTAAATCTATAAAATGTTTAAGAAATATTAATATGTTTATATATTTATTAAAATATGGTATATAATTTCTACCAAGAATGTGAGAATACAATTTTTGTCCTTAACTCTTCTTATATTATAAAATACGGATCCTTATTTTTTATTAAACGTTATTCAATTTGTTGTCCTTTTCTTACCTCCAACAAGAATATTATTTAAGTAATGAATAGAATTAGATATTAGTAATTTTATGTAGAGTTTATGATTATTAATTAGATTTAATTAAAATTCAAAAAATTATTAAATTTTTGACATAAATGATATATTTTAACCAAACAATATTTTTGTGTGATTCGAACGTATGATTTGAAATTAAAGAGGGGTGAATCTTATCGTCAGACCACTTTGAATTACAAATGATATTGAGTATTATAGTATCATGGATGGAGTATAAAAAATTAATTACATGTAATAATATATGTATATTTTTAACATTAAATAAAAAATTTATAAAAAAATAATTACATATATATTTTTAGCATTAAATAAATATTTTATTTATAATAATATATTATGTCTAATTTTTCTGTGCATAATTTAATATATCTTTGCATGTATCAATAATATTAAGCATAAAAGTGGACAAAAATAATGTAAATAAATCATGAGTAAAATGGTTAAACAAAGACATTTGTGTTAACGTATTTGACAAACATTAATTAGTTGCACATATATAATACTAATAGTACATGTTATATAAAATTATTTCTTAAATCAGTATGGTTTAATCCAAAAATATTTCATATATTTAAATTTAATTCATGATAATAAAATTTCAATGCCAAACATTATAAAAATAAAAATAAAAAAGAATCATAATGAGAAACTTAAAATTAAAGCTTTTAAGATTTTTATTCATATTGTTAAAGTTTTTTGTATTTTTTTTAACTCTAAATTTTAATTTAATCTAATATTATATTATTTTACATTTAATGTTAATAATTTTTTATTTTATTTGAAATTTATTAATATGGAAATTTTAATATTTTCAATAGTTTTTCATTAATATTTATCACTATTACAAAACTAACTCATTTCATCATTTCAAGAAAATGGATACAACAAGGGTAGAAAAAAATTATTTGTATTTGTTAGTCTTTTGATTTCTCAAAAAGATGTATTTTTAAATATACTCTCAAATTTTAAATTTTAAATCATATATTATTATTTTTATTTTAATACATTTCTTTTAATTTTAGCTTTAACACTTATGTTTGTATAATATTAATACTTATTAAATTATTATATTTTTATATTTTTATTTATGTCAGATAATTTTATTATAAGTTATAATGCATTAACTCTATATCTTTATTGTAACATAATATTAAAGTTTTTATCTTTAATTGATAAGAGTTTACTTTAACTCTTATCCTCTTACTAAATATATATTATTATGTATTTAATCCTAAATATTTATATTTAATTTTCTTTTTTTGTAAAAATTTATACTTCATCTACCTCTAAATATGTTTCTTGCTTCGCCCTGTATAGTAGTGTTATAAATTGTTTTTAAACAATAATTGTTTGGATTATATTACTTAAAATTTCTTTTTTGTTATAAATTTAATGGTTATTTGAATTTTAATTAATAAAGTCCAATCAATGATCATAAACATATACACATAAATAGTTTTGGTGCCATGGTGCCACAAAAACATTCTTAGTTATTTCATGTGTCAAACAAAGACAGTATGTTGGATAAGAAATATTAATAACATATAAATTTGTATATATTTTTTGTACTCACTTTTCGTGTTGTACCATGTATTAATATTATTTAAAAAATAAATTAATTTAGACTCATTATGTAACAAGTTATACTTTTTAAATTCGATTTTCTTGTGTTTGAAATTAGTTTTCTGTTTTTTAATTTATTTTGAAAAGGAAAACTAAAACTTGTTTTCTAAAAGGTTATATTTTCTTGTTTAATTTTTTATTAAGTCAACAAAATAAATATAACTTCAACTAATAAAATGCAAAATCAATTTAGGAAAATTTGAGTTAAAAGCATAATCATTTTAAACATAAAAATAAAATTAATTATAAAATAATATTATTTTTAAAAATTAGCATATAAAAATTAAAATTTAAATATAAAACTGATTACAAAATAATTACTTTAATTTTTAAAATATTTCTTATTATAACATGATATAAGGAAATTGTATTTGATAGATTGATGTAATATTATTATTTCTTTTCTCATGTGGCATGTTGCAGTACGCTAAGTGTTTTTTTAATATTCGAAACATCTTGAGTACGCGGGCATGTTAATTATATCTTAAAATGAATAATAAAATTTGGAGAAAAATACGAGTTAAGTTTTTTTATATTAAGTTTAATGTGCATTTAATTTAAAAAGGGGTAAATTCAAAATAAATAATATTTTTTATTATTAATTGATTTAAATATTATAAAATTCAATCCTTGAAAATTTACATAATATTCATTTTTGATATTATTTTTATTTTTATAAGGACTATGAGTATTGGCTATTTTTGTGGACAAAATATTTATCTGTAAATTTTTTTTAGGCCTACTATCAAGTCTATCAAGAAAAGCCAAACAAATGCTCGAGTTCCAAATAATTGTATTTCAAGTATATATTTGATAATTACGATACATATGATTATATTTATGCATTTAATAGCATATGCTTATAAATCTAAAATTATTTTTAGTGCTAAAATATGGAATAAGATATTCTAAAAGATATTAAATACATAAGATATTAAATAATATATACTCTAAAATAAGATATGTTAAAAGATATTAGATAAGATATATATACTATAAAATAAGATATGCTAAAAGATATTAGATAATATATACTTTAAATTATATTTGAAATCCTTATCATAAAAGATAGTATAAAATCTATTTTAAAAGAAATCTATTTTAAATGAGAGTTATCTTACTTAATGAGAATTACTAATCATATTTGTAATAGAAAAGATATTTATCAATTACATAGTATTAAGGATTTTAATTTTTCCTATAAATAAAACTCATTACTCATTGTTTCAATCAACCACACAAGAGTATTATTTTAATCTTCTTAATTTCTCTCTCTTGTTTTGCAAATATAAGATCATAATTCTTTAGGCTTCTTTATTTAATTAATCTATCAAATATTGGTGGTAATTTTTGATTGATTAAGAAGCCTAATTATTTTATGATATTTTGATAATATGTTCTTATGGCTTATTCTTTATTTTTGTTCTTAAATTGTTAGATCAAATAATTATTTTTGTCATATCATAATTATTTGATTTGATTATTAATCTTTAAAGAAGCTATTTTTATTGAACTTGTATTTGATATTTTTGTTCTAGGATTTGCTAGTTGATTTAATTTAAATGACATATGTTTTGAATCATCTAGTTAGGATTATTCATTATTAAATCCGTTCTAGAACACACACGGACACTTGTGTTTTTGTGCTAACTATTTTGCAGTTACTTCGGGAACGTATCTGATTGGCGAGGAGCTTATTGAAACGTTGGTTTGGAAACCGTTCACGCTAATATTGGAAACTGTGAAAACAGAACAGGGGCTCGTAAGTAAAGTACATTGGGGCAGTATCTTAGGGAGGGTAGCATAAGACCGAGTTTGTACTTGAACATTTGATTTTTATAGTAGAAAGTTAGGTGGTCCGGTTAACTGGTGATTTTCCTCTTAGGCCATGGTTATGACCTAGGTTGTTTTCATCTAAAAATATCGTGTGTTATTATTTTATTTTTGCACTTATATTTACACATGATTGCATGCCTAACTGGTTTGTTTAGGTTATTAAATTAGAAATTGGTAAAAATTAAAAATAACTTATTCACCTCTCTAGGTTAATTAGGTCCATAATTTATAAACTTTCAATTTTAATATTTTATTTTTTAAAATAAAATATGTATCTAAATAATTTTATGTTGGAACAATTTTGGTAAAAAATAAAATTATTGTGAGATATATTGGCTTGTATAGGAAGACATAAACCTATTATAGAAAGACAATAATATTATAATAAGGGTAAATTAATATCTTATTATAATATTGATAATTCTTACCTCCACACAATTTTAATAAAAAATAAAATCTAATTTAAATTTTCACCTAATTTAATAAATTAATCACTCAAAAACTAATATATTGGATTTATCCCCCTCAACAGTAATAAACAGAACAGAATGGCTTGCTTAGATGTGGCTTCAAATTCCATCCAACATTTCCGTGGATCTATTCATCCACCTTAAAATGCTCTTGATAACTTTCAATTTAATATCAGAATCACTCGTAATTACAAAACTTTATGGAAAGAGGACGTGATTAAGTATATTTCTATTTTAAAATAATATAGATTTTTGAGATTTTAATAATGTCATATTTTAAAAACATTTAAATCAAAGAAGATTGATCTTGTGTCATTTTTAACATTTAAATATTACATAAATCGTATTTGTTTACAAAATTATCAACCATTTATGTACATATCAACAACATATTAAACTCATATATTTTTAGTGTAAACTAACTTAAAACATATATAAGCACGGCATAAACTACAAAGCAATTCGCAAAATGGAGTCTATACATGATAGTACAACACATTCTTAAGAAAAAGCTTGTAAATTGGTAAATCATGGATTGGAAGCTCTATCATATCTGCTACTAATTATAAGTAAGAAGCCGACGTATATATGAATTACTTAAAATATTTATGAGTAGTTAAAATACATGAGATTATACAGAAAAACAATTACTAGCTAGTCACTGAGATTTAGCCATTTAGGCATGATGAGCAATGCCATCAAGTATCAAGCCGAATGGAGCAGCTGACCTACCTAGCTATGAGCAATGCCATCAAGTATCTTATCTGTAATATTTCAGTTTGTTAGTAATGTAATATAATTTTTCAACCACTTAATAAGGTACAAGAAATAAATTACAAATCAATGTTTAAAATAACGTTCGAATTTGTACTCTCACATATGTTAGTCCACCTATTAAATCAACCGATCTAGCTCATCTGAATTGATAATGTTGTTTACCGCTAAAAAATATTTTTATTTAAAAATTCTTTTTATTTTAAGGTATAGTTTTTTCGTATATATATATATATATATATATATATAATTAATAAATAATTATATTCGAATAATATTACCATCTACTTTCTCTAACTCACTTTAATTTCATATTTAACTTCTAGTCACTCCTATACTCTCAAAGTGTTGAAGTGTCACAGAAGATCTGCTGTATACTATTATTTTTATTGTAAACATAGAATTAATGGAAGGCAAGCTGGAGATATATCTTTGCTGTATATCATTGTTATTTGTTACATTATAATATTATGTAAACATAGAATTAGTGGAAGCTAAGTCTGGAAAGTAAAATAAGGCAGATTGTTTCCTTCCTAAGCATGACTCCTCTATATAATGATATATCTCCTGAAATGTAAAGGAGGATTGATATTCCATTAAATAAAATTGGGAGGGAAGGGAGCTTTAATGGGAGTTTTGTGTTCTTTATTCCATTAAATCAACATGGTATCAGAGCAGAGGATCAATCCTGGGAGGTAACAAACAATTTTTTTTTCTCTTTTCTTTCAGAAAAAATTGGTAGCAATTCTTTGTTTTTCCTTTTCCTCCAAAACCAAAAAAAAAAAAACTTGATCCAAAGCAATGTTCGAAAAAACCTCAGAATCAGGAGAAGTAGCAAATACCGTTACACTTTTGGAAAAATTGACCCAACTAGTAGCCATGCAACAAAATCAGATCATGGCCTTACAACAACCACAGATTAATACACTACCACCTGCTGCAATTGCAGTAGAAGCACCAATACACCTAAACCCGATTTCCATCAAATTAGATGACACAAACTACACCATTTGGTCCTAAGCAGTGCGAATGTATGTGAAAGGTCGTGACAAAATGAAACACATCATCGGAAACCCTCCTTCACTACTCTCGACTGACCTACTATTTCAGAGATGGGATATTGATGATGTTGTAGTAAATGGGTGGTTAATTAACTCTCTAAATCCAAAACTATAGCACACTTTTATTCAGTATCCAATTGCAAATGAAGTATGGGATGCAATTTCCACAACCTTCTATGATGGAAATGACAAGGCTCAGGTATATAACTTGAACAAGAGAGTAACTCGGCTCAAACAATTGGGTAGAACTATAGAGGAGTACTATCATAAACTGCAAGGGTTATGGCATGAGATTGACTATCGTCATCCTAATCCTATGGTGCATGTGGAAGATATCACAAAATTTAATGAGTTTGTTCAAGAAACTCGTGTCTATACTTTCATAGATGGCCTATATGACCGGCTAGACAACGTGAGAGTTGTTGTCTTGCAGATGACCTCTTTTCCTTCAGTAGAACAAGCATACACAATAGTCATAAGAAAGACCTCATGACAAAGGGTTATGCTAAAGGAAGAAGAAGGAATTGGCAGCTCCATGGCCATGGTGTCACAAGGATACAAACAATTTGAGGTAAATTCTGTTCCAAACAAATATCTATCTAAACAGGAAAAAGAAAAATTAAAATGCAATCATTGTGGTAGAACAGGACGCCTAAAGGAAGGATGTTTCAAA
Organism: Hippophae rhamnoides; assembly: GCA_033030585.1. Lineage (NCBI taxonomy): Eukaryota > Viridiplantae > Streptophyta > Magnoliopsida > Rosales > Elaeagnaceae > Hippophae > Hippophae rhamnoides. The sequence continues at coordinate 27,569,654 of CM065433.1, forward strand.
ATAATTGGATACCCTGATTGGTATCAAGAGAAGCGGGCAAAATAGCAAGGAGAAAAACTAAAGGGAAAGGCAAACTGGGTAGCAACCAATTCAAACGTAGGTCATCTAGGCTCCAACTCGGGTCATCCAGGCTCCAACTCCCCTGTTTCCAACTGGGCAGAACCCTATGCTTTTTTGCCACCAATATATACAGGCCACACAAACCAAGAGGCTGCATCCAACTCTGGTTCGGGTCCGGTACACCTGATTCGGGTAGAAAACTTAGGTACTGTAGGTTTTGCATCCTAAACTGAAACAATAGGTAAACAAGTGAGCCAAGGTATGAAATTATTCTCTGGTAATAATTTAAATAATTGGGTTATCGATTCTGGAGTAACTAATCACATGACGTTTTCAAAACTTGATCTAATTAATTTAAGAAAACCTATACGAGATGGGATTCTAAATGCAAATGGAATGGAATACCTAGTGGAAAGCACAGGAGATGTGTGTTTGTCAAAATCTCTTAGTCTTAACAATACACTATTGGTGCCATCCTTATCTACTAAGCTTCTTTCTGTTGGTCAGTTAACTAAGGAATTGAATTACGTGGTTCTTATGTTTCCCAATTATTGCATAATTCAAGATATCCTCACGAAGGAGATCATTGGTCGTGGTATTAAGAAAGGTCGTTTGTATCATTTAGAAGAGTTAAAGATTGGAAAGGAAAGTGTAGCAATTGTGGGGTCAAGTTCATAAACATAGATTTGGACATGGCATCGATGGTTAGGGCACCCTTCTTTTAGCTATATGAAAAAATCGTTACCCTCTTTTTTTCTAACTTTGAGAGTTCTATGCTTTCATGTGAAACTTGCATAAAAGAAAAAAATCATCGTGTTTCGTATCCAACTAGTATTAATAAAAGTATAGCTTCTTTTGATCTCATTCATTCTGATGTTTGGGGACCATCCCCAGTAATATTCTCAATTTGTGGGTATAAATGGTTTGTTTTGTTTATTGATGATTGTACTCGAATGACTTGGTTATATTTATTAAAGGAGAAGAGTGAGGTATATGGGGTCTTTAACAAATTTTATAATATGATACAGAACCAATTTGGAAAAGGCATTAAATTTTTTAGAAGTGATAATGGGGGTGAGTTTGTGAATGGGGTTCTTAAAGAATTTTTTGTTGAGAAAGGAATAATTCATGAGACAACTTGTGTTGGAACACCACAACAGAATGGAGTAGCGGAGAGAAAAAATAGACACATGCTTGAAACAACGAGGGTGTTGTTGTTTGAATATAATGTACCACAAGTTTTTTGGGATAATGCTATTAGTCTGGCTATCTATGTGATTAATCGGTTACCCACAAAAGCGAATAACTTTCAAACTCCACTAAAAACTCTTGAAACATTCATCTCAATACCTTCTGTTCAAAGCTTACCTCCAAAGATATTCGAGTGTGTTGCCTTTGTTCATATTCCAAAACACCAAAGATCTAAAATCGAGCCTCATGAAATTAAGTGTGTTTCTTTGGGCATTGGATTACATAAAAAGGGGTATAAGTGCTATGACCCGGTTGAAAAAAATGGTGTGTTACCATGGATGTGACTTTTATTGAAACAAAATCGTTTTTTCTACATATTCGCCTTAGGGGGAGAGAGAGTTAATGAGAGCGAATATTCTGAGAAGGTAATTATGCAAGTTTTACAATATCCAAATTCTAGTTCCACACGTTATGAACCAATTGGGTCTAATCTGAGTTCCATTCAGGCTGGGTCTGAAGAACCACAACACCCAGAACTACTCGGGTCTGAACCAAGTATGTAGCAAAAGGTGTTTAGAAGAGGTGAAAACAGACGAGTTTGGGTAAACACAACTGAAGAAATGATACAAACAGATCAGATACCACAAGAGCTTGGATCTCCTGAGGATCATCCACAGGTAAGTAACTTTAACTATACTTTACCTCCAAGAAAGAACAAGGGAAAACCGCCAGCCCGGTATGTTCCAGAAGATGGAACAAGTGTTGCTAACTACCCAATAGAAAATTATGTGAGCACGAAGAATTTAATCAAACCTTTAAGAACCTTTAGTGAAAAAAATGTTGTCCTTAGAGGTACCAAAAAATGTTGAAGAAGTTCTAAAAGATACAAAATGGGTGAATGCCATGGATATAAAAATGGAAGCTTTAAACAAAAACGAAACTTGGTCCTTAGTAGAGTTACCAAAAGGAAAAAAACTATTGGGTGTAAGTGGGTTTATACAATAAAGTTTAGTGCTAATGGTGAAGTTGAAAGGTATAAATCAAGGTTAATCGCGAAGGGATTCAAACAAACCTATGGTATTGATTTTCAGGAAACCTTCTCTCCAGTTGCTAAACTCAATACTATTAGGGTTTTACTATCTCTTGCAACAAATTTAGATTGGCTGTTACATCAATTTAATGTGAAAAATGCATTTTTATATGGCGACTTAAAGGAAGAAATCTACATGGACCCCCTCCCGGGTACATAAATACGGGATCAAAACCGATAGTTTGTAGCGTTGTATGGTCTTAAACAGTCACCTAGAGGATGGTTTGGTCGATTCTGTCATGCTATGAAAAAATATGAGTTTGAACAGAGTGATTCTGATCATACTCTATTCTTTAAAAGGCAACAAAAGAAACTAACTGTTTTGATAATATATGTGGATGATATGATCATTACAGGTAATGACAGGGATGAAATAAAAAGGCTTGAAGAAAGACTCTCAAAGGAGTTTGAAATGAAGAGCTTAGGAGGGCTTAAGTACTTCTTTGGAATTGAAATGATGAGGTCAAAGCAAGGTATTACTCTCTCTCAAAGGAAGTATATTCTAGATCTACTAGCAGAGGTTGGGATGCTTGACTGTAAACTAGCAGACTCACTAATGGTACAGAATCTAAAGATGGACGAGACTTCAGATCAAATACCCATGAACAAAGAAAGATACCAAAGGTTAGGGAAACTGATATATCTATCACACACTAGACCAGACATTGTCTATGCAGTAAGCCTGGTAAGTCAGTTTATGCATAACCCAAGTAAAGAACACATGGAAGCCGTCATAAGAATAATAAGATATTTGAAAGGAGCTCCAGGGAAAGGGATTCAATTCCTAAGGAATGGGCATTTAGATGTTGTGGGATATACAAATGCTGACTGGGCTGGGGATGTTACAGATAGGAGATCAACATCTGGATACTTCATATTCGTAGGAGGGAACTTAGTTACTTGGAGAAGCAAGAAGCAAAAAATTGTTGCCTTATCCAGTGCTGAGTCTGAATTAAAAGGAGTAGTTAACGGGATTTTTGAGCTAATGTGGCTCAGGAAACTAATGTCGGAACTTGGTTTCCCTCCGACAAAGGAGATGGATTTGTTCTGTGACAACAAAGCGACAATATATATCTCTCGTAACCTGGTTCAACATGATCGGACCAAACATGTTGGGATTAATAGACACTATATTCGTGAAAATATTGAAGCAAGGATAAACCGGCTAATACGGGTGAAGTCAGAAGAACAGTTTGTTGACATTCTCACTAAGGCAACCTCAAGCAAGATATTCTATGGCATACTGAGCAAGTTGGCCATGATAGATCCGTACATACCAACTTGAAGGGGAGTGTTGAAGTGTCACAAAAGATCTGTTGTATACCATTATTATTTGTTGTAAACATAGAACTAGTGGAAGGCAAGCTGGAGATATATCTTTGTTGTATACTATTATTATTTGTTACATTATAATATTATGTAAACATAGAATTAATAGAAATTAAGTCCGGAAAGTATAATAAAGCTGATTGTTTCCTTCTTAGACATGATTCCTCTATAAATTGATATATCTCCTACAATGTAAAGGGAGATTGATATTCCATTAAATAAAATTGGGAGGGAAGGGATCTTTCATGGGAGTGCTGTCTTATTTATTCCATTAAATCAACAAAAGGTTTTACTAAATTTAGGAATAACAACTCACTTGAAAAGCTTCAAAAATCTTAACCGTTATTATTGTTTTTTTCTATTTATTCTTTTAGTTTTGCTTTTGATCCAAGGTAATAGAAGAAAGCTTTTATCTCATACAAATTTGCTCTCTTTCCAGGTAAGTTTATTTTATATATTTTTAGTTAGATAGGTTTAATAAAATCATTTTCTGTATATTTTTACTTAAATCTTAATTTAATTACATGAACTTATTTTAATGCAATTTTTAACATATTTTTGGTTAGTTTTTGACATGTTTGTATTCTATATTTAGATTTGTTAAATTTCTTATTGGAATTGTTTCTACCTTAGTTTTATCAAGTATATTGATTGAAAACATAAAAATATTGTTAAAAATAATCCATGTAAATAAATGAAAACACATAAAAGAGATAATTATTGCTAGAATTATCACAGGAAAGATGAAGAAGTATATTCGTCAATTTTTATTTATTTGCTTCTTGTTATTGAATTCTTTAATATAGTGCAATTTCAATAAATGAATAAAAATTCCCTTTTTTAAAAAATAAAAATAAACAATTAACTCACTCCATGTTTTCTAGATTTTATTTTTATTTTTAGTACACGTTCATCCAATCATTTTGAACATGTATATTTTTTAAGTTATGAGAAATTATCTTGAATTTGATATTTTCTCTTGTTAATTAAGCTGAGGAAATGCCCACTATTTAGTTTTTTTTTAATATTTTTATAGAATATTCATTATTTAGTTAAAAACTTCAATTTCTAAACATAAAAAATAGGCTAATATTATGAAGATAAACCCCAAGATATTCTTATATTGAACAATTGTAAGTACAATAAAAATATCCAAACATATACCCAATTAAAACCAATCTAACAAATACAATACCAAGCTCAAATATAGATATGAAAAGTTATAAAATGTAAAAAATTTAAATAATTGATTTGAGCACAATCCAGTTGGTAAAACAGCTAAGCTGAATGCTAAGTCAGGCTACCTTCCAAATGAGAGGTTCTTGGTTCGAATCTTGGAGACCATATTCTCATTCTAATTGAGTCGCAACTCATTAACTAGCAATGTATGTATCTTTTAAAAAATAGTCATAAACTGTAAAAGTAGAGGAAAAAAACACATCAAGAATTTATATTGGTAACCAATTTGGTAAGTCCGCTCAAATTTTTCAGCTCTTCAAAGAATGAGTTCCATTAGCTTCAAATTATGAGAATATAAATGCAATGAAAAATAACTTGAAAAGAAACACTTAATCGAGAAAATAATATCATAGTCAATAATGGTGAAACCCTTCACTTTTCTTTTATAGCTAGCTTTTTTTTTCTCAAACTATCCAAATGATCTCTCATGATTCTAGGGTATAAATGTGTGATATATCACACCTATAATAGACAATTACTAGAATACACTTTCAATTCCAAGTCCCTTGTGCTAAACCCCAAGCCTTTTATTTTATTTTATGAGAACTTACAAGTTTGATCAATAGATTCCAATTAAATCGATCGAGTTACTAAAACTAAGAATATTAAAAATTGGTAGAACCTCTTTGCACAAAGCTCCATCAATGCCATATCGCCCTAACACCTACCGGACCATCAGATTAAAATTCAGGTGCCTAAATCTTTTGACCATTCTCCTATCATACAATGTTTCATGTCCAACTTTTGATATTCTATCATCTATAATAATTTTCAAGGATTCTAATGAATTTACGTCACATATCATAACTAAATCAATAATATTTATTCGAGTTAAATTTTCATCATTTTTAGTCAAAGGAATGAACCTCTAGCTTTTGATTTCAATATAACCATTTTTATTTTTATTTTGATTAGGTGGATTCCTTTTACAAAGAATTGAAAGAAGATGCAAATCAGAGTTAAACTAAATATTGAAGTCGATTTTTATTGGGTTGTATTCTCTGAATAAGTAGACTTGTAAATTATTAGAAAAATATGTCAAATTATACGACACTATAAGGTGTCATATTCAATATGATATTTAAGTCCATTTATGAGGAAAATGATTAATATTAGAGGAAATTTGAGAGGTTTATGGTAGGAACGATCGTATAATCATAATTAATTAATATTGATTAATTAATATTTAAATTTATTATATTAATTATATATAATTATTTATGATATAATAACCTTTCATAAATAGAATGATATCATTAATATTAATTTTTGAATTTAAATAATAATAAAAATATTTAATTCTATATTTACTATATCTATTTTATTCTTCAATGTCATAGTATATCAATCAAATATCTTATGATTTTTCTGTACAAATGTAAACATTCTATTTATGTATTTATTATTTTTGAAATAATTTATTCATATTATTTTGAAAAAGTTAACGTGAGAATAAATAATTATTTTTTTATTTTTTATTTTATTAAAAAAATTATTCCATTACATTTATTCATGTTAAACATGTCTTTATCAAGTACAATTTAAAAAAAATAACATAAATAAAATAATTAATAGAATTAAATGTATGTCTCATTGTCGTTATTTTTTAAAAATAAGTTCGTTAATAAACTGCTTTAAAAGATAAAATTGGGCAGAGTATTTGGTTAATACGCAACTGTTTATTATTTTTTATTTTAAATTTTTTTTTGGTAGAGAAATTTAATACGTAACTGTTAGGTATGAAATGTAAAACACTTCTATTCGTTTCCCATTATATGAAAGAGCCAAGGATGATAGTGTTGACGACGTGAAATGATCGGTTGGTGCTCAATCACTATGAAAGTGACAAAAAGTGGTCCAAAATTTGCTTTTTTCATAAATCTACAAAAAGTGGTTCAAACTATAGCATTTCATTACAAACATTAAATACATGCATGTAAAATTTATCCAAAAAAAAACAAAAAATAAAAATATAACTATGTTTTTTTTATCGAATTTTATTGATATTCATATGATAAATACAAACAAAATCAAATAGAAATCAATCGATAAATAACAAATCTTCGTAAACACATTATCATCAAATCTTCACAAACAGAATCACACTCATATAATGATCAATACTATAATTAGAAAAAAATTCAAATGGAGTTAGATAATGCATATTTTAATATATTAAATATTAAATATTGAATATAAAAAGCATAAATTAAAAATAATGAGTTGTAACTCAACAACATAGAACTCATTTGAATATGTTAAAGTTTTAGAGTTCAAGTCTTATTTATGGGTATATGAATTCTCTTACCCCACGTTTGGTTGGAGGGAAAGGAATGGAATCAGAATCGATTCATTCCATTTTGTGTGTTTGGTTGGACGGAATGGAGGGCGGAATGAAATCTGATTACTAAAAGAGAAGGAATCACAATTCCTTCTACCACCTTTGGTAATCATTATTCCATTCCCATCTAAACATTTTTTTTCCAATTTTACCCTCACCTAAAATATAACCTTAAATTCAAATCCCAAATTCTCAATCCCAAAATTCCAAAACCCTAAACCCTAAACCCAAAATTTCAAAACCCTAAATCCAAATCCTAAAATCCTAAAACCCTAAACCCTAAACCTCAAATCCCTAAACCCAAAACTCTATAACCCTAAACCTTAAAACATAAATCCCAAAACCCTAAACACATAAATCCAAAATCCATAAACCCTAAATCCTAAACCCCAAATCCCAAATCCCTAAACCCTAAACCCTAAACCCTAAACCCTAAACCTTAAAACATAAATCCCAAATCCCAAAACCCAAAACCCTAAATTCCAAATCCTAAAACCCTAAACCCTAAACGTTAAACCCTAAAACCCTAAACCCTAAATCTCTAAACCCTAAACCCTAAACCTTAAAACATAAAACCCAAAACCCAAAACCCTAACACATAAATCCCAAAACCCTAAACCCTAATTTCCAAATCCTAAAACCATAAACCTAAACCTTAAAACCCTAAAACCCTAAACCCTAAATCCAAAATTCTAAAACCCTAAACTATTTTTAGAAAAATAATAATTTTAACCCTAAACCTTAACCTACAAATATAACCCCAAATCCTAAATCCCTAAACCCTAAATCACACATCCCAAACCTCAAAACCCTAAACCCTATTTAGAAAAATAATAATTTTAATAATATATTTCTTTTTAATTAAGTAACACTTATTTAGAAAAATAATGATTTCAATAATGTATTTTGTCTGACGAAAAAATAGTAATTAAATGACATTATTTGAACTTTACAAAGACGTAGAGTATTAAGGTCATTTACAGCTTTTTCATTCCATTCCAGTGATAAACCAAACACTATAATCCTGATTCTGAGCTTGATTCAAGTGGTCAAACCAAACAAAATTGTTTCCTTTCGATTCCATTCCATTCCGATTTCGATTCCATTCCACGAACCAAACGCCACCTTAGAGAAAAAAAATATATTTCATTCATTCAAATAAAAAAATACAAGAATAATTAAATCAATAAAATGAAAATACGTCAAATCATTTTACATTAAAAATTAATTTTGTTTTAAAAGGAGAGTAGTCACTTCCTAGTTCTCAAACATTATAAAAATAAGTTGTGGTTGTTTTTTTACCTAGTGAATAAGTAGCATGATATTTTAATATTTTTACTTTCATTAATTTGATACATTAATCACACTTCTTAAAATTAGTATACTTTAATCATATTATTGTTACATTTTGGACGCTTTAGTTATTTCTTTTCAATTTTTTATGATATTTTTTTGTTACAAAAACTTAAGTTGAATTAAAATAAAAGGTCCACAAGTAGATTTTGAAGATAAAAATATCTTAAACAATTTTAAAAAATGAAAAAATCCTCAAAATTTACTTAAAATGATTAAAATTTCAATAAATGTAAAAGTAGCATGATTAAAGTGCAATAATTTAAAGTAAAGTTATTAATATATCCAATTTGTGAAACCAAAACGACCTCAAGTATAAGTTTTTTTAATGAATTATCTTTAAATTTTATTAAAAATAAAAGAATAAATATTATTTATATATAGGCTAAAAGCTAATAAGTTTTTGTCAAAATATTAACCTGGGCTAAAGCTCGACCTAGTCTTCAACATGGTTACGCAACTGATAAAGACAATGAATAAATACGAGCAAAGAAAGTGATAAAATGACACAATATTTAATGTGATTTGTCTCCAAAATAATGGAATTTACATCCACAATTCAAGCACCCAAGTAATATTTCACTCTGAATCAAAAGAGGATTACAACCTATGTTACTCAATAGTATTACAATTATAGACTCTCATCATCATACAAGCATTATCCAATTCCTCTTTTAGTCCCAAAAACACCCCCAAAGCCTCACATTCCCTTAATAGAAATACACTTTGATTCTTAGACTAACAATGGATTTAACAGGAGAAAATAATCCATTAGAAAAACTTACACGCAAAGAGTTACCTAAGATACACAAGATTCCTCACCACCATCAATAGAGAAAACCATATTTCTCACTTGCCTCTCCTTCTCTCAAGCTTTCCAAGCCTTCAATTTCTTTTACTCTCATGAATTCTAGGGCACTAAGGGTGCTTATACACACCCCTTGGTCTTTTACCAAAAAGTCCCTCAGTTCCAAGCCCCCATGTGAAAATTTTGGTGCCTTTGTTTGTCATTTCTTGAGAAAACTTTTAGGATTGATCGATCAACCCCTCACTCGATCGATCGATCATTCACAATTGAAAATCCAAAATTTAGATAGAAACTTCTCGATCGATACATGATTGATTGAGCTATCCAAAATCCATCCAAAATTGAATATGCAATTATCCTAGTCCAGCCTTTAATGCTTAATCACCCACATTAGTTTTCAAGCATCCTTCATGAATTTGTTTCACATATTGCAGTTCTCCACTTTAATGTCAATCCTTGAAAATAACCATTGTTTCGGTCCTCTACTATCTTTCAACTACCATGAATAGGTGGTCACATCCACCAAGTAACACCGCTCAGCCAAGGTAACAAGTTAAATATATGTTGAGTCTACAACACTGTGATTTATCCCTAACATCACCTCAAAGTTTTCTTCAATAGCTTCCCAAATCAACCATATCAACCATGAAGCTTCATTTACATCTACCAACCCGATAATTAATCTTACCATAATAGAACCAAGTTTCAACCGATAGTACCATGATTTTATAGCTCATTGAACCAAATACACCCATAAAGTTCAAAACCACACAATGCAACATATCAAATTTCAAACAAACAAGTTGACCACACATATGACCAATTCCACCTGTATCTCCTAGCACATCAACACTATACTTATTGCATATCCTAAGTTTTTACATAAAGTGAAGCTAGAAAATATATCATCTTTGTATCCACATTAAAAATAGTGTGAGATAATACAATAAACAAGTCAAAGTGTTGAATTATTATTCCTTTTTGTTATACTAGCACTGGCCTTATATCCTACCAAATCAACCTTAAGTACACCATCATCCAACGTGCTTTCTAAATAGTCTTTACTATTACTTTTATGTCTGAGAACAAATACTTGTGTTTCATTATCATAAAGAGACTTGTTTTATCATTTGTGTCCTCATCCCATATGTGAGTATCCTTCCTATCCATGACATATTCAGAAATCACTAACTCTACATATAATACATAGGCGAGGGCTAACCTCCTAAGAGCCACTTTGTCACAACGAACTCCATTTCTTTCTATAAATCAATCGTCAACTTTTCCAAATGGCATGGTTGTCGTAATATTGATTAATATCTTTGAATTCTTTTGAGAATATTCTTCAACTTCATTATTTCTCTCTTTTGATTGCCTACGCATTCCCATTGGATTTCTTTGCACATATTCCAATAGTTCCACCTCATTACAAACTTATCTGGCCAAACTTTATGACTAATGGAATCCTTATAATTTAATTTTGAAAAACTCACATCCTCTTTAAATGTTACATTTCTTTTGATGATGCACTTCTTACTATCATCACACTAGAGCCTATAGCCATCAACCCCACTTGGATAAGCCAAGAACAAATATTTTAGTACCCTCTTCTCCAACTTGCCACACCCAATCCATGCATAACCAATACAATTAAACACTCTCAGATGATCGTATTTTACTGGACATCCAATCCATACTTCTTAGGGTGCCTTGAAGTCAAAAGACACTGATGAGCACCTATTAATAAGATACCCCATAGTATAAGTAGCCTTACTCTAAAATATTAGGGATAAGTTAGCACCATAATGCATACACTCAAATCTCTTCAACAGAGTCATCGTTAACCTTCCTACCAATCCAAACTGTTGAGGAATAATAAGAAAATTTTTGTTCTAGATGATACTATTCTTTCTACATAATCCAACAATGGTATCACAACAAAAATCCAAACCATATTTAGTCATAAGATTCTTTACCTTCATCCAATTTTGGCTCTCAATAAGAAACCTCCCTTCTTTAAAATTATCTAAAGTTTCTTCATCTCTACCTTTTAGTAATTATATCCAAACTTCCTAAAGTAGTCATCAACAATAGAAATAATATACCTAGCACTACCCATTGACGGTATCTCCTTCAACCCATACAAGTCTATATGCACATACTTCAATATGCTATCTCCCTTATGCATTGCCAAATAGAATGACATTTTCTTATCATTACTAATTTTACAATGATCACAAAAAGTTATCTAATTAACCAATCTATCACCAAGAGATTTCCTCTTGTCTAGTTTCTTCAATCCTCGAGTACTATGTGGCCTAACATCTTGTGCTACCAGTTCACATTCACATCAACGTGGGTATCTATAACATTTTCAATCTCTGCAACACCATTAATAATATGCAACCTATTTCTCTACTTACCCTAAAAAAGCACCAATAAGCCCTTATACACCTAAATTTGATCGCATTCGCTTTTGAAACTAAAGCCCTTGCTATTCAACATACCTAAAGAGATAAAGTTATTCTTCAACACTTGAACATGTAATACATTCCTAACAATGAAAACTTGAACCATCATCTAGTCAAATATGTACCTTGCCAATACCTATAGTTTCACACTAACGATTATACGACAAGTTTGTAACACCACCCTTTAGTGATTTGTACTCAACAAACCAACTCCTACAAGGTGTGAAATGATATACACACCCTAAGCCCAAAAATCATGTACCATAATTTCCACCATTCATCGATATTGCAAGTGCTTTGGTATATTCACAATTATCTCCCCATCCACTACTAAAGTTCTTTCATTGCTTGACATTTTTGTTTGTGTCCTAACCTTTTTGGGAAATCGTTTCTAATATGACCATGTTTTTAATAATAATAATAACACCTCACATTCCATTTTGCTCTTTGTGACTTAGATCGAGAGTGAATCTTATCATTCAAATCTCCATTTTTATTATCTCCTCGACCATGGGTAAACAATACATCACATCTGCCACTGCCATCGAGTTGTAGACCTTCCGTCTTCAACTCCAAATATGGTGTTCTCAAGTGAAAGACCATTTGCTCCAAAGAGATTTTATCTCTTCCATACTTGAGTCCCTTCTTTACTTCACGATACAACTCCGATAGATTATGTAACAAATAATGAGAGAGATTCTCATCACTTAAACCTACTCCAATGTTTGACAAGTCATTGAAGACTCTCTAAAACTCCACCAAGTAATTGTTCTTTCAAATGGAACCTTCAAGACATCGTCTTTTGCATATATATCTTATCCAAATTCTTCTATATACCCTTTGTAGTCACTTCACCTTGCACCTCACAAATCACATTATTATACAAGTGTAAATAAATTGAGACATAAGTAATTGCTTTCAATTCCTTCTTTTGAAAATAGCGAATCCATTTGAAAAACTTCAAATCGGTTTCTAAGGCTTGGGCTACTTTTTGTGAAATCAAGATGCTTTTCATTTTTGCCATCCATATATGGAAGTCACTAGAACCATCTAATTTATCTATCTCAACTTTACTCATAATTGATTACACCAAAAATTATCTTCAAACAAATTTCCAAAAACCTTTATAAAACTCACACCAACAAGACTCCACAACAAATCACGAAATTTAACAATACACAAACCAACCCAAAGTCGAAACCTTGAGGTCTGATACCACTCTGATGTGATTTTACTGAGTCTTGTTGAGGCCCATACAATAAAATGGAAACCAACTATTACACAACAAATCTCCACAAACGTAGCCATACCAATACAATGATAAGGAATAAATACAAGTAAAGAAAGAGACAAAATAACATACAAGATTTAACGTGGTTCGTCTTCAAAATAATGGAGCTTATAGCCACAACCTAAGCACCCAAGCAATATTCTACTATGAATCAAAAAAGGATTACAACCTATGCTACTCAATAGCATTACAATAATTTACTTTCATCATCATATATACAAGCATAACCCAATCCCCCTTTTAGTCCCAAGAACACACCTAAAGCCTTACACTTTTTCAATATTGATACAATTTGATTCTTAAACTAGTAATTGATTGAATATGAGGGAACAAGACCTTAGAAAAGTTTACATCCAAAGAGTTGTCTAAAAAATATCAAGCTTTCTCACCACCATCAATGGAGAAAACCCTTTTTTTCTTGCCTCTTTTTTCTCTCAAGCTCTTTAAGCCTTCAATCTCTCTCCCTCCCAATGAATTCTAGGGCAACAAAGGTGCTTATACATGCCCCTTGGTCTTTTACCAAAAAATCCTTAGTTCTAAGCCCCTGTGTGAAAATTTATGTACCCTTGTTCGTCATTTCCTGAGAAAACTTACAGGTTCGATCGATCAACCCCTCGCTTGATCGATCAACCATTTACAACGAAAAATTTCAAATTTGGGCATAAACTTTTGGATTGATGCACGATCAACTCTTGATCGATCCACTCCTATCTCAATCGATTGAGCTGCCTAGAATCCATTCAAAACTGTATATATAATTTTCTTGATCCAACATTTGATACTTGATCACTCACATTAGTTTTCAAGCATCCTCGTTAATTTACATCACACATTAGTGAATATTAATTATCTTTAGCTCTTAACATTTTATATTAATTTTAATAAGTTATATTCTAGTTTAACTTCAATTAGTCAAATTCATTCAATGTAAAATTCAATTTAATTAAACCACGTTTAATATAATTGTAGTATTATTTTTTTGTATTATAAGTTTTAAGTATTTTATGTAATTTTTCTTTTAATTTTAAGTGTATAATGATTTATAAAAATGTTACTTTAATTACGTTTTTCACTAAATATGCAAGTTAAGTTCATAGGAAACTAGGACATTTATTTTAAGTTTCCTAGTTTACTATTTTGGATTAAGCTTAGTTTAATGTTCTCAAGGATTAAGCTTAGTTAACTGTTCTCACATTATTTATACTTTGCAGAGAGATTTCCTAAATAAAGGCTTGATAGTTTTCATTTTTTAGGGAAAAGAAATCGAAGGTTAGTCTTTTCATACAACTTTTTCCTTCTAATAAATATATGTTTGAAGTAAATGAGAATGCATAACGGGTTAATGGGTAAAAATAATTGTATGTAATATAAAAAAATGTTAAAATTTATTATTTATCCCTAAATTTTAACTAAATTCATATATATATTTTAAAACTTTTAAAACGTATAATTTAATTATCAAATTTTTAAAATTTTATAATAAATCCTTAAACTTTTAAATCATACCACACAATCTACAAATTTTGTACGATATATTTTTAATCTACAAATATGTATTTTAGTAAACAAAATATGATATATGTATGAAATTTTAAAAATTTATAGATTAAATTATAATATTTTAAAGTTTAAGGATTTATATATAAAATTTTAAAATTTATACATTAATTATACATATAGTTACAAAAAAAAAGTATTATATGTGATAATTTAGAATTGAATATCTAAACTCAAAAACATTCGGTGAAAACTATTTTTTTTTTTTGAAAAAACAGGTGGTGTATAAAATTAAAAAAACAAATCAAGTTGTAGGATGGGTATGATATTAAAGTTAAAAAATATATATTTAATTAGAAAAAGAAGGTCCATAAAAAGTTTAATAACACTGCATATTAATAGGTACAAATGTTAGACAGTGATAAGACATAATATCAAATTCGTTTAAAAAAGAACTTAATTATTTATTTATCCTAATGACATTAGTGGACGAGACATTGATGTAGATGCTATTGCTAACTAGAAGTCTACAAAATAAGACATTACATTACAGACAAGAAAAAAAGAAGGCTATTAAATAGAGATTGTAGCACTGTAATTGTATAATTATACAAAATCAAATTAGGTTTAAATTTCTAATTTAACTTAAATAATATTGAATTAAGCAAATTTTGATATAAAATAATGAGTTAATATAAGAATTTTTTTTTTAGTTAAAATTTTGTAAGGATTCAATTTTTCTGTGAAAGTTATATAATATTATTTTAAAAAAATATATAAAATTTTAATATTAAAATAATAAGCCACTATAAGATGATTTGAACTAACTAATTAAAAGATTATAATCTGTATATAGCTAGTTTGTACACTGAGAATGACCCAACTTTTCAGCCTTTTCACAAATGCAATTTAATTCGAAGTTTTTTAAACTTATATCCTACCTGATAGGTTTACTAAGCTTCTATCCAAAACAGTTTAATTAATTATAATTAAAAGATATTATCGTCAAGGAAAACTTTATCATATACATTAATTAATTAATACACTGTTTATGTGGCTAACGATGGAGCTTCCTAAATCTTAACAGAATTGGTAAGTCATTGGTTCAACTAATTGCATCTAACTTTTATGCCTAAAAAACATTGAAAGAAGATTCACATTGTGATATACTTTTAATAAAACTTGATTAAATTAACATTTAATATTTGCACACAAATCTGCATTATATTAAAAGTTAATAAGCTATTTATTTAGGTGTGTGATGCCACAAGACTTTTACTTGTTTTTTTTTATTATTACTTTATAGTAGTTTGATTATTTAATTTTTTTTTAAAATACTAACATGAGAATAAGTAATTGATTTTTTATTTAAATTTTATTTATTTTTCATATTTTTTTAACTATTATTATATATTAATTTTATAGATTTTTTAAATAATATAAAAATAATTATAAAATTAATAAAAATACAATTAAAAATTAATCATTTATTATTTTAAAGTCACCTTTTCATAAAAAAAATATACAATTATAATAAAAAAAATAATAAATAGATTAAATTATTTTAACTTATATAACTAATAAACCTTAAATATATTTATTTTGTAAAGGAAAATTCATGACATATGATATACAGTAAGTAATGCTTGGAATATTGACAATAGGGTACGTGTATTACGTAATTAAAAAAATTTACTAATCAGGTTGAAATTTCTTTTAAAAATAAAAATTTTATTTTTATGTGGCATCGTGATAATCTATTACGAGTAACATGTAGATAAGATAGAATTTTTGGCATTATCCACCAAAACTAATAGGTAAGGTTGTGTGCAGTTGAGTTATTTTGGATTTAGATTAAAATTAAAACTAATCTAATACGATCATTTGTCGAAAAATGATAACTAATTTAAACCAATAAATTTAAAAAATTAATACAACCCGAATCAATTTAATTAGTTTCACAATAATAAATAGTGATGATTTATTTGATAAAACTTACTAATTTTTATATCAAAATCATCCATAATGTTATTTATTCTATGCAAACTCTAATGGTAAAAATATAAAAGGTAATATAATTATAAATTATAATGGATAAATAATTAAATAATATATAATCATTGTTTCACACAGACAAGAAGGAAAATAAGATAGAGTATTTGGTCTAGAAATTCATGCATGAATATCGTTTAAATGTTCAAACTTTAATGGAAAAAATAGATAAAACATACAGGAAATTTAATATAAAATGTTTTAGGAATTTTTTAATACAAAATATTAATAGCTAATTTTATTTTAAAATTTTTGCAACTAGTTTTTAATATTTAAAAATATAATACAATAATTTTTATATTTAAATATTATTATTTTTTATTACTCTTCTAAATAATTTCATTTTGCCCATGTTATAAAAGCTTGCGTTTTAAAAAGCATTTTAAAAATATAATAAAAAACAATATAACTTATATTTAATTTACCTATTTTTCCAAACATATGGCCAAAATTACACCAATTTTAATCAAATGCCAAACATACCAACTCTCTAATCTAAATACATGCTGGGAAGTCGTGACAAAAGAGGCCCCATGAATTGAGTTTATTTTCCAATTTATTATATACGAAAATTTGATTAATTGGTGGTTGAATTTGGCAGTAATTGGTGGTTGTAAAATAAAATAAAGGAGAATTCAAATAATTAAAAACATTTCTATCACACCAAAAATAATTTTGGTTAAAATTAATCACTGAAGTATTTTTGGATGCTGTAGAAATACTTTGCAAAATTTTAAATGTTTATGCATGCATGCTTTTCGTGAACATAAATTCTATTAGTGTCTCATATATATGTGTCTTCAAATCCTCTTTATCATAATTTAATATAATTAATAAATATGTATTTTAAAATGCATTATATTGATTATCTATTGAAAAAAAATATATATTATTCTTAAAAATCGTACATAAGAAATAGCTAGAACAGCTTAATAGCCAAATAGGTTAACTCTCTAATTCGTAGCTATTTCATGATAATCACCTAATCTATTAACCTATATAAAAAGCCAAGGTTTCGCTTCCCTTGTTGTACTAATCATGTTCCAATATTTTTTTTATACTTACAAATATTAATTTATGATATACTATAACAAAAATTATATTTTTGAATTACTATTTTTTAATAAAAATAGAAATTATAATAATATTAAAATTATATATTAAGATAATAACAATACTTAAATTTTTTTTATATGGTATGAAATTTATTAAGTTACTTATAAACAAATAATAATATCTAACTATGTAGTATGATAATCACAATACTTGAAATTTTTTTATATGATTTTTTATACTTATTACTAAATTATGTAGTTATGATTATGTTATTTATATACGCAAATATTTTAAAAAAATTATAAAGTCAATTTTATATTACGACGTGAAAAAAAAAAAGATTTTAAAACAATATTTTCTAATAAAAATACATAATAATGATATCAAAATAATGCTTAACTTTTTCTTATTTGTACATGACACTTTGCATTGAATACTAGATTATGTGATTATGATTATATTATTTGTTTATTCATATAAAAAGAATTTTTTTTTAATTTTAAACTCAAATTTATACTATGATATCAAAAATGAATTTTTAAAGTATCACTTTCTAATAAAAATGTACATGATAATACTATCAAAATTCTAATTGTAATAATACTAATACTTGAACTTTTTTTTTGTATAAAATATTTTACACTTACTATTATATTATATTATATTAATGGCTATGTTATTTGTCTACTTATATATGAATTAAATTACATTTAAATTATATTTTTTGTCTAACTAATGTATGAATTAAGTTATACTTAAATAATTTTTTTTTCATTATCGTGTTGATTTCCTTTTTTAAAATTTAAATTATACTATAAATGTCAAAAATTAGATTTTCGAAGTACTACTTATATACAATGATAATATCATGACTCTTAAATTTATATTATGAATTAAAAAAATATAATCTTAGATGTAATGGTTTGACTTCGTCATCATCATCCATCTTTTTTAAAAAAAGTTAATAAATGTAAAAAAATTGAATTTTAAAGCATTATTTGTAAATAATAAAAATATCAAGACTCTTAAATTTATAAAAATTAGATTTGAAAATGTAATGCATATAATGAAAATAATAAGACTGAAACTTAAGCTTTATATATAAGACATTTTACACTTATCACATCATTATGAAATTATGATTATGTTATTTGTTTAACTCGTGTATTAATTAAATTATACTTATTTATTCTGTAATACTATTATTTAGGCCAGAGTAAGTGGTTTATGTTTTTTAATATTTCTTTGAATAATTAAATACCTATATACATGTGCACACACTTTATACATATAATTCGAAAAACATTATACTATAAGAAAATTTATAATGTTATTTTTTAAGCAATTTATACTATTATTTTAAATTTATATTTCTATCAATTATATCATTTTTACTAAATAATTATCTAAAAAAATTATATAAATTAATTTATAAGTTCATTTTTTTGTTGGCTCACAACATATATGTGCATAAAATAGTATATTTTGTGTGTAAATATAAAATAATGTAACAACTTTAATGTTTAGTCTTTATATTATATATTTATGTGTATATATATGTTACATCTCATTGCTCCATTAAACATAGTCTATTACATCTTATTACTCTATTTAATATGATTCTATTACATCTTATTACTCTATTTAATATGATTCTATTACATCTTACATCTTGTACATAGAGGTGTCAAACAAGTTGGTTAGGCTCAGCTCACTGGGGGCTTGCTCATCTTAACTTAGTTGTAGTTCATCTTAACTCATCTAATTTTTAAATAAGTTGAGCTACATTTCTTATGAGAGGTTCTTTTAATTTAATTTATTTTTTTTCAACTATATTTATTTTTATTAATTGTTTTTGAAATAGATTGACTTATTTCATTTTTTTTACAAGCTTATGATATTAAATAGATTGACTTATTATTTTTGTTGAACTCATTTTGAAAATTTTATGATATTAAGTTTTTAAATGTTGGATAGTGATATGATAGCTATATTATAATTAGTTAAATAAAGAAATTAATGGTTTAATTTTATTGATCAATGCAAATTTTGTTTGTTGAGAAGAAAAAGGGTTTGTTGTTTTGGTAAAACATTATCAAAAAACTATAAAATATATGTTCAACCTCTTAAAAAAATAAAATAATTTTTTAAATGAGCTGGTTAACTACTCATTTAAGTTCGTGAGTTAAATGAGCTAGGTTTTTTCAGTTTATAAGCTTAATAGGTTAAATTTAAATGAAATGAGCTAGAATGATTAGCTTGTTTGACACCTCTCCTTATACGAGCCAACCAACCCAATATAATTATGAAATGTATAAAAATTCTTAATATCAACTTGAATTATTCAAATTTTCAATATATCGAGTTTTCCCATATTTTATTGATCAAAGGATGGTAATATTGTAATCGTCATGGTTATGTAGTGGGTCACAAGTTTTCGTGTGGCGTGGAGGGAAATTTTTCATTAATGCCAATTTGGTTCTACATATCTTCACTAGACTCCTAAGGTTTGTAAAATGAGTTCTAATTCCCTGAGATTTATAGTTAATATCACTAATACTCCTCAATAGTTAGCAACGTTAACTTTTCATCCAACAATGTATTTTTCTTTTCTATAGTTATGATACCAAATTGTGAGTAGCTATTTTTTAATGCTAGTTATTACTTCCTATAGATTATTATTTAAGTACAATCCCTTAAGTATCTTATCAAAACATTTTTATTTTTATAATTTTCTTATGTTTATGTTCATACAGACTTATGGGTAGTTTCTTTGTATTCATTTTCTTATTTATCAGTTTTATAAATATTATAAACAAATATTTAATCATTCAAGATCCTTATTTAACTTAGAATTATAATTATCATACCTAAATTTAATGAATCCACCGTGGTATTCCCTTTTTTTATTCATCTTCTTTTGTTACACCTGATATGCCTCAACTTGCCTAAACCTTGATACCCTTCTGGTAAAAGTGAAGCCCTTGCATCTGTATATAATATGGTATCCAAATTAGATTATTAGAAAATAGAAAAAGAGTGATTACACTCCATTTATTTATAATATTAATAATTATTACAATTTGAAAAGTCAACTAAGAACCATAAAGAGATTCTTAGTTACTCATAATTTTTAGATACATAGTTGCTAGATTAAATATTTTTTGAGTAGAGAGATTGCTATTACTGAGCTATGTCCAACTAATGAAAAAAGGGTTCCTTTTATAGGGTAAGGAATCCATATTTATAATAGTAAAAAAATCATTGTTTTACCCATACTTTGACAATTCATCTAACTTTCTAATTTTTGGCTTTTAAATCTGAGCCTCTTATTTCCTTAGAATGACCTATTGACTGAAGATATGAGTTCTACATTTTTAGTCATTTTATGCTGAGAGTCCTTTTGATGGCGTGCATGATAACACACATTCATCTTCTTGATCTCTAATGCGGTAAATGTATTTGTGATCCTTAGTGGTTTTCTTAGCATAAACATAAGACACCTTTCTTATTTTTTTAAAACCTTTTCAAGTTATTACTATTAAAATTTGCCTCAAACTTATTGATTTTCTCACCATCTTATTCAATGAGGTCCATATTACTATCAAAAGTGATTATGACTTTATTAGTTGAATAATTTATTTTGATTTTAGAAGAATTATTAATTTTTATGAGTTCATAATAAATTTAATCTAACATTTGTCCTCTCAGTATACAGAGCTCATTTGTATTGAATTCCTATCCATAATTTGATAAAATAATAAGTGTAAGTTTCATTGTACTTGTGTATGTGTGTGGACTTCTAGTGTACAAAACATGGTGTATGTTTTTATCTTACTTAGTGTATTTGTCTTCCACTATGTAAGGTTGATTATTGCGAAGCAGTAATTCACATGCCCACATAGTTAGATACACTTTATATGCACAAACCATATGGTTTATTTTAATAGTGTGCTTAACGAGCCAATGTTTTTACTCTTATTTTTTGGCTTAATTTGGGTATGGATATTTGTGGATTGTACTCGGTATTTTTGAAAACAAAAAATATCATGTTTTACACATCTTACCAACAAGCTCACCAACAGGCTCATTAGGAATCTCACCATAGGTGGTAGCAAGGTGGTGGCGAGGTGGAAAATCCAAGTGCTATAAATACCGACTTATTTCTCTTATTTCTTACCTCTTGTTTAAGAACTAAAACTCTACCAAACATCACTTTAAGATTTATATTTGGTTTCAAAAAAATTTTAGAGAAACTATAATTAAGTGTGGGTTACTTTGTGAGTTTAGTCATCATATCACAGGCTGTATGCATACATGATTTGATTATGTGCCTCCCATATATGATTTGATTTGTGTTCTGTGTGTCCCTTGAGAGTATGAGTTTTTACACTTCTAGTTACTTGATATGTGGTTTTCAATCACACCACATTAGGTGATATTGGTTATGGAGGACATTTGGGTTCATTTGTTAAACCAAGTTGTTGTAGAAGCCATAAGTTAAGAGCAACAATAGATAGTCTGAACATAGGTCTTGGCTGATAAAGGTAATTATGGTTTTACTATTTATTAGTGTTGTAACTTGTTTACTGTTTATTGAATTATTTGCTACTGAGTGATTGCCTTAAGCAACTCGAGGATGTTACCATATAGATACAGTCTCTACATGGGTTTACTTCATTATATAGCTTAGTATGCATGATTTGCTATTATGTTAGTACAATCTAAGTTTAAGATGTGTATGTTACAATATGGTATGACTAATACCTCTTATATCCCTAATACTCTAACCTATGGATTTTTAAACTTATTAAGCACTTTTTAAAGTTCTTATTCTTGGGTTTTGGTCAAGGTTGAAGCAATTATTGCTGGATAAGTTTCTCCTTCTCTTAGAAACATATATTTTAAGTGCTTAGGTAAGTCTTTAAGTTCAAGTCCAAGTGGATTGGCGTCTTTACTAGATAGGGAAATGGATAGTTTAAAAATGTACTAGATCTTTCATTAGTTAATCATTATCTAGTTGTTCAAGGTACCGTTTAGTTTCCTCATCTAAATCTTCTTCGACCTTTTCAAGTGTAAGAACAATTTCGAGCTTGTTTTCTATTCTGGTTTGGGAAAAGGTGCTTTGAACAAGATTATCTAAAAGGTTAACATCGAATATTTCATCGATGGTAGAAATAAAAGGAAAAGGTGAAGAATAAAAAAATTTAAAAAGAAAAGTCTCTCCTAAGACTATCATTGTCCAATTTCCATCTTGGACATCAATAATAGTCTTGTTAGTTTTCATAAATGGTCTACCAAGCAGTATTGTGTGCTCTCTGTCCAAGGATGGATTTTCTTGCATATCTAGAACCACAAAGTCAACAGGTATTATCAATTTTTCTACCTGTACTCAAACATCCTCAACTATTCCCTTTGGATAATTAAGAGATCTATCTGTAAGTTGAAGAGGTATAGTTGTGGGTTTTAAATCTCCTAATTCGAGTTATAAGAATATAGAGTAGGGCATCAAGTTTATACTAGCACCTAAATCAAGCATTGCTTTAGCAACCTTTCTATCCCCTATAGTTATGTTTATGATAAAACTTCCAAGGTCTTTCAACTTAGGGGAAGTTGGTGTTGATGTACAGCACTATAAATTTCTCATACTACTACTCACTCATTAAATTCATACCTCTTTTTCTTAGTGTTCAACTCTTTGAAAAACTTATAATAGAATGGCATATTCATGATCACTTCTAATAATGGTAAATTGATATTTATTTTAGAAAGCATATTAAAAAGATCATAGAATTTCTTATCTTGTTTGGATTCTTTCAGCCGGTGTGGAAAAGGTACTTGTAGTTGGTGTAGTTTTTTTATCTTTTGAATTTTGGGGATGTCAGATGACTCCCTTATGAGTTTTTGTGAAGGTTTTTCAAGTTTAGCACTTGTCTCTCCTTTTTGTGAGACTAGAATTTCACCTTCTTTGTTATCTGAACTACAAGGCATATCTTTAGATATTTCAGGTAAACTAGTATTGACTCCCTTACCACTTGAAAGGGTTTTTACATCCTTCGCTTGTTTGGGTTGACTGGGAAAATTTCTTGGTTCTTGCCTTTGCATTTGTTTAGCTATTTGCCCAACTTTAGCTTCAATCCTTTTAATTGAAGCCTCCATGGTTTGGTTGTAGTGATTAACTTGAATAAAAACATTAAAGATATCCTCTAAGGTCGGCTCAAAATATTGATTTGGTGAGTAAAAGTGGTTTTTATTTGGCCTTGGTGTTTGACATTGGGTGTAGGCTTGGTAATTTTTTGGTTTCTAATGATGGTTAGGGTGATTATAAGTGTTTGGATGATACCTTTGAAAGGAATTGACGTCCACCATGGTATCCACACTAGAATCACAAGTATATGAAAAATTACGAGCATCATACCCAATTTAAAAACACACTTCACCCACATCTTGATTTGGAATTTGGTGGGTAGTGAGAAGTTTCACTTGCTTAGTCAATTAAGTATGTTTCAAGGTCATCTCATTACCGGAGCCAACTTCATTGACTCCTGCTCTTTTTCTTCTAGTACTTCTTTGTTGGGAATTATAAACCAACAGATCATAGAGACTATATGTTTCATGTGTAGTCTTTTCTCCTACAGCTCCTCCAACATCATTATCAACCATGTATTCAATCTACAATGTCAATCCATCATAAAACAATTGTTCTATAGCTGTAATTGAAAACTATGACGAGGACATTGAATGAAAATGAGTTTGAGTCTTTCCCAAGCTTCTTGAAAGGGCTCTTCATCCATTTTAGAAAATATTGCTATCTTCGTCCTTAGATTGGCAATATTTTGATGGGAATAGAACCTAAAAAATATATTTCATGAACTACCTCCCAAGTTTTTAGAAAACCTGACTATAGAGTAATGAACCATGACCAAGCTTTATCCTTGAGGGTGTAAGGAAAACACCTCATCCTAAGCTAGTCTTTATCAACTCTCTACAATGGAAAGGTTTGAAAAGTAACATAGAACTCTCTAATGAAATGCAAAGGATATTCATTAGGGATACCGTAAAAGAAAGGCAACAAAGAATAACGAATCTTTTTCAATGCATAGTTCCTTGCAGCCTCTTGCAATTGTATGCATGAAGTTGCATTGGAAATGATTGGCATTTCATAATCCATTATATTCTACTTATCTCCAGCATTTCCCATGGCTACTTGTAGTTGAAATTGATCCTTTTCCTCTTGCGTATCAACATCTAGCTCCTAAATTGAAAAATAGTAGAGCTTTAAGAAAGATTTCTCACTTGAAAAAATGTATAGGATTAAAGAAAAAAAACACAAGGAACCTAAATCTTTTTTTTTTGTAATGCTAAATTTAAAGAATGGACACAATTTTTGAAAAAAATGAATTTTTATTATTTCATTTGAATTTTATTACATATGTTTTTAAAATAAAAACAAACTAAAAAGAAAATAAAATACAATAATGGGTAATCTCCCATTTAGGACAACAATTTATTGTCTTCTAGTAAGACGTTGCTTGGAGATTTTAGAATGACAAACTCAATGTCTCTTCTTCATTGAATTTATTTTGATCCAATTTGACCATTAAATTAGTATTTGTTTTGTTTTTGCAAAATGCTCGACTAATTGTTCCACTTGGAATTCCACCTTTTTATAGAAGCTTCCACAGAGTCCAACTATTGATTGGTTTTAGAGTAGTTATCTCTCCAGGGTTGGTCTACTGGGAAGGCTTCTTGGAATAGAATGGTGGGATTTTTGGCCTAGCTGATTTGAGCTTTGGGCAAAATAAGGGTTGTTTTACCTCCAGGAAATGTTGGGATGATTTCTCCACCTAGGATTGTAGGTATTGAATTGGGGTCGAATCTTGGTCTCTGTTGATATGCTCCCAAAGAATTAACCTATTCAAGTCTAAATGGTGCTTCTCCTTGATATGGACATGCTTTAGTACCATGTCCTATGTTGCTACACAAACCACAATGTTCATTATTGGTGTTGGTTTGCGTAGTGAGAAGGGAAACTTGCTTGGTCAATTGAACAAGTTGTCTTTTAACTAGTGAGCTTATATTACTTTGAAGCTATCTTCTCTCCTATAGCTCCTCTGGAAGCGTTGTCAATAATGAACTAGCATTATATGTAATTCTATCCTAAAAGAATTAGTTCTGCAATTGTAAGGGAAAGTTTTGATGGGGGTATTGAGTGAGGAACAATTTGAACAAATCTCAGGCTTCATGGAATGGTTCTCCTTCCTTATAAGAGAAAATGGCAATCTTTGCTCTCATCTTTGGTGTTTTCTGGTGAGAATATAATTTTTCCATGAATTTGTTGTAAACATCATGTCAGGTCATTAGAGAACCTGGAGGGAGTGACATCAACCAAGCTTTGGACTTGTCCTTCAAGCTAGTATGAGAAACACTTCATTCTAAGATGATCCTTGTTTAGAATACCAAGGGGGAAGGTTTGGAATGTGGCATAGAAGTCCCTAATGAAGGAAAGAGAATCTTCATTAGGCAGCTCATAGAATGAAGAAAGCATAGAAAAATAAATGTTTTTCAAGTCATAATTCTGAGCAACCTCACCCAGCTGGATAGAGGTAGTTATCGTGCCAATTACTAGCCCCAGCCTTGTGGACAATTTTTTAAATTTATGAAAATTATTTACGTATGGTGTAATAGGGTTTTCTAAGGATCTCATACCATGCATAGACTAGTGAAAGCATAAATTTAAAATACCTGTAAAATTAAAAAGGAAAA
The DNA here is from genome assembly GCA_033030585.1 of Hippophae rhamnoides. Lineage (NCBI taxonomy): Eukaryota > Viridiplantae > Streptophyta > Magnoliopsida > Rosales > Elaeagnaceae > Hippophae > Hippophae rhamnoides. Next base: position 27,596,198 of record CM065433.1, read on the forward strand.
TAATAATAAAATAACTATACAAAAATTTAGAAAAAATATATATAGTATTTAATACAAAAATACTAAACAAACAAGTTAAGTTACTTTCTATGTTAAATAACATAATTAATATTAATTAAGAGTGTTTCCAAAAAAGAATGGTGGGGTAAAACACCATCCTTCTAGACAAAGCAAAGTTCCGAAGAAATACTTGTGGCACAAAGACTTCCAAAAACTAGTCTGCTAGACATAACTCCCTTAGATTTTTACTTTTCATGCTATTACACAATTAGTTAGCTTTATTGTTTTTTTCAATTTTCAATTTTTAATTTTTTTAGAAAAGAAAATAATTAAATAAATTAAAGTCTAAATTTTTTTAACTAAATAAAAAATCACAATTATTTACTATATAGAAAGTTTTTAAAATTTTGATAAATAATTTAAAAATGTTATTCCTTCCCCGGCAATAGTGCCAAAAACTTAATAAAACAAAATTAGCATTGGGTTAGAAATATCGATTTTGTAGATACTTTGGTTTTATATTTGTAAAACTTTTGCAAGTGCACGAATCATTTTATAGAAAATGAGAACTATACTCCCAAGGTCGATCTAAGAAAAGAATATATGTGGTTTTTAATTTATTATTCAAACTTTTAAAAATGAAATTAAATTGTAAATATTATGTCATGATATTTTGATTTTTTTTGTGTTTCCTAATCTAATAACAAAAAAAACATAGATAAGGATTCAATAAACAATTATTTAAATTTTTATCATTTATAACAATAGAGTATTTATAGATATAATAATTAAGTTAATTATGATTGCTTATATTGTTTAGATTATTAAAGATATAAAATGATATTTATTGATTCTTTCTTCTTTATATAAATATCATCTTTGGTGGGATTAAATATGTTACTTAAATAAATAAATTAACTCCTATAGGTGGGGTCGATAATAAAATTGGTTAATCAAATTAATTTCTTTTTTCTAAGAGATTAAAAAATGAACCATTTAAATGTCACATTTGGTGTGGTTAGACATTTTAAACTTTATTCAAGGTGTCCAAATTAAATATAAGAATGTAATTATTTAAGTACTAACTTTCAAGTTTTAAAATCACTAGTAGGAATATGTTGTCAATACATTTTCGAATAATAGTTCTTTTACAAAATTTTGAAATAGAGATTTACTTTAGCTATCAGACGATTATACTAATAAATAAAAGCATATTACTCAAAATTAGACCGAATAATTAAACCTTAAAATCTAATTTTTAACTTTAAGTTTTAATGAAAAATAATATATATTTTTCTAACATCCTTAATATAAAATCTTAAATAAAAAAAATCAATTTATATCATATTATTATAATATCCATAGCATAGTTATTATTATATTATTTTTCTCTAAAAAATATATTATTTTTCTTTAACATCCATAACACAATTATTATTATATCATATTTACAAATAACAAACCATATTAAATTTAATCATAGATAAATTAAATATAGCATATAAGAATAAAATATAAAAATAATTGCAAAGAATTTATTTTAAAATTATACCCCAAAAGAATCCTTAAAGAACTTTGATGCTAGTTATGTTTCTTTAAAACCTTCAAACGAATTTGCATTTCCATTTATTGAATTCAAAACTAGAAATTTAAGAAAACATAACTAGTTTTTCTTCAAAGAGAAGAACTTTAAAACTAAAAAAACAAAGAAATCTTTCTAGAGAGAGAAAGATAGAAAGAGAGAAGTGTTGAGAAATTAAATGATTTCAGATTAGGGGAGAGGGTTTTTTTATAGGTGAAAAAAAAGGCTAAAAAGGGGAAATATCTCAAAAATTGGTTTTGAAAACATTTGGACAAGCTGGCACGCGTTTAGGGGCTTGTGTGCAAGGGATTTGCAATAGACTAGCACTAGCACACACAAAACTTGGCATGGGTTGGTGCTAGCTGTGCGCGAGACAAACATTGTCATGTACTAGCTAGGCAATTTTGTCCATTTTCCATTTTTCAATTTTTCCATTTTTTTTTACTTTTCCTCATTTTTATTCTCACTTATTTGTATAATAAATGAATACTACACTTCAAATATTGTGATGTATTGCTTGCATTATATTTCTTTTGTGTCTTTAAATTATTTGTTTGAAACAAAAATACCTGAAAAATAATATAAATACTCGTGATTCTGAAAATACAAATTTATATAAAATATGATAAAATCATACAAATGTAAATCTATTTAATCAATTAAAGTACATTAAATCATTATAATTTTAATGTTTTTTAAGCACTCATCAATATGTTATTTACATTCATTCTTAATAATGGAGATTCTTTATGTATGTCTTGCTGTAGTTTTTAATTGTAATCATATTATCTTATTTCTTTCAGGAGGTCCTTTTGTGTCTCATTTATGTCTTATAAGAACTTAATGTTCAATTTTTGTGTTATATCTATTTCTTCTGCTAAAAGAATTAAAATTTCATTATTGTTATTTGGCTTTTTTTGATATGTTTACTAAGCTTCTATTAAGATCTAATTCTATATTATTTTGGTTGTTTTTGAAAATTATTGGAATAATAAAATATCATTTTCTTCATAATATTACGTTATGTACTAATTCTTACATTACTTTAATTTCTTGTCACCTCTTTTCCTTTGTTATAGGTTTCTCGTTTATGATCTACAAAAGTAAACCTTGATACACTACTTTTTCTTGCTACATTGCTTTTTGAAAGTTTATTAAGTTACAAATCTAATAACCTGGAGAGGGATGAATAGATAATTAGCAAAAATAAGAAAAATTAAAATTTTCTCAGATAGTTAGACATGCAATCACTTGTAAGTAAAATAATGCAAAAAAATAAAATAACACAAAAGATGTTTAGGTGGAAACAACCTAAGCCATATTAATGACTTGAGAAAAAACATCTATTCACTGGACCACCTAACTATCCACTATGAAAATATGTTTGATTATAAGGCTAGGACTCAAACTACTCACCAAGGTAATGCTCCACGTAACCTACTTACAAGCCTCTACTTTCTTTCAAAGTCTCCAGAAGAGGTGTTCAAATCCAGATCAACCTTTCGATAAACTTGAGTTACATGAGTTATCGAACCCATTCAAATGATACTTGAAAAGTTAGCAAAATAACATAAGCACAATATGTGTCCTAGAATAGATGTAATAATGAAAAATCCTAGCTCGATGATTTAATAAAATATTAGTCAAATCAAAATCAACTAACAACCCTAGAATAAGTAGATTAAGAAAATGTTCAATAAAGATAACTTCTTTAAAGAAAAATGATCAAACCAAATTATTTGTGATATTACACACATAATATTTTATCCAATAATTCAAGAAAAAATAAAGAAGAAGTTATATGAATATTTTATCCAAATATCATAAACTAATTAGGCTTATTAATCAATTAAAAACAACCCTAATGTTTCGTAGAATAATTAAATAAATAAGTATAAAGAAATATAATCATGTTTTTGCAAAACTATTTGAGAGAGATAGAGAGGGCTTAAGATGAAGCGAGTAATACTCTTATGTGGTTGAGAAAGTTGTATGCTTGGGTTTGTTTAAATAAATTATTTTTAAGTACTGAATCAAAGTAATAATATTATTATATCCATAAAATTAGTTAAAAGAGTTATAAAGAATGAAGAAAATATAGTAATAAACCAAATCAATTCGAGTAAGAAATAGGTTTAAAGTTGAAACCCTGTTAGCTTGATCGATCTAAGTTGTGCTTGATTGATCAAACATAGAAGTTGGTCGATTGAAACCATTTTCGATCGATCGAATAAAAAAATGAAAACATGATCGATCGATCTAGTGTAATAAATAATTGATTATGAAACAAGTAGATCAATTTAGTCATTTTTTGATTGAACTAGTGCTCAACCGATCGACCATTAATAACTCAATTGATTAACTCAAATGAAAAATTAATTATGGGATTTTTTAATATGATTAGAGTGATTCTCAATTGATCTACATATATCTTGATTAATCGAGTAGCCTAAATTCAAAATGTCCATATATGTATAATATGAAATCTATCCAACATAAGAACAAATATACATCTAAGATGTGTTCGTTGGAGCTTGATGGTTTGTTTGGCTTGAAAAATATTCTTGAAAGACTTACCTAGAACTTAAAATTACATTTGAATGTTTTGTTCTCAAATATCACCAACATTTATAAACCTTACAGTCTCCCCTTTGGTAGATTCGTGTGACAAAGCCTCTCTTTTACTACATTGCACTCAAAGAAAAAAATACATTTTGTATAGTGGAACTATCCTATGATCCGATGAAGCCATTTTCACATGAATCTTGACAGCTCATATACATACTGTAAAGTAAAAATACAAAGAGGTACACAACTTGCCTTAAAAGACTCATTATTTATTAGTTCAATATATATAATAATAGAAAAAGTGAATAAATAGACATAACTGATGGGTAACAATAGATAGAACATTTAAGTATTACTCCCCCTATATGAATAAACTTGAACACTCTCTTATGTGTAGACTTCTTCAAAGAAACATTTAAATAAAAAGCTTTCCCCTTTTATATATGTTCAATTAATGCTCAATAACTTTCTCCCTCTTTTTATCATACAAATAAATAATATAATCATGAAGTAATAACAAACAGGTTAAACAAGCAAGCACTGTATTGAATGTCTGATAAAATGTATACACATTTTGAAAAGCACAGCAATAATCAAAACAGAGAGCTAAAAACAATATATTTTTCAAAAATAAATAAACTCCCCTCAGTTATGCTACTTTACTAAATAAATTAGAATAAAATAAAAATTTATAAAAATTGATATACACATACATACATACATACATACATACATACATACATACATACATACATACATACATACATACATATATATATATATATATATATATATATATATATATATTTAATTTTTTTTTGAATTGAGGGTAGTAGACTTAGCTAAATTTGATTGCAACAGTGCACACAAAAGATGAAATTAATTTTGTTCAGAGTGTGACTATCCATTGACAATATAAATATATGTAAATAAGACACATAAACATACTGACACATATGATAACATATAGACAATCAATAAAAGTAAAATATGTGTTGAAACTGTAATACGATGTCAATTTTTTCATTTAGGATTAGGTATAAAAAATTCAAAGAAAAGAGTATCACTGATCATGAAACCATTATAGTTGAACTCATACTTGCATATAATAAAATTTACTTATCAAGAGAGAACTTAATAATTTTTTTCTGTATTCCCCTCTTGTATTTTTTTGTGTGAGATTGGTTATTTATTTATGTTTGTATAACTATTTGTTGCTCTTTCTTTGTGTACAGGTAAAAGCTTTTGAATTTTACTTTTTTTTAACACTATTATTATATTTCTAAGAAAATATACACAAGGTTTCTTAGTATGATGACTTTTACACTAGATTTGAGGTAGCACTCTTCCCTCATTACAATAGCTTTACACATCATAATAGGTAGCTATCTCAAAACTAGGTATCTCTCAATAGCAATATTTTAAAAAGTGAAAGATAGAGTTTAACCATTTACTATAATTTTCATTCATCCTAGAATATGATGTAACATGCATAGATGGATAATGAGAATGAGTCCTATAACTAGAAGCATGGAAAGAATTATTAAATTTATGAGCATTCATAAAAAAATGTACACTTTAACCTAATATGACCTTTTCTACCATGGTGATGACATACAAGCACAAACTTAACAATTTTATCAATTATATGTGCAACAGTTCTTTGTGCATAATTAATAACTTTAAGAGTAGTGCTAGAAGGCCTTATAAATGTGGTTTTTGATGTAGTAGGAATGGAGTTCTCACCCTTATAACTAATTCCATGTGTATCATGTGAAGAAGTTCTAGAAGATTCTACAAACATAATTGTATTTGAAGATGATGGCGTAGAGTGTTTATCTACATAGCTTAGCCCTCTCTTGTCTCAAAATATTTTCCATAGTCAAGGAATTTGTTTAGCCTTTAAGCTCCAGTGGTCAACCTTTTCATAGATTCATTTGATTGTTCAAGTTCCTATATAAGATTCTTGTTTTCCTATTTATGACCTACAAGACTTGAATTGAAATCATTAATACGAGTAGATAGTTCATTTTTTTTCTTTTTCTAACAAGGAAGAATTTACTTCATATGATTTGAGTTTATCATTCAATTTAGTTACTTCTACTAGTGACCTATCTTTTTCTTTCTTACAACCCAATAAATATATAAGTAGTTCCTTAATGTTATTAGCATTAAATTTAGTAAATAAGAATTTATAATTATTTCCCTCACTTTTTGAGCTAGTATGAGACTCATTGGAGGATCCACCAATAATTAAAGTAAATGCTTGGTGGTTTGTGCCATAATTTTTTGAGTCATTAGGATTGTCATTGTCACTTTTTAAGTCACTAAGGATAGAATTTAAAGCTCTTCTAGTTCTTTTCTTTTTTTTAGCACACTCAACTGTAGTATGACCATAACTCATACATTCAAAATATTGAGGTCCATTGGGTTTAGATTTCTTACCTTTGAAACTTATAGCTTTGATTTCATTTGGATTCTGATCCCTTGAACGATTTGGTTGCCAATTACTTTGTAAATTGTTCTGGTTGAAAATTTGCTTAAATCTTTTGGCTAAGAGTATGAGTTCTTCATTATCCGCATCATTCTTACTGTCACCTTCATCAATCATGGTGGTTTTGAAAACTACACCTTTGTTCTTTAGAGGTGTTCCAAAACTCATCTAAAAGGTTTGAAGTGAGTCAATGAGTTTCTCAATTTTAATAGTGTCTACATTCTTGCTTTTATTAATAGCAATGACTTTTGCATAGAATTTAGTAATATCACATAATTTAACATTTAATGACTTTTGCATGTCTAGTGAGTACCAAATAAGCAAAGTTTAGTTCATTTAACTTATATGGTCCCCTCATAAGCAACCTCCAAAATATCCCAAGCATGCTTAACAGTATCAACATCATAAATACGAAAAAACTCATCAATATGCACAACACTAAAGATAACATTAATACCATTCTGATTTTAGTTACTGTCATTTTATCTTCATTGGTCCAATATTTCCTTTGTTTAAGAATGGATACATTATATTTGATAACCGTAGGTAGTTCCTCACCATAAAGCACAAAGTTCTAGACACTCTCATCTATATATCATAGAAAGGCTCTCATACGAGCCTTCTAATATGGGTAATTAAAGCTATCAAAGTAAGGTGCATAGGTTATAGAAGAACCCTATCTCAAATGATCTATAACAAGGTCTTAGGAAATACTAAGGATATCTAGGGACATGCTCTAATACCAATTGAATGTTTATTTAGTTACGAATCTAATTAGTTAGATGAGTAAATAGATAATTAGCAAAAATATGACTAATTAAAATTTTCATGGAGAACTAGACATGCAATTACGTTTAAATAAAACAATGTGAAAAAAGAAATAACACACAAGATTTTTCAGTGAAAATAACCTAGGCCACAACAATAAACTAAGAGGAAAACCACTAGTCTATTGGACTATCTAACTATCCACTATGAAAATATGCTCAATTATAAGGCTAGGACTCCAACTATCCACCAAGGTAATGTCTAAAGTAACTTATTTATAAGTCTCTGATTTATTTCACAGTCTCCACAAGCAAGGTGTTCGAATCTGGGCCAACATTTCAATAAACTCAAGTCACATGAGTTATCAAACCCATTCAGCTGGCACCTGAAAAGTTATCATAATAACGCAAGTGCAATATGTGTCCTAGAGTAGATTCAATAATGAAAAACCTTAGCTAGATCATTTAATAAAATATTAGTTAAATCAAAATCAACTAACAACCCTAGAACAAGCAGATTAACCACAAATTGAATAAATATAACTTCTTTAAGAAAAAATAATTACACCAAATATTTATGATATTGGACACATAATTATTTGATCCAATAATTCAAGAATGAAATAAAGAATAAGCTATATGAACATTTTATCAAAATATCATAAACTAATTAGGGTTATCAATCAACCAAACACAACCACTAATGTTTGATAGAATAAATACATAAATAAAAAAGCCTAAAGAAATATGATCTTATTTTTGCAAAACAATTTAAAAGATAGAGCTTAAGATGAAAAGAATAATGCTCTTGTATGGTCGAGAAAGTTGTATGCTTAGGTTTGTTTAAATAGAATATTTTGAAGTAATAGATTAAAGTAATATTATTATTACGTCCATAAAAACAATTAAAAGAGTTTTAAAGAACAAGAACAATATAGTAATAAACCAACTCAATTCAAGTAAGAAATATATTTAAAGTTGAAATCCTAGCCATACAATTGATCTAAGTTATGCTTGATCGATCAAACATAGAAATCAATTGATTGAAACTCTTTTCAATCGATCCAATACAATGGTCAAAATATGATCGATCGATCAATCTAGTCAATTCTCGATCAATCTAATATAATAAATAATTAATTTTAAAGTAGGTAGATCGATCTAGTCATTTTTCGATCGATAGAGTGTTCGATCGATCGACCATTAATAACTCAATTGATATATTCAAATGAAAAATTAATTCTAAGACTTTTTCATCTAAGTAGATCGATTCTCAGTCGATCTAGAAATTTCTAGATCGATGAGAGAGCTTAAATTTAAAATATTCGTATGTGTCTAATATAAAATCTAACGTGCATAAGAACATATATATTCTTGAGATGAGTTTGTTAGAACTTGGTAATTATTATTTAAAGACTCACCTAGAAACTAAAATTACATTGAGAAACTTTGTTCATAAATATTGTCAATACTAACAAATCTTACACTTTTTCTTTCTAGTATTACAGGTTTTTCCTTAACATCTAAGTTCCATTCTTCTTGTATTTCAAAATCTTTTAATATTTCTAACTTTATTATTTGTCCAATATCTTAAAAAAATTAACTATTTATCTTTTTTTCATATATTGAACTATTATGGTTGTTTGTTAGTGAATATTGTATTATATTGAAAATAAATGATTTCATTCTTTGATTAAATCTCATCTTTCAAATTTATAGACTAAGCTTAATACTTTGTTTGAATTTTTATTATTAATATTAATGGTAAACCTAGAGTATGATGTAAACTTTAATTTCTGTCATCTTAAATTTTTATATATAATTCTTAATAAAAATATTTTCTATTTTCTATTTATTATTCTATTATCTAGCATTACTAATTTTATTAACGTATCAATTTTTTTTTCTAAAATGTGTTTTTATTAATATTTCAATTTCTCATAAATGGAAATATCTAAATTTTTATTATCTTTTTTAGAAATCTTTGATAATTTATCCACAATAGTTTCTTGTAATTAATGATATATTATATATTTATTTTACATTTATAATAGTACTACTTATTTTTTATTATTTATTCCATAATAAAATATATTTCTTTTATAAATAATTTGTGTTCTTGAAAATGTTAAATCTTTGAATTAACCTCATTCTTTACTATTTAATCTTGATTTTTGTACTAATTCAAACATTATTTTTATTAATTAATATTTTTTTTTGTTAGAAATATCCGGAGATATGTTGTAGTTTTATTTTTATTATTTTTTAATTTTTTATTATATATACTCTTTTTATATATAAAATATTACTATTTAAGTTGTTTAGATATAATTTTTATTAAACTTAGAAAATGTTTATAATATTTTTGAAATTTTAAGAATATTTATTATGATTATCCTGACGTGGCGTGGCGTGGAGTATTTTTTGGTATTGACCACATATTCGCCTTCAATTTGCTTAAGAATTGAAATTTGAAAGGAAATTTTGATTTTTAGATCGAAAGAGAAAACCCTGGTAGGAAAGGGATTTGGTCGGAAATTATCATTCTCATTCTGTATATCTCCTAAATCTTCTTTTTTTATTTTTTTTATTTTTAAGTATATTATATATATATGTGTGTAAAGTTTTATATATTTTTAATAAATAAACACTAAAATCATAATTTTATTAAATAAAAAAATAACATAGAGTTAAATTCGAATTTAAGTTTATGGTACTTTCAAAAAGTTATACCACTTAGATTATAAGTTAATCTCGTTGTAAAATCTTTTACTTAAATAAAATAAATATAGATCAAAAATAATATTTTTATCAATAAATAAAAAATTAAATTATAGAAATTAAATATTATGATATATGAAACATAAATTATTATAATGATTTTTAAACTATAATAAAAATAATTTAATTATAATTAAAGTTTTTAATTTAAATTTAAATTTAATTACATAATAAATAAATATAATTGAAATTTTATGTATATTTAAGTTATTAAAAATTCAATTGATGTTAATTTATTTAATAAAAATAACTAAAATATTTATTTGATTATAATTATATTCAGAAGATATATATATATATATATATATATATTTATATTTATATTGTTATACTTAATTTTAAATATAATTATATTATATTATGTAATTAATTTATAATATTTAAATGTTGATGGTTATAGCCTACCAATCTCACATCGATCCCTCCCAACCCCATTTACATGATCCCCTAATTTTGAGTAATAGCCTTATGTTAGCAACAGGTAAGCAGCTAGCAATCTCCTCGTACTTTATCCCAATTCATATTTTAATATTTATTTAAAAATATCAAAATTTTGTTCCAATTATTACAAAATATATTTTTAGTTGGAACAAAATATATACTACGGTAAGATTAAAAAAATTATTTATTCAAAATATTATATTTTATACTAATATCTTATGTTATGTAATTATGTATGTTTAAAAAATATAATATTAACATATATGTCTCATTTGAATTTGATTTAACAGAAGGTTTTTCTGAAAAATTATTAATTATTCACAAAATGTGTTAAAATAATATTTCAATTAAATGAAATTACTATATTATTTTATAAAGAAGAAAAAGTGTTGGATTTATTTTCAAGAAAACTTTTATACTATAATGCATTTTATTAACATGAACTATCATATCAACTATATTCTATTAATACTTGATAATTTCTCCTATATCATATAACTAATAACTTTTTTTAAGAATACGTTTGAGATTTTGTCTCAAAAAATTTAAAATTTTATACATGATAAATTTTTTATTTAAAAATATGTATTTTAGTAAACAAGTTAATATCTATATATATAATTTTAAAAATTTGAGTATTAAATTATAAGATTTTAAAATATATATAGGTATGAAGTTATAAAAATTTAATTATTAAATTATATATTTAAAAATTTTAAAACTTATATACAATTAGTTTAAATTTGATTATGATATATATGAATTTAGTTTAAAGGAAACCACGATTTAAAGTGCAAACCAACGGCAGAGAATCCAATACCTCATAATAAGAAAAAGAAATGAAAAATTAAAAAGCATTACAATATGCATCACTGATACCACCGAAAACCTTTTTAAAAATTACAATTTTTTAATAAAAAAATTAAATTAAATTCATTGAAAATATATTGCATAATAAAAATTAATTACAAGATTAAATAATACAAACTAACAAATATATTAAAGCAGAATAAATCTACTTGAGTTCATGCTTTTGACCTCTAACATTTACACAAAAAATAGAGTCAAATTGAGATTTAGGTAAAAATATACTATAAAGTTAGAGTGATTTTATTAAACTAACAAAAACACTAAATAAACCTACCCATAGAGAGAGAGAGAGAGAGAGCAAACTCATATGAGAGGAGAGCTCAATCTGCTTATCACTAATCAAAAGCAAAATTAAAATAGAAAAAGATAGAGAAAGATGATAGCTGTAACGTCTAGGGTATTGATATCATAAACTCTTCCCTTTTCTCTAGTAACACCATGTCTCTCTATTAAGGAGAAATATTAAGATTACATAAATTTTCATCCACTTTTTAACCTACATTCTTGATGTTATGTCACATGTTAGTATGATAAAAAAAAAGTTACAAAGGTGGGTGATTGAAAGTGCTTAATCATGGCATTGAAATTAACTCATTGTTGTTTTGGTTTTTTCACCTACCTTTGTTGTTTTCTTTTTGTTCATATTTTCATTATTCTCAATGTGGTGGGCTAATGCAATGCAAAAATAAGATTGTGTCTCTCATTTATTTTAACAATCTTGATTAACTATTTTTTCTAAAACCTCTCCTGATTAATTTTATTTGTTGCTTATAATATTGAAGAGTCTCACTCTCCTGACAATAACCCTAATTCTTTCGTTTCTCTCTTACTTATTCTCTCTTAATAGGAAGACATATCAACTAGTTCTCATCTTACTTGTTGACCTTGCTCTCAAATCCTCACACTCTCTATTCTTTAAGAAAAGTATATTCTATGAGTTAAAGCTTGTTGATGATACTATGATTGGATTGGTAAGTTTCATAATACATATGAAGGGTACTTTGGTAACTAATAAAATAATAATTATTGAATTATTTTGGGATTATGTCTCCTTACGCAAGGTAATGTTTCCTCTAGAAAGATGGGAAAATGCTTTAAGAGCTTTTTAGGTAGAAATATAGTGTCAAGCTTTTTATCATCTCCTGCACCCCTGGGTATGATGTGCTAAGTGAGCTACCTGTGAGTTAGAGAACACACATGGGATGGATATTGATTGTGCCATGAGGGTATACCAATGTATCCCTAAAATAGAGAGTCCTAGGCACATTACTAATGATACATAAGAGTTGATACAGTACATGATTCCTACATGGGGGACTACATAAAAGGAATGTCTATGCCTATGGTTTACTTGATGTGGGAATGTGAAGGTAGCTTTGAAGGAGCACAACATGCCATATGGGTAGTGTTGCATAAGTAATGATAAATCTAGGAGTAATGACATGCTAGTAAGGTAGTATTGCTCTAAGTATGGCCCATTGTGGATGTGACAACACTCATGATAATGATGTAGAGTAGGGATGTGCATTAGTCAAGGGTTTGGCCATGCACTAAAGATTTGTATACTTGATGACATGATTGTTGGTGCTAAGATGAAGGCATCATGTGTGGGCGTCAGATATAAGGAGTTTCTCACTCGAGCAACAAGTGAGTTTGGTTGAATGGAACTTACTTGCATGTAAGACACGCTTGCTTGATTAAATTAAGGATAATTTGGCATGTGTGTTAGTTTGAGTAAAATTATGTTGAGGAGAAACGAGTATACATGCATGAAAGGTGCAAGAAGAAGTTGGCCCTTAGTGTCAAGTTGTCTATTCATAGGTGTGTATGAAGTGACCTGATAAAAGGAATGAGAAGTTGATTATATTTTGTGTACTACTTGCTATCAACATGTGTGACATGTAAAAGTAGGTGAGCAGTTGTGCATCATAATACCTAGATGATAAGGAACCTTACAATAGGGTGAGTTTCTAGGTTGAGTAACCTTATAAGAGTAGTTCTCATTGGTATTTTCTCAAGGAGCATCAAAGCATTTGGACAAGGGTCATATTTTAGGTTCAAAAAATAATAGACTGACTTTGACTTGGAAAGCCTTGGTAGCAAATGGTCAATTTTTTGCTATGCAAACTCACAGACCATTATAGTTGGTATTAGAGCCAACTTATACTTATGATATATGTGTTGGTGTAGAATGGTACTCAATGTTGGATGTTGAGTTTTTGTGAATGTGGTACTACTAGTTAAGGACACTTAGTTTGAATGGTTGGTTTAAGGAGTTCTGATGAGTGCTCAAAAACACTAAAATAACCATGATTTTATGCAAATTAATTGATTAAAAATATATATATTTATATGTTTTATCATATATTTATATAAATTTATCTTTTTCGGAATCACGGGTATTTTTATTGTTTTTCAGGTATTTTGGCTTAAAAATGCAACTTAAAGACTCAAATAGGAATACTGGAAGCAATACATCACAAATATATTAATAAATAAATGCGTAAAGGTCAACAAATAAGGAAAAATTGGACAAAATGGGTCAAAAAAGACAAAAATGTCAGAAAGGAGAAAATCGTGCCGCCACGCCTGACTAACTCATGCAAGTCAGCGCAACACCTGTTCATCCAAGGTACTGTTCATCCACGACAATGTTCATCCGTGGTACTGTTCATCCACGGTCTTATCGCATCGTTTCATCCCAGATCTTGTGTAGCCGCCACGTCATCTTGGCGTCATCAATGACGTCGTGAATCACTAATCCGCGTTTTTACATTTTTTTAACATTTTTTTCTCTATTTTTCTCTCCATCCTCACCTATAAATACCCCCCTTCCCTTCACTTCAAAACATACCTTCAAACACCTTCAAAACCTCCAAATACATTCTTTTCTCTCTTTCTTTCTCTCTTTTCTTAGATTTTTAGTTTTTCTTATGTTTTCTTAGTTTTTAGTTTTTAGTTCAATTCTCTTAGGTTTAGAGTTCTTCTCTTTTTGAGAGGAACTTGTAATGTTTTTGTAATAATTTAGATTTTTGATTCAATAAATGGGAGTGCAAATTCCGCTTGGAGTCTTTCTAGCAACGGGAATAGCGTCAATCTTGTAAGGATTTTATTTTCTTTCTGATTATTTTTATGCTTTATTCTTACATTTTATATTTAATTTGTCTGTGATTAAATTTAACTGTGCTAGCTGTTTATAATCATGATATAATAATAACGTTGTTATGCTTGCGAAATATTAAATAGGTAAAAATCTCTAAAATGAATTGATTTTATTTTTATTCATGATTTTATATTAAGAATGTTAGAGAGAAATATATTATTTTTCATTACAAACTTAAACCTGAAAATTAGATTTTAAGGTTTAGTTATCCGATCTGATTTAGAGTAGTGCTCTTTTATTTGATGGTACAATCGCCCGGTAGTTAGAGTGAAGCTCTATTTCAAAAGTTTTTATAAGAATTATTATCTGAAAATGTATTGACGACATGTTTTCGGTAGTGATTTTAAAACTTGAAAGTTAGTACTCGGATAACTAAATTCTTAGGTTTAATTTGGACACCTTGAATAAAGTTTAAAGTGTCTAACCCTACCAAAGGTGACATTTAAATGGTTCATTTTCAATCTCTTAGAAAAAGGAATTAATTTAATTAACCAAATTAGTTATCAACCCCACCCATAGGTGTTAATTGATTTGTTTAGTTAACAAAGAATATCTAGCCCCACCAAAGGTGGTATTCATACAAAAAAGGGAGAATCAATAAATATCAATTCATATCTTTAATAACCTAAATAATACGAGCAAGCATAATTAACTTAGTTATTATATCCATAAATACTCCACTATTTATAAAAGATAAAATTTGCATGAATGTTTATTGAATCTATGTTTATTTTTATTTTATTAGATTAAAAACACAAAACCCAAAATATCGTGACAGGATGTTTAGGATTTAATTTCGTTTTTAAAAGTTTGAATAATAAATTAAAAACCACATACATTCCTTCCTTAGATCGACCTTGGGAGTATACTTATCATTTTCTACGAAATGATTCGTGCACTTGCGAGAGTTTTACAAATATTAAAACCAAAGTATTGGCAGGATCGGCGATGCCGGTTTTCGCTCATCAAGTTCAACAATTTGTTTGAAGTTGGTTGTCTAGTTAGTAGGTATTTGTGAAAAAAGGTTGCATTATTTAGAATACTCGAGGTGGAAAAACCCTGCAACTTTTAGTCAGTATAGAGTTAGGTATGTAGGTGATGAAAATTGCAAGCACCAGACATTTAGGTATTTATTGTAGGAAGCGCCTATAAGAAAAGTTCATAGATTGGGAGTTGTAAGTGGGTAAATTTAGTGGCCATATGGTTTGATTGTGCTTCGTTTATGGAAGGTTGCAAGAGACTATAAGTCATTATAATAGTTGCATATATGGATGTTATAAGCCGTATATAGTGCATCTTTCATCAAGTGGTCAGTTGTGAAAATGCCTTTGTCTTAAGATTTAAGGACTTATAAGCCATTGGTTTGGCATATGGTTGTCAACATATTTGTGCTTCAATGTGGTTATCATTAGTTGTTGCAAGAAGTCTAGTTAATTCTTATGATTTGAAGTAGCACTAGGAAGAACAAGTCGGATGCATTTGGATGACCATAGATGCTTTGTTTACTTTGAGAAGGAAACCTTGTTGAGGGTTGAAATGTGTTCAAGATATCTCTAGAGTGCTTGATCATTGAAGTGCCAAGGAAGGCATAAGTAGTATAATATGGAAGGGGTGGTCACAAGGCCAACCAAAGAGGCTATAGCAACTAGCTCCAAATTTGAGATAGAAATACCAAGTTGGCCAAGGCAAGAGTACTAAGATGACCAAGATACATCGATCAATTTATCCAAGGTGAGGTAGAGACCAATGGTTTAGCCGATGGGCACGGGTTGCCGCTAAGGGATCATGAAAGATTAATGTTGTAATAGAATTTCCTTCAGTTTTAACCATGAAAGGTTTTGAAGACTATAAGGGTCAAGTGAGACTACATTGGAGGGGTTATGAAGTGCCAATGCTAGTTGGTTTGACAGTGAAAAGGGTCATGGGGCACCATGTCATCAAAGTGAAGAAGAGTTCAACCAAACTGAGGGTATTACTATTCAGAACCCAAATGGTTAGTGTCAGATTTGGACAGGCCATTAGGATTCCAAAGTGACTTAAAGTGAACAAAAAATGATGGGGTTAAAACATGTTAATATCAATAGACGGTAATCAGAATGACAGGAGTCAATAGTTCTCATGATTGCTAGTGATGTGGAGAAGGATCACAAAGTGCTCAAGCCGTAGAGAAACCATATATTGTGAAAGCATGAGTTGCTCATGATGTGAAGATATTGTCGAATGTAGGAAGAGGCTATTGAGCACCTACATCGGTTAAAGATTCATCATTGATAGTTGAGTTTTAGATTGCTATGATAGATTCATCAAAGAATGAAGTAAGGGAGGACCTCACACCATTAAGGAAATATGGTATAAGTTGCTTGCTTAGGGTGAAGGTCACTGGTAGATTAATTACAAGAGTAGCACATCATAGTTTCAAAATAGAGGTGTTGTTTTAGAAAAAAAAATGAGTTTTTGAACTTTACCTTGCATGGTACATCTCATATGTCAAAAGTTGATTTGTTTTATGTTTTGGAAAGGTGCATGGTGTCATATAAAAATGTGATTGGTAAGAGAGCTACGCTTAAGGGATGGGCACACCATTGAGTAGTGATTGCATGTCAGTATCTCCTAGGAGAACAAAGTGCATGTGTAACAAATTTTAAGGGTAACACATTGAAGGACCAAGGAACATTAATTGCAAATAGGGATTGTTAGTGCAGTATACTTATAAAGGTATAAGGAATGCCAAGTGTATGAAAACAGTTCTAGTTTTGCATATTAAAAGGGCCATAAAGCATCTATTATAACCATAATTCAGAAGGACTACGATAAGTTATGATCATGACTTTTCCGAACTAGATACCAAGATTTGGTGAGATGCTACGATGGAAGATCGATTGGCTTCTGAGATAAATTTTGCAAGATGCATTAGAGAGAGTAGGTCCAAGGAATGGACTTCACTAGGTTTTTTAGGAAGACTTAGTCAATTTGGGTTTCCAATGGTGGAATGGATATTACTTGTATCATTTAGAATGACACTTGCTAAAGTGGATCTCTGTTTGGGTGAATAGATGTGCTGAAATCTTAGGCCAATTCGTAGAGGCTCATATGAATGTCATCACTTGGGGTGATTCTACAAGGCTTAGTGGGATAGTTGCACGCTAGAAGCCAATCATAAGATGCGGTACCTAAACATTTTTTAGAATGCTTCGACAAGGACGTCAAAGGAATGAAGTAAGGGAGGATGTCATGATCTGCTTAAGGGTCACTTTCATAATTGAAAAAATAGTTATTTTTGAATTATTTTAGGCTTATGTCTCCTCGTGTAAAGTGGTATTTCCTTTTTGAAAGATAGGAAAGTGATATAAGAGCTCTATAGGAGGATGCATTGTGTCAAGATCCCCACCACCACTAGCACTAGTGGACATGGTATGCTAAGTAAGGTACCTGTGAGCTAGAGAATGCTCATGGAGTAGGCATTGATTGTGGCTTGAAGGCATGCCAATGTCTCTTTAAGACAAACAATCTTAAGGATAGTACCAATGATACAGAAGAGTTGATATTGCACATGATTCCCACGTGGAAGGCTACATGAGAGAGATGTTTATGCCTATAGTTTACTCCATGTTGATATGTGAATATAGCTTCACGGGAATGCGATATGTCATATGGGCTGTGTTGCACAAGGAATGATGCATTACCGAGTAGCGGTATGCTAGTAAGGTAGCGTTGCTCTAAGCATAGCAGATTACCAATGTAACAACACTAATAATGGTGATGTCGAGTAAGGATATGTATTGGTCAAGGGTTCGGCCACACATTAAGGATTCGTAGACTTGATGGCATGACTATGGATGATAATATGATAAGATGAAGGCATCATGTGTGGGCTTCATATTAAAGGAGTTGCTCACTCAAGCAACATGTGATTTTGGTTTAATAGAACTTGCTTGAATGTAAGACACACTTGCTTGGTTGACTTGAGGATAAGTTGACATGTGTGTTAACTTGAGTAAAAGTATGTCGAGAAGAAATGAGGACATGTACACGAGAGGTAAGAAGAAGTTGGCCTTTGGGCAAGGACTTAGCCCTTAGTGTCAAGTTGTCTATTCAAGGGTGTATATTAAGAGATCCGACAAGAAAAATGAGAAGCTAGCTATGTCTTGGTACATTATTGTACTACGTGCTATCAACATGTGTGACTTGCACAAATAAGTGAGCAATTGCACGGCATAATGCCTAGATGAAAAGTAACTTACGATGAGCAAGCATCTCTATAGAGTAACCTTGATGTCAATAAGCAATTGTTAAATCGTACGTATGTGAGACTCGTTAAAAGTAGTTCTCGTTGGTATTTTTTTCAAGGAGAACCAAAGCATTTGGACATGGATTATGTTTTAGGCTCAAAAGATAATGAGTTGGCATTGATGGTCAAATTTTTGCTATGCGAACTCGCGGACCGTTATACTAAGATACGAATTACACTTGTATATAATGTGTTGGTTTCCTATTCTCAAATTGCTGAATGTTTCGTAAGATCAAAAGAGATTAGGCTCCTATATTGATTTTGTATGTTCAGGCTCAGATTTGATTGTTGTTGCTGATACTAATGCCTCTAATTTGAAACGAAAGATAACAATTGATTGTGAAGTTGATTTTGATGAGGATCTTATCAGCTATGCAATTGCAGACATTGAAGAGATCACACGGACATTAAAATTCTAAAGAGATCAAATTTTAAATAAAATTTAAAATAAATGCAAATAGTTATATAAAGTTAACATATTAAACTATACATACATACAATTATAATAATTACTAGCATTTATTTATTTATTCTAATTTAAATATTAGTCTTATAATAGTTAAAGCTTATTGGCGTAAGAAACACAAAATAATAAAAAGTTATGTATTTAAAAGGAATAATTATTATTTTTTATGATAAATATTATACAATTCAACATATAAAAGTACTATTTTTTTTATTGAACATATAGGAGTGACATTTGTTAACAGGATAGTAATGTCATTAAATTAATTATTATAAACTATTGACCTATTATATTGATAAGAGGAAAAAACACAAAGGAAAATAATAATAATAATAATAATAATAATAATTGATATTGAAGATATTAGACTCTATACATACTTTATATTTTATAATTTTTATATTATATTATTAAAAGAAAAAAATTAAGAGAACAGACGGATACACACTTTAATATTTTATGCACAAACCAAATTGCATTTATATTTTTATATCTATTAAAAATAACAAATATCTATTTTTAGACTCTATACATACTTTATATTTTTATATTATTATAAACTATTTTATGGCCACCTCAGGCCCATTGAGGTGGTGGTCCGTCCCTAGCCACTACGGCTATTGTTAGTGATAAACTTATTAATTCTTATATGATTTTGAAAAGCAAGAGCATTGTGGTAAATCGTTCTAATAACCTGATGTTGAAAGTTCTCTCTTTGTTAATTCTGAACTTTCATACGAAAGGACCTAGCTACCTACTGGCCTTCTGGCCTTGTGTTGGGTTTGATTTCTAATACAAAGATTAATTTGGGTTAACTAATGGATTGAGGTACACTCGATGGTGAAGAAAGATATCTTACTTACTATAAATGGACCAAAGTTTACGTCGAAGGTAGTCATTGTGCTTGTTGAAAGTGCTGACTGATGTTAATATATGCTTATTGTTTCCTAGTTTAGTTGAGTCCTCTATATAAAATTTATCTTCATTTTTAGTTAAAATTTAGAGGACTAAAGATTATCTTACTATGGACCAAGTAATTGTTAAAAAAATTTATGAAATTAAATTAAAACCATCTCTTGCTTTTATTTCTTAAACCGTTATTT
This sequence comes from Hippophae rhamnoides, assembly GCA_033030585.1. NCBI lineage: Eukaryota > Viridiplantae > Streptophyta > Magnoliopsida > Rosales > Elaeagnaceae > Hippophae > Hippophae rhamnoides. The sequence continues at coordinate 27,616,721 of CM065433.1, forward strand.
TGCTTTCATTTTTTTTTTTGCCCATTTGGCTGTTTATTTTCCTACAATTCATTATTCCATTTAAGCCACTTATTTGGCATTTAGTATTTGGCTTTGCTGTGGAAAGAAAGAGAAAAAATAATTTTCAAAAGTTAGGTTACTTATCTTATAATTAAGACAGTTAATAGTTTATTAGCATAATAAATTATGTTATAAGTTTTTTACTAGTTTATCGTTATATCTTATTAGATAAGTTTTTGGAGTTCACAAACACACACGATGAACGAAAAATTATTTTAAAAATATTGTGTGATATATGAATATCGTTCATTTTTATGTTATATTTATAATTTATGTTATTTAAATTTTATATTTATAATTTTTATATATTTGTATTTTTGGTTTAAAATAATACATTTTTATTTTTAATGTATGTAATATTTCCTACCATTTTAATATAATTCTTTTCCACTCTTCCAACAAACAAATTAGGAATGGGAGAAAAGTACAAAAGAACCTATGCGTGCACGCCTTTTTTAGGTGTTGTCTCATTTGTAGTATACTTTCATCTCGATTCTTTACATATTGAACAATCATCTAATGTCTCATATTCTTTTCTATAAAGAATACAATCATTTGGACAACCATGAATCTTATGATATTTCATGTCAACTCAAAAGATATTGCTTCACTTCATACATTGAAGATGACAATTCAATACCCTCAGGAAACATATTTATTAGTAGATTTAGTAATTCTGTGAATCCCTTGTCAGAAAAACCATGTTTTTCCTTCACATTGTACAAATGAACAAATCCCGACATTTTAGTGTATTTCTTACATTTTGGATACAACGGTTTTTCGACATCTTCTAGAAGTTTTTTAAAGGTTTCGGGATCATCCTCATGTAGTTCATCTTTAACACCATGAAACATATTTTCTGTGTGTACATTATGATAAGATGTATGTAATCCACTCATATTCTTTTTTATCTCTTCTCTGTGAGTATTATCAATATTTTCTCCGTGATAATACCAATATTTATAACTCAAAAGAATACCACTACGAATAAGGTGATACTTAACCTTGTCAACTTCATGAAATCGCTCATTTTACATTTAACACATAGACATTGAATCATACTAATTTCATTATTACTATTTTTACAAGCAAATTCCAAGAAACTTTCAACTCCAGAAATGTAGTCATGCTCAATTCTACACTTTGACATCCAAGATTTGTCCATTTTCTATTAATGACATTAAGCATATTAAATATGTATCCAATCAATATATTTAAGGTATTATTATATATAAATTCTCTAATTATTAGAATATATACCAAAACATACATAATACAAAAATTTATAATTTTAATCATTTTAAAATTGTATTACTTTTACTAAATAAAATATAATTATTTATATGTCAATAAATTTGTCCACAACAAATATTCTAGTCCCTCAAACCTACAACATCCAAATATTATTTAATTTCCCCTGACCCACCTAGAAAATCAGCCAAACAAATAATAACATGCATAATACAAAACTTACATAATATAAAAATTTATACAAAAAATAATGCAAAGTGAATAATAAGTGCGTAGGATTAATAGAAATACTTACAAAAGTAAATGAAGTGACAAAATGAAGGAAATGAAGAAAAAAAGGGTGTTATGTAAGTGAGAAAATGGGTATAAAAAATTTGAGTATTTCGCTCAAACAAATAGGAGATCTGGAAGATAATTTGGAGAGGAAGAAAACCCACTAAAAAGCGTTGAAAATGGTGGTCGTAGGTGGCCAAAAAATGCAAAAGAGTAGAGGAGGTGAAGCTCGGTTTTGAGTTTTTTTGGGTGCTGAAAATTAAAAATGATGTTCCTGATGGAGAAGAAAGAAGAGAAATGGAAAAATCTATACGGATAGTGTCGATTGACGTGTTGAACTGACGCTAAATGAGGACATATCATTGGTTCTACGTGTCAACCGAGGCTACGTAAAATTACTCGTTAATTGTTTTTTTTACATAAGTTTAAAATTGAAATTAAACAATACAATTTTTTTTATTTTTTTGGTCAATTACTTTTTAATATTTTAATTATAGACCTCTTATATGTTTTTTCAAAAATTTTATGTATTGTGTTTTTCATGCAATCCAAATTCAATAAATATGTATGAAAAATATGTACATAAAAGTATCCAAAAAAATACACAAACATTCTATAAATTAAAAAATTTTAAAACCCAATTGACTAAAAAAAAAGAAGAAAAAATTGTATTGTGTAATTTCAATTTTAAAATCATGTAAAATAAAAAAATTAACAAGTAATTTTACGTAGCGTCGGTTGACATGTTCCATAGCCATTGAACCCTTTTGAAAAGGGATCAAGTGTGATAATGGCCTCTTTATTGAATTGACAAAAACTACATCGTGCTCCCTCGAGGTAGTTTATGAAGAAACTTAGAAATTTGTCAATGTGGAAAAAGAAATGAAATCAAGCAAGGGATTGGCCAACATAAACAAAAATAGGCCCACAACCACTATAAGAGAAGAAAACAAAAGGCCTATCAGGGATAAACGTATCAATTTTCCCCACTTCAAACCCACATAAAGGCCAAGAGGCAACTTGAAGACTTAGGGCCGTGCCTTATCTCTCTTTCGAGGACCACCCCTACGTGTCACATTAGCAGAAGTAGTGCATCGAATTGAACGCCTTAACAACGTTAATTGGCCACCCTCCATGAAAGCTCCGCTTAGAAACCCCAATAAGTTTTGCGCATTCCATAGAGATATAGAACACTAGACCCAAGATTTATGCCATATGAAATAGGAGATTGAACATCTCCTTTTAGAAGGGTACCTAAGGGACATTATCGACAAAACCAGAAGGCCTCACGAAGAGGTGAAAAGAGACAATCCTGATTAAAGAATCAGAGCGCCAACTAACCCAATTCGTAGGGAACCCAATAGAACATACCCCGCACCCCCAAGGGATATACAAATAATACACAACATTCATGGCAGACCTACAATGGTCAGCCATATCAGTAACTCCAAGAAAAGGTACATACGAGAAGCTCAAGATACGGGATGTTTGGTCTACAATCTGAGAACTGAGGGACCCGTTTACCTAATCACTTTTGAAGGCCGAGAGTGCCTACCCCCTATGACGACCCTTTAGTGATCATTGTGAAAATAGCTCATTGTAAGGTACGTCGAATATTAGTCGACAATGGTAGCTCATTCGACCTCTTATACCTATCTACTCTAATTGACATGGGCATAGATCCCAAAGAGATCACTCAAAATCAATTGCCGCTATTTGGTTTCAATGGTAGTGTAACAATGTTGACAGGTACCATACATCTACCAATGTCGGTAGAAGATGCCATAATTTTGACAAACTTTGTCATTTTGAACACCCCCACATCTTAGAATGCAATTTTGGGCCTCCCATGGATACAAAAAATGAAAGCGGTGCCTTCGACATACCATCAAATAATTAAGTACCCTACTATCGATGGGGTAAGAGAGATTGAAGGGGAATAAGATAAGGCACAAAGTTGTTACAATGCCACTATGAAGAATGTGCTACCCCAATCTTTGAAATAGAAATTAAAGAACAAAGGTCATCCCAACGAGACTAAGAAACTGCATACAGGTGAGCATATCACAATGGAAGTCCATAGCGAATATGACGTGGTTCATATAGGGAAAATCGAGAATGACCAATCCATGAAAATCAATGTTGAATTACCTTCTCCATTCAAAGCTACTCTTATTGATTTCTTAAACAATAACGTGGATCTGTTTGCTTGGAAGCCTGAGGACATGCCCAATATTGACCCAAATATCATCTCCAATGAGTTATGCCCAGATCACACCAAAAATTCGATCCAACAAAGAAAGTGGAGATTAGCTAGAGACAAGAATGAGATTATTAAGAGGAAGATTGAGTCCTTGAAAAGTGTGGGTTGGGTTCGTGAGGTCAAGTACCCAACCTGGCTATCCAATATGGTATTAGTGAACAAAGCAAGAGGTAAGCATAGAATGTGCATGGATTTCACCGATTTGAATAAGGTGACCCCAAAAGATTGCTACTCTTTGCCAAATATTGACCAATTGGTAGATGCCTTGATCGAGTTTAAATCAATGAGCTTTATGTATGCTTATTCGTGCTACCATCAAATCCAAATTCATCCCAAAGATGAAGAAAAAATGGTGCTTATCACGAAAGAGAGGACATTTTGCTACACTAAGATGTCGTTCAGTTTGAAAAATGTTGATGCTACCTATCAAAGAATGATGAACAAGACGTTCCAAAACCAAATTGGGTGAAACTTAGAGGTGTATTTTGCCAACATGATGGTTAAAACCAAATTTACTAAAGATCATATCTCTGACCTTAAAAAGGTGTTCACTATAATTCGTAATTATAAAATGCACCTCAACCCAAAGAAGTGTATATTTGGAGTAGCCTCGGGGAAATTCTTGGGGTACTTAGTGACATCCAAAGGCATAGAAGCCAACCTTGATAAAATCTTGACCTTGATCAATATTAAGTCCCCTTGTTGCCTCAAGGTAGTCCAACAGTTGAATAGACGTATCGCAGCTTTAAGCCGCTTTCATTTCTAAGTGCATCGAAAAGTGTCTACCATTTTTTCGATTGTTGAAAAAGAACATGGAATACCTTTGGGACAGTGAATGCGAATGAGCCTTTTAGTCCATTAAATATTACTTGGGAAAAGTGCCTCTTTTGGCTAATCCTACGATAGGAGAAGATTTGTATATGTACATGTCCTTCACAGACAAAGTTTTCAGTGCCGTATTGATGGTTGATAGAGAGGTAGCCCAACACCCATTGTACTACGTGAGTCATTCGTTAACTGGGGCACACAAGTGGTATCCTTCTCTAGGCAAAGCAAATTTCATAATAAGAATGATGGCACGCAAACTCAGGCATTACTTTGGTGCACATAGGGTAGTGGTCCTCACCTTATACCCCTTGAAATTGTTTCTGGGTAAAACGGACCTTTCTGGGCATCTTTCTCAAATAGCCATTGAGATGAGCGAATTTGAAATACATTATAAGCCTTTGGCTGCTATCAAGGGACAAGCCCTCATATATTTTGTCGCGGAATGGACACAAGAGAATAATCAGGAATGTACTCTCATACATGCAGTGAAATCAACCTTAGTGGGAGAAACACCTCCCCCAAAAATGGAGTTATTGGAGGTGTATGTAGATAGAGCAAGCAATTCATGAGGAGTAGGAGTTGTAATTGTAGTATTCACCGCTATGGGAAATTTAATAGAGCAATGCCTTTCGATAAATTTTCAAGCAACCAACAACGTTGCTGAGTATGAGGCCCTACTCTTGGCATTGCAACAATTAATAGCCCTTGGATCTAAGAAGGTATTAATCCATGGCGATTCACACCTAGTGGTAAACCAGGTCAATGATGATTTTGAAGCTAAGGAAGATAAAATCAAACTTTATGTACAAGAGGTAAAGAAAGCAAAAGTTGTATTTGAAACTTTTGAGATCAAACAAATTCCTCAAGGAGGAAACGCCTATCCTGATTCCTTGCCTACGTTGGCATCTGCGGTGAATTTAGATTTGAAAAGAGTCATCCTGGTATCTTGTTTGTCAAGACCTAGCATTAGCACAAGTGAAGTAAAAGATCAAAATCAATTAGACATCATGTCTACGATTCATGTTTCTAGTGGAAACCATATACAAAATACCTTGTCAATGGTATTCTCCCAGAAGAGAAATACTTAGCTTGCAAAATCACAAGAAAAGCAAAAAACTATGCTGTTATATAAGGAGTCTTATATAGAAATAATTATGGTGGTCCGTGGTTGAAATGCCTACCCACGACCGAGGCTCAGACGGTCTTGAGCGACTTACGTGATGGCCAATGTAGAGCTCATTCTAGAGGAAGAACTCTTTCACAAATAATTATATGACAAGGTTACTATTGGCCTATCCTTCTCAAAGATTGCATCTCTTATGTCAAAAGGTGTGATAGGTGTCAAAGGCACGCCAATGTGCCACGCCAACCAAGTGTTGGCCTAAAATCTATTATTAGCCCATGGTTGTTTCAAAAATGGGGTTTGGATATCGTGGGACCATTTCCCATCACCCTAGGCCAAAGGAAATTCCTCATCGTGGCAATTGATTATTTCACTAAATGGATAAAGGCAGACCTTTAGCTCGAATCCAAGAAGCAGATGTGGAAATATTCATAGGGTGCAACATCATATGCAGATACATATAAACTAATATCTTTTTGTAATGAGAAGGGTATCAAGTTATCTCATTCCACCCTTTACCGACCGCAAGCGAATGGTCAAGCTGAGTCATCTAACAAGAGACTCATCAATTTACTACGAAAATGTTTGGAAGGAGCCAAAGGAAAATTGGTCGATGAACTACTCGATAATCTTTGGTCCACAAGGACTACTCCCAAATGTCAACGGGAGAAACCCCTTTCTCCCTCGTTTATGGCACAGAGGTGGTCATACCCCTAAAGATACAAGAGCCTACCCTCCGATCCAGTATCATGCCAGATGATAATGATCATTTAAGATGGGAGGACCTTCTATTAACTGAAGAAAAATGAGAAGAAGCCTTGTTAAGACTCGAGTCGCAAAAAAGAACACTTCAAAAGACATATAACAAGTTTGTCAAGCACAAGAGTTTCAGTATTTTGGGAGTGGGTTTTACGAAGAACGTTGGGTAACAAAGTCAAAACTAGTGTAGGAAAGTTCACCACAACATGGGAAGGTCCATATCAAATATATGATATCACCCCTACGGGCTCTTATTTGATAGAACATGACAGTATAAAAGAGGGCATGAATTGGAATGGAGAACTCCTAAAAAAATATTACATGTAAAGTTGATGTCTTATATATGACAAGTACAATATCTTTTGAACAATTGTTGAATTTATTTAATGAATCCCTAAGTTAGAAGTAGTCAAACGACCTTCTCGCTTGGGATGTGAGATTCATCACATACCTCACAATTGGAGGTGGAGTCCTTTAACCCTCCACTTGAGATACGAAATATACCCAAAGGAGTACATGCATAAAGCGGGCATTAACCATTACACACCGCATGTCTCAAGAACCTTATTTTATGAACCCAAGTTGGAAAATGTCATTCGACCTTCTCTCTTAGGATGCAAAACATATCCTAAGCCTCATGATTGGAGGTGGAGTCCCCTAACCCCCCACTTGAAATGCGGGATATATCTTATGCCTCATGTTTGGATGTGGAGTCCTCTGACCCCCCATTTGAGATGCAGGATACGTCTTATGCCTCATGAACAGAGGTGGAGTCCCCTGAATCCTCCACTTGAGACGCCAGCTACAATTCTTACCATATTGCAGGATAAGTATAAGAATTTTCAAAACCACTTTAAATTACTTAAAATAAAGAAAAAATAACAGGAGTTCTAACGATTACCAAACCACTCACGTGATTTGCTATTACAAATTATTGCAAATATTATTACACATGAATATTGCACTCCTTCATGATACGAACTTTATGACTGTTTTTTTCTCTAGAGCTCTATATTTCTAATATTCAACTAGTTTATGTAACCTATATCGCTCATCCTTGTACCGCTCCTTCTCGATATGTGACAATTTCAAATCTTTGCATGAATCCGCTAACTCTTGTTCCAGGACTTTACAATGAGACTTTAACATGCATAATTCCTCATCCACAAATCCGCATGATTCCCGACACATCTCAACCTTTTTTTTTTAATCTCTCGCCAGAGCTATGGCCTACAATTAAAGATATATCACACAATTTAAAAATAAAATATATATCGTCATAACTTTTACATCAATAAGATACATACATTGAGCATACACCTTGCTATCATACACCAGATCGTTCCTTCTTCTCTCTTGTTAGCTGAATATATTAACGGATGATCTTCAGGCACCCCAAAATAGTGATATAATTCCTCCTACGCATGAGGAACATTAAACATTCCATCTCTAAAGAGACCTTTAATACCACTACTCTCACCCTTCTATTTTTTCAATGGATATATACTCTGTAAAGGGTTAATACCTCCCCCTAACGAGGACAACCCCTCATTCTGAGGTAATTTATCAATGTACAATCTACTCGTTGGTAGGAGAGTAGTCATCCCATCTAGAGCTGACTTGGGAAGTGCTAGGCATTTCTCATCTTTTCTCCCCTTATGATTTTAGAGATGCTTGGTTAACCTCCTCGCTATGGGTGGGAGAGAGAGCTCATTTCTTCATATCAGTCATGGCCTGCGTAGTGAGTAGGATTGTAGGATTAATCTTCTCGCTACAATAAACAATAGATCGCTCCACTATAACGGGGAGTGCTTTAATAGATAATGGTGACCCCGCTTCAAACAAGTCATCCAAGTTTACCTTGCTATAATCCATCAGTATATGTCAAAATGGCCTACAATGAGATGACGAATTCTATTAGGTCACCTAGTGTTATTATTAAACTATATAAGTGCATCATCAAATGCTCAGAGTTGTGCGTATTATATGAATGATAAATGGAAACAAGTACAATCAGATAGAATATATTTATAGAAATAAACAACCATATTTAATGAAGTCAATTTAAAATTCCCAAAATATTCGTTACACTTGTCTTTACAAAATACTAAAATAAATCCCTGATGGGGCTTCTTCTACCACACCCTCAAGTGAACAGTTGGGAGCAACCTCTCTAATGTGAGGTGAAGTTTGCGGGGTAGCGGTTTCTGGTGCCTTGGATCTACTACTTTGAAAAGATCGCATCAAAGCCCGGTAAGGTGCGATCAAGTCTAGCTTTTTAGCTTACGTCCTTAGATTGCCCACCACCAAGCTAACACCATTGCGCTTTGATGCACTATGTCTTCAAAGTGTCTACCATTGTAGATAACGAGATCACTTGAATCGATATGGCACCCAATTGGTCTTGAAGAGCGTAGTTCTTCTCCTCGGCCTCTTTAGTGATCTGTTCAAAATGTTTAACCGTTTCCCCTTTCTTAAAACAATAGGTATCAACTTTCCGTAACTTCTCCACCTTTTCAATAAGCTCATTTTCAAGGTTCAAAATCTTTGCATCTTTCTCGGCTATCAAGATATCATTGTCTTTCATCATCTTCTCATACTTAGCAATTTATAAACGGCTGGCCTGAACCTCGCGCTTATAGCCTCTAAGGGACAGCTCGCCCTCCCTCGCCAGGAACATTTCATGCACATGAGATGTGTTAAATAATAATAATAATAATAATAATAATAATAATAATAATAATAATAATAATAATAATAATAATAATAATAATAATAATAATAATAATAATATAATTTACCAAGCAATAATAGCAAACCATTTACCTCAAACAGACGATCTGCTATTAGCTTCTCGTTAGTCCCTCATTCGCTTATGTGCACTGTCCTAACTCGCGACCTCTCAACGCTGAAACCGATCTCTTTTAAGGTCTGTTTGGCTGAACATCCCCTTACTGAAATAAGTGACTGGAGTATCCAAGACCACTACATCTTTCAGGACGAGCTCATCAAATTCAAAGCCGTACATATCCATGGCCTTCATCCAGGGGTACACTATTCACTAGCCTTCCTTTTCTTAAAAACCCCATGCCCATGAGGAGATGAAAAGTTTGGATAACTAGATGTTGATTGATGAATTGTGACCTCAATAATTGGAGCAACCTCTAAGTCCTCCGCAAAGGGATCTTCGTGCCGAGTTGGCGAAGGGGACATTGTATCTAAGCGAGGGTATGGGGGAGCTAGATCCTGAACACTTGTAGTGTCAATACACAAGTAATCCATGCCTACAAAAGAAATAACATCAGTAACTTTATCATAAACACGACCTAGAAAATTACATCGTAAGTAGAAAACAATCTTGGTATTCATTTGAATAATCTCGTTGTACCCTAAAATTCTTCAAATGAGTTACAGTTAGGATATCGCGATAACCTTCATGAGAAGTGTTATGTAGGTTATTTCGTCTTATTTTTTCTTTACCACTAATATCCAATTTACTCATGAGCTCGCTGGCCCGAGGTTGCGAAGTGTTAAAGTGATGGTTCCAAATATATCAAACATGAAAATCAACCTCGTCACCACAAATATCCCCACAGATGTAAAAATACTTGTCCTTCCAACCAGAGCTACCATTAGAGAGTTTGAGATGCAACATGTGGCCGATGACACAAGATATGTTTGCCCTCCCTCCCTTTTCTAAGCCATTCTTATTTAAAAAATATAAACACCTTAACTCATCACTAGCGAGGTCTATTCCATGTTCCCTAGCGACCATTGAGAGACCTAAAAAGGTTCGCCATCCGTTTGGGTTTATTTATGCAAAATTTATGTCAAACGTACTTAAAGCAAGAGCTACTAATTTAGGGAAGATGCAACGAAGATCTATCTTGAAGACTGCCAGATGAATTACCCACCACCTTGGTGGAGGATCATCAACATCACATAAGTGGAGAGGTACTAGCATTATACCTACATGATCAAAGAGATTGTACGTTTTCCTTATCTTCTCCAAGTCCTTTGCTGTTAGGACAATAGGCATATTTTCTATTTGATGTTTGTCTTTAGTCCTATGGGTTGCCTCACCCTTATTTTCCCTTTTCTTTTTAGAATGAGGTATTTTTGTAGATGCCGACATGGGAATCCTGATAACAGGAATTGGACCCCGTGAAGATGAGGCAGACACCGCCTTGGATCTTGAGGAGGTAGGAAGTGCTAGAATGCCTTCCTTAACGGTCCTTGAGATAGGCATGTTGTCATTACTCCCTGTCATCTCAGGTCGTTTGGTTTGTAACGACCTAGATGGCACACAACCTGACCCAGGAGATACATTTTTGGATTAGTCCCCTTTTGAAGACCTATCCACTTCTTTTTCCTTATAAGACATTAAAAAGGAGATAAAAGATTAAAGGAATTACCTAAACAACAAGAAGATCATTCGAATCGAGAAGTACCAAAACAACAACGACTTGAAACATCGTTATGTGAATGAGTTGAAATACCTACTAAGTAATTTTAAAATGATCTGATCAGAGAAGAAACGACCTCTTAGTAATTAACGGGTTGAACTTTTTCGAAGTTAAATTTACTAAGTTAAAACAGATGATGTAAAAGTAAATTTCTATACTATTTATAAAGGGAGAGCAAGAAGTTGAAAGGTCTTAACTAGAATAAAACTAATTAAAAGTATTCTGTAATTAAACAACCTCACCCTTAGAAGATGTACCGTCTAAGTGGCCATTATATATTTACATACGTTGGGTCAATTGATACAAGTTATCTAATATAAAATAGACAACCTTATCTTATTCCCTTGATTTCACAAAATCAAGAGAATAAGGGAGTTAATGTTTGGTATTAAATATGTAATGAGCATAAAACCAAATGAATATAGGTACTGAGCTGGGGGATAGTGAAGTTATGATGATGGCTTCGAGATGGCCTGGGCCCAATGAGGTTTGTAAAGTGTACAATATGGTTGACCTAAGGACCTCGTTATCTAGCTACAAAGTCTTAAATGTCAAAATCTGTTGAAGTCGCGAGATCCCATCGTGACCACGATTCCCTCTCTCCTTAAGAGCTACCCGAGATATTTGCTTAGGAATAGAAAGAATGATCTGAATATAACGACCTACGCTTACATATATTTAATGACCTATAAATGTAACGTTTATAACAATATGTTTTCCATTTAATTCATATATAATTTTCTATCTAGGTCGCTTATACGTAGCTCGCACGCATGTAGCATGTCATACTTATATATACCCCTTACATGAAGAGAATACAGGATCTCATTCAGTTACTTAAATTTCTACTTCTCACTACAAATTACTAGAATCTTAAACACTTGAAATTCTCTCCAAACAGGTTGTTTATTTTACTACAATTCATTTTTCCTATAAGCCACTTATCTGGCTTTTATTATTTTGCTTTGATGTGGAGACGTTATAGCTGCTCCTTACATTGCAATGTGTTTATTTTCCTTCATTTGCATTGCTGTGAATACTATATATATATATTCACAATAGAAAGTTCCAAGGGTAACACAAATATGTAGGTTTCGAACCATTAAACATTATTTTTGTATCAAATTTGATTTGAAATATTCATCAATTTTCATTCATGTGGGTGGATTGTTGAAAAATTTTATAAATTAAAATTTAAACCATCTCTTGCTTTTATTCTTAAATCGTTATTTTGCTTTCACTTCTTTTTTCTGTTATGCCCGTTTTGGTTGTTTATTTTAGCACAATTAATTTTGCCTTTAAACCACTTATTTGGCTTTTATTATTTTACTTTGTTGTGTAGATGCTACTACGGCTTCGGACATTGCAGTGTGTTTATTTTCCTTGGAATATGATCTCCACAAATTGTATGTGCAATGAATATGCAAGTATAGTATCGTAACAAGTAATATAATGATAAGTAAAGATCATTCCCAAAGAGATTATTTAATTAGAAATTAATTGTTAAAACTAAAAATAATAAAAATCAATTTTTTTGTGTTTTTATATTTTAAAAATTAAAATAACTAAAATTAAATAGCAATAATTAATTAAATCAAACTTGGTAACTAAAAAGATATATGAGAAAATATCTAGTAATAATTTAATCCCTCAATTTTCTAAATATGTGAATCGCTAAAATCTCCCCAATATAATATCAATTAATTACATGATTAATTGAATCAAACCTACCATGTATTCCACTCTCAAGTAAACTACACACCATATAATAATTAATTTAATCACACTTTCATGCCAATTAAATTGCATACTACTCATTAAGTTCATCAATTATGGATCACATACATAAGAATCATACATTTCTACCTAGAAAATATGCATATTATTTAATCAAGACAAACAATTAAATAATTCTCTCAAATCTATTTAATTGTCTCTATTGATAAATTGTTGGTCAAACAATTAATAGCATAAAAATTAGATTAAATAATATAATTAAATTAATATTATAATTGGGAAGAAATATTAGATCATCATATGGTGAAAATTGGGTTCATAAGATCCCTAAATTAATAAATTAATTAACCATAATTGTGTTCATAAGCTCATATTTTTCATAAAGAAAGACATAAAAATTGATAAAGAAAAGAGTAGAAAAGAAATATAATTAATATCTTGAATTTTTATTAATCTCCTCTTGAATTTCCATCAAAATTGTGTCATCTCTTGAAGTTTCTTGTATTTTTATCTCTTTTTAGCTCCAAAATATTACCAAAGTTATGCTAATTAAGGCCAAACAAGGTTTATGGAGTTATTAGGGGCTTAAATAAAGCACAAGTGCGATCTAAACCGTCAGATCAACTTCAGATCAAGGGCTATGATCAAAACAAACAAAATTGACAATTTCAGCCAATCACAGTACGACACGTGGTAGGGGAGATCTGTCAAAGTCAACGCTAGCTAAGTCAGCGACACGTGGCATGGCACGTTGACCGATTTCAGAACTCGGATTGAACGTTGTGATGACACATGGTGCGATGCGATTAGCTCTCCATGCTTGCGTGACGTCTACTTGTGTGTCATGCCATGTGGCAGCTTCTGATTGGTCTTGCGTTAAAAATCCATAAAAAACCCAAAAATTATATTTTCACCCTTTTTCACTAAAAAATTTATATTTTAATTTTTTTGCCATAAAAATACTATTTATTTAATAAAAAAATAAATATTAAGTAAAAAAGTGCGCTAATAACTCTATTTTCATAGAGTCATCAGAACATTTACCAATTTGTTGAGGTAGCGAAGTGTGATGTAAGTTTGTTACTAGTTGATTATTATATCTTCGAAGATAAATTTTTAGAGTTTTCAAACACTTAGAGTGAACTAAAAAAATTTCTTAAGGGTATCATATGATACATGAGCGTCAGTTATTTCAATACTCTTCCTATTTTATGTTATTTGAATTTTATTTTTATAACTTATATATATTTGTATTTATGTATTTTTTATTTAGACTAATATATTTTTATTCTTTACTTGTTTATATGTATTATTTTTCATAGTAATATGTTAAATATATTTTTTTATTTTTTTAATAATTTTTTATTTTTATTATAAAATAAAATTTATAAAAAAGAAATAATCCAATAAAAATATTTGGTAACAGAGAAATAAAATTTAAAGTCAATAAATAATAAATAAAAGATAATATTTATGTGAAAAGGAAAAAATAAATATATGTAACAATAATTACATAATTCTTCTAATATTAAACAACATTGATACAATATTGTTACAAACTAGTTTAAAATAATAATAATTAATTATAAAATAATTATAAGATTTTAGATTTTATAATTTAAATAAATAAGTTAAATAATTTTTGTAAAAGAAAGATTATTAATATTTTAATAGAATAAAAATATGACTTAAAAATGAAACATAAAATATATAATATATTACTTATAATTAGTTTTAATTTAAAAATAATTAAATTTATATATTTATTAAAAATATAGTATATAATTTTGGGTAATATAATCTCCAATCATCTTCCGTCTTATGTTATAAAATATAGATATTCATTTTTCATTCTTCGTTTTGTTGCCCTTGTCTTTACTTCCAAGAGGATAATACTTAGAGAGATTTGACCCGTCAAGAAAAATCAACACCATACTTCTATACTAATATATTTTTCTTTAAGCTTACCTCCACTAGTTTACCAATTTTTAATTAAAAAAAACAAAAAAAGGGGAAAAGAACGAAACAAAAATAGTTGGATATTTGTTTCTTTAAAAGCTTTAAACCTTGTCTTTAATGCTATGATTAGGGGTGTACAAAAAATTTGATCATTCGATCAATCCGATCCGATCCATTTATTTTTTATCCGATCTGATCTAATCCGATGGTCGGATCGGATGGAAATTTTTTCCATTCGTTAAGTGCGGATCGGATGGCGGATTTCACTACGATTCATCCGATCCAACCGAAATTAATTATATATTTATTAAATTAAATATATATATATATATATAATTAATATATATTTATTTGATTTTTTAATGTTTTTTAAATAAAATAATTTTATGTTATGATTTATGTGAAAATTAAATTTTTTTATTTAAAAATACAAAAAAATAGAGTTAATTAAGTTTATTGGTCGGATTGATCGAATTGATCGGATGCCATCAGAATAGTTTCGGATCGGATTGAGCGAATGTGAGAGGTGATCAGATTGGTTGAGGATTAGGATGTTTCAATCCAAGCGGATGGTCGGATCGGATCGGATGAGTGTAAAATCAACGATTTCGATCCGATGAACAACCCTAGCTATGATTGATACATATGCTAGTTCAAGATAGAGTTTGCTTATAAAAAGGCTTAAAACTAGTCTTTACTACTAGGTTCTTTAGTCATTAACTCCTTACGCTGCTTGTTGTGGTTGAAGATATAAGGAGCTGTATTCTGCTAGTTTTGATGTTTTAAGTAGTTTCTTGCTGTCAAGTTTGGATCTCAAGAGTTTGATTGGTTTTCTTCTATTGTTTTGCTTTGTATTTGAAATTTGGATTATATTGGTTCTAGCTTTGGCCAACTTTTGATGAAATTTTTTATCCTTTCATAACCATAAAAATAGTGGTAAATTTGTGTGTAATTAATATTTTTCTCAAATCTAATTAGAAACAAGTACCAATATTTAAAATATATTGGTCGGATTGATCGAATTGATCGGATGCCATCAGAATAGTTTCGGATCGGATTGAGCGAATGTGAGAGGTGATCAGATTGGTTGAGGATTAGGATGTTTCAATCCAAGCGGATGGTCGGATCGGATCGGATGAGTGTAAAATCAACGATTTCGATCCGATGAACAACCCTAGCTATGATTGATACATATGCTAGTTCAGGATAGAGTTTGCTTATAAAAAGGCTTAAAACTAGTCTTTACTACTAGGTTCTTTAGTCATTAACTCCTTACGCTGCTTGTTGTGGTTGAAGATATAAGGAGCTGTATTCTGCTAGTTTTGATGTTTTAAGTAGTTTCTTGCTGTCAAGTTTGGATCTCAAGAGTTTGATTGGTTTTCTTCTATTGTTTTGCTTTGTATTTGAAATTTGGATTATATTGGTTCTAGCTTTGGCCAACTTTTGATGAAATTTTTTATCCTTTCATAACCATAAAAATAGTGGTAAATTTGTGTGTAATTAATATTTTTCTCAAATCTAATTAGAAACAAGTACCAACACTATGATGGCCAAAGGGACTTAACTTCATCGGTTGGTCTTTCCTCAAGACTATTTCTTTATTTCAATCGCACTTTTCGTTGAGGATGGGTGTTGGGAAAATCGGGTATATTTTCCCTATTCTAAGTAGTTACTATTTATTTATGATTTAAATAAATAGAACTCAAACTAGACTGAAAAAATAATACTATTGGGAATATAATGCTAAAATAAACTAAAGAAAATATTGAAGCAGAAATATTAAAGCAGTATAATAAAAACATAAGAAATTTAACGAGGTTCGATATAAATGTTACCTATATCCTCAGGCATCGTTGACCACTTCCACTATTTTCAAATAGATAAACTCCAAAATTACAACTAATTAGGCAAAATTGAGCTAATCAATTACCCTTACAAAAGAGATAAAGATTTACAATTTTGGGATGCTTTGAAAGTGGAGGAAGGGGCTTTATTTATAGCCCAAAATACAACACCCACTTTCATTCCTAACCATTGTGGGATTTTTTCAATTTTCTCACTAAAGAGCTATACAACAAATCTCTATCTTAGCGACTTAGTGATTCTTAAATGATCTCTTCAAACTCTAGACCAACGACATTATTGCCAATTCAAATTTGTAGGATGTTAATCAAGTCCAAACAATGTTTAAACTTGATTGTTGTTACCACATTTGTCATCATATCTGCTGGATTCGCTGTAGTATTGATTTTCTGAACTAATACTCCACCTTCTTCAATAATCTCTCACACGAAATGGTAACAAATGTCAATATGCTTTGTACGTGCATGATAGACTTGGTTCTTTGCTAAATGAATAGCACTCTCACTGTCATAAAACACCTTAATATGTTTTTGACTAACTCCCAAGTCTTCAAGCAAACCTTATAACCAAATAGCTTCCTTCACATCCTATGTAATTTTCATATACTGCCTCTATTGTAGACAAAGCAACTGTGGACTGCAAGGTAAACTTCCAACTGACTGGTGCTGTAACAAGAGTAAACACATAACTAGTAGTTGACTGACACTTATCTAAATCTCATGCATAATCAGAATCACAACATTCGACTGCACATTGACCAATAGTATTATTCTGCTAAAATACTAAACCAACATCTACAATATTTAAAATATATTGTAGAATCCATTTCACAGCCAACCAATGTCCTTTACCTAGATCATGCATGTACCTTCTTACAGCACCAACTACATGTGAAATGTCAATTCTCATACACACCATTGCATACATTAAGCTACCAACTGCATTTGCATACGGTACATTTTTCATGTATTATCGTTCTGCATCATTCTAGGGAGATAATTGAGAAGTAAGCTTGAAATAAGGAACAAGCGGAGTGCTTATAGGTTTTTTCTGTTCATTCATACCAAAACGTTGTAGTACCTTCTTCAAATATTGACTCTGGGTCAAACTAAGCTTTCCCTTTTGCATGTCTCTACTTATCTCCATGTCGAGAATCTTCTTGGCTTTTCCCAGATCTTTCATCTTGAACTCCTGACTTAGTTGAGCCTTCAACTTCTCAATCTATGTTTGGATATTCGATGTAATCAACATATCATTGACGTACAATAGGAGATAGATGAAAGACTTATCTTGTAGCTTGCGAAAATACACACAATGATCATATGTATTATTTATATACTTCTACTGCAACATAAACTGATCAAATCGTTTGTACTACTGCCTCGAAGATTGCTTCAATCCATACAATGATTTATTCAGTTTGCAAACCCAATTCTCTTTACCAATAACATTAAACCCTTATAGTTAAGACATATAGATTTCCTCTTTCAAGTCACCGTGTAGAAATGCAGTTTTCACATCAAGTTGAACTAGTTCCAAATCCAAATATGCTACCAAGGCCAAAAAAATTCTAATGGAGGAATGTTTTACAATTGGAGAAAATACCTCATTATAATCGATTCCCTGCTTCTGAGTGCAGCCCTTAGCTATAACCATATTTATTAGGAAATACTTCTTTCTTTACATACACCCATTTGCAGCCAATTTTCTTCTTGCCCTTAGGTAGTTGTGTCAACTTACATGTCTTATTCTTCCAAAGGGAATGAAGTTCTTCATCCATCGCTTCCTTCCATCTTTCAACTTGAAGGCTTCTAATTACTTCTTTATATATGGAAGGAATATCATCATGCATAACTGAAAGTACATAGGCCACCGTATTCTTAAACTGAGCGAGTAAATCTTCCATATCTTTGTATCGAGTAGGTACCTTGACATTTTGTCGCCTTGGCCTATCAACTGCAGTTTCTCCTTGTTATTGTGGAGGTTCTTGGGTTAAAACTTCTTCTTCATCTGATTTATCTTCATCAATAGAGGATCAACTTCTGTCTTATCTCTACCAATTAGATTAATAATTCTACTTTCAAACTCCACCTACTTCGGAGTTTGCTTCACCTAATGCAAAGTGCAATCAATCTTCCCAGTTACTTTTTTCAATAAGGCAGATTCATCAAAGGTAAAATCTCTACTAAAGATTATCTTTTTCGTTTTAAGGAACCATAGTCGAAATCCCTTAGAACTAGAAGGGATCCTCAAAAAAATAGTTTTCTTGGCTCTTGGATCCAACTTTGATTCCATTACATGGTAGTATGCAATAGAACCAAACACATGTAAACAATTGTAATCTCTAGCAGGTTTTCCAAACCATACCTCCATAGGTGTTTTTCCTTCAAGAGTAGATGATGGTAGACAGTTGACAAGGAGACATGCATATGTCACAACCTCAGCCCAATACTGCTTGCCTAACCCAGCATTTGACAACATACACCAAACCTTCTCCAGCAAAGTTCAGTTCATAAGTTTTGCAACTCCATTATGTTGTGATATTTTTCAAATAGTGAAGTGTCACATTATCCCTTCTTCTTTATAAAATTTCATAAATGGATCGTTTGTGTACTCAGTGTCATTATTAGACCACAACCACTTGATCTTTCTACCAGTTTGAGTCTCGATCATTTTCTTCCACTTGAGAAAAATTCACATCACTTCATCCTTCTTCTTCATGAGATACGCCCAAACTCTTCTAGAGAAGTCATCAACGAAAGTCACATAATAATGTTTGCCATTCATGGATGGAGTTCTTGTTGGCCCCCATACATCCGTATTAATTTAATCAAAGATTCCTTTTGTATTATAGAGTGCAGTGCCAAAGCTTACTCTTTTCTTCTTCCCCAATACAGAATAGTCACATAATTCCAACTTGTCGGTTCTTGCGCCTTTTAACAAACCTTGCTTTACAAGAATTTGTAAAGCTTTTTCACCAGCATGTCCTAAACACATATGTCATAGCTTGGTAGTTTCTAAATCTCTTTATTCCTATGAAGCTGCTGTTGATGCTGTCCCAATAACTGTACTACCAAGATAGTAGTACAAGTTATTCTTTTGAATACCTTTCATCACCACAAGTGCTCCAGAAGTAACCTTCAATGCCCTATTTTGTATGGTCACAGTGAAACCTTTTGATTCTAAGAATCACATAGCAATGAGATTCTTCTTCATATCTAGAACATAATGAACATTTGTCAAGACTCTGGTTGAACCATCTTGATTCTTCAAACGAATTGTACCAATCCCCAAAACTCTATATGGATAATCATTACCCATGAAAACAACTCCACTGTCTAGTTCTTCAATGTTAAAGAACCATTTCTTATTAGTAGATATATGGAAGGTACATACTGAATCAAAAATCCAATCACCAAGATAGGATGTTGTTGACGAACCAACCAATGCAAAATCTGAATTTGAATTGCTTTCAGCTACACATGCATTAGATGGCACAACTTTTCCTTTCTTTTGCAACTTCAGATAGTTTTTCTTCCAATGGCCTTTTTCATGACAAAAGGCACATTCATCTTTACCCAGCCTTCATTTTGAATGAAATCTATCTCTCCTTCCTTTCTGTTGAGTTTGTGGAAGCCTTTTACAGACATTGCCTCTGCTGCTTCATTCATGCTTTTTTTTATCTTTCTTTCTAATTTAATAACTATAAAAAGTATTGCAAACTTCCTCAAAAGACACTTTATCCTTCCCAATGAGTAAGCTCGTAACAAGGTGATCAAACTCACCAGGAATGGAATCTAACAACATCAAGACTAAATCTTCATCTTTAAATGTTTCATCCATATTTAACAAATCTGCTACTAATTGATTAAAAGCAGTAATGTGGTCGTTTATTGTGGTACCTAGAAGGTATTCAAAATGGAACAACTTATTCTTCAAATATAGTCGATTTTGTTTGTTCTTCTACATGAACTTGTTCTCTAACACCTTTTATAACTTACTTGTGTATGTCTCCTTCATGAACATATACTTTTGTTCTCTTCAGAGACACGAATGAATTGTACCACATGCCAATCAATTGATATTTTTCCACTTGACTTCATCTGTTTAATCTGTTTCTCTTCTTCATTAGCGATGTCTAGACCTTATTGAAATAGAGCATCTAAAACTTCTCTTTACCACCTGTTAAAATGATCGATTAAATCAAACTTTTCCACCTCGAACCTTGCATTCATAACCATTGTTCTGCCTAACTTGGATGGTTGGCCTTTATTTAAGGGAGACTTTACTTCCTCCATTTCTTCATATTACAACAATTAGAAATTATATTCCAATAGCAAACAAATGGAATACAAATAAATGCCTAGGTAGAAACCTTCGACTTTGATACCAATTGTTAGAAAAATCGGGTATATTTTTCCTATTCTAAGTAGTTACTATTCACTTATAATTTAAATGAATAGAACTCAAACTAGTACGACAAAATAATGTTATTGGAAATATAATGTTAAAATAAACTAAAGAAAATATTGAAGCAGAATAATAAAAAAACAAGAAATTAACAAGGTTCGGTATAAAATGTTACCTATGTCCTCGGGCATCGTTGACCACTTTCGCTATCTCCAAATAGATAAACTTCAAAATTACAACTAATTAGACAAAATTGAGCCAATCAATTACTCTTATAAAAGAGACGAAGATTTACAAATTTTAAGATGCTTTAGAAGTGGAGAAAGAGATTTTATTTATAGCTTAAAATATAACACCCACCTTCATTCCTAACTAATATAACACTTTTTCAATTTGTTCACTAAAAAGTTATACAATAATTGGCTTGATAGTTCACAAGTTTATAGCTTTCAATTGCATAATGTAAATTAATAAATTTACTTACAATATATAAATTTATTGAGTAAAAAATAGTAATTAATTATAAATATATTACTATTTTTTATTTTTAATAATTTATTTGTATAATTAATAAGTAATCTAACGCTAAATTATATAATTAATAAGTAATTTAATAGTAAATTTTTATCATCAATAAATAAATTTAATAATAAATTTATAAACAATTAATTATCACTAATTTAATAATATATACGTTAATATACCCTTTATCAATCACCTCCTAGCTCTCTCAAATCCATGTCTCTCATGATGACCAAAGCTATCTGACATATCACATTCATCAATTTGATCTAACAATTTACAACTTCAATGGAAATACGTAATCAAAAGCTGTACGATTAATTTATTCCAAATTTGACAAAAAAAAATTAGATACCCTGTAATTTTTGTCTTGTAAATGTTTCAAGAAATTAGATTCACTATATTTTATGTTCAGAAAAGAGCTGTTGAAATATTCAAAAATATTTAAATAATTATAATTATATACACAATATCACGTATAATAATAAAAACAAGTTAAATTGATAATCCTCGTTTATTTTTTAACATAATTATCCCGATATATATTTTTTAAGATATTATAATAAAATCTTAAATAAATTATAGAATTGCAAGAATATTCAAGATAATTATTAAAATAATTCTTATAATAAACTTTTTAAGATATAATATATCCACGATATATATAAAATGAGTTATAAGAATATTTAAAACGTTTAAATAATTCCGATTATACTTAAAAAAATATACGTAAAATAAACATGAATTAATTTTATTAAAATATTAAATGATAGTTATTAATTAAACAAGTTTTATAGTTATACGGACATAATTACAAATACTAAAATATTTTGATATTTTTACTACTACTAAAATGTTTGGATATTTTTGCAACATGAAACATAATTAACCTAAAAAACTAAAAACTTTAACTATTACGGACAAAAAAGAAAGCAATTTATGCAATTTTGCTGTTATTTTAATATATCCAATTTTTTGAAAGATAATATTTTAGATATTAATTATATTTTTATCAGTCTTTTTTTGTTATAAGCTTTGAATCAAACTTTAAGTAGGCTGGGCGCTCTGGGTACTCTGTGCATGTAACAGCAATAATTAAAAAATAAGCTTACAAAAATCTTCACTTTTAAAGCTATTTTGCTATTCAATTTAATAATAATAATAATAATTATTATTATTATTATATATTATTATATTATATATATATCCGTGGTTACGTTATATCGTTGATTTTTTTTTTAGTAAGATATTGTTTTAATTTAATATGGACATTATTGAGACTTTATAAAACTAAATAATGTAGTGGTATTTAATTATTCGTACAAGTAGGCAAACAAAAATTGATTAAGATGGATTTAACCGAACTTTAAGCATGTGTTAGGTGTGACCTGTGAGTCCCTATCAAGTACCAGTACCACTAATTCTTTGAATTGCAACAGTAATAGTTTTTTTTTATATATAAATAAAATAATAATTTGTACGATTCTATTACTTAAAATAAAGAGACGTAAGTTTTATAATCATATACTAATAATTGAATATCATAAAATCAGCATATATATATACTTTAAACGTATTAATTATTTTTATAGGCAGTTTAGTTTAATTAACTCGTTAAGAAAAAAATGTGAACACAAGAATATATCATTATATTTAGATCAATTAATTTTTTTATTTTTTAAATTGCATTTTACAAAGATGGATTTTTTTTAAATAAGAGTATATATATATATGAAAATTTGTCACAGTAGATCTTAAGGTATTTTTTTTTATTATTAAACAATACTTTTATGGTTTAAAATTGGGACATAAAATAAGACAATAAATTTTATTATTATACCATTAAGTAGTGATTAGTTGCTAATCAAAATTATATGTTTTTTACTAATATAAATCGATCCGAATCAAAACTAATTTTAAGATTTTCAATTTAAATACATTCTAACTTAATTCAAATAGATTTTTTTAGATAAAATAAGATCAAATTAACATTTAAAATCTTTAGTAAAATTTATTACTTTTAGTCACAATTAAGAAAAAAAAATGTATTTAAATAATTATTAAATTATTTAAGATATTTTTTATTTATATTTATTGTTAAATAAATAATAATTTAATGTAACTTTGGTATTTATAATGCTAAATATAATAAATTATAAAATAAAATTTACATTTATTTATAATTTTAATAGTAATTTGGTATTTATCGGATTATAAAATCTATCAATATAAAATCGATATAAATTCGAATAGATTGCATACTTTTCGACCCGAATCTTATTTAAGTATCAAATTTGTCGATTTAATCCAACACATCATATCATATTTTTTAATTTAAAATAATTGATCGAATTATTTACTCTTTTTTATTATTAAATAAATCAGTATTATATTTATAACATTTTTCTTTGTCACAAGTTGGAGATGAGATAGTAAAATCTAATTAATTTATAAAAATAGGTTGAATTGTATGGATTAATTAAATCTTGTTATTTTAATTTGAGATATCTATAACTTGAACTAATAAGAATTTTATGCAAAGAGAATGAGATAGTTTTATGTAATATTATATACTCTTCAACCGAAAGCATGGACCAAAATGATGCTAATAGGACGTTTAGAATTTAATATTTTTGAGCAAGTACGGAAAGTTTAGGCATTATAATATGTACCCCTTTCTATAACGGGTAGGGAAAATTATATATTTTTTTATTGAATGGGAGGTAAAATTGTAAAAAAAAAAATGTTTGTTAAAAATATTCCAAACTTAATATTATTTGTTGAATTTAAAGAATTTCATTCATTTGATAAACAAATCTAACTGAAATGATTGTGTAACTTTTAATTTTATGTCACATGCATTATTATGCATTATTATTAGGTAAATTTGTTAATTGAATAAATAAAATCATATAAAAATATTTAAATGTAATTGAATTATTATATATTTTACTTGTATTTGTATTTGATGTAAATTAAATTTAAAATTTAAAATTAATAACGATTAATCTTACAATTAAATCATTAAATAAATCTCAAATAATAATATTAGATAATGTTTATTAATTATTAAAAATTTAATATAAATGGAAAATATAAAGCACAAGGCGTATAAAGTAACTGAACAATAAAATAGTGATTGTCACGTGTATGTTTACTTAATTTTGAGAATTAAAATTAGAAATTACTTAACCTACTCATATACTAGAAAATAAAATTCAATTTTTTTTAATAATTAGACTTCTCTTACATATATTTTTATATATTCTAAGTTTTTGTTTTATTTTTTTTTATAATCGAGTCACTTTATTTTTAATTTTTACATCCTTAACTTTTTTCTTCTCAATTTATTCACTTTATTTTTTATTTTTAAACACTTTGATTTCATACTTTTAAATTTATTTTTTTTAAGTTAATCTCAAATTTTAGATGTATTAGGATAAAAAGAGTAAAGTGATTAAATTATAAAAAATAAAGAAGCTAAATCGAAAAAAAACAAAAATAAAAATTTAAATTATAAAATATAAAAATTATTTGTGTAATCCAACCTAAAAGTAATGTTATAGAATATTTTCATTCAATTTGTTAGGAAAAACAAGTAACTTATCAATCTCAAGCCATAAATTTTGTTTTGTTTTGTTTTGTTTTTTGGTTTTTTTCCTTTTTAGTCGTAGCTTCAGTTTGGCAATCAGGTTTATTTATTCTGAAAAAAATAAATAATAACATATTGTAACTTTCTTTTAAATATATATATATATATATATATATTATTTTTTAATAAGCATGAAAAAATATTTTTTTATGCTTAAAAATATAATATATATGTGTGTTTTTTAACATTAAAATATATATTTTCTTTTAAAATTTAAACATAAAATAATAAAAATAAATGACTCATAAAAATACGAGGAAAACAACATGTTGAATTATTATTTTATTTATATATTTCTATTTCTTTTTCCACACCTCTGCTCTCCCACCAAAACAAAACCCCTCTCTCTCTCTCACACACTCTGTCACTCACGTCACATTGTTTGTTTTTTTTCGACTGCCTGAGTTATATATATGCTTAGTCATCGCACACTATCTCTCATTCACGCAAAAAATCCTTCCATTGCAGAGTTTGTTTGCCAAAATTTCTCAGCCTCTCTTCAGTCATTGCATTTGCCTCAGAATTCAGAAGCTTGTTCTGGTTTCATCTGTTGCTTATCTTTTTTAGTGTGTTCTTCTAAATTGTTGTGCTCTCAAGACATGTAACTGGAAGCTTTCCACTTTCTTTTTTTCTTTCTAGTTTTCAAATTGCATCCTCTCTCTTTTATTATCGTTTCGCTTTCTGAAGAATGTAACATTATTTCAGCATTCTGGTTGGTCTTCTGCTCTGTTTTGTTGATGCCCATTTTCTCAATAGTGTTTTGAGTCATCAATATTATGATTTCAATAATGGATTATCGCTAAATTTACTATATAAACATGTTTATCAAGTTTTCCTAAATTTCAAGCTACTACTTGGGTTTTCTTCAAATGCCCACTTCCCTTAAATTGTTCTAAACCACTCTAAGCGAAGAATTTGATGATGAGTTTTCGTTAACTGCTGGTTCTAGCTCCTAAAACCTCTAAAGACTTGAGCTCGACTAGAACATTCACCAGTTCTAAACCTCTAAAGTTATACCATGTAACTGATTCTCTAGCATTCTTCCCCCTTTTTTATCTTAAAAAATAATTCATCCCTGATTGGTTATTGGATTGTGCCCTTTTGATTACAACTGCTTGTTGAATAGGGATACGAGAGAGAAGTATTCATGGACCTAAAGTTCGCCATGTTTGACCCTTAGTTGCGTTTTGATATATGCGTATGGAGTGTTTCGATGTCTTTCGTTAGTATTGACTTTCGTATGGAGTATTCACCATGAATTCCATTGGCTAAATTCCTTGACATATATAAGAGAATAAGTTATGGAGTCCAAATGAAAGCATTAATGTTATTCTTTTGGTCTTAATAGCATACTCCAATCATTCTTTACAAGATTATTTGCAAATGTAAATTTTTCCACAATATTATTTGATTCATTTCACGACCTTGTCCCTTATACTTCAAAAATAATTATGAACAAAATTATTATTTCCTTTCTTTCTTAAGATTCAAAGTCCTGCCATTATCAAGAAGTCCTTGATTATCTACCCATAGTTATGCTTATATGCATTCGATAATGCATATTTAGATGTCATATTGGCCTTTTGAGTCTCTTGTGTACTTTAGCATCTTTAAGTTCATCTATAAACAGTTCTATTTGTTTCCTTAAGCAAAACCTGGAAATATTTTATTCGTTTTGATCCCTTCATTTTAACTTATCATGGAAGAAACTTTTGTTCCACTTCGTGGTATCAAAAATGATCTCAAAGGAAGACTTTTATGCTACAAACAAGACTGGACTGGGGGTCTCCGAGCCGGTATCAGGTTTGTGAAGCCCTTATTTTTCATTTGATTTCCAGTAATTATTTTCTTCATGGGAAATTCAATTTTGCACTGCAATTTTGACAACAATGTTGTTAATAGTATGTCAAGAATGTTTTCTAATTGTATGTACTCTACTTCCATGGATATGCTTCTTATTTTTGTCATTATGTTTTAATCATCTAGGATATTGGCCCCCACAACCTACATATTCTTTGCTTCAGCAATTCCAGTTATATCTTTTGGGGAGCAGCTAGAGAGAAGCACCGGTAAGAACAACATTAGTTTAACCTTTTATTTTATTGCAAATGTCCTCTTCTAAATCCTATGTCATTTTTAGTTTGCTAATTTGCCACAGATGGAACTTTGACTGCGGTTCAAACTCTTGCATCAACCGCAATTTGTGGTGTTATCCACTCAATTGTTGGAGGACAACCACTGCTTATACTAGGGGTGGCAGAGCCAACAGTGTTGATGTATACATTTATGTTCAACTTTGCCAAAGATAGGAAAGATCTTGGGCAGAAACTATTTTTAGCTTGGACTGGATGGTATATAGAACAATATTACATTAGTTTGTGACAAATGGATCAATAAACTGAAAGCATTTTTATTTAATGTTTTATTTTATGCTCTATTTTGGCTGCTTAGGGTATGTGTCTGGACAGCGCTTTTGCTCTTCTTGTTGGCTGTTCTAGGTGCATGCTCAATAATCAATAGATTTACCCGCCTTGCTGGTGAATTGTTTGGTTTGCTAATTGCAATGCTTTTCATGCAGCAGGCCATAAGAGTGAGTTTGCTTTTATGATTTTTTAATTTTTAAATTTGGAATTATGAAACATAACTTCTTTAGGTGATGTTAGGTTCGCACACAAGGTTTGCTTAAATGCTATAGAAATTTGCTTCTCATTGTAATTTTAACTTTTGGCACTTAATCTACAGGGAGTTGTAGAGGAATTCGGGATACCAAAAAGAGAGAATATAAACCAGACTGCACTACAACCTTCCTGGAGATTTGGAAATGGGATGTTTGCGCTAGTTCTGTCTTTTGGTCTTCTCTTTACTGCACTAAGAAGCCGCAAGGCTAGATCCTGGCGCTATGGCACTGGTACCTATTTTACTTTTTAGATCTTAAGAAAGTACAAGTCATACTCTATAAATAATAGAAGTTAGAGAACTATTCTTGTCTTCAGTAAGGCTATCAGTCGCTTATTATCTTGTGAGCATAACTTTTAGGCCTGCTCTCTCTCTCTCTCTCTCTTGTCTGTGTCAACTGATTCAGTGTTTCCTTTTCCTGTTTCCGTGCGTTTAATATGATTTGATGTCCTAGGTTGGCTACGGGGATTCATTGCAGATTACGGAGTCCCGCTTATGGTGCTTGTATGGACAGCTGTGTCATACATGCCAGCTAATGATGTCCCAAGAGGGATCCCAAGACGGCTATTCAGTCCAAATCCTTGGTCACCTGAAGCATACTCAAACTGGACTGTTATCAAGGTGAATCTTATATATGTTTTACCAATAACAAATAAAACACAAATTTTTGAAGTAAAGCCAATGTGGTTCTTTCTTTCTCTAAATTGCACCAAAAACTTTTGCTGGTGTTGTTTTGCAGGAAATGTTAAACGTCCCCCCATTATATATTGTTGGAGCATTTATACCAGCAACAATGACTGCTGTGCTTTACTACTTTGACCACAGTGTGGCATCCCAACTTTCTCAGCAGCAAGAATTTAATCTGAAGAAACCATCTTCATACCACTATGATCTTCTTCTTTTGGGTTTTCTGGTAAGTTGCTTTCCTGGAATATCATACAAGTAACTCTGTTACTTCTCCTGCACTCTGATGTAGAACATTTACGTGGAGATACCTTGAAAAAACATTTCCTTGTGGCTCTGAATTATTTCTTCTTCCAGGTTATTCTCTGCGGGCTTATTGGCATTCCTCCTTCCAATGGTGTGATTCCACAATCTCCCATGCATACAAAGGGTTTAGCTACTCTGAAACATCAGGTACTATCAGGTTCACCAGTTGAGCTTTAGCCATAAAACTATGGTATACTTTTTGTTTATGAACCAAAGAGATTATAAAACTATGATAAGCTTGCTCTCTTAATTAGTATCCTGTTAAAGTCTTGGTTGCATTTGAGAAGTCACTGTTGATAAGTACAAGTATGAATCATTTTATATTCTCTATCAAATTCCTACTCAGGCAGGGCTAATATTAATGATACATTTTATTCCAATTATCATATCCATTAGATGATCTGAAGAGTTTATTCTCTACGTACTCTCAGGTTGTTCATTTTGTAGCTACAGTTGCAAGTTCACTTGTTACACGGACTTTTTAGTCTATACCCTTCTTTAACATAATTAAAGTTACTTGATCACCCTGATTTTGCTTTTGCTGATATCTGTCGGAGGACACCTCTCTGTCATTCTCCAGTTCCCCTATAGCTACCAATTTTTTCAATTTGTACTTTTGGTGCTACTTCTTGTTAATGTTCATTCATCTCTTTGGAATAGCTGCTACATAGTAAACTTGTATCAACAGCACGAAGAAGCATTTGTAAAAATGCAAACCTGAGTCAATTATATCGGAGCATGCAAGAGGCATATAACGAAATGCAGACTCCCCTGGCACACCAAATGCCACCTGCATTGGTAAGTTTACTCCACTTATTCCTGGCTTCTCTATAAGAAATATTTTATTATCTATTTCTTATTTTTTCTCTGTGCTTTGACAGGGACTGAAAGAGCTAAAAGAATCCACTATCCAGCTTGCTTCCAGTGCTGGATATATTGATGCTCCTGTCGATGAGACTGTTTTCGATGTGGATAAGGATATTGAGGATCTTTTGCCTGTGGAAGTAAAAGAACAACGCTTAAGCAATCTGCTTCAGGCATTGATGGTTGGTGGTTGTGTTGCAGCTATGCCTGTTCTTAAGACGATCCCTACTTCAGTTCTTTGGGGTTACTTTGCTTTCATGGCAATAGAGAGCTTGCCTGGGAATCAATTTTGGGAAAGGATATTATTTCTTTTCACCGCTCCAAGTCGCAGATACAAGTAAAAAACAAATTTTTGGCTTCTTGTTAGTCTTGTTTTCTTCTCAGGCTCTAGGACTAAAGAACTTGTTGTGGATTATATGTGAATTTAATAGTTTTGCTTACTAAATGTTCTTCCAACATAAGGCTTTCATGATGTAGCTTATAAAAATCATACGTAATATGGTAGCCTTAAATTGTGTAAACAATTCCATAAAACAGCCATACCACATAAAATGAGCATCAGCGATTTGATTTTTCATTTCTTGATAGTATAAAAACAACTATATCATTTGGAGAAGAGTCCAGTAATTGTTATCCAACTTATTAGGGTGCTGGAGAAATATCACACAACCTTCCTTGAGACAGTGCCATTCAAAACAATTGCGCTGTTCACCACATTCCAAACAGTCTATTTGCTTGCTTGTTTTGGCATAACATGGATCCCAATAGCTGGAGTACTGTTCCCATTGTTGATCATGCTTCTTGTCCCGGTGCGGCAGTATGTTCTCCCTAAGTTTTTCAAAGGAGCTCACCTTCAAGACTTGGATGCTGCAGAATATGAGGAAGCCCCTGCTATTTCTTTCAACATGTCGTTTGAAGTAAGTTGTTTAAGTGATGCCTTTATTTCCGCCATACCTGTGAAAAACTCATGGAATTATATGATCATCTTCAGTACACTTTGATTATCAAACAAACCTGGATATTGCTTTCTCTCTTGTAGAATTTTGAATTTGTTAGGAGATTGTTAACACCTAGAAGCTAGTAGGAGGTGATTAATGATCTTCTTACATATTATATTTTTGGTCTTAATATTCCTCTTGAGTTTTTTGAGATTTTTTTTACACTCCCCCTAATTAATAAGTCTTATTTGTAGGTCGAGTAGACAATCATGATGATCTCTCATTTTTGGACCAAGTAAATAGATTTTGAAAGTGCATCTAATAGAGTTAAAATTTCATCATTGAGTAGATAGTAAATACTTTTGAATGTTCCATCAAGTAGATATAAATTTAAAATAAGCTACAGATAATAGAAAGTAAAAACACAAAAAAGAGGTTCATTTTATATTAACTCATGAAAGTAAAAATTTTGGAGTTGGAGAGATTTGAACAGGACAATTTGTTCACACATGGATCCATTTTAGTAAGATACTTGCATTGTATTAGAAATAAAATTTATTAAGTGTGCCTGTGAAGTGAAACATTTATTAAACCTTTTTTGAATTTTCTAAATGGTTCTGATATTCTTAGCCACTTTACAGGATCAGGATCAGGATCTTCAAGCAAGAAGTCATAACATAGATAGTGGAGAAATACTTGATGAAATTATCACTAGAAGTCGCGGTGAAGTCCGCCGTCTTCAAAGTCCAAAACTAACTAGTTCTACACCTACTCTGCAAGAGAATATCAAACAATCCTATAGTCCACGCATGTCACAAAGAGTACACAGTCCGCGTGCATATGAAATAAGAGGGGAAAGGAGCTCCTGGACAAATGAAAAAGGACTTGACACAAGACAAGCGCAAAGTTCCGGTCCATCCAACCTTGGACGGATAACTCCTGGTTCTTCCAGCCATATACCCTAGAATAGTTCTTCTGCATATTGTCAATGGTTCTTGAGAGATTATATAGTTGTGTAACTTAGTGTCATTTTATAGTATCATCTTATAGGCTTATGGTCTTTCTTACGGTTCAGGATGTTAGAAATTATGCATTAAAAATTATAAACGGTTTCATCTTCAATTCCCATCAGTTTCCATTTCATTTTCTTCGGTTTTAAATTTTGAAAATTTCCATTTCTTTCCGTTTCAGTTCTTGTTTTAATAGAAGTTTTAGTTTTTATTTTTTCCTCGTCCGTTTGTTAAAAAGGTTCTTTTTTTCTTTTAATTTTGTTTCACCCATTTGGGCTTTTTTGTGTTTAATTCTTTCCTTTTGGCATGTGTCAAAATCTCTCTCTCATTACATCACGCTCATAGAAAATGTAAATTTAATATAGTGGAACCATCCTATTATCTAGTGAAGATATCTTCGCTTGAATCTTTGGGCTTACATGTACATTGAAGATCAAGTAGATAGATACGCATACAACTTGTCTCAAAAAACTTATTGCTAATTAGTTCATTATGTATAGTAATAGTAAAGCAAAGAAATAGACATAAACATTGAGTAATAGCAAATAGAAAATTTTCAAATAAAATTAATTTCCCTATTTAATGGGAGAGATTACACGTAGTGGGAGAGCACATTAATTTTACACATAGAGACACATTGAGTAAGTGTTCTATGTGCAATAAAAAATAACAAATAGAGAACACTTAATCAACATGTTCTTTCCCTATGTGTAATCTCTCCCATTAAATATTTCTCCTATGAACTCTCCCCCTTTTTTTCATACGAATAAGTAATATAATCATGAAACAAAGATTTTTCTTTTGAAATGAGGGTAGTAGATTTATCTAAATATGAGTAGAACAAAATGTTCAATTGATGAAAATAACCTTGTTCAAGGTGAGACTTCACATTGACATCATAAATATATAGACAAGACATAAACATGCTCACACATAAACATGTTCACACATAAACACACTCACACATACGGTGACATATCGACAAACATCAAAAATAAGAGAAATGTTTGAACTACAATATTATGTTAGTTTGTTCGTTCATTTATGGTCAGTCATGAAAGATTCAAAGAAAAAAGTATTATGAAAAATTGTAGATGAATCCTTACTTTCACAAAATAAAATTATTTACCAAGACAGAACTTAAAGTATTTATTCCCTCATTTTTTTCATTTTTTATATGAGGGATTGGTTATTTATTATTTAAAAAAACCACTTGTGGCTCTTTCTTTTTGTGCATGCAATTGCTTTTGTATTTTTATTTTTCCTTTATTAATTCAATTATTTTTGCTAGGGAAATATGCACGAGCCCAAAACCTAGTATGGTGACTTTCACACTAGTTATGTGATAGCCCTCTCCACTTAGTGTTGTAACTTCACACATCACGATATGTAGTCCTTTCAAAACTAAGGGTTTCTCTATAGTAATATTTTTAGAAAGTGAAAGATATAGTTCAAACACAATTTTACAATCAAGATTATTTCAAGTCCTAGAGCAATCATAAACTCAAGCATAATATACATATGGGTTCAATGAGTGTGTGAGTAAGTTTTTGTCAACATTGATCACTAAGTATGAAAAAGTTTATAAACACGCAAATTAAAATATATATTTGCTCATTCAAAAGAATTGAAGTTGTATGATAATAGTATGTAAAGTTTATATCAATATTAAATTAGGCATACTTCCCCTTTTTGTTTTCTTTTTTTTTATGTGAAACAAAAGAATAATAAATCAAAACAAAAAGCAACTAAAAAATTAATCAATAGTATTGATCACTAAGGCACTTCTAAGATATTTGAATCTTTGAGTATTAAAGGCCCTAATGAATAACTCAGTTAATTGCCTTTCAGTAGTTACAAACATAAGGGATAAAATTTTGTCTTCTACAAGTTCCCTAATAAAATGATGTCTAATATCTATATGTTTTGTTTGAGAATCTAGAACAAGAATTTATTTTTGATATATATATATATTGCACTAGTGTTATCACAGTAAAGTGAAAGAGTACCTTGTTCAAAATCGTACTCCTTAAGAATGTTTTTCTTCCATAGAAATTTTATGTAAGCACTTCCAACAACAATGTACTTTACCTTTATAGTAGATAAGAAAATAGAGTTGTGTTTCTTATTGTATTAGGTTACAAGGTTGTTACTAATATAAAAGCATCCACCTGAGGTACTTTTCTCTCATCTTGATTTCCTGTCCAATTTGTATATATGCCTTCACTAATTTCAAAGGTAGTATCATTAGAAAATAAAATGCCAAAGTTTTTGTCCCATAAATGTACATGATAATCCTTTTGACATGTTCAATATGTGATTCCTTATGATCTAATTGATAATAAGAACAAACACCAATACTAAAGGAAATGTTAGATCTACTAACTATATGGTAGAGTAAGCTTCCTATCATGCTTCTATATAGCATTTTATCCATGCCCATACTTGATTTGTCCATGGAAATTTTGGCACTTGTACTTATGGGAGTTCTCAAATGCTTACTTGTCTTAAGCTCAAATTTCTTAATTAGATTACAAGAATACTTAGTTTGAGAGATAAAGATACCATAATTTAGTTGTTTAACTTGAAAACCAAGAAAGTATGTAAGCTTGTCCATCATAGACATTTCAAATTCATTGGTCATTATATTCACAAAATCTTTGATAATGAGGTGGATGTTGACCTAAAGACTATGTCATCAACATATATTTGAGCAATGAATATATCCTTTTTGGTCTTTAATGAAAAGAGTCTTATCAACTCCATCTCGAACAAATCCCTTATCCTAGAGATAAGTAATAAGCTTCTCATACCAAGTTCTAGGCACTTGTTTCACTCCATAAAGAGCCTCATTGAGTTTATAGATATACTTGGGGTATTGTGGGTCAACAAAGCCTTTGGTTTGTTCTACATAGACCTTTTCACTAAGAAAACCATTTAGGAAGACAAACTTTACATCCATTTGAAGCAGTTTAAATTTCATAAAGCACATAATAGCAAGTAAGATCCTAATTGATTCAAACCTAGCTACAGAAGCAAGTGTTTCATCAAAATTAATTCCTTCAACTTGTCTCTATCCTTAGGCCACTAGCCTAGCCTTGTTCTTAACCACAACATCATGTTCATCATATTTATTTTTAAGCACTCATTTAGTTCCTATGATATTTTTGACATTAGTTCTAGGTACAAATGTCCAAACATCATTCCTAGTGAATTGAGCTAACTCTTCTTACATGGTATTTATCCACAAGTCATCTTTTCGACAACAAATCACAATATTAATATGAAAAATCAAGCATAGTTTGAAATTAGATTACATATTTTTCCTAAAATAAAAAAAATTTAGTTCATGCTAAAAATTATGAATTTACCATAATATTTTTGAGAATAATTGAAAGGAAAATGAATCGTAAAATCCTATTGTGTTCCTTTATCCATTTTTCTTTGCATATTTGTTTCTGCGTTGTTTCTTACTTTATGTAAGTTTCAATTCTATACGCATATGCCTCAGTTTCTTTTTTTCTTTCTTTTTTTTGTGTAGCTTTTTTGATTTTTCTTCTTCTCCTTCGCCTACGCCTCTTCTTTTATGTTCTTTTTACAGCTTTCTTCTCATATATATATATATATATTGTGTGATTCTAGCATTTTTTTTAATTTGACCACCTTTTATTTATTGAAATCTTAATTTAAATTTGAGAGTACTTAGACGTTATGCTTCTAAAATTTTGAATCTTCATTTTTTTTAAATCTATAATAAAAATTTAAATGACAATAATGAAGTCTAAAATGAATAAAAAATAAATAAAATTGGACTAAAGTTTAAATTTGAAAAGTGATAAATTATGCCAAATTATGCGGTCATCAAACACACCTAAACTTAGAACTTTGTTTGTCCTCAAACAAAAAGAAAATAAAAGACAACTATAGACAATATCAACTAGACCCCATAGAGAACTACCATCACTCACCAAGCCATGATCTGAATTTAGGTTTCATCACAAGTAACTTACTCTTTTTACATCAAAAAGAGCAGGAAAATTAATAAAACAATTCAACAATTTGTCTAGAAAAGAGCTAAGCATTTACTTCAACCTAAAGCTAAGTCCTTGAGTGTGTGTGTGTGAAATATTAAATTTAACTCCAAAGCACCAAAAAATTCATATAAAAAATAAAACAACTAAAATTAGAAGAATTCTCTCAAAACTTAACCTCATAAGTCCAATTTTCAGAAATCCTATCCACTTATGTAATCAAACACCAAAATCAGAGATCAAAAGGTCTTTAATCAAGGTTTTAATAACAGGCCACATGGTGAAGGCTAAGAAAGAAATGGATATGAAAAATCAAAGCAAACTAGGAAAATACTTGGTAGAAAAAAAAATAAAAAGAATATTCACAGGATTCACACCATAGTTGACAATATGCTCATACCGATGACAATATTGTTGCTATCCTCAATAAATGAAGTGCTTTTTTTCATCTTGATACTCATATCCTTTTTCTAATTTTCAACCACTTTAACCCTTTTTCAATTCTTGCATTTCACTTTTTTTTCTTTTCACATTTGATAAAATAGAGAAAATATAGTGTAGATTATTTAATTTGAACTAACTTTCTCTTTAAATGTAAATTTCCACCAAAGTATGTTCTCAAAATTTAAGTTAAATTCATGGTTTTTAGTCTTAGAATGAGAATGGTTTATGTAGTTAAAAAAACAAATAAAGGCTTATGTAAAATAAGGCTCAAGGGGGTTGACTATTAGAATACACCATGCAATGATGGAATGATAATTAGGACAACTCGGAAAGCTTTTTGGTTGGGAAAACAAATTGCTAAGATCTTTTCTCTAATATTTGGTATCAATTAGGATTTTTCCTCAAGGATTCATCAACGGATTCTAGAGCAAAGCACGATTGAACTTTCCTAACCTAGTTAATTCAAATCCTTCTCTTCATAGGTAAAATGGAATAAAGAAAATTTTACTATGTACTCAATTATTTTCAAGGACGAAGATTTAAATCAAAGTACATACAAATTTTTTCCTAACATAATAGCAAAATTTGAAATTTCTTCTAAAAACCATCTTTAATCACAAATTTCAGAGTCATAGCGAATTCAATCATACTCAAATACATACTTGATAAGAGAATACAAAAACTCAAGACTATAAGATCTTACACCCTAAACTTAAACCAAACAATACCTTCATTGTAATTCAAAAATGAGACATATTGAAGAAATGAAAGGAACTTCTCCGATTTTTTGGGTGGATTTGCATTAGATTGTAATTTTTAGCTCTTTATCCCTACAAAATAAACCAGCATTAAAATCCAAATTATTCAAATACTAATAAAAATAAAATAAAATAAAAGAACAAAATTTTTTTTATGGGCTACCTCACATAAGCGCTTATTTTATAGTCTACAGTTAGACTTTCGATCTTCATCAATTAGGATGAAGAAAAGGAATAAATGCATAATTCCTCGCCACTTGTTTTTCATAATAGTGCTTCAATATTTGACCGTTAACTCTGAATATATGTCCTATCTTGTCCTTCAAGTCTATTGCTCCAAATTGGAAACTTTGTCAATTGTATATATAAGAACTTGTTCATCTTGATCATAAGGGAAGAGTTTTAGTCATAAATTGAAAAGAAAAACCTACTATCCTAGAGAAAACTCACACTTAAGAATCTATTTTTCATGCCACTTCTTTGTCTGTTCTTTGTAGATCTTTGCATTTTCATTCGCATCAATCTGGAACTCATCCATTTCATTCAATCGAATAAATCGCTTATTGATTTGAAATTTTATCTTGGCCATTAGTTTGAGGGTGGTAGGAAAGTGTTATCTTATTCTTTACACCATATTTAGAGAGAAGGTTGTCGAACAACTTGTTGCAAAAATGGGTCCCTTCATCACTAATAATAGCTCGTGGAGTGCCAAATATTGTGAATATGTTCTTATGTAGAAATTTGAGCACTACCTTTGCATCATTTGTTATTGCAATAATTGCCTTCACCCACTATGACATATAATCAACTACTAACAAGATATAAACAAAGTCAAAAGAATGAGGAAAATGACCTATAAAATCAATTCCCTAAATATCAAATAACTCAACCTCTAAGATATTATTCAATGGTAGCTTCTGACATCTTGAAATATTTCCCATACGTTGGCACCGATCACAAGTTTTCACCAAAGTATAACTATCACAAAATTATAGGGCCATAAGAAACCACTTTCAAGTACCTTAGAAACTATTCAGGTTACTCCAAAATGTCCTCCATATGATGAGGAATGGCAATGATAGAGAATGGAAATGATGGAGAATGGCTTGCATCTCCTTTTCAGGCACACATCTTTGAATGATTTGATCAGAACATCTTTTGAAAAGCAAAGGCTCATTCCAAAGATAATATTTCACATCATGCAAAAACTTCTTACATTGATGGTAAGTAAGATTTGGTGGCAATACCTTACAAGTTAGGTAGTTTTCAATATCAACATACCAAGAAAGCTTAATCTCAAATGCAAACAAATGCACCAGGGAATGCTTCTTGGATCACTAAATCTGGTTTTAATTCATCTTTCTCTAACTGAGGGAGATGGTCAGCAACTGAATTTTCACTTCCTTTCTTATCTCTAACATCCAAATCAAATTCTTAAAGAAGAAGGATCCAACGAATCAGCCAAGGCTTAGCATCCTTCTTTCCAAACAAATAATGAAGTGCTTCATGATCAGTGAACACTATCACCTTTGTAACAATGAGGTAAGACCAAAATTTGTCACAATAAAATACCATAACAAGCATCTCTTTCTTAGTTGTTGTATAATTTAATTGGGCTTCATTCAATGTCCTTCTTGCATAGTATATGGCCCTAAACAATTTGTCTCACTCTTTTTCTAACATTTCTTCAATTACAAAGTAACTTGCATCACACATTACTTCAAAAGGTTTATTCCAATCAAGTACAGTCATTACTGATGCAGAAATCAGTTTCTTCTTGATTACATTGAAGGCCTGCAAACAAACATCATCAAAGTCAATTGCATAATTTTTTTCAAGAAGATTACATAAAGGTTTAAAGATTTTAGAAAAATCCTTTGTAAATGTTTTATAAAATCCCACATGTCCCAAAAAGCTTCTAATTCCTTTCACATTCTTTGAAGGTGTTAGTTTTTCTATGGTTGCAATTTTTTCTTGATCAACCTCACTTTCTTTAGATGACACTCTATGGTCAAGCACGATCCCTTCTTGAACCATGAAATTACACTTCTCCCAGTTTAGGACAAGGTTATTATCTTCACATCTCTACTAAACAAGAGCTAAATTATGCAAAAAATTATCAAAAGATGTAATAAAAACTAAAAAATCATCGATGAAAATTTTCATTCTATTTTCCACCATATCAGAAAAGATAGCCATCATGCAACGTTGAAATGTTGTTGGGGCATTGCACAATCTAAAAGGCATCCTTCTAAAAGCAAATGTTACATAGAGGCATGTGAATGTAGTTTTCTTCTGATCTTCGAGGGCTATGGCAACTGATGAGCAGAATCGGGATTGCCAAAAACTTTGATGCCATCCCCGGCAACGGCGCCAAAAACTTGATGCCATCCCCGGCAACGGCGCCAAAAACTTGATGAGCGAAAACCGGCATCGCCGATCCTACCAATACTTTGGTTTTATATTTATAAAACTCTCGCAAGTGCACGAATCATTTCGTAGAAAATGATAAGTATACTCCCAAGGTCGATCTAAGGAAGGAATGTATGTGGTTTTTAATTTATTATCCAAACTTTTAAAAACGAAATTAAATCCTAAACATCCTGTCACGATATTTTGAGGTTTTTGTGTTTTAAATCTAATTACAGAAAATTAAACATAGATTCAATAAACATTCATGAAAATTTTATCTTTTATAAATAGTGGAGTATTTATGGATATAATAACTAAGTTAATTATGCTTGCTCATATTATTTAGGTTATTAAAGATATGAATTGATATTTATTGATTCTCCCTTTTTTGTATGAATACCACCTTTGGTGGGGTTAGATATTCTTTGTTAACTAAACAAATCAATTAACACCTATGGGTGGGGTTGATAACTAATTTGGTTAATTAAATTAATTCCTTTTTCTAAGAGATTGAAAATAAACCATTTAAATGCCACCTTTGGTGGGGTTAGACAGTTTAAACTTTATTCAAGGTGTCCAAATTAAACCTAAGAATTTAGTTATCCGAGTACTAACTTTCAAGTTTTAAAACCACTACTGAAAACATGTTGTCAATAAATTTTCAGATAATAATTCTTATAAAAACTTTTGAAATATAGCTTTACTCTAACTACCGGGCGATTGTACTAACAAATAAAAGAGCACTACTCTAAATCAGACCGGATAACTAAACCTTAAAATCTAATTTTCAGATTTAAGTTTGTAATGAAAAATAATATATTTCTCTCTAACATTCTTAATATAAAATCTTGAATAAAAATAAAATCAATTCATTTTAGAGATATTTACCTATTTAATATTTTCATAAGCATAACAACGTTATTATTATATCGTTTTTACAAACAAGCTAGCACGCTTAAATTTAATCACGTACAAATTAAATATAACATGTAAGAATAAAGCATAAAAAATAACCGCAAAGAAAATAAAATCCTTACAGGACTTCGATGCCATTCCCGTTGCTAGAAAACCTCCAAACGGAATTTGCACTCCCATTTATTGAATCAAAAAGCTAATAAATTACAAAAACATAACTAGTTCTTCCCAAAAAGGGAAAAACTCTAAAATTAAGAGAAACTAGCTAAAACATAAAAAAAACTAAAAAAAACCTAAAAACTAAGAAATGGAGAGAAAGAAAGAAGAGAGAAGTGTGTTTTGATGTGTGTTTTTAAGTGAAGGGAAGGGGGGTATTTATAGGTGAGGATGGAGAGAAAAAATGAGTAAACAAATGTTAAAAAAATGTAAAAACGAGTAATGGAAATGCTGAGGTCATTAATGACGTCGGCGTAGCGTCATGAAGCGGTACGCGTGAAAAATGGGGGGAAAAAGGCGTTGGGCACGCGGAGGGCTGCTAGGCATTCTTGTAGCGGCTGTCCTGCGCGCATCTCGGCCAGCGTGAACGATCTGTATTTGGGCGTCTTGTGACGTGGTATAGGACTGTGGCAGGCAACGGGGCGCGATTTCCGTCTTTTTGACCTTTTCGACCCATTTTGTCCAATTTTTTCATGTTTGTTGACCTTTTCTCACTTATATATTAATATATTTGTGATGTATTGCTTCAAGTATTCCTCTTTGAGTCTTTAAATTGCGTTTTTAAGCAAAAATACCTGAAAAACAATAAAAATACCCGTGATTCCGAAAAAGACAAATTTATATAAATTTATGATAAAACATATAAATATATATATTTTTAATCAGTTAATGTGCATAAAATCATGGTAATTTTAGTGCTTTTTGAGCACTCATCAGCAACTCTGGAGTTGAATTTTGATACATATTTTATTTAGAGATTATGAATCCATCTTTGCTACCATCGGCTTTAGCTTATCCACTTTTTTTCTAAATGATGTAACCTACTGAAATGATTCCAAGGAAAATACATAGTGGAGAAATTATTCACTAATAAAAAGTAAATAAGATTCACAAATAGCAGAGTTATTAAAATCATAAGCATGAGACGAAATGGTGATACATCGCTCTAGGTGTTCGGCCAGCATATCTTATTGAAAGGCTTTTACTACACATTGCTCAATGACATATACCCGAAAGCAAGTTCTTGGATCTTCTAGA
Source organism: Hippophae rhamnoides (assembly GCA_033030585.1). Lineage (NCBI taxonomy): Eukaryota > Viridiplantae > Streptophyta > Magnoliopsida > Rosales > Elaeagnaceae > Hippophae > Hippophae rhamnoides. Next base: position 27,658,179 of record CM065433.1, read on the forward strand.
AATCTCATGGTTTTGTAGATGAACGTAACCTTCTCCTTGTTCACTCTCAATGTTAACTCACCCTTTTGAACATCCATTAAAGTCATTCCCATTGCCAAGAATCAGTGAGACATCTTAGTCTTCATCCATATCTAGCACCACAAAATCAGTAGGAAAAATAAATTTATCCACATTTACCAATACATCTTCTATAATTGCATGTGGATACTTGATGGATCGATTTTCTAGTTGTAAAGAAATTGTTCTGTGTTTCACCTCTACAAGTTTCAATTTCCTATAAATAGACAATGGCATAAGATTAATACTAGCACCAAGATCACATAAAAATCTATCAAAAATTGAATTTCCAATAATGCAAGGAAAAGTGAAACTCCCCATGGCTTTTAATTTTTAAGGCAATTTATTTTGATGAATGACACTACATTCTTCATAAAGTTTCACTGCTTCAAAATTTTCCAACCTTCTCTTCTTGGAAATGATGTCCTTCAGGAATTTGGCATAATTAGGCATTTGTTCCAAGCCATCTATAAAAGGAATATTTATGTGAATTTTCTTAAAGATATCCAAAAACATAGAAAATTGGTTATCTAATTTTTGTTTTTGAAAGCGTTGAGGATAAGGAAGTGGAGTAGAGAGAATATGAGGATTGTCAGGAAATGAAACTGATAGAGGCATGTCAGTCTCTCTTAGTGTATCACAACAATCTTCTCTTCTTCTACTTTATTATTGCTTTGGCCATTGCTTGGAGCTGTAGGGGTGGATTTGGTTTCCTTTGATGGTGACCTCTCAATTTCTTTTCCACTCCTAATTGTAATGGCCTTGCATTATTCTTTTGAATTCACTTTTGTATTGCTAGGAAAAGTTCATCTTTGTTGGGCACTGATGGTCATGGCTATTTTCCCAATTTGCACTTCAATATTTCTCATAGTGGCTCCTATATTCCTACAATGATTCTCAATGTTATCTAATCGTGAATCACTCTTTTTAAACCTTGCTTTGGTCTCCTCAACAAAAGAAACCATGGCATCCTTAAGGGAAAGCTTCTTCTTACTTGGTTGACTATCAAACCTTGGAGGAGGTTGCAACACATTCTTTATATTTCCATAAGAAAAAAATTCATGATTTCAAAGCCCTGGATGGTATTAATTTGGCATAGGATTACCACGATAGTTGTAGTTCCGATTGTTGATGTATTGAACCTGTTCTTAACTTGCTTCATTCATTGGAACTGTTATACTTGAATCTATAACATATTTACACTTTATGGTATCCTTTGGGTTTTCAAGGCTTAAACATGATGAGATAGAGAAGAAACTTGAGCTAAAAGGGTAGCAAATGCTCCAATTCATGTATCCCAGCAACTTTCTTACCCACAGATCTTTCAATTGGCTATTGAAAAGAGAAGTAGCATCTTTAGCTATCTTTGACATCAAAGTTCCACTAGAAGCAACATCAACTATGGTTCTAGTTTTCCCTTTTAAACCATTATAGAACATTTGAACTTGTAACTAATTTGGAAATCCATACTGAGGGCAACATCGAATCAAAACTTTATACCTTTCTCATGCTTCATAGAGTGTCTCAAAATTATTTTTCCTAAATTGACCAATCTCACTCCTAAGTTGGGCTATTTTTGTAGGTGGAAAGAATTTGTTAAGAAAATTTTTTGTCATGTCCTACCAACTAGTGATGCATCTCGGTTGTAGAGATTGTATCTAACTGATGAGCGAAAACCGGCATCGCCAATTCTCGCAAATACTTTGGTTTTAATATTTGTAAAACTCTCGCAAGTACACGAATCATTTCGTAGAAAATGATAAGTATACTCCCAAGGTCGATCTAAGGAAGGAATGTATGAGGTTCTTAATTTATTATTCAAACTTTTAAAAACGAAATTAAATCCTAAACATCCTGTCACGATAGTTTGATTTTTGTGCTCCTAATCCAATAACATAAAATAAACAAATATATACATTAATTAAATATAAAAACAAAACAAAACACAGATACAAATTCAATAAATAAATATAAATACGTATTCAATAAATATTCATGCAAATTTTATCATTTATATTAATGAGTATTTATGGATATAATAACTAAATTAATTATGCTTGCTCATATTATCTAGGTTATTAAAGATATAAATTGATATTTTATTGATTCTCTCTTTTTGTATTTAATACCACCTTTGGTAGGTTAGATATTCTTTGTTAACTAAACAAATCAATTAACACCTACAAGTGGGGTTGATAACTAATTTGGTTAATTAAATTAATTCTTTTCTAAGAGATTGAAAATGAACCATTTAAATGCCACCTTTGAAAGGGTTAGATAAATTTTAAACTTTATTCAAGGTCCAAATTAAACCCAAGAATTTAGTTATCCGAAGTACTAACTTTCAAGTTTTAAAACCACTAACGAAAACATGTTGTCAATACATTTTCACATAATAATTCTTATAAAAACTTTTGAAATAGAGCTTCACTCTAACTACCTACATTGTACCAACAAATAAAAGTGCACTACTCTAAATTAGACCGGATAACTAAACCTTAAAGTCTAATCTTCAGATTTAAGTTTGTAATGAAAAATAATATATTTCTCTCTAACATTCTTAATATAAAAGCTTGAAGAAAAAATAAAACCAATTCATTTTAGAAATTTTCACCTATTTAATATTTCTCGCAAGCATAACAACGTTATTATTATATCATGATTATAAACAAATAGCACGCTTAAATTTAATCACAGACAAATTAAATATAACATTTAAGAATAAAGCATAAAAATAACTCAGAAGAAAATAAAATCCTTACGAACTTCGACGCTATTCCCGCTGCTAGAAAACCTCCAAGCGAATTTTCGCACTTCCATTTATTGAATCAAAAATCTAAATTATTACAAAAACATTACAAGTTCCTCTCAAAAAGAGAAGAACTCTAAACCTAAGAGAATTGAACTAAAAACTAAGAGAAAAACTAAGAAAAGCTTAGAAACTAAGAAATAAACTAAGAAAAAACTTAAAAACTAAGAAACGAGAAAGAAAGAAGAGAGAAGTGTGGTTTTTAGGTGTTTTTTGAAGTGAATGAAAGGGGGTATTTATAAAGGTGAGGATGGAGAGAAAAAATGAGTAAAAAAAAATGTTAAAAAAATATTAAAAAATAAAAAACGTGTTTTGGACTGCTTGAAAGGTCATCAATGACGTCAAGATGACGCCATGAAGGGCTGCATTGAAAAATGGGTCAAAAAGGCTGGGCGCGCTACATTGGGTCATTGGCGCGCTTCAACGCTTGGTCGGGCAGACTGGCCGCGGAACTTCGCTGCGGCCAGCGGCGCCTTGTGCTACGCGCGACGCGATATAGGCATCAACGACTCATGGCGCGCTGCGCCGGGCGCACTGTCATGGCTAGCGGCGATTTTCCGTCTTTTGACATTTTTGACCTTTTCGACCCATTTTGTCCAATTTTTCCATGTTTGTTGACCTTTTTCCACTTATTTATTAATTTATTTGTGATGTATTGCTTCAAGTATTCTTTCGAGTCTTTACATTGCGTTTTTAGGCCAAAATTCCGAAAAACAATAAAAATACCCGTGATTCCGAAAAAGACAAATTTATATAAATATATGATAAAACATATAAATATATATATTTTTAATCAATTAATGTGCATAAAATCATGGTTATTTTAGTGCTGAAAGCACTCATCACAACCTCAATCCGCCTTCTGCTAGTCCCTTAGCAAGAGTAGCGATAAAAACTAAAAATTAAACTATCCTAAATCACTTCCGTGGATTGACACACCTATTGCATTAGCTCATGCAACAAGCCTTTAAACCCCTAGGTTGCCCTAAAGGGACGAGTTTCAGTCTCGTGAGGGTTTTCAGTAATGATACCCACAAACATTGTACTTAATGTAAAAACAAAAGAAACAATAAAAACAAACAACTTAAAAATTAAATTTACAACAAAATCACAAATTATCAACATCTCACAAAAATTTCTCATACTTTTTAATCTCCTTTAAGATCATAATTAAAATCCCAAGCATAAGTTATCTTAATCTCTTTAAACAATCATGATTTATTATAATAATTAGTCGAAAATCATTTTCATATTTCATATCAAAAATGTATCAATTTAATTTCACCCCAATTTCATGTGTCATGAATCGAATTCGCTTCACTCTATTCCTCACAAGTCAATACTCTCAAAACACCGAATCCTACGGTTCAAACACTCATACTAATTTATATGCGAAAGAGTTGATGTATAGAAATGAACTAATATGTTCGCATATGTATAAAGAATAAAGGCTCAAAGTGTTATTTTAACATTGATCTCATGAAAGGAATCAAATGTATAAATTATAAAGATATCATATATAAAAATTATTTTCATGCATAAATCAAACTCATTAAGAAAGAATTTCAAGATATATGCCTTTTACAAATGAAGAAATTTCAATGACTTTTTAGGGAATTACTTCTTATATCTTTCTTTTGTAATTAGCCTTTACTCACAACTTTGTAGGCAATACGTTATAGTATGTAGATGATACTATTTTTATCTCTCTTTTTTTTTTCGTAGATATTTTTCAATATGTGTATTTTTGTAGAAGTCAACCATGTATATCAGTTGTACATTTTTTTTGGATTTTGGTGAGTGGTTAATTTTGTGGTTTTTTCTGCTTTGATCTTGGTTTAGGTAACCCCAGATATGTCTTTTTGTTTTTGTAGTAGTCATGCATAAATGAGATATAAGCATATACTATCAATTTCTACTCAAATCATTTAATCTAAGCAAAAATAATAATCAAAAATATATGATACTCTATTAAGATGAAAAAATTCATACATTCAATGCTAATACCTATGTAGAGATCATCTAAAAATTTGAAGAAATAAGAAATGTGTTTGGAGTAGAAAAAATATATATTTCACTCTGAATAAAGGAAATTAGGCTCAAATTATATCTCACAAAGGTAGTCTCCACTAAAAAAACTCATAAACACCGATTTTAGGTTTGATATAATTTCTACATCTTATCAAGAAATACTAATTATGACAAAAACTAACTAATTATCAAAAATAATTACAAAATATTTCATGATATGTTTTCAAAAATTAATCTAACAAAGATAAAAGACTTAACTATTTACTTAAATTTGATTTAAAGAAATGATAAATTTTTGTGAGAAAAGTTTTTTTTTTTATTATTATTATTTTTTTTAATTAAGTATGGTAACTTTTCACCACCCCTTAACCTAGAACTTACATTGTCCTCAATGTAACAAGCGTAAATTAAAGATAAAGAGAAAGAAAAGATTACCTATTTCCTGAGAATGTAAAAGAGGTAATGGAAAATGCAAGGCATCCATCATATTCATCATTAAAGTGTATACGCATGATCGTCATTAAACTTCTAACATCTCAACAAATATTTTTAGTTTTAACAATTTAAAAATTATTCACATGTAATTAAAATGAAATAAACAATAAAATTAAGTAAATAAAACAAATAACAAATAAAAAATTTTTATATTTTTTTTATTTATTTTATTTATTTATTTTATTTATTTTTTTGTTTTTTTTATTTATTTTTATTTATTTTTTATTTATTGTTTTTTTTTTACCTAAAATGATGGGTTGCCTCCCATCCAGCGCTTAGTTTAACGTCTTAGCAAGACGTATCTTTTTGGTGCTAAGGGTTACTCACCAAATGCAATCCATTTCAAGAATGTTGTTGGTTCTTCTAAATAAGGCTTGACACGATGGCCATTGACTTTGAACGCTTTTTTGTGTCTTTGGAGTCCAATAGTTCCACTACTCCATGTTCAAATACTTGAACTATTTTGAATGGTCCATCCCATCTTCGATCTCACTTTCTCGAAACAATCTCAAACGAGAGTTAAATAAAAGAACTTTCATTCCAGGTGAAGAGTCTTAGAACTAGCCTCTTGTCATGATACGCTTAGTACGCTCCTTGTATAATTTGGCATTCTCATAGGCTTCATTCCTAATTTCTTCCAACTCATGAAGTCGAGTAATCGTTTTTTCACCGCTTTATCTAAATCCATGTTTAACTCTTTAATCGCCTAATAAGCTTTGTGTTCAAGTTCAACCCAAGGTGGTATGCTTTCCCAAAGATTAACCGGAGGCTCATCCCAATAGGTGTTTTGTAAGCGGTGCGGTATGCCCATAAGGCATCATTTAGCTTAAATGCCCAATCCTTCTCCTTGACGGGACGCATGCGTTCAAGATTCCCCTTAATTTGCCTTATTGCTCACTTCCACTAAACCTAAGTTTGAGGATGATATGGAGTAGATTTATGTGTGATGTTGTACTTGTTTAGTACTCCATCAAAGAGTTTGTTACAAAAATGGCTACCTCCATCACTTATTATAGCTCTGTGCTCCGAACCTCATCAATATGAAATCTTTCAAGAATTTCACAACAACATTAAGCATCATTGGTTTTGGTGGGGATAGCTTCTACCCACTTGACACATAATCCACAGCAACCAAAATATATTGAAAACTATTAGATGGGGGAAAAGGACCCATAAGTCAATCCCCCATACATCAAAGAGTTCAACAACTAAATTAGATGTCAAAGGCATTTCATCTCTTTTGCTTATGTTTCCTGTTCTTTGACATCTATCACATTGTGCACAAAACATATGAGCATCTTTAAAAGAGAGGCCAAAAGAATCCAGACTCGTAATATCTTACGGGCTGTCTTTCACCTCCAAAATGACTTCCCATACAATGAAGTTCATGACAAAAAGTCGAGAATGCTCTTATGTTCTTTCTTCTCTCGTACACATCTCCTGGATGACTTGATCTTGACCAATCTTGTATAAATAAGGGTCATCCCGTAAATAGTCCTTAATAGTTTTAAAAACCTTTTCTTGTCCCGATATAAAGTGTTAGGTCGCAAAACACCAAGTGGCAAGATAGTTTACAATATCAAAGATACCACGGGTTCCGACCTATGAAAATAACTGCTTCATCAGAAAGGTTTCAACTATATCGTCATTACTCTCATCTTTAAGAGAATTGAAGTCAGAAATCAACCTAGACAAATGGTCAGCTACTAAGTTTTCACTACCTTTCTTATCCTTGATTTCTTGGTCAAATTCTTGTAAGAGTAAGAGCCACCTGATTAATCTTGGCTCGCATTTGGTTTACTTAATAGGTATCTTAAAGCAGCATGATCAGAATCTACAATCTCTTTAGTTCCTACTAAATAAGACCGAATTTTGTCTAAAGAGAATTCTATAGCCTAGAATTCCTTTTCAGTGGTGGTGTAATTCATTTGGGCATCATTGAGTGTTTTGCTAGCATAAGATGACATGTAAACGCTTATCCACTCTTGTTGTCCTTAGACTGCTCCTATTGCATAATCGAAGCATCACACATTATCTCAAAAGGTAAAGACCAGTTTGGTGCCATTATAACAGGGTAGATGTTAGTTTCTCTTTCAAGGTATTAAAGGAAATAAGGCACATTTGTTGAAGTCAAATTCATCATCTTTGGATAGTAAGTTACATAAAGGCGACTACTTATTTTAGAGAAATCTTTAATAAATCGTCTCAGAAAATCCTGCATGTCCCAAGAAGCTTTATCCCCTTTACGTATGTAGGGAGGTAGTTTGGATATCAATTCAACTTTTGCCTTATCAACTTCAATACCCTTGTTTGAAATTATATGTCCCAAAAACTATCCTCATTTGAACCATAAAATGACTTTTCTCCCAACTAAGGGTTAGATTGCATTCAATGCATCTTTCTAAAACCAAAGTCAATTTATGTAAGCAATCATCAAATGAGTTCCCAAAGACAGAGAAATCGCTCCATGAAAATTTCAATGAATTTCTCCACCATGTCCAGAAAATAGATATCATGATCTCCGAAAGTGGCGGGGGCATTGCATAACCCAAATGGCATTCTCATGAAAAGCAAATGTCCCAAAAGGACATGTAAATGTGGTCTTTTCTCATCTTCTCGGTGCTGGTACTTGATAATATCCAGATACCCATCCAAAAACAAGAAAATTCGTGTCTGTTTAATCTTTCCAACATTTGATCAATGAATGGAAGAGGAAAGTGATCCTTTTTCGTATATAAATTTAATTTCCTAAAATCTATACACATTCTCCATCCAAAGGATTATTCTAGTGGGCACTAATTCACTTTTATCATTTTTAACAACCTGTTATCCTGCATTTCTTTGGTACACGTACTGCAATCGGACTAACCCACTTACTATCCGCAATAGGATAGATAATCCCTTCTTCTAATAATTTAAGGATTTCCTTTTAACTACCTTCGCATGCTTTGGGTTTAGTCTTCTTTGGGCCTCTCGCATGTGCTTAGCACCATCCTCCAAGTTGATCTTCAGGCATACACATTGTTGGACTAATGCCTCTTATATCCCCCTATACTCCAACCTATAGATTTCTTAAACTCGCTTAAGCACTTTGATGAAGTTCTTTTTCTTGTGATTTGGTCAAGGTTGAAGAAATTATCACCGGATATGTTTCTCCTTCTCCCAAAACACATATTTTAAGTGCTCAGGTAAGTCTTTGAGTTCAAGTTCGTGTGGATTCGCCTCTTTAGATGAAGGATTTGGGTAGATTTAAAAGTGTACTAGATTTTGTCATCACTTCATTATTGTCTAGTTTGCTCAAGGTACCCCTTAATTTCTTCATCTAAATCTTCTTCAACCTTTTCAAGTGTAAGAACGTTTCAAGCTTGTCTTCTATTCTCGTTTGGAAAAAGGTGTTTTGGACAAGATTATCCAAAGGATCAACTTGAATATTTCATCGATGGCGTAAATAGAAGGAAAGGTGAAGAATCAAAAACTTTGAAATGAACGGTCTCTCCTAAGACCGTCATTGTCAAATTTCCATCTTGGACATCAATAATAGTTTTAGTAGTTGCCATAAATGGTCTACCAAGCAATATTGTATGCTCTACGTCCAATGCCGATTTTCTTGCATATCCGTAACCACAAAGTCAACAGGTATTATCACTTTGTCTACCTACCAAAACATCCTCAACTATTCCCTCCGGATATTTAAGAGATCTATCCGCAAGTTGCCAGTAGGACATAGTTGTGGGTTTTAAATCCCCTAGATTGAGTCGTGAGAATATAGAGTAGGGCATCAAATTTATACTAGCACCTAAATCAAGCATTGCTTTAGCAACCTTCCTATCCCCCATAGTTATGTTTATAATAAAACTTCCAGGGTCTTTCAACTTACAGGGGGTAGTCTCAGGTCAAGTATAGCGCTAGAAATTTCTCGATACTACTACTGCTCATTCAGCCTTCATACCTCCTTTTCTTAGTGTTCAACTCTTTGAAAAACTTGGCATATGAGGGCACATTCATGATCACTTCTAATAATGGTAAATTGATATTTACTTTAGAGAGCATATTAAAAAGATCATTGAATTGCTTATCTTGTTTGGATTCTTTCAAACGGTGGGGAAAAGGTACTTGCATCCGTGTGGTTCTGTTGTCTTTTGAATTTTGGGAGTGTCGACGACCCCCCAATGAGTTTTTCGTAAAGCTTGTTAAGTTTAACACTTGTTTCTCCTTTTTGCGAGATTAGAATATCGCTTCTTTGTTATAATGAACTACAAGGTAGTTTAGAGATTTCGTAAACCGGTATTGACTACCTTACCACTTCAAGAAGTTCTAACATCTTTTGCTTGTTTCGTTTGACTGGCAACTTTCCTGGTTCTTTCTTTGCATTTGTTCAAATGCTGTCTAACTTTAGATTCAATTCTTTTAACCGAAGCCTCCATGGTGTTCAACCTTGATTAGTCATCGCTGGTTGTCACGACTAACTTGAATAAAGCATTCAAGCTATCTTCTAAGGTTGGTTTAAAAGATTGGCAAGTGGGTAAAAAGGGTGGTGGTAGGTTGGGTGATCATAGGTGTTTGGATGATACTTTTGAAAATATTGGACTTCCTCTATGGCATCGACACTAGAATCACAAGTATTTGAATAATTACGAGTACCATGCCCAATTGAACAACAAACTCCACATACCTCTTGATTTGAAATTTGGTGAGACGTGAGGAATTTCACTTGTTTAGTCAATTCAACAAGTTGCAAGGTTATCTCATTATCAAAGCCAACTTCATGACCTTTGCTTTCCTTCTACCACCTCTTTGTTGGGAATTAACCCAATAGCTCATAGAGATTATAGGTTTCTCTCATGTCTTTTCTCCTACAAAGACCTCCAAAGAAGATTATCAACCATGTATTGACTCGTAGTTGTCAATCCATCGTAAAAGAATTGGTTTTGTAGCTGTAGTGGAAAGCTATGATTTTGACATTGAATGAAAAGGAGTTTGAATCGCTCCCAAGCTTCATGAAAGCGGCTCTTCATTCATTTGAGAAAAATGTTGCTATCTTTGTTCTTAGATCACCGCCTTTTGATGGGAATAGAACCTACCCATAAAAATTTCATAGATCCGCCTCCCAAGTTTTAAGAGAACTCGACCGTAGAGTAATGAACCATGACCAAGCTTTATCTTTGAGAGTGTAAGGAAAACACCTCATCCTAAGTTGATCTTCATTAATTGCATGTAGTGGAAAGGTTTGGACAATAGCATAGAATTCTCGAATGAAATGCAAAAGTGGTCTTCATTAGGGATACCGTAGTAAGGAAGGCAACAAAGAATAATGAATCTTTTTCAATTCATAATTCCTTGCAGCCTCTTGTAATTGGACGCCGGAAATTGCATTGCCAATGATTGGCATTGTATAGTCTTTCATCTTTTTTCTACTATCTTCAAAGATCTCCCATGGTTGTTTGTAGTTGAAAATGATCCTCCTCCTATTGTGAATCAACATTTTGCTCTTAAAAACAATAGTAGATATCTCTAAAAATGCAAGGAACCAAATTTTTTTTTTTTTTTTTTAATTTTAATTTAAACGAAGGGACACAATTTTTGAACACAAGCAAATTTATTTCATTTGAATTTTTTTTTTTTACACGCAAACTAAAACAAAGGAAAATACAATAATGGGTGACCTCCCATGTAGGACTAAAATTTATCGTCTTCTAGTAAGACGTTGCTCGGAGATTGCAGAATGAAAAACTCAATGTCTCCTCTTCATTGAATTCATTTAAGTTTCAATTTAGTCTTTGCCTTTTTGCAAATGTTCAACTAACTGTTCAACTCAACTTCCACCTTTTTGATTGCTTTTCCACAGAGTCCAACCGTTGATTGGTTTTAGATCGATTATTCCTACAAACTTGAATAAAAAATTCAAGTTGTCCTCTCAGGGTTGGTTTATTTGGAATGCTTCTTGGAATAAGGTGGGTGGGAATTATGGCCCGCCTGGTTTGAAGCCTTTGAGGGAAATGAGGGTTGTTTTGCCTCCAAGAGAAAATTTGGATGACTTCTCCACCCAGATTATAGGTATTTGAATTGGGATCAAACCTTGGTCTCGTTGATATGCTCCCAACACATTAACCTCGTCAGGCCCAACAGATCTCCTCGAGCATGGACGAGCTTCGCATCTTGTCCTACGTTGCTATACAAACCATATTGTTCATTATTTGTGTTGGTTTGTGTGGAGAAGTGGCACCTTGCTGGGTCATTGAACAAGTTGTTGTTGAACTTCATTACCGAGTCGATTTCATGAACACTCAGCTTTTCTCACTCGGGAGCTTTTCTCACTGTTTGAATTAGCACCCAACATCTCAAAGAGATTATACGTTTACGATGCGCTTTTTCTCCTATTGCTCCTCCCGCAAGTGCGTTGTCGACAATGAACCGACATTGTTGTGTTAGTCCATCGTAAAAGAATTGGTTCGCAACCGTAGGGGAAAGCTATGATGGGGACATTGAGTGAGAAACATTTTGAACCTATCCCAAGCTTCATGGAATGGTTCTCTTCCATCCGAGAGAAAGTAGCAATCTTTCCTCTCCTACGATGTTTTTTTACGGGAATAGAATTTTCCCATGAATTTATTGTAAATTTGACCCCATGTCATCGAGAACCCTGGGAAGTGACATCAACCAAGCTTTGGCCTTATCCTTTAAGGTGTAGGAAAACATCTCATTCTAGCTCGATCCTCGTTTAGAATACCTGCGGGAATGTTTGGACCAGTAGCATAGAAATCTCTCATAAAGGAAAAGAGAATCTTCATTAGGTAGCCCATAGAAGGAAGGAAGCATAGAAAAATGAATATTTTTAAGGTCATAATTCCGAGCGACCTCTCCTTAATCGGATAGCAGGCGCGTGCCAATCACCTAGCCTTGCAAACTCCTTCATCGTGGTTTCCGACATGTTGGTTTTCTTCCATTTCTTTTGGTTCAAGTAAAGGATTAAGACTTGATTCTATGTTTGGCTCAAAATCGTGTTGATGGGTAGAATCCAGTTTGTTATACACTTGTTTAAATTTATGAATATTATTTACATAATGGTGTAAAGTGGTTTCCTAAGGATCTCCTACCACGCATAGACTATTTTTAAACGTAAATTTAAAACTCCTGTCAACAAAAATAACAGAAAATTAGAGAAATTTTCCATGGCATTTAATACAAAACACTAGACAAAATTTTATTTTTTTTTATATTTTTTTTTAAAATTTTTTTTTATTTTTTTAAATTTTTTTTTTTTTTTTAAATAACATAATCAAGATAACCAAGAAAGTGTTCCCGAAAGAATGGTGATGCTATTGGCCTCTTAAAAACCACTTCCTACCTGCAACAACGCTCACTGTGAAAGACTAGTGGCACAAAGCAAGCTTCAAAGAACTGGTCCTGCATTAACTCCCTCGATTTTTACTTTTCACTTGCTTTTAGTTTTTTTTCTTTTTTTTTTTTTTTTTTTTACTAACGGTAATTTTAATTTACTATTCACGCTTATCTTATTTCTTATTAACTTAAAATTTTAAATTTTTTTTTTTTTTACTTAACGGTAATAACTTTTTACTTCAAATTTCAAATTTCTAAATTATTTACTTTTTATGCTATAAATTTTTTATTTTTTTATTTATTTTTTATTTTATTTTATTTATTTATTTATTTTTTTTATTTATTTTTTATGAAATTTGAAATTTGATTAAAAATTTTTTATTTGAAAAAAAAAATCACAATTATTTACAACACAAAAATATTTTTAAAATTTTGATAAATAAATTAAAAACGCTATTCCTTTCCGCAATGCATCTAAAACTTGATGGCGAAATAAAATGCAGACGCTACTCGCAAATACTTTGGTTTTAATATTTGTAAAACTCTCAAGAGCGCATCTAATCATTTCGTAGAAAATGATAAGTATACTCCCTAGGTCGATCTAAGGAAGGAATGTAAGGTTCTTAATTTATTATTCAAACTTTTAAAAATCTAAATTAAATCCTAAACATCCCGTCACGATAGTTTGGTTTTTGCGTTCCTAATCTAATAACATAAAATAAACATATATACGTATTAATTAAATATAATAAAAAAAATAAACATAGATACAAATTCAATAAATAAATATAAATACATTCAATAAATATTCATGCAAATTTTATCATTTATATTAGTGGAGTATTTATGGATATAATAACTAAATTAATTATGCTTGCTCATATTATCTAGGTTATTAAAGATATAAATCGATATTTTATTGATTCTCTTTTTGTATGAATACCACCTTTAAAGTGGTTAGATATTCTCGTTAACTAAACAAATCAATTAACACCATGGGGCGGTTGATAACTAATTTGGTTAATTAAATTAATTCCTTTTTCTAAGAGATTGAAAAATGAACCATTTAAATGCCACCTTTGGTGGGGTTAGACAAGCTTTTAAACTTTATTCAAGGTGTCCAAATTAAACCCAAGAATTTAGTTATCCGAGTACTAACTTTCAAGTTTTAAAACCACTACCAAAACACGTTGTCATTAATACATTTTCACATAATAATTCTTATAAAAACTTTTGAAATAGAGCTTCACTCTAACTACCTGGCGATTGTACTCAACAAATAAAAGAGCACTACTCTAAATTAGACCGATAACTAAACCTTAAAGTCTAATCTTCTTGATTTAAGTTTGTAATGAAAAATAATATATTTCTCTCTAACATTCTTAATATAAAATCTTGAATAAAAAATAAAATCAATTCATTTTAGAAATTTTCACCTATTTAATATTTCTAAGCATAACAACGTTATTATTATATCATGATTATAAAACAACATACGCTTAAATTTAATCACGCATAAATTAAATATAACATTTAAGAATAAAGCATAAAAAATAATCAGAAAAGAAAATAAAATCCTTACAGAACTTCGACGCTTATTCGCTGCTAGAAAACCTCCAAGCGGAATTTGCACTTCCATTTATTGAATCAAAAATCTAAATTATTACAAAACATTACAAGTTCCTCTCAAAAAGAGAAGAACTCTAAACCTAAGAGAATTGAACTAAAAACTAAGAGAAAAACTAAGAAAAGCTTAGAAACTAAGAAAGAAACTAAGAAAAACTTAAAAACTAAGAAATGGAGAGAAAGAAAGAAGAGAGAAGTGTGGTTTTTAGGTGTTTTGAAGTGAATGGAAGGGTATTTATAGGTGAGGATAGAGAAAAAATGAGTAAAAAATGTTAAAAAAATATTAAAAAATAAAAAACGTGTTTTGGACCTGGCCGAGGTCATCAATGACGCCATGACGTCGGGGCGGCCGCACGTGAAAAATGGGTCAAAATGCGTTAGGCGCGCCATTGGTCATTGGCCGCTGCTACATGGAACAAAGCTACAAGCTCGATACCGTACATACATGGCTTGGGCGCTGTAGCGTTGTAAGGCCATCAATAGTGGCGCGTACGATTTTCTCGTTTTTTGACATTTTTGACCTTTTTCGACCCATTTTGTCCAATTTTTCCATGTTTGTTGACCTTTTTCCACTTATTTATTAATTTATTTGTGATGTATTGCTTCAAGTATTCTTCTTTGAGTCTTTACATTCGTTTTTAGGCCAAAATTCCTTTGAAAAACAATAAAAATACTGATTCCTAAAAGACAAATTTATATAAATATATGATAAAACATATAAATATATATATTTTTAATCAATTAATGTGCATAAAATCATGGTTATTTTAGTGCTTTTTGAGCACTCATCACTAACCTATGGCCTTGTACTTCAATGAAAAAGGAAAGGATCTCAGTCTAATGGTGTCTTCAGTAACACCATTCATCTTTATAATGTCACAAATATCCAAAAATATCGCCAAATGAATATTAGGATCATCTATGACAAACCAAGAAAGGATTTTTACACAAAACCTTATAATTTTTTTTAATAAGGAATCAAAACCCCATGATAAACCTTCTAAAAACATTAAAGGATTTACATGTTATAAATGTGGTAAACCAAACCATACAGCCAGTTACTGTAAAAAGATTAAAAACATCCTGAGATGAACCTCGATGAAGAAATTATCAACAAACTCTCTGTCTTGATGACAGAAGAATCATAAAAATCAGAGTTTGAACCTTGGACAAATGAATCTGATCACCAAAACCCCCAAGTAGACGAGTTAGCATCCATTGACTCTGATACTTCGAAAAATATCATTGTATTAACTAAGGAGAAAGATGAACAACTTTAAGATAAAATCCTTAAGTTAAACGACACTCATATCACAAAATTATATATGGACCACTTGATTAATAACATAGCCAAAGCCCAACCATTACCAAAACCTTCTAGACTTCCATCTACTAGCACAGGCTATTACAACCTCACTACTATTTTGGAACGAAAGAACAAAACTTTAAAGACACAATGTCATATCTAATACCTGAAGGCTGAAATCAAAACCATTAAGCTAGAACTCCACTAGCTTAGGAAAAAGCATAAAGAATATGACCTCAAGTTCAAAATACTTAACAACCTCAAAATTGGATATAAAACCCCAGCAGATATGAGCGAGTCAGATGACGAGCTTCAATCCAACACCCAAGAACTTAAGAACACAAAACGAATACCAAAAAATGTTCTTCAAATTCTTAGGAAAATCACCACCAGGAAATATAAGATCATCATCACTTTTGTATTCCCTGATCATCAACACTTGAGACAATAGCCTTATTTGATACAAGTGTAGATTTCATTTGTATAAATCTAAAAATCATCCCAGGCAATTTTATCAAGCAACGGATAAGCAACTTACCTCAGCCAATATATCAAAAATTCATATTATAGGAAAAACAGAAGTGGAAATCTTGAACAAATCATTTCTTATCAACACACCATTTGGGAATGTATTTGATATAGGCCATTTATTCATATAAGTTACACCACTTATGAACATTATTACACCATCTTGTCAAACCTGATGAGACTTCATTCAAAATTGAAAAAAATACTTTCATTTTTCCTTTATTGATGAACCAAAAACTAGGAATCTCAATCTCATTAAATCTAACTCCATCCACCAAAAAGAGATTTATGTTCTTATTAAGCATAGAGAAAATGACCTTTTCTATCTCAAATCTAGAGTATAATCTCATGCTATGGAACTCCAAATCTCCAAATTGAAAAACTCTTTTGAAAAAGAAGTTTGTTCTGATCTACCCAGTGCCTTTTGGAATAGATAAGAGCATATGGTAGACTTACCATATAAACCAACCTTCAATGAAAAAGATATCCCAACAAAATAAAGGCCAATTCAAATGAACGTTGACCTTGAATAATTTTGTAGAAAAGAGATTAACAATCTCTTATCTAAGAAATTAATACAAAATGTAGATCGTCGTAGAGTTGTGCGGCTTTCTATGTCAACAAATTAGCTGAGATTAAACGAGGAACACCTCGATTGGTCATCAACTACAAACCTCTTTACAAGGCCTTAAAATGGATTTGATGTCCTATTCCTAATAAAAATGACCTTTTTCAAAAACTCCATTCTTCATCAATATTCTCAAAATTTGATATGAAGTTTGGCTTCTAGAAAATTCAAATTGAACCAAAACATAAATTAATACAAAATGTAGATCGTCGTAGAGTTGTGCAGCTTTCTATGTCAACAAATTAGCTGAGATTAAATGAGGAACACCTCGATTGGTCATCAACTACAAACCTCTTTACAATGCCTTAAAATGGATTTGATGTCCTATTCCTAATAAAAATGAACTTTTTCAAAAACTCCATTCTTCATCAATATTCTCAAAATTTTATATGAAGTCTGGCTTCTAGAAAATTCAAATTGAACCAAAACATAGATATAAAATGGAATTCAATGTTCCTTTTGGATAATATGAATGGAATGGAATGCCCTTTGGGCTCAAAAATTCACCTTCTAAATTCCAAAGGATTATGAAGGACATATTTAATCCTTATTCAGAATTTTGTATTGTGTACTCATATTCTCAAAATTTATCAAACAACACATTCGACACCTCAAAACCTTCTTTTATATTATCAAGAAAAGTGGTCTGGTCTTATCAGCCAAAAAGATGACTCTTTTCCAAACTAATATCAGGTTTCTTGGATATAATGTGTCTAATGGAATCATCATTCCAATTTAAAGATCTCTTCAATTTACTACCAAGTTTCCAAATAAGATCATAGATAAAACTCAGCTATAAAGATTCTTTGGTACCCTGAATATTATGTTTACATCTTACAAATCCAACACTTCCCAAAATAGTAGAAACTAATGACACTCAACTCAGCTATGGTGGGATATTAAAACAAGTCCAAGAAGATAAAGAACTTATGGTTCAATTTGTCTCTAGCCATTGGAATGATTGTCAAAAGAATTATTCCACTGTCAAAAAAGAAGTATTAGCAAGAGTACTTTGTATTTCAAAGTTTCAATCAGATTTATTAAATCAAATTTTTTACTAAGAATTGATTGTAAATCTGCAAAAAACAATTACAAAAAGATGTTAAAAACCTTGCATCAAAACAAATTTTTTCTAGATGGCAAGAATTATTAAGTAATTTTGACTTTGATATAGAATTTATCATAGGAGAAAACAATTCATTTCTAGAATTTCTAACCAGAGAGTTTCTCCCAAACAGGTATCAAAATGAGTAAGAAAAAGAAAGAAAATGAGAAAAAGGAACCTCCTTCCAATCCTTCCATCAAAACCCTTTTTTCCTCAAAACCCATTATCACCTGGTCCCAAGTAACCTAGGAAAACCTACAGAAGCAGTATCATCCTCCCAACAAACCCTAGAATCACTAGAACTATCTCCCATAGATGAAGTTCTATATCAAATAATCCAAGACTGGATGATTAGCCTCAAAGGAACCCTAGAACTCTTATAGGCTACATATAAGAACACTCTGAGCTTAGGTGTGATGACTCTATGAAAATATATTTTTTGGGATTTTTTAGGAATTTTTAACGTAGGACCAATCAGAAGCTACCATGTGGAATGCCATGCAAGCAAAGGAGATGATTGGGCAAGCCATGTGGATGACACGTAAGCACGTATAGCGAATCATGTCGTGCCATGTGTGAGGATGATGAAACACGTACCACGTGTCAACACGACGTTCAATCCGAGTTTAGAAATTGGTCAGCACGCCATTGCTCTGTGAGTTCCACCCGTGCACCACGCTATCCATTTCTGCAAATCACGTCATGCCACGTGTCACTGACTCAACAAGCATTTCCTTTGACCGGTCTCCCCTGCCACGCGTCACTCCTTGATTCGCCCAATGAATTTCCCCTGTCACATGTTGCTCTATGATTGGCTGAAATTGTCAATTTTGGTTGTTTTGATCGTAGCCCTTGCTCTGAAGCTAATCAGACAGTCCATATTACACCTGAGCTTTATTGAAGCACATAATCACTCCATAAACCCTAATTTTCCTCCATTAGCATAATTTTGGTCATTTTTTGTAGTTAAAAAAAGACAATTTATTGGAGATTCAAGAGGAAATTAATATTACAATTATGTGTAATTAATTTATTAATCTATGGATCTTATGAACCCAATTTTCACCATGTAATGATATAAAATTTTACCCCAATTATAATTATAATTTAATTATATTATTTAATCTAATTTTTATGCTATTAATTGTTTGGCCAATAATTTATCTATATAGGCAATTAAATAGATTTGAAATAATTATTTAATTGTTTGTCTTGATTAAATAACGTGCATAATTTCTAGGCATAGATGTAGGATTCTTATGTATATGATCCATAATTTATGAATTTAATGAGTAGTGTGCAATTTAATTAGTATGAGTGTGATTAAATTAATTACTATATGGTGTGTAGTTTACTTGAGAGAGAAATACATGTTAGATTAGATTTAATTGATCATATAATTAATTGATAATTATATTGGGAAGATTTTAGCGATTCGTATGTTTAGAAAATTGGGTAATTAATTATTGTTATTTACTTTTAGTTATTTTAATTTTTCTTCCTTAAAATTTAAAAACACCAAAAAAATTTGATTTTTATTATTTTTATTTTTAAAAATTAATTTCTAATAAAATAATCTCTGTAGGAACGATCTTTACTTATCATTATATTACTTGTTATGATACGTATACTTGCATATTCATTACACACATAATTTATGTGGCGATCAAGGTGCCACCTCATCACCATCCGAGACAGAGGCCCCAACCTCCAAAGGTAAAAAACAGGTATCAAAGGAAGCAACATCTTCCAAATCATAGATGGTTTTAAAACCATCAACTAGAACAATTTCTATTCCAAAAAAGAGGGTAATAACCTCTACTAATTTCATTTCTCAATAGGGAAAAAGGGAAGTCATCCCCAAATCAATTTCAAAACCAACATCTAAGTATTTTTCAAAACCATAAACTCATATAGTTACTATTATTGAACAAGGATTTAATGACAAAAATCCTTATCTATCAGTTCAAAAATTATTTGGCAAAGGATTCTTCTATAAGCCTTTAGCCCATTCAAAAACTCCATAATACTATCAAAGTGTTTTGGAAATTACTAGTGTGGAATTTAAATATTTCCTCTATCCTAAATCATCATATGCGCAGTATTCAACTACCAAACTCCACAAAATCATATCTCCTACATATTGGAGAAATGACCTTTCAAAACTACTGTCATTTTTTATCAGTATTACCTCTTCCCTACCACATTGTAAAATCTACAATTATTGGGATTGTTACCAGGTGTGGTTCAACGCATTCCTTATCCAAAATAAGGATAATCAACATTCTTGGTTATTCTTCTTTGTAAACAAATCTATTAACCCATCAAGATTTCCTTCTTGGTTTTCAAATTGGTGGAAATTATTTGGAAATGTTCTAGCCATTATCATTTCCCCAATAAGGGAAAGCTATAACTCATTTTCAAAACATTATCAATCTACACTAGAGGAATCAATACTCCCTCATTTATGTATATTTTCAAAAAAAAAATCCTCCTAAGCTATGTCAATGGGTCTTAAAACATGTTATATCAGAGATAGTAACCATCCTCCTTTTATTTCAGGTTAAATGGTGGTCATCATTTACGATCCCTAAAACCATCCGTTAAATAATGGCTAACCAAATATGGTCATAGAGAACAGAAGGTCAAAGAAATCCAAGCATCTTCTATTATCTTAGCACAAAAGGTGCACACAAACTCCTTAATATCACAAGCAAAAACCTAAGAAGAACTCTTGGAAATCATCAAACAACTATCAAATGAATCTTCTGGCCAAACCTCTGCCATCAAGAAAGAAGAAGATTCAGATGAAACTCAATCACCAGATGAGAATTTTTCACCATCATCATCATCAGACCGATCTCCACGACCGACTGAAGAAGAAGTTCATTTCTTCTTTGGTAAAAGAATAGTTTATTTAGCCCATTTGGAAGTTGGGTCTAAAAACCCATTATTTTAAAGCTTGCGTGTCCATTACTTACCTGGACTTACAGAGTCCATTTTTTTATACTTTGGATCTACGACTCTTATATTAATTTATTGGGCCTGTGTATACATCTTATTTTATTAAGGGTTAAAAGCCCAATTTATGTAAAAGGTCCAAACAACGACCCATCCAACAGCCTACCAAGATTGCCCAACGATTCATCACAAGGCCCATTCAATGGCCCATCAAATCCTTCAGCTTAACAAAAGTAGTCACTATTGTTTTGGTAGAAGATGATAAAACAGCAAGCAGTGCTGACAACGAATTGTTCATCAAATAGTATAATTTTTTCTAGAATGTCGCAATAGACTACTGTTCCAACACAGTAAGGCATCTTCAATAGTATCAAGTGGCAGACAAAGTACTATTCACAAATAGTACCAAAAATTGGCCACGGTTATTATTTTGGTTATGAAAGGAAGGCTCATTTCAGTTTAGAGGAATCGCTTACATCCTCCATTGCTCATAAATCACTTCCATACCTCATACTCTCTACTCTCATATACCCATCCTCTATGATATTTTTTCTAAATTTGTAACTTTATTATGTATAATTTATAATTAAGTTTATATTTTTTTTACTTATAATTTTCTTTATTTATATTTATGTTTATAAACTTATGGCCAGCTAAGACGCCTAATCTATCAATATAATATGCTTGCTTATTATTCTTGTTATCTTAATCTTTAGTATTACCTTTATGATCAATACCCCAAATCCTTGTTGCACTTATGGTATCAGAGCCAAAGGGGTGTTCTAAGTTGTTTAATTACATGTTATAGTTAGTATTCATAAGTATAATTTGAACCTTGGATAATAGTATATATAACTTTATGATTTTCTTATGAGATAATGTGTAAGGTCATAGTAGAAATGCATAGATCCAGAAGAAGGGTGATAAGTCCCATTTAGTCAACGTACAGCCGTGAGGATAGTAACACCTTATACCTACCGGTGGTAGTAGTGGACGACATAGTATCATATAAGCTGAAGAGAGTCATAAATATTATGTGAAAAGATAGAACTAGAAAATTAATGTTAACAATTTCATGTATGATAACTTAGCATATTCTCATGACTTAATCCCATGTTTGTAGTCCAATAATCTTGATTATTGCTTAGAGAGAGTACTATTAAAAATTAAGATACTTTATTAACATTTAAGGATATTATATTGATGATTAGTTTAACATAAGTTTACAAGTTTTATTTCATATTTTTATTTTAAATTATGTCTAATTTTGATTTTCCTGCATTATCAAAATCATCATCTTCTTCAAATTTGAAGAATAAAATTATTAACAGTAATGATGAACTTACTATTGAAAACTTTTCAAAATCCATTGATCAATGGAAGATTCCAAAGATCAGCAGAGATCAAATTTACAAACAAAGATGATGAATCTTTTCAAAACAGATTACATCATTAAAACTAAAGAAAGAAACATCCAACTTTCTTCACCTTTTAAAACTATTGAATTGTTTTCAAAAGAATCATTACAAAAACATTTTTATAAAAAATTCAATTATGTTCATATAGGAATAGTCCAAGTTGGATTAAAACCCTTGACTAAAGATGGTCTAAACACATCAATTCTAGTGGTTATAAGAGATGCTAGACTTATTGATTTCAAGGATTCTCTGTTAGGAACAGTTGCGACTAGCCTGTGTTTAGGTCCAATATCCTTTAATTGTTTCCCAAACTTTACAGTCTCCTTAAGTGACCAAAACTTATTAAAGTCACTTACATTATAGATCCAAACCCATAATTCATCATTCCAAAAAAAGAGAAACAATACTCCCACAAACGGATCTTACAAGATCCAACAAAACTATTCCAAAACCTATTACTTAGAGTCAAGTCATATTACCCGATAGATGACTTCTTGAAGGTATGACTCAATCTGAGTCTAAACCTCATCAACCCCAAGAACCTATCCAAAACACAGAACTTAGGGAAATTATAGAATATAAGGACGGTAGTATCAAACTTAGTTTTGATAAGACCAATAGTCTGAGATACTCTTCTGTCTCCATAGTAGATACCTCATATTCAATACCTTTATATATCCCACTCAAAACCAAACCTAGGTATTCCACCTGAGACATCCCTAGGACAAAACTCAAAGCTATAGACTTTAGTACACCAGTACCCACTCATTCCCAGGCTCCATCACTTAATATAGCCAATGAATTTAATGTATTAACCAAGGAGTATAAAGTATTAGACATAGAAACCCTACGTCTAGACATTGATATTCTTCAAAATAAACTTATCAAAAAATGGTTTTTTAAAACATACTCTGAAAGTGCTAGGGCAAGCAACTTTAGAAAACATGCTAGTTATGTCCAAGAAAACCAACAAAACATATTGTTTTTTGAATGGCTAGAAATTTATTAGGAAAACAAAGGAAAAAATTCCCTTTCAAAACTACAGCCAACCCAAAACCTATTGAACCAGTTAAATCAATTGACATGGTCAACACCAAAAGAAAAACACCTGTCTAGAAAACTCCAAATGGTATAATCAAAGCTGAGCATCCTCCATTAAGGCCAATTAGCTTCCCATATGTAGATATTACGGTAAAAGCCTTTCCTCTAAAGAACCCTCAAGAGAACTAAGCAGCTAACCTCAAAAACATAGTTACCCAAAACAACTTTACTAACATCAGCCTAAGCACCTTAGGTAAACAGCTCACTTGGATAGAAAAGAATCAAAAGGCTGATCTTCCCTTTACTTCCTACACAGGTTTAGTTAGTAAATTCCAAAACCCTATCTTCAAACCCTTCCAGGTCTACAAATTTTGAGAAACTTCAAAAATGGAGCCATATCTATAAACTCCAATTAGAAGACCAAGCCTCAAATACAAAACTAGGTTTAGTTATACCTGAGTCTCCACCGAGTCCAAACACAACCAATAACCAAAACCAAAACCAAAGTCTTAGTGTTCTTAACAATCAAGAACCTATTACTTCGGATGAGGATTCTATTCAGGAATTACTTCCCAACCAAATCCCTAACTCCAAAAACTAGCTTGGCAAGAAACTAGTTCAGTTAGGTACCCACATGAAATAAGTACCCAACCTAGTCAGGTTATCCAGCCAAAGTATAACACATCTTTTATTTATGTTTGGAACATAGATGGTATGAAAAAATATCAAATCTTAAATGTATTACAGTAAATGACAATGGCTTCAAATGCATATAAGACACAAATTGGTACAACTAATAAATCAGTTGTTGAATTATTAATAGCTGGCTTCTCAAGCCAACTAAAGGGAAGGTGGGATCACCATCTTTCAAAACAATAAAAATCAGACATCTTTAATGCGATATTGACTGGAGAGTATGGTGAACCTATACTAGATCAAAATGGAGAAACCATTCAAGATGCAGTCTCCATGTTACTCTATACAATATCACATCATTTTATGGGAGACTCATCCTATTTAAAAGATAAAAACGTTGATCTTCTTTCAAACATAAGATGTAAGAAGATGAGTGATTTTCAAAATTACAAAATAATATTCCTTAGTAGAGTTATGTTAAGAGATGATTCTATGCAACTTTTCTAGAAGGAGAAATTTCTAGTAGCACTTCCTCCGCTCGAGAAAACCATAAAAAAAATATGCAAGACTTATGGGAATCATATCATTCCTTATGATCAATTAACCTATGGTGAATTGATCAGTTTCACTCAAAAACTGGGTCTTCAGATTTGCCAAGATTTGAAAATCCAAAAACAAATGAAACAGGAGCTTAAGATCTCCAAAAGATAAATTGGATCATTCTGCAAACAATCTGATAGCACTTTCTCTATTAACACAAACTATGAAGGCAATTGTAGTAAAACCATTACAAAGCCTTATAAGAAAACTCATAAAACTTATAAGACATTTTTATAATACAGAAAAACTTTATATGACAAACCAAGAAAGGATTTTTATAAAAATCCTTATAAAAGAAATTTTAATAAGGAATCAAAACCCCATGATAAACCCTCTAAAAACTTTAAAGGATTTATATGTTATAAATGTGGTAAACCAAGCCATACAGCCAGTTACTGCAAAAAGATTATAAAACTTCATGAGATGAACCTCGATGAAGAAATCATCAACAAACTCTCTATCTTCGTGGTAGAAGAATCATCAACATCAGAGTCTGAACCTTGGACAGACGACTCTAATCACTCAAATCCTCAAGTAGACGAGTTAGTATCTACTGACTCCAACACTTCTAAACATATCAATGTATTAACTAAGAAAGAAGATGAACAATTTCAAGAAAAAATCCTTAGATTACACTTCCCTCATCTCACAAAAATTATATGTGGACCACTTTACTAATACAATAGCCAAAGCCCAACCATTACCAAAACTTTATGGACATCCATCTACCAGCATAGCCTATTTCAACCTCACTGTTGTCTTAGAACAAAAGAACAAAACTTTAAAGCCAAAATGTCATATCCAAGATTTGAAGGCTGAAATAAAAACCATTAAGCTAGAACTCCTACAGCTTAAGGAAAAACATAAAGAATATGACCTCAAGCTCAAACTACTTGCCAAAACTAGAGATAAAACCTCAACAGATATGAGTGATTCAGATGACGAGCTTGAAACCAATATGGTTGCCTACCAAAATCCTAGTAATCATAAAAACACATCAAGTAATTCGGAACAAGAACTCGACAAAATTGGTGAACCAAATCCAAAAGAATTAGAGAACATGGAAAGAATTTCAAAAGACGTTCTCTACCTTCTTAGAAATATTACCACAAGGAATTATAGGATCATAATTACTCTTGTATTTCCTAATAACTCAAAACTTGAGACCATAGCCCTATTTGACATAGGCGCTGATCTCAATTGTATTAACCAACGACTTGTTCCATAACAATTCCACCAAATATCCATTGAGAAACTCCGCTCAGCCAACAATACAAAAATAAACATCATTGGTAAAGCTGCACTTGGTGTCCTAAACAAAACATTTCTCATCAAGATTCCATTTGTCATGGTATCTTATGTTAGTCATCAAGTCATACTAGGAACACCTTTTATGGATATATCAGTCCATACCTAGTAAGACATGAAAATATAACTTTTAGTTACAAAGGAGAAACACTAAGTTTTCTCTTCGTAGATGAACACAAAACTGGAAATCTCAATATCATCAAAAATAACTCCATCTATCATTATGCGATATCCACCCTCACCAAAGAAAGAGATATTAATATTTTCCACCAAAAATTCTAGAAATTCTTATCACTACTCAAAGCCCAGGAAGATTTTACATCCTCTAAAGACAAAAAGACTTCCTAGAAATTAGGAATCAAAACACTAGTAATAAAACTCCATAAACATTACAACAAAAATTTCCAAAAGGTAAAAGGTTGTTAAAAAATATAACATGTTGTAGATACAACAAAAAAAATCATCTATTGGATAACTGCCAAATCTCAATTGAACTTCAGAAACTAAAATTTGGAAGTAAAATATTCTAACAAGCTACACATCTTCTTACCAAAAATCAGGAAGCTCATCAACAAATAACCCGTATACAAAATGCAGATGTCAATTTGCTAACAATTATGGAATTCAAAACCAGTCACACTAGGTATCAAGGGATATTAAAACAAATCCAAAACAAAAAGGAATTAACAATCCAAATTATTAATGGTCATTGGGATAATTGTAAAAATAATTCCATTGCATGTAACCAAACATTATCCATCATTTGGTGCATAACAAGATTTCAATTTTATCTAAACCAAAATATTTTATTAAAAATTGATCATAAAACATCAGTTTTACATGACCATGCATCAAAAATTATTACAAAACATATTTTTGCCCAATGGAAACTTTTATTCAACATCTTTGATTTTATTTTTGAATTTATCAGCAGAGATGTCAACCTATATCCAAAATTCCTAAGCAAGGAAATTTTCCAAAACAGGTATCAGAATGAGTAAGAAAAAGAAAGAAAATGGGAAGAAGGAACCTCCTCCAAATCCTTCCATCAAAACCCTTTCCTCTTCAAAACACATTATCACCTAGTCCCAAGTGGCCCAAGAAAAACCTGCAGAAGTAGTATCATCTTCCTAGCAAACCTTGGAAGACCATCATCACTAAAACTGTATCCCATAGATGAAGTTCTATATCAAAGAATCCAAGACTTGATGCTTAGCCTCAAAGATACCCCATAACTATTGCAGGCTACATATGACTACATCCCAAGCTTAGGTGCCATATCATCACCATCTGAGAAAGAGGACCCAGCCTCTAAAGGTAAAAATAGGTATTAAAGGAAGCAACGTCTTCCAAATCAAAAATCATTTTAAAACCATCAAATGGAATAATTTCTATTCCAAAAAAGAGGGTAACAACCTCTATCAATTTTATTCCCCAACAAGGGAAAAAGGAAGTCATTCCCAAATCAATTTCAAAACTATCATCTGGGTATTTTCAAAGCCACAAACTCATATAGTTACTATTATTGAACAAGGATTTAATGACAAAAATCCTTATCTAGTAGTCCAGAAATTATTCGGAAAAGGATTCTTCTATAGGCCTTTAGCCTATTCCAAAACTCCACAATACTATCAGAGTATTTTGGAAATTACAAGTAGTGTGGAATTCAAACATTTCCTCTATCCTAAATCATCATATGCAAAATACTCAACTGCCAAACTCCATAAAATCATATCTCCAGTAGACTGGGGAAATGACCTGTCAAAACTACTGTCTTTTTTGGTCATCATTACCTCTTCCTTACCACATTGTAAAGCCTACAATTATTGGGATTATTACTAGGCATGGTTCAACGCATTCCTTATTCAAAACAAGGATAATCAGCATTCTTTGTTATTCTTCTTTGTTAACAAATCTATTAACCCATTAAGATTTCCATCTTGGTTTTCAAATTGGTGGAAATTATTTGGAAATACTCTAGCCATTATCATTCCCCCGGGAAGGGAAAGCTATGACTCATTTTCAAAACATTACCAATCTACACCAGAGGAATCCAGATTCCCTCCTCTGTGTATATTTTCATCAAAATTCTATCTTCCTTAGGTATGTCAATGGGTCTTAAAACCTGTTATATCAGAGGTAATAACCATCACCCCCTTATTTGAGGTTAAATGGTGGTCGTCATTTACGATCCCTAAAACCATCTTAAAGCCAGCCGTTAAACAATGGCTAACCAAATATGATCATAGAGAACTGAAGGTCAAAGAACTCAAAGCATCTTCTCTTCTCATGGTGCAAAAGGCGCACACCAACTCCTTAATATCACAAGCAAAAACTCAAGAAGAACTCTTGCAAATCATTAAACAACTATCAAATGAATCTTCTGGCCAAACCTCTATCATCAAGAAAGAAGAAGATTCAAATGAAACTCAATCACGAAATGAGACACTTTCACCATCATCATCACCAGATGGATCTCCATGACCAATTGAAAAAGAAGTTCATTTCTTTCTGAGCAAAGAATAGTTTATTCAGCCCATTAGGAAGTTGGGTCTAAAACACATTATTATCAAGCATGCGTACCCATTACTTACCTGGACTTACAGAGTCCATTTTATTGTACTTTGGGTCTATGAACCCTTATATTAAATGGGCCTGAATGTCCATATTAATTTATTGGGCCCGCGTGTCTATCTTATTTTATTAAGGGTTAAAAGCCTAATTTATGTAAAAGGCCCAAACAATGGCCCATCCAACAGCCTATCAAGATTACCCGAATGGCTCATCACAAGGCCCATTCAACGGTCCATCAAATTCTTTAGCCCAACAAAAGTAGTCGCTATTATTTTGGCAGAAGACAACAAAAATAGCAAACGGTGCTGAGAACGCATTGTTCATCAAACAGTATAAAGATGTCTGAAATGTCGCAATAGACTACTGTTCCAACACAGTAAGGCATCTCTAAGAGTAAGTGGCAAACAAAGTACTATTCACAAATAGTACCAATAGTTGGCCATAGTTATTATTTTGGTTATAAAAGGAAAGCTCATTTCTATTCGGAGGCATCGCTTTTATACCCTTAGTTAAATTCTACAAAACAACTTCAAAATCATAAAATATTGGTCAAGTTGAATTAGAGCGTGCAATTTTGATTTATATAGAACATACTTTAGTAAAACTAGTATAACGTTTTGTACAAAACTTCAAATTGAGTTTTGTAAAAACCTATAAAAACTATTTCAAAAAATATCCCAATCATTGTTTATCATAGATATAGTTCAAAAATACTAAAACATCGATTAGATTCAATACTGAATTTTCAACTCATCATCTTTCAAACATACCCTTGAAAAACATTCAAAACAATTTGTAGAAAATTCTAAATGAAAAATAGTAAAAATGTATCTAAAAATAGATATGGAAATCTTTAAAAAAGGAATAATATTTTTGCATTACTTTCATAAACCACCTTCAATAAAATTTGTATACCATTGCGTAGAAAACTTTGAATAATAAACCATAAAAATTTTCATAAATTAGACATCCATAATTTTCCAAAATGGTATGGATCGAAGCCTAAATGTACTAAAATAATTCTTAGTTTCCATTGCAATTTTGCTGAAAATGGTTTTTTAAAAGTATAACATCATAATTTTTAAACATTGGAGTGTTGGCCAAAAAGAGTACCACGATAAAACATCCAAAAAATTTAGAAACTATCACTTTTTTGTCCATGTACTACCAAAGCTTCAACATGGTAGAGTAAAAAGGAAGAGCCATGCATTTAATCTTAAATTTTGCTCAATGGTTGTTGAAATTTTAGAAGAAGAGCTATCTTTAATTCCCAAAACCTAACAATTTCCTCTTCAATCAAAAGTTTCTGCCAGAATTTAATTTAGAAATAAAAACTTAGCTCATTTTTCCAACCTTAATTAATGGAAGGGAGTGTTAAAGCAAGTATAAGAGGAGAGAAGATATAGATTTACCTCTGGAACCAAAAACAAACATTTTTCAGTTCTTAAAGATGTAAGATAGGTTAAGTTATTTATGCTTATCTAGGTCCGATGCAATAGAAGTCCAACATAGGATTTGTCCATCAGTTTATGTGTTGGATTAGGCCAACCCGTTAGGCCCATTTAGCCCACTAGCTTTTCTCTCTTTTTTAATTTATTTTTTAAATATAATTAATAATATAATATTTCTTATTAAATTACTTTTAAATCCGTACACTTTTATATACAAATTTATTTTAGTTTTGAATATAAACCTTTATATTCTTATAACTAAAGATATAAAGATTTTTTATTTTTTCTAGACTAATTGTTTTTATACCAGAAAAGTAGTAAATTTTTATGTTCAAATATTTTTTGAATAAAAAATAAAATAAATATATGACCTTAGATTACATTTAATTTTTCCTCTATAAATGATTTTATATAAGGAAAAAAATAAAATTTTTAATAGGTTTTTTGAAAAGAAAATGTAATAAATAAATGTTAAAATAATTCTATAGATAAATTTTTTTATTTACTTTTTTAATATTAAAATAATTTTGTATTGATATTAAAAATTAAAAAAAATTAACAAACACTTTCAATCATATTAATTTTTTTTCTATAAACCAGTTAAAATTTTAAATCATATATAATAAATACTAAAGTTAATCTTTTAAAGAAGAAAATAGGCAAAAGGAAATTTGTATTCCTTCATCTTCTACTATTGATACTAAGCCCTTTACCAAAGCATAATTAACATCAATATCAAATTTTCAACCAAAAAAGGTTTTTAGAAGTTTGCCCAAACGACTATTGGTTGTTAATTATGATTTTAATGAGAACTCATATTTTTGTTTTATGATAAAAAAATTTCAAGAAGGTTATGTATTGATTTGTTAGGTTTTTTCTCTTATTTAGAGGAGTCCAAAAAGACCTATGTGACTTAATGGGTAATGGAGAAAGAATGGACAATTTTGCCCATTCTATTGCTTCATAAATAAATTCATTTAGGGATTGTTGAGTAGAAAAATCAATAGGCAGTAGCGTCAACAAAAGAAAAGTAAAAAACTGAACAGTTTCTCAGTTTTTTCCTTCTCCAACAAGCCTTCATCAAGTGCTCAGATGAAATATTTTTGTTGTCCGATTGAGTTAAAATTTTGCAGGAAAGTTCACAACTCAAGACTTTTCAATATGAACGGTGAGATTCATATTTGGCTCACCGTTTTGGGAAAATATGGGCTGTGAATAGTGACCACAATATTGGGTTAGATCACTTCATTTTCTTGAAATAGTTGTTAGTTTCCAAGAAGTATTCTTGATGATATTGTTTATTGTTTGCCTCTAGTTTTATCTAGAAAGAAAATTTTTACAATTGTTTTTTAATAGTGGAAGTTTTGGAGAGGAGTGTCGTGGTTGTTTCCTTCCTACACTAGGAAGCATAATAGGTTTCATTTCGTTGTTTAGAGCTTGATTAAGTTCAAATTTTTATTGTAATTTTTCTAACAAAGCGGTATCAAAAATGTGGTTATTATTGTTGAATTTCTTGTGTTGAATAATGGAAGGAAATTTGAGTAGAATAATTACTTTGAATGGTTCTAATTATCACACTTGGAAAGGAAAAATGGAAGACCTCTTTTATGTTAAACAATTTCATTTACCGGTGTTTGCCTCTAAGAAGCCAGAAAATTTGTCTAAAGAAGAATGGACTTTGTTACATCGAAAAGTCTATGGCTATATAAGTCAGTGGATAGATGATAATGTTTTGAATCATATTAGTGGGAAAATACATGCACGGTCACTCTGGAATAAACTTGAAGAGTTGTATGCTCGGAAAACAGGAAATAATAAAATGTTTCTCATAAAGCAGATCATGGCTTTAAGGTACCAAAATGGAACTCCGTTGACAGTTCACTTGAATACATTCCAAAGAATAATAAATCAGTTAGTTGGAATGAGTATCAAGTTTGATGATGAGATTCAAGGGTTGTGTTTATTGGGTATGTTGTCGGACTCTTGGGAAACATTTAGAATTTCATTAAGTAACTCAACTCCAAATGATGTAATTAACATGGATCTTGCTAAGAGTAGTGTTTTAAATGAAGAAATGAGAAGAAAATCACATGGGTCTTCTCAATAGTCAGAGATTTGGGTTACAAAAAGAAGAGAGAGGAGTAAAGGAAAAGGTTTCAAAAGCAAAGAAAAAGAAAAAAGTAAGCCCAACAGGTTTGTTAATGTTGAGTGTTATCATTGTGGCATGAAATAGCACATCAAGAAATATTGTAGACAGTTGAAGTGGGATAACAAGAAGAAAGACAGAGAACAAGAGGGTGATGTTGGCAAGGAAAATGATCGAGTTTCCACTGATAGTTCAGAAGACTTTCTCATTGTTTATGATAAAGATGTTGTCAATGTTGCATGTGATGAGATCAGTTGTGTTATTGATAGTGGAGCCCCCATTCATGCTACATCTCGAGAGGACTTCTTTACATCCTATACACCAAGTGACTTTAGGACAGTGAAGTTGGGTAATGATGGCTTTGTTAAAGTCATTGGTAATAGAGATGTGTGTTTGGAAATGAATAATGGCACGAGGCTACTTCTTAGAAGGGTAAAGCATATTCATGAAATTCTTTTGAACTTGATCTATGCAAGTAAACTTGATGATGAAGGATATTGCAATACCTTTAGTAATGGTCAATGAAAACTTACTAAAGGTTTTATGGTTGTTGCTCGTGGGAACAGGCATTCTAGTTTGTATATACTACAGGCAAGACTTTTCAAATGCGTTATTAATGCTGTGATAGATGAGATCACAGTAGAATTGTGGCATAAGTGACTTGCTCACATGAGTGAGAAAGGCTTGGTAGTATTGACTAAAAAGAATCTTCTTTCTGGAATGAATGATGTTTGTTTAAGAAGATGTACTCATTGTTTGGTAGGGAAGTAAAATAGAGTTTCTTTCAAGAGTTTTCCTCCATCAAGAAAAAAATACATACTTAATTTGGTACATCCAGATGTATGTGGTCCTATAAAGACAAGAACTTTGGGTGATGCCAGTTATTTTGTGACCTACATAGATGATTGTTCAAGAAAGTTATGGGTGTACACTTTGAAAAGTAAAGATAAAGTATTAGATGTGTTTAAATAGTTTCAAGCCTTAGTTGAGAGACAAACTGGGAAGAAATTGTGGTGTATCAGAACAGATAATGGGAGAGAGTATTCAGGTCCTTTTGATTAGTATTGTAGGCATTCGACATCAAAAGACACCTCCTAAGACTCCTCAGTTAAATGGGTTAGCTGAGAGAATGAATAAGACATTGGTTGAAAAAGTAAGATGTCTTCTTTCATAGGCTCAATTTCCAAGATATTTTTGAGGTGAGGCTTTGAATACAGTTGTACATGTTCTTAATCTCACACCATGTGTTCTTCTTCAGTTTGATATACTAAATAGAGTTTGGACTGGCAAATATGTTTCTTATGATCATCTTTGCCTTTTTGGTTGCAAGGCATTTGTGCATATACTAAAAGATGAGAGATCTAAGCTCGATGTGAAGACATGACAGTGTATCTTTGTTGGTTATAGTCTGGATGAATTTGGCTACATATTTTATGATCTAGTTGAGAAGAAACTGATGAATGAATGAGTCGTAAGACCGACATTTACAAATACCGATCTTACAAAATTCTCATTATGGTTTTATTATTTGTAAAACTCTTGCAAGTGCACGAATCATTTTATAGCAAATGATAAGTATACTCCTAAGGTTGATCTAAGAAGAAATATATGTGGTTTTTAATTTATTATTCAAAATCTTAAAAAAAAATTAAATCATAAACATCCTGTCATGATATTTTGGTTTATTTGTTTCCTAATCTAATAACATAAAAATAAATATAAACATAGATATAGATTCAATAAACAACAATGAAAATTTTATTAACAGTTGAGGATTTAAAAATATAATAATTAAGTTAATTATGTTTGCTAATATTATTTAGGTTATTAAATATATAAATAAATATTTATAGATTTTCTCTTTTTGGTATGAAAGTGTCATTAGGCGGGGCCCAAATTCTTTTTTTAATATTAACTAACTAATATCCTTAAGCGGAGCCTATTAATTAAATATTAAATTTTAGCTTTATTTCTAAGAAAATAGCAAACTATCTAATCACAGCTTTAGGTAGAGTCAAATAATTAGACTTTATTTAAGGTGTTTAAATTAAACCTAAGAATTTAATTTTTCAAGTACTAACTTTCAAGTTTTTAAAACAATACTAAAAATATGTCGTCAATACATTTTCGAATAATAGTTCTTATAAAAAAAATTTTGAAATTGAGTTTCACTCTAACTACTGGGCGATTGTACTAACAAATAAAATAGCACTACTCTAAATTAGACCGGATAATTAAACCTTAAAATCTAATTTTTAAATTTAAGTTTGTAATGAAAAATAATGTATTTCTCTCTAACATTCTTAATATAAAATCTTGAATAAAAATGAAATCAATTTATTTTATGAAAATGTTTTAATTATTTAATATTTCGCAAGCATAAGAACGTTATAATTATATCATATTTACAAACAACTAGCCATGTTAAATTTAATCACAGACAAATTAAATATAACATATAAGAAGAAAACATAAAATGATAACTATAAAGAATCCATTAAAATAATACCTTTAAAGAATCCATTAAAATAATACCTTTAAAGAATCCATTAAATAATACCTTAAAAGAATCCTTACAATAGTTTGATGTTAATTATGAACTGGAAAATCTCCAAACGGATTGCATATTTACTTATTGAATCAAAAATTAAAAATTTATAAAAACATAACTAGTTCCTCTCAAAAAGAGAATAACTTTAAAAATAAAAACTAAAAAAACAATAAAAAAAATTCTAGAGAGAAAGAGAGCTCAAAAAA
Organism: Hippophae rhamnoides; assembly: GCA_033030585.1. Taxonomy (NCBI): domain Eukaryota; kingdom Viridiplantae; phylum Streptophyta; class Magnoliopsida; order Rosales; family Elaeagnaceae; genus Hippophae; species Hippophae rhamnoides. The sequence goes on from CM065433.1 coordinate 27,692,994, forward strand.
TTTGTATGTTTTGGAATGGGGAAAGAGTGTTATTTTATAAATGAGAAAAAGGATAAAAAAGGGGGGAAATATTTCAAAATTTGAATTTGGACAGGTTGGTACGCGAAAATCTCAGCAGTTGGCGCGATTGGCGCACGTGCGCACGTGCGAATGGTCAGCATTATGTGGCACTCTATGCGCATTTCTTGGTGCAGCTGGGTGCGCTATGCGTGTTTCTCGACACGGCTAGGTACGCTATGTGCATTTATCACGCGATTGTGCGGGCGATTTTGGCCATTTTGTCCAATTTTTTTTTATCTTTTTTACTTTTTCTCATTTATTTTCTCAATATATTTGTGATGAATAGCATTCAGTATTTTTTTTTCTTTCAATCTTTAAGTTATTTTTGAACTAAAATACTTGAAAAACAATAAAAAAACCCGTGATTTCGAAAAGACAAATTTATATAAAAAATATATGATAAAATCATAAAAATATGAATCTATTTAATCAATTAAAGTACATTAAATCATAGTAATTTTAGTGCTTTTTAAGCACTCATTAGAAACTGGTAAGGAGTCGTGATATTATGTTTATAGAAGATTAAACTATACAAGATATTGGGAAGATAAAAAAAAAGAGTCCATCAGTATAATGATGATTTGATTGACCTAAATCTGATTCCTTTATCAGTACAGATGGAACAAAATATTCAAGATGACCAATAGAGTTCAGATGATGTAGATGCTCCTATGCAAGCTAAAACAGATCACCAGACTACTGATCAGTTGCCAGAACTAGAAATTTCACTCAAGAGGTCTACTAGAGACCGACATCTTTCCACACAATATGATACATATGAGTATGTGTTATTGAAAGATAAGGGAGAACCTCAATTTTATACAGAAGCGATGGAAGATGGAAACATGGCACATTGGGTTGGTGCTATGGAAGATAAGATGCAGTCACTGTATGGAAATCTGGGCCTGAACAATAACCACGAAATTGGGTTAGATCTCTCCATTTTCTTGAAATAATTGTTAGTTTCCAAGAAGTTATATTCTTGATGATGTTGTTGATTTTTTGCCTCTAGTTTTATCTAGAGATAACTTTTGTACAATTATTCCTTGATAGTGGAAGTTTTGGAGAGAAGTGTCGTGGTTGTTTCCTTCCTACACCGGGAAAGTGTTTCTACGTAAATTGGTTGTGTTGATTTTGTGCATGTTTCATTTTTGAACTCCATTTATTTGTTTTCTAAAAGATTCATACAAAGAAGGAGAATAGATTTCATTCCGTTGTTTAGAGCTTGATTAAGTTCGAATTATTACTATAATTCTCCTAACATGATTCTCTTCTTGATGATACACCTTGTGCACTTCTTGTGGTAGGACAGAACAAGTTTGCTGAAAAATTTCTATTTCATCCTGTTATGGAAGAGGAGTTAAGTTTTGATGAGAAAATAAGAAGCAATGTAACGGGGAAAATGTCGAGATGTAGAAGACAGTGGAGGTTGAAATGAACAAGCAAGACATAGATTTGGTGGAGATGATTTTCCAAGCTAATGAAAACAATGTTTAACATTTTTGAAGACCGTGGGAAGAAAAACATATACGATTGATTTTTTTTTTTTTTGAACTATATAACATTGATATAGTAAAACAAGCAATATTTAATTTTTAATTTCTATTTTTATAAAATTAAAACTTAAAAGTAAATTATCAAATAACTTCTATATTAAATATGTCCTATGAATTTTTCTTTTCTTTCATTTTTGTAGAGATGTAAAATAAAGTATAGGAAACTTGGCAAGTAAAGGATCTAGGTCCCTCAACTTTGATGCATTATTATAATTATAAAGTTCTGGATGTTGGCTTAAACTTCATTTTCTCCAAAATTTACTCAATAAACCAAACACAATAAAAAATTATTTTTAACTTTATTTTCACATTTATTTTATTTCTAGTCACAGTTTTTATTTCAAAGATAGCTTAAGTGCAAGAAAGCACAAATTAAGAGGAGAGATGCAAGCCTCAACATGAAAAATTTTACTTACTGTATTATTTCAATATATATCGAATTTGCATAGGGAACTGTAGGGAGTTTTCTTCATTAAAATTTTCCTCAATATTTTCTAAGTTTCTTTTTTCTAACTAATTTCTACAACTTAAAGTCTAAACCTCAAAAATTCAGTTTCTTTAATATTTTTTTTTTCATTCCCTCCTAAAATCCCTTATTCATAATAATGAGATAATCTTATATACAATAAAAATATTAATACGTGATGTATCGGTTTCATTTTTACGGTATATTTTTTTATAAAAATTAAAAAGGTGTAAAAAATATAGAACATATTGACTATTATTATTAACAGGAGACATATAAAAGATGTTACTTGATATTTTCTCTATATAATATATGGGAATGTTGTTTCTCTTTTCTAGCCTATGACTGAAGCTTTGGATTTCGTTGCAACCATATATTTTCATTGTTTAGCTTATTGCTGTAATACATTGAGGCTCCCATTAATTATACCATAATAAATGACAATTAGTTTTAAAGAGTAAATTCTAGTTGGTTTTGAAGGGAAAATTCTTGGCGTTACTATAACATCAACGAGAGATTGGTGGTGATCAATTGCAATGAAAACTCGATATATTCTTCTTTTGTTTCACATTTTACAGTAAGATCTCTATTAATGTTTACATAAATACATAATATCTTCCTAAATTGTCATCAGTGCTCATTAATAGAGCTACTACATTTCAGTTTTATATGATAATTCATTGATTAATATGTTGAATAAGTTTTTTTTGTAGTAATATGTTGAACAATCTAAACAAAAGAAAATTCGAAAAAAAATCATTAAAAAGCTATAAAGGTGTATTTAATTACTAGTGGTAATTGCTTTTGAGTGAATATTCAAGAGGCTATATAGTTATATGCTAAAAAATAAAGATTTTAAAGAAACCATCTCTATAAATTAAAAAATATATTATCGATTAAACTATATTATCGAATTATTAAAAAAATTATAAATATATCATCTAATTTTATTATGTTAAAAATTATAATTAATATTATAAAAATATCATTCATTTCTTTGATTATAAAAAAAGTAAAGGATATAGTTCGATTTGTAAACCGATTAATAAATTGGGAATTACAAATTTACCCCTAAACAATTAGTTTACAAATATTGTGTGGTATTTTGTAATCTAATAAAGTAATATAACCGGTTTTTAAGTTTACCTTATACAAATTTTTTTCATTATATAATGTTACCAACAGTCCAAAATTAACCTGGAAAACTATATAGAACATCATTTGTTCTCTTCCTCAGCTGAGAGAATTTATGTTTATTATAAACTTGTACCATATTGCTAAAAGAATTGAAATGAATATAACTTTTGTATTAAAAACATGAAATAATTACTACTTCAGTTACAAACATGCCTTGAAATTAAAATTTATAGAAAATAATGGGAATTTAAGTTATCAGTCAAATAGAAATAATATATGCTATAACCAAACCTTAAATGTCTTGGCATCGTCTCTATTATGCTATTAAGCAAATAAGAACACAACTTCCTCATTTTTCTATATTGTTTTCTCTAATGGAGCTTAACTCCAACCTAATAAAAATTACTACTTCCTACACTAACTCAACACTTTTGAAGGATGAATTAATTCCCTTTGAAACTTGTTCATCCAAGGGAACTTGTTATCTTCAAGATTTTCACCAACTTGATCAATTACATGTAAATGGGTTATCATTGAATCCAAATTTTGCTTCTTGTAATTTCGATCCGTACCACGCTTACACATATGAAGGAAGTTCAACAAACTTTGATTCTTATGAGTACAAACCTTCTGTAGCAGCACAAATTAATAACACTAGTGGACATGGTCAAGTGATGGACAATTTTCAAAGTGGAGAGTACTTGAATTTCACTAATACAAATATAATGGACTTGATTGGGTCAGATCATAGCTGTTTCTTACCTTTAAATAATTACCAAGAAATAATAAAATCTCCTATAAATTTTGTTATACCAGATGAAGTCTCAAGTATTACTCCAAGAAATGGCTATTTTAGGAAAGTTGACATCAATAAGAGTAAGACTTCCTTACTGAAAACAACAAGTTCTTCATACAAAGTCAACAAGAAGTCCATTGTAGTAAAAGGTCAATGGACAATTGAAGAAGATAGGTAAAAATATCTAATTGAAGTTTACTGATATTTTGAGTAATGTTTTTTCTTTAATTATATTTCTACATTGTGTGATTTTTGTAATGATATGTTTTTGTTTCAATAAAATAGGCTTTTGATTAAACTGGTTGAACAACATGGAATGAGAAAATGGTCTCATATTGCTCAAATGTTGCCTGGAAGGATTGGAAAACAGTGCAGAGAGAGATGGCATAACCATCTAAGACCCGACATCAAGGTTGGTCTTTAGTTTTCTCTCTTTAATTCATTCTAAATATACTTCCACACACATCACTTTATTTTATTTTATTTTCTGTTTTATGGTTATCATGTGTTTTAATTGTGCCGTGTTTGTTTGTATTATCAATCAAAGTTAATATATTTTTAATAAAAATTAAATTATTTAAACTAATTTATTTATTTATAGTGATAAAATCCAATATCTTTATAAGAAAAAATTGTTAATTCTAAGTTAAAATGATTCGTGTTAGTATCCTGGGTTATAACCCAATTGAATGCTTGATATAGTTACTACAAAACAAGTTTTTTTAATTTTGTTTAGACAATATGAAGAGAAGTATAGGCAATGAAGAAGCAAGATTAAAAATTAAACCCTCCCACTTTCCTGCATACTAAAAAAATTCTTATAAGTACTAATTTTCAAGTTTTACTTTGTTATTTTTCAAATAAGAAAATCAAAATATATCATGATTTTTCTCATTGCTTTGATATAAATGTTCTTAACACTTCTTTTTTTCTTCCCATTACAGAAGGATACATGGAGTGAAGAAGAGGATAAGATACTAATTGAAACCCATGAAGAAATAGGAAATAAATGGGCAGAAATAGCAAAGAGATTGCCTGGAAGGACTGAAAATTCCATTAAAAATCACTGGAATGCTACTAAAAGAAGGCAATACTCAAAACGAAAGTGTCGATCCAAGTACCCAAGAGCCACTCTTCTTCAGGATTATATCAAAAGCTTGAACTTGGACTCTCCACAAAAAATGGGAAAAAATCAGGGGGAAAATTGTACTTCTTCTTCTTCTGCTGCTGATAATAAGTCCTTGACCAAAGCAAAATTAACATCAGTATCAAATTTTCAGCCAGAAAACTCATCAGAAATTTGCCTAAATAATCAGTTGATTCCTAATTATGATTTTAATGAGGACCCAGATTTTTGTTTTGATGACAAAATTTTTCAAGAGGGTTATAATATTGATTCTCTTCTTGATGATACACATTGTGCTCCTCTTGTGGTTGAACAAAACAATTTTACTGAAAAATTGCTATTTCATCCTGTTATGGAAGAGAAGTTAAGTTTCGATGAGAAAATGATAAGTGCTTTTGTGGTTGATGATCATGAAGAAATTGCTGAGATGGAGAAGACAGTGAAGGTTGAAATGAACAAGCAAGAGAAAGACTTGGTGGAGTTGATTTTCCAAGTTAATGAAATCAATGCTTAACATTTTTAGAGACTTTGGAAAGAAAAATATATATGATTGATTTTTCTTGAAACTATATAGAATGGATATTATAAAACAAGTAATATTCAATTTCTAATTTCTACTTTTATAAAATTAAAACTAGAAATTAGTTATGTATTTGTTATCACAAAAAATTTAAAATTAAAAACTTAATTTCTAAACTATCGAATTAAAAACTAAAAATTTGAATGATTATTAAATATATCCTATGAGTTTTTCTTTTGTATCATGCTTGTTGACATGTAAAACAAAGTATAGGAAACTTGGCAAGTAAAGGACCTAGGTCCCTCAACTTTTATGCCTTATTACAATTATAAAGTTCATATGTGGATGTTGTCTCAAACTTCATTTTCTCCAAACTTTCCTCAATAAACCAAACACAATTAAAAAAAATTAACTTTATTTTAACATTTATTTTATTTCCACTCAAATTTTTCTGACAGTTTTGATTTCAAAGATAGGATAAGTGCAAGAAAAAACAAATTATGAGGAGAGATGCAAGCCTCAACATGAAATATTTTATTTTACGTAATATTTCAATATATGTAAGAAATGGATTTATTGATGATGAATAAACGAATGTTTACAACCTATTTATACAAAAGAAAAGAAAATTTGTAATAATTAAAAATAAACACAATTATGGAAGCGTGTTATGAATGACTATCCTTTACATTTGTTGGTGGGCTACAACCAGTGGTGTGTTGGTTGTCACCAATTTGGATCTCATGTTCTTTAACATTCCCTTAAGTTAGAATATATGTTAATTGGTATTCCTAACTTGTTAAGTAACTTGAGAGCTGTGGAAAACTCGGGGATTTGGTAAATATATCTGGCTTTGGTTGCTCTAATGTAGAGATATGATAAGTTTTGATCATTCGACTTTAATCTTTTCTCTTACTAGATGGCAATCGATCTCATGTGTTTGGTTCGTTCATGAAACAACTGGATTTGATGCAATGTGAAGAGCTGGCTTGATTGTCACAATATAACTTGGTTGGTGAGAGTGTTTGATACGAATCATCAAAATATATCGTAACCCGGGTTACTTAGCGCAACGTCATTGCCGTAGAAGCGGTGTGCTTACACATGCTTGATCATTGAGGCGTATTTTGTTTCTTAGTCTTCGAAATTAACGAGTTTCGAGAAACATACTGATATCACGTGGTTGATCGTCGTGTATCATGCATTTTGCCCGGTCTACGCATCCTGCAAAAAGCATTTAGTTGTAATGAACTAGTTCTTTGAGAAAAAGAGACCTTGCCCTGGTGTGTTCTTGACATATCGGTTATGATTGAAATTTGCTTCCAAATGTGGTTGTCGTGGTTTATCCATATATTATTTGAGAATGTGCACGCGTACACTAGAGTCGGGCCTTGTGATGGTCAGTATATTAATCTCGACAAGTCTTCGATAGGATGTGGGATTCTTGATGAATTCTCCTTGACCTTCTTGAGGGATAAATTTTGTTCCATAGGTGAATTGGCGGTTGGCACGAGATAACCCGTATCCTCCGATATTTCAAGTGCGTACTTAACGTTGTGAGAACAATTCCCTTCTTTGGAACGTGAAACTTCTATGCCCAAAAAATACTTTAATTCAGAGATCTTTAAGCTTGAATTGTCTCGTGAGATGATTCTTAGTTTCTTCAATGTCTTGTATATTGTTTCTGTTATGATTATATCATCTACGTAGACAAAGAAGAGTTGAGAAGGAATTACCACGGGTTCGGACGAACGGTGAGTGATCATACTTGGATTGGTTAAAACCGGCTAGCTTAAGTGTTGTTGATAGCTTGATGAACCATTGTCGTGAGGCTTGTTTAAGTCCGTACAAAGATTTATGTAGCTACGTACTCGTGTTTCCCCACTTTCGTCAGAATCCAGTGGAAGGGGACATGTAGACATCTTCGCTGAAGATCACCGTAGAAAAGCATTGTTGACATCAAGTTGTCGAAGATGCCAAGTTTGAATAGCGACGACGGCGAGGAGAAGCTAGAACGGTGACAAGTTTGGCCTCTGCGGTGCAAAAGTTTCTTGGTAGTCAAAACCTTGATCTATATCCTTTGGCAGCTTAATCGAGCCTTGTATCGTTCCTGAGCCATCGAGGATTATACTTGATTTTGTAGACCCGTTTACAGCAGTGGTTTCTTGTTTGGAGGAAAATTTGTTGGGCGTCCAAGTGCCATTAGTTTCAAGGGCATCCGGTTCTTGTTTCATGTGCAAGCCAGCCATTTTGGATCATTGAAAGCTTCGGCGAAAGTGGTTGGTTCCCTGAGAATGGAAATAGAAGTAGCAAAGGCACGATGTGCGAGGTGATAATTGGTCATAGGTAAATGAGATAAAGAATGAGAAGTACCTTTGTCTTTGGACGATCTTGAGTGAGGCAGAAGGGAAGGGCCAGAAGGTAAGGAAGCTTATACATGATATTTTTGAAGGTAGCTAGGAACATTGGTGGATCGACGAAGCCTATGTGTGAATGGTGTTGGAGAAGTTGTGTGTGGTGGAGAAGTTGATGTTGATGTTTCTGAAGATGAATCTTGAAGATGAAGAGTGTCTGAGTTGATTGTTGGAAGGACGGTGATGTATGATCAGTGATATATTTGGATTGGTTGATTGGCGAATGTTTGGTATGTCATCATAGATAGTATCTTACGATGGAGGAAATAGGGTTGGAGTGTTGGCAGAGTGAAATAAGGAAATACATGTTCGTGAAAGATAACATCTCGAGACAACTGAAGTCTTGCTGTTTCAGTTGTAGACCACGATAACCTTTGATCCCAGGATGGATACCCAATGAATATGCATTTATGTGATCTAGCATCAAACTTGGTGAGTCGATCGTGATGTGCGGACCACAAAACAAAGGAACCAAAAACAGATGTTCGTACACAGGAGTTTTGTGAAAAAGGACTTTCAAATGGTGTTTTACCACCCGAGACGGATGTTGGAGTACGATTTATGAGGTATGTGGGCGTAAGAATGGCATCTCCCAATTGTTTAGGAAGATTGGCTTGGAAGAGCGATGAGCAGCGACATTGAGAAGATGATAATGTTTGCGTTCAGCACACCATTTTGTTGAGGGTAGAACCATGACTAGTTTGATGAAAGGATTCCGCTTGGTAGAAAACACACGGGTCGTAGAAAATTCTGGTCCATTGTCACTTCTGAATGATTTTAACTACGGATGAAAATTGTGTTTCAACAAGATTGATGAAGGTGGTAAGAAATAATGCGTGTATCGGATTTAGCATGTAAGAGATAGACCCATGTATGTCTTGAGTAGTCATCAATGATAATGAGAAAATAACGTGCTCCGTTAAGTCTTTGGAATGTGATAACCACCCCCGAATATACGGCATGAATCATTTCAAATGGTGCTTTTGTATTGATGGAACTTAAAGGAAATGGATTACGTGTTTGTTTAGCTGATGGACAAATAGAACAATCACTAATGGAACAAAAAGGTGTGTTGATGGAAAGAGAAATTACCGCATATTTGTTATTAGATAAATGACCAAGTCGTTGATGCCATAGATGAGAGTTGTTGGGCAGTGTTTGAAACGGAGAAACATCCGACCTTTTCGAAATAGTCGAGGTAGTAGAGTCCTGCTTTCTCGGTTCCACGTCAATCGTCTTCCACGAGCATTTGTCACGAACAAAGCCGCATCTTGTTAGTGAAGGTGACATGAAATAATGAGGTTTGAGTTAGTTTAGCTACGAAACTAAGTTTAATTTGAATGAGGGAACACACGAAGACATTATGGAGTATGAAATTATTTGAGAAATGTACGGTGCCAATATGTGTGACACGGGCGAGAGAATGATCGGAGTAAATGTACATGTCGATTAGTATTTGGCCGGAATCTTTGGAGCTCATGGGTTTTGGGAACAGACCGTGTGATCGGTGCCCACGCGTATCAAAAATCCAACGGTTTTGAATGGAAAGCAGTTTGCACGCATGTGTGTTACACGAAGAAGTAGTCACTTGACTTGCCATGCTACGATTTGGATTGATTGAGAAGTGTAAGGAGGCTCTTGATATTGGGAAGATGTAAGGTTGTGGAATGGTGTCTTTGTGTCGGACGGCTTTCTTGAAAGTCGGTATGATGAGCTTTGGAAGGGAAGCCCATAACTTGTATTTCTCTTATCTTGAATTGCTCGCTTTCTTCAGGCCACGTGTTGATGTCATGTCCATTCAGCCACAAAATTACATTTGAGGCAGCTTTCGGTAGTCTTCAAAATTGTGTCCGTTGAGACCCACAAAATCACATTTGAGGTGACTTCGGAAATTCTCGAGAATTATGGCACTATATTATTGCATCGATTACGCACTTGAGATGTGGATTCCTTCAGTGGGTAATTTTTGTGAGGATATTGTGGGCCTGACTATCTGCAGCTGACAAGTCACGGCCGGCATCCTTCCAGTACTTTAGCGTGGAGACAAACTCTTTTGCTTTTCATCTTGAACAATAAGTGAATATACCTTATTCTTGTAGGTAATGGTTCCATGAGCAAGATTTGTCACGTCTTTGATGTGTAAACATTGTTAAGCCACGTAGAAATTTTATGGTTCGGCTAACTTTTGTTGATATTCTTGTGGTTCCCTTAGGCATTCCCTCAGATGTGGAAGAGGACGTAGTGCATCCGACTATCCGTAAGCTTTTCAATTTTGTATAGTATTCTCCAATGCTTACACCTTTGTATGCAATCATGGATCTCTTGCTCGATGTGGAATAGGTGCCTTGCAATTTGTTGGTGTGCGAAAAACGTTCGCTTTAATTCTTCCCATGCTTCGTATACGGTATCACTTTATACATGACACTTTCTACAATTTTGGGTGATATAGTGTTGAGGATCCATCCTTTGTGAGAATGTTGCAGCGAGTCCATTGTTTGATTTACTGTTTCAAGGTTTGTTGATGGCACTTTTGATTGTGCGTCAATGAATCCTTCTTTGTTTTTGGTTATTAGGGCCGTGAGCGTTGCATGACTCCAAATGTGATAGTTTTCTTGGTTTAAGGATTGAGCTACGAGAATCATGCAGTTGGTCTGAGTGGTGTAAATATAATGAATGGCTAGAATTAAACCATTTTGGTAAAGTAGGGTTGGTATTGGTAGTTAAAGACATTATTTGTTGAATAAATTAGAAAGTACGGGATAGGTTTAAGTGTGTTTTAGACAATAATGACTATTTATGAAATAAATAATGGTGAAATATGCTTTATCTTATAGAAAATGAGTTAAGGATTCTGAGCGAAAATTCCGGTGAGAAGAACCGGTCGGAAAGTGGGTGAAGCGGATTGGAATGGTTAAGCGAGTACAGCGGTGGAACAAGCAGGATGAAGCCGAGCCGGGACGAGCCGGATGAAGAGGCCAGGGCAAGTGAGCAGCCAGCGTCGTTTGCTTGGCCGGCCTTGAAAAGCGTGTCGTTGGAGTCGTCTTCTTGGCCGGTAGCGTGTTAGCGCGTGTGTCTCGGTGAGAAGAAGCGCGTGGAAGCAGCCGTGAGTTTAAACAAGAGCGGCGTGTGGTAGCATGAATAGGTATTTTGGCTTGATTTTAATTGCGGTGCTCGGATGAATCTGAATAATATGATGGGATGAAATTTAAATTATTTTGTGGATCAATTTGGTTTTGAAAAAAAAAGCAGTTGAAGAAAAATGGGGAAAAAAAACATGAAATTTGAATTTTATGGGAATTGTTTCCTAAGCTTTGATACCGTCATGTAAGAAATGGATTTATTGATGATAAATAAGCGAATGTTTACAACCTATTTATACAAAAGAAAAGCAAATTTGTAATAATTAAAAATAAACACAATTATGGAGAGGCGTGTTCATGAATGACCTATCCTTACATGGTACATTGTTGGTGGGCGCTTCCATTCTTGTGTTTGTCCTGCTTGTATCTCATGTTCTTTAACAATATATATCGAATTTGCATATGAAATTGTAAGGAGTTTTCTTCGTTAAAATTTTCCTCAATATTTTCTACATTTGTTTTTCCTTACTAATTTTTATAAACTAATTAAAAATCTAAACCTCAAAAAACAGTTTATTTTTTATTTTTTTTCCTTTCCCTCTTAAAATCCTTTATCCGTAATAACTAGATAATCTTATGTGAGGACATTAACACATTATGTAACACTTTTATCTTGATCATTTATTTTTATAAAAATTAAAAAAGTGTAAAAAGTATAGAAGATATTTATTATTATTAATAGGAGGCGAGCATATATATTTTTAAAAATCTAAATTTTAAAAATTTAATTTCTTTAATTTTTTATTCGTTTTTTTCTTAAAATCTTTGATCCATAACAATGAGATATCTTACATACAATGAAGATATTAATACGTAATTTATCGATTTTATCTTCATCCTACTTTATTCTATAAAAATTAAAAAAGCTTAAAAAGTATAAATGATATTAAGGAGGTATACAAAAGGTGATACTTTTAAGATTTCCTCCATTTGTTTCTCTTTTCTAGCTTGTGACTAAAGCTTTAGATTTCGTTGCAACCATATATTTTCATTGTTTAGCTTATTGGTGTAATACCTTGAGTCTCCCATTAATTATACTATAATAAATGACAATTAGTTTTAAAGAGTATATTCTAGTTAGTTTTAAAGATTAAATTCTTGACGTTACTGTAACATCAACAAGAGATTAGTGCTGATTAATTGCAATGACAACTCGACATATTATTCTTAGGTTTCATATTTTTCAGTAAGATATATATCCTTAATATCTTCCTAAATTTTCATCAATGCTCGTTAAGGACGGTACTACATTTCAGTTTTATATGATAATTCATTTATTAATATGTTGAATAAATTTTTTGTAGGAATATGTTGAACAATTTAAAAAAAAATTAAAAACAAAATCATTAAAAAGGTGTAAAGTTGTGTTTACTGGTGTTAATTGCTTTTGAGGGAATATTTAAGAGGCTATATAGTTATTGGTTTCACCAAAAAAAAAAAGAATTTAAAACATTGTAACAAATTAACAAATATAACATGCAATTCTATTATCAAACAATTAAGAAATTTACAAAACAATTATCTAATTCTATTAGTCCAACAAAGTATAATTAATATGACAAAAATATAGTTATTTTGATTTATCGTCAAAAACTAAAATAAAAAGTTTGGTACTAGATTTATAAACTCATTGATAAATTGAAAAGGACAAATCTACTTATAATTATTGGTTTACAAATCTTTATTTTTTGCTTTCAATCAAACTTGTTTGGTATTTTTTCATCCAATATATATAATGTTACCAACAGTCCAAACTACACCTGGAAGACTATAGAACATCATTTGTTCTCTTCCTCAGCTGAGATAATTTATGTTTAGAAAAACTTTGACCATATTGCTAAAAAGCATTGAAATGAACATAACTTTTACATTGAAAACATTTAGTAATTATAATTTCAGTTACAAACATGCCTTGAAATTAAAATTCAAAGAAAATAATGGAAATGTAAGTTATCAGTCAAAGAGAATGTATGCTATAACAAAAACTTAAATGTCTTGGCATCTCTATTATGCTATTAAACAAATAAGAACACAACTTCGTCATTTTTCTATATTGCTTTCTCCAATGGAGCTTAACTCCAACCTCATAAAAATTACTACTTCCTACACTAACTCAACACTTTTGAGAGATGAATTAATTCCCTTTGAAACTTGTTCATCAAAGGGAACTTGTTATTTTCAAGATTTTCACCAACTTGATCAATTTCATGTTAATGGGTTTTCACTGAATCCAAATTTTGCTTCTTGTAATTTCACATATGGAGGAAGTTCAACAAACTTTGATTTTTATGAGTACAAGCCATCTGTAGCAGAACAAGTTAATAACAATAGCGGACATGGTCAAGTGATGGACAATTTTCAAACTGGAGAGCACTTGAATTTCACTAAAACAAATATAATGGACTTGATTGAATCAGATCATAGTTGCTTCTTACCTTTAAATAATTACCAAGAAATGATAAAACCTCCTATCAATTTTGTTGTACCAGATGAAGTCTCAAGTATTACTCCTGAAAATGGTTACTTTAGAAAAGTTGACACCAATAAGACTAAGACTTCCCCGCTGACGAGAACGAGTTCTTCATACAAAGTCAACAAGAAGTCCAATATAGTCAAAGGTCAATGGACAATTGAAGGAGATAGGTAAAATTATCTAATTGAAGTTAACTGATATTTTGAGTAATGTTTCTTTTTCTTTTTTTTTTTTTGTTTAGTTACATTTCTACGTTGTATGATTTTTATAATGATATGTCTTTGTGTCAATAAAATAGGCTTTTGATCCAGCTGGTTGAACAATATGGAATGAGAAAATGGTCTCATATTGCTCAAATGTTGCCTGGAAGGATTGGAAAACAGTGCAGAGAAAGATGGCATAACCATCTAAGACCTGACATTAAAGTGGGTCTTTAGTTTTCTTTCTTTAATTCATTCTAAATTTACTTCAACATACACCACTTTAGTTTTATTTTCTCTGTTTTATTATCACTAGTTTTCTAGTTTTTATATGGGTTTCAATTGTGTCATGTTTGCTTATACTATGTATGTTTGCGTTGGTATAGTCCAGCTTAAATTAATATATTTTTAATAAAAAAATTAAATTATTTTCAACTAATTTATTTATTAATAATTGTAAAAAAAAATCTAATATCTTTACAAGAACAAAATAATAGTTAGTTCAGATTAAAAATTATTCATGTTAGTGTTTTAGGTGATAACCCAAATTGTCATCACTACTTATGATCTCTACTTAAAGAGTCAATTGTATGCTTAATATAGTTATATCTTACTACAAGACAAGCTTGTTCATTTTGTTGAGACAACATGAAAAGAAGTATAGGCAATTAAGAAGCAAGATTAAAAATTAAACCCTTCAACTTTCTTGCATATATATAATATTATGCATTAAAAAAATCTTTTAAGTGCTAATTTTCAGGTTTTACTTTCTTATTTTTCAAAGTATATCATGATTTTCTCATTGCTTTGATATAAATGTTCTCGACACTTTTTCCCCCATTGCAGAAGGATACATGGACTGAAGAAGAGGATAAGAAATTAATTGAAACCCATGAAGAAATAGGAAATAAATGGGCAGAAATAGCAAAGAGATTGCCTGGAAGGACCGAAAATTCCATTAAAAATCACTGGAATGCTACTAAAAGAAGGCAATACTCAAAACGAAAATGTCGATCCAAGTACCCAAGAACCACTCTTCTTCAGGATTATATCAAGAGCTTGAACTTGGACTCTCCACACAAAATGGGAAAATATCAGAGGAAAAAATGTAATTCTTCTTCTTCTTCTTTTTCTGCTGATAATAAGTCCTTAACCAAAGAAAAATTAACATCAATATCGACTTTTCAGCCAGAAAACTCGTCAGAAATTTGCTCAAATGACCAATTGGTTCCTAATTATGATTTTGATGAGGACCCAGATTTTTGTTTTGTTGATAAAATTTTTCAAGAGGGTTATGATATTGATTCTCTTCTTGATGATACACCTTGTGCTCCTCTTGTGGTTGGACAGAACAATTTTGCTAGAAAATTGTTATTTCATCCTATTATGGAAGAGAAGTTAAGTTTTGATGAGAATATGAGAAGTGCTTTTATGGTTAATGATCACGAAGAAAATGCTGAAATGGAGAAGACAATGGAGGTTGAAATGAACAAGCAAGAGATAGATTTGGTGGAAATGATTTTCCAGGGTGATGAAATCAATGCTTAAACATCTTTGAAGACTTTGGGAAGAAAGACATGTATGATTGATTTCTCTTGAAACTATATAGCATGGATTTCTTGAAACTATATAGCATGGATATTATTATTATTATTATTATTATTATTATTATTATTATTATTATTATTATTATTATTATTATTATTATCAGTACAACACAGATAATTTGGAAATTTTAACTTCAAAGACTTTTAATTTCTCCTCGTCCAATAACTTGTGATTTATACTGTTATGTAAATAATAATAAAAAAAGATTGTATTTGAACTCCTCTCTCTCTACACAGTTGATTGATTTCTTTAGAAAGTATTATCTATTACTCTGAAATATACTATTAATTAATCATATTTTTTTCCCCTTTCATCACATATTAAATATTTGTTTTTTACGAAAAAAAATTAAACTAATCTTAAATTTTATTAACTTAAAATACTTAATCGCACGAAAATAAATAATTTTTTCTTTTTTAGATCAAGATTTTTTAGCATCCGGTGTTTGTATCATCCTATAAATATCATTAGTAAAGGAGAGAACAGCATCATTTTTGTATTTTAAGCCTACCCCTGTTAAATAAAACTCTCCATGTCAATTACAAGTCACAAGTTAGAATTGCTTCGATACTGATATAATCTATATATAAAAAAAATAAAAACTTGCTGATATCTAAAACCATACTTTCTATTCTACTCAGTCAAATGTTATATTGGTTCGTATCATTTTATTAATTTTGGCACATCTACAAAAGGCCAAACAAATCTTATTATTTTTATAGAAGAGTCTCGAAAGTCTCAAGCCGACGATAGTTCTTTATAATAGAAAAGCGATTTTTTTTTTCAATTGTTATGACAAAAGTAGCCATAAAATGACAAAAAAATCAAATTTTAATAAAATCTAAAATAAAATATTATTATTTAAGTGAAAATAAAACCAAGATTAAAACTAAAATATAAGTAAAAACAAATAAAGAATGGCAAGTGTTAGTTATTATTGAATGATATGAATAATAATTAAAATGAAAACAATTCTCCTCTTAATCAAATAGTATGAAAGCCATGTAATAAATTTTAATTCAAAAATAATCAAAAATTAATTCTATTATTCTACTACCTTTACATAAAAGCAACTTGCAATAGATAAAAAAAATAAAAACATTATTTCTAAAAACTACCAAATTATATGACCCAAATGATCTAACCTAAAGGAATATAACATCTCTTCGGCCTATTATTTTTTCGTTACTATGATGATAAATAGAGGTGGTGAAATGGGTTCAACTCCATCGTTAAATAATAGCCATAGAAGCATAAAAATCCCTTCAATTCAGATTAATCTAGCAGAGAGAAATATAGTCACAATTGACACTTTTAGCAACATTAGCTTGTAAAGCAAGTAATCCACAGGTGTTTACTAACATATAACAGTTTTTGTGCTACATCAAAACATTTTCTAGTAACATAAACAAATACCGCTGAGTACAAGGGCACAATTCACAGTCAGTCCCAACAGACTAGGAAGGTAAAGAACAATTCGCAGCACTTGGGAGGACCAGACCAAGAAGTAAAACCTTCACCTCACCACTTTTAATGAACCTACAAAAAAATAATAATAAATAATAAATAAACATGTATTACTACCAAGACTCACCTTTAAAATTTAATATCCAAAGCAAGTAAACTAGCGGTACATCATATCACCGTCTACTGATATAACAAAAGTTCTGGGAGCACAAGTCGCACTCAATTCAAGAGTTAACAGTATTAATTCATATGATGCGCCAGAGTATACCAAAGCAGACATTGATCAATTGCAATCAGGACTATTTTAAGTATCAAGATGTTTTTTTAAAGTGAGACGAGGCTCAAGCCTTGAGACAGGTCTGAAACGTAAACATTGAACTTTAATTTTAAAAAACTTTAAAAATATTAATAAAAACAACTCTTAATCCAATAAGCAATTAAGCATAAAAATAACAATAAAACACATATTAACTCAAACATTAACTTTAAAATATCTTAAAATATTAATAAAAGAAATTATCAATTCAATAAGCAATCAAGCTTAGAAATAAATAACAATAAAACAAGCAAAATTATGGATTGCAACTCTACAATTCGAATGTCAATGTGTAATTGATAAAGGAATCCATAATGGTGGGAAAAGAGCACATAACAACAAAAGAACAAAAATATTTAAGCAATATGCACAAAGATGTAATTGTAGACTTAATTGAAAAGATGAAGAAATACAAATAAAAATAGTCAAATAGAGAGAAAAATGTTACACAAAATATTTCAACTTAGTGATTGCCAAGATTTGTAATTGTGCAAGCAAAAAAAAAAGGAGATTGGTAGAGGAAAAATAAAGAATGTACATGTAACAATCTTAATAGTGTTTGTTTATGATATTATTGTTCTCCTTTTTATTTTTCTTATCTACGACTTTCAACCTCTTTTAATTTATAATGAAATTGGGTCAGGATTTTATAGGTTAAAAAGGAAGTCGCTTGAGACTATAACCTCAATAATCTCGAGGAGTAAAAACTATAAGACGTAAGCTTTATACAAAAAAAAAAAGCACAAGTCTTAATTTACCATTTGAGGCTATAGACTCAAACTTTTTGTTTTAAAGCATTGTACCGAGGCAAGTCTCAAAATAACCTTTTACAACAATGATTTCAAACGAGGAGGAGGAGCAGGAGGAGCAGGAGGGGCAGAGGAGGGGAATAAAATTAAGGTCTCAGGCAAGGAATAAATTATAGTATTCAAAAGACTAGGAAAGCGAAAAGATACTGTGGTAATAAGATGAAATAGCAGTAAGTTCTTGGTTAGCTGAAGATGATCAAAATCATCCATCAAGAATCCTTCAGATTGTCCACAAAACCTGGACAAAGGCAAAGGAGAAACTTCTTTATGGTTCAAAAAAACAATATTAATTGGTAGTTTGAGTCATTGATATTTGAGCAAAATCCTAATCAATAGATGATGAATTTTCAGATTGTTATCGTATGTGGACAAACAATGTTTCTTTCATTGACATCAGTAGCTTTAAAAAGATTCCGTTAGTCCTTTGTAGGATGTCAAATGGGATGGGTTACCATGTTACAGCCTATTAAATTTCAAAATTTATCTCATCTTGTATCATTTATATTTTTTATGGGTTCGGATGTTATTGGTGTGGGAGAAAGTAGTACATCCCATTTGCCCCCAAATGGTTCCCAAATATATCTTTTTGACATCTTTTTTCTAATGTAAGTATATAAATAAAAAACAATAAATGAAACATGACACTTTGACGAATATTGACAAATAAAAATACTTTGACATCTTTGTTTTTAATTGATTATATATTTAAATGTCTTTTACCTAATACTTTGACGAATCATTTTTAATTATTTTTATTATTTATTTCTTGAGAAAATGCATCTTTGTAGTTAAATATTGACAAATAAAAATACTTTGAAGTAATAAGCTAACAAATAAGAGAAGACAAGAAGTTATTAAAATGTAATTGTTAATTACTATTGCAAACTTGACAAAAAGGCTATTACTAGTCAAAATAAGAAATAAAAAAAATAACAACTGATTTTCTTAAAATAAAATAAAAACAAAAATAAATTTATATTGGAATATTCTAATAAATATAGAATTTCAAGAAAAATTTAAACTTAAAAAACATATAAGATATAATTGATGCTAAAGAGATGATCATTGATTCAGCTTCTCAAATTTAAATTATATTAATTTATAATAATTTATTATTGAATCCATAATTGAAAATGTCAAGGAGTCTTTTACAGGAAATGTCACATTTTAAAATTTTGAGTTTTCTAAAGAAGTTTGGCTAATTTTATTAAAGATTATTTTGAACATTTTGGAAATATAAACTGCATTAACTCCCAAATATCATAATGCATTTCACATCACATTCGAACGATCTAAAAGTCTAGTTTTTAAGAAATTTTACGGTTTGTAATACCAAGTTTTCTATAAAAAATTACTCATTTTATTAATGATTATTAAGATTCTATTAATCATTTTTTGCTCATATTTGAAAATAATCTATATTAACTCACAAAATACTATGAATCATTTCATATACCATTAAAAAACTCAAACAAGCTACTTTTTAAGAAATTTTACAATTTGTGATTTTAAGTTTTTTATATAAAGTTATGCTCATTTTACTAAAGAATGAGCAAATTCTACCGACCATGTTTGACTCATTTTTGAAATATAATTAATACTAACTTACAAAAAATTATGATTCATTCATACCATTTCAAAGCTCTATATATCAAGTTTTTAGGAAATTTTACTATTTATGATTTTAAGTTTCACATAAAAATTAAGCTCATTTTCTTAGAGATTATTCATATTCTACTGGATTATAAAATTCTTAATTTAGTTTTTTCAACACTTTTTTATATAAGAGTCCGACTCATTAGTTTCTCTTCTTATCATGCTTAATAAGCCTTATATTATCTTTTACAATATTTATTCATTTTCTTAATGTATATGTACATATAACAAATTTTTAAACCACCATATAGATGTGTTTTCTTCTATTCATATATTCAACTTTTAATTTTGGTTGTTAAAATTTATTTAGGATTATCTAATTATGCAAGTTATTGAAAAAAAATCAGTCATGTTATTAAAAATAATCTATATATTGTTTGTACAAATATAATGAGGATATTAAAAAAATCATGTTAATGTCACTTAAAAAATTCTTAAAAATGTTTTTTTTTAAAACTAAGTTGTTTAAAAAAACTCATATAAAGTTATTAAAAAACAGTTTTTATATTATTTGTCAAAAAAAGAAGAAAGCCGATATTATGTCATTAAAAACTCATGCACATTGTTCAGGAAAAAATCAACTTATCACAACATATTAAAGAGCAAAATGAAATAAGGAAATAAATAGAAATATTTTAAGTTAAATTAGATATCAACCCATATTGTAATCTTATTCGGTTGGAATAGGATGCGGTGGTTTTTAGATGGGGTGTGTTATGCTTAGGTCATAGAATTATTAGGGACAAGTTAAGAGACAAGTTAAATGAGAATGGTATGGGGTAGAGATGTAAAGTGAGTAGTCTCACCTCATCTCATGTCTCATTTAATGTCTCCAATGGATTCATGGTACAATATTATCTCATTTCATTAAATCATTATATCATCTCATTTAGATTGTAGTTTCTAACGAATCTAACTATAAACATAGGTTGCATCATTTTTTTTATTAAATTTATATTATAAATTATTATTTATCATATTTTTTATTATTTTTGTATTCTTATTAGTCTCATTTAAGTCTATTAAAGATAAATAAGATATCTCAATTACTACCGTTTCATTACCATCTCATCTCATTGAAAGTTAAGTGAGATGAAATGAGATGAGATGAGTTTTGAAAATTAATGGATTGCCTAATGAATCTCATTAACATTTCATCTCCATTTATACTTATAGTTTGGGATGTGTTGAACATTTGACCTCTCTAGTCCTTTGTGATCTAATTTCAACCGGTTGCTCCATCCTATGACAATGATTAAACGGGCTAGAGAATATGTAAATATTGGTTTTCATAATAACAAAAACACAAATGCAATAATGTCCGAAGTCTATATCAATCACATTGATCAAATGCATGCACTAGATTATGTTCAAAAGAAAATTTGTTCCTGAAATCATGTATGCAGGTGAGATATAAAATTCATATCTGAAAGCAACATATCATCTATCATTTTAACGGATAAGACAATGTCAGCATATTTCTGACTTCTTTCAACTCAGAGGTGAAGATCAATGTTCGACATTTTGAAACGGTCATCCAAAATCATGATAATAAATACAAAAACATTGTTTGTTTCACAGAGCCACTTGTCAAACACAGTAATTCAATATTATCCTCCCCCGCCTCCCAATGTCTCTTAGATTTTAAAGGTTTAGTTTGGCTCTAGATTATCATTCAATCAATAATGTTACCAAAAAAATTAACAATGCCTGTCAATTATAAAAGCTATAAATTCTCATTTATCAATTTTTTAAACAAGGTTGATGCCACGTGATTAAAATGTTGAGGAAACTAAATGCAGATGCAGAAAGAAGCTTCCTAATCCATTTTTTAGGGCATCAAATGATTGTGTTCTAATTGACATCCCAAGCCCATCACTCAATGTGAATATTTATATTTCAATGGAACTTATAAAAGCAAAAAAGGCAACACATAGATAATTGTTCTTACTTCTCAGCATAACACTATTATGAATAATACCATTAAAAAAAATGTCCAAGCATTTAACATAAAAATTCTATTAACAAAAATAGCCAAAAGAACAACATCAGCAAGAGCTATAACAGAAAGAAAATCCCCCCAAAAAATATGACTTTATTTCTGCCAAACAAATAGCCCTTACTAGTAGAAGCGCACACTGCTTTTCCAATACTATAATGAACCAAACTAATAAGGCATTTGGGTTAAATTTTTATTTTTTCACTAAAATCACTCCCTAGATAAAGGTTACCATTATTGTGGTAAATATTGCCTTGTCATGATAAGCCTTAACACGACACTAGATGCTATTGATGAACCTTCCCGCACTAGACCAATGTCTTCCCATACCAAGCCAATGTCTTGCCACAAATTCTATTTTTACCAAAAGTACTCTTGAGGTAAGGCTTATCACTGTTGTCAGTTTTGTGGTAAGCCTTACCACGACACTAGAGGCTAGTGGTAAACCTTCTCACATTGGGCAAATGCCTTCTTACATCATGCTACTGCCTTAACACAAATTCCATTTTTACTAAAATCTCTTTGATGTAAGGCTTTCCACCGAAAGATTTTGGTAAGAAATTACCCAAAATTCACCTAATTTTGGGTAATTTTTTTCCTTTTATCTCATTGAAGAAGGATCGTTAGCAGGTTTTCATATTCAGATGGAACAAAGAAATTCCAAATCAAAAACATCATCATCTAAGCCATTGCAAAAGGGCTGTTTCAAATTAAAAAAGTGGAAGGAAAACCCAAGTCTCATAAGAAAAGAGTAGCACGTAAACCCTTTGACATATAACAATCAACAATATTCAAACTAAATAAACTAAAGAAATTCAATGCTGCCAGCTCCCAAAATGAGCACTAATTTCCATCTCACAATCCTGATAAATAACATTCTAGATCAATATAACTAGCAGATGCATCTTCTGCTTAATCAACGAAAACAACAGCAAAGATCTATGATTTAAAAGTATTTCAATAAGGGAAAAAATATATATAAAAAAGCAGCAAACGCTTACCCATCACTGCTGCTGCTGGTTCTGATGATTAGGAGGGGGAGGCATTCCAGGTCGAGGTGGTCCATACATACCAGGTGGAGGAGGCATCCCGGGACGAGGAGGGGGCGCAGGCATACCAGGTCGAGGCGGACCAGGGGGACCTCTCATCATTTGTCCAGGAGGTGGAGGTCCCATTGGTCTTTGCCCATACTGTGGAGGAACAGAGAAAGGTGGTGGAGGCGCTGAACCAGGCCTAGTACCGGGAGCGGCGCCGGGAGCACCAAATTGCGGTGGTTGCTGCCCTTGTGGGGGCATTCCACGAGCCATCTGTGGCTGGCCTGGATAAGGAGGAGGCATCTGGCCAGCAGGGGGACGAATGATAGGAGCTTGCGGATATGACATAGGCGGAGCAGAAAGCTGAGGGATGGGCGGACGAGACATCTGAGGCTGCATCATGCCGGGAGCTGGGCCACCGACGCCACGAACTGGGCCAGAAAGACCAGGCTGAGCTTGAGTGAGGGGAGCAGTGGGAATACCACGACCTGCAGCACGGCCAATGCCAGGACCAGCCAAAGCAGCGGCAGAGTTGGCCTTGGCACGGGACTCTTCCTGAGGGGGAGGACCCTCAACGGTCATGGAGATTACCTC
The DNA here is from genome assembly GCA_033030585.1 of Hippophae rhamnoides. Classification (NCBI taxonomy): domain Eukaryota; kingdom Viridiplantae; phylum Streptophyta; class Magnoliopsida; order Rosales; family Elaeagnaceae; genus Hippophae; species Hippophae rhamnoides. The sequence continues at coordinate 27,716,365 of CM065433.1, forward strand.
CTCGCCACGGAGAAGGACGAGGCCTAGGGTTCGACGGTCCTCGCGCTCCTCATTAGTCTTCTTGCCCTTGGCGGGTGGTAGCTTGCGAAACTCCTCACAGTCGCCGATGACAAGGTTCATGTGGCGGTCGAACGCCATGAATTTGCCCACTAGTTGACGACCGTCTTGAATCGTCACCCGCATCCTATAGTTGATGAACTGGAGCATCTTCGAGCTCTTCGACATCGACATTGTGCCAGTTCTTCCTAGAGAGAGAAAGAAAGAGGAAATGGTTTTCAGAAGGGTTTCTCTGGAACTGACCTGGTACAGAAGATCTGAAATGGGTTTTTCTTCGAGCGCCTTAGGGTTTTGTATTTGGATTTCTTTAATTAAAAGTTTTCATGACTCCTTTATATACTTGTGGTTACGGATTAAACCCCTTCCACCCTATTAACTACGGAAGAAAATTCCTCTTACTCAAAAGGATATAACTTATTATAAAAATTTAAGTATTTATAGACTTATAACGTAATTTATATATTATCTTATTAATTTTATAAATAATTAGATTAAAAATATTTAAATTAAAGTGGTTATTTAAGATAATAATAAAAATAAATTACATTTTTTTTCATTTTAATTATAAGGTGGGATTTTTTAAAAACACACTTTAATCTATTTGTCTTGGTAAAATTTTAATAATACCTTTTATGTTTGTATTTTATTTACTTTTTACAAAAATATTTAATTTTTTAAAAATATTAAATATGAACTTTAATTTTAATAAAAATTAAAAATAACGATTATCTATCGTTATTCTTATAATATCTTTAAAATTGAATAATATTTTTTTATTTTTTTATTTATTATTATTTTAAAGGATAATTTAATAATTTTCAAAAACAATTTAAAATATAAGTAAGAGATAATGAATGAAAAAGTATAAAATTATTTGCGATAATATTTTTAACTTTAATATTATTAAAGATATTTGTGAAGAAAATGTAAAATGATTGATTTTCTTCTTTTAACTTATTTTTACGTAAAAGTAAATATATTACATCATAATTGTTTTTATTTAAATAATATATATCACATATTTTGTTATAAGACATTCAAATAAGAATGAATTATTTTTTATTTAAAAAAGAGTATTTTTCATTTGTTAATATCATTTTTAAGAAATTTTGATTTTATCCTAAAAAATATTCTTTAAAATAATGAAAATGAATATTGAATATTATTTAAGTTTCTTGTACATTTATGTAGGTTGAATCATAATACTTATTAGGTACTATTTGATATGTTCACTTATTTTATAATTATACTTTAAATTTATTAGTTTCAAAGATCTTAGATTCAATATGTCTGATACTTTATTTTTTTTAAGCCGCTTCATTTAAGGCCATGAGAACAGTGAGGTCTATAGTGCATACATTCTTGTTAAATATATATTGTACATGTTTGGACATATGACTTGACCTTAAGCTCGATCCAATTAACAGCCTGAGTCGTCAGAAAGGAAATGTATATGCTCGTGCTCATAACTACACTCGTGAAAAGAACCCACTTACGCCCATGACCTATAAACGTATTTTCTTTTAATTTTATAGCCCTCTAACACACTGTGATATGTATACCTTATATAATTAACACATGTACATGTAATACTCTATAAACACATAGGCCTCATGAAAGAGCCACACATTTTCACATAATTCTCTTACTTCTCTCTAGTTTATCTCTTTGTAAATCAGATCAATCCCAATATTTTGACGTCTATCATAGGCATATTAGAAGGCCGAGCCTTGGCTTATAACCCCATACTCATAAGGATTCATCCCGAATTTTGAGAGAGGTTTAAATAGACAAAACACATTTTCCACTTACCTTAAAATCATTATCATCATGGTAGGAAAGCGAGTTGAGAGACAACTCAAAATAGTGGTTTTATAACAGTTTGATTGGTCCAACTAGAAACATGATTGACACTACAATAGGTGGTGCTCTTATGGGGAAATCTATTGATGAAGCCTATGACTCATTAGAGGAAATGGCTTCCAACAGTAACTAGTGGCCATCAGAGAGGATGGTACCTAAGAGAGCAACTGGAATTTAGGAGATTGATGCTATGTCCGCTTTAACTACTCAAGTGTCAACTTTGGCTAAGAAGATTGATACTCTAGGTGTCCATTCTATTCAGAGTCCTTTTGTTGCATGTAAAATTTGTGATGGAAACCATGCTAGTGAGATATGTCCTCACAACTCTGAATCTGTTAATTTTGTTGCCAGTTACAATAGGCATTAAAAAAACCTTTATGTCAACACTAACAATCCTAGTTAGAAGAATCATCTAATTTTTCTTGGAATAACCATCAAGGCCCGTCATCTTCTACGAAGCCTATATATCGTCCGGGTTTTCACAATCAATCTCCACCATAAGAGAAGAAGCCATCACTGGAAGATATGTTTGCTCAATACATGGCTAAGAATAAGACTATTCTTCATAATCAAATGGCATTTATCAATTGGGTCAACTTGCTACTACTATCAAAAACCGCCCTAAAGGAGCTTTTCCTAGTGATATTGAAAAAAATCCAAAGAGGGAAGGAAAAGAGCATTGTAAGGTAGTCACACTTAGAAGTGGAAAAGAGTTTAAAGAAATGCAAAAGCCTATTTGTCCTCCAACTCCTATTGTTGAAGCTATTAGTCCAGAAAAAAAAGATCATAGGGAAGAAAGAGCTGAAGAGAATGAAGTAACATAAAAGTTGATGATAAAGCATGGTTTAGATAGTCCCAAGCCTTACACTCCACCAATTATGTTTCCTCAGCACTCCTATAAGCAAAAGCTTGATAAGAAATTCTATAATTTTCTTGAGATATTTAAAAAGCTTCACATTAACATTCCTTTTGCTAATGCTTTGGAGCAAATGCCTAGCTATGTCAAATTTATGAAGGATATCTTGTCTAAGAAGAAGAGGTTAGGTGATTTCGAGATAGTTGCTCATACAGAGGAGTGTACCATCATTATTCAAAAAATGCTATTGCCTAAACTTAAAGATCCAGGAAGTTTCACCATTCCTTCTACTGTTGGTGAGAAATTCTTTGGTAGAGCTCTGTGTGATTTGGGTGCCAGCATTAATTTGATACCATTTTCCAACTATCAAATACTTGGATTAAGATAAGCAAACCCGTCCACTGTCACTCTTTAGCTTACAGATAGGTCTTTGAAGCACCTAAGAGGCATTATAGAGGATGTGCTTGTGAAGGTAGACAAGTTTAACTTTCCTACAAATTTCATAATTTTTAATATGAAGAAAGACAAAGAGGTCCTTATTATTCTCAGGAAGCAATATTTAGCGACAAGTAGGACATTGATTGATGTTCAGAAAAAGGGAGCACACCATGAGAGTTCAAGACCAAGAGGTAACTTTCAATGTTTTTAATGCTATGAAATTTTTGGGTGAATCTGATGATTGTTTTAGAGTTGATTTGGTGAATGAGTTAGTTGAAAATAGGTTCAAGAAAAACTTTACTACTGATTCTTTGGAAGTTTCTCTTGTAAAGGCTAATGTTATTGATATCCTAGAATCTCTTGAGTATCTTTAGCTATTTGAAGCATCTCCATAACTCTATACTTCTCAAACTAAATTTGATCCATAACAGGTTATGACACCTTCTAAATCTACTCATTTGAAGCCATCTATGGAAAAATAAAAATCATTAGAGCTTAAGCCATTACCTAACCATCTACGGTATACTTATTTGGGTGATATGTCTACTTTGCCAGTGATTATTTCATATTCTCTAGATGACGATAAAGAAAACAAGTTGTTAAGAGTGTTGAGAAATTACAAGACAACTTTGGGGTGGTCTATAGCTGATATTAAACGGATAAGCCCTTCATTATGCATACACAAAATCTTGTTTAAGGAAGATTGCAAGCCTACTATTGAGCGTCAATGTCGTTTGAATCCAATCATGAAGGATGTAGTGAAAGGCAAAATTATTAAGTGGTTAGATGTAGGAATTATCTATCCCATTTTAGATATCTCTTGGGTTAGCCTAATTCATTATGTGCCGAAGAAAGGAGAAATTACGGTGGAGGCTAATAGCAACAGTGAGCTTATTTCCACAAGAAAAGTGACAGATTGGAGTGTCTGTATGGATTATCGAAAGCTGAACAAGGCTACTTGTAAGGATCATTTCCCTCTTCCATTCATTGATCATATGCTTGATATATTGGCTGGACATTCGTTCTATTGTTTCTTGGATGGGTATTCTAGACACAACCAAATTTCTATAGCTCTTGAGGATCAAGAGAAGACCACTTTAACTTGTCCATATGGAACTTTCGCTTTTCGGAGAATGCCTTTTGGCCTTTGCAATGCCCCAACTACTTTTAAAGGTGTATGATGGCTATCTTTAAAAACATGGTAGAGAATTTCATTGAGGTAATTATGGAAGACTTCTCAGTTTTTAGTGATTCATTTGATATGTGTTTGCATAACTTATCTTTGGTTCTACAAAGATGTGAAGATACAAACTTGGTGTTAAATTGGGAAAAGTTCCATTTCATGGTACAAGAAGGTGTTATGCTTTTTGGGTGTTGAAAGAGAAGTTGATCATTGCTCCCATCATTATTGCACCAGATTGGAGTCTACCTTTTAAGCTTATGTGTGATGATAATGATTTTGCAGTTAGAGCTATTTTGGGTCAACACAAAGAGAGAGTTTTACATGCCATCTATTATGCTAGAAAGACTTTGACCAATGCTCAGCTTAATTATGCTTCCACAAAAAAGGAGTTACTTGTTGTTGTATATGCTTTTGAAAAGTTCTGCTTCTATCTAATTGGTACTAAGGTGATATTTTACACTAATCATTCTGCCATAAAATATCTTATTGCTAAGAAGGTTGCAAAGGCGAGATTGATTAGATAGGTACTCCTTTTGCAAGAATTTGATTTGGAGATCAAGGATAAGAATGGAACCGAGAATCAAGTGGCACATCATCTATCTAGACTAGAGAACAATGATGTTGTCATAAACAAGACCATCATTGGTGAGACTTTTCCAAATGAGCAACTATTTTCCTTTCATCACAAAAGTGTGCCATGGTATGCTGATTATGTTAATTATATTGTGAGCAATGTGCTTCCACCTTATTTATCTTTCTAGTAGAAGAATAAATTCTTACATAATGTCAAATACTATGTATGGGATAAGCCTTTTTGTTTAAGCAATGTATAGATAAAATTATTAGAAGGTGTGTTCTCTAGGAAGAAATTGAAGACATACTTAGGATTTGTCATTCGTCAGCCTGTGGGGGTCATTTTGGAGGAGAAAGAACAACGGCTAAGGTTCTTCAATTAGGTTTTAATGGAAAAATCTATTTAAAGATGCACATTTCTTTGTCTCACGTTGTAATAGGTGCCAAAGAGTTGGCAACATTTCAAAAAGACACAAGATGCCTACCAACAACATTCTTGAGGTGGAAATATTTGATGTTTGAGGTATTTATTTCATGGGACCTTTTATCTCTTCCTACAACAACCTCTACATTCTTGTTACTATGGATTATGTTTCTAATTGGGTGGAAACAATTTCCCTTCTTACCAATGACTCCAAGGTGGTGTTGAATTTCTTAAAGAAAAACATTTTTACTTATTTTGGCATCCCAAGGGCAATGATTAGTAATAGAGCAACTCATTTTTGCAATAAATATTTTGAAGCACTCCTTGCCAAATATGGGGTCACTCACAAGATCGTAATTGCTTACCATCCTCAAACAAGTGGGCAAGTTGAGATTTTAAATAGAAAGGTGAAGAGGATCCTTGAGAAGACAGTAAATCCTTTTAGGAAGGATTGGTCTAAGAGGTTAGAGGATGCACTTTGGGCATACCGAACAACATATAAGACACCCATTAGGATGTCTCTATATCGATTAGTTTTTTGGGAAAGCTTATCATCTCCTAGTTGAACAAGAGAACAATGCTTATTGGGCAATCAAGAATGTGAATTTTGACTTGAGAACCACAGGCGAAAAGCATCTTCTACAACTCAATGAGATGGATGAGTTCAGTCTACAAGCATATGAAATTGTTAAGATTTATAAGGAGAAGATGAAAAGATGGCATGGCAACAAGATTTTGCATCAGCACTTTGAACCAAGATAGAAAGTTTTGCTCTTCAATTCTCGATTAAAGTTCTTCCCAGAAAACTCAAATTTCGATGGTCAGTTCCTTTCACTATTACCAAAGTGCACCCATATGGAGCTATTGATATTAAGGAGAAGAATCACAAAGTACTTTCCAAGTGAATGGGAAAAGACTCAAACATTATTGGGGAGGTGACATTGATCGTTAAAAGTCCACCATTGTGTTATTTGACCCTACCTAAAGCAGAGAAATAGGAAGTCAAGCTGATGACTCTAAATCAAGCGCTTCTTAGGAGGAAACCTAGGTATTTTATTTTTTATTTATTTTACTTAGTTACACATGTATTAGTCTTAATATTTCTTTATTTTGTTATTTTTTTTGGTAGGTGCAAATTGGAGAAAGTGAAGTTGTTTTTGGATTTCAATCTTACAAGCCAACACACCAATGAGAGAAGTTTCTTTTAACCCATCTCCTTTATTCTTTAATTTTCACACATTGAGGACAATGTACATATTAAGTTTAGGGGTGGAGAGATTGAACTTATTTGAATTATTTGTTTGGTATTGTTGCTTGCATGGCTTTGTTTGTTTCGTTGATTGAAACTTGAGGATATATTGTGCTTTTCGTGGTGATTTATTTTATTTCTTTGGTTGGATTGATACATAGCTCTTGGAAAAATGTGAATATTGTCTAAGTTTGTGTGTAATCTTTGAGTAAGTTTCATTTTGACAAGAATGTGTCTAGTTATGAGCACTATTCTTGATCTTTGAGTTGTTATGCTAATTAGAGAAGGTTTGTATGAATATGCAATTCTATTGATCTCTTTTGGTTTCACATTTAGAATTGTTTTGATTTTCTTTTAAGGTAAAATCCTAGACAACACTTAGCTAAGGAAATGATTTAGGCTATATTTGGATCGTTTGAGCCATTCTATCAAACCTTATATGCTTTATTCATAGTATACCACGTTTGAGAATTTATGTTGACTTTTATTTGTCACGCACATATTAGCCTAGTTAAAAAAAATCAAAAATAGATTGTAGCATGAGAAGTTAAATACCAACTTTGGAAGTGTTCATTGAGATGTTATAAGGTGCCTTGTTATGATCCTACAATGATAAATATGTTTTGGAAAAATTTGAGCCAAATAGTGTCCTTTATCCTACCTTTACCTAAGCAATACATTACAAGCTTAATAAAGTCCTATTGATCTATAGTTTTGTGTTTGCATAAACTCATCCGGATTGCATGTGATGAATTATGAAAAGACTTTACACACACACAAGAAAATTCAATGTGAAAATGTGGCATACTCTTGAATTACTTTCAATGCTTAGATAAAGTTTTTGTATTTCTTTGAGTTATGTTAATAATATGACCATTAAGAAATGTTTTGAAAACCACTATTTTGAGTGCATATATGGGTCCAACTAGAAACATGATTGACACTACAATAGGTGGAAAATGTGTGGAAAATGAGGAGGCAGTGGCAACATAAGACAACATCTTGCCAACTCGTGATGAGACTAGAATAGAAATCGATCCCCATTATGAGCTGGCTCATCAACTTCTTGAACTAAGGAGGGAACTCAAAGAGACTAGGTAAGAAAATAGGACATTACGGTCACAATCGGGTATGAGAAGCTTTGAAGGTTGAACTGCTAACCTGGTTGGTGGAAACAGGCTAGATCGTGTTACTTATGAGCCACGTAGGTTGAGTACAAGGCTGAAAGTGACCTTCTTTCCAATTCGGTAGGACCTGGTGACGAGCAGTGGTTGTAGGAAAGAAAAACTTAGGAAGCACAGTTTCAAGCATTAGATAAAGCTAACAGAAAGTAAGACCAGGCCCTTGAAAAAGGCCAATGAAAAGCAAGAAAAGGGTAACACACCCTATGATATGGATAAGGACTGTGAACAATTATGTCTCCCTTTTTTTCAATGAGATAGAGAATGACAAGCCATCAACCAAGTTCAGTGCTCTCAAGTGCCCGAACTATCAAGGGACTAAAGACCCAGTTACTCATGTACAACACTTCAAGATGGACATGGCCCTTGTGAGCCTCATGCAAGGAAAAAGAGACATCATGGTGTGTAAACTATTCACTTCCACCCTCTGTGATGGCGTCTAAAAGTGGTTCAATAACCTAGCACCTAGTAATATCATCTCATTTTCATAGTTTTTCAAGTTGTTTATCACCAATTATGCCCTCAACAAACCACTAAGGAAAGAGTCACACCACTTCTTCTCAACTATTCAGAGAAGAGTTAAGTCTATTAAAGAATATATGAAAAGATTTAGAGAAGAAAAGCTAGATATCTCTATGCCTAAGCTCTATTGCGATATAATCCTTTGAGTGGGGTCTCCTAAAGGATTCTGACCAATTCGTAGAACTAACCAAGATGGTCCCTTATAGCTTGGAAGAAGCATATGGAGAGGTAGGGAAGTTCATCAATCTCGAAAGAGAGATGGGTCTGGTTAAGAGTGGCTAGGAAACTATGAAAGTTGCACTAGAAAAGGAAAAAAGAAATATGAGTCCTGACAGGGCCAACTAAGATAGCAGTATCAATAAAAACAAGCATTTCATGCCAAATAAAAGGGATAGTAGCCAATGGTTTGGGAGATTGATGACCTTTCCCAGGGTCCCATGTTCCTAAACCATTGGCTACTATCCCTTTTATTTGGCGTGAAGTGCTTGTTTTTTTTATACTGCTATCTTGGTTGGCCCTGTCAGGACTCATATTTCTTTTTTCCTTTTCTAGTGCAACTTTCGTAGTTTCCTAGCCACTCTTAACCAGACCCAGCTCTCTTTCGAGATTGATGCCCAACTCACTACAACATCATTATGGGTAGGCCATGGATACACAAGATAAATGTGGTACTTTCTACCTTCCACGAAGTCATCAAATTCCTGGTCGATAAGGGTTTGAAGGAAATAAGAGGAAACTAGGAGAAGACCAAGAGTTGCTACAACACCACTATGAAAAAAGGTCACTCCCAAGTAGCAACCACAGTAGGGCCTCTTTCAAAAGAGGTCGGGAGGTAAATGTATAGCACATTCTATAAATTCAAATGAAGTATGAGACCTACCGATGGAAGACAAGAGGGAGAATCACTTGTTAAAGTTGAGTACAAATTTAATAACTAAGATAGAGGTACAACTATCTCGATTCCTACAAGTGAACTCCAATGTCTTCGCATAAACCCCTATAAACATGCCCGATATTGACTCAAAAATCATAACCCGTAGGTTAAATGTTGATCCAAAGGTTAGACCTGTCCAACAAAAAAAGAGGAAGTTTCCTAGGGAAAATAATAAGATGATAAAAGGTCAGGTCATCACCCTTATGGAGACAGTTATTATAAGGGAGGTGAACTACTCTACTTGGTTGTCAAATCTAGTGCTAGTAAAAAAGGTGTATGGGTCACACCATATATGTGTGGCCTTTATAGACTTAAACGAGGCATGCCTCAAAGATTGTTTCCCCTTCCTCAATATCGATCAACTAGTTGATATCGTTGTCGGTTTTGGATTATATTTTGGTTACCATCGTATCAGAATGCACCCGAATGATGAGGAGAAAACATCTTTCATCATCGAGGAAGGGACCTTTTTCTATACTAGAATTTCATTTGGATTGAAGAATTCAGGGGCCACATATCAATGCCTCATCAAAAAAATGTCTATCGATCAATTGGGAAAAAACTTAGAAGCATATGTGGACGACATGGTAGTAAAGTTAGCGTAGCCAATAAAACATGTCAAAGACTTAGAGGATATATTTTCCATAATTCGAAGGTATGCCATGAGACTTAATCCTAAGAAATGTGCTTTAGGTATTACTTTAGGAAAATTCTTAGGATACCTTATATATGCCTGAAGGATTAAGGCCAACCTTGACAAGATACAAGCCCTAGTAAGCATGAAGCCTTCTACTAATCTGAAAGGGATTCAACTACTGAACGAACGAATAGTGGCACTAAACATATTAATCTCTAAATACACAAACAAGTATCTTATATTCTTCAAAATTCTAATGAAGAACACATCAATTTTTGGGATGAGGATTGTGATAGAGCCTTTGAAGAAATCAAATAATACTTGAGCAAACCTTATATCCTGGTCAACCCTCTCCAAGAAAAAAACATTTTACTTGTATTTGGTCGTGGCCCCCCAGACTTACAATGTTGTGCTCATAGTCAAAAGAAACAAAGTCCAACACCCCATATACTACATTAGCCAAATCCCAACAATAGACAAGTTGGACTTTCCCCTAAAAGTTAGTGCACTGAAGCTCAGACATTATTTTAGCTCACACACAGTGGTAGTACTCACCCCTCAACCACTTAAGAGATACTGATAAGGCCAAAGATCGTAGGGAGATTCAAATAACTCGCCATAGAGTTGGGAGAGTATGATATCAAGTACATGGTTAGAATCACCATCAAGGGACAAGCAATGGGTGAGTTTAGTGAGACATCATAAGTCATCGGTGATGAGGCACAAGAAGAGGTATATTGCGTGGATCAAAAAGAGAAGCCTACCTAGTAGGTATTCGTTGATGGTACGCACAACTTCATTGGCACTAGGCTAGGGATGGTCATAGTTGATCATGATGAAAATTGTTTTGAGTTTTCCATCTGGTTGGATTTCCAAGAAACTAATAACATTGTAGAGTATAAGGTGGCTATATTTGGAGCCATGACATCAAAAAAGCTCAAAGTTGATAAAATCACCTTGTATAGTGACTCGTGACTAGTGGTTAGCTAGTACTTAGGGACATTCAAGGCTAAGGATAGCAAGATGAGGAAATATCTAGAGAGGTTAAGAAAGGAATGCTCAAAATTTTCTAACTTTGAGATTAAGCAAATAGCTAGGAATGAGAACGGTCATGCCAATGAATTATGAAGAAGAGTGATGTTTGAAGCCTATGAAGAAGAGTGTGGTACTCATTCAGGTGGAAGGAGACTATCCCAATGAATTATGAGGTAAGGGTATTATTGGCCCACTATGCCAACAGATTGCATAAGGTACATCCAAGAGTGCGATAAGTGTCAAAGGTTTACCCCATTGTCACACTCACCTCCAATCACTATGATGGGGGGTAGTTAGCCCTATGTCACGACCTTAAATTTCAAGTATCGATCGTGCGGAACTTAGCACTATCCGTTGCACTAAGCCTGTCTTTGAATCTGAATGAAACTCCAAAGAGAATAGAAAGAGTTTGCAAAGAATGCTTTGTATTCCTATAGAGAGAGTTTATGTTACAAATGCTAAGAATTCCCAAGGATTTCCTAGATAGTTTAGAGTTTCCAAGATGACTCCAAATGAAGACCAATAGGTCTATTTATAGTGTGGCTTCTAAGCTTAAGAATATGCCACCACTTTCTAGATAGTTCTAAGCCTAGAATATACAAGAGTGTTCTAGGTCTATGTACAATGTGCCACAAGGCTCTAGGACCTTCTAGCCAACTCTAGAGTCTTCTAAGTTTCTCTAGCTCCTTCATGCACGTTCCGGGATGTTCCATAAGCTTCCAACGGCTTCTACATCCTTCCCGAACCATTCGGCACGTTCTAGAACATTCCAGCCCATTCTAGCACCCTCTAGCGTGCTCTAGAACATTCTAGGGTCTTCAAGCTTGAGTTGAGTCCGTCCAACTCTAGCCCTTTCTAGACTTCTCTAGGAAACTCTAGAACTTTCCATGTAGAATAGTCTAGATCCTTTAGGCAACCACCATTTATTTTGGATTTTTAGGGACATTTCGTGCGGGACGTGACACCCTCCCCCACTCAAGTTCGTGACGCCCTCGTCGCACCTTCAAGCTGAAACCTCTCTATGGAATCTTTGAATTTCCATAAAGACTCCTAGAGTTCCCAACTTGTCTCTACATTTGGGGCATCTTTCCATTTGACCAAGTATTCCTTATAACTTGGTACGCCCCTTCGTCGGATCAAGCGGTCCGCCAAAATTGAGTCCATTTCTTTGTCGAAGGAGGTTACTATTACGGTAGATGCACTCTTGGATTCTCCCTGCCTTTTGTCTTCCTCGTCTCCATGGTAAGGTTTTAGCATGCTTACATGAAAAACGGGATATATTTTAAGCTTCGGTGGGAGTTGTAGCTTATAAGACACCTTACCGACTCGCTTAAGGATAAGAAATGGCCCTTCATACTTCCGCACCAACCCCTTATGAACCTTCCATAAGGACTTGAATTGTTGGGGCAATAGTTTGGCAAGGACCAAATCGCCTTCCTAAAATTCCACCAACCTCCGTTTCTTATCAGCCCATTTCTTCATCTTCTTCAATGCCTTGTTCAGATAGGCTCAGGAAAACTCCACTTGTTCATGCCACGCCTTGGAAAAATTGAAGGTAGCAGGGCTCTTCCCTTCATAACTCGTGGCCAAGGCATGGGGAGTCAAGGGTTGCTGCCCCACGACGATCTCAAAGGGACTCTTTGCGATGGACTCGCTTCTCTGCAGATTATATGAAAATTGGACTACATCCAACAACTTTGCCCAATCCCATTGATTAGTACTCACAAAGTTCCTAAGATACAACTCCAACAATGCATTGGAACGTTCCATTTGTTCATCACTTTGGGGATGAAAACTGGTAGAGAAATTCAAGTCTGATCCCAAGAGCTTGAATAGTTCCGTCCAAAATTTCCCCGTGAATCGTGGGTCTCGGTCACTCACGATATTAGACGGGATTCCCCAATGCTTCACAACATTCTTGAGGAACAAACGTGCCATCTCATCTGCAGTGTAGTCCGTTGAGGCAGGTATGAATGTTGCGTATTTTCTGAAGTAGTCGACGACGACAATAATACTGCCAAAGCCCTCTGATTTTGGCAGGCAAGTGATAAAATCCATAGAGACACTCACCCATGGTCTCTCTGGAATGGGCAGCGGCTCTAGCAAACCTCTAGGTGCATACTGCTCTATCTTGTCCTGTTGGCATACAAGACAAGTCCTCACATAGGCTTCCACATCATCCCGTAGTTGAGGCCAGTAGTAGATTGACTTGATCAGGGCAAGGGTGCACCTCATTCCTAGGTGTCTAGCCCATAACGAATCATGGAACTCCTTGATAAGCTCTTTTCTTAAGCTCCCCCACTTCGGTACAAAGAGGCAATTCTACTTGGCATAGAGTAGTCCGTCACTCAACCAAAATCGCCTTGTCTTTCCTTCCTTGATGAGGGCAAGGAGGTTTTGAGCAAGGGCATCATGTTCTAACCCTTCTTTGATCCTTTTCAGTAAAGGACTACTTGGTCTACTCAAGGCTGCTAGCTCCGTCTTTCCACTTGGCGGGTCAACCACCACGCTTCTATTGCGCGCCTCTGATTTTTCCACCTGATCAGGGCTCATTATTGATGGTCTTGTGTCGAGCTCCAACTTGACTTCATGGTCCACCTCCCTCCTTGGAGGTAACTGATAACTGTATTTTATAGAGTTTTTTTAATCGATTTTATTAATGATAATTGCTACATTCTTTACATTTTTGTTTAATTTTAATTAAATAAATTAATATTTACCTTTTATGTGTTAAGAAATACATTTTTAATAAAATTAAATAATTTATATCGAAAATATACTTAATTTCATATTTATGTCCACAAATATAATTCAAATAATATAGTTCTTAATTACAATTTATAAAAATTGAAAATATAATTTAAATTGAATTTGTACTTAATTATAATTATTAAAAGTTTAAAAAATTAATTTAAAATTAGAAAAGGGCTTAACTGTAATTTAAGAAAGTTCAAAATGTAATTTGAAATATATTTGTGGGTCAAAATACAATTAAGGAAAGTTTTAAATTCTGCGCAGGTGAGAAGAAGCCACGCGCCATAATGCAAGCACGCAATGCGGACCGTCCGATCAGAAAAAAAAACGGCCAGATGCGCGCGTTACAAGCACACCCGACCAACGCGAGTGGGTGCAGAATTCCTCTTCACGCGGCTCGGTGCCCGAGTGGGGCCCACCTGCCACGCAGGCCGGCGTGCAGGGTGGGACCCACGTGTCTGCTACGCGTCTGCCAAAGGTTGTAATCTCGTGTGGCTAAACCACGTGCAATTGTTCCCTCCAACCTTTTAAAGTATGCCACGTGTCCAACGTTCCCCTTGCACGAATCAGGAGCGGACGCGTGGTACGTTTCGGGGAATGCAAAAGTGCCGAATCTCGCACCCGTTCCAGCTGTTGTCATCCACGTTTGGCGTGCCATTTTCCCGTGCGCCGTTCCTGCGTACAGCTGGTTTGTTCACCCAATGATATGCTACCACGTGGCCTTAGTAAATCTTGCAGTGAATCAGATTCTGACACGTGGCACGCAGATTGAATTTAAAATATCAGAAACGGTGCCCTCTGTTTCATCTTGCACGTGTGTATTAAAATACGAAATTCTATTTTCGCATGGACGCAGATTTAAAGGAAAATGTTGGGTTTTGTTTTCGATATAAATGTTTTACGCGTGTAAAAAAATGTATTATTTTAGATGTATTTTTTAGCTATAAATAGGTGATATTATGATAGAGTTAAAGAGTTTTTTTTGGTTTAGAATTTTTGTGGTATTAGGGGTTGGACTCCAGAACACGCAGAAGCCATTTTTTGGCTTTTTATTGTGTTTTGCGTGTGCCAAATATTTCGTTTCGTGATGTTTTAATTTTCTGTGTTCTTCATCTTAATTTCCTAGTTGTAATTTTTATTTTAAATTAATGAAGTAATTTAATTTTTCTAGGGTTGCATTTGATCTAAATTTATGAAGATTTGATTTTAATTAATTTTTTGAGAGATTTATAAGACGTTCGATTTGTTCATTCTATCTTGTGCTTAGTGCTTTTTGATTATTTACGAATTTTATCAAAACGATCCGTGGCACATAAATAAACTTGGAAGAGGCATTTGTGTGTGTATTGCTCGTAAATAGAATGACATGTATGATGAAGGATAGGAATATACCCTAATTGTATGTCTGGCCATTTGAAAAAGAATGTAATGAATCTTGGTGAATTTAATTCTCATAGAGATATAGTGAATTAATTTAAAGAGGTGTGTTTATACGGAGCTCGGAAGAGATGTATGGATAAAAATAGAAGTTTTCGGTTGACAAATTAAATGTACTAGAAAATATAAATCAAGAGAAAATAACACGATTAGAGTGGAATAATTTGGTGAAAAATTGCAATCCTAGAGTTCTCTTATTTTCTTGTTACCTTTTTCTTAATCAACGATTGTTTTGGATAAAATTAGAGAGATACAATTTTAGTAATCAACAAACTATAGTACAAATCTCCGTGGGAACGATACTCTACTTACAAATCTTTATTACTTGTGACCGTGTATACTTGCACGATTTTCTGTGTGTTGTAAAACACACAACAAGTTTTTGGCGCCGTTGCCGGGGATTTGTTTTACTATTTTCATTGTTGATATTAATACCAATCAATCTGATTTTAATTAAAAAAAACAAAATTATTTTTGCGTGTTTAATTTATTTTTCAATTTTCTCGTGGGTTGAGATTTTGTTTGACACACAAATCTTACCTCACAAAAAGAAAAATAATTTTTTTTCTTATTGTTTGTTGTTTTTTTATTTTCCAATTTTCTCGTGGGTTGAGATTTTGTTTGACACACAAATCTTAATTCACAAAAGAAAAAAAATAAAAAAATAAAAAAGTTTTTATGGTTATTGTTTCTTAATTTATTTTTCAATTTTCTCGTAAGTTGAGATTTTGTTTGACACACAAATCTTAACTTATAAAAAGAAAAACAAATTGAGAAGTCAAGCTGAAGACTATAAATCAAGCGCTTCTTGGGAGGCAAGCCATGTGTTTTATTTTATTTTTTTTATTTTCGCATGTATTTGATTTTTTTTATCATGTTGTTATTTTATTTATTTCTTTTTCGTAGGCGCAATTTGGAGGAAGTGAAGCCATTTTGGGATTAACCATTCAAACCAAACCAGGAAGTTTCTTTAAACCCAACTCATATGTTCAACTCTAACACATTGAGGACAATATGTATATTAAGTTTGGGGGTGTTAAATATATTGAACTTAATTGAAATACTTTCTAGATGTTCCTGCTCGTGAATATTTTTTTGTTTGGTTAATTGAAGATATTTTGCTATGAATAGTGATTAATTTTTATTTCATCTGTTTAAATGGTGCATGCCTCTTTGAAAAATTTGAATGTTGTCTAAGTGATGAATAATTTTTACGTATGTTTCATTTTTACAAGAATAAATATTCATGAGCACTAGTCTTGACTTTTGAATTGCTATGCTAATTTAGAGAATGTTTATGTGAGTATGGAATTGGATTGATTTTTGTGGTGTTACAGTTCTTAGAATTTGTTTGATTTTCTCTCGAGGCGAAATTATAGATAACATTTAACTAAGAAAATGATTTAGGGCATCTTTGGATCGTTTGAGCCTTTCTATCTACCTTCACATACATTAACCATAGTATACCCCTTTTGAGCTTCAAAGTTTATATATATATATTTATCTCATTTCAAAAGCCTACCTTAAATATATATATATATATATGTGTGTGTGTGTGTGTGTGTGGATATATCTATTTTTCCTATCTCACTAACATTTACAGTTGTTAGTAAATAATTAAAGATATATCATGAAAAAAAAGAGGTTACTAAAAAAAAGAAAAAAATAGCAGAAAAGAAGAAAACAAAAAAAAAGAGATTCTGAAAAGAAAAAGAAAAAAAAAAACAGTTTCGAAAAAAAAAGCAGAAAAAAAAGATGATGGTATGTGATGATAAATCCCAAATTGGGAAGTATTTATTGTGATGATAGAAGATTACTTGTTTCAATCCTAAAATGATGTGTTTAGGAAATTTTGTGCTAAATATTATCTTTTATCCTACCTTCACCTAAGCCATACATTACAAGCTTAATAAAGTCCTATTGATTTTGTGTTTTGTTTTTGTCTACATTAGTGGAGAGAGAAATGAAAAATAAACTTATGAGATTTGTGATTTCATGAAAATTTGTTTGATTTTATATTTGTATAAACTGATCCGGATTTCATGCGATGAAATATGAAAAGACTTACACACACACACTAAAATTTATTGTGAAAATGTAATATATTTTTAAATTAATTTTGATACTTAGATAAAATTCTTTTATTTCTTTGAGTTATGTTATTTGGAATCTTTAAAAAGAAATATTTTGAAAATCACTATTTTAAATGTAGTTATCTTTGTTTTGTTTCCTTACTTTTGCTCGAGGACTAGCAAAAACTTAAGTTTGGGGGTGTTGATAACTGATAACTGTATTTTATATAGTTATTTTCATCGATTTTATTAATGATAATTGCTACGTTCTTTACATTTTTGTTTAATTTTAGTTAAATAAATTAATATTTACCTTTTATGTGCTAAGAAATACATTTTTAATAAAATTAAATAATTTGTATTGAAAATATACTTAATTTCATATTTATGTCCACAAATATAATTTCAAATAATATAGTTCTTAATTACAATTTCTAAAAATCGAAAATATAATTTAAATTGAATTTGGACTTAATTATAATTATTAAAAGTTTAAAAAATTAATTTAAAATTAGCAAAGGGCTTAACTGTAATTTAAGAAAGTTCAAAATGTAATTTGAAATATATTTGTGGGTCAAAATACAATTAAGGAAAGTTTTAAATTCTGCACAGGTGAGAAGAAGCCACGCGCTGTCTGTGCAAGAATGCGCCGTCCGATCAGAAAATAAATGGCCAGATGTGCGCATTACAAGCACACCCGACCAACGCGAATGGGTGCAGAATTCCTCTTCACGCGGCTCGGTGCCCGAGTGGGGCCCACCTGCCGCGCAGGCCGGCGTGCAGGGTGGGACCCATGTGTCTGCTACGCGTCTGCCAAAGGTTGTAATCTCGTGCGGCCAAACCACGTGCAATCGTTCCCTCCAACCATTTAAAGTATGCCACGTGTCCAACGTTCCCCTTGTACGAATCAAGAGCGGACGCGTGGTACGTTTCGGGGAATACAAAAGTGCCGAATCTCGCACCCGTTCCAGCCGTTGTCGTCCACGTTCGGCGTGCCATTTTCCCGTGCACCGTTCCTGCGTACAGCCGGTTTGTTCACCCAATGATATGCTACCACGTGGCCTTAGTAAATCTTGCAGTGAATCAGATTCTGACACGTGGCACGCAGATTGAATTTAAAATATCAGAAACGGAGCCCTCTGTTTCATCTTGCATGCGTGTATTAAAATATGAAATTCTATTTTCGCATGGATGCAGATTTAAAGGAAAATGTTGGGTTTTGTTTTCGATATAAATTTTTTACGCGTGTAAAAAAATGTATTATTTTAGATGTATTTTTTAGTTATAAATAAGTGATATTATGATAGAGTTAAAGAGTTTTTTTTGGTTTAGAATTTTTGTGGTATTAGGGGTTGGACTCCAGAACACGCAGAAGTCATTTTTTGGCTTTTTATTGTGTTCTGCGTGTGCCAAATATTTCGTTTCGTGATGTTTTAATTTTCTGTGTTCTTCATCTTAATTTCCTAGTTGTAATTTTTATTTTAAATTAATGAAGTAATTTAATTTTTCTAGGGTTGCATTTGATATGAATTTATGAAGTTTTGATTTTAATTATTTTTTTGAGAGATTTATAAGACGTTCGATTTGTTCATTCTATCTTGTGCTTAATGCTTTTTGATTATTTACGAATTTTATCAAAACGATCCGTGGCACATAAATAAACTTGGAAGAGGCATTTGTATGTGTATTGCTCGTAAATAGAATGACATGTATGATGAAGGATAGGAATATACCCTAATTGTATGTGTGGCCATTTGAAAACTTTGAACGTAATGAATCTTGGTGAATTTAATTCTCATAGAGATATAGTGAATTAATTTAACGAGGTGTGTTTATACGGAGCTCGGAAGAGATGTATGAATAAAAATAGAAGTTTTCGGTTGACAAATTAAATGTGCTAGAAAATATAAATCAAGAGAAAATAACACGATTAGAGTGGAATAATTTGGTGAAAAATTGCAATCCTAGAGTTCTCTTATTTTCTTGTTACCTTTTTCTTAATCAACAATTGTTTTGGATAAAATTAGAGAGATACAATTTTAGTAATCAACAAACTATAGTACAAATCTCCGTGGGAACAATACTCTACTTACAAATCTTTATTACTTGTGACCGTGTATACTTGCATGATTTTCTGTGTGTTGTAAAACACCCCATGGGATTCTTCTAGGATAGCTTGCACTTCCGTTGGCAAGCTTGGCTTTGGTGACGCCTCAAACATCACCTCATGGGACTTATCTGAGACAACTTGCACTTCCGTCAGCAAGCTTGGCTTTGGTGGCTCCTCCTCGTTGTACTCTTTTGAGATGGTGAGGTAACTCTCTTCGTCCCTCTTCAATCCTCTTTTGAATTGAAGTGTTGAGAGAGCTTGGGTAGTACGTTTGGTGGTCCTATCTGTCGGTACCACGCAAGCCTTCGAACCATCCATAATACACATAGAGTTTGAGCATAGTACCAAGAAAGCTCTAACTTGGTCCAAGAATTCCATGTCGAATACCATCGGGTAGTCATCTATAGGCGCTACAGATAAGTCCACTTGGCCAGTCCAAGCACCAAGACTAACCTTAACTCCTCGAGCGACTCCATGTAATGGCAGTGCTGTTGAGTTAACTGATTTGAGAGAACCCCTTCCATTGATAACCTTCAGGCCAAGTCTCTTTGCTTCTTCCACTGAAACAAAGTTGTGAGATGCACCTGTGTCGAGCAATGCTTTGGCAACCTTCCCATTGATGGTGGCATCCACGTACATCAAACTTTTAGGGGTCTTTAGGGTGCTCTGCATTGTACCAAGTAGGCGCAAAGAACCCATCTTTGCACCTTCGTCCGATTCGCTTCCATCTTGGTCATGAGTGGAAGCAACTAAGGCACTCAAGGCCTTACTTTTTGGACATTCTCGTGCCCATTGCGGTCCGTCGCAAATGAAGCACATCACACGGGGCTTTGAGGCACCACGATCCTCCTTTTCCTTCCCCTTGTCCCGTGGTTTGAATGAGGAGCTGTCTTTATTATTCCTTGGTCCCTGACTTTTACCGTGGCTTCCCCCACTCTTTCCTCCAACAAACTTCTTATCTGTGGCTTTGGAGCTCTCTTTTTTTATGGAGTAATCAATAAAGCTTTCTACAGTCGCAATGGCCGAAGATAAGTCTTGGACACCACGTCGTTTGAGCTCAAGGTTAGCCCACGATTAGAGCCCATCCATGAACAAGAATATGGCGTCCTTGTCAGATGTGTCAGGAACTTCGAGCAGCAGGGTTGTGAACTCCTTCACGTAATCCCTTATACTACCCGTTTGCTTTAACCGTCGCAGTCGACCTCTTGCTTCCTCTTCAGCATTTACGGGGAAGAACTGCATTTTGAACTCCCTTTTGAAATCTTCAAAGGTTTCATTCGTGCAAACCCCTCATTACACATCTCCATGCCTCCATCTCCACCATAACATAGCAGTGTCGGAAAAATACATGGCAGTAGTTCAGATCATGCTGGCATGGTCCGTTATGCCAGTAGCCTCAAAGTATTGTTCCATCCCCCACAGGAAGTTCTCCAATTCCCTAGCATTCCTAACACCATTGAAGGTCTTACGCTTGGGAACATCCACCCTCTTAGCCTCAATGACTGTGGTTGTGCTAGTTCCCGCAGCCATAGCCCGCTTACACAGAGCTAGATCACCACCCATATCCTCAACTCTAAGCAAGACATTAGCAAGTTCTCTTTGGACAAGATCCCTTACCTTGGCAAGTTCTGCTTTTAACCCATCAATCTCTTGCCTTAACCCACCGTCTAGCTCGTTAAGGGACATCTTAACCGCTGCATGGATCTCCACATCCTCGGGCTCTAAGCTATTGCAACGCTCCTCTAAGTTGTCCACCCGATCAAACAGCTCCCTTAAGTTGTCCTATGCACTCCCCACTCGTGCTTCTAAGCTAGATAGTATGTATTTCGACTTGGCTCGAGATTCATTTGATGGTTTCTGGGTTTCCTCACGCCCACGTTCCAAAGGTGGAACATCAACGCTTGGTGTAGATAGAGCAATGTTCCTCATTATGCCAAAGGAAGAAATGCTTCAACCGAAAGCTCTGATACCAACTGTCACGACCTTAAATTTCAAGTATCGATCGTGCGGCACTTAGCACCGTCCGTTACACTAAGCCTGCCTTTGAATCCGAATGAAACTCCAAAGAGAATAGAAAGAGTTTGCAAAGAATGCTTTGTATTGATCTAGAGAGAGTTTATGTTACAAATGCTAAGAATTCCCAAGGATTTCCCAGATAGTTGAGAGTTTCCAAGATGACTCCAAATGAAGACCAATAGGCCTATTTAAAGTGTGGCTTCTAAGGTTAAGAATATGCCACCACTTTCTAGATAATTCTAAGCCTAGAATATACAAGAGTGTTCTAGGTCTATGTACAATGTGCCACAAGGCTCTAGGACCTTCTAGCCAACTCTAGAGTGTTCTAAGTTTCTCTAGCTCCTTCATGCACGTTCTGGGATGTTTCGTAAGCTTCCAACGGCTTCTACATCCTTCCCGAACCATTCGGCACATTCTAGAACATTCCAGCCTATTCTAACACCCTCCAGCGTGCTCTAGAACATTCTAGGGTCTTCAAGCTTGAGTTGAGTCCGTCCAACTCTAGCCCTTTCTAGACTTCTCTAAGCAACTCTAGAACTTTCCATGTAGAATAGTCTAGATCCTTTAGGCAACCACCATTTATTTTGGATTTTTAGGGACATTTCATGCGGGACGTGACACCTAGCTGTTCTACAAATGGGAACTCGATATAGTATAACCTCTATCCCAAGATAGGGGCCAAAAGAAGTTTTTATTAGTGGCCACTGGTTATTTTTCTAAATGGATTGAGGCAAAACCTCTGGGAAGAATAAGGGAGGAGGAAGTGATTCGATTTATTTGGAAATCTATAATTTGTCACTTCAGCTTGCCCAAGGTACTTATCACCAATAATGGAAGATAGTTTACAGGTCATAACATCAAGGAGTTAGCTGCCAAATACAACATCAAAATGTGTCATTCAATGTCATATTATCCCTAAGCCAATGGTCAATTAGAGTCTTCTAATAAGTTAATAATCAACCTAATAAAGAAAAGATTGGAGGGTGCAAAAGGAAGATTGGTTAAGGAGCTACCTGGGGCATTATCGACTATTAGGACTAGTCCCCAAGGAAGCATTAATGAGACACCTTTATCACTAGTATATGGGACTAAAGTTGTGATACCAACTAAGATTATAGTGCCCACTATGAGATCAACTCTAATAGAGGAGTATAATGGAGTAATCAAACTAACCCTCGTAGAGGAAAAAAGGGATGAGAGCTTGAGGAGGATAACCAAGAAAAAAGGAAAGTATTAGATTATTACAACAAGGCTATGTGTTTCAAAGCTTTCTCCATGGGCGATTGAGTTCTCAAAAGGGATTTCGCTAACAAGAAGTAATGGATGGTTGGCAAGTTGAGCGCAAATTGGGAAGGCCCCTTTCAAATAGTTGAGAGGACACTAGGGAGGCCTACTTATTGAAAAGCATTATAGGAGCTACATATGGCAAGTTGGAATGCCTAACACTTAAAAAAATACCACTTAGGATGTACTATTTACTATTTTCATGTACCATCTCTGTATATATGAAGTAATTTCTTTCAAGAAGTGGCTCTTTCCTCAAATTGAAGCGAGATTTGATCACCTTGGTCATAGACCAGGTAGAACGCTCTCCCCTAAAACTTCATGTCACAAGTTGATCACCTCGGTTAGGATCCCAGTAGAATGTTCTAACACCAAAGCGAGAGTTGATCACCTCAGTCATGAACTAGGTAGAATGCTTTCCCCTACAACTATATATCACGAGTTGATCACCTCGGTTAGGAACCAGGTAGAATGCTCTGGCACCAAAGTAAATTTGATCATCTCGGTCATGGACCAGGTAGAAGGATTTCCTCCAAAACTACATGCCATGTGTTGATCACCTTTGTTAGGAACTAGGTAGAACGCTCTGATACCAAAGTGAGAGTTGATCACCTCGGTCATAGACCAGGTAGAACGCTCTCTTCCAAAGTTGTATATCATGAGTTGATCACCTCGGTCATGAACCAAATAGAATGATTTGACACCAAAGAGAGAGTTAATCACCTTGATCATGGACCAAATAGAGCACTTTCCCCCAAACCTACATGGCGTAAGTTGATCATCTCAATTACAAATCAGGTTAAGCACTCTAACATTTAAGTGAGAGTCAATAAGAACCACTAGTGTATTGCATCATCCAAACCTTACAAGTTCATCCTTTCAAAGAAAATACATTTGAAAAAACAAAACATTTTTATTAAACATTAGTCTCGTGCCACAATCGCATTCTATCAAAACATTTTTATTGATTGAGCTTACAATGCTTGTAAAGTTTATTAATACATAGCCCGACCTCCCAAAGCATTAAAAATTCCTCAAATTCTTGGACACATGGCCAGTGTATAGTCATATGTTTCCTTTACTAAGGGCAACAGCTCGACCTGAATCTTGATAATTTTTTGGTGAACACTGGCCATTGTTTTAGAAGGGGTCAAACTCGGCGAGAGTAGGGAACGTTCCAGTCCCTTAGCAACACTCATCACCTTGAAGAATACACACTTAGATCGCTTCATGTAGAAATTTAACCAATAGGACTCCCTATCCACAAGGTCATCCATCTTAGTCATGGTACTTATCTCTCCAGCTTAAGTTTGGGATAACCGATCCTTGCAAGAAGCAGGCTCACACTTGTTCTCTTCATAAAGAGAGAGCTTATCCTTGAGCCTAGACATCTTGATTTTTAATCTCCCTGCCTCAACCATGAGCCTACCATTCTCTAGTTTTAGGGAATCCATAAGTTCTGAGTAAGAAAGATGTAGAAAGAGTTGGCAACTATTTCAAACAAAAGAGGATGTCTAAATTTTACAAGTTCCCTTACCCTTTTTTTATATAGGAGGATATTAATTGAAGTTTTATGACCCATGTCCCAAAAACATAGAGGTAGGTCAACATCATAAATAAATACTGTAAATTATATAAATACACACTCATACACACAATATAGGTTGTTTGGAAAACAAATTTATTTTCATTAATAATGGAAAGATACAAGAGTGAGCCCGCAATCGCATAATTAGGAATGGTGTTGGGCTTAAAAGATATGGAAGAGATATATAAAGGCTTAGGGCCTACGTGAAAGGAAGGCTCGGGCCAGTGCTAGTATCAAAGGTCCCTAGTCCTACCTTTTTCACCTACCACCTTAAGCCCGTCACAACTCTCACCAGTGTTTGAACCCGAGCCCCCTCCCTCGCCCTCATCATGGGACTGAGTAGGTAGATATTGAAGAATGACAAGGATATCTAAAATATAATAGTAGTACTCACCTAGGTCCCTCTTCTTAGCCTCTTTCTTGAAGGAGTCCATGGCTTGCCTATACCCTATCTCAACTCTCAAGGAAAGCTATTTGGCTACTGTATCAAGCTCACACTTAACCTTTTCCTCTATTTTGGCTAGTCTATTACTATAGGATTCTACCTTAGCCTTGGCCTTTCTTTGGGCCTTATCAAGCTTCACACAGCATCTCAATTTCTTATTTAGCTCGGCAATAGCCTTGGCTAGCTTCTCCTCTTTATCAATAGCCTCACCCTCTCACTTGTTATCCTTTGCTAACAGCACCACGTTTTTTGGCCCAAGTTGAAGCATGGATCTCTTTTTAAAGAATGAGCTCATGCTTTAAACTTTCTACACCTCGAGCCCTATTAAAATCTTAAAGGAGATGCATCTGAAAACAAGCTAAATGACACGAGGTTAAAAAAACAGATAGGTTGACTAAAACATTAGGTACAAAAGGCGACTGATCACAATCTTAGAGCCCACATCCTCACATATGGCATCAAGTTGCCTCTCATGTTCCATGAAAGGTAGATGGCACATATAGTGGTCCAACTTCTCTGGCTCTAGGCGTCAGTATAGTGCCACCCCATCAATGTCATTGGTGAGGTTGTCAATCACACTCTTATCTTTTCTTGAATCCCTAGCAGGTCGAGCAGGTGCTTGTAGACCCAAACTAGGTGGTAAAGATGTGTGCCAATCCAGGTCATTGGTGAGGGCTCAATGACATTCAAAGGCATTGGTCTGAGGATGGGCTCATCAATGGTACCTTCTTTTTTTGGATGAGATGGAGAGGCCATCGTGCCTAAAGGATTTACTCCTTTTCTTCCCTTTGGAGGAGCCCACCCCTTGTGAGGCAGTTGTAGTTTTTTGGGAGCTCACCCCCTATGGAGAAACTTTACTCTTAAGCTATACTAATAGATCATCAAGATTGAACTCCTTGGTATCTACAAAGGGATAGAAGGTGTTAGTTTTAAGGGGGTCAAGTAAAAAAAATGCAAGTCTCAAGGAAAGTTCATCGACATGGTGCACTACTTTGAACCTACCCCCATAGTCTTCGGAAGGGGTCTGGCACTTAGAGGGTGCCCAAAGTTTACGAATTATCCTATAACGAGGCTCCACTAAGCCCCACCTGATCAACCCACACGCAACAAAGAGCAAAGTGTTTAATAATTACCTCTATGGAGTTTTTGTGGGAAGATAGTTCTAAATATCAACTAATTTTTGCTTCACCCATTCACTCAAGGTCTTGATGAAGGAGCCTATATTCTTTATCACAACCTTGGTATCAGCCCAAACACTCCTTATTAGCCTCTTATCACTATCTGGAGCTTCCCATCGACCTGACACGTAGGAAAAATATTCTTTTCAATTCTTCTCATTCATGGAGAGGGCCACATTTATACCCTGGTCCTACTTTACTAACATATAGACCCTCATCGGATCTATAGGATTCAACTTTAACACGTAGGCCCCATTGAACTCGGCCATTTCTAACTCCACCCCTAGCTCTCTGTATATTAGTGTCAAGTAGAGAAACTACCTCCATCTATTAGGTATCAACTTACCCGATGCAAGATAATTCCTAGCCAAGAATTTCCTTATGAAGTGGTACAGAGGAAATCTGACCCACAACCATAAAGCCTTCACGTGGAAGACTATCTACCCAGTTTGAGATGGGTCGCTATCACAAGCCCCCGACATAGGAATCATTATTTGGATTGAGGAGGGAATTTCATAGGTCTTCCTTATCCTCTCATCATCTTGAGGTGACAACCCATTGGTCTTGACCTTGGTTGACCAACCTTTGCTTTGACCTGTGGGATCCTCAGTCTCTTTGTTCCTTGCTTTCTTCCTCCAGGACCTCAGGATTAATATCTGAGTTTGAGGTACATTCAAATTAATAGTAGGTACGGCATATGGATTAGAGGTGGAGGTGGAGGGTTGAGGCTAGGATAGAGCCTCATCGCTCGAGATGCTTGTCTCATTGGAGGACCCTATGTCATCACTTTCTAACTAGCTCGAGTAAGTGGGATATTGTGGGCTCTCTCAAAAGGTCAAGCCTGAGGTGCTTTCTTTGTGCATGGTTTTTATCTACAAAATATCACAAAACATGAAAACCTTAAGGCATGAAAAGTAGAAATTACCTAAGGTTAAGTTTGAAATAAAATGGGTAATGATTCTTTAAACCAACTTTAAAATAAAGTATAAAATTGTTAGACTCGAGAAGATTTTTGCTAAAACCTGATCAAGAAAGCTAGATGCAGAGCTAATTTCTTACCATTGAGCTAAAAATTTCTATAGCTCGAACTGAGATGACTTGGTTTTTCTCTTGTGAAATTTTTGTTTAATATGTAGGAAATGATGAAAAGATGAGAGGCCATAGCTTCTCCATATAGAGAAGTGGATATTCTTTCTCTCTAATCAGTTGACAAGTATTTATTAGGGTGAGTCAAACATTCTAAATTCCTTGCCTGATTGACACTCTTTCACCCCTGTTAAATAGCCAAGCTAAAAGAGTATGGGACTAGATGTTTGGACATATGGGACTAGATGTTTGGACATATGGCTCGACCCTAAGCTCAAACCAACTAACAGCATAAGCTTTTTGAAAGGACCTACATGTACCCGTGCATATAACTACACTCATTGGAAGAACCCATCTACGCTTGCGAGCTTTAGTGTTGCAACATCAACTTCAAGCCCGAGCTATGGGATGGTCAACCTTGAGCTATAAACGTATTTTCTTTTACTTTTATACCCCCTTGACACATTGTGACATGTATACCCTATGTAATCGATACGTGTACATGTAATACCCTATATATACATAGGCCTCATGAGAGAGCCACACATTCTTACACAATTTTTTGACTTTTCTCTAGTTTCTCTATCTATAAATTGAATTAATCCTAACAATATTGATCTTTTAAGGAATAAGTTGTTTTTTTTATGAATTCATGCTAAATTATTATTTTAAGTTTAAATATATTCTCTGGTTTGAGTAAAATGGGTTACAATAGACAAATTTTTGAAGATTTATAAGAATAATAGATGGAACACATGCTCTAAACTATAAGGTTGCAAGAAGAATCGAAAGAAAAAAATAATAATATGGAATAGTATAAATATCTTATTATTATGTGATTATCTTGTAAATAATAGTACTTATAGTAATGGATATATATATATATATATATATATATATAATGCAATTTCATATTTAATATACCTTGCCTATGTATATTTACTTATAATATCTAGTGATATTTTAATTAAGTTAAATTTATATATGTAAGTTGTTTTTTTGTTATAAATTGGTTCTTAAGTAATTAATATACAGTTTTTTAAATGAATAAAAAATTTTAAAAACTATTTAAAACATATTTTGATTGTTTTATGCTACTATGTGATTTAAAAATTTTACATGAGGTTAGCAGAAAATAACAAAATATATGTTTGAGGTGTTATATCATTTTAAGTTGGTTCTATAGCAAAATTGATTTAAAATTTAAAATCGGTTGACATGTATGACCGACTTAAAATTTAAAGTTGGTTGACATATATGATCGAGATAGAATTTTAAGTCGATTTTACGATATAACTGACTTAAAATTTTATGTTGTTATGTTTTAAGTTGGTTAAAACCCTAATTAAATTTTTTTATTGTAATAGTGGAGATAATTTCACTTAAAATACATGAAAAGTTTTTATCAAAATAGTTGGGGTTGGATTGGCATGTTTAGTTTAATTTTAGCCATCAATATGTAACAACTTTAGTTATAGTTTGCTATAGTAGATTTTTAGGAATTTATAGCTTCTAACATAATAGAAACTCAACTTTTTCATCTTTATTCTTTTCTTTTCTTTTTTATCATAAATATTTTATTTAAACATGAACCAAAAGTACAAAATGATATAAAACTTAATTTCTTTAAATACATCAAACTTACCATTAAAAAGATAAAATTGGTTGGCAATTGTGTCAGAGGTAATGCTTTTAGGCATCTTTTCACTTTGCATTCTTTTTTGTCTTGGTATTTATCTAAATCAACTGATATAATGATTATTCATAAAACATTAAATAAAAATATCAAATTGTACATTTTGTTAGATAGCATAAAAAATCTTTTACTATCAATCTATTATTCATGGCTAATGTCATTTCTTTACTATTTAAATTTTCATCGATATAATCAATATTAAAATATGTCAAAATTAGTTTTAACATACAACATAACTCACTTTCCATTAATATTATCATTTTCATCTTTCTATGAAGCTTCAAACAAAGCA
Source organism: Hippophae rhamnoides (assembly GCA_033030585.1). NCBI lineage: Eukaryota > Viridiplantae > Streptophyta > Magnoliopsida > Rosales > Elaeagnaceae > Hippophae > Hippophae rhamnoides. Next base: position 27,745,275 of record CM065433.1, read on the forward strand.
GCCATTCTAAACTTAAGAGTAAAAAATTGGACAGTGATGGATAAAAGGGTTTTTGTAATCTTAAAAAAAGATATGATAAAACAAATGACACTGAAGGGAGAATTTGGTATAAAAATATTGAAGATCAAATTAAAAAAAATGCTCTCACGCAAATAGCAAAAGTTCAACCACAATTGTTGCAAGTTTTCTTCGCTCTATCTTTATTCTTGTTAATGAATTCATCATAATTCTCAAATTAATTCTTAATTACCTCATCTTCTTATGTTATTTGATTATGTACCATAATAATATGCTATATATTTCAACATAAATTTTAGAAAATAATATACAATTCATCCCTACTTTATAACTTTTACTTTTGTTGGGTCTAGAATGCTAAAACTTGTAGGAATTAGAAGATGTATATAATAGTGAGAAATGCCACTGCCCCTCTCATCTCTTAAAAGAAATAAGGTGTAATATTTATAAATATAGACAAATTACATATATAGAAAGAATTATGTCCCACCTGATCTTAAAATTATTAACGAATTTACATGGTGCCCTTGTTGAATTCAAATATTAAATCCATTGATGAAGTGAAAACCTCCATAAGAAGAGAAATTGATGAATATGCATAGAAAGCTTGAGAAATGAAGAAGATGATATAAACATTCATTGATTACTTAACTGATATTGCTTACAATAATAGATGTATTTATAAGGAAATGGAATAACAAGATTACATATGATGAGATGCTAACAAATTGCCTTTGAGTGGCTGTTAGCACAATGCATTTAGATAGCACTCACTCACACACTTGCACATGGTGCATTTTGTTAGTACTTCACACAACTCGCACACTTGCACTTTGTTCATATACTCATAAAATCTAGTATATGATTTTATCCCCCTTAAGCTCATGGTCTATATAAGATTGTGAGCTTAGTCTTTAGTTCCTAAAATCAATGAGATGGTAGTGGTTTTGTCATAATATTTGTGATTTATTCCTTTGTTGAAGTGTATTTCATAGATAAAGTACCTAAAAGTAACTTTTCACTTATGAAATGCAAGTCTATCTCCATGTGTTTAGTTCTAGCATGAATGATTGGATTTTTTGGCTAAATAGCCAGCACTAACATTGTCATAACAAACTATTGGTGTTGTGTGAATGACTATGTACAACTCTTAAAAGTATACGTTGGATCCAAAGCAATTATGTGATCCCAAATGCTAGAGCTTGAAATTCAGCCTCTATGGAAGAATGAGATACTACTTTGTGTTTGCATGTGTTCCAGTAAATTAGAGAAATACCTAAGTAGACACAATGACCTCTTGATGATCTTCTATCATATGTGCTTAAGGACCAGTTTGTGTTTGTTTATACTATGAGTGATAGCTTATTGTACTTGTATAATATGACACCATATTCAATAATACCTTTTAGATACTGTAATGGTCTTTTTATAGAAACCATGTGAATTCTAGTTGGGACGTGGAGAAATTGACACAGTTTATTAACTATATAACTAATTTCTAGTCTAATGAGTGTAATATTGCCAAGCACCCATTAAGGATCGATATTAAGTGCCTTTATTTTCAAGCAAGAGTTTTGCATCAAATTTAGAAAAAAACATTTGATGTTGAAATTAGTGTGGAATATTTCTTAGCATCACTAAGATTGGCTTTTTCAAGCAACTCACTAGTATACTTAGCCTAACTTATATGTATTCCATCATCAGACCTGGTAATTTCAATACCAAGAAAATATCCCAAGTGCCCTAGATCTGTCAAATAATAGTAAGCATTCAATTTTACAATGAGAGATTGAATGAGTGTTAGATTACCACTAGTATACTTAGCCTATTACCAATATGTCATCGACATATATTAAAATAATGATTAAATCATTATTGCTAGCATAAATCATCATTGAGGTATCATTATTGAACTGTTTAAACCCCCATCATAACAAACTTTTTGTGAGTGTCATGTACCAAGTTTGTGGAGCTTGTTTCAAGCCATAAATGGATTTTCTAAATTTAGACATAATTTGGGTGATTTGGATCCAAGAAGCTACTAGGTTGAGCTATGCAAAATTCCTTGTGAATATCTCAATTGAGGAATATTGTATTAATATCAAGTTGACTTATAGGCTAATTTTCAAAGACTACCAAGGTCATAACAATTCTAATAGTTGTTAGTTTAACAATGGGGCTAAAAGTTTCCTTATAATCAAGATTTGTAGTTTGTTGAAAGCCTTTTTCTACAATTCTTGCAATGTATTTGTCAAGGGTTTTATTATATTTGATCTTGGTTTAAAAAAACCACTTGTTTCGTATGAATTTTTCTTTTTTCTTTGGTAGGGGAATAAAAACCCATTTATTGTTTTGAATCAAAGCTTTCATTTATGTAAGCACGACTTCTTTCCAGTGAGGGATTTGAGTGTTGTTTTCCTTTTTTTGACTTAGTTAAGATAACATTTCTATTGTAGGATTTTGGCTTATGAATGCCATCTTTGGCTATTATAGTCATAGGGTGTATATTCAAGAAATGGTTGTAATGGAAGTTTAATAAATAGTTGAATGCTAGATGGATCAAAAATTGTAGTCGGTTCTGAATTGACCGATGATAAAGTAGAGTTATTTACACTATTGATATATGGTAAAGATGAACCAGATGACAATGATGTGTGGGAGTTAATATTTTTTGATATAGACACATAAGATGGTGACACAGTGTTAGGTAAAGGGGATGTTGAGCTAGGTGTCATAAGATTGGTGTCTATAGAGGGAACATTTGTGGTAGGATTGAAATAAGGTAAAAAAGACATGATAGTGTTTGGACTGCTAGACATTGGTGTATATTGTACATTTAAGGTACATATGAGGGATTTGTGTTATAGATAGGGCTAATTGGTTTAGTAACTGAAGGCATTTGAACAAACATAGGTTATGACATGTTTTGATTTGTAATCTTAAATGTAGGGATTTTAAGAAATGGAACCAAAAGCCTTTGTGATGAGCTGCATACCTAAGAAAAAAACAAGTCAAAGACCTTGGTTCAAGTTTGTGTTGGTTATATGATTTGAAATAAGAGTAATTGAGACACCCAAAAATCCCAAGTAGTCATACGACGGTGAGTGAAATAACAAAAGTTCATAGGGAATTTATGGTTAAGAGTTTTGGATGAAATTTTGTTGATAAGATGCACAACAATTTTAAAACCATATTCCCAATATAGCTCTTACATACCTGCTTGAATCAATAAGGCCATACGTGTGTTTTATAACATGCCTATTTTTTTCTCCTACCCCATTCTTGGAAGCAGTATATAGGCATGATATGCTTATAGAATATCCTCTTTGAAAGAGATATGTTTCAAGACTCTTTATTCCAGTGACACCATAAATTTGGTGTTGACTCTTTATTCTAGTACCTTCATCAATTTGGTGTTATTGAATATGTGTGTCAAAAAAGTGCAAGAAAATACTTGCAACTTGGGTTATATTAGATAAAATATATATCTATTGAAATCTTGTGTAATCAACAACAAAAAGGAAGAAATGTTACATTTTATGTACTAAAATAAGAGGTATTGCACCCCAGAGGTCTACATGAACTATGGAAAATAGAGATTTAGATCTAGTATGTTTATGAGTAAAGGATTTTCTATGAGCCTTGCTTAGTTGAAAAGCTCCACAAATTTCAATTATACTATTAATATAGATTGATTGAGATTTTTAACTACCTGATGCACAAATGAAATATGAGAATGACCCAATCTCTCATAGAGAAGAGCTCTATTAAATACAACTTTATTGCATTCGATGGTTTTTGAAATAACAGCACTACCTCTTAGCTTGTACAATCCATTTTTAGTGCCTCTAGTGAGTAGTGTAGCCCAAGTGGCTTGATCCTTCACTGAGAAACCAGTGGAATGAAATTCAACTGATACATTGTTATCCTCATATAATTTCTTTATTGAGATCAAGTTCTTTTCAAGTTAAGGAACAAACAATAAATTGTGTAAGCTTAGTGTTTGAGTGAATCAATTCATAATGGTAGATCCTAATTGATAAATGGGAATATTAGTCACATTTTTTGAAATTAGTATACTTAACTCACGTTATTGTTGCATTTTTCAACCCTTTAGTAATTCTCTTGCTACTTTTGGTTTGTTTTAGATATTTTTTGTTGAAAAATTTAAATTTGTATCGAATTAAACCTTGATAAAAATTGTTTTTTGCTACAAAAAATTGAAGGGGTTGATACATGTTTGAATAGTAATTAAAATAATTAAAATACTTAAAATATCTACACAATAATAATAAAGTGATTAAAATGTATCAATTTAAATAAATGTAATTAATATATTCAATTTATGAAAGTAAATATTACATTAATTGCACTTTTTTCTATACAAATATATCTACTAGCTCAACTATAATTTTTTTCCCAGTATTTTAGGAGTGTATATTCCCTTAGAACGAGATAAAAAATGATGTAAATTACAAACAGAAGTGAGAGAATTATGGGATCAACAATGCATTGGTAAGTATGGGGTGTTGAGTTTATCTTTCTCATCAATAGTACCCATCTGTCAATACTCCTAAGTATAGAAAAACATTTTTAACTTAACACTTCGACATGCTTTTTTTCCCCTCCCTTGTCTTCACTCCCAACTTCTTACCTAATTTTTCTCCCTTTTATAATACAATCTTGATTTTTATGGAACATGTTGGAAAATGGGGTATATAATGGATATATTTGCCCATAATTAATGATGTGTCATTTTGGGCATTAATATGAGTAAAATATACTTGATAATATATTTTAATGTTCAAAATGATATTGGGATGAATGAGTAATTGAGTTTCAAAGATCACTCATTGAGGTGGAAGAATAACATGCATGTTTTAATTCTCTACTCAACACTAAAACCTTTGGCTACACTTCAAACGGTTATGGTTATTTTTTTATTTATGTTTACATTATGATAAAATAGTTATGACATTTATGTCTATATTATGGAAAAACGGTTATAACCATTTGTATATTCATTATGACAAAATGATTAGGGTATATATTTTATATATTATGACAAAATGATTAGGGTATATATTTATATATTATGACAAAAATGGTTCTGGTCGTTTATATCTGTGTTATAAAATAAACGATTATGGGAAATAAAAGGTCCAAGCATGAATGGTTACAAATCGTCTTTTGGATATTTGTAAAGCTAACAGAAAATATTAAAACTTGGATTTTAAAAAATGAGAACTCTTAAAAGTTTTTTCTCTATCACATATTTTTCTTACGCTCCTCTTGATCTAGTATCAATGTCTACAATATAAAACAAACGGTTATAGGAAATGACATGTCCAAGCATGAATGGTTACAAATTGACTTCTAGATATTTATAAAGCTGACAGAAAATATTAAAACTTGGATTTTAAAAAATGAGAGTTCTTAAAAAAATTTCTTTATCACATATTTTTCTTATTCTTCCTCTTGAGCTGGTATCAATGTGGTGGAGTTTAGATATAATTTTAGTTCATTAAAACAGTAATGTCAGTATAAGTTTTATCTTGATAGTAAATTTCTATAATTCTTTGACACTCATTATTAGAGAACAAATTTATTTAAAAAAAAAACATATAAAATTTGGGATTTAATATTCGTTTATGATATTTGTAATTTACATTTTATTAACTTAAGTGATTTTATAATTTATATTTTGTTATTTGAAATTATATTAATATTTTATATTTATATATCTTTATATTTTACTAACAATTTTAGGCAAATTGACTTTGGGCGAATAGATTTGTAAAGTTTATATGCAGACTTGATTGATAATTTCGTTTCTAAATAATTTACCTTTTTCATTTATTATTGCTTTTGAATCTTGATAAATTAGTATATGCTATTTACCTTTCAAGTTGTCTGGGTTCAATCAGCCATGTTCTTGCAACGTTTCTTAAGCTTACTTTACCTTTGACTTTTTTTTTTTTTAAAAGATACTCGTATTGTCTTAACTAACCTTTATTTTACCTTCTAATATTGTTACTATATATTTCTTTACTTCACAATACTCATTTTATTATCTTGTTTCACATGTTAAATTATATATTATTATCATTATAGTACTGCTTCTTTCATGATTGTAGAATTTTTTTTATTTTTTGCTTATTAGTTCCTCAGTTTTTCTCTTAGCAGTATACATTAATTGTTAATCCCTTCAGTTATACAGTTTTCATATATCATCTGTTTTTGATATTCTTCAAAATGCAGCTACGTTGAAAACTTTCTAAAGTGCTTAATATATATATATATATATAGTTATTTTGTTGTATTCTTGAAATAAACAATTAATTTGGTAACTGATATTATTTAAATATGTTATTTTAAAGATTGTTTAGACGGTTTTATTTACATGATGATAATTAATTCATGTTTAAATGCTCTGGCTGTGTCTTTAATTTTTCTTTTTCCCGAAATGTTTTCAATTTTAATACTTGGTTAATTCTAGGCTTAATGTATCAGTTTGATTAGAGGGATAGATATTTTGTCTGTTATAGTTTTGTAAAATTTTTTAGACGCATTTTAGTCTTACGTAACCGATGCATGTATGGGTGAATATAGATAGTATATTGAATAATGATACTACGTTTTTACTTGTGCCGGCAATTTTGTAGCATTTTGGCTTTTCCTCCAATATAAAGTCACAATAGCATGTGGCTATTATCAGTGAATTTATTTTCTTAAATATCAATTCATATTCTATAAATTATGGTTTCACAATTAATGATGAAATATTATAAATTTTTAATAGATAGAATAGCGTGAATTTGTAATTAATAAATTGATATTTTACTACTCACATATAGCTTGATTTTTAAGTTTCTAAATAAGTAATTTTTTTACAATTTGAAGCCATTGATTTTTTGGTATTTGCTAGTTTCATGGTTAACCAAATAAATGAATTTATATTTTTGAAATTTTGCATTTGATAAATTTCTTTAATTTCGAGTTTTGAAAAGAATTAAATGTTGATACTTGCAAAATAATGAATTCTATGTCATTGAATTTGAAATATTTAATTTTTTAAATCTACAAATTTTTGGGTTTCGTATTTTATTGGAATTGGGTTTCAAAAAAATTAAATTTTCATTATCGAGAAAATTAATTTTTAAGTTAAATTAAGCTCTTAGATTTATTATTGTATTTCGAAATTTAATTTTGGTTCTTTTTGATACCAGTGTATTTAAAAATATTAATTTATTTTTGAGATGACAACGAAGGTGATGAATTTACATTGTCATATTGGTTCTGGTATGAATATATTGGTAGTTATTTTTTATGTAAATTTAGTTGGGTCTAACTCAAAAAAATAACATATCGATATTGGTGCTATTAGACATGTATGTTCAGATAATGAGTTATTCACTTTTTTCAAACCATTTAAGATTTGGGAGAAATTGTGATTGAAAAACTTTACAACTTTTATGATTAAGAGTAAAACAAAGTGATCTTAAAGATTACTTCTAAAAGATAAAAGACTCTAAACAATGTAATGTACGTGCTAGAGATCTATAAGAACCTTGTGAGGTTCATTGTTTGAGAAGCATATATTTTAGATAGATGTAGAGTCTAGTAAGATCATATTGATCAAGAATGAAACAATTGTATTAAAGGGCTACGTAATTGAGGTACTGTTCAAGCTCAGTGTAATGACCTTTAAGCTAGAAATTAATTATGTTATTAATTTTTTTTTTGAATTGTGACATGAAAGACAATGTTCATCATATTAATTAATATAGATTTTATACGTTTTTTTAAAAAATGGATCCAAACATAGGTGTGAGACTTATGTAGAGGTAAAATAATTATGTCATTTTTTCAACCAATTAAGAGGAACATAAAATCTCTTGATTTGATCCATAATGCATGTTATATGTGATTTGCAATTTTTTTTAACAAGGGGTGATAAGTGCTTAAAAGTACTTAATATATCATGATTTTATACATATTTAGTTATTATATAGATTTCTATATGCTTATATTACTATCGTTTTGTACAAATCTATGTTTTGGAATCACGAGTATATTTTGTTATTTTTCAAATATTTCTTATATTAAAATAATTCAATTTAAAGAATTATACTTGAAGCACTATTACAACTTAGAATACTACAAGAAAATATTTGTAAAATATTACATATGTTTTAAAATTAAAAAAAGAAAATACAAAGAATTTAGGATTTCAAAGTAATGCAGTTTGAAGTGCCACGGTATGAAATTATTGTGAGCCGTGGAACTAGGCCGAAGGAAAGAATCAAATGCATCCCAAATTTATGAGGGTCACGACGTGAAAACATTTTGTGTCGCGACACAAAAAGAGTGGATTGTGCTGTATACATGTTGTAAATACCACAAGTTGAATGGGATGAACAATAAGTAGTGACACAAGTCCTTGAGAATGAATCTCGCTCTTAAGCTCATCAATTGATCTTGAAAGTCCCTAAGGTTGCAAAACTTGTTGCCTCGAATTTTGTCAAAATTAAGGCCCATCATGATGAATGGGAAGCATTCAAATAGATATTGTATCATATTGATTGGTTATCATATGAAGGAGACTTTGGTAGAAAGCTTTCCATAATTCAAAGCTGATAGAAATTTATTGGATGCTATTGTTGAAAAATGTACCAATTAATTTTGATAAACACAAGAAGCAAACTTATCTAAACATGTTATTTTATGCTACTTATGATGGTTTAGGTGGAGTGAGGGACTGCATAAAGAAGTTAATACAATAAGTTGGAGGCACTAAAAATGAACCTTAATGAAGAAATTCTGGTATATCAAATTTATGAGGTCACTTTCTTCTTATTTCAATATTCTAAAGTCCAACTTCAATGCTAAAAATAAAGACGAGAATCTTGATGATTGTATTAAGATTGTTACTAAAAAGGAAGATAATGTGAGAACTAGAAAGTCAAGTATTATTTTAATGGTAATTAATAATATATAGAATATGAATAATGGTTAGAAAAAGGCTTTTTTCAAAAATCTGCTTCTATAGGTATGAACCAAAAGGAATAGTGTTAAGTTCTTTTTACAAAGTATTATGGCCTTACGAAGTGAGTCTAAGATTAATTTTTTCAAAGGGATATGTAACTTATGTCACAAATATGAACATAAAAAGAATGGTCGTAGGAGATTGAAGGCATTCCTAGAAAAGAAAGGAAAAAAGGTAATCCTTTTGTATTAGTTTGTTTTGAATCAAATTTAATTGATATTATAACTAATATTTTATGGTTAGATATTAGTGCAATAATTCATGTTATTAATGTGTTGTAAGAAGTCAAAAACAGAAGGGAACTAAGTGATTTAGAGAAGCACATTTGTGTTGGCAATATACCAGGACTTGAAATGAAGTGCTTTGGAAACGTCGAGTTATAAAAATGTTGCTTATGTGTCTTTTATTTGAAGAAATTTAATTTTTGCTCCTGTTTGTTAGGAGAATCATAATATCAATTCGAACTTAATCAAGCTCTAAATAATGGAATAAAACATATTCTCCTTATTTGTGTGAATCTTTTATGAAACAAATTATGAAACAAATAAATAGAGCTCAAAATAAAACATACACAAAATCAACACAACTAATTTACATGGAAAAACCTTCCCGGTGTAGGGAGGAAACAACCACTACACTTCTCTCCAAAACTTTCACTATCAAGAAACAATTGTACAAAAGTTTTCTCTATAAAAAACTAGAGACAAACAATCAAAAACATCATCAAGAATATAACTTCTTGGAAACTAACAATTATTTCAAAAAGATGGAAAGATCTAACCCAATTTCATATTCACTGTTCATGACCCAGATTTTCCCAAACCAGTGAGCTAAATACAAATCTCATCGTTAAAATTGAAGATTCTTGAGTCATGAACCTTCTTGAAATATTTCAGTTCAATCGGACCACAAACAACATTCCATCGGAACACTTGATGAAGGCCTACTAGAGAAGGAAAAACTGAAAATTGAGAGCAGTTTTTTTGCTGTCGTTGCTCTATAGCTACTGCAACCCTTGATTTTTCACTTTCAACCAACCCTAAATGGGTTTATTTATGAAACAATAGAATGAAAAAAATTGCCTCTTCATCATCCATGGGCCATTAAGCCACATGTGTTTTAGTTGGGCTCCTCCAAATAAGAGGGGAAAAACCCAACACATCTCCCACTTTCTCAATTAGATTGAGGGATCTACCATCCCAGCAATTGAACAACAAACTTTAAGTTTTTCCCTTGACATTGCTTTTTTCAACATGTCAGATCCATTCTCATCAGTATGTAACTTTTCTAGTTCAATCAACTTATTGTTAAGAGTATCCATTATTCAATGATACCTCACATCAATATGCTTTAATCTTGAGTGAAACATCGAGTTTTTTGCTAAGTGAATAAAAATCTAATTATAGCATAACGACACATATTTCGGTTACTTGAAACAAAGTTCTCTCAAGAACTGTTTCATCTACAATAACTCCTTACAAGCTTCCGATGCTGCAATAAACTCTACATCTGTTGTAAATAGTGTAACACACTTTTGCAATTTTGACTACTAAGAAGTTGCTTCATTAGAGAAAGTAATTAGATAACATGAAGTTGACTTACGAGAATCTTCATCTCTTGACAAATTTGAATCAGTGTATCCAACTAACACTGGTTTTCCACTTCCAAAGCTAAGTGTTAACTTGGAAGTACCTTAAAGATATCTCATAATCCACTTTACTACATCACAATGCTCTTTTCTTGGATTTGAAAGAAAACAACTAACAACTCCAACTACTGGCCTCGTACACACTATTGCATACATTAAGCTTCCTACTACTGAGGCATATGGAAGCTTTTCCATATCTTCCTTCTCTTTATCTGTTGAAGGGCCTTGACTCGATCTCAACTTAAAGTGGTTAAATAAAGGAGAAGAAACCACTTTAGCTTTATCCATATGAAACCTTTCAAGTACCTTGTTAATGTACCATTCCTATGACATATACAACTTCTTTCCTTTCTTGTCTCGACAAATTTGAATACCAAGAATTATTTTTGCTGGCCCAAGTCCTTCATGGCAAAGGACTTACTCAATTGCTTCTTCAAATTATCAATGCTTGAACAATTTCTACCAACAATCAACATGTTATCAACATAAAGCAATAAAATGATAAAATCATCATCATAAATTTTTTACACAAAAACACAATGATCAGAAGTAGTCTTCTTGTAACCATGCTCCAACATAACTGACTCAAACTTCTTATACCATTGTCTAGGTGCTTGCTTCAACCCATAAAGGTTTTTCTTTAATTGACATACATAATCCTCTTTTCATTTTACTTCGAAACCCTATAGTTTCTCCACATAAATTGATAAACACAAACATTAGAAAGACCCTTTACTCCTATTGCTTTAGAAATTACAAGCATTTCCTCACTTTTATTGATGATATCCTCATTTTAGTCATATTAAACTTATTCAAGATAAGTATATTCATTAGAAGCCTTTAAAGTTTTTAAGGCCTCGATCAAACTTCAAAGGAGAAATAAAATTAAAGTAGTGAAATCTGATAGGGATGGTTAGTAAAATAGGATGTATGATGAGATTGAAATAAACCTTATCATGTTTGCTAAATATTCAGAGTAATGTGGCATCAAGGCACTATATACAATTTGAGGACACTAAAATAAAATGGAGTTGTTGAGCAAATAAGTTGTACACTTACGAATATAGTTTGATGTATATTTGTTGAATTCACTTTACCTGAATTTTTATGAGTTGAACCCTTAAGGGCTATAATATATATTTTGAATTAAGTGCAAAGAAAGTCTATCCTTAAGACACCATATGAGTTGTGGCTAGGGAACAAGTGATAACTGTATTTTATACAGTTATTTGCATCAATTTTAGTAATGATAATTGCTATGTTCGTCTAATATTTATTAATTTTTGTTAAATAAATTAATATTTTCCTCTTATGTGCAAAAAATACATTTTTAATAAAATTGTATAATTTGTATCGAAAATGTACTTAATTTCATATTTTTGTCCACAAATATAATTTCAAATAATATAATGCTTAATTACAATTTATAAGAATTGAAAATATAATTTAAATTAAATTTGGGCTTAATTATAATTATTAAAAGTTTAAAAATTTAATTTAAAATTGAAAAGGGTTAAGCGTAATTTAAGAAAGTTGAAAATGTAATTTGAAATATATTTGTGGGTGAAAATCTAATTAACAAAAGTTTAGTTTTCGCGCGGGGGAGATGAAGTCGACGCGCGTGATTACGGTCGCTCGTCTCGGACCGTCGTCAAAGGATCAACGGATCGGATTGGCGCGTGTTCGCAGGTCGAATAAGGAGAGTGGCGACGTTAATCAGCTTTCACGCGGCTCGGCGTGTCGGTGGGACCGACGCGTGTCGCGCGGGCGGGCGTCGAGTGGGCCGCGTAGTCCTGCGCGAGATTCCCCGGCGTCGGCGGCCCAGATTGGATCGGTCAACGGTCCCGGATTGACGCGTCCGTCAGTACGCCGACGCGGCGCTCGTGTTACAATCGCGGTGTGACGCGGTCCATAGCGGCGTGCATCTTGATTTTCCACGGAATAAAAATGCGCACGTGTCCATCGAATATTGAGCGAATCAAAGTCAGGCATGTGGCTGTTGCCCCACCATGCGACGCGCTCGCGGATCACGCCGTTCCGGTGGTTGCCTCGCTTTTCGGCGCGCCCCGTCCAGGTCTCGCCGATTCCTACGTGCGGCCGGTTTGTGCACCCGATGATGTCTTTGCCACGTGTCACACGAAGCGTGTCCGCGAATCGAGACGCGACACGTGGCATGCGGAAAAAGAAAAAAATATGCGAAACGGCTCCCTCGCGTGAATTAAATAATAATTTCGATACAAAAATCGATACGCGTTTAATTTATTATTTTCGACACAACTTTTTGTCCCCCGCGTAGAATTAAATTTAATATTTTAATGATGTATTTTTTTTGCTATAAATAGGAGATAGTTTTTAGTTGTAGAAAAGGTTTTTGGTTGGAGAAGAGTTTTTGTGTAGTTTAGAAATTTTGTAGTGTTCGGTTTTGGACAGCAGAACACGCAGAAGCCATTTTTTGGCTTTTGTTGTGTTCTGCGTGTGCCAAATATTTTCGTTTCTTGATGTTTTAATTTCTTTTCTTCTTCTTCTAATTTTTCTGCATATGTTGTAATTTTTATTTTAATTTTATGAAGTAATTTAATTTTTCTAGGGTTGCATTTGATTCAAATTTATGAAGCTTTGATTTTAATTATTTTTGATAGATTTATAAGACGTTTGATTTGTTCGTTTTATCTTGCGCTTAATGCTTTTTGATTATTTACGAATTTTATCAAAACGATTTGTGGCATGAAAATAAACTTGAGAAAGGAATTTTTGTGTATATTGTTCGTAGATAAAATGACATGTATGATGAAGGATAGGAATATACCCTAATTGTATGTGTGGCCTTTGAAAACTTAGAAACGAAATGAATCTTGGTGAATTTAATTCTCATAGAGATATAGTGAATTAATTTAACGAGGTGTGTTTGTGCAGACTCGGAAGAGATGTATGAATAAAAAAAGAAGTTTTCGGTTGACAAATAAAATGTACTAAAAAATATAAATCCAAAGAAAACAATATGATTGGAGTGGATTAGTTTGGTGAAGAATTGCAATCCTAGAGTTCTTTTATTTTCTTTTTACCTTTTTTCCATATAAACGATTATTTTGGATAAAATCAGAGAGAAATAATTTTAGTACTTAACAAACTATAGTAACAAATCTCCGTGGGATCGATCTTTACTTATAAATGTTATTACTTGCGACCGTGTATACTTGCATGAGTTCTGTGTGTTGAAAAACACGCAACAACAAGCAAAGCTTGCACCATTTTCATGTATAAGGTTGTAAGGTTGAAGTATGACCTTATAACTTCAATCTAATAAACTTGATCTAAAGATGGACAATGGATATATTATAAGCTATTACATTGGATTAAGAGGTTTTAGATCCTATTGCATATCTCCTACAATCGGGATAATTGAAAATGATTGAGAAGTTTATTTTGTGGATGATTGTTATAGTGGTGACTATGCATTGTGAAATAACGTTACAAAAAGATTGGTAATTGGTTATTATACCTATTATGATGATCATGGACTAGCATAAATGGACTGTAATAATCATAGGCAATTGAAAACTAGCAACTATAGTTAGACAAACAAATTGATAAACCAGATCGAATTGAAAAATTGAATTGTATCGAATAATTTTATATGATATTTTATTAATTTTGGTTTGAACCGGTTTATAAAATTTAAGAATTGTTTAAATTAAAACGGATTGTTATAATTAATATATGTATAAAACAATTATTATTTAACACAACATTTAGTATAGCTTGTTGGAAAAAGGAAGCACACACATTATCTTAATATTTAGTTCAAGTCTTAGGTATTGCGTTTATTTATTTTATTATTCTATTGAAGCAAAAACATAAAAAAATAAACAAAATTGTGTTTGGTAAGTGACGAACCTCGGTTGCAATTGATGTAAGAAAAAAAAATTAACTAACAAACTACAAAGTCGATGATATATTTATTGAACAAGTAATTATTTAATCATAATTATATATATATAACAATTGAACTTTAACTAGACTGAATTATTTTGATTTTATCAGTCCAGTTTGGTACATATAAACAATTCAATCCGAATTTAATAAATTTTTAAAAAATTGGACAAGATTGGATTGTGTCCACCCGTACTATAAACATTTGTTTATGTGTGATAGGCCTTTGAGCTCGCTTAATCTAATCTGAACTAACACATTAGGTTTGGAGCTCTATGTCATTATGTATTATATATGCATTATATTTATGGTTTACTTGGTAACCTATTTCGAACATTTTCATAAACCTTACCCACACACTAACCTTTATAGGTTTATTTTCACAAAAAGGTACAAGAAAAGATCAATAACATTCTTACGAGCACCTCAAATGGTACGTGTATCTTACATATTATTGATGAAACAAGTTTCCTATAGATTTTCTCTATACAAATATTTAACATTTTCATCACGTGACTTGTCGGTTGCAATGAAAATTTGAGAGTCAAGTGCTAACTTATATATACTTACCAATCAAATTCTACCATATTTAAAATCATTTTGTGTTATCATTGTACTTTATTTGTTCATTTAATATTTTATAAGTATTTGGAAACGAAACAAGTAAAAAAGGAGGAGTAAAAACATATGTTTGGAATGTAATTAAGGTACTCGATTGAGATCGTTGGAGGACTTAAGGATAAAAAATTTGAGCATTCTTATTGTAACTAGATCAATTGAACACTAGGACACTATCGATATAACCCCTTTAATTAATAGGGAGTTCTTGATTGTACAATTTATTAAGTTTGATCGATCGAATCCAAATAGTCTAATCAGTGCACAACTTTGGTCTCTTTCAATCCTAGTTTTCAATTAAAATTGTTGAATTGAGAGGACATAAATCATGGGCTAAGATACACCCAAAAATCACCTTATACACATTATATTAGGTTAACCAAAACACATTATAAAGAATACATATAAGCGATCAAAAAGAGACAAAAGCTATATACACAGATATAGAGAGTTATAGAGAGAGAAGTTGAAAACGAAGACGGAGATTGAAGATCCGCAATCATTCATTACCATCTTAATATTTTTTTTTGCTTCTAATTTATTATTATGGATTTTTTATTTGTTTCTATCAGCATATTTTACGTGAATAAGGATAATTTTCAAGCTCTAAAGAATGATTCAAATTTGATTTATGTTATGAAGCAATTATTATTTTTTGTTTGTTTCATTGAGAATGTGTTTAATTATGTATTTAAAAATGTTATGAATGCGGTGTAATTGATTAGTGCATGCATCTAGTTAATTGCATGTATGATTTAAGATTAGTTTAAGATATTAGACTAAAAATACTATTGTTTTTATTAAAAGTATAAACTTGTGACTTTTGTTACAGATTAAATACCTTAAGTTTAAAATTGTAAATAATTTTATTTTTATCTAGTTTAGTTAGTTTTTTTAGATATTATAAGACTATTATTGAGTTAAATCTAGTAAACATTTTAAGAGTTTGTTTAACTGTTAGATATATTAGCATAATTGTTTAATAGATACATATATTAGTATAATTATTTAATACACAAAAGAATTAATAGGGAGTATTAGGAGATGTAAGACTTATAAAATCAAAGTTCTCAATTTAATGATTTATGACCAGTTAAGAAGATAATTAACTCATAATAGTTGAAACGGAACTTAAATGGGAGTTGTCCCTTAATCAAATTATTATCTTATTTTATGATATTTTGTTTTTCTAAATAAACTTTAAACCCTTCATTTATTTTATTGTTATTTTTAACATTGTAAACAATTTTCTAAATATGTAACAGTTATTACTTTAATTACAAATATTCTTAATAATAATAAAAATGTAATATTTGGCGTATCAAGGTAAATTAATTATTTATTGATATTAAATCAATGTTAATTTAATAAATCAAATCAATAAATAAGTTATCTCTTAAATTTTAATAGTAAAAAAAATCACTTTTAATTTTTTTATTCCCTTCTCTTCGTAATAATATTATATTATTAATTAAAACAAACCAATAAATATTTATCTTCATTAAAATTATATTTCCACCGTAACATTACTCAAAAATAAATTATATAATTCATAAATAAATTTAATATTATATATTTAAAATTTAATAAAATATTAATATCTAAATGGGATTCGTCACCTTCTAAAAACAAATAAAATTACTCTTTCTTTTTATTTGTATGGTGTGACTATGTGAGGCCCAAAGCCTCAAACTGGAATATTGAGATAACTCAAAAATATCAAAATAATTTTTCCATTAATCCAAATATACCCTCAACTAAAATCCACAATCTGGCTCGACCTAGTGTCTATTTTAGTAAACGCACTCCTTCATATGGATAAAAACAAGATTTGAAGTCATAATATAGCGTAAAACATGGTTAGTTGAACTATGTTAATTCACCGCAAATCAAAGCTATGATTCCCTCATGTCTCGCTTCAAATTGAATCTCACGGTTACATTACTCTAAATATTTTTCGAGAAATTTTATTCAGGTGAGGAAAGTGAGGGAATTTTTTTTTTTGGGGAGAAACGAAGAGAAATGCATTCCATGAGTCTCAAAGTTTTCACCGATTTCCACAATTCGACTGCGAGTATGTGTATACTTCGTCGAGTTAGATGTGATAGTTCGGATTCTGAATTCGGATCCAGGCGGGTGTTATTGGGTTTGAGGAATTGTGGGAAATCGTGTAGAATCGTAGCATGTGCTTCAGAGAGGAATAGTAATGGCGGAGGTACGAGTTCGAGTCCAAGTCCAAGTACAAGATTTGGTTCAGTTTTGTCGAGGAGCGAAACTTATGCTTTACTGAAGCAGCAATTAGATGTCGCTGCTAAATCCGAGGTCATGGTCATTTTTTAACTTCATCTTATTTCTAGATTCAATTGATATTCTATTTGAAGATATTGCTTTTTCTTCACTCAATTTATGAGTTTTTTTTTTGTTTCTGGAGTTAATAGGATTATGAAGAGGCTGCGAGGATACGTGACTCATTGAGGTTATTTGAGGATGAAGAGCCGGTATTGCGGTTACGGAGGTTGATAAAAGAGGCAGTCGCTGATGAGAGATTTAAGGTAATTTTGCTTGACACATTTTTGTCATGCTATTATTCTTTAATTCCATTTTTTATTTTTGTTCATGATTGTCGTTTGTTTCTGTTTTCAATAGCTAAGGTTGTCATTTCGGTCTGTTTTGTGCAATTTTCATTTTATAGGTGCTACATTACCTTCATGTCCCGTAAAGATAGCCATTTGATTGGGGAACATTATTCTTGCTATGGTTGTACGCAAATACAAAGTTACTTTTTTTTTTGCTGAAATTTTTATTTTTCTCAAGAAGCAAATTATAGGATACTATCAATTTAAACCGGTAAATTATCTCAAATAACATCACTAAAACTTATAACGATAAAAAAAAAATATCACCTAATAATATTGGGTATGGTTTAATTAGATGGAGTTTCATGATAACTAGGGTCTAAATAGTCGGAATTTAATATTGAAAGGGGTTTAATTGTCGGAGTTCAATTTGAACGATTTTCAACTAGTCGGCATTCAATGTGTAGTGTTTGGGTTGGCTTTCTCTTTATAGTAAAAATATGAGTTGAACTTAAATGGTGCTATTTTTGTGGTTACAAGTTTTAAAGGGTGTTATAAATATTATATTCCCATTCAAATTTTGTTATGGCTATTGGTTGAATTGTTAGAAGATTTTGTGTTGGTATGGCTATACTTTGTCATCCATCTTACTATAGGACAAAATGACCAAAACAGCTGTAAGATCATGCTGAGTTTTTCTTCAACTCTTTTTATTTTGGCTTTCTCAATGATTTTTTTATATGCAACTTGCATTTAAACAATCACTCTAGCCTGCGCTTAATTTTCAAAGATCTTTGCAGGATGCAGCTAAATATCGCAATGAGCTACAGGAAATTGCACCACACGCTCTCTTGAAATGTACAAGTGACGCAACAACCCTGGTATGACAACAAATAAATCTAGATACTAGTGTTTGTTCTGTTTGGTGTCTTCCACTCTATGCTCCTTTTATGGGATTGATATAGTTTTCTTTTCGACTTCAAATTAGGTCAATTCATTATACGAATAACTACTACATTTTGATAATGGCCAATAGATTTTTATCTCAGTTATGTTCTGCTAAGAGGATAATATCTTTCTCTAAGAATCTTTTCTGAAAAAGAATTTCTAAATTTTTGGATATTTGCTGCAATTTAACTGGATATAAGATATATATAGGGTAAGAGATTATAATCTTAGAATGGAAGTGCAAACAACCTAATTATTCTGAATAATTGCAGGGGATCAGAGTTCAAGTGAGAAGTGTTTACATAGAGGGCCGAAGTCAGCCTTCGAAGGGGCAATACTTTTTTGCATATAGAATAAGAATTACCAATAACTCAGAGAGACCCGTTCAACTTCTTAGGAGGCATTGGATTGTCACTGATGCCAATGGAAAATCCGAGAACATCTGGTGAGATTTTTTACCTGAGAATATTAAAATGGTTTCTCCATTTATCCGGAGCTATTCTATTTATACTTTATAATTATCTGCTTAGGTGTATTAGAGGTCTCCTTTTCTGACCATTTCACTTCCAATTCTTTTACATATTTTTTGTCCCTCATGGTAGGGGAGTTGGTGTTATCGGCGAGCAGCCTGTTATACTTCCTCGTACTGGTTTTGAGTACTCATCTGCATGCCCATTGAGCACTCGGAGTGGCAGAATGGTAAGTAGATGCTTTTCTTTTTCTTCTGTGGAACTTTCTAAAATCTCATTTGATTAGGTTTATATATTAAAAGAATAGGAAACATTTATCATTGGCACTTTCTGGATAGAATTTTATCTATTTTATTTAAATTTTTGGTTTGCTCCATGCTTGCTTAAAATTTGAGGACATTAGTGCATGTAAAAGCAACTCTAAGTCTGAAAAGAACGTGTTCAACACTTAAATAAATGTTGTTGGCTTGATGCAAACCTACAGGAAGAATCTTATCTGTTCACAGAAACAAATATATTGATAAGATATTGGTAAGTTTATATTTCTCTGCCTTTATGATTGTGCAGGAGGGTGACTTTGAGATGAAACATATTGATAAGATAGGGTCACAAACTTTTAACGTGACTATTGCTCCATTTTCTCTCTGTATAATTGGAGATGACAATGATTCTTTTTGATGCATCACTGGGAACGATAAAGAATCTCAGTTACTACGTGTTGAAGGCTAGGTTGGAAAAGAAACATGTATAGCAAGATCTTACAATGCAACTGTAAAATTCTCTTTAGGGAAAAAAAATAAAATAATAATGTACCAGTTTTATGAGAAGGATTGTGTAAGAATCATGTAAATCACTAGGCTTCGGATAAAATCTATACGTATGTTTGGAATGTTTTCCTTCTCTAATACCCTGTATTTGCAGTATTGTTGTGTATATATAATGAATCTTTATCATTTTCAGACTCCTTCAAACTTCATTGTTTATTTATTTTGGCTGAAACTTTCTTCGGGAAGATTAGGGTAAACCTACTAAAATACTATTGAAGTATTGCATTTGTTTTGTTCATAGATAGCATCACAAATCAATGATAGATTTGAAACAATTCAGATAGTTAAGTGGTAGATTTGTAACAATTCAATTCGGTGGTAGGAATCGAAAAAATGCAATACTTGAGTTGTTTAAGTGAGACGAAAAATAGTTCGATAGTATAAATGAAATAAATGTAATAATTAAGTGATATTTTTGTAGCTTTAGTAGGCAGATTATTCCTTTTGCTTGGGCATTTGGCAAACAATATGCATGTTCAGAGGGCGAATTGGTTTTACATCCATTGTGATTGCTGGTAAATGATTATTTGCTCATCTCTTGTTTTTTGTTTTGACTTAAGGTATGTTTGCTTGTGTATTTAAAAGTGCTTGTAGTCAAAAATGCTTTTCAGAATAAAGTGTTATTAAAAAAGAGAAAAAAAATTGTAACTTGCATTTTTTCTAAGTTTATCCTCTCCCTCCCTTCATGTGTTGCTGCCTGCTTATCAAAATAAAATTTTTGATTTTGACTCAAGTAAATTTAAAGGTTTATTTGGGTTTGACATTTCTTACATAGGAAGTAAGGTAGAATGAAAATGTTGTTGTTGTTGTGTTTTTTTTATTAAATATATATAAAGTGATTTTAAGTAAAAGTTAAAAAAAGTGCTTTATGAACCTAAAATGAATTCTGATAAATATTTAACCGTTTGGCTTAAAAATGCTTTTTCAAAAATACTTGTATATGAACAGAAGTAAATAAACTCTAAGTGCACATTTGTTCAAATTGCATTAGATATTTAATTTATACTATCTAAATTCTAATTTTTAAAAATAAATCTTGATTTTTTCTATCATTTTACGTTAAAAATTTAAATATAAAAAATAATTTAAATACTAATTTAAGTATTTTTTAAATAAAATTATTTTGATAGATAAATTTTTTAGAAAATAAATTAAATATTTATCAAAAATATAAATTATTTTAACATCAAATTTAATAAAATATAATTTATTTGATTGCAGTATATAAATTATCACTAAATAAAAAAAATCTATAAATTAATCATAATATTATTCGATAGTATTCATCTAATACAGTTATATTTGTTTACTTTGAAGTATATCTTATTTTTACTGACCCTTTTAAATATGCAATGATTGTTATCATTAATTACAACAGCTTAACTGCTAAACATTTTCAAAGGAGTATTCTTTCATGCCAAACACGTATAAAAGTACAACTGTATAAATGTATAAATTACTGAATTACTAAACTCTATATGCAATCTTACAGGCACTGGCCCTATCTCACTTCAAGGGTTTGATAATCTAAAAGTAATTAGTATTTTTTTAAGTTTCGTGTTTTAATATCTTAATTTAAATATTGATATATATTTTAATAATTTTGAAGTATAATAGATAGATATTATGTGATAAATTGTGAGAATTTAAGAAAAATAAATAAATATTACAATTATGTTTATCAGAGAGAGATTTCGTTTGGTAAGAATTCAAGGCTCTCTTGTTTGAAAATTTTTGAGATAGAGATTTCGGAGTATGTATTTTTTTGTATTAAATTTCCACAAGATATTTAGAAAATTTAACACATAAGATCTATATAATATATTTTGACAAAAAATTGTTCAAATAGCTAGAATGAATACAAATATGTTAACAGGATAATAAAAGGTAACAATGCATTAACATAAATAGTGTAAAATATCAAACACTGAGTTAGTTTGTGTTTGATTTATAGAATTAAAACCTAATATAAATATAAATAGTAATATCAATTCAATTTAATTGAAATAATATTATTATTATTATATTTGTTTGAGTATTGTAATTAAAATAATGATAAATATTAAAGTAAAATTTATAAAATTATAAACGAAGCAAAATTAAAATTAAAATTTTTATTTTTAAATGAAATAAAATTATAAAAATAATAAATAATTATATAAATATGTAAGAAAAATATGAGAAGAATAAAAAAAAAATATTTTTCAAGAGGATTCCTACTAGGATTAGAATGATTTATAATTATATTTTAAATTAATATTAAAATTAAATATAAAAGGGTAACAAAATTTCACTATTTCTTGAAAAATATCATTCTCAATAGGGGTGTTTACGGTCCAATTTTAAGTAAAAAAAATTAATTGTATTAGATTGTTCATCTTAAAAACCCAAACCTAACTATAAATCCAAAAGTCAGCTTGTTAGTTAGAGGATTGCATAGACTTATAAGGAGCACTGTTACCTTACTCTTAGTCAATATTAGACTTAACATCCCCCTCCACATTGGCTAGAGTTTAGATTTACGGCACGAGGGCTGATGTGAGTACGAAGAAATCAAGAGCCTAGTTCTGATACCATCTTAAAAATTTAGGCCTAACTCTGAAACCAAAAAATAGCTTGTGAGTTAAAAGATTATCTAGACTTATAAGGAGCACTACTGCTTTACTCTTAACTAATGTGAGACTTAACAGTAAAATTATTCAAATAAAATAAGATTCGACCGTTTCATTATTAAAAAAATTGTAATAGAATGTTTAATCATATTAATAATATATAAATATAAAATATAAATAATACTATAATTAAATTAAATTTTTAATATATTATTAAAATGAATATTGTTGTTAAACACCCCTACAAATCTGAAAGAATTTAGCAAGATTCAAGAACGTAACTTGCACGTGATATTAAGTAGCGCTCTTAATGTTCTTTTTAAATTATAATAGATATTAATTAAAGACGAAGCTCGATATTTCTTATAAAAGTATATTATAATTTAATTGGTTGAGTAAAATTAACATTTTAAAGAATGATTAATTTTTATTAAAAATAACCATAATAAATATTTAAATAATAATTTTTATTTATAATTTATAAAATAAACAATAAATAAATAATTAAATATTAAAAAAATATCAATGAAACTTTCTTGATAAAAGAATAAATTGTGATGTTAATAGTAAATAAAAAGTAATTATTTAAATATTTTATGATATTATTTTTAAAAAAATTAATTTTATTTTTAAAAATTTAACCTAAAATTTAGATGAATATCGATGTCACTTTAAAAAAATATATTGGATTTGTATTGTCTCGTTGAAAAAATAGTAATAAAAAAATATATTTTTATTAAAAATTGAGAAATTTCTTATACTTTATTTTTAATTAAACAGTAATAATATTATCAGGATAATTTTTATTATTAAAATAATAAAAAATACAAAAAAATATTTATTTTATTCTTAGTATTAATTATTCATTTTTATTAGATAAAATTATTATTATAATAATAATAATAATTTTACGTGGCAAAGGAAAAATCTAAATATCAATCGGTAAAACAATATCCCAAACGACAAAACACGTGAAACCTATACATAACCTAATTACCATAATCGAATATATTTTTTTCTGACCCTTGTTCTCTTCTTCGACTCGTTTAATCAAGAAAGAATCATGCAAATTTAACCTCATGCATGCTGAAGAAATTTTATCTTTGATGAAGAAGGAATCAGAATATTTTCCTGTTTTTTTTTGTTTTTTTTTTCAAGTAAAGCAGTGCTCATCAAATTGCAGTACAAATTATAAGTAAACATTAAATTAATTGCATGATATAATTCTTCTTTTTATATATAAAATTTTATTTTTAATTATTTAAAGAAAAAAATATATGTTTATTTTTTAAATATTATATAAAAAGAAATATATATATATATATATATTTTATTTATTTAAAAAATTAAAAATAAACTATATTAATTAATTGGGTTGTTTATGGTGAGGATAATAATTAATATTGAATAGATAAATCGTAGCCGGTTTCGATACATCCAAAATGAAAAGAGCTTACACGTAATATCAATAGGAACAGTAGCACCCTATGACACCTATTACATTACTAATTCAAAACGAAAGCAGCTAGCACCCTAAAATACCAGCTCTGCGAAATGATTTACTGATTTCTTTTTCTGCAAATTCATTAATTTTAAAGAAAATAATTATGTACCCATGAAATCAGTAGAGTTACATTAAATCAAATTTTCGATTTCCTATTCCTTTCTTCCATTGATTGCAACTTGTTAGGCAAGCCATATAATAGAGAGGGAAACTTAAAGAACGGGAGATTTTTTTTTTTTGGGAAGGGACTATAGAGATTTATATATCTATAAAATTACAAAAATTATCTAACTTCCTGTATTTTAATTGTTAAAAAAATGTTTCATAATATCTTAAGTAATAATAAGGTTGAATCACGACAACTTTTTATATATAGAAATGGTAATAAAATATTATTGATTATTCTTTCAATAAGTTTTAAAATAACGAGAAAATTAGTGATGAATAATTTTTAACATGGTATTAAATCTGTATGTAATATGTTTAAATCTCATGAAGGAAAAATATTGAAATTTAAACGTGTTCCACCTATATACTACATATAATCAATATTTATAAGATTGTGATAAAATATGTAAAAATATAGTTGATTATTTTCCATTTAATTTAAGTTTTTAAGAAATTTGATTTTCTAAAATAATATCAAAGTTAGAAATCCTATATTCAAATCCCAATAACCTACCTTTATTATTGGGTCCTAAATATTTGATAAGTTAGTATTTATATTAAGTGAAATTTTTTAATTTATTACTTTTATTATTAAATATCTTTCAATTAATTATTTGGATTAAGATTTGATAAAAATATTTAAATACATTACATGAAATTATAATGGTATGCTGTGAATAAATTAATAAAGTTGTAACTTTAGATTTAAATTTTTTTGATTAAATTAATAATTTTTTTTATCAAAAATGGTTGAATGAAAATATTTTAAAAATATAAATATTTAAATAAAACAAAAAATTATTAAGATTAATAAATTAAAAATTCTAACGTTATATTATTAACTAAATTAATATTTATCTTTTTCATTAATAAATGGATAAAAGTATACAAAATTACTTCTTTGAAATTAATTTTTACCATATATATTTTATAAAAAATATGAATTAAACAAGTTATTTTTATTATAAAATTAGGTGTGTGTAGATTTTCATGTAACCACGTAGGAATGGGAGGTTAAATATGAGGAAAACTTTCATGGAATTGGGATACTTCTTGTCCTTTTTATAACTATTAATTTTAGTATTTTGAAAGAAAAAAAAATTAAAAATCTAATTGTGTTGTTAATAAAAATGTCAAATCATTCATACTTAAATTTCATACAAAGTTATAAAATGATATAAATTTATAATTTATAATTAAAGTATGTGATAATTATGTTGATGTAAAACTTGTAAAGGTAAACAATAAAATAAATATGAAATAAAATTATCATAAATTATAAGTATGCATAAAATTTTTACATATGAATAGAAAAATTCTATACATATAAAAATTTTACACATTCGAATTTTATATTAAAAAATTTGCTCAACTAATAAATTTATTTATTTTTAAATTTTTTAAAACTAAGACTTAATTTACTTTTAAAACTTAAATTGGAATTTGACACATTAAATTAAGTTTTTGTAATTTTTTTTTCTTTTGAGAAAACATATGAAATTAAGTTGAAAACATAAAAAATTAACAAAGTTAGCTGATTGTCATCCCCAAAATATAGAAAGTTTCTTTAGAGAATCGTTAAATACCTGCTCTATTAAATGAACAACGAAAGGTGGGCTTGAATATATGAAATACAAATTTAGGTTACAAAGACTTACATCAATTGAATTAGGGGAATAGAATCACTGAGAGAGAAAGGGAACGTAACATTAATTAATACATAAAATGAAAGCTTATCTCATATTACTTCGTTACTAAAACTGACTTTTTCCTAAGTTTGTCTTTCATTATCTCATACATTATTATATTAAAGAAACTCTTATAATTTCGTTTGGGCAAACCAGCTGCTATTTCTTAATTTTTATTTTAAGAAAAACCCGAGAATGAAGACAATTTTAGAATAAAAATGACTTCTTTATTGTTCAAAATTGCTACTTGAAATGCTAGAAAACTAGATGAACCCAATAAAAATGATTAAATCACAAGTTTGGTAGTCATATTATTTGTTTAGGTAAAAAATAACAAAATTATTTGTAGATTTTTATAATTTATCAAAATCTACTTCTTATTAAATTTTAGATACGATAAATATATCAACAATCTTGTCATAAAAGTATTGTTACGATTATTTAAGGTAATGAAAGTAAGTATTTTTCTTGATCACATGATTAATTTAAGTGGTAGATCAATCTATATAAAATATCGATAATACCTGCTCTATTATGTCTAAAAATTAAACGCTTATTAAATTTTAGATACGATAAATATATCAACAATCTTGTCATAAAAGTTATAAAAGTATTATTACTATTATTTAAGGTAATGAAAGTAAGTATTTTTCTTGATCACGTGATTAATTTAAGTGGTAGATCAATACATAATACTTATGATAAATTTATTATGTCTAAAAATTAAGTAATAGATTTCGATACTATTTAAAATATGGGTAGTAATTTTGTTAGTTTATAGTATTTGTTTATATGTTTAATATAATATTAAATTGAATAAGAGAATTCTCCCTCCCAACTCCCAAGTTCCAACATTTAAAGCAAATGCAATATAAGTCACGCGAACTCTTCCTCATATGCAATGCGCGATCCATTGCATAAAACATGGAAACGCAGCCCAAATGGCTTTCATTGTGAAACAAACTTCAACACCATATTTCCTTCTATAAATTAAGAAGCTATTCATCTTCTTCATTTCCCTTCGATCTTCATCTTTACTATACATTTATAGCAAATTTTGTGTTCTTCTCAAAGTATACTCACTCGATCATCACCATGAAAGGTACATGCAGTTCACTTCTCCATACCTATATATATATATATATTATGCTTCATAATTTATGCATAAAGTACAATACAAGACTTAGTATATAGTATATAACACTTTTATATATTGCTAGAAAATTAATCATTTTTAAACTTCTAGCTAATTATATGTTTATGAATAGAGATTCATATGCATTTTTAGTTTTGAATAGCTAGCTTCCAAGTTCTGCCCCGAATTAGTTATTATTTGATATAAACAACTAATTATCTCATTGATTATTTGATATAAATGTTTTTTGTTTTTTAAAATTGAACACTGATTTCAAGTTCAATATTGCTGACATAAATCTTATAATTTATTTATAACCATTGATATTTTAACATATTTGTTAATAATTAAAAATGATAGATTAATTAAAGGTTAAAATATATTATTAATTTTAATTTTAATTAAATATACATATAAATTTTTAAAAAAATTTAAAGATTTAGTTATTAAGTATTAATAATTCACTGATAACTAGTTTACTAAAATTTTAAATTATTAAATTATATAATTTAGTATATAAAATTTTACACGCAAATTACTTGTTTTTTACTATTTAAAGGTATAAAAATATAAGTATGAAGTTATAAAAATTTAAAAATTAAATCTTATATTTTATAAGTTTATAAATTTATGTTTGTATTTTATTAAATTTTAAGAATAATAGTATAATTTAACATTAATTAATTAATTAATTGAAGATAAATAATAAGCAACTGAGCGCAAGAAAGATAATAATGTATGTGTACATCAATTGATACTCATGCCTTTCGTCACTTCTACCAACTTAAAATTCTACTAACATATATGCGTGAGACAAAGAAGCGCTTATAACGTACATATACTAATTATTTCCTTTGCCACATAATCATATCCAATTATTTAATTCTTAAATTATTTCTAATAAAAAAAATAAATTTTTTTTATTATGTCTCGATAATTTGTCAGAGCCTGGTAGGTCAAAAAGCAAAATAAAATTTTAAAAAAATTGAATAATATTGAATAAAATTTAATTAGATATTAATAATTGAACGAGTTTAAATAACAATAATTTAATTTAAATAGTTTTTAATTGTACGACGTTAAATGTAAAACGATGTATAAGATTTATTTTTAAAATAATAAAAATAAATTAACTGAATATAAAATATTATTTCAGTGATTTCAAATTTTAAGTGCAAAAGTTTGCTGCTTTTCCTAGACAAAATTGAAAATATATTAGATGTAAGTAACTTGTACGCAATATACAAACATTTTTTTTATATTAATTACCTGAAAAAAAATACAGTAATTTTATAATTTATGATTGCGTTTAAATCATCATATTATTTTAAAAATTAAGAATTTTAACTTAAAAAGAATACTTTAAGTGTAAGATTAATATATATATATATATATATATATATATATATATATATATATATATTTTAAAATAATTATGAGATGATAAAATTATTAATTTTTAATAATTAAAAGACAAAATATATACACTCTTTATAATAATCAGATTAATAATAATTATACAATTAAAATGTAAAAAAAAGAAGCTATTATATAGTGTCCCCTCGTCACTTTTACAAACCTATAAAAGTAAATTAGAAAAAAAAAAGAAAGCTTTCAAATGTTTTCAATGCTCAAAAAACAAACTTTATGATTGACGAAAGTTAAAAAAGAAAAAGAAAAAAAAAGCTTCAAATGTTTTCAATGCTTTGAAAACAAATTAACTTTATATATGATCGATGAATTAAAGAAGTACATATATTATGATTCTTCCTTAAACGATTTTCCTAAAATATTTCATATTTAAAATCCCTTTTAACAATATCACAAACACAAGCAAATCCTTAATCTTAGAAGCAACTGGAAAGATACAAAAAAATCAGGGTAAAATTACTAATTTGTTATCTAATTATTATGTTTATATTATTTTATTATTAAATTAATTTTCATCCTATTTCTATCATTAAATCATAAAAATTTATTTATAACATTCCATACATTTTTTTTTAATTTTATTTTGAGTTTAATATATATGAATTTTAATTCTAACATACAGATGTTAAAATATTAGTTAATTAATTTATAATTTAAACATATGTAATCTATTTAAATATATAAAAAATTCTTTAATTTTTCTTCACATTATCGGTGGCCGAAGTATCGCGAATTTTCTTTTAATGTATCTTTTTAATTACTTATAGAAGAAGAAAAAAAAATCCACATATTTTTTATATGTTATAGTTTGTTTGTATCACTGTAGTAATTTGTTAGTTAAATTAAATACATATTTTAAAAATTAAAAAAATACTTTACATAAAAACAATTTTTTAAGAATAATTTGAACAAATGTCTTGTTAATTATTTTTTTTAGTTTTTAGAGAATAGGTTTAAAAAATAATGGTTGAATAGTTTATTATTTTTAAAATTATTAAAAACAAAATTTATATTATAATTTAAAAATAATTTGTAAAAATTAGCCGAACAAACCTTAAAATTCTAGTTATCTAGGGCCGATATATTTGTAATTAAGGAGGATTATATGTAACAATTTAAATTGTAGGTATAATATTTATAAAATTATAAAGAATTATATGTTATTTAAATTTTAAACTTTAAATTTTTAATATTTAATATCTCAAAAAATTAATAATTTAAGCATATTTTTAATAAAAATAAGATATATATATATATAATATGATATAATTATTAATTAAAAATAAATAAAAATTAAACTATAAATAACTATTTTTTCCCTATAATAATATGAAAGTATTAGATATAAATCTTAAATTTAATCGTTTAAACACAGCCTGGTCAAGGCGGTGGCCCCTTGTGGGTCCACCTTGTTCGTCAGCATCAAACTCGATTACTTTAACTGAAAGAAAAGGAAAAAGAGAAAAGAAAAGAATGATGATTGTTCTTCACGTATAACCAACTCCCCAAAAGCCAGCCATGCAAAACAAACATACTAGCATGGGTCCTACATTCTGTCCTTATTTCATTCATTAATAAATTATTGTAGATATTAAAATCATCGGTCAAGAATCTCTGACCCACTTCCTCCTAATCATACTTCTACAATTACTAAACCATAGCACTTGGTTAAGGACTCATGATCCCAAATCAATGGCTCAAATTGTCCATAAAATTGAGTGCACATTAGAAATATTTTAACTTGATGTAGCTAATAATATTTTCCCTAACCAATCAGATTTATTCCTTAATTGGCAGCAACTCAACATTAACATTACCATTACCATTACCATTACCATTACCATTACCGAAAGGGAGCAAAAACCCCCTTTCTTGTACTCCAAAAGCATCTACGAGTTTTTCCAAATATATTAATATAATGGGTAATAATTATTAATATAATAAAAATTATAAAATATTCATTTTTTTATATTTTAGGGGATAATTTTTTTATTAATAAATTATTTTTATAATAATAATATATATAATTTATAGTAAAAAAAAAAATATTCTCGATGTTCCGTTTGTCTCAATTCAAATTATTTAAATCTTAAAATAATTACGAAAAGCCTAAATAAAAAGAGAGGTAACCAAAGAAAAAAGTTAACAAAAGTCATGCATGTCTTTAAGGAATTTTATATTTGCATGAAAAAAATGAAGTTTGGGAGTGCTCGGTATTTTGAGATGGGCAATATTTTATATATGTAGTTATATTTATTATAATTATAATTATTATATATAATTATAAGTTATATTATTTATGATTTATCAATAAATTGAATTCTCCTGTCTTATAAAAAGAGAAGCTTGTTCCCAAAGCAAACCATCCTTTTATATCTCTCTACTCTTCTCATATACCACCACATTCTCTTGCTTTCCCTTGTAAGTATCAAACTTTTCTTTGCTTGGAGTTTAACCGCTTCGAGTCTTTGTAACCCATTTATTTCATTGTTTACAATTAAAAGGTCGGTTTTATCTTTCTTTGCTGCGACAATACCACCTGAAGTTTGGAATCTCTGTTTTGTCTTGGGCATTATTGGGATGAAAGGGTTAATGGGTTACTTTGTTTTTCAGCTTCCTATTAGACCTGTATCTTCTTTGTAATTGTTACCATAATTGTTGAGAGTTCCCCTTTACCCTCTTCTTAAATGTGGCTTCACTTCTGTAGTATAGGTTCATTGCTACTCTCTCTGATTCTATGAGAAACTATTGGGTTCTTATAACATTGTGAATTTCAGAATTTGTTTGTGGGATTTTAAGCATTTGTGACGAACGATTTTGTTCATGTTCTAAAGAACTTTTTTGGGTTCCTCAAAATTTCAAAATCTCAACTACCCATTTTTAATTTTTGAAAAAGGGAAAAAAAAAATCACTAGGATTCTTTCAGCTTCCCTCGTACACCTTTCCCTCCGAGGAAAAACCATTTGTCAGAAATTATTTTTTTAAGTTCTTTCGATTTGGTCATTGTTCTGCTCCATAGATTTTGGCATATGCCAAAATTCTCATTCCATTGATTCATTACCATTCCTTTTGATAATTTTGAACAAAAGATAATAATATCATTCGGGGCTGTACTGAATGAAAGTTGAAAGAAGCAAAAGTAATTACAGAATGAATTTTTTAATAGGTCCATCCAGAAATACTTGGGAGCCAATCATGACAGCTGATACAACAACACGGAGTTACTGGTTAAACTGGAGGGTCTTACTTTGTGCCATATGGCTTTTAGTCTCAACAGTTACGGCAATTTTTCTAATTTGTAAACAGGGAGGCTTCAAAAAATCAAAAGGCGATAGTAATAATAATAATGGAGGAGAAACCCAGCAAGAAGAAGCAGGGGCTTTGTATGAAGATGAAACTTGGAGGCCTTGTTTAAAAGAAATCCACCCAGCTTGGCTTTTGGCTTTCAGGGTATTTGCTTTCTTTGTGCTTTTGGTACTTCTCGTTATCACTGCTTGTGTCGATGGAGGAGGCATTTTTTACTTCTATACACAGTAAGTGGCTTTTTTTCTTCTCTAAATTGATTTGATCATGTCCTACGATGAAAGGCTTTTAATTGATTAGGTGCTGCTATTGATAAACTGAGAATTGAATTTATAAACTTCCAAGCTTCATTGACATAGAGATTTGAGAACAGAGCATTGCTTATAGGCTTATTGTTTTCGATTCAGAGTAATGAAGGAATCCAAGTGTAGTCAAATATGTAAATTTCAGATTGGGATTCTGTTTCATGCTATTTGGGAAAATTATATGAAGAGTGCAACACACTAGTTTTTTACTTGGCTATATATTGACAGTAGTGTTCTTTGGTTTTGGGCAGGTGGACTTTTACATTAATTACCATATATTTTGGGGTAAGTAGTAAAAGGTTCAATGAGCCTTGTCTATATCTCCAACTCTGCCTGAATTATGTTCCTTTCTATTATATTTGTTAATCATTGGTGGTCTCAATTTCAACTTGTAGCTTGGTTCATTGCTCTCAATACGTGGATGTTACCGGTATCATAAGAAAGCTGGTGGTGAGAAGGTTGATAATGTTGAATTGGACACAGAACTGGGAAAATATGTGGGTAATACATTCAATGCAGGAAAAAGATTAGCCTCTCAGGTTGAAAACCGCTGTCGCCAACCTGCTGGAATTTTAGGTTATGCCTTCCAAATTATTTTCCAGGTATATTAACTCAAAATTTGACAAATTTAAAAGTTTCTTTTTTATTCTACTTTTGTTGGGACAAATTTAAAAGTTTCTTTTTTATTCTACTTTTGTTGGGACAAATTTAAAAGTTTCTTTTTTATTCTACTTTTTTTGGGACAAATTTGAAAGTTTTTTATATTCTACTTTTGTTTTTTGGTTGGATTCTGCTTGCTAAATTAGTTTTATCTTTACTTGAACTCAGATGAATGCAGGAGCGGTTGTACTCACAGATTGTGTTTTTTGGTTCATTATAGTTCCGTTTCTCACCATCAAAGACTATGACTTAAATTTTGTAAGTATCCTAACATATTCTCCAAAATCGTACGCTTCTTAAGCATGTATAGCATTTCAGTCATTTTAGAGTTGTAACAGTTAATAATGGTGCATTTTTATTCTTCTCTGTGATTAAATTCATAAGCAAACTCTTTTATCCTTGTAATCAGCTCATTATTAATATGCACTCGATCAACGCTGTATTCTTGCTTGGTGATACTGCATTGAATTGCTTGGTAAGTTTTTGCTAATTAATGAAATCATTACAAGGTTATTTTCTAATGATTTTGTTCTTAATCCGTTTGTTGTTATACCCATTTTTTTCAGCGATTTCCTTGGTTTCGAATCGGATATTTCTTCATGTGGACAATTGTTTATGTAATTGTCCAGTGGATTGTTCATGCCTGTGTGAAACTTTGGTAAAAGCATAATACATCCTGTATTTTTTTTAATTCCCATTTTTGGGAATTTAATCAACATGCTTATAGTGGTGGTTTTTCATCTTCTTAATGCAGGTGGCCATACCCATTTCTTGACTTGTCATCTCCATATGCTCCAATATGGTAAGAAAATTTAGACCAATACAAAATTCTGCTCCAAGTTCCATTTAAGCAATTTGGTATAACCCCAGTTTTCTTATCTATATTCATCATTCATAAAGTGTCTATACTGGAAAACAAAATGGGCAAGGATTTGGGGTTTCATTGATTGGTAGAAACTTCTTTCTTTTGGTAAACTTCTCTGATAATTTCACTTCTGAAAAACCAACTTATGAACAATAAGAAGATCACTGGGGTTTTAGACTTCTCAGATAGTTTCGCTGCTGAAAAACCAATTCATGAACAAGTTAAGATCAGTGGGGTTTTATCTGTTTGATTACTTTTACAATGAGCGGTTCGAATTCAAAGGGTTCGTTTTCTTATACTTTGAGAACTTGTAAAAGCGCTTCTAACATAAAGAAAGCGTTTATGAACCAAACATTACAAATGTTCCTTGTGTTTCCAATGCTCAGAGAGCACGTTTTGTGCATCCTGACAAGAGTCCAAATTATGCACTTCCTAAAAGAACTTTCTCTTAAAACAAGCATAGCAAACATACCCATAGTAAAAAGTTGTCTTCTTGATTAAACATGATATAGAAGATAAGATTTTCTAATGGAATCTGCAGGTACTTGTCAGTGGCATTTATGCATATCCCATGCTATGGAATTTTCGCTCTGGTAGTAAAGCTGAAGCACCATGTTTTTTCAACACGTTATCCAAATTCTTATCAATGTGTGAGATAGCTGAGGGTAGAGGATCAGATGAAGCCAAACAGCATACATATTCGTGAAATATTTGTTAAAAATTCTTCATTCAATGAGAGGAGTAGAAAGAAAGGAGCATGTCATTAAGCAGTTCATATAACACATTACTTTTTTACAGTAAGTTTTGGATGATATACAAAGAATTAGAAGAAAAGATTCTTAGTTTGTTTATACCAAGCATTCTTAAAGGAATGAGATACTGTATGTAACTACATAAAGATTGCAAAGCAAATTACACAGAGATGCTCACTTTTCTGACTTTCTTCTTTTTCATGGACTCTTCACCAATCGATTTTTCCTTCGTTTGGGAAAGTTTAATATTTTCTTCCCAAGTTGATAGCATAAATACCACTAATGTTTGTTCTTTTCAGATCAAACAATACATGATATAATTCAAACATGTGACATAAAATACGAAGTGAATGTTACCTCCAAACATTCGATGTATCACATCATTAACAAAGTTGTTCAATTGAAATTTCAAACATCTATAATTAAATAGTAACAATGAAAAATTAATAGTTAAGATCATAAATGATACCCTTAAATATTATTAGTTAGTTATATAATAAAAGTAGCCTTTAAAGTTTTCAATTTTTCATAATTTGTTTTGTGTTACAAACCTAACTAATGCGTCATATTTTCAAAGAATACAACTCTTTGTATACAATTTTATTTTTCATGTATTGATTTTAAAGCTTAGTGCTTTATTCTTATTATAAAAATTCCACATTACACTTCACGTCATTCAGCAAACGGAAAGATTCTCCACCATGTCAAACCCCTAAATAAAGAAGGGAGCAGTTTCTTATCTTTACATGTTATCAAGGCCACTGCAAAGTAAAAGTGAAAAAATAAAAGATAAAGATTCTGTGAAGTTTAACCAATCCAATTGTTTTAGTAAAAGGACATCTTAAAAGCTATTATATAAGTAATTTCAATGCACCTTTCT
This sequence comes from Hippophae rhamnoides, assembly GCA_033030585.1. Taxonomy (NCBI): domain Eukaryota; kingdom Viridiplantae; phylum Streptophyta; class Magnoliopsida; order Rosales; family Elaeagnaceae; genus Hippophae; species Hippophae rhamnoides. The sequence continues at coordinate 27,780,662 of CM065433.1, forward strand.
CTCTTAGTTATCTGTTTCTTTTGATCCCTGTTGAAGGGATTAGTCAAACACAGTGATAAATAACATCTTTTTAACTTAAAAAAAAATAACAAAATATATGTAATGGAAATACACTTTAAACCCATACTTATTAGATAAAACAAAATAAATATGTTATATTTACGGTTATAATAAAATCATATTTTTTTAGAAAGTCCAAAACAAAAGAAAAAATGTAAGTTATGATTTAAGACAAAAGTAAATACATACAATGCTCTCATGTGTTCGATTTAATATCATCAACCTTAAAGATAGGCCAAGCTAGTGTATTTTCTCAATTCTGCTAAGAGCAATGCTATAGAGTCACGAACCGGGTCAAGACTCTATCCTATCCATTGAAATCATGAAGAAAAAAAAGTAAAAAGTGAAATAAACATGCAAATCAAAGGTGATGATAGAGTCATAACATGAAACATACTTCTAAAGTCGTATTCCAAGCGTTTACCTGGTACTAATCCCTTTACTTAACCTTTTATCAAGTATTACTGTTTTCTTGGGGTCGAAGTCAAAGCCTAATCATGATTAACTAAATTAGAGGAGAATTTCTTAATCGATCATACCACCTCATATAAAACATTCATGATATAGCCTATAGGCTTCTCTTCATTTCTATTTTAGCATCCAGTTATAGAATGATAAGAAAGATGAAATAAAGCGGTAATAAAAAGTCAAATTGATTTCGAAAGCAATTTGGAAAAATCTGTTGCATGAACCACCACTACCAGCGTATAAACACAAGGATAATTAATTAATTTATTGAAGATAAATTTGAAGCATTAGATATTTGGTTATAACTTATAATATAATAAGGAAAAAAGGAAAGGAACTGCTTACAAACGTTACAAGCATTGCTGCATTCACTGTGATACTCTTACAAATCTTTTTTCCTCTAAAATCATTGTAAATGGATATAAAAAAATCAAAATTTCTCTAGAATTTGAGCACATTTCGAAATAGTGGGGAAGTTCCTCTGTATTCTTACAACTCTGACAAGCATGCAGAGAGCTTCAAAACTGCGAATCGTTACCAACTGAGTGGTGACATAAGAGGAAAGGATCATTTCCCTGTGTAATATCCAAAAGGGACTGGGATCCAGTTCCCGCATACATATAATATCAGCAGCGTTCTGTGAAATATGGCCATAACAAAGAATTTCATTTCATACAAGACCAAGAAAAAGGTTGAGATTATGATAACACTAAGAAGAGACAAAAACGTAGTTCAGAATACAGAGTGCACATTATGTTGTCATATGCATATTACAAAGAATAATCCAGCCAACAACACCTGAAGGAAAATAATAATAAGGAAAGAGAAGAATCGGGAGTGTTGGACCTGCAACTGCTGATTATTTTATCTGATATTCCCGTGGGGTATCACAAATGAAATTGTCGAGCACCAAATCAAGCCAGAACCAGAATATATATATATATATACACACGAAGAATACAGGTGATCACAATACATTGCTTGGCAAAGAACCCATTAAGATGACATTGTCACTATCTTTGAGCTCCTTTTGCTTCTCCTCCTTTGATTGAGTAAACAACCCAGATAGAAATCCAACACCCAAAGTAGAACTAGATGCCCTCCTAAATAGCCCCAAAGCTCCAGTAACCTCATTCCCTGCCCCATGGTTTAGCCTCTTAGTGAGCCCCATTGCCTCATCAATCCTAAGGTAAACCCCACAATTACAGTTTGTAAGCTTTCTAAAGCAATGCTTATGGAATGCTGATTCACATGAGGGACACCTTTCAGCCTCATCTTCCTGCTGAAAACTTTGGAGTCAGATAAGGGTGAAGATTATTATAACAATTATATCTGAGGATTCTTTTTTTTTTCCTAATATATGAGGACTTAAAGCTTTTTCATATGATTATTCGCATCTCACGAGGGGAAGTAATAAACTTTAGTAGTTTCTGCCATATATCAAATTTGGTAAAACTATAAACAGAAGAAGGAAGAGTATATTGACAACCTAGCACAGATCAAGCCGAGGGCTGCATATATGCTACAATAAAGAGTTTCTCGTAACACAGTAAAAACTGTGAAGAGAACTAGGTTGGTAATTGATGGGTTACTTGGAACATAAGAACAACCATGTGGCAACCTCGGTTGTTTGAGGATTAGTTAATAAGACATAAACAGAGAGAGGAATACCCACCTGAAAAGGAAATATGAGAGAAGATGGGTCATTGCAAGCTTGTCGAGCACTACATGGAATACCCACATCACAGCATATGAGGCATTGCTCTGTTATATGCTCAGAGATTTTCTTCAAGACGGTTTCTATCATTACAGGCAGCACTGTCAAATTAACAACCATGTGTCAGAATTTCCATGGAAGAATTTGAGGTATGACATTAAATTTTGTAATTTTGTTTTCAATAGCATGTTTGGTCAGGAATAAGCTAAATAACATTCATTTGTTATATAACTTACAAGACTAGCACTTTAGCTGCTGTCATTCCAAATTCCCGTAGTATAATGGTTTAAAGTAGGCACGACATTATGGTTGATGTTATGGCCCAGATGTAGATGCCCTAAGATTTACTAGAGGCAGGAGAATAATCTAGAGATCAGAAACCAACCTGCAAATGCCCCTTTTGAAAGATCCATGAGGTCTTTAAGTGCAAAAAAATCATTTCTTTCAAGAAGATATCTACGAGATCCAAGTCCTTTGCTGATGGACATACGGAATGGGCAGTGAACATATGGAAGTATAATTCCTATTTTCTTCCTGAAACCAGTAACATGAAGCAGGGCTGGGACCTTTGAGAAAAGGAATGGATTGACTGCACTGACACAAAGCATGGGCTGCAAAACAGAAATTTCACAGGAAAAAAAACCCTCATATATTCCACATTGAATTTGATTGATAATTACTGAGGCAGATGCTACCTAGGTAATTTCTTGTTTGCAGAGGAAAACTGTATGAAATTACTAAATCATAAATTACAAAAAGGTACTGGCATAACATTCTGATAACATCATAAAGGAATTCAATGTCAAAATCACCTGGTCATGTATAGAATCCAGATATGATTTAGCCATCTGAGACACTGGATATAGCGTAAAGTCCCAATTATGCAATACTCTTGCTGGTAAGACTGCTGTTTCATTTGTATGGCATGAAGAGCAAAATAACTGACCAGTGTATTCACAAAGTTGAGGCTTTCCCCATCCAAATGTCTGTACGAAATCTCGTATCATTGTCTTCCCATCATCAAAATGCCTGTGGCATCCAGCACAGGTATAATGCTGTGCTTCTAGTATCTGCTTCATGGACCTGTATGGATGAATTTCAACAATAAGTGATATGGTCTTCCCTAAAGCTGAAATACTTCCTGCATGGCCTCCCATTACAGACTGAGGTTCTGATGAAGGTGAACTGGGGATAGAATCTTGAGGAGACAAAAACCAAATCAACAAACTTGGTGAAGTGGAAAATAACTTGGGTATAGAGATAGAGCGTAAACACTCTTGCATGATAATGCTTCTCTCGGCAACTACATCAGGAGATGCATTCCCAAAAATTTTTCTGGATTCTTTTTCTACCGAGGCCCAGGGAGAAGGCAGAAGCCACCCTTGGTCAGAAAATGATGTTTTCAAGCGACGATAAAGAGAAAAGAAATCACGATATCGGCGCTCAACCTCCCATTGGTCCTTGCCACTCCATACTCTTATTTTGTACAATGTATATTCCTTTACTCCAACTAGTCTTTCACTGAATGAGACATCACCCTTCTTCTGCCTTGCACCGACCACTTCAACCCAATCAATCCTTAATGGATTTGAAGGAAAGAAGCAAGAATCCTCTGCACCAGAAGTAGAAGCAGAGGATCCATCATCTCTTAAGGGTAATGATTGCTTTGATTGCAGTATCCTGTTACCCTGAGAGAACCAAGCTGCTGAGGACTCGCTGGCATCAAGTAAAATTTCTTCCATCTCATGAACAACCTCATCATAGAACTCATTTAGCTCAAAATTGTCCGTCTGAAATATTGATACAGAAACAAATGATATTCAAACTTAATTCAGCAAGTAAATTAAGCAATAATATTATGAGCCAAATAAAAAAAAAGTTAGGCTGTGGTGGTAAAGTAGTTGTACTTGTAAATATTTGGGAGAAAGGTGGTGTATCAACTAAGTGAAACCATCCATTTCTATGACACTTCTGCTATGAATCCTAAAATCAATAAGTAAAAATAAGTCAAGATCCCCCTCTTACTGGATAGCAGGTACTTCAATTCATTAAAACTAACACAAAAATAATCTGTCGAGGTAGTTTCGAACAAATTAAATGTTCTCCAGTATGTTGTTTAACAAAGTGCTGATGTAAACAAATATTAGAAAAAAGTGTGGACAGCTAGGTAAGTTCAATAACCTAATGTAGAAACCTGATGAGGTGCTTCAAATCAATTCTGTTGTACAAGGCACAAGTTGGAACATTTCAAGACAGCACTTCCAGACTGAGAAAAAGCAAACCAGACAAGTTATCTTAATCCATTGATCTAGGATTCCATACTTGACACTCTACTTGGTGCAACTAAGTTAGTGTGGATCATCCAACCAACCACAAGAAGGTTTCTTCTAAGACTAAAAAATTTAAATGCATAGGGATCGTTTTGGTGGTTTTTTTTTTTTTTTGGTTTTTGGGTTTGGGAAGAAAGAAAGGGATTCAGAGAAATCAAAAGAGTAGTTTTACCAAAACAAAGTGTAGTATTTGAAAATATTTCTAGTTTAATCAAATATCATAAGCCTTCATATCATTGAGGTAACAAATTTAGTATTATAACCAACAACAGGAAACTGGTGCTGAATAACGCTTTAAACAGAAGACCGACCTTAACTGGTGCTGGATGATCATCAATATGATTTACTGGAGCACACGTATTCTGTGTCACAGCATTAACAAAAGAGGAAAGGTTTGTATTTGGCTCAAAGTCTTCAAGCAATTTCTCCCCTATGTTTCTCAGAGACAAAGTAGAGTTGAAGTCAGGCTGATCAGTTGAGACATTCACCAGAGGACTGGATCTCACTTTTGACTTATCCTCTCCTTTATGTCTAACAACTTGATTATGGTCAACGTTAATTGCCTCTTCATCATTGATATGTTGACTTACATTTAGGGTGACATCACTCAGACTGTCGAAACCTTTATTCTCAGGAACATTTCCTGCCAGTGGATCCTGCTCTACTTTGGAGACAGTGCATAAGGAATTGCTAGCATAGTCTGCCAATTCATGAGAACCTCGAGTTTGATGGTTGGCACAAGGAATGACTCTCTTAACTTCTTGCTCTGGTATATCTACAATTGGAGAATTGGCCGGAATTCTCAAAGAATTTCTGGTAAAATCAATTGAAACAGCTGCAGTTTGTACTTGACAACTGGCATCAACAGGGATGTCCCGGACATATTCTGTTTCCTCTAATTGACCAGCCTTCAGAAAACCAGCCATGGAGGAAGAAGAATCAACAATTTCTATTTTATTATCATCTTGAACTTGCATGCTAGCTATGGGCATATCTGCAACAGTTTTAACTTGATCAGTCTGGCATGCAGGTGGTAACCCATCTGAGGTCATAAGGTTACTGTCAATTTCAGCCTTGTGTTCTTTCTGGTTCCAAAGAGAACTCCTCATTAATGAAGCTGAAACAAAAGCCCTTCCTTCAATTTGTTGCACAAAATCATCCCAATCTTCTGAACCAAAGGCTACAGAGGAGCTAATCAGCAACGGATTTTCATTCATTGCTTTTGCTTCTTGGTAATAATGTACATTCTTGTAATCAATGAAATCAGCCTTATAATCTGTACCATAGTTTTGCATAGAATCCTCACCCTCTGAATGCTCATTTCTCAATGAGATTTCATCTTCTTCCCTCTCTATACTCTTTACATCACATGACAGAGTATACTCAGCTTTCAACCCAGAATAGCAATCCCTATCCTTCCCACCAATAATGGAATCTGAAGAACATTCCACAGCCTTTTCAATAAATTGGGAACCACTTCCAACTGCATCTGAAGTATTACTTTCCGGGGCAAGCCAAAGTTCTTTACTATCTTTCCCTACATCAACCCCATCACTCCCTTGGCACAGAGTTGAGCTTCCTTCATCATCTTCATCACTATCACCTCCATCCAAATCATTATTGCTCTTTGAGATATCCATTGCAGGAGAAAAATTATTTCCAGCCTTCCAAGTCAGCAATTCATTAACATCAAGTGATCCAAGATTATCCTCCCCTATCAAATTAAATTCATCATCATTTCCATACAATTCAAATCCGCTAGACCCATAATTCAAACTTGATCGATCACTTCTACCACTACCTTTATTAAATTCAACTTTACAATCACACAAAACCCGCACTTCCCCAGGACTCTTCACTACTGTCCCTCCCAAACCGAAATTCTCTAAACCACTATTATCATCCCCAAACCCCAAATTTCTCACAGACCCAAAATCAGATTCATTCCAATCGTTATACAGTGTGAGTATGCTACACATACTTGGCGTGCCCATTTCCGAGTTGGCGCTACGGTAGTGATCGAATTCGGACTCGCCGCACGAGGTACACCTCGACAGCGTTTCACCGTCGTCACCTCTGGAAAGGGGTACTTCAGAGGATGACCTACTAGTCTCCTCTCCATTGATCATCTGAGACTCAATAAATTCATAAAATTTGAAACCCAAATGTTTTTAGGGAGATAGAATCTCTATGTGAACAAAACCTACTAGCGACTGCAATTGCAACTACGACAGAAAATAAATCACATACCAAATCGAAAACCCAGATCCTCAATAAAAGTGTAGTAAAATTTGATCTCAGTTTTCGGGTACTCTGAGGCTGAGACAGAGCGGATAGCAGAGTTTGCGAGCCCAAAGAGATGAAGTAGTCTTTGAAGGTTGTTGTTCGTAGGAACTGAACTATTAAAAAAACAAAAAAAATACCGCTTCTTTCTCTTATTACATAAATAACGTTTAATTATTTAATAATTTATTCAAATTATTATTAAAAAAAATCTCATAATAATAAAATTAATTTTTTAATTTTTATTTTTGAACTATTTTAAATAAAAATTACTTTATCTTAAATAAACTATAAATAAAAAATTTTAAAAATAAATAAAATTATAAAATAATCATTTATTATTTTATAATCATTTTAATAATTACAGAAATTAAACATTATAAAATTTAAATATTAAATTTTTAATATCACTCAAAATAATTTATTTTTTAAAATAAAGAACGAAAAATGCATGTTTTCTTTGTTTTTGTTGATTCGGGGATTGTGAAACTTTTAAATAAGCAATTTTGTTTTACATAAGGTTATCATAAGATATTAGGTACTGACCGATACCTTTATTTTAATAAAAGTAGATAAAAATATTATATTTTTAATAATATATTAAAAGTTAAATTATTTTTAGATAAATATAATTTATTCTAAAATAATTTTAATTAATATGATCTTAATGTTATTTTTAATTTTAACACATTTCTTATTTATTTTCTTGTCAAAAATAATTACATGTGTAATGGGCTACCCACACTCCACCTCCTTCCATTTTCTCTTACCCACTTATTTTTGCATTTTTTTTATTAAAAAATGATTTTTGCTCCATTTAAAAGGTAAAATAGATGAATATGTTTTAAAATAATTTTAGAATAAAACAATCTTAACACAAATTGTTTGTCACTAAAATTGTTTATATAATACAAACACAATTTATTTCAGTACATTTTAAACATAATTTATTTTATAATTTTTTTTAAATAGTTTAACACAATTTATACCTGATTGTTTTTACAAAATTAATTAGTATAGAATGAATTTTCAATTATACCTATATTAAAATTAAAATAATTTTTTAAAATCATATTTACAATTCTAACCTAAGAAATCAATTGATGAATGATGTATATTTAAACTCTTTCTATTATAAAATAAAAACTATTAATTAAAATTATATAAAATAACATTTGTAAAATTTATTATAACAAAAATATCAATTAATAGTGTTAAATAGTATTCAATTTTTAGAATTAAAATATTAAAAAAATTATAAATAATTAGAATTTAATTTAAATCAAATCAAATTTAACAATATGTTATATGAAAGTTTTGAATTATATATATATATATATATATATATTTGTAATTATTATAAAGAAATTATTATTATTATATATATATATACATATGTAATTATTATAACATCAAAATTACATAAATAAAATTCTTTCATATATATATATAAAGAAATAATAATAATAATAATAATAATAATAACAAAAACAGTTCACAAAAGATTTAAAAAAATGAACAAAGATACTGTTTGGGTTAGGAGCAATTTAAAAATGAAAAGTGATAGACAAACAATTTTGATTTTTTTTAATGATAAATTTATCAATAATTATGTTCTCCTTACTTTCTCTTAAATTTATTATTTATTACTTTTGTTTGATGAAATAGTAAAAAAGAGACCAGTGATATGATTATTCATAAAGTAAGATATCAATAATATTTTTTTATAATTTTAATATTAATTTATATTTATAATTAAATTATGATAAATTATAATATTTTTATCCGTTATTAAAATGATTAAAATTTATTTAATATTAATGAATAATATTTAAAATTTTTTATTGAGACTAAATGTTGGGCATGTATATTGTTTAAGGTTTTTTTCTCATTGGAACTTTGTCTCAAATAAAAAAAAATAAAAAATTGTACTAGTTATATTTATTAATATTTGGTGATGCATGATAATCTTAATTACTAATAAGGTTTTGTTGAATGGAAATTGTTGAAAATACAGTTTTGGTCCTAATCAGAATAAATAAATAATAATTAAAAAAAATACTAAACATCCTAAGAATTATAAAATCCATATGTTCTTGTATTGTCAAGCTCATCCCTTTCATTCAACAAATTATTATTTGATACAAAGTTGGAAATAGTCTCAAGCTCGAACTTATCTAATTACATTTTTTTTTTGTATTAATTGGCACGTGTTACGTCTTAAAAATTGATAAATAAAATAAGATAATTATAATACCATAATTATTTTTATTAACGTTATAACGAAAAAGTATGAATTAGTCTTTTTAATCTTAATTAAAATTAAATAAAATTATTATTAAATAAAATTGTTATAGCTATGATAACAATATTATAAATTGTGACAACATGAACACCTAAAAAAATACAATTAAAATAATTATAAAATTTAAATTAATATTATAAATTATTTTATAATACAACTTATTTCTTTTAAATTATAGTATAAAGAGTGATCAGGACATATATATATATATAAGGTATTTAATTATTAAAAAAATAATATAAAAATAAATAAACTATTTATATACAAAAAAATTATTAATTAAATTGTAATATTAAAATATAAATTATTTTATGAAAAATTAATATTACTAATGTAATTAAGTTATACATGAAGAAGTTTTGAACTCAAAATTTTGATAGAATTAATTAAATGATATATGTATTTCATGTAAATATATTTGATATTAATTAATAATTATGCATTTTAAAAAAAAATTAATTTTTAATTTAAAATATTTTACATAAAAAATGAATTTTATTATATGAAAAGTATTATTATTTGTTTATGTGATTTAATTACAACAATACCAACCATGAAGAGATTAAAAACCAAAACAATAAACTGTAACATTTTTAAGTTAATTAATATATGTTTTGATAAGATGAACATGCTTTTATTTAAACGAATGAATACATATTTACGATATGCTAGATAAATACATGATCTATAATGTCTTTTGTTTTTTTTCATTCTATTATTCATTTACGTAATATAAAACAAAACTTATTTAGATAGTTAATAAAAAATTATTTCGTATATAAAGTTATATAAATAACTATTTAATCATAAGTTTACGTTAAAGTGATAAGTGTAAAAGATATTATATAAATTAATGTTTTAAAAATTAACTAGTTATTGTATATTTTTATTACAAAATATTGCTTTAAATTAAAATTCACTTAATTTTTTTTTTGCTTTATATATATTTAGCTTCAAAAGTGTAAATATAAAAAAAAAAACATGCATGTCGTCAACTATGTCCACAAATGAGAATTGAAACTCTCTGTATGCTTTGATAAGATTAACATCTCCTGATATAAATGAATAAATTTGTATTTATAATATATAAAAAAGAGATATTAACTCCAATGATTGTTACAATGATAAGTAAAGTTTTTTCTTTATTATACTACTTTACTTATACAATATAAACGAACGATATATAGGTTATTAATAATAATAAAAAAATGATATACATATATGAGATTATATAAACGATATAATCATAAGTTTGTAATGGAGTAATAAATGTCTGCGTTACATTTATAATTAATCAATTTTATAAATAATTAACACAAAAATTAAAAAAAAAATATCTGCGTTACATTTATCTAACATGCGACGCAAAATTAAATAATAATAAAAAAAATGATTGTGTTAGTTGTATAGAATAAAGACGCAAAAGGGATTATTATTATTTGCGTCGTTTATTCTATACAATTGACGCAAATTGGGTTGAATTAAAAAAAAAAAAATTGCTTCGGTTGTTTCCAAAAACCAACGCAAATAGGTTTATATTACACTAACCCTACTTTATTTTTACAGCCACTCTTTAGATCTACTTTCTCTGTCCTTAATTTTTTTCTCCCTACCCAACCTATGCCATCACTCCAACCTGTCACCGTCGCCATCGCCATCGCCCAGCCCGTCAACTGCCTACCCAACCGTCGCTGCCTTGTTTCTCCCTGTGTGATTTGCTGTTGGAACAAATATGTGAAAAACTATGTAAGAACAATATTACCGATAACTTGAAATTAGCGCGGGTTAGTCGCGACTAGGTCCGCTTCTCTTTAAGACGTTTCTCGCTCTGAAATTTGTGCAAGCAAACACACGCCGTCGTCCCAGGGATAAAAGCGACCCGAGAATCTTTTTTTTCGGATCTTCATTCAGACCGATGAAGTGAATACTACACCTCTCAAATATTTATGTTGCTCTGGAAATCGATAAATCAATTTGAATTTTCTTTTTCTTTGATTTCTTTATGAAAACCATGGCTGTTTTTGAGTTGTTAAGTTATATTCTAAAGCCGAAGTAATTCTCTTTTTTATAGTGGAAAAAAATATGTGTATGTGATCATATAATTATGAAAATAACGGACACATAATTATTAAAATAAACGGTCATAAAAGTAACGGTCACATAATTATGAGAATAACGGTTATAAAATTAACTACTACGTAATTATGAAAATAACTTGATTAATAAAAGTAACGCATAATAATAAGAATAATGGCCATAAAATTAATGGCCACGTAATTATGAAAATAACTTGGTCATAAAAGTAATGGTCGCATAATTATAAAAATAATCGGTCATAAAAATAATGACCATATAATTATGAAAATAGCCAGTTCACATAATTTATGAAATAATAATTAAGTAAAGTAATAAAAAATATTTTTTTATTTAAATTCATTTCCAACAATCCCCCACTTGAATTTTAAATAAAAATAGTTTCATTTGCTTGACAATCAATTAAAAGTATAAGATTATGCATAAGCAAAGGTGTCTATCGACTTGAACGCTGCGTAGTGTTAATGCTTTAGAATATACTAGAGTAACTCGTAGTTTTGAACTCTACATCTCTAACAACATCACACACACAATCTTTCCAAGGTGTAGTTCGAAAAGCCCGTGCTTTACGGCCATGCACGTGTATCGGTATAGTGAATGCTCTACAGTAAATTTTGCCCCGAAAATTTTCATAGGAAGCGACGTACTTCCACGTTCACATAGGTGAGTCTATCGAGAGTACTCCGTAGCTACGTACTCCACTCCATATAGAGTATAGAACTCACGTTAAGAGTTTAATAATTAACCTCATCCTTTTCAGCCTTTAGGACTTCGTGCTTCTAACAATATAGATTGTGACTTCATAAATAAGCATGATTCATCTCATATCACTTCATGACTTGTTATTACCCATTGAACTTATTTCTTGGGATCTCCGTCTATAAGTTGGGTTGCCATCATGAGTGACTCTTCATTCTAAGGGCGTCGATCACATTCCTTTCGAGGTTTTTGAAAACCTTCTCTCTTGTTAATTCTTTCGTCAAAGGATCAACCAAATTTTCATCGATGCATATATGATCCATTCTTACACTCTTGTAGAGAAATTCTCTAACGATCGTGTATCTGTCATCTCTTTCCGTTGTAATAACGGTTCTATCTTTAATAGCCACGTCTATCGCGGTGGATCGTGACAAGCTGAGTATCGATCTTTCCCATAAAGGGATCTCGCCTAACGAGACTTAACTTAACTAGGCTTCTTAACGCGTGCTTGATGGCTAGTCTTATCATTCGGAACTCCGTTGTAGATTGAGCCAATATTGTTTGTTTCTTAGACTTCCGAGAAAACAGCTCGCGGTATGTTAAAAATATAGCCACTAGTCGCTTTATGGAGTCTTCGATAAAGTGTTCCAATCTCATCATGTATCCTTCTAAACAAATGAAACTTATTATAATGTAATCCAAGGTTCATAGTTCTCTTAAGGTATCTCATAACCCTTTCAATAGCATTCCAATGCTCTACACTGGAAGTCTCTTGGTAAACCTACATAGTAGTCCCACAATATAAGCTATGTCTGGTCTAGTGCAATCAGTAGCGTAACGTAAGCTACCAATGATGCTCGCATACTCAGTTTGTCTAACACCGTCTCCGGTGTTCTTGAACAACTTTACACTAGGATCATAAGGAGTACATGAAGGTTTACAGTTAAAGTAATTATATTTCTTTAAGATCGTCTTAATGTAATGAGATTGATCTTAAAGAAATTCCCTTTTCAGACCTAGTAATCTTTATACCAAGGATTACACTAAACCTGCGAGATCTTTCATATCAAAGTTAACACTTAATAAAGTTTTCACATTATTCATAACATGAATATTTGATCCAAAAATAAGTATGTCATCCACATATAAACATATAATAGTGCAAATGTTATCTTCTAATTTATAATAAATGCATTTGTCACTTTCATTTATTTTGAATTCATGTGGGTTAACTATATTATCAAATTTCTCATGCCATTGCTTAGGTGCTTATTTTAGACCATATAGATATTTATCTAGTTTACAAACTTTATTTTCTTGATCTGGGATAACAAAACCTTCAAGTTGATCCATATAAATTTCTTCTTCTAAATCACCATTTAAGAAAGCAATTTTAACATCCATTTGATGTACTACTAAATCATGGATAGCTTGACGAGAGAAAAAGTACACGTATGGAAGTTATTCGTGTAATGGCGGTGAAAAGGTATCAAATAAATCTACATTTTCCTTTACCTATACCATTTAACTACAATACAAGCTTTGTACTTTTCAATAGTACCATTGAGTTTTAATTTCTTCTTTTGTATCCATTCACATCCTATGGTTTTACAACCATAAGGTAAGTCAACTAAATGCCAAGTTTTATTATACTCATAAGAGTTCATTTCATCATTTATGGTTTCTTGCCATAAGTTGGCATCTAAAGAAGAGAATGATTCTTACGTGAGTTTAGGGATCTTCCTCACAAGGTATAAGCATAAAAATCTGACCCAAAATCCTTAAGGGTTCAAGCTCGTTTACTTCTTCTAATTGCAGTGTTTAATTCCTCATTTTGTTCAATAATTCTAGTTATGGGTAAACGACTAGAAGACGAGCCCCCACTATTCTTCAATTTAAATGAAAACCTATGTTCATAGTAGTCAACATCATTTGATTCTATAACTATGATCATTTAAGTCATAGAATTTATAAGCTTTACTATTCACAACATATCCTATGAATACACATTCGTATGTTCTACTAGTAAGTTTATTTCTTTTAAGGATCAATGATCCTAACATAGACTAAACAATCTCAAGTTTTAAAATAAGTTAAGTTTCTTATTTTTTCAAAATTTCAGATGATGAAATTTTACTAGTAGATTTAGGCATTCTATTTAGCACATAGCAAACAGTTAATAAAATTTCTCCCCACCAATTGGAAGCAGCACCAAAGTTTAATAAAATTGCAACTATTGTTTCAGTAAATGTTCTATTTTTTTTCTTTTAGCTTTGCCATTCATTTCAGAAGAATAAGGTGCTGTTTTTTCATGAATGATTCCATGAGTTTTATAAAAATCATTGAAGATATTGGAATCATATTTAGTGCATCTATCACTTCGAAACCTTTTTATTTTTCTGTTAAGTTGATTCTTAATTTTAGTCATAAATATTTTAAACATGTCAAACGCTTCACTTTTATTTTTTCATTAGATATACATAAGTGTAATCTGAACAGTCATCTATAAAAGTTATAAAATAGTGTTTTTCATTTCTTGTTAAATTTCCATCAAGTTCACATATGTCATAATGTATTAATTCTAAAGATTCAGATTCTTTAACTACTGACTTATGTGAAGTTTTTGTTATTTTAGCTTGACTATAAAAGTCACATTTATCCAAAATAATTCAAAGATAGTTTTGGAATTAGTTATAAGCTACTCATGTTCTTGATTATGCGTTTATTAACATGACAAAGTCTAGCATGCCAAATATTAAAGGAACTCAACATTCAATTTAAACATGCCATTACATATACCCTTTCCCAACGAAAAATATTATTTTTAGTTATCAGATATAAATCAAATTCTGCTAGTTTGAGTAAACTACTTTGTAAAGAAGATATCCTGAAACTAAGTTCTTTCTCATCTCTGGAGTATGCAAGACATCTTTCAAGATGATAGTCTTTCCAAAGGTAAACTTTAATTCCACCTCACTAGTACCAACAACACTTTCTTATCCTTAGACTTAGAGTAGGACTTGAACATGTCTCGATTATAGTGAAATGGCGAGAAGTACCAGTGTCCACCCAACACCCTTCGGATCCATCAACAAAATTGACTTTAGAAATCATAGCAATAAGTTGATCTTCGGTAAGGTTCGCCTACGTGGCAGGACGATTCCTGTTCCGGCAGTTCCTAGCCAAGTGGCCAAGTCTGTTACAACTATAACACATGAATGTGTTATTCCTTAAGGGGGTTGAGGTCCATTCTGGAGAGGATAGTTTTTGTTTTTATTTTGGTGGTTGCGGTTTTGGTTATTATTGTGATTCTGAGTTTTCATATTTCTACCTTTAGGTTTCAAAATTGTAGATGAGGGTTTCTTATTGGTACTGTTGTTTGAGAGAACAAGTACTTCATCTCTTTGGTCTTATTTTCGGGCTTCTTCTTCTATTCTTAAACGGATTATAAGACTTTCTAAAGAAAATTCTTTAGTTTTATGTCTAAGTGTATTCTTAAAATCTTTCTAAGCATGGGGTAATTTATCTATAATAACAGCTACTTTAAATTGTTAATCTAAAGTCATACCTTCAGAAGTTATTTCATGTGCTATCTTCTGCAGTTCGTGTGATTGAGCTTCCACAGATTTGTCATCAATCATTTGATACTTCATGTATCTACTGACATCATACTTCTTAGTTCCAGCTTTCTGAGTATCATACTTCTTTTGAAGTACTTCCCAAATTTCCTTAACAGACTTTATCAAAATTATAATAGTCATACAAGTCATTAGCTAATCCATTAAGAATAAAAAAAATTTGCATAGAAAATAATTTTCTATCCAGGTGTTTAAATCCTTTATTGTAGCTTCAGTATGAGAATTAGGCAGTGTTGGTTTTTCAATCATAAAAACAAAAGTGACATTTTACATGGTTAAGAAGAATAACATTTTTTTTGTCTCCATTTTTAAAGTATAGTTCTTTAAAACGAAATGTTTTGTTAAAGTCAGTAGTTAACATTTCAGTAGACATGGCAGATAGAATTCGTCTTAAAATTGTTGGAACAAATATGTGAAAAACTATGTAAGAACAATATTACCGATAACCTGAAATTAACTGCTTGGGTTGAGTCGCGGACTAGGTCGCTTCTCTTTAAGACGTTTCAGCGGCTCGCCCAAATTTGTGCAAGCAAACACGGCCTCGTCGTCCCCAGGATAAAACAACCCGAGAATCTTTTAAACGTCTCGGATCTTCATTGCCTTGATGAAGTCCGGGAATACTACACCTCTCAAATATTTATGTTGTTCTTCGGAAATCGAGAAATCAATTTCAATTTTCTTTTCTTTGATTTTGCTATGAAAACCATAGAACCATGTTTTTGAGTTGTTAAGTTATATTCTAAAGCCGAGGGCTATTGCCCCTTTTTATAGTGGAAAAAAATATGTGTAGCGATTAAATATAATTATGAAAAAATAACGGACACATAATTATTAAAATAACGATAAAAAAGTAACTACGCATAATTATGAGAATAACGGTTATAAAATTAACGGCCACATAATTATGAAAATAACGGTCATAAAAGTAACGGTCACATAATAATAAGAATAACGGTCATAAAATTAATGGTCACATAATTATGAAAATAACGGTCATAAAAATAATGACCATATAATTATGAAAATGACAGTTACATAATTTATGAAATAATGGTCATAAATTAATAAAAAATATTTTTTTATTTAAATTCATTTCCAACATTTGCTGCACAGCTTCGATCTCTCAAGAATCTCATATTTTCTATCACTTTCTTACTTGAGAAACACTATTTTCTTACACAAATAATAATATAAATCACTTAGTTATGTTTGAATAATATTATTGTTGTAAATAACTTCTTTATGGTTATAAATCACTATTATTATTGTTGTAAGAACATTGAAACGTGGGATTTTTTTTTTTTAATGTTTTGCTACTAAATGTCATTCATCACACAAGAGTTTGATGAATGATGCACAATTACAAAAATAAATATTATGGTGCCTTAAGCTTCTGAAGTCTGAGTAGGAATTTTTCTATAATAACTTGTAAGATATTGATGCCAGGGGTTAGTCTAACAAGGTCATAACTATTTATCATGATTTATCTATGCAGCTATGTCTCTCTGTTTCCTTTTGAATAGACTATAATTAATTAAAGAGACCAATAATCTATGAACTTTTTGTGGAAAATATAATAATTATTTTAAGATAAGAAAAAAACATTTGAAAGGAAAAGGAGAAGAAAAGGGAAGGGTCCTTTCTAAAATGGAATGCTTTTTTTTTTTCCCTTCCTTCCTTATATTGTATTTCTTAAGGTTATTTATGATGAAAATACAACAAGAACGGTACTGATTGCCAAACCCATAAGGGAAAAACAAATATAAACATGATTAAGCAATACTTTTAGGAAAGATGACAAAATGAAAAGTAAATATAGTAATCATTTTTGTAGCAAATGATATTTGAGAGTATAAATTCTATCGGTACATTTTCTTAAAAATGTTAATTTTTTACCACTTTACTGAAGATAATATTTAATATATAAAACTTAAACATATAATTGAATAGTAAATAATATTTAATAAAACTTAAACATATAATTGAATAGTAAATAATATTTAATAAAACTTAAACATATAATTGAATATATAACATATTATCTAATATTTTTGGAACATCTTAAAGATTGCTTAATTAGTAAAATAAAAATTATGAATATACGTCTATACATCTTAATAAATTATTTATTTAAACATGTTAATAAAATAATTTTTTTCTAAATAAATACTTTTTGAACAAATGATACAAAAACTAGTAACATATAAAATGTAGGATGAGAGCACCAAGCCAAATCCCTTTGCGTGATGTCAATTACATATTTTATTAAGATAACAAATCATATTATGTTTGTTTTATATATAATAAAAATTTATATTGAAATGTTAACTATATTTATATAGAATGGATAAATCTTAAATGCAACAACTTAAGTTTTTTAAAGAATACTTAGAAGGAGTTGATTTTTTAATAGAATATATTCATAAAAATGCGAATGAAGAAGATATGATTCAATGCCCTTGCGTTAAGTGTAACAATTTAATTTTTTTTACCTTTAAATGACATAAAGAACTATCTAGTTTGTAAGAGAATTTTAACAAGTTATGATAATTAATTTTTTTCATATATAAGAAATGAAATCAAATAGTGATAATGAAATGCCTCATCTATTAAATAGGCCAACAATAACTGAAGTTGAAGCTGACATTGATGTACATGAAAAAATGGATGAAATGATCTATGTTGTCAAAGATGAGTTTTTGATAATCCCGATATAGTTAAGACAATTTAGAAGATGCAGAGAAGTCACTCTATCCAAGTTTTACAAGAAATATTAAATTGTTTGCATTGATAAAAATGTATAATATGAAGGCAAAATGTGGGATAACTGATACTGGATTTATTGAAAAATTGAATATAGTTGTGGACTTGCTACAAGATGAAAATGAATTGCATCATCCATGTATGAAGTTAAGAAGACTTTAAATTGTTTTGGCATAAAATATAAGAAGATTTATGTTTGTCTAAATGATTACATTCTTTATAGAAAGAAATATGTGAATCTATCAAGCTATGCAGTTTGTGGTGATTTAAGGTGAAAGATGACTTCGGATGGGAATCGAAGAAATGTATGCCAACAAAGGTTTTACAGTACTTCCCACCAATTTCTCATTTTCAAAAGATGTATAAGAGCAAAGAGACATAAAAAATGTTGACATGACATTTAGAAAATAAGTTAAAAGATGGTCTTTTGTGTCACCCTTGTGATTCCCCATCTTGTAAAGTAATTGATAACACGAGACTTGAATTTAAAAATGAACGTAGCAATATTCGACTTGCCATAAGTGCTGATGGAATTAACCCACATAATTCCCTAAGTAGTAGGTATAGTCGTTAGTCAATTATTATGATCATCTATAATCTTTCTCCTTGGATTTTCATGAATTTTTAATGTTAATATTGTTAATATCGGGTCTAAAACAACCTTGTATAGACATTGATGTGTTCTTAAAGCCTTTGATAAATGACCTAAAGACCTCATGAGATGAAGGCATCAAAGTGTATGATATATATAGAGATAAGTGTTTCACATTAAGCGTAGTGATTTTGTGGACAATTAATGATTCTTTCTCATATGATAATTTATCAGGACATGCAACTTATGGATATAAAGCATGTCCAATTTGTAGTGATAATACTTATGCAGATTATCTTCAACATGGAAGAAAGATATGCTAGACATGACATACAAGAATCTTGCCTAGTAAATATAAATTTAGATTTCAAGAGAAAGCTTTTGACTATTCTTTAGCTCCTAGAATCAAATAGGGATCAGAGATATTGTATGAAATTAAAGGAATGGTATTTAGAATCAAATAGGGATTAGAGATATTGTATGAAATTAAAGGAATGGTATTTAAAATATATGAGAAGAAAAAGGTTGCTAAAAAGTAATCAATCAGACCCAAGTTAAAAATGTTGCTAAAAGTAAATATATAGACTCTTCGTGTAATACCAAAAAGGGTAAGATGAAAAGAAAAAGTACGAAAGCTATGAAGGAGAAAATTGTGAAAGAAAGACTATAAATGATAAAACAAACAGTGATGGAGACATCACTATTAGAAAGCCTACCCACAAGTTTTTTATGGATCATGAAATGTTAGATGTGGGCATTTCAATATCGATTTTCCATAAAGGTCATATCAATGAGTTTGATTGGGAGCAATGTCACCTAATAATCCTAGCAAATAATATAGAGGTTGAACTAGAAATGGAGTAAGTATTTCACAATTTTTCACATTGCTTTATTAATATTTCTTTATTCTTTAAACATAATAATATTTATAAAGATTTGTCATTATTAAGATGCATATAAATATCTTAAAAAGAGACTCGTGCTATAAGCAAATAGGAAGAGAGAAATGGTTGCAAGATGAGCATAAGAAAAAAATTATCAATTGGTTGCATGAATGTGTTAATGTTTAAGAATATATAAATCAATTTTATTTGAATTTATGAACATGAATTTTTTTTTATCATTGTATATTTTCTAAGGATATATTGTTGATAAAATTAAAGATACTAATTATTCTGTAACTGAATCTTTGGAATGACTCACATATGGTCCATAATATGTAGTGAAGAAGAGCACATTGACATTCTCATCAATGGGTGCAAATTTACCACTAAATGAAGGGATAACTTGTGTGTAAATCAAAATAGTGGAGTGAAGTTGGTAGTAAAAACTTGGCAATTTATGAGCACCAAAGATGGTAATCTTATACTATTTGATAGGACATATTATGAGCTAATTCAAGAAATTTGGGATGTGTATTATGAGATACTCAAGGAAATGGTGTTCTTATGTGATTGGGTGGAAGACATAATCAATGTTGGATATAAAGTAGAGGAATTGGGTCTAATCTTTGTTGACCTATCAAGAATAGGTTCCAAATATGATTGTTTTATCTTGACCCATCATGCAAAACAAGTTTTTTTGTGCACTATCCAATTGATACAAGATGGTCGGTTGTATTGACACCCCCTCCAAAAGAGTTTTACCATGAAAATAACACTGTAAATGAAGATGATGTACTTGACTCGTTGTCCAACCTTGAACGTTTCACTACTTATGTTTCAAATTTTGACCAAGATTTTAATAATAAGGATGATGATTTATCAATGTGTCTACATAAAGAAATTGATGATAATTACGTATATAAAGAAAAGCATAAAGTAACTTGGTAAACTACATGTAAAAGATAAATACAATGTGTTTACTTAATAGTTATTATGAAATTTATTCATGTTTATTATCTAACATATGAATTTTTTATAACTAATATTTTTCATCTTCTTTGTTTAGCATTATAGACGACGAGTTTGATGTAAACATGAATGATTAGGTCAATCAAATGATACCAAAGATATGTGTTCATATACAAAGGAATAGGTGGTACAATATTATTGATCAAATTGATGACCCAGTTGCTCGACCAGTCATTGAGATTGATAAAAATGAAGACCTTATCAATGGGAAACAATGTAAGTCAATGTTTGGTAAATTGGTAAGAACCAAAATACCAATTAATATTCTAAATCGAAGAAAAGTAGAAAAATCTGAGAAAAGAAAAAAATTAAAGGAGTATTAAGATAATATTTTAAAACTACAACCAATGTATTAATTTATAAAAATTATTAGAATTACAATTTTATCATGACTATTTTAAGTTAGGTATAGCGTTCCTAAGGATTAGAAACAACATTGGTACAGGGTAGTAAGATCGATATGGAAGGACTACAAAACACAAGACCTTAATGTTTATTATGTGAGGCCTTTTCTAAACCCATTAAATGAAAATATCTTTATACAAAACCACCAAAAATGTCTTGGATCCCAGATGCTTAATGGAAAGAATTTGTTGATTATAGATGAATTGACAAATTTAAGGTATATTATTCATATATTTATCATTTTTCATAATGTCGTGTAATATATTCAATTAATATAATTAGTTCATATTTGTCAGTAAATATCTTGTAAGTAGGATACATACAATAGAAGAAGGCATATATGCTTAAAATAAATTCATTAATAAAAGTGAGAGAGTGAGCATCCCTAAGACCAAAGCTAAAATGGTACATATATTATACATCTAAATATTATTGTAATTTTTTAAATTGATGTATATATTGAGAGTATTTTAATGAATGAATAGGAAAAAGAGTTAGGTCGTGAATTCATCCGAACGAACATATTCATGGTGACGATGGTGCATAAAAAAGTATATGACAATACATTAACTGATTAGCAAAAAGAATTACTTGATTTAGTGGTAAGTTAAATATTACAACAATTTAAAGTTCATTTATATTTAATAAATATTAACTAAATTATTTATTTTTATTTAGAAAACAAATTAAAAGAAAAAAAAGACAAAGGTGAGCTTTCAAATGAACTTGGAAATGATGCTTTGCATTATACATTTGGTTCACATTACCTGGGACGAGTGAAGGGATTTCACAATATGTGAGTCTAATCTACAAGTTAGACCACTTGATTGTTAGTTAGGGTTTGAAAGGTAGAGCTACTTAGTTGGTCTATGAACCCTTTTAAAATTCTAGAGGATTAGGCTAGCAGATGTAAGGGACCAGATGAATACAAGGCTTTTATTTGGAAAACCTTGTTGCTTCTCACTCTCTTTTCAAAGACTTATGTGATTTTTTTTACAAATAAGGAAAGTGGAGAACCTTTTTGAGAGTCTTACAGTTTTATGATAGTTTTAGCAGAATAGAACACACTTCATTCTCACAAACAATGCCATGTATTGATGCCAATTTTTGTCAGCAAGATTAGGAATTTATTTAAAAAATAATTCAAGTTGTTTGATTTCTTCCATTCGAATATGTTTTCCTTCTATGCTCCAACGATTCACTTCTAGCTCATTGTTTTCCTAGAAACTATTGAGAAGCTTTACAAACTGAAGCAAAGTGTAGGGTTGTTTGGGCATCTTTTGCTTCTCAGCTCGTAGATTGGATATGGGTGAGACTAAGTGTAGGGTTCACAATTTGTGGTACAATTCGATTATACAAACCAAACACGGATCGAAAACCATAATACGAATCAAGTTAAATTCATTCCTAACTTGGGATAGCCAAAAAAGAAAAAAATAAAAAACTTGGATAAGATTAAGGTCATTCAGTAACATGAAATAAAAATAATCATGATTCGTGTTACACTACTACTCTTCTTTTTCCTCCTTTTATTTCTTTCTTTTTTTGTGTTGAGTATGCTAATTCATGTAACGAAAAATTTGCATTTTGCTTCATATTTTGTTACAACTTTTTCCTCTTTAGATATTGATATTATTTACTTATTAATAAGAATTATATGATATTTTATCAACAATATAGACATGACTAACCATATAGTCATTTTTGAATTCTATTTAATAAGATTTTCCATAGTTTGTTTTATTGTTTTCTAGTGGGTTTAGTAATTTATATATAAGTGACACGACTAACCATACAAGCATTTTTTAATTCTATTTAAAAAGATTTGTCATAATTTTTTTTATTACTGATTTGTTAGTGGTTTTAACAAATTAGACATAACTTTATTCTTTTTAATACTTCATATGCTATCATTAATCACAATTACATTAATTTTAATCATAAAATATCAATTTTCTTTAATTTTAAGTATCCTTTAAAATATCTATGATTTGTAAGCATTATGTGAAAAAAATGATAATTTTATAATTCTTGATTTCTTTTAAATTTAATGTGGTTGGAATACTTGAGTTTGATTCAAACTTTAAATTTTTTTAAGAAAATTTATGACATTTGAAAAAAGGTTAGAATAGACCAATAAATACATACAATTAAAACTTCGGGCTAAATATAGATCAGCCAAAATTCTTTTTATGGTATTTGGGTTGATAATTCATAATATGAATTAAATTTGATTCGTGTTATGGTTGAACCAATTAAGACTAGCAACACATATGCAACTATGAGTGTGGCTTCACCCCAGAAAGATTTAGGCAACTTTACGTGTGGGAGTATACATCTGACTCTCTTCATCAAAGTTTTGTTCATCCTCTCAGCTAAGCCATTCAACTGTGGTATCTATAGAGGTGTCATATGATGTCGAATACCATGCTTTTTGCAGTAAGCATGAAAAGCTCCTTTGTATTTTCCACCATTGTTTGTCTAAATGCACTTCAACTTCTTCCTAGTCTGTCTCTCAACTTAGGCATGAAATTCTTTGAAGAAATCTAGCACTTGATCTTTTGTCTTCAGAAGATATACCCACATCTTTCTTGAATGACCATCAATAAAAGTCACAACGTATTGAGCACCACTAAGTGACTTTGGCATTGGTCCACACAAATTTGAATGAATCATATCTAAAATATTATTCATTTTGAAAGGAGGGGAACCCTTGAAAGCAACTATGTTTTGCTTTCCTACTAGATAATCAACACATTTCTCCAAATGTACTTCATCCATTCTGAGCA
The DNA here is from genome assembly GCA_033030585.1 of Hippophae rhamnoides. Lineage (NCBI taxonomy): Eukaryota > Viridiplantae > Streptophyta > Magnoliopsida > Rosales > Elaeagnaceae > Hippophae > Hippophae rhamnoides. Next base: position 27,804,718 of record CM065433.1, read on the forward strand.
GTATCTTCTTCCTGGCTAGACTTTTCATAACTTTTTCATCCATGTGACTAAGTCTCCTATGCCATAATTCAGATGCACTATCTTTATCCACGAAATTTACTATGTCGGTGGAGAGCTTTGCTTGCATTATATACAGAGTTGTATGCTTCTTACCTCTAGCCACTACTAAGGAGCCTTTTGTAAGTTTCCATTTGTTATAAATAAAGAAGCTGTAATATCCTTCATTTGCAAGTTTGTGTACAAAGATCAAATTCAGGCACACATATGGAATATGCCTAACATTCTTCAAAAATGGTCTGGCTCATTCTTTGTTTCCAAGAAAACATCTACACTTTCAACAACCTTTAACATGCCTTCATTTCTAACTCTAACAACATCAAAACTTCCAAGTGTGTATGATGAGAAAAATTCTCTATACAATGTAGCGTGAATTGTAGTACTACTATCAATCACCCAGTTGGTCTCGTGTAATGTAAGATTAACAAAATCTTCATCATAAACGATATTGAAGTTGTCTATGGTATTTGTTTGCTCATCATCACTATTATCATCTTTCTTCATTTCTTTGCCTTTATATCTTGTTCCTTATTGAACACCTGACAAAATTTCTTAATGTTACCCTTCATCTTATAGTGATGGCATTCAACATTGGCATATTTGTTTGATTTACCTTTTCTCTTGCCTCTGGGTTTATGTTCTTTATCATGTGTCCTTCCCTTGGACTCTATGATAAAGGCTTATGCTTCTCAATCTCTCTTCATATTATGTTTCTCATATGACAACAAGGCTTCTACAATAACTTCAAACTCCATCTTGTCTTTTGCATAAGTTAGAGTTGTTGTGAGATAATTATATCATGAGGGTAGTGATGCGAGTAACATCACAACTTTCTTTTCATCGTCAAAACTCACATTAAACATTGCTAAGTGAGAAAACTTGTTGTTGAAATCGCTAGCATGATGCATCATGCTCACATTATCTTCCTTCCTCATCTCATATAGTTCATTCCACAAATAAAATTTTGGAGCAAGGTTCTTTGACATGTACATGTTTTCTAGAGTCTCCCATGTTTCTTTTGTAGTCTTGCAATTTTTTTATTCAATATTTTGTAAGACACTATTTGAGAGATTTAGACGGATTGTATTGGTTGCAATCTCATCTATCTTCTCCCATTGTTCCTTAGTGATTGTTGCTGCCTTCTTTTCTTTTCCCAACAACGCCTTATGGATTTACTGTTGAATGAGAATATCCTTCATCCTACTTTTTCATAAAGAGAAATTATTATTGCCATTAAATTTCTCAATATCTACCTTCTAGCTTAACATTTTTTTCCGATGTGTTTCTTTTTCTAAAAATAAATACACCCTGGACCTAATAAAATACTTTATAATGTGGCAGATCAGTCTATGCTGCAACCATAGAATATACTAAGAAATTTATTAAACCAACTTTGATACTAGTTGTTGGGACACAACAGGTAAAATAATATAAATTCCACATAGTAAAATAATGATACCCGCAATTTAACGTAATTCACCCTTTAATTTGGGCTACGTCCACGGGACAAACTTCAAAAAATATTTATTCCATTAATAAAATTAATGGGTACAAAGTGAGAGACAATACAAAAAATTGAGACAAACCCAAAATAGTGAGTCAAATAGTGACACACAAGTATTTCCAAACTCACTATTTTATCACTACTCTTTTTGAAAAATATCCCAAATATTTTTATAAAATATTATCTCCCACTCTCTCTCACACACAACACTATTGTTCATCAAAGAAAATTATTCTTTTGGTTTTTCTTTTCTTCTTTGCTTTGGTATGTCTCTCTAAGGTAAAAACATTATCTATGCATATGCAAAATTGCTTATTCCTTATGTGTTCATAATTGGCCACATAACTAGTCAAATTTTAGCCACAAAAAATTTATATTTTTATTTGATGAATTTGTCAAATTTAATTACACCTAAAATTTTTATTTTCTTAAAATTCAATGTAGACAGGACCTACAAATACAATTGAGTAAATTTACTAACAAGCTAATCAATATTACGAATTCAGTTTTTCCCCCCTAATAATATCCCCCTCATCAAAGAATTATCATATTCAATATCTTGAAAAGTTGGTATATAAAATTAAAGTTGAAGTCTTAACCTTGTCATCTTCAAAATTTGAACCACGTACTTGTTTATAAAGCAACCCATGATGCTCATTTCTCTAAAAGTCTTTATCACTCTTCTCTCTCCTCCCAAATACACTAAACACAATCCAATTTTCCATTCAACTAAACAATTCTATCTCAATCCAATTTTCCATTCAACAAAACACTTCTATCTCTTTTTTATCTGCCTCTATCTTTCTCTCTCCCAACACGTCCATGATCACTTCTATTACCATTTTACCACTACCCTTTACTTCCTTTCAAAATTGCTTCCACTAGTTTTAGCCAACAATCACACAAACTCATGTATATCATATTGTGGCACCTTGAATGTAGATTATCCATGTTCACTTCAATATGATAATATGGATGTGGCCACCCGCATTTTCGAGATATTTTATTTTGCATGAATAATGTTCTTATGTTTCACATAATTTTCAGATCTTACAAATTCTTGTATCAATAGTAGAGATTATAGACAAGATTACAAGATTTACTTTACCATTATTAGTGTATTTGTTGTGTATATATTATTACCTAAAATAGATAAACATAATATTATATATTTAGGTAATAAAATATTGTATATTTAGGTAATAAAATATTATATATTTAGGTAATAGAATATTGTATATATTCTTACCTAAAATAGATTATACAGTAATTCTTATTTAATGAAAAGGATCCTTAAGAAGAGGTCATTCAGCCATTTACTAAAAATTGTCATGGTATCAAAGCCTACCTCTTGAATCCATAGCTGAATCTTCAGTTTTCTTCTAGTTTTGCTTCATTTTTTTTAATTTTTACTCTTGTATTCTCATTTTGGGTTGATAAATTTCTTATCAACAACTTCGCTTTGAGATTCTGGGTTGACCAAATTATGGTTGATAACTTTGCATTAAGATTTTTTTTTGGAAGAATGTCTACAGAAACCTTGGCTATCAAATTTACAAGAAAAAATAATGCGGCATGGGAATTCCAATTCAGAATGTTTCTGAAAGGAAAGAAACTTTGGGGTCACATTGACATGTATTCTCTTACGCCTAGAGATGGTAAGGAACTTAGCCAATGGGAGGCAAAAGATGCTCGAATTATCTCTTGGATTTTAGGATCTATTGAAGTTCATATGGTGAACAATTTACGCTCTTTTGGTATGGCTAAAGAGATGTGGGATTATCTAAAGCACATATATCATCAAGATAATACTGCGAGACGATTTCAACTAGAACTCGAGATTAGTACCTTCAACCAAGGTAATCTCTCTATTGAGCAGTATTATTATGGATTTCTTAATCTATGGAGCGAATATTTTGGTATTATCTACACGAAGGTACCTAAAGAGGCCTTAGCCAACCTTCAGGTGGCTCATGCAGATAGTAGATGTGATCATTTTTTGATGAAACAAAGACCAGAATTTGAAGTTGCTAGAGCTGGATTTCTGAATAGAGATATGGTTCCTTCTTTGGATGTATGTCTTGGTGAATTGTTATTCGAGGAACAGAGAATGGATACACAAGTTGTTATAGGTGTGTCCAGGGAAACATATGAAGTTATCAATGTTGCTTATGCCACTTAAGGGAGGAATCGAGGAAAGGGACAAATGCAGTTCTATAGTTGCAAAGAGTTCTACAATTGTTGTAAGCGAAATGGACACATTATTAAGAAATCTCCTACATGTCTAGAAAATTGACGAGTATAAGATTTTCAAGCTACTTTTCTAGCTCCTAACATTATTGGTCCTACATTTACAACTGCTAATACAACTCAACCTATCATTACTAATAGATGATTTTCTCAGCATTTTTTACCCCTGGACTTTAGGGCCAAGGTAAGACTATTTCTCTTCCTTAGTTTGTTGATTATCCAACCATATGACTACCTCCCCTAATTTGTTACATAATCTACGAGAGTATATTGGTATAGAAAATATTCAGGTTGTTAATGGAAGTCATCTTCCAATTACAACCATTGGTGATATTGGACCTTTTTTTAGTCATGTATTTGTCTCTCCTGGGTTATCTACTAGTTTATTTTTTGTTTGTCAGATGGTGGATAATAACTATGATGTACATTTCTCTCGTTGTGGTTGTGTTGTGTAGGTTCAGGTGTCGAGGAAAGTGATTGTGAATTGGCCTAAAGTGGGTAGAATATTTCCGTTGCATTTTACTATTCCTCAAACTTTGTCTTTAGCTTTTATTACTATTGAAAATAAGGCTAACATTTGGCATAAACTATTAGGCCATCCAAATAATGTGATTTTTTTTCTAATTTGATGAAACATAGTTTTCTTGATAATATAGATCGGTGTTATACTCATCAATTTCTTTTTTATTGCTTTACTTGTAAACTAGGGAAATGTAAAACTTTACCTTTCCCTACTTATGGTGGTCGTGCTAATACATGTTTTGAGATTATACATAATGATGTTTGTAGTATTACTCCTTTCATTTCACATGCGTAGTATAAATATTTTGTAACGTTCATTGATGGCTATAGTTGTTTCACATGGATATATTTTCTGCATTTAAAATCTAAGGTGTTCACTATTTTTCAAACTTTTGTGACTTCTATCGAGACACAATTTTCCACTTGTATTAAGGTTTTACGATCTGATAATGGTGGCGAATATATGTTGCATGACTTTCAAGTCCTTTTCAAATGGAAAGGCATTGTATCTCAATAATTATGTGCTTATACACCTCAACAAAATGGGGTGGCAGAATGTAAAAAACGTCACTTTTTGGATATGGTTCGAATGTTACTCTTGGAGTCTTCAGTTTTGCCTAAATTTTGGGTGGAAGCTTTGTCCACTGTAGTCTATTTGATTAATCGTCTACCTTCTCAACAATTAAATTTTGATATTCCTTACTATTGTCTTTTTGGTATGCATCCAGATTATCATATGCTACACACATTTGGATGTGTTTGCTTTGTTCACTTGCCTCCTCATGAGTGCCACAAGCTTACAACTCAGTAAGTATAGTGTGCTTTTATGGGTACACAGCTCATAAGGGATTTTTATGTTATGATGTTGTTACTAATCGTCTGCGTACTTCTAAAAATGTGATTTTCTTTGAACATGAGTACTATTTTCAACAACATGTTTCTCCTTCTGACGGTGTCCTTCTTCCTAGCTTTAATGATATCTCTCCATCAATTAAGCATTTTAAACTCAATATTTTCTATCAGCAACGACAACCCTAATCATCAAAAATCCTTCCCGACCCTGATCCGGTACCTACTTCAGTGGTACCTCGGAGATCTTCCCATACTATTCATCCTCCCGATAGGTATTGTTTCTCTACTACTTTAACTGATACTACAATTCCTACCTCTTATTCTCAGGCAGCTAAATATGTGTGTTGGATGAAAGCTATGCAAGAAGAACTTCAGGCTCTTCAAGAGAATCATACTTGGGATATTATTCCTTGTCCTACTGGTGTTAAGTCCATTGGTTGTAAATAGGTATATTCCATTAAGATGCGATCTGATGGCTTACTTGACAGATATAAGGCGCGATTGGTGGCACTCGGTAATCTATAGGAGTATGGGGTTAATTATGAGGAGAGATTTTCCCCTGTAGCAAAGATGATGAAAATGCGACTTGTTCTTGCTATTGCTGCATCCAAGGGTTGGCCGTTGCGACAAATGGATGTTAAGAATACCTTTTTGCATGGGGATCTTAAGGAAGAAATTTTTATGATTCCACCATTAAGGTTGTTTTCTACATCCTCTACGGATTCTTGTAAGCTAAAATGATCGATCTATAGTTTAAAATAGGTTCCACGTGCTCGGTTTAATAAGTTTTGCTCTACACTTCTTAGCTTCTCCTTTGTTCAGAGTCAGTATGATTTCTCTTTGTTTCTTTCCAAGATTGCTAAGGGAATCATCTTCCTTCTGGTATATGTTGATGATATTATTATTACAGGGATTGACTCTACATTGATTTCTCAGCTTCAGGAACACCTTCAGGGTTCCTTTCATATGAAGGACTTGGGTTCTTTACAATATTTTTTAGGCCTTGAGGTGCACTCTACCTCAGCTAGTATTTTCTTACACCAATATAAGTGCATCCAAAAATTAATTACTTTGGCTGGACTTTAGGATGGTCATTCTGTTGATACTCCCTTGGAAGTTAATGTTAAATATCGTCGTGATGAGAGAGATTTTGTCTCTGATCCTTTTTTATATAGACAACTGGTAAGAAGCTTGAACTATCTGACTATCACAAGGCCTAATATTTTCTTTGTTGTTCAACAAGTTAGTTAGCTTATGCAAGCACCTAAGAACCTCCACCTAGCTGATGCCCGTCGCATTGTTCCCTATTTACAAGGCACTTTCACCCACAGTATTTTCTTCCCTGTGGACTCTCTTATTCGTCTGGTTGCATATAGTGATGTTGATTGGGCTGGTTGTCCTAATACTTGATGATCAATTACTAGTTGGTGCATGTTTCTTTATGCCTCTCTTGTTTCTTGGAAAAGCAAGAAGCAAGATCATGTGTCGAAGTCCTCCACTGAGTCTAAGTATCGTGTTATGTCTTCTGCATGTTCTGAGATTGTTTGGCTTCGGGGACTGTTGGTTGAGCTTGGGTTTCCACAACCTAAGTCTACTCCACTCCATGTTGATAATACTAGTGCTATTCAAATTGCTACTAACCCAGTATTTCATGAGTGCACCAAACACATTGAAGTGGATTGTCACTCTATTCGTGAAGCATATGATGATCATGTTATCTCTCTACCTCATATTACCACCGATCTCTAAACTACTGATGTGTTTACTAAGGCTTTCTCCCACCATCGACATTGATTTCTTATTAACAAATTGATGTTTTTTGATCATCCAGTATCAATTTGAGGGGGATATCAATGGCAGAGATTATATACAATATTACAATATTTACTTTACCATAATTAGTGTATTAGATGTGTATATATATTATTACCTAAAATAGATAAACAGAATATTGTATATTTAGGTAATAGAATATTATATATTTAGATAATAAAATATTATATATTTAAATAATAGAATATTGTATATATTTTTACTTAAAATAGATTGTACAATATTTCTTATTTAATAAAAATGATGCTCAAGAGTAAATCATTCAATCATTTACTAAAAATTGTCATCTTAATCATACATTATGCATATCAAGCCCTCCAGCCTCATGACCCTCACATGTCAACTTGTGACACAATTGTACTAGGTGTTTGTGTTAACAGTTTCACAGTCAAGACATGGAAGGAACCTTACATGACCCAAGGAGTCGATAATATGTTCACGCTAATTTGTTGTTATGCCAAATCATCACTAAACTAAGGCTTTCTACATAAGCACTTGCCTCGTTAAAGGGGCGGGTTCAAAAATGACAGTTGTTATTTACAATCAAGAATAATATGTACAAAAATAGGGAGTCAATAATTAGAAAATAAATTTTAAATAAGAAGAAAAGCATAAATTTATCAATAATATCTATTTATATTATTTATATGTAGTTAAAACTTAAACATTAAAACTTAAATTATAAATCATAAATTTTAAACCCTAAATTTATCTTTTTTTGAAATTAAATATGTTACTTTTTTTTTTTTGTTAAGTATCTAATCTTCGTTAGAATACTTCAGTCATAAACTATGAGGAATACCACGAGTGTCCAGCATGGGATTTAGTGGGTCAAAAAAATTTGGGCTCTATATTTGGGCCCAGGCCTCTGAGTGTTGTGCTGTGTCCTTTGAGACTATAAAGGCCATAAATCTTAGCAAGCTTGAGTGTGAAGTGTCTTGTAGTGCTTATAGTTCGGCTCCATTGAGGGTAAATGGGCCTAATGGTTGGTCATACGGGATAAGAGTGAAATATTGTGTTCAAAGTAGCATTGAATTTTGTAGGGCTTGTGAGACAACTGGTGGCACTTGTGGTTTTGTGTTGGATGGTATTAGGCAATTGTGCGGCCTCATATAAATACCTCAAGTAGATGTTTATAAATGAAGTTACTTTATAAAAAAAATGATTATTATATTTCAAACCTTATAACCAGGCATTAGTCATTACTAAAAAGATCCCATATTTCTATTTGGTCAGTAGATTTTTTTTTATTTTGATTATTTATTTTTGTAAATACATGTTAATATTATTTGAAAAAATAGATTATTTTTAAAAATTTTAAAATAATTTTATCTCATGATACCATACATGAAATGTCTTACATAAGGAGTGAAAAAATGAGTGCTAATTTATGTTATATTAGCATATATCTATTTCTTGATATTGATGTTCTAATGTTCAAAGTTACATATATTATATATACATTTATGATAAATTATTTATTATTTTTTAAAAAATATAATGATATGATACTAGTTAATAAAATGAAAACTTAGAACAAAATATTTTTTGAAAAAAAAAATCTAATAAATGATAAAGAGATAAGTGATGTAGAGTATATTTCAAAAATAATAAATAATAACTCATACAATCACTTAGATAAATTAACTACCCATAAAGGAATGTTAGTTTTCACAGTCCTTAATCTTATTATCATGAATCATGATTTGCAATTAAGTCATCAATTTTAAACATCCCCTGTTATTTCATCCTTATTTCATTCCATTCAAAAATAAACTAAATATTTAGTTAAAATGAAAGTTATAAATATATATAGGTGTGCTCCGTTTCCGTGTCAGACAAATTAGCAGGTACAAGGCTACTTGCCATTTACTTTTATTACTCATGAAAGGAACATTATAAATATATCAATCCTCAGGAAAACTTTTTGGAGTAAGGATCTGAGAGTAGTTTACCTAATCATATATGATTAAATGTATAATAATAACTAAAGTTTACGATTATTTTATTTGTTTGATCCTTCTTTTGTATATTTTTTATAGCTAATCCTAAGGATTTCATTCAACTTTGAAGAACAATAGAGAAAGTAACCAACATTATGATTTCTAGATATATCAAAAGCTCAATTAGACAAAAACTAAGAATTTGTTGACACCCACATAAACATGTAAGAGAATACTTTCGAGTACTATTACATTTTTTGCATACATTCCCAAGTGAGTTCCTCATTTATTATCTAAATTAAAAGCTCTCTTTGGTAGGACTTGTAATGCCTTTCTTGCTAATATGGATCATATTCACAGCCATTTAACATCATGGAGTTCTACGATCAAAATCTGAAATATTCTGAATTGTGTATATTCATTCCATTGTTATTTTTTACCCAATTTGTATGTGTGCGCGCAAGCACGCCTGAGAAAGATGAATAGTATATTTTTGAGTTTTGTATGCTTCAATATTTTTGCATAGTTTAACAAAAAAAAAAAATCTTTCTTTTTTTCCTCTCTTCGTATTTGATAGAAGGACAAAAGTCAATTCCATCTAATATTGGTATTTTCCTCTAGAAAGTTTCAGGGTCCTAAAAATGAGTGGAATGAAAGCAAAAGGGGAACAAAACAGCTATGGTTCCCTCAACCTAGATGTAATTGATCCTGAACCTCTAAATATCTGTTGAAATCATTGGTTAATATCGAATCAAGTTATTGTTGTAGTCTAGGCCAAATGAGCTAGTGCGATGATCTACCTCAATTAAATAAGCTTATGGACGTCTAGTAAAAGGTATAAAAAGTTATGAAGGAGACAAAATCTGATAATATATAAATAGCTACATGTCTAAACTACTTTTGGGAGGTTTACATACATATAGAAGCATTCTTGAATCTTAAAATTCAGTTTGTTTCTTTATTGGAATTACAATAACGATTATAGGAATTCGAACAATCCATGATGACTCACCACAGCTAAGCATTCTTACTGTGTCAGCAACAAAATGCCTGTAAGATGAGTCCAGCCATTGATTTAGGCACCCGTCACAGCTGCTTCTTTTCTTATATTCTGCAACCATCAACCAAGAGTGACTCGAGTTAGATATTAATATGTATAGTATATAACTATCTAGATGTTTTAAATCATTGTTTATTATTATTTACATTTGAGATATTAATCCAGTGATCAAGAGTCTTGATGGCTTTTCCAGATGTTTGAGTCTCACGAGCCAAAATAACTCCTTCAGCCAAGGTGTTCACAAGACCACTAACCAAAAGTGATGCTGCAGCATTTAAGATCTGTCCCATTGTTGAGCATTAGACCAAGTTTTAAGTCACAGGAAATGATTAATAAGATTGCTATTTTTCTAGCTAAGAAAACATACAAATGCGTCTGCAATGGGACCTTTCTCTCCTGACAAAACACGCTTCAATACTGCAGCATTATAGTCTGGACCTCCACCTCGTAAGCTTTCTAAGGTGCATCGAGGAATTCCAAAATCCACTGTACAAATATAATTATAATCTTATTAGTAGTCAAAGCATTGATAATAAAATGTTCATATTGCCGATGCATGCAAATATAATGAATGTGATGTACAAAGAATAATGCTTACATGGATCAAAGGAGAATTTCTCAATCTTGTCTGGAGTAACATCAAGAATCAACCCAGGTCCTGTGTTCAGATTATTAACATTATAAATTAAACAGAATTGTGGTGAAATCAAAAACAGTCTTTTTGTACATTTTAAGCATCAGTATATCATTTATGTCATCTGAAGAATTTATATCTCTAGTAAAAAAAATATTTACCAAGGGGACTCATTTCATCCAATCCCTCTGAGTGAACAACTAGTGCTCTTTTCATGCCAAATCGTTGCAAGGCTTTGGCCATCTTTGAGACCTAATGAAGGGAGACATTCGATGGATCAAATACACGCTAAAAAACTTAACATAGAGTTACAAACCCAGCTTTAGCCGTAAGCATATTCATAGTCAGCAAACAGTGAAAGCTCACTTCTCTCTCCCTCTCTCCATTCTTTTTTAAGGTCTTAATATGGTTCCACCAGATCACATGCTCCACAATTTACCAAAAAACACTATGCAAATCAGGCCATCGAAGCTTTCATAAATATAAATAATAATTCAATTTTCAAAATTTAAGTACAGCCTGAAACACTGAGGTTCTTATGTGAATTACTTATTCTGTTTAGTTATAATAAACGGTGAGGAAAAAAAAAGTAAATATAAATTTGGATGGTGCCATAGATCACTCTATCTTGCCTAAATCTCACATTTAAACATGTGTTATCAAAGATGTTAAGAGCACTGAAGAAAGTTTGAAGAGAAAGTAAATGCATATAAGATGTTAGTGGAGATAATGATATTCCTAGGACTTCAATTCTATGAAGAGACTTACCAAGTCTTCTGAGTATACCCCAACAACAGCATAAGATACTCTAGCTGGATTCAACATAGGGCCCAATATGTTGAATACGGTCTTTACCTTCAGCTTCTTCCTGACTGGACGAACAACCTTCATTGCTGGATGATAGATTGGTGCCATCATAAAACCAATTCCTACTTCATTCACACATCTTGTTATGCCCTGTTTTCAAGATAATAACAAATTTAATGAGTATCTGGATGGTAATTTGTCCAGGAAAACTTCAGTAGTTTTTAACAAATTTAGAAAAGACATCAGAAAATCAAAATTTTCAAGATAATTGCTAGAATGCTCTCTGGTAGCACATGGCTTGGTGGTTGCTCGTTCTGCTGATCACAGATTATAAAAATTGAGACAAATAATTGCTTCAGATTTAAAAAAGGGAAAGAGACATTGCTTGCCTTTAGTAGAGTTATTGTCAATTCATCACAATGTCAAGAGCAGACACAATAAACGAAAGGGAGGGAAAAAAAACAAAGGAATGCTACACTTCAATTCAGAGTTCCCATATGCTTAGGGTTAAGGCATTAAGCATGTGTCTCTGGCTATCCAATAAGCTACAGAAAACCCAATAAATAAAATAGCTATAAAATAATTTGAGTCCAAGTCAACCACACTGACACAAATTTTATCACCCAAATGGTGCATAAAGCCCTAGCTAGAGGGTACAAAGAAGATCTCTTGAAAGAGATTAAAGAACAAACGGAAGAAACTAGGGACAAAGTACACATACAAAAATGATGATTAATAGAATACCTATAGAAAAAAACAGAAGGAAAAAAATATGAAAAAAAATGAAAATATTCCACAAGAGGTAAAAGTTCCTCCATAGAGGAGCTTCTCCTCCAGTGGAGGAGAAATATCCCTTGAAGGCTGAAGCAAGAAGGAAAGATAAAAGCTGGAAAAGAAGAATAAATACATCTTCAATGTAGTTCGGGGAAAAAAAAGACTATCAATGTTCCAACCTCTGAGTCCAGGTTGATATTTACTCCAAGCTCTTCTAACACGTCAGCACTTCCACATGCCGAAGAACTTGAACGGTTTCCTTGCTGCAAAATAGATACTAGCTTAACCATTTTTTCATTTCTTATCAATACTTTAAGGCAACAGATCTACAGTCACATATTCAATGGATATGGATGTTACCTTCGCAACTTTGGCTCCACAAGCTGCAGCAAGTATAGAAGCCCCTGTTGATATGTTAACTGTGTTTGCACCATCACCACCAGTTCCAACTATATCTACTGCATCATGCAAGCCTTCTACCTTCACGCTGTGCTCGATCATCGCTCTTGCCAAGCCAACAATCTGCTCGGTTACAAAATTTCACAAATGATCTCTTTCACTAAGTCTAAACATCTCTCTGCATAATACTGACCAAAATGGGAAAAACTTTGACCTTTACTGACTAGAATTTAAAGTGTACTTTGTTCAATTTGAAGCATAATTTAGATCCACAAATCAGTCGCTGTCAGATCCTTAAAACAAATAACTTTTCAATACTACATATATTTGGTGGAAAAATTGTAGAAAGCATAAATTTGGAGATGGTTAAGATTTATGTTTAAATGGTGAAACTCTATAAATAGCAGGCTCTTAATTTTCCGTACAATGCATATTAATCTCTGAATGGGGCTTACTTAGTTTGAGGATAATAACAATAAAAATAAATATAAATATATCATGAAAAAAATAGAAAAAATAACTCACTTCCTCGTAAGTCTCTCCTTTGGCTCTCAACAACACAAGAAAAGCACTGATTAATGCCTCATCGGCATCATTCAGCAAGAAATTCAAGGATGCTTCGGCCTCCGACTCCGTTAAATCCACACGATTGACCAAAGATTCAATCAGCTGCCAAAACCCACCATAGTAAAATCACAAATACACATTGAATTTCCCAGAAAACCAAATATTTAAAACGGGTAAAGGATAAACTCAAACCTCATTGAAAGATGTCACAGGTGGGATTGATTTTTCACCAGCAGTAGGCAGAGCACTGACAAAAGAGCTAGTCTTAGTAGCTAAGCTCCTTCCATTTGGGTGAAGAACTGCCGTTTTAGGCATGATAAATCGAGGCTCAAGCTTAGAGAAACGAGACAATGGAGAGATTTTGATTGGATATTGGTATGTAGAAGACGTCATACAGTCCAGAAACAAACCAGAACTGAACCAAAGACTGAAGCTTTACTCAAATCTAACTTCTGGATTTGTTCTTAAAAGGATGAGATCTGGCATGAAATAGTAATTGGACTTGCTGGTAGAAATTTCACGGGGGTAGGTTGAAATCAACATTACCTGTGCTGTTTTCCATTACTGTCTTGTCAATTGAAAGTCCAAGTCTTCGCGAAGAGGGAGGAATTTTGTAATTTACAAATAGGGGTTTCGAGTTTAAGAAATTCCCCTGAATTCAATGGATTAGGGATGTAAAATGGAAAAACACACCCGCAATTCACCTAGTTTTAAAATTTTAAAAATGTGTCGTGTTATTTCAAATAAATTTAAGTTTGATCATTACATCGTAATAGTGGTTAATTATACATTCGTGACATATATATATATATATATAAGAGGTAATAAATATTATTTAAATAAACCAGTCTTTAAAAGTCAAACTTTACACTTAAATAGGTCGAATTTAAGTGAACAATTTATAATCTCATAATAAATTTAGAAAATTATATAAATCAAATCTATTAAAATTTATAATAATAAAAATATTATTTTAATATTAAATAACAATAATTTAACTTAATAAAAATTTAAATAATAATGTGTTAAATTTTTTAAATAATAAAAATATATAAATTTATTATAAAAATATTATTTTTATAATTATAAATTTTAATTAACATTATTTTACTAATAAAATTAGGGTAATCCTATTCATAGAATAATCATTACTAATAATAGCATATCAAAGTTTATATTTTTAAAATAATAATAATATTTATATAATTATTTTTATTATAATTATAATAAAAATATATAAAGTATTTATTTTATTCTTAATATTAATAAAATATTAATATTATTATTATTTAATAAAATTATCATTAATAAATCATTATTATAATAATTTAATGGTAACAAAATATCAGGTAAAACATTAAATTATTAAATAATCTAACAAAATATTCAATTTTTTCATCTAAAAATAATAATTTTTAACTATAATTACATATTTTAAAAACAAATATACTTTATATTGTAACTGTAACTTTCATCTCAAAAAAATAATCTAAATACTTTGACTAAAACGAAAATCTAATTTTAACTATAAGTTTGAATTAATTTAAATTTTATATTCGGATCAACTTAAAAAAGTATTAAAAAAATTGGGATTGAATTCGAATTGATTTATTATATGATTAATTAAATTCAATTTAGTTTAAATTATTATTAAATGTTTGTTTATTTTAACACGTGATACATTTAAATATTATACATAATATAATTATATTAAATTATTATTTTAATTGTAAAATAAATATAAATATTAAATATCTATAATAATTTAATGATTATCTAAACATATTTTCTTAATTATAATTATAAATAATAAATTTTATTAAAGATATATTAATTTAAAATTTAAATATTATATATCTTATTTCATATTTAATTAAAATTTATAATTTTTTATTCCAAAAAATCCAATCAGTTTATAATCAAATCAGTCAAAATGTTACATTTTTTTTCTTCTTTTTCTCAAGGATGGTTTTAATTTTTTTTTATTTCTTATTAAGGATGGTTTTGTACGTAATTTGTTCAAAAGGAAGGAGTAGGTCCTTGGATAAGAAAAAACATAAGAAGGTTCTCACACAAATTTGTTGAATAAATAGCACTCCCTTTGCATTTTCTTTAGTCATAAGACTATAGAAGACGCCGAAAGAGTAGACTTTTGACTTATCACTCAATGCTCCACTTGTATTCATTTATATATTTTAATTTCATATGAATTTTATTAGGTATATGGTTTAAAAATATGTTTAATTAAATTAAAATTTTTAAAGTTAAAATAAAAATTATATATTATATTAATAGAAAAGAAAAAAATATATATTTCTCTTTGCTTCCTCTCTATTTTCACATTCTTCTCTTCATTTGTCTCTTCTCATTTTTCTTCTTTCTTTTTCTTTTTTTTTATCATTATTTTATTAGTAAAAATAAAAAATAAAATTAAGAAGAAAAAAAAAGTCAATAAGAGAGAAAAATGAAGAAAAAGAGATAAATAGAGGGAAGGTAAGATTTTTTTAAAATATTTTTTTATTAATAAATTATATAATTCTTATTTTGTCTTTAAAAAATCTTAATATTTAAAATTTTTTACTTAACTAATCATACTTTTAAAGTATAGGACGAATAAAACTTATCTAAAAAGATATAATAATAAAATATATAAATCACATAATTACATAATTTCACGTAATTACATCACTTGACTTAATACACAAAGGACCTCATTTGTATGACAATTGCAAGTAAGATTTTTTCTTAAGCATTTCAACAAATAACTAATGTGTAATAAAGAAAATAAATAAACCTCATCTACCATATTGTTAGAGATGAAGAAGATTATATTTACCTAAAGAGATTATCAAATCTCTCGAGTAGAAGGAAGTCGATTTCCTCTCTAGATCTCTTGGAAACTACCTCTCTTTCGAGAGTACCTCTTGGTTCACCTTGAACCTAAACAACGAACTATCACACCTCTTAGATAGATAGATGTAGAGTTCAAGGCTTAAATCTAACCACCTAGGTTTTTGGCCTTGACCAAGCCTTTCCAAGTTTTGGCCTAGGAGAAAAAAAAACGTGGTTATTGAATAATGCAGATTTGGGCTAGGGTTAGAGGTAGAAAATTGGATAACATTTTTCTTAATTATGCCTCCTTAAATAGGCAAGGGTTAGGAAAACTCTTTGTGTAAGGTTTGAATCAATTACACAAATGTCACTAGCCTTGTTTAACCATTTCATGCTCTCTTTAATCTCAACTTCTGATTGGTTTAATAAATTAATTTATGAACATATAATATTATTCATATTATTCTATTATACAATGTTTCTATTATTCTTATAATGCATTCAAACATTATACCAAATAATATTTGCATAACTTCACAAATTTATTTATGGTCTAAGCATGTCATTTTATGACATTTTATTTTAGTATTTCATCTCATGTATTTTATCTTATACATCATTATTAAATGTAAAATACTCGTTGTTTCTCTTCATTTTGTGTAACCGTATAGAAGATCTATATCATCTTGAAAATAATATAAAACTTTATATTATTGACTATCAGAGGTTCTATCATTACATTATAGTTTTCCAAATGACATAGTAATTATTTACTCGATCCACTAATTTTGTGTCTATCCTTGTCATATGATATTATGAATAATATGTAAAATAAGATCGTATCAATTTTGCATTATATTCATTTTCTTGGTCTCTCAAGTGAATTATAATTATAACTACATCAGTTATATTGTATGCGATATAATTGCACTTTACCAAGAGGCCTAGTAATATCATAACTCAAAATCGAGGGACAATAATAATATTAACATATAGATTTCTCCCGTATAGGTTGTACATAATGAACTACTATTTTATTCCTATCATAAGATAGTATTTAAATAGTAATCACATTATATATTTCTTATGTGAAAAACCTACACATCTCATATCTAAGATTCTAAAAACACAATGGAAACATTAATGACACAAAACACAATCCATATAATATTCCATCTAGTTAGTTCATGTTCAATATATAAAATACATATTTTATATACTCATGTCATTAAATGATAATCCTTTATCAACATTTATAATACTACAATGTACTTTTAATCAACATGACAATATTTCACAGTAATTAATGTTCCTCCTTAATTACCACAATTGTGAACATATTTAGAATTACATGTTTCTCATTTTAAGAGTTATTTGGTTCAAGGCCAAGTGCATCTTCTTGAACAATTCCCAAATATATGTTAATCTCAAATAACAAGAATACATAATATTCAAAATCATGAACAATACATAAATCTCTATAAAAAAGAATAACTTTTAAAACACACATCCTTAAAGTCTCTCCTATGAGTGTGGTTGTGGAAACGGCCACAAGCAAGTCCTTGTTGTCTCTTTAAGAGAACAAGAACGTGTAAGCATACACGATCACAAGTAATAAATGATAAGTAAGATAACGTTCTCACGGTGATTTGTTACTAATATTTGTTAAATACTAAATTGTTTCACTCTGATTTTATCCAAATAATCGAAAATTTTGATGGTGTTTAACTAAACTGATTTTTTCTAACAATAAATAAGAAAAATCTAAGATTGTAGTTTCACCAAATTAATCAACTTGAATCATATTATTTTCTCTTGATTTATATTCTCGCATTTTATTTGTCAACCAAGAACTCCTAATTTATCCATATATCTCTTCTGAGCTCCATATAAACACATCTCGCTAAAATAATTCATTATATTTCTATGAAAATTAAATTCACCAAGATTCATTAAGTTCAAAGTTCTCTAATAGTTACACGTACAATAAAAGTATATTCTTATCCCTTATATATACATGTTATTCTATCAACGAGCAACACAAAAAAATGCCCTTTTCAAGTTTATTTAAATGGCACAGATCAATTAATTAATACATGTTATTCTATCCACGAGTAACACAAAAAAATGCCTTTTTAAAGTTTATTTAAGTGTCATAGATCAATTAATTAATCTTCCAACAATTAAAAGCATTAAGCACAGATAAAATAAACAAATTAAAAATCTTATAAATCCTTCAAAAATAATAAATCCAAGCTTCATAATATAAGTTACATTAAAACCCTAGAACAATTAAATTAGTTCATAGTAAATATTAAAAATACAATACGAAAATATTAAAACATTTAAGGAATATTAGATGAAGAGCAACAAAAAGAATTTAAAGTATTTCGACTATGCTCACTAATTTTTCTCCTACGCAGAACCACAACAGAAAGCAAAAAATGGCTTCTACGTGTTCCACCATCTAACCCCCATTTTGTATCATAATAAGCACATATTTATAGCTCCAACTTCCTAAAAAAAATACATCACAAAATATTTTTTTACAACACTCATGTAAAGTGGGAGACAAAGAAATACATCGAAAATGTTTTTTAAACATGCGTGGGAAACAAGCGTAAAAAAATAGGTTGGACAGTGTGCGTCATTTTTAGATTTTTTTATACCAAACACATGCCATGTGGCGAGTTATGATTCGTTGGAAGAATAATGGGACACGTGGCAATTTCGTATTGGGTGGGATGAGAAGGCGCACACACATTATGTGGACCGTGTTGCACGGGAAAAATGTTTGCGTCGACAAGTGGGTCCCACCCTGCAAGCCAGTCTGCGCGGACAGATAGACCCCACTCTGCGCGCTGAGCAGTGTGTCATTAGTGAAAAATTCGTCCAATCACCCATGTGACGCTTACATCTCACTCGCTTGATCTTCACCGTTGATTGTCTGATCTGACGGTGCGTGATGCGCGTTGAACAGAGATGCGCGTGGTCAACCTTGAACAGAGAGTCATGTTTGTCAACGTTTGAAGGGATTCAAACCCAAGTCTCAAGAGAAACGGGATTTCATGGATTTTTCTCAAGGTTGTGTACTTGAAGAAGCATTTAGCTGTAGTACTTCTGATCGTGATAAAGATGGGTTTGTGAAATTTGAAGGCTTGAAATTACCAGACACTAGTTATAATTGGATGAATAAGAGCGTGAATATAAAAGAATGTAGAAAAAAGTGTTTTAGTAATTTTTCATGCATGGCTTATATAAATTCAAAAATTAGTGGAGCGAGGTGCCTACTGCTGGTCAAGATCTTTATATTGGAATGCCTCCTTCAGAGCTAGGTGCATTTTACCAATTTCTAAAAGTATATTTAACCCTAGAGATAACATGATTTAAGGTTTTATTTTCTTATTATTGTTTTAGGGAAAAATATATAGCTATTACAAAAGTTTGCATGATTTGGAGTCTACTAACAGTATTTTAATTTATACATAAATACATATTTAGTTTATATATACACGGTAAATTATGTATACATTATTGGCAATTGGTACGTTTTTTTTTTAATTAATTTAATTATATACAATTGGAAATGCATTAGAGAATTTAATTTAATTTGAATAATTCTGCTAAAATAATTCAAAAAAAATAATGATTATTTATTTTTGTGATATCATTTTTTTAAAAACAATATAATACTGTGATCATATAGTTGTTTTTTATGAATAAAATAACTAAAAATAATAATAAAACACAAGAGCAAGAAGAGGTTATGATCGTAAAGTTATAAAGAGAACAGCTATTGCGGTAGGTGTAGTTGCTGGGATACTATCAGTTCTTTATTGCATTTTGGAGAAACAAGAGTAACTTCGAAGGTAAAAAATATTATTAATTTGTATTTTGAATTTTTTAATTGTTAATTTGTATTCTATAAAAGTAAAAGATATAGTAATTTATATCTATTAGATGAAATAATATAAATTTATTATTTTTATAAAGATAATAAATTTATATTATTTTACCTAATAGATTTGTCAAAGTTAATAGATTTTGTTAAACTTCTTAGTGTTATTAATTTACAAGATTCATAACATAAAATATGTGTAATATGAAACTTTGTATAGTTTATTTTCACCTTTCGATGTTATATCAGAGGAAATGAAGAAGAGTGAAACAATGAATGATCATGACAATGGAGACAAAGAGGAAGAGCCAGAGCTACTATTTGTTCAAACTGTCTACAATAACTAATGCTACAAATAACTTTTGTTTTGAAAATAAGATAGGCGAAGGAGGCTTTGGACCTGTGTATAAAGTAAGCATATAAATTAACTAAAACATTGCTATATGTGTGTTTTTTTTTTTTGGACAACAAACAAATGCTAATGAGAAAGTGAAATTTTATTTTCAGGGTGTTTTAGAAAATGGGCAAGAAATAGCTGTGAAGGGACTCTCAATGAGTTCAGGCAAGGACATAAAGAATTCAAAAATGAAGTGATACTAATAACCAAGCTTCAACATGGGAATCTAGTCAGACTTATTAGTTGTTGCATTCAAACAGATGAAAATTGTTTGTTTATGAATACATGCCTAATAAAAAAGCCTAGACTCTTTCATTTTCAATGGTTAGAAATTCATTCATATATAAAAAGTTAGGTTATAAGAACTTTTTTAAGGACACATATTATTTTAAATTTTTGGTAGGTATTTAGGTGTCGAACATAATAACTTTTGAAGCGTTAAGTATTGACACTCATATGCATTATATATATATATATATATATATATATATATATATATATAGCTTGTATACATGTATTTTAGTAAAATTGTGGAGTCTGTGTAATATAGTATAAAAAACTTTTGACTTGTGTAATTTCTTGATTAATAGTATTTTGTCTGCTAATTCTGAAATGATTTTTTTTTCTTGTAAGGATCTTAAAGTAAGTAATATTTTACTTGACCCTAAGACTCCAAAATTTTAGATTTTAGATTGGTTAAAATGTTTGGAGGGAATCAGACCGATGGGAATACTAAAATAGTTGTGGGCACTTAGTGAGTATTATTATTAACTATTTTTAAAATTTTTATTTTTTTATGGTTTTTTATAAAGATTATATGAATTTACTTTTTAATATTTCAATGTCCTGTAGTGGTTATATAGTTACAGAATATACTTTTAATGGATTATTCTCTTTGAAATAAGATGCCTTTAGCTTTTGAGTATTTTCTTCGGAGATTTCAAGTGGAAAGAGAAGTAAAGGATTTCATTATAAAAATTAAGAGGAATTAAGTCTCACTGCATAAGTAAGTGTCATAATCACATTATATATAGTTTTTCTTAATATCAATTGATTTTAGTGATGAATTTGGGATTTGAATTGAAGAGGTGATATAAAAAAATAAAAAAAATTGTATTATTTTTTTTATTTATATTTATTTTTTGTTGAACAAAAATGTTATATATATATATATATATAATTTTAATTACAAATATGTTCAAATTATTAAATTTATAGTGAATTTTGGAAGGATAAAAACTTAAAATTTAAAATCTAAAGGGTTGAAATTTTCATTTTATTCATATATTTGTTTATAATTCGATAAATATTACATTTGAAATTTTATTTATTAAAATGTGTGAAAAGTGACCTATCTCTCGTGCATATATTTGTTTATAATTCGATAAATATTACATTTGAAATTTTATTTATTAAAATGTGTGAAAAGTGACCTATCTCTCTTCATTTCTATATATGTGTCCCATCAGCTCGAGAAATGACAAGATTTTAATATTGTTTTTATTTCAAGCAAGGACATTGATGAATGAATGAAGATCATTTGAATTAATCGATATTTGTTTAAGAGAAAGACATGAAGATCTCAATTTACTATAAATGCATATACGTGGGTTTGTTATTGGTGTAGCAACAGCCAGTGGATAGACCAAGCATGTCTGATGTGGTTGTAATGTTGGGAATGTTGGATTCAACAAATCATGCACTGGTAGCAACTGGATCTAAAAAGTATGAATCAAATATATGACTCTGGCATAAGAGATTGGGTCATGCTTCTTTTGGATATTTAAAAAAATTATTTCTAAGTTTATTTTTAAGCTTAGATCTTTCTACTTTAAAGTGTGATGTCTGTGAACTAGCAAAAAGTCATCGTTCCTCATTTCCTGTAACCTTAAATAAAAGTCCATTTCCATTTATGGTTAAACATTCTGATGTATAGGTTCCTTCCAAAGTATCTACTTTGGGAGGATCACGTTGGTTTGTTACATTTATTGATGATTTTAGTAGAATGACTTGGGTCTGTTTAATGAAATCTAAAAGTGAGATAAACGTATTATTTAGAAAATTTCATAAAATCGTTTGTACTCAGTATAAAACACAGAGTCAAGTTCTATGTAGTGACAATGTAGGAGAATATAAAAGTTCTAAGCTTCAAGAATATCTTAAATCAGAAGGGATTAGTCATCAAACTACTTGTGTTGATACACCTCAGCAAAATGGAGTTGCAGAAAGAAAAAATCGACACTTGTTGGAAGTTGTCTGTGCCTCATTGATCAAAGCTCACATGCCATTATCTTATTGGGAAGAAGCACTTACTTCTACTGCATATTTGATCAATCGGATACCTTCTAGTTCCATTAACTTCCAAACACCACTACAAGCCATCACTGAAGCAATTATTGCACCAAGTGTACCCAACTTACCTCCCCATGTCTTTGGGTGTGT
The DNA here is from genome assembly GCA_033030585.1 of Hippophae rhamnoides. Lineage (NCBI taxonomy): Eukaryota > Viridiplantae > Streptophyta > Magnoliopsida > Rosales > Elaeagnaceae > Hippophae > Hippophae rhamnoides. Next base: position 27,827,489 of record CM065433.1, read on the forward strand.
GGCATTTATACACCTACATAAACAACAACGTAGCAAGTTGGATCCATGAGTAATATGTTGTGTTTTTATGGGATATACCACACAACAAAAAGAGTATCGTTGTTATCATCCTCCTATAAAACAAATGATTACCACCATGTATGTTATTTTTCATGAAGATATAATGTATTTCTCTTCTACATCTGAATTTCAGGGGGAGTACAACCATGCTAAAATTCAAACCCTTACATATAAATTGTTTCCTTATGAAGAAAGACAAATTATATGTGAGGAAAATAAAAATAACTTGAATTCAGATGGTAATAACTCCCAATATAGAGAAGACTCAAGGGAAATGGAATCAAGTCTTCATCAACTTCAAGATCATCAAGCAAGTTCATTACTACCACTAAGCGAGTATGAGTTTCCTTCTCCACAAGTTGCTGATATACCTAACCAATCGTTTGTAGAGGATGCTCCAACTATTGAACCAACCAGAAAAATACTTTCACCATGTCCTAACAGAGGTATTCCTAAAGCTATGTATGAACCTGCGATTTCTAGTAAAGTCAAATATCCTATAAGTAGCTATATGTCTAAACATCATTTGTCAAAATCAAACGTGTCATTTGTGAATCAATTATCTGCTGTATCTATTCCTAACAGTGTGTAGGAAGCTTTAGCTAACCAAAAATGGAAAGATGCTAAGAATGAAGAACTAAGATACTTAGAAATAAATAGAACTTGAGAACTTATCGATCGTCCACCAACAAAGAAAATTGTTGGATGTCGATGGTTTTTTTCAGTAAAGTATCAAGTATATGGTATGATTGAACACTATAAAGCAAGATTGGTGGCAAAAGGATACACTCAGACATATGGGATCGACTATACAGAAACATTTGCACATGTAGCCAAAATTAACACTGTTCGAGTCTTGGTATCTCTAGCTGTAAATTTAGATTGGCCATTATATCAATTTGATGTAAAAAATGCCTTTTTACATGAAGATTTAATTGAAGAAGTCTATATAGATTTACCACCAGGAATCAAGAAATCCAAAATCCATGATGAAAAGGTGTGTAAATTAAAAAAATCACTGTATGGATTGAAACAATCCCTAAGAGCATGGTTTGGCAGGTTCATAAAGTCAATGAAGGCATTTGGCTACAAGCAAAGCAATTCAGACCATACTTTATTTCTGAAAAAAGGGTATGGTAAGATCACTGCACTTATTGTATATGTTGATGATATGATAGTAATAGGAAATGATCTTGAAGAAAGGAAAGCTCTACAAAGTTATATGTCCAAGGAATTTGAAATGAAAGACCTTGGTTCCTTAAAATATTTTCTTGGCATTGAGGTTTCTCGATTAAAAGAAGGAATCTTCCTATCTCAAAGAAAGTATGCCTTAGATTTATTAAAAGAAATTGGTATGTCGGTATGTCAACCAGCTAATACACCAGTAGAGGAAGGATTAAAGTTATGTATCAAGGTTGATCAAGTTCCAACAAATAAAGAAAGATACCAAAGGCTTGTTGGAAGGTTGATGTATTTGGTACACACAATACCATATCTTGCCTATGCTTTAAGTATTGTCAGCCAATTTATGCATAATCCTAGAGAACAACATATGAATGCAGTTATTTGTATTTTGAGGTATTTAAAGTCTGCTCCTGGAAAATGAGTATTGTTCACTAAAAACTCAGAGTTCCAAAGAATAAAAGTATATACTGATGCTTATTGGGTTGGATCAATAAATGATAGACGATCTACATTAGGCTACTTCACTTTTGTAGGGGGAAACCTTGTAACATGGAGAAGTAAGAAACAACATGTTGTTGCCCGTTCAAGCGCAAAGGCTGAATACAAAGGTATGACACTTGGGCTTTGTGAGGCCTTGTGGTTACAATCTCTCTTGAAAGATTTGTGATATCCTACTAAAGATTCAATTAAGTTATTTTGTGACAATAAAGCAGCATGTGATATTGCTCATAATCCAATTCAACACGATCGTACAAAACATGTTAAAGTTGATATATTCTTTATTAAAGAAAAGTTAGAAGAAAATTCATTGGAATTACCAAAAATTAAGTTAGAAGACCAATTGGATGACATCCTTACTAAAGCAGTCTCATATCGAGTATTCACAGAAGTTTCAGTCAAGTTGGGCATGAAAGACATCTATGCACCAACTTGAGGGTGGAGTGTTGAATTCAACAAATACTATAACTCATTTAAAAAAATACTACAACTCATTCAACAAATACTGCACCGACACCAAACACCTGTCAATATTCACGACGCTTACTAAGCAGCTGTAAACCATATAATTCAATCATGGTGGTTGTTGAAATAGTAATTAATATTTATCTATATAAACAATGCGCTTACCAAGCAACTATAAACCATGTAATTCAATCATGGTGGTTGTTGAAATAGTAATTAATATTTGTCTATATAAACAATGTACATGCCCGATACAAATTAAGAAAAAATATATTGAAGAAATCGTTTATTTCTTCTTCTAATTATTTCTTCAAATATTGATTTCTTCATGGTATTAGAGCCAGGTTTTGTGTTTTTTATCCGGTTTAGTCCATTTCTTCTTTTAAAAAAAACATCGGTTCTTATAATTTTATTTCCAATTATGAAATTATTACATCATTTTCTAGTTAGTTTACCATAAAATCATGACAGATGGCACAATTTCATTACCTGTGGAGCAATTAATTCTAGTTATTGTACAATCTGTCCATTCTGAAGGTGTTTTTAATGTTGGAATTATTCTTATTGAGACTAATTATGATGTTTGGTCTCAAATAATAGAAATGCATATTGTAGAGAGAGATAAACTCTCTTATATTCATAACAAAAATTTGTAACCAGAAAAAACATCAGAAAATTATAACAAGTGGTATGCAGAAAATCAAAAAGTGAAGAGATGACTACTTATGTCAATGAGTCCAGAAATCATGAAGTGTTATTTACGCATACCTACTGCTCTTGAAATTTGGGGTGCTTTGGTAAAAGCATTCTATGATGGAAGTGACGAATTACAAGTATTTGTCTTAAACCAAAAAACCTTTACTTCCAGACAAAATGGAAAATCACTTTCAGAGTATTATGGAGAGTTGACTGAAATTTTTCAAGAGCTAGACCATCATGATAAGGTGGTCATGAAAGACCCTCATGATCTAATATCATATCAGGAGTCTATTGAAAGACTAAGACTACATATTTTTCTTATTGGATTAGATGATGAATTTGAGCAGGTTCGTGAAAATATTTTGTGAAAAGAAACTATCTCAGATTTAGAAGGTTGTTATTCCTTGATTCGACTAGATGTAGTACGTCGAATCTCATTGAAGGAAAAATCTGGAGACGTTGATGCTTTCACCATGATATCTAAAAATTGTTCTTTTTTCAATCAACAAGAACGAAGGGTGGTTGATAAATCATCATTTAAATGTACCCATTGTCATAAAAAGGTCATACAAAAGAACGATGTTTTGAACTTGTGGGATATCTTGACTGGTGGGATTACAATCGTGACTCTCGGAAGAAAAATCCACAACAAATGTCTACTGCCACCATTATTGAAACAACAAATGATCATGTTGCAAACTCCTCAACAAATGTTGGTAAAATGCTTAAAACTTTTTCTCTTGTTTTTAATAATACATGGATAATTGATTCAGGTGCAACTGATCATATGACATTCGATTATAGATAAATCTCAAAACTATCTTCACACAAAACTATTTGCACTACCAATGGTAACACAACCTCAGTTATTGTGGAATGATCTTTATCTCTTACTAGTACTTTGAATTTAGATTCAGTACTAGTTGTTCCCTCTTTAGAGTATAACATTATATATATTTCTCAAATAACCACTGTTTTATCTTGTTTTGTTGTTTTTTGGCTTGACTTTTGTGTGTTCAAAGACATCTAAACAAAGCAAACGATTTATCGTGGTGTTAGGCAAGAAAACCTGTATTATTTGGACTTGAATTCAACAGGGAAATGAGACAAGTCAATGGAATTTGTCCAAACAACCAGCTTATTTCATGCTCACTCATAATTCAGAATCCCCTGAAAACAAATATTCTTCCACTTCATCAAATAGTAGAACCATAACATCTATGGAATTACCAAGATAATTATTACTTTTCACAATCATAAATCAAATTACTTTATCATTTGAATTTGATCAATTTATTAAGAAATATAGTTGTATTTATTGTATTATAACGTGTTCTATATTCTTAAATTAGAGTAGGTCAATTTTTATGGTGAACCATCGTGCTTAAAGACATGGAGTTGAGAGTGTTTGATTTCTTATGTATATTAAAATCATTTTATCAATACTTTCCAATCTTACCAAAATTTGTTTCAAAGGTGCAATTTATGTCAAAATCATATCTTCAAAACGTCTATTATGATATATATATATATATATATATATATATATATATATATATATATATATATAGTTTCTGTTTTACCTTATACTCGCTTGGTTGGTGGGTTTTTGAAGCAAAAATAAAATAAAATCCTAGACTTATTTGATGAAGTTCGGAGTTTTTTCCTCTTTACTAATCATTATAGTAGTTTTAATTAATCATATAACTTAGCACGTGGCTTGTGCACAAAAGTTAGTTTATTTATTTTGTCGTGATGTGAGTTTTAAATTCCGTTGTGTTTTTGCATTGCACCAGCATTTGCGGATGTGCATGCTTTAAGAGGTGACGGTCATATAAGGTTTACAATTTTTTTATTTGGCCTGTATCCAATTTGTAGAGAATTTGTTTTTTCTAGCTTAATTCCAATTGTAGAAAGTGACTCGATGGGCTCTTTCCTTATTCAGAATTCCATTAATTTTGAGTTTTTGATTTGGTTCTATACCAAAGTGGTATCAGACCACTGGTTTCTCCAAAACTTTCGATGGCCTCTGAAGGTATACCTAACCAGCGTGATGGTGGCGATGAACCCATCATTGTAATGATGCCACAACTCATGGTGGAATAAGAACAACGGCTTGATTCAAAATTTCTCAACTTTATGCATCATTCGTTTGGACCAACTCCATCGAGAAGTTGCAAATGTTGAAGATAGAATTCAAGGGCCAAATGAGCGAGGATTAGCCTGTCAAAATGTGCATGCAAATCCAGTAGCAAGAAGAGGACGAGGAAGGGGTCTTGTTGTTAATTCCCTCACCCCAAGTTGTTGTTGAAGATTTAAATGAAGAAGATAATGCTGAAATAGTTAAGGATGACTATCACCGAGCAGTTCCAGTTCCTCGTCCACGAGATCATGCTGAGTTTGATTATTGATTTAAGAATGAGATCCCATAATTCTATGGTTGAATTAATATCAGAGAACACTTAGATTGGGAGTCCACTGTTGAGAATTTCTTCAACCCTTGAAGTTTTAGTGGACAAAAGAGCGAAGATGGTGGTTCATACGTTTTGAGGAGGAGTTCTAGCTTAGTGGGACAGGATTGAGAAAACTTGACAACAAATTTATCAACCTCAGCTCCATTCGTGGGATAGATTGAAATATCATATGAAGAGGTGTATTCTTCCATATGATTATAAACAAACCCTTTACAACCGTTTCATTCAATATCTTCGTGGTAATAGAATTTGTAAGATTTATGAGTATTATTGATATTCATGAATAAAACATCTAAATGTAATTTAGTTTTTAAGTAAATCTTTCCAGAACAATAATCAAGCTAAAGAAATTATCGAACTCTAAATGAATATATCTTAAGTATATATATGTTTTTATTCACGTTATATTTCATATTTTACATATATGTTACTCAATCAATCGAGTAGTGTCTGGATTAATCGAGGAAGTAGATTGATCAAGAATTGATCTACCTTGATTAAAAGTCTTCTAAGAATTAATTTTTAAATTAAGTAGATCAATTAAAGTTTAAGGCTCGATCGATCGAGAATTGGATTGATTGAGAATCAATCTCATTTGATCTACCTATTTTCGGGTTTTATTTTTTGATACCCTAGATCAATCAAAATATGGTTAGATCGATCAGTCATTTTTTTATTGTTTTTTGGATTGATCAAAAAGGATTTCAATCGATTGATCTTATTAGTTTGTTCGATCGAGTCACGAGTGTTTCAACTATAAACCTAATTTTTACTCTAACTAAATTATTTTATTACTATATTTTCCTTACTTTTTAAATCTTTTTTAAATGATTTAATGGACAGACTAATAATAAGTTTTTACCTAGAGTTTCAACAAATTTTATTTAAAGAAACATAAAGCATACAATTCTCTTAACTACAATCGAATCAACTTTTGACAAATTATGTTCTCTTTAAATATGTTTAACAAAAAATATTCTACTAGGCTTTTTCCATTAACTAATCTATCAAACATTATGTGATTGTGATTGATTGATTAACAAGCTTGCGTTATTTGTAATATTGTGCTTAATAATCTATTATAAGGTTTGATAGTGATTTTGGTTCATTTATCATTCTGATAATTCATTTAGCTAGAATTGTTCATCGTTTAATATGCTCTAAGACACACATTACACTTATGTGTTTGTGCTAACATTTTAGGCACCAGTATTACAGGTTCAATAACTTGTGTGACTCGTGTTTATTGGAATGTTGATCCGGATTCGAACACCTTGTTTGTGGAGACTATGAAAGAAAGCGAAAACTTATAGGTAAGTTACTTAGGAGCATAACCTTGGAGGATAGTCTAAGTCATATCTTATCAAACATATTTTCATAGTGAATAATTAGATGGTCCGGTGGATAGATAGTTTTTCTTTCAAGTCATTGTTGTGGCCTAGGTTATTTTTATCTAAAATTTTGTGTGTCAATTTATCTTTTAATATTATTTTATTTACACGTGATTACATGTTTGACCGTCTGTGAATTTTTAATTTGAAATATTTCTGTTAATTATATATTCACTCCCTCTAATTAATTAGATCCTTAACTTAAAAACTTTTAAACGGTTACCGAGAATGTTGACGAATTTCAAAAGTTTAGTGCTCGAAACAACTTAAATTAAGATAGCTCATATGAAGTGCTTTGTAAAGATTCTATCAAAGATATGTTAGAAAAAAGAGCACAACTTGTTAAGAGAAGTATCATCAACTCTCTACATAATTTTATTTTAAAATATTTTTAAGTAATATTTTAATGAGTATGTAATCTAATATATGTATAAACATTATCAGAAGGTTATATGAAGTTAGTGTGTATAATCCAATATATGTGTAGATGTTATTAAAAAGTTCTAATAAGCAAACAACTTAAGCGATATATGTGTGTGTTTGGTGTTAAGTGTGTAAGTAAAATACATATGAGTGTGTCATGTAGGCTTTGAACATCTTAGACAAATGTAGTTAGAGCAAGTTGAGAGTAATTAAAATATAGCAAAATATATTTGAGTTATCATTGTTGCTTCCTAAATTCAACAATTGATATTAGGACGGATTGATTAAGGAGTAGAATCTATGTTGGGGTTTAGTGTGATCGTACACAATCGTAAAAGATTGTAAAATTTGTTCTAATTTAAACTTGTTTGACCAAATGTGAAGATTTATCAAGATATTATGACATATACAAGGAATTAATTGTAATAAAAAAAATGCCTACCCATATTTGATGCAGTTTCGAGTTTTTTCTTCTTTACTAAACAGTTCAGTAATTTTAATTAATCAAATGATTTAGCATGTAGCTTTTGCATGCAAGTTAGTTTATTTCTTTTGTCGTGATGTGTGAGATGGAGTTCTTTTGAGTGTTTTGGCATTGCACCAGCATTTGCGGGCGTGCTTGCTTTAACAGGCGAGGACACATAAGATGAGCAATTTTTTTATTTGGCTCGTATCCAATTTGCAGATAATTGTTTTCTCTATCTGAATTTCAATTGTAGAAAGTAAGCCAATGAGACCAGATTAACTTCTATTATTAAAAAGGAAATTTAAAATATTGTATATAAGATTTTTTTTCCAATAAAACCTATTTTTAAAAATTTATACCCACGTGTCAAATATACCTCATATATTTTTTCTTGTATTACTTCTTAAATTAATGATAATAACTCATTGAATTAAAATTCTTAATTTACTTCTTAAATTAAAGTTCTTGATTTATTCTTTGAATTAATTAGTTAACATACTTTGATTTACTCCTTAATTTTATCTCCAATACAATTAAATTATAACACATTATATTTAAGTTATTGATGCAACTGCATGTATTCTGAGCTCACTTAATTCAAGTTGTAAATACATGTATTGTGAGCTCACTTAATAAATATATGTGCCGGTTTAGAAACACTTAAATGGAATTAACCCAATAATTTTGTAGATTAAAATTTTAATTCATATCGTGTAAAAAAAATTAGGGTTCAAAGAACTGTGACAATTAAATTTTAAAAAATTAATCTAAGAAACATATAATTTATGTTACTTATCAACATAATATTACTATTATTCTATAAAAATGAGACATTTTTTATACATTAATAATTCTGCTGACATCATCTTTATTTATTAATAAAAAATATTATTTTTTATTAACATTCACTTTATTTAACAATAAAATTTAATAAATATATAATATTTCTTTTTAAAAAAATTAAGAAAACGGGGATAGACGGCAATCCCACTTCGTCTCACAAGAGCACTCATCAATGGTGTCCTAAAAATTTTAGTTGTTATGGGACAAATTTACACCCTACAAATAATGGAATATTCAAGTCTTTTCTGACAAATTCTATTCATATCTTTAAGAAATTAAGAGCATATTTATTAACGAAAACGTAACCTAATTATGGAATTGATTCCTTTTCCAAGTCTTTAATTTACTTTTTGTTTATGAGAAAGGGAGCTGAGTGGGGGAGTTTTATAAGGTTTTTTTTAGCTAACGTGATCCACCTCAGGAATGAGAATAGAATAGAGGGAGAAATTAAAGAAATATATATGAGAAAAAAAGTTGATATTGTATTCACTTATAATAGTCTAATATTCAATTATAATGATGTGTCTTATTTGTTTTATTAAAATATTAAATAACTTATCTAATAATTTAAATAATAAATTTACATATTTAAAATATAAATAAATATATCCTACATCATGATGACTGTAATTTAAAATAATTATTATATTTATTTTATATTCATATTTTTTTTTTATCATTTCTCCACTTTAATAATTATTACTCCTGACGAATTATAAAGTCATAAAGTAGGAAAAAAAATCGTAGAAACTTTAACAAGTGTCGTGGGAGGAACACGATGAATAAGGGTACATGATCACTTGTGAGCAACTTAACCTGCAAAATATCCAACAAAAGCAAAGAACGTACTAACATGCTTTTATTAGGTAACAAACAATTCCATCAAAATTTGTATATTTAGCTAAACTTGTCAAAATGTTTAATAAATTTGCATTAGACTCATCAAGTTGGTCAACAAGGGGTTCAATAAGGTGGTGCACATATGATTTCTTTAAATCGAAGGAAGTGTTACATTATTTCTTTAGAGGATCATGGGAAAAATCATGCACAACTTTCAATTATAATCACATATAAATGTTTACCACGTGGCTTTGATTCAGGAAGCATGCCTAATGTAGATTTTGGGAAAATAGATGCATGAAAAGGTTCTTTTTTGGTTACATGGTTTGATGAAAAATTTGCAGTACTTGGGCAAAGAGAAGATATATTAATTGGTTTTGAAGCCAATTTAAATGTTGTTCACCAAAATGATGTTAACTAGCTTAGGTGATGGATCAGGTGGTGGAAGAATAAAACTAGCGTACTTAATGGTAGATGGATTGACTTGGTTACAAAAACAAGTTGGTGTACTATCTGGACTTATTAGAGTACCAAACATTTTAACATGTTTGTTTCATATGGTTCCAAATTTTCATTATGTCCAAACAAACAAATTTTAAAAGAGAAGTTTAAAAACCAAACCAAAGATTGTGGCAATGACTAGTGTCGTCGTTAACATTGGCCTGGGTAGAATGGCGGTTATCTTTTGGTGAGGATGGTGTGGTCGGGATGGTGAGGGTGATGATGGATGGCTACGGAGTTGGCGGCAGTGGCAATTTGTGTCAGGTTTTACGATTTTGTTTCAGGTTGAAACAATGATTTTTTTTTCAAGATTTTCTTTAATGAATAAATGGAGTAAGAAAAAAAAATGGGTGGAAAGAATTTGAGAGGATAGAAAATGAGAACAAATTTCTCATGAAAGAAAATGGAACAAGGAGAGAGAAAATAGAGAGATACAGAAAAGAAGTTGATATTGTATCGGACAATGATAGTTTGATCTTTAATAACAATAGGTCCTATTTATACAACTAAAATGATAATCAAGATAAATATTAAATGAATTATCTAATAATTTAAATAATAAATCTGAATATTTAAAATATAACTAAATAGATGAAGATAATAATGATAATAATAATAATTTGGATAACCCTAATTTAAAATAGTAATTGTTTATTTTATATTCATATTTACCCATCAAAATGATATTTAGTGTAATTGGAAGACTTAAAAACAAAAGATAAATAAACCACTTAATGAATTACGAGTGCTTTATAAGTTACTTTTCTAATTTCTAATCATTTCTAGCTAATTATAGATCAACTTTCCTTGATGTAATTATTTAATTATTTTTTTCATTATTTTATGACCATAAAGTGACCATCAACATCCCACAACTTCAATGTTTTTATGCTAGGCTTGTCAACATCGAGAAGTGCAATTCTGTAGCTCGCATGCTCGTAAATGATTTTTGTAACAATATGTTGCCTAAGCACTACCTACATGTACCCTTGAACGTAAGAGTGTGGGGGAACATAACATACCCAACATAAAGTCAGAAGATGATCAACCCTCCTTGTATAATAATAAGTGAACATTTGTCATATAACAAAAGAATAAAATGGATTTTTGGAAAGGAAAAAAAAAATTTACACTATACGAGGTCATTCGTGTATAGAACTTGCCCACCAACGGTTAAAATTTTTGAGAACCTATCAAGTGGGTGAAAATTGTTTCACAAAGACAATTTGTGTTCCACATACATGAGAAAGTACAATGCCTAACCTGAATAGTCGTCATGGAACGAATTGCCATATTTACATATGAAAACACTTATCCTCCAGCTTTGGGTTAGTCTTACCGATCGTAACAGTACTTGAAATCCACTGGCTGCCACTGACTATTGATCCACTATAGGATTTACATACCATAAGAATCTTGTTAGAAACGTCTGTCATGTTCGTCTATGCACCCTTTTCTTCCTTCACTGTTCCCAAGGATTGTAACTGAGCTAACATTTGTGAGTATTTGTGCTCCACCTTCTTTATCTCACTTTTAAGTTGTTTTGCCTGCATAAACAAACAAGAATCATCTCAATCTCAAAGAATAGACCATAGACTAGTACAGCATATGATAAACTGAAACCTATTTTACAACTTGATAACTATGCCACCTAGATGCTAATGCTTCACATGGACCTCGAACGGATGAATGCAAATGTGAGTCTAAATACTTTCACTGTGTCCCCATTCGATTCCCTTCCAGCACAAAGCATATATCTAAACTATCATGTGGCTTAATGAATTTTTCAGTGACAATCCCCTAAGATATTAGAAGTTAAGATTCACGTATTTTTGATAACCAAAGTAAATGAGTTTTATATAGAGCGGATTCTAGGCAGATCTCACGAGATGTGAAATGTGTTGAATACAATACTAAATGACAGAATTATATTAAGAAAGAAAATATAGAATGTCTAATAAGATCTTAGTCCAAAATTAGTCCAAGTAACAATTATCTATACCATAATAAGTTGGCATATAAGTACCTTGAGTTCAAGTTGTTCTTCTTCTTTTTCATATTCCAAACATCTGAAGAAGTAAATCAAATATCTAAATGAGGACTTCCTCCAGAATGCTTCATTAGTTCAAAGGCAATAGTTCTGCATACAACTGAATAAAATAGAATATTTTATGCACTCACTTTGCTCGGAGCTTCTTATTTTCTTGATTCAAATTTATGAACTCCTGATCCTTTGCCAGGTTTATACTAGTAATCTGAGACTACATTGCATGAAAGATAGTTCTCTTAGTAACATTAGAGAAATCCATAAATATTTACGCATAAGTTATGACAGTGCTGGTGAGCAAGGATGAATTGACATCAATAAAGAGGTCAATGTGCTGCTCTCTACCAAGACAATGTGAAAGCACAAAAATGTTGATTTTAAATAAGAAAATGGAAGCAATGAAATATGCTTGATTTTCATGAGGAGTTCACCATACAGACCTCAACAGCCTGCTGCAGATGATCAGATAAATTGACTCCTTTTACTGCCTGCCTTTTCACATTTTCCACTTCTTCTGAACCACCATGTTCCTTCCTCTTAATCTGTGACACTGTGCCATTACAAGGCATCATCAGCTGCATGCCCATATTTGGTTGACAGTTGATAAAGCTGATCTCATTAAAACACAAACCTCGTTTGAATCCTGATTGGGATGTGGGCGTTGGTTGTCCCAATCTCTCAAGGACCACTTTTGTGCCTCCAATGGCAGAACCTTGATTAATTTTGACAGGTTGTTCACATCTTGAAGACTTTGAGATAGGTGGAGCTAGATGCCTCTTCCCACACTGATACCCAATCAATCCAGAAAATAAATTCCTGGGCAATTACAATTAAGAACATCAGAAAATATTCCAATTTATGATAATTAAGAAGGAAAGTAAAAGAATAAACTTTGACTGTAAGCTTTTAAAGCACTAGCAGACACTTGTATATGACATCACTATAAAACTGTGACCAGAAAAGATAGAAGACAACCACTAGTCAGGTTTTCCTAAATAAAACAAATGGGCCCACATATCAGTCCAAAGTTACAACAAGTGCAACCCACATACTGACAGAATCTCCAAGATGTATTAAATATAAAATCAATATGCTAAACAACTCAACATTAAAGCAAGAAAAACAAGCAGCAGGGTGTCAATGTCATAGAAACGAAAACAGAATCTTTGACACATATAGCTGAACAAATAACTCACCAGTACTCTGTGGTCATTTCCTTCAAACGAGATGAAAGTTTCTGGAAAAGTGAGGTTCTCTCGAAATCTTGTTTATTATGTGTTGGTTCAATAAAATTTGCTTCCAGAATACCTGCAGCAAACAATAGGCACATGGTTACAGCATCCCCAAAAATTTTACCAAGAAAAAACAACCCATAAAATTCAAAGAGCAGTGTATAAGCAGAAGCTTCTTACCAACAATACCTCGCCCCTTACTGTCTACAAAACTCACAACACGCCAAAATGGCTGAAAAGGGGGGAAAATATGAGAAACAGTAATAAAAAAATTCTCTTCAGAGAATGATTGCAGAATTTATATTGTGAGAACTGAAATACTAAATTTTTTAGATATAAAATGAGGGAAACAAAGGAATAAATATACTCAGCAGAAGCCACCCCTAGCTTTGATAACGCTAGAAACTAATAGTTTTCCTTTCCTTATTAGAAAAAGTTTTTCCTACATTTCATTTTGTTTTAAAACACTTATGTACCCACTCAAAGCTAAGGTATACGAAATCAACAACCTAATCATTTTACAGCAGTAAAACAATAACACTTCAATCACAAACTTTCTACAGAAACAAAATTTTTCCTCTCCCAAAATCTGGGTTCTCAATAATCTAGGGTTTTGCTCTTTCTTCTACCAGATGACAACCCCATCCCCACCTCCCCTTTCCTCCAACCATCCACCTCCACCACAGAATTCTCCAGCCACAAAAAGGAGTTAAAGTATCTTCCAAGGCTGTCAGTGCTCTACTTTCAGTAATCACAATTCTCATATTCTCCATGGGCTTACAAACGACCTCCCAAGATCTCAAAAATGCTAAATTTATGAAAGCCTTGCTCTGCTAGGGTTTGTAGATCCCCACCCTCTCCCATCCAATCTTCTATTTGTTCTCACGGTTTTTATCACCACTTCTCCAACTTTTACATCAATCCATTTGTTTTGCACACTGATTTACTTACTCTGGCTATTTTCCGCACCAATCTGAGACCCCATCTTCAATTTGTTTCATGTCCATCAACATCTTCCCACTGTGTTTCCATTTATAGGATTAGATTTAGATTGTGCTTACTTTACTGGTCTTTTCCACTAGCTTCCATTGCTCTGCTCCTCATGCACAACACTACTCACTGATCATCACCTTTCCGCTTTCGATTCACACGGTCAGATTTGGAGTTCTAACCATACAATTCCTCTAAGAGACTTATACTCTTTGGAGCTACTTTTCTAGTATTTGCGCTAGTTCTTTTCCTGCCAATGATGAATAAATATTTTGTAGTTGTATTGCCTTGCATTCAAGCTCAAGCAAGTTTTGGTGGTGTAACGGATGTCCTTGCTACAATGGATAAGAACTTGGCCTCCGATGTATGATTGGTTGGATATTCATGTGGCTTTGCTTTGTTTTTGATCCCTTGTGGTAGAAGAGATTCAATTTAAACGTGTTTTCTTTTGATTTTAAGAAAAGGAAAAACCAACAAATGTTTAAAGGTTTTGGTTTCTTTATTCTATTTTAGTGTGTCCGTCTATTGCATTTGATAGTTGTTTATCTATGCTCCATACTATACTGGATTACGCTGGTAAGTTTTATGAGTTTCTTTCAAAGCATTTGTTGATAGCTTTTATGACTATAAGTCTCTGTTCTTGGATTCCTTGGGTGGCTGTGATGATTGCTGAAGATGGAGTCCATGTTGGTCTGTTCTAGTTTTCTTGGTTTTTTTACTTCTTTAGCTATGGTTTTGTTTCAGGATTATACTGCTTTGTTCTGGTTTAATGGAAGTATCTTCTCTTTTGACCAAAAGAAAATCACAAACTTTCTATAGAAATGGTATTAACAATATAGTAGTTTGGCTTTGGGCTAGTAGGAGTTCTCCAGGGATAATACTCAAGTTAGCAAGGAGTCTTGACAAGGAATAGTAACTGTCTTGGAGGGGTTTTATTCTATATAAGTCATTACCTTTTAAAGAGTTTACCCTAGATAAAGCTGAAAGGTTGATGAATTGCTCTGGAATTCTATGGCACATCAGCAGAAAGTTTGTAGAAAACCATACAAGAGAGAGGCAACTTCTATTGTGATCAAAACACTCAACAATAGTTTTTCTAGTTTTCATGTGCCTAGTTATTTTTACTTTCCTTTACAATGTGATCTTACTTCAGCTCAATTTACTTTCACAAGTTTTCAATCATTGACCGAAGAATAAAATGAAAGTGTGTTCAAAGATTGCTTCACACTACAATCTCTCAGTGGTCATACTGTCTTATTATGATAGGCTCAAGTCCTTGAGCAAGAAGCAAAACGAACCTGATGGGAGCTTTGTCCCCAATCACACCAACACATTAAGTTTGAAATCAAAGACCATTATAAGTCAATATTCTACTCAAATTTCAAAACCCAATGGTGGTATGATACACAGTTTATCAAGGGATGAATATTATGCTATTTCAGCTAAATCCACACTACGTAAACTAAAAGATTTAAGAACATGTTTTGTGCACTTCTACTCAAACAGATCAATCAATCTTTATCACACTTTGTAAAATTGTGAAAATGAGCCAACTAGGCAGCAAACAGGTCAGCTTTATCTATTAATTAGACAAATTAGAAGACCAATTGCACAAGGCCAACTACACACTGCACAAAATGGATTCCCCAATTGCACAATGCCATGGTGCTAGACCATCAGCAGAACAGGTCCATAAGCAAGAGTCGGAAGAGCCTCCTAATACTAGAAAAAACTGTTGGGAAAGTACCTTAGAATAAAGGACAAGTCACGAACTAGAATAGGAGTCTTCGACAATATAATTACATGGACAAAAACATTGGCTGTAACCTTCCTAATAATACTTTAGGGTTTAAAGCTTTATAACCACATATCATATGCAATGACAAAGTCGTCCAGCAGGAGCTCTATAACCTTCCTAAGCAACTCCCTCTAAGTATGCACACTGGCACAACAACTTAAAACTATTAAAGAGATATATTAGAAATTTACAGGAAACAAGTAACAAAAATCAAAATTCATTCTTCTTTTACTTTTTTTTTTAATTCAACCTAGATTTGGAGCACAATCACATACAAGCTTATGCCCTAACCTCCAACCTTACCCTTAAAATTATGCTCACGAGAGCAGGTATGGAATAATAAAAAAATGTGTTTTATTATATTTTATGAATGAATAATGATATATACTCCTAGGATTCATATATACTACATTTAGAGAATCAAAAACAATAAAATAAAATTAGAAATAATATTTATAGTTTGCATATTTTATTCCAACTGAATTTATTCTCTTTTATTTGAACTTTCGAACTCTCTGATACTTTGCGATTTCAACACTCCACTTCAAATTGGTCCATAGATGTTAATCAGGTCCAACTTGTTTATAAAATCATCGAAACTTTGACGTGGAAGTCTTTTGGTGAAGATATTTGCAATTTATTCTTGTTTAGGAATATAGGTCATAAAAATGATATTGTTCTCAACTTTCTCTTTGATAAAACTTCTATCTACTTCGACGTGTTTGGTTCGATCATGTTGGACTAGGTTAAGAGAAATGTTAATGGAAGCTTTGTTATCACAATAGACCTTAAGTGAAACCTCAGTTTTTACTTGTAGTTCTTCTTCACAAATCTCCATGTAACTAGGTTCCTCCAAACGAAGGTACAATATCCAATAGCAGACTTTTTGTCTTCAATTGAACCCACCCAATCAACATCTAAAACAAGTGCTATTTTTCTTTGTCCTATTTATTTCAAAGAAGAGTCTTTTACTAGGAGACCTTTTGAGGAATTTAAGAATTTTGTACACTGCTTCTAAGTGACCTTCTTTTAGAGAGTTCATATATTGACTTACTACACTTTCCGCAAATGCAATGTCGGGTCTTGTATGTGATAGGTAGATTAGTCTTCCTACCAATCTTTGGTACCTCTCTTTTTCTACCGGTTTTTCATCTCTCCTGCTTCAATCGGAGTGTCACTCGATTTGCTTCCAAGTATACCAATCTCCTTGAGGAGATCTAGAACATATTTTTGTTGTGAGACACTTATACCTTTCTTTGACCTCGCAATCTCCATCCCTAAGAAATATCGCATGTCTCAAGTCTCTGACCTCAAACTCAATAGCAAAGACTTTTTTTATCCTTTCAATCTCGATCAAATCATCTACATAAACAATCAAGATTGTTTTCAATCCATTTTAGGAATGCTTGAAAAATATCATGTGATCTAACTGACCCTACTGATAGCCTTGGCCCTTTATCACCTTCGTGAATCTATGAAACAATGTTTGGGATGAATGTTTAAGTCCGTAGAGAGATTTGTTCAATTTACATGCCATATTTTGTTTATCATTTTCAAAAAAAAAAACTAGTGGTAATATCATGAAAATTTCATCTAATACCTTGTTTAGAAAGACATTTTTTAAATCCAATTGTTAGAGAGTCCATTCCATGTTCACTACTAATGACAATAGTACCCGGACAATATTTAATTTTGCAACTGGGGCAAATGCCTTGATGTAGTTAATTCTATAAGTCTGGGTGAACCCTTTAGCGACTAGACAGGCTTTGTATCATTCAATAATCCCATCGAATTTATATTTTATGGTAAAGACTCACTGGCATCCAGCCAATTTCTTATCTCTTGGTAAATCTATCACATCCCAAGTTTCATTTTTTCAAAGCTCGTAATTCTTTTATTACTGCCTCTCTCCACTTAAGAATTCTCCAAGCCTCATCCAATATTTTCTAGAATTATGATTCTGTCAAGGTTAGTAGTGAAAACATGGAATTTGGAAAACAAAGTATTATATGACACATTTAGATATAGGATGAAAGGTACAAGACAAAACCGAGTTTTTTTTTCTGAGAATAATGGGTAAATCATCAGTAGGATTGGAATTACCTGGATTGAAAGAAGGCTCAAGGATATTTGGATCCATCACCGAGTTAGCCTCTAGTAGTGTGTCAAGAGTGAATTTCCCTTTGTATTTTGATTTTGGTCTCTTTGAGAAAACAAGTATCTCCTTGTCTGCTTGTGTTTCTGCATCTCCCCCTGAGCTTAAATGGTTTTTTGTAAAAAACACATTAGAGTGATGTGGTGTAACAAGTTCAAGGTGAGTTGTTGAAATAGTATCTAGAAATGAGGTATTGTTATTTGGAAACGAAAGGTCAAAGGAACAAAACTTATCTTCAAAACTCACATTCTCCCCCTAAAGAGGAGTTTTAGAAGAGTAATATGGTGTGGTTTCAAAGAATGTGACATCAAGGCTAGTAAAACACTCTTTTTAGATGGATCGTAACACTTGTATTCTTTTTTAGTAGGAGAGTAGCCAAAGAAAACACATTTCAGGGCTCTTGGGTCTAGTTTACCACGATCGTGGGGATGAACATGTACAAATGCCATATAACCAAATATTTTAAGCGAAATGTCTGAAATAAGACTAGAGGTCAGGAAACAATATTAATTTTTGAATGGGTGTCTCGAAAGAGAGAACACGACTGAGCATTCTGTTTATGTGAAAGGAAGATGTTAATACAACATCTCCTCATAACATTTTTGACATTTTGGTGGTGAACACGAGTACAGGAGTCATCTAGGAGATGTTTGTTTTCTATTCGGCAACTCCATTTTGTTGTGGAGTATAAACACATGAGGTTTGGTGAATAATGCCATGGGTTTGGAGATAATCTTTGAGTGAATAGTTCACATATTCGGTATCATTATTAATAAATAATATTTGAATTTGGGTTTAAAATTGCATGCGTATCATATAGTGGAAATTGATGAACATTGTTATATTGGTTTTATCTTTTAGTAAATAATACATCCAACATATATGAATATGATCATCAATAAAAGTGATAAACCACTTCGTATGAGTGCGGCTCAGATACGGAGACAGTCCCCATAAATCGTTGTGAATTATGGTGAATAGTCTAGAAGGTAGTGTATTTAGATTTTAAAAAAGAGGTGCGGTGGTATTTAGCAAGTTCACACATTTCACACTACAAATAAGATAATTCTTTATTTTGAATAAGAGAGGGAAACAAATAGGGTGGCCCATTCTAAAGTGCCAAACATAAAATTATTTTTCCTGAGGATAGATATAGAATTATAATTTGCAACTTGATATTGTTCCCTCGCACTAGCCGTCTTAAAGTAACAAAGTTTCACTTTCTCTAATATTGTCAATCGTCTTTCCCTATGATAAGTCCTAAAAAATACAAGACGAAGAAATAAACTTAGCATAGTAGTTTGTATGGGCTATTAATTTACTGACAGATAATAAGTTGCATGATAATTTTGAGATATGAAGAACTGATTCAAAAGTGATAGAATCAGAGATTTTAATATCCTTTTTCCTGCAATTGGTGAAAGACTATCATCTGTAATTTTCACTTTCAAATTACCAGCATAAGGTATATCTGATGAAAAAAGGTGATGGTTGTCAGTCATATGATCTGATGCACTAGAGTCAATAATCCAGAGTTTATTTGAGGTTGTAATTAAAGCCATTAAAAAATTACCTTTATGAGCTAGTGAGCCATAGGAAACATAAGTAGAAGGCTAACCTAATGTTTGAATTTTGGAAAACATCTTATAAAGTTGTTCTATTTGCTCCGAGCTAAATGTTGAACTGGAAGTAGGCTGTTCGTTCTGAAACTTTTCATTTTGATTAGTGGGGACCTAATATCCTTAACTTTTGCAATTTTGCCTTGGTTTCTAGTCTATTGGTTTTCCATGTAATTCCCAACATTTATCCTTCGTATGACCAATTTTACAACAATGATTACACCAAGGCCTTTTTTTGTTGGGCTTACCCAGTATTGTCTTGTGCCTCACGAGATAAGAGCCAATGGGTTTCATTTTCAAAAAGAGGCCTAAATTGCCATTAGAATTGTTAAAGCCCAAACTGCCCATTGGAGTTCTTAAAGCCAAAGCCCAACCCACTGATAGACTGTGAGGAGTGCGTGTGGCCTATGGGCCCTTTGGATCGAGATGGGGCTCCATGGCTCAAGTTTTTATTTGGCCCAAACTCCAACCCGCAAGCTTTAAAACCATTTACAGCCCTAATGTTGCCTCCAGTCCTATCGTTCTTCATCATTACCTCCTTTTGATTTTCCTTGCGACACACCTCCGAGAAGGCCTCCCTCGTCGACGATAGAGGTTACCAACCAGAAACTTAAAAACTCTCATTCTTCACCTTTGTCTTAAACCATACACTATTCTCGATGCATTCCCATTCCTCTTCACAAACTAAATCTAATTCCTGCCACAATCCAAGAATTTTCGTGTAATAATCAATTACAAAGAGGTTACTCTGTTGCATTTTCCATAGGTTAGTTTTGATCTCAAAGATCCAAGAGGAGTTTTCAAAGTCTGAGTAGGTTTCCTTCATAGCTATCCACACATCTCTTGCCGTTGGGAGAAATAAATAGGTTTTCTCCATCGATGGCTTCATGGAGTGAACCAACTATGAAATAATCACCGAGTTTTCAACTGTCCATTTTTGGAGATTGGTTGAATCATCAGGATTTCTTATTGTCACTGGTGTAGTAACCCATCTTTCTTTTTCCTTGGATTATGAATTTGATAGATTTAACTTACTCTTTGTAATTCTTGCTATACACTTTCTCGATGGTGAGTTGGAGGATGGAATTATCTAACACACCAAGGGTGGGTGTGGCTATCGCCTCTATCTCCTTGTTGGTACGATTAGAAGAATGGGATTCGCTAGTATTTTCTTCATCGACAACGAATTTCTCAATGGTGAGTTGGAGGGTGGAATTATCTGACCCACCAAGGGTGGGTGTGGCTATCTCCTCTATCACCTTGTTGGTACGATTAGAAGAATGGGATTCGCTAGTATTTTCTTCCATCGACAACGAGCTTAGACTCTGATACCATATGGAATAATAAAACAATGTGTTTTATTATATTTTATGAATGAATAATGATATACACTCCTAGGGTTCATATATAGTATATTTAGAGAATCAAAAACAATGAAATAAAATCAAAATTAATATTTACAGTTTGCATATTTTACTCCAATTGAATTTATTCTCTTTTATTTGAACTTTCAAGCTCCCTAATACTTTGGGATTTCAACAGCAGGTACATGTTAGGGCTTTGGATCAGCAGAGACAAAGCCAGGCAATAGGGCTTCCAGTGAAATGGGCAAAACTCACATGTGTACAAACCATTATTTAGAAAAATGGACATAAAAGCATGTATGAAAAGATAGATACACAACTAAATACAAATATGCATGCATAAAAACAAGCTTTGAATTAAGTAAAAAAAAAGATAATAACAAAAATACTAGCAGTGAGATAAGTCCCACGTGGTGCTTAACAATTTAAATTACAAAATAAAACATACTTACTAGTATCAGGCGATTTTTGTGGTACACATTGAAGCCATGAATACCCACCTTTGGAGCTTCTTTGAGAAACCCAATAGTAGTCATAACTTGACCCTACATGGCAAAGCTGAGGGTGATGAGAATCAAAGAAACGACAATCACCAAAAATCAGTCTCACAGAAGAGCTACTCATTTAATAAGACTGGCACACTGAAATTACAAAAATTAGAACAACCAACCTCCATAGATCTCCCACTTTGAGGAGTATATAAGATGTATTCTATATGTTTGAGATCATTGGCAATATTATGATGCTCAACAACTTCCCCTCGTAATAATATTTTGAAGGTATCTGGCATCCACAAGTACAAGATGGACAAATATGCCTGTAGAGTTTTAAGAAAACTGCACTCAGAAAATGACATTCATTAAAAATTTATAATCCACTTAAAAGTTATTAGAGGCTTACGCGGAGAGAAAAATGAAATCGGTTACCAATATGCTCTTCATTTGCTTTCCTCCAAGCAGGGATGGTATCAATTTTTCTGGCATCCCCCTTACTAATAACATCCTGCAACCATGCCATGAAAGTTTGTCTGGTTCAAGATCCAGGTCATAAACCGTAATGCAATAAAAACTTGTTTAAGATAAAATGAAATTTATTATATACCTTAGGATCTGTATCAAAGTCTAGCTCAGAAGTTCCATGATCGTTCAACCATAAATTGTAAATAATGACTTTTGTGCCATGAGACCCAATGTCATCAAACTGCCATCTCAAAAGAGATTAAAAACATCATTTAATTCAAATAAATCTCAAAGGAGGCTTTAAAACAAAAGGAGGATAAATAACCAAAAATGCAAAAAAAAAAACATCAAAAGCTCGGCTTCATATCTGGCTGACATTTATAGCAAGTGTATTTGGGATCATTTAGCAACTAAAAAAATAAAAAAAAGCTAAGGAAATATCATTTGAGAAAAGGTTACTCAAAGACCCTCCTTTGTTGTACACGCAAAGAAAGACTGATGTATAAATCCAAGAAAAAAGTTATGTGCACATACACATCAACAGGAAATGAAAACTATAGCAAGGGAAAAAAAGGTTTTTTTTTTGTTTTGGTTGAGTGGGTGGGTGGGTTAACTAGTGCTCCACAAAAATTTGTTCCCCAAAGTAAAATTTCAAAAACTTCTCCCAAGTTAATTGATTAGCATAGCATAATGACAATAAAAGGAGTTCCATCTAAATTGTCTGTTAAAATAGCCATGTCCCCAGCACATGATGCCTATCTAAGGACTTATGTAATTGGATTTTAGAGTTACATTAAGCGCCTACAGTAGTCAAGGCAATTCGTCGATGGTATTCCTCACTCATTTATGGCTGCTAGGGGTTTATTATTTTTCTATTGATACGTCATTTTCAGCAATCAAAGAAATGGGTTTCAAATTTAGGGTCTTGTGATTAAGGAAGGCACAAGGAAGTACATTCAATGCAAGAAATCTTAGAGACATCACTGCTTCATAACCTTCCTTTCCGATTTCTTCTCAAATTCAAATTTTCAGCACCAAAAAGTCAAATACCAGCTTTGGAATTTGAATCCAGACACTGATTCAGAAAGCAACAGCCTTCAGTCTCACTGGATTGCTTCTTCTCAAATTCTCCTTGGCTTTACTGACGTAAAAGTCTCATTTTAATCTAAAGGATTGAACTCATCGAGTTCCGAAAATATTTCATTAAAACTGAGGGAAATCTCAATACAAAAGTTCATATAATATTCATTCTATTCTTTAAGCTCATGAACTCTTCCTATTTACAGATAAAAACTCTACTAAAAGACAAACAAGGACTATAACAAACATAATGAAAAATATGACTATAAAGTTTCCCTAAATAACCATTAATAAAGAAATAAACAATGGTTTGACTCGATGATAATGATAAATCTAACATAAAATAAACCACCTATTTATTAGTAGTGTAAATAGTGTCCCTTATCTCCAACATCATTTACTCTATAATGAAAAGGGAAGGATGATAAATCAAAGTATTATAGAGAGCAGTGAAACTCAGGCGAAAGCAGATTCAGAGAGATGAATTCTTCCTTTCCACAGCAAAGGTGTTTCAATCTAAGTTGCTTCTTGGGGTACGGCATTGTTTCAATATTGTTGTTAGTTTTGCTTCATCTAATACTCATTGCAAGGAAAATATAAAAATACCTCAAAGTTTGCTGTGAGTTGATATGAAAGAAATTAAGAGCATTACATAAATTTTTAAGGACTATTTTTTAATTTAAAGAGGCTTTTAATTTGCAACGTATTTCTTTACCTAGTTTATATATATTTTTACCATAAAATATAATTTTTTTAAAGGGTATTTTCGTAATTTAACAAATAAAATTGAAAAAATATGTGATAATACGTCTAACATTAGTGACAATTTTCCAATGTGAGCGGTATTTGTGAAGAAAATGAAATTCTCAAAGGCATCTGTGACTTTTTCCCATTTATTGTGACCTAATTATGAATTTCTGATTTGTAACTTGTTTGCATGAGTTTAATTTTCGAGACAATGAGAAACTGAAGAGAGGGAGTGAGAATGTTGTGATCATGAAAGTTGGTAACGGGATCAGTTGCGGTCTTCTGGAAAGCAGCCTTGCTATAAACCCAAAAATACATAAAAACCCTTAAGTAAAGTTTCATGCTGAAAGCATGACTATATCACAGAAAATATAACTCCTCTTTCATTATTGAAAAACAGAAAACATTGAGATAATCCAACTTAGATGTTATTTGCTGTTAAATTTCACAATTTCATAAAGGTGGCCACGGCTTCAGAAAACTGTCTAATCACTTATTTACTGCTACCTAAGGTGGGATGGGTATGTGGCATTACTCTTTTTGATTGTTGCACTAAATTGAGAATAACAGTCTTCAAACCTGTGTTAACACAAGGTTTTTGGCAAGTCTCATGCTTGACTGGTTAGCAGTCAACTTTAATTGTCCTTAATTACACTAATCTATTAAATTGGGAATTAATTTTTCAGGTTTAAATTAGGAAACAAAATATTTTTGGGTGCAAAAGTTTGAGGAGCTTCAATAAAATTACTCCTAAACCATAGGAGGGGGTTTGAAGAGAGAGAGAGAGAGAGAGAGAGAGAAATATTTCACGTGAGCTTACTTGCTTCAATAGCTCAGGCTCTGTTGAATATGGAGACCACTTCAATAGCAAAGAAAGATTAGACAAGAAATGCTCCCTGCCATGCAATATTTTCAACCTACCAGATGATGTCTCGAACTCATAGTCAACCTATATTGACACAAGTTCTTGATGATGAGCACTACAAACAAAAATAGATAATTGAAAAGAACTAAGTTTTAATGACTCAATTTCTTTAATCATTGTTCCTTGTGATTATTAGACGGACACACATAGGCCGTGTGGTTGGTATTGCCACTTACAATAGTCTTATTAACAAAACTTTTTTGATATAGAGTAAAATATTAAATCATGGCTCAGTTTATTACAGAAGCTAACAAAAATATTCAAGAAAAGAGGAACAAAAAATTTAACTCAGTAAATGAAGCTCACCATTGGTACGACTATTCTGTCATAGCCTGCTGATATCAAGAATGTATATGAAAGAAGACCAATACTCTGAGTCAACATCCTGCTCATGGGATAAAGAAATTAACAGCATTGTTGATCAGTTCATGAAAAGAAACACTTGAACCTGTTGGACAACAGGTGATGATTTCAAGTAATTTATAAAGAGAGGGAAAATTCATGTTATTATTAAATGTGGCCTCTTTGAGTGAAAATATTATGTAGTTTAAACCAATAACCCTAGGAAAGCATAGAATAGAAGGGTCATCATTGTTCTTTAAGAACCCTACGAGGCTAAGACACCAAAACAAATTAACTTTCTTCATAATAGAAGCAAACCAAAACTACAATTACAATAGCAAGTAGTAGATGTATTCAAGTACATATCGAAAGGGCATTTGAATAGCAAGGAAATCATATGCAATTTTAAAAATTAGACCTGTCACCCTGGTGCCGACTGAAAACTAGAGCATCCGCACCAAGTCTCATTGTACTGGTCTTGAAACCATTTCCATCTGTAAAATAATGAGTCAAGAAAAGAGTATGAAAGGAAGAAAAAAATAAAACATACAACAAAAAATTTGGAAGTCATACACTGTCCAATGGCTGATTTTGATCGCTTATCAGAAAATCCAAAACTCATGCAACGCCGCATGCCCTCAGGATCCATTCCAGCACCATCATCTAGTTATAGAGTATCAGATATCAGAAAAATAAGTTAGATACTTTGATATGGTTGTGGATGAAAGGGGCAAAATATATGCACTTTCAGGATAACAACCCCAAAGCACATCATCAATAACACTTCTCTTGGATGAAATACAACGCGTACAAATACCTTGAATTAGCAATGCCGGACTTCTATCCCTTGGATTTGGAATTTTATCTACGTGGACAAACGTTGCCCCATTTTGGATCTATCCAAATTGAAAAAGAAAAAAATGCAACCCATTATACAATAGTTTGAAACTAGACATGCAGATTACAACGGGAGTCAATAGGCACACAACCATCCATGAGAATAATACTAAAAGAAGCGAAAAATTTTTATTTTTTTTTACCAAAGCAGAAATAATAATAATAATTGGTAGAGCTTGAATTAAGAGGATGAGTTCAATTGTTTAACTAAGAAACCTAAAACCAAATGTGGAATTTTGTTGTCAAATTTTCCAGGTAAATGAATCTCTACAAGTTAGTCTTCTATTATAAGTAATTCTTTTTCTTCTTATTTTCAGTTCTTCCAGAGCGTTGACTTTTATAGAATCTTTTTACATAGATGCAGACTCCTATACGCTTATTAGCTTATACTGAGTAGCAAAAAAAGGTCCATCTATTCCATTAAAAAGACTACTTATCAATTTTAATATTCGACTAGTACATATGTTTTCAACAAGTTCATATATTCCATTAAAATAAACTAATTATCAATTTTAATCATCAATCTAGTACATATGTTTTCCTAATGAAACATTAAAATTATTCAAAATCAAACAACTCACAAGTGCCACTTAAAACACATTGCTAGAACGTTATAGCATATGATGGATTACACCATCCCAGAAGAAAATCAAAATGGTATTGAATGGTTATATTACTAATTACCTCATCAACTGCATTGTCAAGCAATTCTGCTATGGCTGAAAGAAGCAAAAAGAGATCAAGAATTTTTAGCTCCACCATAAAGAAAAGACAAAGGTCAAGACATGAAACAAGTTCAAATTCTGATCATACCACCAAAAACCCACTTGTGTGAAGTGGCATTTGAATGAAGGAACATGGGATGAACATGTACATAGTTTTTGCCATCTGTCGTATGAAAAAAGAATTATCAATGAATGTGAAACGGAATAATCTGATACTACTTATCCAACCAAAATGATGTAGAACGAAAAAAAATCAAATAGATTATGAGAGGATTTCATTCATTAAATACCTTCTTATCTATCTATTGGAAAATTTGTGTCAGTAAACTCATCAGCTACTAAATATAAAATTTTGGTACATTTTACTGTCTCTAAAGTTATACCCAAGCTTCATTCTTGTCTCAACACTTTTCACAGCCACAATTGGATAATCGAATTTCTTTAGCAGAAAAAGGTCATCATCATTTACAACTATATCAAAATTTTCAGAACAGCAAAGATTGGATTCTGATAAAGAGATCATCGGTGTAGTGAAAAATATACAATAGGATGCATTAGAGAGATGGGTGAAGCTTATGAGGCATTAGGAAAATCTTTATTTATACTTAAGAATGTTAAGGATAAGGTTTCTTAAAGTTTAAAGGAACTTTGACATAACTACTTCACATAGAGGAAATAATTAAAGCAATTCGATGTACAAAGACCAACAGTGAATTCAGACTTTGAAAAGCTTTAGTGAAAATAACCAAAAACAAAATGTTTCATCTGAATTTCAAAATAAGTCATTGCCACAAATACAAGATGATGCAGCAAATCAGCACAAAATCAACTCTAAAACCTAGACAGCCAATCATGGCCAGTTACCAACATTTCAGAATCGACATGAAACTCATCATATAACTACCAATCCAATTCGGTAATTCTCATTAAATATTCATGAACTATATATCTTGGGCTTCACTAAAATCCTACACCTACATATTTGACAAATAGGCCATCCATTTTTAGCAATTCTATGTTTCTAACAAATGCTTGATAAAGCATACATGTTCAATTCACCTAATCCCCAAAATTCAGTAAGCCCTCAAACTCCAGCTATTGCATCATATAAAACAATTATAAAGGGCCATGAACTGTTAACAAAGATATTACCTTTTGATCATATAAGAAGGCAATACTGAAAGGAAAATTATAGTTCAAGTTGCACCAGTGGAGGAAAAACAAGAAAAGAAAAGGGTAATTCGATGGGCTAAAGAAATGTTCTCCTACTGATATCTTAGGGAACATGAACCAATAGTAACATATAGTACAATTGCAGAATTTAGACCACCCAACTATTTAATTAGAAGGTTAGGGACCAAATGGTGAAATTTGACAGTATAATTCCAGAAAAAACAGTGAAAACAGTTAAAATGAGAAACAAATTGAATTCTTAATCAAGGCATTCACACCCTGTAAAAGTTTGAGCTCTAACCAATAGACCCTGAAGGTTTGTTAAATAGATGTCTATTTCCCCTGAAACCCAAACCCCTCAGGTATGAAATTTCCAAGGGTAACAATGGTAACCTTAAAGGAGGTAGCACTAATAAAGGTCTATTTTCAAATCTCAGGAGTGTACTAAACAAAACCCATGGGGAGAATATTTTCCTTTATCAAGACCAATGAAACATAGTGCAATTTCCTTGAAAATAAAATAGAGCAACAGATAAGAAAATACTTTGAAATGCAACTTTAGATCCATGGCCTCCATCATAGTTCCCTGCCTTCCAAAATTGCCGATTAAGTGGTGCTGGGCACAATGATGATGTACAAGAAATGCTCGGGTCACTCACAGGAGATTGCCCTTGTTCCAATATGCTAGTGGTTGTGCTACTATGATCACTGCTTAAAGCATTTGAGACCCTATTTTCTTCAATTTGTTGGTTTCTACATCTGGACTTTGGCAGTTGATTCTTGGCTAGGTGGACTTGAACGTTATCTTTTAGTTGCATTGTGCACCCAGCCATATTTGGTTCTAACTTGACTGCTTTAACATCTAAAACTCCGATTTCGTCATCACTAGATAAGTCCACAACTTCTTCAAAAGTCATCTTCAAAACTATAAAGAAAATAAACATAAAAAAATAAGAACGCATGTTTGACAGGGATGAGAAATAAAGAAAACTAAAAACAAACAAAACAAAAGGTAATAGCAAGCAAGAAGAATTAGCTTTCTCTAACTCATAATTTGCCAAACTTTTTTCAAAAGATAAAAAAATTTGCTAAAAGAGAAAAAATAGAGCAATTAGATTCCAAGGATGATCCAACTTAAGATATTGACAGCATGAAGATTAACTTATACAAGCTTGAAAACACAAATCTTCAAAAGAAAACCTTGCAAATACAATTATTGATATGTACACATCACATCAAATATACTAATTAGAAATCAACATAGTAGTAGTGTAACAAAATCCCTGTACATGGGATGCATTGGTCCACTTATTTTCAACATGAACATATTCGGTCCTCTTGTTTCAAAAATGGGACACTTTGGTTCCATTAGTACAATAGTGTTACAAAGTTAAATATCAAGTGTTTGGCACGCACTCACATTTTAACATATTTAAAGACAATGTAAATCTAAAGATGAAGCATTGGAAAAGATTAGGTTATTTGAAACGTTGAGGAAAAAAAGAGAGATTTTAATAGTTTTTTTTAACATTATTGTACTAATTGGACTAAATTTTCATTTTTTAAAACATGTGGACTAAATGTGTATCTGTTGATAATAAGAGAACTAATATGCTTCTTTTACCTAAACAAAAAGACTTTGTTCGTACCTCACACATTACATAATCCGCATATATACTAACTTCTACATAAAGTCATATCATGCTAAACTGTACCAAAGTTTTAACGGTTTTGGGTCAAAATAGTCTTCTAACTTTAAGTAAGTGACACATTGGACCTATAATTTTTAGAGTGGGTTATTTTAGTCCTATAATTTTAAAAATGGGTCAATTAAATTCAAATTTTTAAAATTTGATATTTTTCAAGGCTAAAGTTGGAATTTTCTATTTAATTAAAAAAAATAGAAAAAAAATCATTCTCTCTCTAAATAGTCAAGACACATTGATCCTATAATTTTTAGGGTAGGTCATTTTTAATCCTATAATTTCCTATTGATTGTTTCCATACTCCCTTTGGCATTGATTCTCTTTTTCAAATCAGAAGATGCAATTACCAAACTATATAAGATATTTTCTTTTATTTTATATTTTTCATTATTACTTTTAAGGTATATCTTCATTTAGTACCTAATATTAAAATTTGGTCCCAAATTGTCATTCACACAATTTAGTCCCTAACATTTTTAAATTTAACAAATTTAGTACAAAATTTAAGTTCCCATCAAATTGATTTAACATCATTATACTTAATAATTACAAAATTGAAATATTTAGGACCAAATTATAAATTTTGTCATAGGTTAGATACCAAATTATACTTTTTGAAATAGGTTAGATACCAAATTATACTTTTTGAAATAGGTTAGGGACCTCAATGGTGATTGCATACCTCGTTAACTCCATGCTACTAGCAATAGAGTATCCAAATTTTTGATTCCATAAATCTCAAATCTATTCTTCATATCCCGAACTTATCTTGTAATCTAATATACATTAGCCAATTAACAAAAGGCCCAAATTACTTAGTAAAGTTTTTTTCATCTCATTGTATTACTCAAGACCTATCATGAGAGAAGACGATTCACAATATTAAAAAATGTGAAGGGCTTTACTACTTTATTGATATCAATGTGAGTTAACATCATCAAATTGTAATACGTGATTTTATATCTCTTTTTAGGAATAATTAGCCTATGTTATAGCATTATAGAATAAGTCATCCTAATTTTTAATATCTGAAAGATTTATTTCCATCTTCGTTTTTAAATAAAACAATTAATTTGTAAGCTTGCAAAACACCTATATACTTTTTTAAACACCCACTATAAACCATCAAAATCTTTTACCTTAATTCATAGTGATGTTTGAGACTCTTGTTTTCATAATCGCACGTACTCTAAGTGATTTGTCACATTTATTGGGTTTATCTGATGAAAGAAAAATCAAGGTTCGAGACATTTTCATTAATTTTCACCGAATTGTTCAAACCCAATTTCAAGCACAAATCTAATTCTTAAGACAGATAATGAGACGGAATAACAATAACTTGGACTGCTATCTCCAAAACCATGAGATATTATACCAAAGTTCTTATTTCACACTCTCCAATCAAATGGAGTAACTAAAAGAAAAAAATTGACATCTCCTTGAGGTGGCTTAAGCTTTAATATTCACTACTAACATGCCAAAACTATTTTGAAAGGATGTTGTTTTAACCACAACCTATCTCATTAGTTAAATGCCCAATCGCATTCTTTCCTTTGAAACATCACTTTAAAAATTCCAAAAATTCTTTCTTGCATCACATCTTCAATCTAACCTTTCTCTTAAAAAGTTTGGTTGTACTACCTTTACTCACATTCACTCTAATAAAAGATCCAAGTTAGATCCCAAAGCAACAAAATGTGTTTTGTTGGGCATTCCCTTACTCAAAAATGCTGTGTTCTGATCCCTTCGCAAAAAGGACTATTGTGAGTTATAACGTTACTTTCTTCGAAAACACATCATACCACAAAAAACCTCTCTCTTCAAGGAGAGAATTTGAGAGAAGAGAATTCATTTGGTCAATACATGGACTTGACTATTAACCTTCGTGAATCCACCCCCTCAAACACTACTACTCCTAAAATAAATTGAACCTAAGCCTCATCCAATTAGTGAGCCTAATAATCCCACCTGATTCTATTCTTCCATTTACAAAAGAAAACTTAAACCAAGAAGTAGATACAAAAAACCAAAAATCAAAGACATGATTATTTATTCACAGATTTCAAAATTAAAGGCAATGAGAACTTCACACTTGAAGCACCAAGAGAGTTAAGACGGTTGATAGACTTAATATCTAGAAGTCTACCTCAAAACTAGGTAATTCTAAGTCCTTTACTACTCTGAGAAAGCCAACTCAATCTTGTATACTTCATCCCATTTCTACATTTATTTCATATAATATTATGTTTGTTGGGTTTCGTGCTTTGACCATTAACCCTGATGGAATAGAAATTCCAAAAAATATTCATAATGCTTCAAAAATCCCATAATAGAGAGAATTTTGTTATGGATAAAAATAAGGGCACTAGAGAAAAAAAGGACTTTAGATGTAACAAAGTTGCCAAAAGGAAAGACACCAATCGGCTATAAATGAGTATTCACGATAAAATAAAAGGCCGATGGTATAAAAGAATGAAACAGAACCCGTTTGGTTACCAAAAGATTTACATAAACATATGGAATTGATTATATAGAAAACATTTGCTCTTATGGCTAAGTTGAATACAACAAGGGTACTCTTACCA
This sequence comes from Hippophae rhamnoides, assembly GCA_033030585.1. Taxonomy (NCBI): domain Eukaryota; kingdom Viridiplantae; phylum Streptophyta; class Magnoliopsida; order Rosales; family Elaeagnaceae; genus Hippophae; species Hippophae rhamnoides. Next base: position 27,859,678 of record CM065433.1, read on the forward strand.
CTTGCATCAAATTTAGATTGGCCTCTTCACCAACTGGATATTAAAAATGCATTCCTAATGGTATTAAAGGAAGAAATCTTTATGATCATACCACCTGGATTCAAAAATCAAGATGCCAACACAGTGTGCAAGTTAAAAAAGCCATTATATAGTCTCAAACAATCACCGAGAGCATGGTTAGACAGATGTACAAAGGTGTTGAGGAAACAAGGATATCAACAAAAACAATCAGACCATACAATGTTCTTTTGAAAGACTAAAAATAAAAATAAAAATAAAAACAATTTGATTATGTATGTTGATGATATAATCATAACTGGAGACAACTTAGAAGAAATCGAGAGATTAAAGACAAACCTGACTATAGAATTTGAAGTCAAGGATATGGGACAAATATGATACTTCTTAGGAATTGAAGTTGCAAGGTCAAAGAGAGAAATCAATGTTTCTCAATGTAAATGCATTCTTGACCTTCTTATTGAAAGAGACATGCCTGGGTGCAAACCAAATGTTACACCGATTAAAGTAGGAAAGAAGTACGAAGATTTTTTAAAACCAATAGACAATGAAAGATATCGAAGAATAGTAGGAAACTTGATATATTTGTCTCATGTTAGACCTGACATTGTGGTGTAGTAAGTATAATAAATCAACATATGCACCTCTCAAAGGTAGCTCACCTTGAAACCATTAACAAGATCCTCTCATAACTCAAAAGGTAACTTGATAGAGGTCAATTCTTTACAAAAATGAAGCCAAATATATAAAGGTCTTCACTTGTGTAGATTGGACTAGGTCAATAGAAGACAAACGATCAACTACAAGATATTGTGGCCTTTGTCTTTGGGAAACTAGTAGCATGGAGAAGTAAGAAGCAAAACATAATGGCCAATAGTGGTGTTTGGATGAATTTAAGATAATTGCACAAGAAATTTGTGAGGTTTTGTGGTTTTGAAATTTGTTGATGGAACTTCAAATCACAGTAAAGCCACCAATCAAATTTGACTATGATAATAAAACATCCATCAATATCTCTCTAAACATTATTCAACATGACAGGACAAAGCATGTGGAAGTGGACAGACACTTCATAAAAAAAAGGTTAAAAATGAAACTATTTGCATGACTTGTTTTCCAAAAAAAAAGAACAAATTGTTGATATTTTTACCAAATGACTTCCTCAAAAAAGTTTCAATGATTTCATTTGCAGATTGAATTTGATTAACATTTATGATCAAACTTGAGGAGAGTATTGAAATCATAGAATATCATGGATTTTCATTCTATATTTAATTAGAATGATTATTGTTGATTTTGTATTTTATTAGGAATATTTAGAAGTTAATAGGAAGATTGTATTAGGTAATTTATTTTCTTATATGCTTAGTATAACTTTACTATAAATATGTGTCAAATGGTATTGTACAGATATTAAAAATACAACAATTCAAGTTCGAACTACTTCTCTAGAAGACCAAATGAATTAGAAAGTCATGTTTCATCATAGTAAAATATAAAGTCGTTAAATCAATTTAAAGAAAATTAAAATTTAGTCTAAATTTGTCAAATTTAGAAAGTTTAAGGACAAAATTATGTGAGGAAATGAATAGATAAGCTTATTTAGTTAAATCAATTTAGAAAGTTTAAGGACCAAATTAGATTATCTTAAGTAGGTTAAGGACCAAATGAATAGATAAGCTTATTTCTAAAATGATATTTAAATAAATTAATATTTTTATTATGATTCATTATAGTGTTTTAGTAAACACAAAGAAAGGATATGAATTTCACTCCCTTTCCTCTCTAATCTAATTCATATTTATTCATATTTCGGTTGGTTCTTATTATGAATTAGTAAAGGCAACTTGAGTTCGTAAACAGCATGCAAGTAGGGCTTCTATACACCTTCCTTTAATACTGTATATCTCACTTCTCACTTTGTTTTAGTAATGTAAAATGATTGTCTCATCTCATCACATCCCATCCCATATCCTATTTAATGTCTCTAATGGACTCATGGTTAAAGTTGTTCCAATTCATTTAAATCTCATCGCATCTCATTTAAAGTTGTCCCAACCCATTTAAATCTCATCCCATCTCATTTAAAGTTGTTCATAATGGGCACATAATTATTATAAATAATCATGTTTGTTTTTGCCATTGTTTTGTAATTTTACAAGTCCCATTTAGGTCCATTTAAAACAAATAAGATATCATATTATGTATCATCTTCTTACCATCTCAACTCACAAAAATAAGTAAGATAGTATAAGATTGGCCCACTAAACTCATGGGTTGTACATGGACTAAGGAGGCATCACATCACAATTGAAAACTCTATTTTGTTTCTTATCACCACTTATTTAATTCACTAAGCTTTTGTCCTTCAAATTTTTTATGTTTCTATTCTTAAGTCAATTTTAAAAAGCCCTTGAAGATATCAAGTGTAAAAGCAACTATAGTAGAAAAATGAATATCTTTCAAAAAAATTGTACTTGAGAACATGGTTTTAAATTACTAATTGGAGGCTCATAATGACACTCACCTTAGTAAGCCTCGTCCATTTAACGAGTTAAGGTTTAGTCTCAAATAGTTTATTCGAGGCTTACTCCTTTTGCGATTGAGGCTTACGAAATTAGATGGTACGTAATGAAGCTATCAATGCTATACATTTTTAACTTTCAAAATTTGTGAAATTGTTTTGTTATGTTTGAGTTGAAAATCCTTGTTGACCTAATATTGACCCTCGTTAGGCTAAAAACTATCTATTAAAGGACAAATTAACCTGCATGAAGTTACGTGTTTAGTCTCAAGTATCCCAATTTTATTCATGATTTGCTTCTATCATACTCTTCGGCATCTTTGGGTCTGACGAATAGGCTTTATCATATTCTATGTGAGAAAAATGTAGGCATAAAATCATATTTTTACTTATTTTCTTATTTTATTATTTTATGAATGTTATATTATTAGTGTTTTATTATTCATTCTTAGTAAAAGTTAAGTTATCCTTATAACCTGCATCTTGGAGAAAATTGTCTCACTTTTTAGAGTGAGGCATAATCGCCTTAAGACTTATGCTTCGCCTGATGCAAGAAAAACAATTAAAGGCATAAAATTGCCTTTTTAAACCTTGCTTAGGAGTTGGTTGAGTTACCTAAGAGAAAGAAGATTGTTGCGTTCTAAGTGGGTATGTATTGTCAAGTTTCATTCACCGGAATGGAATAAAGTTAGAGTAATGGCTAAAAGATATGTTCAAATTTATGAGATTTACTATCAATAGACATTTGCTCCACTAGCCGATATTAATGTTGTTCATATATATTCTCTATTGTTGTGAATCTAGATTGTTATTGTAGTCAAATGTAAATGCCTTTATCTAAAAAAGAGTTAACATACGAGGTGCATATATATCCTCCTCTCCAGTTCCCAACCAAATAAGGAAGGATATGTAGGTTGAAAAAGACTTTATATGCATTGAAAAAGTTACTCATGACATGGTTTGACAAGTTGAGCCACTTGATTAAGAAATATGGTCTTAAACATGCCCAAGTAGATCATACTTTTTCTATAACAGGAATGGTGATGAATATTTCTTTACTTCTAGTTTTCATTGATGAAATAAATTTTACAAATAGTAATGCAAGTGGGATAGAAAGATAACTACTAGGCAAAAACAATTGAAATGAAAGACCTAAGAAATCTAAATTACTACTTGAGTGTTGAAGTTTCTTGTAAGTATACCTTAGATCTCTTGGTTGAATCTAATTATTCTACTCGCTTTCCTATAGAAACTCCTATTAAAGTAAATCATAGTTTGACTGTTTATCTTAATTAAATCCCAACTAATAAGAAAAGGTATAAATATTAGTAAAAAAATTTATTTATTTGACCCATATTCAACCTGACTTAATGCATGCAATAAGCATGGTAAATCAATTCATACATAATTCGAGTGACTGGCACATGAATAATGTGAATCAAATCTTGACCTATTTGAAATCACCCCATGTAAAGGTATTTTGTTCTATAAACATAGACACTTAGGCCTCATGGGTTATACCATTATGATTTTGTGAGTTTCAATATGGATAGAAAGTCTACTTCAGAATATCTTACATTTGTTAGAAGCAACTTATGACTTAGAAGAGTAAGAAACATAACATCGTATTGTTGCCTAACATAGAGGTGGGTTATCACGCTCTTCACCATTCCCCATGATATTACGAAGCTTTATTAGTTAAAGATTTTGTTGAGTAGGCTTAGCTTTTATCCTAAGGAGGCTATGCCTATCGCAGCAACTAAGATTGCTAAGAATCCTATACAATACATGAAACCTAACAGAAACTATATCAAGGACAATTTAGATGATGGTGTCATTAAAATTACAAACATCAAGAGTGTTGATCAGTTAATTGACATTATGACTCATGGTATTATAGGAAATTCTTTTCATATCTCACTCAAGTTTGACATATGTGATAAATATGACTAACTCGAGGGGAAGAGTTAAAGTATTTATATCATGCTTATAGTTTATTCTTAGACTTATTATAAAATATGCTTTATTTTTATTTATTGTATGTATATTTAGGATTTATTGTCCTGTTATCAATAGGACTTGAATATGAGTATAAATACACAGTTAGGGTTGATGAATAAAATAAATTCTTTCATGAATAACATGGTATCAAAGAAAGGCCATAGGTTCAAACCTCGATAACCTCAATTGTTGGATTCTAAGTGTTTCCTTTGTATTGTACATAAAGCCCGCAATTTTAAGGAATGATGGATGTACAAAAGTATTATTGGTTTTTCTTCAAATAGTTTAAGCTTTTGAAAGAGTGGATTTTTTCAACAACTTCTAATGTATTATATCTCAAAACCTGTATTTCTCATATGTATAGGAAGCACTCTATCATTTGAACTATACCTCCACATTGAGTTTGACCTACTTTGCATCATTAATTTTTATTTTCATGGTTATTGGATTCATAATTGTTATTTAATTTATAAGATATATTTGAAGGTGAAGTTCAAGGCTTACATCTCGAACTCACAGAAGGAACACGCTTCAATACTTAAAATAGAATTTTACAATATTAGTTCAATAAAACAAATTACCAACAAAGTTCCCGGGCCCTTTTAATTAGTAAGTAAAAAGATATTAGGTTCGTGTTATTATTTTTAGGTCCAAATTCACATAATTTTTTAATATTATTAAAAAACAAAGCCAACTTATTTACTAATGTGTAAGGTAATAAAACTCAATCACTTTATAAGCACAAAAAAAAAGTTAATTCTAAAGAAAAAATAATTAGTCTAGGGTTGGTTTGTTCATATTCTAGATTGTAACTCAAATTGCAACCCTACCTACTATAGAAAATTCAAGTCCCACCATCGTTATTCGTCCCACTACCAATCCTTTACTTTTAGAAATTATCCTCCCGTGGCTAGATTAGAGTTAGTGGTGTTATACCATAGGCTGGTCTAATTGGCAATAAAATTAAAAACAAACCAATAAAGTTAGTTTTTAAAAATTAAAAGTTGATATGATCTAATAAAAGCTATAAAATCAATCCAAACCAAACCATTTGGATCGATATACTAGCTTTTGCAATTTATATATTTTTTTTATCAATCATCAAATTTAATTTTAATGCTTATTCTTAATAACTAAATAATTATTGCATTCAATTTTATATTTTAAATATTGATTAAGTTTATGACCTAAAATGATTTGAATTTTTCTAAAATAATAAATTAACAAATACTTGCAATTTTATACTTTAAATAGCATATAAACTAAATTCTATAACTTAAATAGGACAAAAATTAAAATAAAAATTTACTAATTAATTTTACATCAATAATTTAAGCATAAATTACATGGATAATAAATAATTAAAATAATAGGCATATGATTAAACAAATACTAAGATGATTTAAATTATATTATTTAGACTCTTTTAGGATACCAAGAATAATAAATTCTTTATACAGGGTGTTAAACACATCAATTTTTTTAATTTGTTTTTATAAATTTATATCAAATTAGAGTCTTGGAGCACTCATATTCACCCATGCTTTGTGAAGTACGAAGAGTCTAAGGATTTAAATGTATTTATATGCTATCTCTTAATCAAATTGATTGAGTCATCTACCAATTGAAATAGTATAATGCTATTAGACAAATACTAATATTTTCAATTTTTTGAATTTTTATTTAATAAAATTATAATATAAAAATAAAATAATATTGATTCAACCTATATTGGATCTATTTTGATATTTTTGAAACTAATTCAACAAGAGAAAAAATTGACAATATAAGTAGTTTGGTTCGGATTAATTGAGTTTGTTTAGATTGGGTAATTTTGAATGCCCCTGGTTGGAATACTCTAATGGAAGAATGAAAGAAAACAAAAAGAAGAAGAAGACAGCCAAGCATAATATTGAAAACAGCCAAAGGAGCAAGGTATCTTACCTTTCACAAAGGAGCGGGATGAGAAACGCTTAACGGAAAGAGTGTGGGCGTATGAAATGTTGGGACTGGTAGCTTTTTAAATGGCGACAAGGGAGACGGGAGGATTCTCTACCGCCGGCGTGGGTGTAGGAGGGAAAGGTAATCAAATTAGGGCTGATGGTACCGAAGTTTCTTTCTCCGTGATTTTATCCCATAAATTTTTAAAACGTATAATTTAAATATATAATATTAATTTATAAATAAATATTTTATATATTCCACTCCATCTTCTTTCCCTACCACGCTACACTCCTACTCGTTTCTGCTTTTGTTTTTACAAAGTTCAGATGCCATCCCAGAATCCGGAGCAAATCCAGTAAAGTGAATTCTATTATTTTTTTTTCTGTCCTTAGAATTCATCAATTTTGTATTTATTTTATTTGCTATATTCAATTTTATTATATATATATATATAACCATTTTCAAAATAAATAATTTAAATAAATAGCTTTATCATATAATAATTTTATGTTTTAAATAAATATAATTTAACTATATATATTTTTAATTATAATTAAATATTTTTTTATATTTAGAATTAATGTTATTTTAAATTTTTATATTTATTAATATTTATATATTTAAATAATTTTATCTAAAAATTAATATAATTCTTTAAATATTATTTATATAAATCATTTCAGATCAAAATGAATATATATATTAAAATATCCAAATCATGAATAAAATATTTTTTTGTTAGTGGTGTTATTTTTATTTTAACATGATGTATCATTTAATTTTTTTAATTATAATTAATATTATATAAAAATAGTAGTTTAAATTTAAAAAAACACAAATTCGTTACTTTATAAAATAAACATATATAATAATTTTTTTGTAAATATAGTAGATTAAGACGATTAAATTATAAGTATTTAATAAAGATAAAAATTAAACTAATTTGAAATTGTTTTAAAAATCAACAATATAAATATTTAATAAAAATTTATTTAAATATATATTTGAATTTAAAAAAAATAAAATTAATAAAATATTATAAGCTTTTTGATATTAATTGTTATTTTATTATTACTAACTACTTGTTTTTTAATTGCATTAAGTTTGATAGAAAAATAATGAAATTTTAATAAAAAACATTAAAATAATATAATTTAGTTTTAATTGATCACTTTTTTTATAATAAAAGATTAAATAACATAATTTTTAATCTAACTAACTAAATAATACAAAAGATATAATGAAAAGGATTTTTATGGTATTTTTATATTTTATTAAAAATAATTCTATAATAATTAAGAGTTTATTTATTTAATTTCTTTTATTTTTTTCCTTAAAATTAAATGATATAATTAAAAAATATTTATTATATCAATTTTTGATATTCATCTTCTAATTAATTCAAAAACTTAAATTAATTTTTTATTTTTATTTAATTATTTATCATTATATCAAATAACATATTGAAATTGATTTCTATTTTAACATGTTATTTGGATAACATATCTACAAATCATTAGAAAACCATCTTCAATAATACGAATAACATGGGTGTTGTATCTACTTTAATACTTAAGTCGTTTTATGAGAGAAAAGATTAAGATTAGAAAACATTTAATAGAATTTATGGTATGAACATGCGCGTACCTTTTTAGATTATGATGATCTATTTAAAGGTTTTGATAATGACATAATCATAAATAAATAATTTCAATTAATTAATATTTAAATATTAAATTAATTAATATATAATTATTTATTATATTAATGACCTTTTAGATATAATGATATCATTAATATTAATTTTTGGGTTTAAACAATAAAAGATATACTTGAATATATACAAATTGTACCCATTTGATTTTTCAATGTCGCCATGGACTAAAACAATGGTGTTATACATACCTAGTGATTTTTTTATCCAACACAAGTCACCTAAGTTTCCTAGGCTATCGTTGGCTTGCAAGGTAGGTAGTCTAGTTATCTTTCTTAAGTATAGTGATTTTATAATAGTATGTTCTAAAGCGTCTTAGTTGAATTGTCCATTTGGTACCCATACATCTTTATGTTATCATGAACCTAAGGTCACAAGCTTTCCAATGGCTATTTCCATGCTTCAATCATAGTTCTGGTTAGAAAGTTATAGTCAGTCAAAATTTGGGGGGAAAGTCAACCATGTATCTATAGGTTTAACTTTTTCAAATCTAATATCTTTGTAACCTAATCTGTTTGATCTTCTCTCAGTCCAGGCCTTTGAACTATGGGTTGATCTCACTACTATAATAGTGACATTTGGTCTCAAAATTTAACAGCAATCTTTTTAAAAAATTGAGGCTTTAGGGTTTTGATTACGGTACATGTAACCTCGATTTTTATCAATAAATATAACCATAAGTTAAACTACAAAAATTACCTAAAAACAAACAAACTTGTATAGTCACGATTATAAAATAAATGTGATCTAATCAAAATGATATAGTCTTAGTCTTTTTAAAATTGAAACCAAATAATATACTGTGTATATTATATATTCATTACAAAAATATAATTTTTTTCATTCTCTCTCAATTAATTTCATTATTTTTTCTTCCTCACCACACCAAAATTTTCTCTCAATTTTTTTTCCTTTTACCTGATCTTTTTCACTTGCAATATATATTTTGCCTTTTCTTCCTTTTTTTCTTGCTCACATTCCCTTTCATGTCAATCTCTTCCCATCTCAAGCTCCACCCTTCTTGGTTTTTTCTTTACTCCACCTATCTCAGTTTCTTCCAAGCTCGATCCTTTTTGGTTTCATCCCTTTTCTTTCCCTCTTAGTTTCTTGTGCCTTTATTCCCAACCTAGTGCCTCCAACTCAACCTAGAACCTACAGTTCCCAACCGTCCCCCGACCTCAGTTCGACCACTAGTTTATAGCCATTAGCCTCTACTTCCAATAACTTCATCAATAGGTATGTAATTTTTGATGTTTTTTATTCCACATCATCCTAAAGCATACATGTTATAAATTTTGTGAATATTATTTCATAAATTTTATGGATATAAAAACTCTATATTATTTCTTTGTTTTTAGATGTATGTATAAAAATTGCACATAATTTGAATTTTCATTACCAATTGAAAATTATCATTTTTTAAGCATACCAAGTGATACAAACTCCACCAAAAATTATGATGAAACCCGATAAAATAATGGATTGAAACCCCAAGATCGTGAAGACAAGATTGTTGAGTCTTAACCTGTCACCTAACAAGATGAAAATCAAGACTACGAATGATTGAAATACCATACCAAGAAAACCTAAGGATTCTCTCAAGAATTCAAGGTGATAAGTTTGGTTTTTTAAATGCCACAAAATTAACTTGATAAGTTCAAGAGTTCTTTTAAGAACTAAGAGGAACACAAGACCTCACAAGAAGATAATTTTCTTAATAATTTCAATTTGATCTTTAAAATTCGTAGCACTCTTCTTTATACTTGGTACAACTCTCCAAGAATAGGAAAAATCATAATTACAGTACAAAAATTAGATGAAACAAGTTCTTTACTTTTTTTGGACTCTTAGTCTTCTAAATATAGCTAAAAATAGCTATTTATTGACTTTTAAAGATAGCTAATAAATGGCTATTTTGGACTTCTTAAAACAATCAATTTGAACTTCTAAAGATAACCAATAAATAGCTAAATGACTAGATTTAATGTATTTTAACATGCCCAGTCAAGACCAAGTTATTCTCCTATTTAATATTCTTGAAACTTTTCAAATTCACACGTTTTAATAGTCAATTTTTGCTGGCTACAAATTTGCATGCTAATAAGCTTCTTCAATTGCTTGTATGTCATAATATTCTTCAAATCTTCAAATTCACACCTTTTAGTGGTCAAACAATGTTGGCTACGAATTTCCATGCTAATAAGCCTCTTTAATTGCTTTGATGGCATGGACTAGGCCTTGATTATTATTTGAGTATATCTTTGTCATTTTAGAATCATCCCAATTCTCAGGGATCAACCCATTTAGTGCTTCCTTGAAATGTTTAGCTCTAAGTCTTGTAATTGGGCCATTAGGTAGTGATAAAGGGTCTTGTGCAAATTTAGCTCCATTCCCACTTGTATGATTGACATGTCCAGCTCCTTGGTTTGCATCACCAACTCATATGGGTCATTTTATGAGAAGCAACACGTGTCATTTAATTTTCTTTAACACAAGTAATTTAACTTGCAATGCAAATCATGTTTTGGTTACATGAAGTTTTGAGAAAATGATTCTAGCCATCTATAACTAGTTTCGAGATATTAAGACGAGTTGAGGTTGTTTCGAGTTATTGAAATGAATTGGTTTTAGTATGAATTATCAAAAGTATTTAACATTGTAAAAACTTAAGCGTATGTTGTGTTGTTTCATTTAAAAAAATGAAAGAAGGAAAAAAAAGAAGCCAAAGTGTACCACTTGTTTCATATGATTTAATCCCCCCAAAACTTAAAACTTAGCACATAAATCTTAAATTTTTGATTTATAAATATATATTTTAGTTATCAAGCTAGTATATATGTAAAAAAAATTAAAAATTTTGGGGACTAAATTGTAAGATTCAAAAATTTATGAACCTATGTGTAAAGTTCTAAAAATTTGGAACCAAATCGTACGTTTTAAAAGTTTGAGGATTTAGCTAAGGATCTTAACTTGTTGTGACATATTACAACCCATTTCGATACCCACTACATGAAATGTTTAATTATTTTCTATTTTATATAATAGTGTTGTTGTCTTATATAAGAATTTGGTATGTCAAATACATACATAATATTACATTTTAGATTATAATATGTATTGTGTTGTGTCATTTAGAATGAATAAATCTTGAATGTGGAAGTCAATATTTTCACAAGAATATTTTGGATGAATAGAAGTGTTTTTGAATTTTTCTTGGATCAATGCCATAGATAATGAGTCTATTCGATGTCCATGCACTGTTTTCATAAACATAGAATTTTAAAAAGTGATGACATACAAGATCATCTTATTTGCATTGGAATTATTCAAACTTATACAAATTAGGATATGCATAAATACCCCCTAATTCAAGAGGATGATGAAACATACACATTATTGAATCGTCAGTTCACATCCACGAATATGAAGGATTCTCCCATTCAAATGGTAAATGCAATAGAAAATGAACCTAACATCAATCCTGATGAATTTAACAAGTTGTTAGAAGATGTAAAGAAGCCATTTTATCTTGGTTGCACAAATTTCACTTAGTTGTTTTCAATGGTGAATTTATACAACCTTAAAGCAAAACATGGCTTCTTTGATGCCTGGTTCATTGATATATTAAATTTAAACCATGAAATACTCCCAAAGATAAATGAGTTGCTCACTTCTATGTATGAAATAAGAAAGACATTTAGTACCTTTGGTATGAAGTATGTGAAGATTCACGCTTGTCCAAATGATTGTATTCATTATAGGAAATAATACCAAAATGCTACTCAATTTCTGTAGTGTAGTATTTCAAGGTGGAAGCCTACATCAAATGGAAATAAAGTTAATAGAATTTTCAAAAAGAGATATCAAAGATATTGATATGGCATACCAAGAACAAATCCATATATTGTATTTTGTGTCATCCAGTAGATCCCCTGTATTGGAATGTAATAGATGAAAATTGGCCAAATTTTGGGTCGAAGTTAAGAAACTAAGGTCTTGTTACTACTACTAATGGGATCAACCTTCATAACAACCTAAGTGGTATATACAATTGTTGGTTGATGATTACTATCACATTTAACCTTCATTACAACAATATATATCTTTGGTCTCGGAAATTTAGCCTCGGTTTTTTAAAAATCGAGGCTATAGACATACCCTATGACCTTGGTTATTTAAAAACCAAGGTCATAGGGAATCAAGACCATAGACATATCCTATCAATTTTCTCTCATTTACACTAAACACCAAATTGTTTTATCAAAATTTTCTTTTTTCTCTTTTTTTTCCTTTTCCCTCTCTTTTTTTCTCTCCCTTTTTCCTTTTTTTTTCTTTCCCTTTCTCTTCTATTTCCCCCCTGCCTTTTCCCTTTCTCTTCTCTTTTATTTCCTCCAACCTTTTCCCTTTCTCATCTCTTTTATTGCCCCCAACCTTTTTCCATTTCTCATCTCTTTTATTTCCTATGCCTCATCCCCTCCAACTTTACAACCGATCCCTCATCCCTTCCACCTCCCTAGCTCCTTCATCCTTTCTAGCTTCCTTATCCTATCCAGCTTTCTCATTCCCTCCAATAATCATGAGCACGATAGATTTAGGGTTTGGCAAGCGTGAGAAGAATGATAGAGATATGAGGGAGCGACAAATTTGGGGTTCGTCATTTAGTTTTTCTGGATTATGATTTCTTTTTTATTTTGAGTACATAATTTTGAAAACTAAGAAATTGTTTCTATATGTTGCCTCTATCTGAATATATTTTTAATGAGTAGCTATTGATGCTTCGGCTTATGATTTTACATAACTGAACATAATGTTTGTGTTTTTATATATGCCTACGAGGAATCACTTGAAGTTTGCACTTTGAACAAAAAAATCTACGAGTTTACATGAATTTTGAATAGATATTTGTATCAGTTAGTCTAACATATTATGCAATTATTTTGGTGCAAGATTCACATGTATGATGCCTAATAATGTTATTTTTGTTTCCTCAAGAACCTGTCAAATGTGCTATAATAGATTCTTGTATTTGTGTCACAGAAAATGGATGGGAGAGCATTCATAGAAAAGTAAAGACTTTCAATTGATTGAAAATGAATTTTTGCTCTTCACTTTTCTAAATTAGTTGGTATTGTTAATGTATACGTGAGTTGGATATAACTACAGTTTTTAATGTTTCATTAGCTTTTTGGGTTTTTGAGTTTGACATGGGTTGAATTAGTACAACATAGAAACTATGAGCTAAGACAAAGTAGTAGTAGTAGTAGTAGTAGTAGTTTTGTTTTGGTTTTTTGAATGAAGTGGCCTAGAATCTGTTTTAAAGGTTTTAATGCTAAGAAAAAGAAGCTAGAAGGTTTTTTAAAGGCTCTGATTTTTTGTTTGGGTAATGTTATCATCATTTTGTGTTAAAAATTACAATGTATTCTATTAGAGAAAAGATAGAGATAAAGATGGAATATATATGAAAAATAGCAAAAGTACTTATATTTTATGACTTTGATGATTTATGATTTTGAAATCCAATAAAAGTACTTATATTTTAAATAAAGAAAATTGGTTATAAGTACTTTCAAGCTCCTTATACTATTGTTGTTTTAGTTTTTCAACTTTGTTTCATCGGCCAGTTCTGGAGTTCAATAAACCGATCAGATTACATGGCTTTGTGCTTAGGCTTTATCATTGTATGTTTTTTCCCTTAACTTTAATCAATAGTTTTCTCAATCCCACTACTTATATGGTTTTCCTCATGTCCTTTTCCAAAAAATATAAAGTTGTTTCTCTCAATTGGTTAATGTACATCATTTTATAGTTCCATTATGCATTAACCATTTTAAAGTTGTTTCTCTCAATCTTTTTCTCTCAGTTGTGTTCATTGTTGTGCATAATCTATTTGATAAGATCAATTTGGGTGTGGTGTTGTGCTTCATGAATGAAAGTACAGCTCAATTCTTACTACCTTTTCCTGTTTTTGTATTTGACAATATTCTTTCTTTTCCTTTAGTATCTTCCTGAAATGTCATATGCTAGTTTAATGGGAATTGGATATATATGCATGTTAACGTATATACTTATGAATATTGAATTGGTTATGTCCATAAATACATAGAAATTGCTCCATAGGATGACCAAAATGTGGGAAAGCATGTGCAAATACCATAACGGTCAACAAAACATTGTCAAATGCAAGGCTATGAGGATGCTAAACTGATGAAATTGTTTCCTAAAATTGTTCAAGTGGCATTGATTGAGTTTCAAAGGTATTAATTGATGTTTCTGTCTTTGGTTACTGCAGAGATGCTTTTATGGTTAATATGTCTTTTATTTTAGGTGTTTTTTGAGTCTTATTTTGTCTGGGGTACTGTTTTGAGTTTTCGCATGTCAGTAGAAATTTATTGTAACTGGGATTCTTTTCTCTTTTTTACTGTTCTTTTGCTTTTGTTTTTACCATAAGCATGTGTAAGTTTTTTTTTTGGATTTTCTTTTGAACATTGTTTATTGTCTATTGTGTGACATCTCTTCCTCTTTTGTTTTTTTCTCTTAATTTCTATTTTTGTTACTAAAATACCCTATCTTTTTTATTCATAGTATTATTCTTTGTTTTGGCTGATTATATTTATGTTCTTTTTTCACTTTCTTATTTTGTTTGATTATGTGTTTTCCTTTGGGTTCTGTTTATTTCATTTATAAGGATCCAGAGAAGAAAATCCCATTGTTTTGGGCAACCATTAATCCCATTGTCTATAAGTTTGTATTGAATTTTGTAAACTTATCCCTTTTAGCTTTTGTATTGATTATGATACTGAACCCTTCAGTTGATTTCTAAATTTTGCAAAAAAAATCTACTTTTAAAGCATTGAGTATTATTTATGAACAAAAAGCAGGTTAAGTGATGGTAAGGTGAAAATTTGTTAACATTACATGGATGTGTAAGGTGAACAAAAAATAGTTTATTTATAAACAAACCCTTTAGTTTTGCTGATGGTAAGGTGAACATTTGTTAACTATTCTCTGATGAGATGTGTAATTGTAATTTATCATATTTGTTTCATTTTAGGGATTGAAAGAAGTTATTGCCTCTAGTGCCGATAAAGATGAGGAATATTCAGAAGAACAAACTTCGTTGCACTTTGCATGTGGATATGGGGAGATATGATGACTTTAGGCACTCATATTATCTTATATTTTGTTGCAAAAATCAACATGTGTAGGAAAGAGTGTGTAACCTTTTTACTAGAGAATGGAATTGTTGTGTAAGTTGATTTATTGGTTGATCACGTGATCATCAGTCATCTCTTATGTATTTTGGAGTTTATATGAATTTATTAGTCCTTTATTGACGTGATTAGGGTACCTTTTTTTGGTATTATAATTGCAGCACCCTTTAGAATATGGACAGTAAGACTCCGATTGATGTAGCAAAGCTCAACAATCAGACTGAGGTACTAAAGTTGCTTGAGAAAGATGCATTTTTGTAACTTTAGATGAGAGGTGGAATTATAGTTTGTTAAGAGCCAATTCAATATGTTGAGACCAATTTGATCCAAGCTTTCAGGATATAATGGGCCAACACAATTTGATAGTTTGTTCTTAGTTATATTTTGCTTTATGATTATTGTGATGCATGAATTTGATAGGGGCATTGTTAAACGTTGTTTTGATGGAAAGATTGTTGAATATAATGTCTCATATCACCATGAGTTGAGGTGTATTTCACGACACATTTTTGGTTGATGCCAGCTGAACTGAACATTATCTTCATTTATGTAGGATTTTTTGTGTTTTTAATACTCATATCCTTCTTTGAACTTGATAGATTCAATATTAAAATTTTCATATATTCTTGATCCTTTTCAGGTCTTCTTTCATGGTTTCGAGCAAGAAAGGAATCCTTATCATTCTTTTGACAAGGAATCATTGCTTTTGTTCAAGTCCAGCTTTTCCATTCCATCTAGATGTGGTAAATATTATGCATCAACGATTAGGAAATTGGTTGCACAAGATCCTAATGTCGGGAAATATGAGAAAAATGGTGCTACAAATGCTACCATTGGCTCAAGTAGAAGTACCAATTTTCCATCTCAGTTTATAGTCTCATTGCTGTCATCTGCTCCTCTGCTTATTGATTTGATTTCCTTGATATATGTACTTGAAATTCTTATATATGTCTGACAGCATCTTAGTAGTAATTGTAGACAATTTGATTAGTTATATTAGTAAATTTTTTTCATGTATATTTTTATATTTTTGGAACACTTTAATTAACTAGTTATATTAAGGTTTTATTATGTTTAATGTATCTATTAAACTCTTAATTAATCTAATATCTCTCTTAACTTTAATATAATGACTTTTAATTTTCTCAATTTATTTGAATTTATATTTAAAAATGAGGTTAATTGAGATGTAATGGTCAATAGACATCATTTTGATTACAAGTCTATGACTTCGGTTATTAGAAAATCGAGGCCATATGATGTACCTATGGCTATGGTTATTAGAAAACTGAGGTCATAAGTAACGACCTATGGTCTCTCTCACTTAGGCCTCTGTTCTTATAACCGTGGCCATAGACCTACGATCATGGTTAAAAACTGAGGCCATAGGTATGTTTTGTAGTAGTGCTTCCTCCTTGGTTGTGCATGAAAATGAAGTTTATGATACTTTTCCTGTTAATTTCTGGACCAAAACAGTCGGGGAATGACATTAATGTGTACTTAGAGCCTCTTATTGATAACTTGAAGATACTTTGGGATGAAGAAATTGATATGTATGACTCATACAAAGAAGAATACTTCAATCTTAAAGTAGGGGTATTGTGGACAATAAATGATTTTTCAACTTACGAAAATTTGTGTGGACATGTGACCAAGGGGTACAATGCATGTTCAGTATGCAGTGAGAAAACTCTTGTGCCATATCTTTTACATTCAAAAAAGATTTCTTTCGCTAGATATACCCAATTCTTACACAAAAGGCATAAGTTTTGATCTTGAAAGAAAGTTGTGAATGATAATGAAGAAAAAGATACTCTAATACCTTACAGAGAGAAGAAATGTTATACAATTATAGGGTATGACATTCAAAAGTTGGGAAAGTAGGAGTTAGTATTGAAAGCCATGGCCAACTTAAAAGGAAAAGTAAGAGGAAAAGAAAAAATTAAAGAAAAAGGATGACTAGGAAAAAGAAAATTCAAAACAATTGCAAAGAAGAAGATAAAAAAATAACAATGGTGACAAATGCTAGAAAAAGATTTCAATCATTTGAAAGTTTTCTTATTAGCAATCATTGCCTGTATTACATATGTTAGATGTGATGCACATAGAAAAGAATGTATGTGGTAGTCTAATGAAAACACTTCCTGATATTTCTTTTAAAACAAAGGATGGTATTGTTGCCCTTGAATTGAGAATTAGAAAAGAATTGGTACCAATTAATAAGAGATCACGAGTCAAGTTGCCTCCTGCTTGTTTTACACTTTTTAGGGATGAGAAAACAACATTTTGTAAATATTTATTGAGATTGAAAGTTCCTGAAGGTTATCATCAAATGTCAAAAACTTAGTATCAATGTAAGACTTAAAGCTATATGGAACAATTTTTACTGGTGGTATTAGATCAATTATCCTAAAGTATGTTCGTCGTGAAATCACTTGTCTTTGCTTTTTCATCGATTCTATTTGCAAGAAGACAATTGTGGAAACTGAGCTACATAAACTACAAGTTGAACTTGTTGAGACATTGTGCTTACTTGAAAAATATTTTCCACCCTCATTTTTTGATATCATGGTTCACTTAACTATTTACCTTGTTAGAAAAGTGCAGTTATATAGTCATGCAATGGATGTATCCATTTAAAAGATTCATGAAGTTTTTGAAAGGTTATGTTTATAATTGCAATTAACCAGAGAGGTGCATATTTGAGTGTTATATTGCATAAGAAGCTATTGAATTTTGCTCTAAGTACCTATTTGGTGTAACCACAATTAGAACTAATCGACCTAGGTTTTCACTGGATGGTGGTTTAGACGATATTAGTAAACCAATAAGTTCAAGTTCAGTTGAAACCATTGTACAAGTTCAATGGGAACAAAGCCATCATTTTGTTCATTCGCATAATTCTTAATTAATAAGATGTATATGAATATGTTAAAGGTAGATCCTTATAATAAGAGAAATGGGGAAAAATGGTTTCAAGATGAATACAATTGCAACTTTATTTATTGGTTTCGAGATAAAGTTCTAGATGAATTAAGTGTCTCCAATAATTCTATCATTAAAATTATAAGATGGATGGAAAATGGACCTCGATAAGATGTTATAAGTATCCTGGATATATTATAAATGACTTTCGATTTACAATATACAATTCGTGTTAATCAAAATAGCAGGGTTATGTTAAATGCTTAAACTTGGCAATTTGCAAGTTCTAGGTATAAGAACTCGATACTATCTGAAAGAACATATTATGGAGTTATTTAAGAAGTTTGAGAGTTAGAATACCATATGTATTGTGTTCCAATATTCTTATGTGACTGTGCGGAGAATAATCATAATACAGTTTGTAAGAGCGATTTAAGATTGACTCTTGTTGACCTTGGTAAGATAGGTCATCGAGATGACTCATTCATCATGGCTTCCCAAGCTAACCAAGTATTATATGCAAAAGATCATATAAACACAACGTGGTCGATTATATTAATATCGTCTAAGTGAGAGTTTTATCACAAAGATGAAGAATTAAATGAAATTTTGTTTAATCATGAATCTTTTGCAAGCAATATACCTAACTTGAATGATGCTAAGGTTGAAGAATATGATAATTTAATATATACACGCAACGATTGTGAACTAACTTGGGTTGATCGAGGAAGTTAATTTTTTTTAGTTTGCAACTTGGTACCAAGCTAGGTATCTTAAAAGTTATTATATACTTATTTCTATTTACAATTTGCATTCATAATATTAATTTTATTATTTATTTTCGATTATTATTCATTGATTATTTTTGTTGATAGGTGAATGGATCCCAATGAGATTATTGACGGCCATGACAAAGATAAAAGAGTTGAGGACCAATATAACTCCTGTAATGAGTAAAGTTCTACGAATGACGATGGTTCTTCGAATAAGCAAAGACCGTTCAAAAAGAAAAGATGTATAATAAAGATGAAGAAAATTGTTAAATCAAAGTGCGTAAAAAAAATTATAATTGAATTTGATAATGAAGACAACCCAATTGGAAAGAGAGGATAAAAAATGATTAGTTGGATATATTTGTTAGAAAAAATAATGATTAAGATTGTTTACAATGATTAGTAGAAGAAAGTTTCAGAAGCAGAACACATATTGTACTCGTACGTTTTTGTCATCTATCATTTAATTATCATACTAATTTTGTGTGAATTTATAAGAAAAATACAATTTTCAAAGGTATACAAATGGAAGTGCATTAAGACAACCAATTCGGGATGGAAGGCATTCAAAAAGAATTTGAAAAAAAATACATTAACTTATATTTGAATCTATTGGATAAGAAGAAGCTATACAAACCACCTAAGAATCATAAATGGATACACAACAATTGGCACGTGTTTGTGAATTATACGTTATTGGAGAAATTGAAAGTATGATTGGGCACAAAAAAAAGTATAAATATTTTCATTTAGTATTGAAAAGTGAAATTACTCAGTGAAATTGAGTAGTTGGAAAAGAGAGGTGATGACTCATTGCTTTTAACATTTGAACCAGGTTCTCTACTTCCTTTTTTTTTTTTTTGCATTAAATGCAATTGCTAAGTACGATGAGCAGTATCAGAAAAAAACATTACTACCTGTTTATTCTCTTGAACGTTCATATTGATTTATTAATCCATTATTTCAGTAGAGCTAAACTATTTGCTGGTTGTTGCTTTTGAGTATTCTGAAGATTATTGCAAGGTGTTGAACATTACAGTTGGGTATGAAAGCATTTTATTCAATATTTAGAGCTGATAAGCGTATGTTTTCGTATGGCTTTAATCAATGCAACTCTAATCGATTTCTGATCTGTAATCCAGCTGTCATGTTACTTTGTGCTAGAATTCTAGTTATATAATAATAGAGTACAGTTAGTTTTCTTAGCTAACAATCTGTTATTTAACAAATATTTGTAGTCATTGGGGATCATGACCTTGCTGGAAGTTTAAAACTTTTCTGTATGCGTAAATTCAGATGATGTTAGTTTCTGTGATGCGAGCTTTGATGCATAAAACTGTTGATTGTGCCTTAATCAGCAGTGTCATTAACTCATTTCGGCAATGGTTACTGGTTACTTTTCTTGATTTTTCTTTTTATATCATATGGAAACTATAGTTTCTTGGCTCGTCATTAATGTCTAATTATATATCTCTGAGCTGAAGTAGGGAGGAAGAATTATATGCTGGAATTCTTGATGAAAGGGTTATATTATTTCTCTGATGCTGTCTTGTAGCTTGGTTTTGTCTTGTTGGCATTTAAATATAGTTGATGTTGTTGATATATAGCATAGGTGATGGGATAGCTGGATATCATCAGTATCTTCAAACAAAGATGTTTGTATTTTGTTTATTGTATTTCATGATCGCCCTGTAGGTTCCCCCAATGATTACTAAAATTCTAGTTATATAATAAATAGTTTGTTATAGTCTTAGCTGTCATCTACATGTGTACAGATTCTTGTATAAATATACTAGTATTTGTTGGAAGTAGCTGTTACTACTCCCTTAAATTTAGAAATTGTTTCAGCAGTTCATGTTTTCAAGAGTGGTGTGTTTCATATTTTCAGGAGTGTTGTGAGCATGTGTCTCTAGCTTTTAGGAGTGGTATGAGCTACTCATTAAAATTCTGTAAAACTACTTAAATTTCTAGCAGTTTGTTTCTATGAATTGAAGTAATAAGAAGCAGAAAAGAGTAGGAGAAAAATTATTCTTAGCCTCCAAAATTTGTATGAATTCAATCTTAAAAATTGAGATAAACAAGAAAGGGGTTTAGAAAACTTACCCAACATCTGTTGTCAAAGCTGTGTAGGGGCTTGAATTAAAAAAAATCACAACAAGCTAAAGCCTTGCAGTAGCAAAATGGCTACAGAAAATGGAAGCTTTGTCCAACCAACCATTCTCAGATTCGATGGTCATTACGATCATTGGAATATGCTGATGAAAAATTTCTTAAGATCCAAGGAATTTTGGGATCTTATAGAAACTGGAATTGGAGAGACTAATGTGGACAATTTAGAAATTTTTGCTCAACAGAAGCAGAAAAATGATGCACTAAAATTGAAGGACCTGAAGGTAAAGAATTGCCTATTTCAGGCAATCGATAGGTCCATTTTGAAGACAATCCTTAAGAAGGATATGGCTAAAGACATCTGAGACTCTATGAAAAAGAAGTACCAGGGTTCCAATAGAGTGAAGTGGACACAATTTCAAACTCTCAGAAGAGATTTTGAAACTCTTCATATTAAGAAAGGAGAAACAATAACTCACTATTTTGGAAAAGTGATGGTAGTGGCAAACAAGATGCGTCTTCACGGTAAGAAAACCACATATGACATTATGCTTGAGAAAATCCTAAGGTCTTTGACTCCCAAGTTTGATTATGTGGTCTACTCAATTAAGGAGTCTAATATAGTTGAAGATATGTTTATAAATGAACTTCAGAGTTCCATATTCATGCATGAGCAAAGAATTAATAGGACCAATGTAGTTAAAGAAATGTAGGCACTTAAGGTTTCCACATCCGATGAGTCTTCAAACACAAGATGAAGAGGTAAAGGCCATGGTAGACGTGGAAGAGATCAAGTACACCACTCTTACAACTGAAACTACAGAAATGATGAAGATAGGGAGTGGAGCAAAGAAGGAACTAAATCATCTTCTTAGACTCGAAGGGATGATGATCAAAATAAGAAGAAGGGAAATGAGGAAAGTTAGGCCATTACAAAATGAGTGTTACACAAAATGACCAAGGAGAAGAGTGAGAGATTCAACTTTGTAGAAAAGGGAAAGGAGAAAGAGGAGGAGACTTTGTTGATGGCCTTCCATCCAATAGAAGGCACAGATGAAGACATTTGGTATGTGGAAACATGTTGTAGCAACCATATAAGCGATTGTAAGTCATCCTTCTCTAATCTAGATGAGAGTTTCACCACTTTTGTTAGTTTTGGTGATAGATCAATTATGAAGGTTGAAGGAAAAGGGTGATATTCAAATAAGAACTAAGAATGAGTTCATTGAGGTAATATCTAATGTATTTTACATACCTGACCTAAAAATAATTTGCTAAGTATTGGCCAATTGCAAGACAAGGGCTACACGATCATAATTAAAAAGGGAGAGTGTGAGATTTATGATCCCAAACGTGGATCACTTGCAATGGTTCAGATGACAAGAAATCTACTCTTCCCTTTCAAAATTAAATCAGTGCAAACATGTTTAATGGACGAAGAAAATGTTTCAGTGTAAAGATGGCATGAGAGATACATGTATCTTTATTCAACAGTCTCAAAACCCTAAAATAGAAGCACATGGTGTAAGGACTACTTGAAATCACAATGCCCTTCTTGACAACATGTGAGAACTACATCACAGGGATCACAGGGAAACATGATCATGATATGCTTCCTATAGGAAAATCAACAAGAGCTCACAAGATCCTAGAGTTGATTCACTTAGATCTTTGTGGTCCAATGTCCCCTACATCTAATGGAGGTAAAATATTCTTCATAACCTTTATAGATGACTACAATAGAAAAGTTTGGGTGTATTTCTTGCAGGAAAAGTCAGAAGCTTTCGAAAACTTCACTTCTCTAGTGGAGACACAGACAGAAAAAAGGATCAAAAGTCTAAGGAAAGATCAAGAAGGAGAATTTTTCTCTAAGGATTTTTTTGAGTTCTGTAATGAGAAGGGAATTAAGAGACAATTGACCAAAAATTATACACCATAACAAAATGGTGTATATGAGAGGAAGAATCGTACCATAGTCAATATGGTAAGGAGTTTACAAGCAATAGGACAGGTTTACAAAACTTTCTGGCCTGAAGTTGTTTGCTGGACAATTCACATTCTTAATAGAAGTCCAACATTTTCTGTAAAGAACATGACTCTGCAAGAAGTATGGAATGGAAAGAAGCCAACTGTAGATCATTTCAAGGTATTTGGTTGCATAACATATGCACACATATCGAACTAGAGAATGAAAAAGCTGGATGACAAGATTGAGAAATGCGTGTTCCTAGGGATAAGTGAATTATCAAAAGCTTATAAACTGTTTAACCTAGTTTCATGAAAGATAGTGATAAGCCGTGATGTGTATTTAATGAGGAAAAAAAGTAGAATTGGAGAGAACAACTAGAAACACTAAAGAATGTGTTGGTGGAAAGTGAAGTAGATGATGAAAGGACAACTCAAGTGACTGAGACTCAAATCCCTTAGCCACTAACATCACCATAAGAGCCTCAAGCTCTCACATTAGCTCAAAGTGATGAGGAATCTAAAGAAGGGAAGGTTTACAATCTGGGAAACCCTCAAACACTAAAAAGGCCTAACTGCCTGATGAACTATAAGACAACTTTCAATGGTTCAAATGAAGACACTGCCAACTCTACCTTGTGTGTTGGCAGTGGTCCTATCACTTTTGATGAAGCTATAAAGGAAGATAAATGGAAGAAGGGAATGGATAGTGAGATACTTTTAATTGAGAAAAATAACACTTGGAAGCTCATTAATTTACCTAAGGGTAGAAGCAAATTGGGGTAAAATGGGTGTTCAAAACAAAAGTGAATGAAAGAGGAGATATTGATAAGTAGAAAGCCCATTTAGTGGCTAAAGGATACAAACATAAATAAAGCATAGACTATAATGAAGTCTTTGCACCTGTAGCAAGACATGAAACCATAACGATGCTCATATCCTTAGCTGCCAAGAAATCCTGGAAGATTCTACAAATGGATGTAAAGTTTGCTTTTCTCCATAGAGAATTACAAGAAGAGGTTTATGTTGAACAACCTCCTGGTTTTGTTCAAAAGGGAAAAGAAGAAAAAGTTTTAAAGTTGATGAAATCACTTTATGGCCTAAAGTAGGCTCCATGGGTATGGTACAATAGAATCGATACTTATTTTGCCAAGTTAGGTTTGGGGAAATGTCCCTAAAAACATACACTGTACACTAAGGCTAAATCTAGAGGTAAACTTCTAGTCGTGTCACTCTATGTTGATGACCTAATCTATATAGGAAACAATCAGGAAATGTTGGACAATTTCAAAAACTCAATGATGAGAGAATTTGAAATGACAGATCTAGGATTACTACACTACTTCCTTGGGATAAAAGTAATTCAAAACTCTTTTGGTAACTTCATTTACCAAAATAAGTATGCATTGGAGGTGCTTGAAAGATTTTATATGGTAGAATGTCAAGCCATTGAGACTTCAGTTGAACCTGGATTGAAAATAAGCAAGGATGAAGGAGGAAGAGAGGTTGATAACTATTTCTTCAAACAAATCGTTGGAAGTCTCATGTATCTTACTTCAACTAGACCAGAAATCATGTATGGTGTAAGCTTGATAAGTAGATACATGGAAAATCCAATAGAGTTACACCTCAATGTAGCAAGAAGAATTCTAAGATACATGAAAGGGACACTAGACTATGGAGTGTTCTATAAGAAATGTGACAACTCAGATTTCTATAGTTACACTATGGTGATTATGTAGGAGATCTAAATGACAGAAAGCATATCAGGCCATGCTTATATGTTAAGCTCACGAGCTATCTCATGGTCCTCAAAGAAGCAACCTATAGTCACTTTGTCAACTATTGAGGTCGAGTATGTGGCAGAAACATCAAGCTCCTGCCAATGGATCTAGATGAAGAAATGTTTGAAGTCCTAGGAATGAAGTAAGACAACCCTATGATAATCTACTATGATAACATGTATAATATCAAACAGTCCAAAAATCTAGTAATGCACTGGAGGAGTAAACATATACATGTCATATTTCATTTTCTTCATAACTCATGTCAAGATGGGGTTATTAAATTGAAGTAATGCAAGATTTCAAAATAGGTAGCAGATATTCTAACAAAACCCCTCAAGCAACCAAGTTTTGAGAAACTCATGAAGTTTCTTAGAATGTGCTCAGTTCTTAGCCTCAAACAAGGGATGATTGCTCAAAGTTGAAGACTAGTCTAGAAAATACTAAACTATTTTTTTAGTAAAAAATCAGTTTAAGGAATGAAAAAACAATTTAAGGGAGGGTGTTAGAAGTAGCTGTTTCTACTCCCTTAAGTTTAGGAATTATTTCAACAGTCCATGTTTTCAGAAGCAGTATGAGCATATGTCCCTAGTTTTCAGGAGTGTTGTTCTCCACTCACTAAAATTCTGTAAAACTGCTTAAATTTCTAGTAGTTTGTTTCTATAAATTGAAGTAATAAGAAGTAGAAAAAAGTAGGAGAAAAAATTTTTTTAGCCTCCAAAATTTGTATGAATTCAATCTTCAAAATTAAGATAAATAAGAAAGGGGTTTAGAAAACTTACTCAACAGTATTGTCTCAAGTTGTATCAATGAAATATATTGGAAGCATTATTTGTTCAAGCCAAACACACTATCTTTCTCTTTCTCTAATTGTGTACATATATTAAAATGTTGTATATGTACTGAATGAAAAAGAAGTGTAGCGTGTGTGTAGATAGAGAGAGTATAAATGAGTTTAACTAGAGAAAAATAAGTTTAATATAAGGGGTTCATCAATAAAATTCAGTAGATGAACAATTTTTTATATTGTCTACAGCTTTTGATATTGATACTTATCTTCATCTGTAAAACTATTCATATTGTTTTCTTTCATCTTGTGATTTTCATGGTAATGTAATGTTAGATACCTTATAGCTTTCATGTTGGATTTCATGAGGTTAATTAAAAAAAAATTCCGGTAGTGTTATTATATACCCTAACAATTTTGTCATTTAATATTGTCTTTTATATATCCTAACAATTTTTAATATATGTGCTCTTAATAGAAATCAAGTTGTAAGCATGCTAAGTTAAGGAAGTGTAATGAGTATAACCATCTTACTGAAAGAATGAGTTTTTTAATATAAAAATTCAATTGATGAGTTATTAAATAATTTTTAAATAATATCATTAGTCATTTTTTTGGTATACAATATTTTTTGTAAATATTTCTCTATATCTATATAAATAAAAAAATGGTGGCATATGGGTTTAGCAATCTCATGTATTTGTTTCAACTAACACTCCTAAAGAAGGAGAGTTCACTACTACAATAAAAGAGTATTTAAGTTGGGATTTAATGTCAGTTTTTGCTTAAGCATGACTTATAACGAATTTTAAGTTGGTATACTTGTGAATCAACTGAAAACATTTGCTGAAAGAATAAAAAATTAGCGTCAATCCTACATCTCAACCGACGCTACACGCGGGACTTAATATTGATTCTACGCACCAATTGATGCGAGCCACGTGTAGCATCATTTGACATATAGAACGATGCTACATCTCATATGTAGTATCAGTTGACACGTAGGACCAATGCTAAGTAGGTTTTTTTTCCTTTTTCTCCTTCTTCCCCCCCATTTTCCAACAATTTTCCATTTTATCCTCTCCTCTTCAAATAGTTGTGTGTCTCTCTCTTTTTCTTTCTCCTTTTTCGCCCACTACCGACCAACATTTTCGAAACTGTCAGTTGGGTTTTGTTCCTCTTTAATTTTTTATCTAGATCCATCATTTTTTAAGCATAATACTCAAATTTTTTATATCTATTTTTCTTCACTTTCTCACTTACAAAACACAATTTTTTCTTCATTTCCTTCATTTTGTCACTTCATTTACTCATGTATATATTTCTATGAATTATTTTACACTTATTACTTATATTTTTTATTTTTATATAATATTTGTAAAATTATTTTTTTATTTTAATATATATTATATGTTATTGATTATTTGTATATATTTTTGTATTATGTAGGTTGTATATTTTTTTTCAAGCTTAGAAGAGAATAAGTTATTTTTATTTATTTATTTTAATAATTTTATGTATTTATGTTTTATATATATTAATTTATTTTAAACTTAAAACTTTTTATATTTTTTTTACACACACACATATATATATATATAATGTATAATGAGTTTATTAATATTTATTATTATTACATGCTTATATATATATATATATATATATGTAACAATCATTATGTATTATATATTGTTAATGTTGTAATGATTTTATTTTATGTATTTATTTTTATATGATGTTTTGATAGATATTCTAATAATTTATAACTTCATATATAATAATATCTTAAATATATTGGTGATTAATACATTTATATTTTATTGGATACATGATTAATATGTTTAATATAATTAGTAAAAAATTGACAAATCTTGGATGTCAAAGTATAGAATTGAAAAAGACTATATTTCTAGAGTTGAAATTTTCTCTTAGAAATAGTAATAATGAAATTAATATGATTCGATATCCATGTGTTAAATGTAAAAATGCAAAATTTCATGATGTTGATGAGGTTAAGTATCACCTTATCCATAATAGTGTTCTTTTGATTTATAAATGTTGGTATTATCATGGAGAAAATATTGACAATCCTCATAGGGAAGAGATAAATAAGGATGTGAGTGAATTATATACATCTTATGAGAATAGGCACTTCAGACATAATCTACACACACAAAATATGTTTCATGTTGTTGAAAATGAACTACATAAGGATGATCCTGTAACCTTTAAAAAACTTCTAGAAGATGCCAAAAAGCCATTGTATCTAGAGTGCAACACTAAAATGTCGTGATTGGTTCATTTGTACAATGTAAAGGAAAAAATGATTTTTTTGACAAAGGATTCATAGAATTACTAAATGCACTAATAGATATACGTCCTAAGGGTATTGAATTACCATATTCAATGTATGAAGTGAAGAAATCTCTTGGTCGATTTGGCATAGAATATCATAAGATTCATGCTTGTCCAAATGATTGCATTCTTTATAGAAAATAATATGAGACGTTAAATGATTGTCCAATGTGTAAAGAATCGAGATGAAAGCATGTTACAAATGAGGTAAAACCTTAGAAATGCATGCTCGCAATAGTTCTTTGGTACTTCCCTCCAATTACTCTCTTTCAAAGGTTGTTAAAAAGTAAAGAGACACCAAAGATGTTGACTTGGTATTCAAATAATTAATCTAATGATTTGATGCTACGTCATCCTTCTGATTCTCCAAATTGGAAAGTAGTAGAGAATTTATCCCCTCAATTTGCATCTTATCAGTATAATATTTGTCTTGCCATTGCTGCTGATGGAATTAATCCACACAGTTCCCTTAGTAGCAGATATAGTTGTTGGCCAGTAATTACGGTAACATATAACCTTTCTCACTAGTTGTGTATGAAAACAAAATTTATGATACTAACATTATTGATCTCAGGATCAAAACAACCTGAAGTTGATATTGATGTGTATTTGTAGCCTCTGATAAATGATTTAAATACGTTGTGGATTGATGGTGTAAATGTTTATGATGCATATAAAGAAGAATACTTTAACTTGAGGGTTTATGTAAGCGATCAAATTGACACAAGATGGAGTGTTGTGTTAACGCCTCTATTAAAAGTGTTATACCATTGTGATACTTTAGAAGATAATGAAATGCTTGATACGTTATCCAACATTACTCATTCCTTAATACATATGATTAGTTAATGATGATGATTCTTCATCATGGACTCGAAGTGATTGTGAAGGAATATATATTCGATCAACAACCTAATTAAACATGGTATATGTTCTATATTATTCTAATAACTCTTGTTTATATGTTTGAACTTAAAATTATGAATTAATTTTATTTAATCATTATTTGCAGATATTTCATGGATCCTAGGGTGTTAGAGATTGTAGATCCAAATGATCCATTGGGGAATTTGAAAAGAAGGGATTGGGCTAATATACTTAATGCTTCACTTAATCCAAATAATATAATACATGTTCAATTCGATGCAATTGATAATTCATTAGGATAAAATGGCTAACAATTGAAATCTTCTAGACTTGTGAAGTCAAGTATACCAAGCAATATAGATTATTGGACTAAGGTTGAAGATGCTGAAAAGTATAAGATATGGAAAATCATTTTTGTAAGTCTCTTTTATTTTATAATTAATTACATATATTATATCTCCTCTAAAATGTTTTTTTACAGAATCATTTTAAAGTTCTCGATAATTGGATAAACAAGTGTTACAAGATTGCAAATAAGGCATGAAAGGAATACAAAACTTCTAAATTAGCCAGAAATTATGTGTTTGCATACTTGAAACCACTTAATGAAGAAGAACTGTGCAAAATTCTTGAAGATCACCCATAGATTGAACCCCAAGTATGAAAATACTTCGTAGATTATAAACGTACGAATGAATTTAAATTATTAGGGAAGAACATCAAAATATACAAATGCACAATATTCTTCAAAACTGTGCTAGGAGGTCATTAAATCCTGAAGTTAGACAAAGAATGGTAATATTAAGTTGTTAATTTATAATTATTTTTATATTTATTTTCCTCTAATTTAAGTTAGTAAAATGGTTAATAAATTTATTCAATTTATTTAGAAAGCTGAATTGGGTAGATTGATTACTTGAGTTGAATTGTATATAGAAACAAAGACCCCCAAAACAAAGAAGTCATAACCAATGAATAAACGAGGAGAAGAACAACTCAATAAATTGGTTGGTAATTTAACTTGATACAAAGTCCTTGATATGATTTTTGCATATTGATGTAATAATGTATAATATATTTTATTGCTTTATTATTTGTAGAGAACATTTCAAGAACAAATTAACAGGGGTGATATAATCGAACAACTAGGGAAAGATGCTATATATTATGCATTTGGATGTGATCATCCTAGTCATGTTAGGGGAGGAAGCCAATATGATAGTTATATGAATTTTTTAGTTATTCCAAAACAAAGGCTTGAGAGGGTCAGTAAGGAGAATTTGAGTAAAGTTGAAGAAGAATTTCACTTCTTTAAGGCCACAATGTGAAGTGAGATTGTCAATTTAAAGCAATATCAGAGTTTCCCAGCTTAACCACAACATATATTAGGTATGCCACCATACTACAATCAAGGCATGCCCTCTTGGCCAGCATGCCAAAATCCATGCCAAATATGCCACCCATGCAATATCATGGCCAACCTATATATTCTATGTGATATATTCATCCTATTGGTCCCTCATTTACGCTAGGAATGTCGATACAATCAAGTAGTAGTTCTTCCAATAGCTACCCCACATGGGAGTCCTCCTTCATTTGATTAATCATTTGTGGTAAGATTTAAAGCTTATGTAAATAGTATATTATTTTTATTTTTTATTATATATTTTATTTATTATATATAACGCTTAATTTTTTTACAAAATATGAAATGTTTGTTGAAACATCCATCATCTACGGACTATGTTGCTATTAGAACGGTACAACAATTGAGCAATGATTGAATAATTCATAATCAGTATTTGTCAAATTATTAGTGAATAGTAATTGATCAATCATTATCTACTACTGATGCTACCATAGTTCAAGAAACTATTGGACAATATGTGGCTTGGCCGTCGAATCAAGTTATGCTAAATTTTTATATGATACTATTTATTTTTACTTAAGATAAAATGTTTTTTACTACTTGTATTATATTATTATTCTTTTATTGTTATTAACATATATAATACCTCTTGTTTAGTCTATTATACCATAATTGGTATGTGCGACACATTTAAGAGATGCAAAGCAAGTATCTAGTGGAAAATCTATGTCTAATGGATAATCATCATGCACTAAGTCATTCAAAAAGCAGCCATGAAAAAAGTATAATTTTGAATATGCTATAAAATTCAACAAAAATCTTGGCTCTTTGATGACTATTGTTGCAAGAAAAAATAGCATAAATGATGGATAGACTATGCCACTTCTTAGTGAAATATCTGGCGTATACATTGGGCAATAATATATATTGATTGAGTACATATTGCAATTATTTGAATTTCAAATGATCGATTTAAGTATAAATTAAGTGTGTACAAGTTGAGTCCTTAATTAGTAAATAACTTTCATTTATGTAGAGCATATAATTATATTTATATTATCTAATTTTTTGTATATATTTCTTTTATATAGGGTATGTTATTATTGACTTCAAGCTAATCACCAATACATTTAGCAATGTTATATGATTTATCATTTGTCAATCAATATCAAGAGCATGATATTAGCATCAAAGTTAAACAATTATGTGATATGACATTAACACTTTAGAGAAATTAGAAGTTGATAATCTCTTAGCCACTAAAGTTACTACATAAAAGTATTACATTTTATATTTTACCACATTATATATTGTTTTTAATTTATCATATATTATCTTAATATAATTAAACTTGTTACTGAATATATTGCCACATAAAAGTTTATGATTTAGATCAGATAACTTTCTTTCTGGGTCTATTGCTTTTCTTATATGTCTGTCTTATTTATTTTCTTCTCCTCCATTTGTTAGAGAAAGTACATGAAAATAATGTAAGAATAATATTACTGATAACATGAAATGAACTGCTTGGGTTGAGTCACGGATTAAGTCGCTCTCTTTAAGACATTTTGTGGCTCTACCCAAACTTGTTCAAACAAACACAGTCCCATCGTCCCAAGGCTAAAACAGCCTAGAATCTTTGTTTTCTGTCTCGAAACTTCATTGCACTAATGAAGACCGGAATGGTGCACCTCTAAAATTTATGTTGCTCAGAAAACTCAAAAACAATTTAGTATCTTTTTCTTTTCTTTTTGAGAATTTTTCTAATAAGAAATGTTTTTGATTGATGATTTTAAATTGAAAGATGAGACCCTCTATTTATAGGGTTGAGAAAAGGTGTCATATTTAAGATAATAACAGTCATGTTTTGAAAGAGTAATAGTCATTTATGAGTAGAAAAGTAATAGATATTTTTTTGAGTAAAGAAAAATAACGGTCATTTTCTAAGTAAAAAAGTAATGACCATTTTTTTAGTGGAAAAGTAATTTTAAATGTTTTTTCCAAAAAATAAAATGCCACCTCACTTCACACACATGTACACGCACTTGGACTCTGATCGATACGACAAGGTCGGTCGGCAGTAGCAGCGGCGCACGCACATGTGTGGTATCACATTTGCCTAGGTCTTCTCCCCTTCCACAAAAGTGGGTACCTCTTGGGGCCCATACCCAATAGTCAATCCTTTTCTATTTATACATTTCCTAAGTGATGTAAAATAGCAATGTGGGATAAGGCAGAAATTGACATCATTTGTTTTACAAAAATGCACCAAAAATCCCTACTTGAATTTTATATAAAAATAGTTTTAATCGAGCAACAAATCGATTAAAAGTATAAGATTTTGCATAAGCAAAAGGTGTCTATCGACTTGAACCTTTTCATTGTGTTGATGCTTTAGAATATACTAGAGTAACTCGTAATTTTGAAATCTATCTCTTACAATATTACATACACAACCTTTCCAAGGTGTAGTTCGAAAAGCTCGTGCTTTACGGCCAAGCACATGTATCCCAGTATAATGAATGCTTTAGTAAATTTTGACCAAAATTTCCATAAAAGTGGCCACACTTCCACATTCACATTGGTGAGTCTATCAAGAGTACTCCTATAGCTATGTACCGCACTCTAAATAGATTATATAACTCATTAAGAGTTTAATAATTAACTCATCATTCTCTGTCGCTTCTGGGCTTCATACTTCTAACAATATAGAATGGGACTTCATAATAGTATGATTCATCTTATATCACTTCATAACTTGTTTTTACCCATTGAACTTATTTCTTGGGATATCCAGTCTATAAATTTTGTTACGATCACGAGTGACTCTTCATTCTAAGGGTATCAGTCCCATTCCTTTTGAAAACCTTCTCTCTCGGTAATCCTTTCATCAAAAGATCAACCAAATTTTCATTAGAACGTACATGATCCACTCTTATAGCTCCTGTAGAGAGAAATTATCTAATAGTACTATGCTTACGATATATTTGTCGTCTCTTTTCGTAGTAGTAACGGTTCTGAATCTTTGTAATAGCCTTGATATCATTACAGTGGATCAGGACAGTTGGTAACGGTCTTTCCCATAAATGGATTGAGCCAATATTGTCTGTTTCTTAAACTTCCAAGAAAAAGCTCCACCAACAATGCTAAATATATAGCCACTAGTTTCTTTGAAGTCTTTTGATAGAGTGTTCCAATCATCATTGATGTATCCTTCTAGGACATTGAGAAAATTTTGATAATGTAATACAAGGTTCATAGTTCTCTTAAGGTATCTTATGACCCTTTCAATTGCATTCCATTTGGTGCATTAATAAATCAAGGATAGAAGCAAGAGAGAGAAGTACATGTATGGAAGTTATTCGTGTGACTGGTGAAAATGTATCAAAGAAATCTACATTTTCACTTTGCCTACAAGACGAGCTTTGTAATTTTTAATAGTACCATCGGGTTTTAATTTCTTCTTTAGTATCCATTTACATCCTATAGTTTTGCAACCAGGAGGTAAGTCAACTAAATGCCAAGTTCTATTATACTCAAGAGAGTCCATTTCATCATTTATGGCTTCTTTCCATAATTTGACATCTAAAGAAGATAAGGCTTCTTTAAGAGTTTGGGGATCTTCCTATAAGGTATAAGCATAAAAATCAAACCCAAAATCCTTAAGGGTTTGAGCTCATTTACTTCTTCTAATTTTAGTGTTTAATTCCTCATTTTGTTGGCTAGTTCTAATTATGGGTAAATTACTAGAAGATGAGCCCCCACTATTTTTCAATTTAAAGGGAAACTTATGTTCATAGAAGTCAACATCATTTGATTTTATAACTACAAGATCATTTAAGTCATAGAATTTATAAGCTTTACTATTCCAGCATTACCTATGAACACACATTCATATGCTCTACTACTAAGTTTATTGTTTTTAGGATCAGGGATCCTAACATAGGCTAAACAACCCCAAGTTTTAAAATAAGTTAAGTTATGGTTCTTATTTTTCAAAATTTCATATGGTGAAATTTTAATAGTAGATTTAGGCACTCAATTTAGCACATAGAAAGCAGTTAATAAAGTTTCTCCCCACCAATGGGAAGTAGTGATGAGCGAAAACCGGCATCGCCGATTCTCGCAAATACTTTGGTTTTAATATTTGTAAAACTCTCGCAAGTGCACGAATCATTTCGTAGAAAATGATAAGTATACTCCCAAGGTCGATCTAAGGAAGGAATGTATGTGGTTTTTAATTTATTATTCAAACTTTTAAAAACGAAATTAAATCCTAAACATCCTGTCACGATAGTTTGGTTTTTGTGTTTCTAATCTAATAACATAAAATAAACATATATACAGATTAATTAAATATAATCTAAAAAGAATAAACATAGATACAAATTCAATAAATATAAATACAGATTCAATAAATATTCATGCAAATTTTATCATTTATATTAGTGGAGTATTTATGGATATAATAACTAAGTTAATTATGCTTGCTCATATTATCTAGGTTATTAAAGATATAAATTGATATTTTATTGATTCTCTCTTTTTTGTATGAATACCACCTTTGGTGGGGTTAGATACTCTTTGTTAACTAAACAAATCAATTAACACCTATGGGTGGGGTTGATAACTAATTTGGTTAATTAAATTAATTCCTTTTTCTAAGAGATTGAAAATGAACCATTTAAATGCCACCTTTGGTGGGGTTAGAACCGATTTATACTTTATTCAAGGTGTCCAAATTAAACTTAAGAATTTAGTTATCCGAGTACTAACTTTCAAGTTTTAAAACCACTATTGAAAACATGTTGTCAATACATTTCCACATAATAATTCTTATAAAAACTTTTGAAATAGAGCTTCACTCCAACTACCAAGGCGATTGTACCAACAAATAAAAGAGCACTACTCTAAATTAGACAGGATAACTAAACCTTAAAGTCTAACTTTCGGATTTAAGTTTGTAATGAAAAATAATATATTTCTCTCTAACATCCTTAATATAAAATCTTGAATAAAAATAAACTCAATTCATTTTAGAAATTTTCACCTATTTAATATTTATGAAGCATAACAACGTTATTATTATATCATGATTATAAACGGCTAGCACGCTTAAATTTAATCACGTACAAATTAAATATAACATGTAAGAATAAAGCATAAAAATAAGCGTAAAGAAAATAAAATCCTTACAAAGATTGACGCTATTCCCGTTGCTAGAAAACCTCCAAGCGGAATTTGCACTTCCATTTATTGAATCAAAAATCTAAATTATTACAAAAACATTACAAGTTCCTCTGAAAAGAACTCTAAACCTAAGACAATTGAACTAAAAACTAAGAGAAAAACTAAGAAAAGCTTAGAAACTAAGAAAGAAACTAAAGAAAACTCAAAAACTAAGAAATGAGAGAAAGAAAGAAGAGAGAAGTGAGGTTTTGAGGTTTTGAGGTGTGTTTTGAAGTGAATGGAAGGGGGGTATTTATAGGTGAGGATGGAGAGAAAAAATGATTAAAAAAATGTTAAAAAAAATATTAAAAAAATAAAAAACGTGTAGTGGACATGCTGAGGTCATCAATGACGTCATGGGGGCGGCTGCACGTGAAAAATGGGTCAAAAACGCGTTGGGCGCTGAGCCATTCTTGGGCCTGCCATGTAGCGTGGCTGATGCGCCGGCAGCGGCGCAACATCAACGCCTTGGCGGCTAGCGGCGCCGCGCCGGCGTGACTCTGGTTGGCCGGTATTGTATGGTATCTTGTGGCGTTTTTCGATCTTTGACATTTTTGACCTTTTCGACCCATTTTGTCCAATTTTTCCATGTTTGTTGACCTTTTTCCACTTATTTATCAATTTATTTGTGATGTATTGCTTCAAGTATTCTTCTTTGAGTCTTTACATTGCGTTTTTAGGCCAAAATTCACGAAAAACAATAAAAATACCCGTGATTCGAAAAAGACAAATTTATATAAATATATGATAAAACATATAAATATATATATTTTTAATCAATTAATGTGCATAAAATCATGGTTATTTTAGTGCTTTTTAAGCACTCATCACAACCCCAACCAACTTCTTGCTAGTCCCTTAGCAAGAGAAGCGATAAAAACTAAAAATTAAACTATCCTAAATCACTTCCGTGGATTGACACGGTTGCATTTAGCCTATGCAACAAGCCTTTAAACCCACAGGTTGCCCTAGTGGACGAGTTTGAGTCTCGTGAGGGTTTTCGTAATGATACCCACAAACATTGTACTAAATGTAAAATCAAAAGAAAAAATAAAAACAAACAACTTAAAAATTAAATTTACAACAAAATCACAAATTAACAACATTTCACAAAAATGTCTCATACTTTTAATCTCCTTTAAGATCATAATTAAAATCTCAAGCATAAGTTATCTTAATCTCTTTAAACAATCATGATTTATTATAATAATTAGTCGAAAATCATTTTCATATTTCATATCAAAAATGTATCAATTTAATTTCACCCAATTTCGATGTCATGAATCGAAATTCGACTCTATTCCTCACAAGTCAATACTCTCAAAACACCGAATCCTATGGGTTCAAACACTCATACTAATTTATATGCGAAAGAGTTGATGTATAGAAATGAACTAATATGTTCGCATATGTATAAAGAATAAAGGCTCAAAGTGTTATTTTAACATTGATCTCATGAAAGGAATCAAATGTATAAATTATAAAGATATCATATATAAAAATTATTTTCATGCATAAATCAAACTCATTAAGAAAGAATTTCAAGATATATGCCTTTTACAAATGAAGAAATTGCAATGACTTTTTGGGAATTACTTCTTATATCTTTCTTTTGTAATTAGCCTTTACTCACAACTTTGTAGGCAATGCGGGTTATAGTATGTAGATGATACTATTTTTATCTCTCTCTTTTTTTCTCAAGATATTTTTCAATATGTGTATTTCTTAGAGAGTCAACCCGTATGCAGTTGTACATTTTTTTTTTTTTTTTTTGGATTTTGGTGAGTGGTTAATTTTTGTGGCTTTTTTGTTTGATCTTGGTTTAGGTAACCCAGGATATGTCTTTTTGTTTTTGTAGTAGTCATGCATCAATGAGATATAAGCATATCTTATCAATTTCTACTCGAATCATTTAATCTAAGCAAAAATAATAATCAAAAATATATGATACTCTATTAAGATGAAAAAAAATTCATACATTGATACTAATACTATAGAGATCATCTAAAAATTTGAAGAAATAAGAAATGTGTTTGGAGTAGAAAAAATATATATTTCACTCTTGAATAAAGGAAATTAGGCTCAATTATATCTCCTGATAGTACTCCACTAAAAAAAACTTCATGAACAGATTTTGGGTTTAATATAATTTCTGTCTTATCGAAATACTAATTATGACAAAAAACTAACTAATTATCAAAAATAATTACAAAATATTTCATGATATGTTTTCAAAAATTAATCTAACGATCCTGAAGACTTAACTATTTACTTAAATTTGATTTAAAGAAATGATAAACTTTTTGTGAAACTTTCTTTCTTTTTTTTTATTCCAAAAATTACTAAATCACGAGAATAGAAATAAAACCAAGCACTGAAAAATGAAAAAGTATATTTTTTTATTTTTTATTTTTTATTTTAATTAAGCATGGTAACTTTTCACCACCCCGACACTAGAACTTACATTGTCCTCGATGTAACAAGCGTAAATTAAAGATAAAGAGAAGAGAAGAAAGATTACCTATTTCTGAGAATGTGCAGTAGTAATGGAAAATGCAGTGCATCCATCATATTAAAGTGTACTCTGAGACGGTCGCTGTAAACTTAACATCTCAAACAAATATTTTTAGTTTTAACAATTTAACAATTATTCACATGTAATTAAAATGAAATAAACAATAAAATTAAGTAAATAAAACAAAAACAAAATTTTTTTTTTTTTTTTTTATTATTTTTTTTTTATTATTATTTTTTTTTTTTTTATTTTTTTTTTACCTAAAATGATGGGTTGCCTCCCCGTCCGGTAACGGTTAACGTCTTAGCAAAGGCGTATCTTTTTGGTGCTAAGGGTTTCTCGACCAAATGCAATCCATTTCACAATGTTGTTTGGTTCTTCTAAATAAGAGCTTGACCACGATGGCCATTGACTTTGAGCGTTTTTGTGTCTTGGAGTCCAATAGTTCCACGCTCCCATGTTCGAATACTTGAACTATTTTGAATGGTCCATCCAAATCTTGATCTCGACTTTCACGGAAAACAATCTCGACGAGAGTTAAATAAAAGAACATTCATTCCGGGTGAAGAGTCTTAGGAACAGCCTCTTGTCGTGATAGTAACAATGTACGCTCCTTGTATAATTTGGCATTCTCGTAGGCTTCGTTCCTAATTTCTTCCAACTCGTGAAGAGTAATGTCGTTTTTCACCTGCTTTATCTAAATCCATGTTTAACTCTTTAATTTTGATAAGCTTTGTGTTGAAGTTCAATTTGGAAGGTGGCACGCTTTCCCAGATTAGCCGTGAGGCTCGTCCCAAATAGGTGTTTTGTAAGCGGTGCGGTATGCCATGGGGCATCGATTTAGCTTAAATGCCCGATCCTTCCTTGACGGACGCACGGTGCGTTCCGGTATTCCGCAATTTGCCTGTTGCTCACTTCCACTAAACCCGAGAAGTTTGAGGATGATATGGAGTAGCTACTTTATGTGTGATGTTATACTTGTTTAGTACTCCATCAAAGAGGTTTGTTACAAAAATGGCTACCTCGTCATCACTTATTATAGCTACAGGCGTTAGAACCTCTTGAATATGAAATCTTTCCAAAGGAATTTCACAACAACGTGCTCGTTGGTTTTGGTGGGGATAGCTTACACCCACTTGGACACGTAATCCCCTGACCAAAATGTATTGAAAACCATTAGATGGGGGAAAAGGACCACGTGAAGTCAATCCACATTACATCGAAAGTTCAACAACTAAATTAGATGTCAAAGGCATTTCATCTCTTTTGCTTATGTTTCTGTTCTTTGACATCATCACATTGTGCCTGAAAACATATGAGCATCTTTAAAAAGAGTGGGCGAAAAGAATCCAGGCTGTAATATCTTGATTTTGTCTTTTCCACCTCGAAAATGACCCACATGATGAAGTTCGTGACAAAAAGTCGAATGCTCTTATGTTATATTCTTACATTTTGTCTCAGGATGACTTGATCTTGACCAATCTTGTATAAATAAAAGGGTCGTCCCAAATGATCATAATAGTTTTTAAAAAAACTTTTCTTGTCCACGATATGAAGTGTTAGGTACATGAAAACACCGATGCGAAGATAGTTTACAATATACCATACAAGTAGGTTCGGACTATGAAAAATAAGCGATTCATCGGAAAGGTTTCAACTATATCATCATTACTCTCATCTTTAAGAGAATTGAAGTCGAGAAATCAACCTAGACAAATGGTCGGCTACTAAGTTTTCATTTCTTTCTTATCCTTGATCTACAGGTCAAATTCTTGTAAGAGTAAGACCAGCACGATTAATCTTGGCTTGGCATTTGGTTTACTTAATAGGTATCTTAAAGCTGCGTGATCGAGAATGTCTGATCACTTTAGATCCTACTAAATAAGGCAAGAAATTTGTCTAAAGAGAATACTATAGCCAAGAATTCCTTTTCGGTGGTGGTGTAATTCATTTGGGCATCGTTGAGTGTTTTGCTAGCATAGTAGATGACATGTAGCTTATCAGCTCTTTGTCCCAGGAGTGCTCCTGTGCATGTCAGAAGCATCGCACATTATCTCAAAAGGTAAAGACCAGTTTGGTGCCATTATATGAGGGGTAGATGTTAGTTTCTCTTTCAAGGTATTAAAGGAAATAAGGCGATCGTTGTTGAAGTCAAATTCGGCATCTTTGGATAATAAGTTACATAAAGGAGCCTGACTTATTTTAGAAATCTTTAATAAATCGTACAAAATCTGCGTGTCCCAGAAGCTGCTTATCCCTTCACGGATGTAGGGGAGGTAGTTTGGATATCAATTCAACTTTGCCTTATCAAGCTTCCAATACCACTTGTTTGAAATTATATGTCTAAAAACTATCCACTTGTTGAACCGTAAAATGACTTTTCTCCCGACTAAGGGTTAGATTGCATTCAATGCATCTTTCTAAAACCAAAGTCAATTTATGTAAGCAATCATCAAATGAGTTCCCAAAAGGCAATCGTCCATGAAAATTTCAATGAACTTCTCCCGTATCCCGAGAAAATGGATATCATGCATCTGGAAAGTGGCGAGCATTGCATAACGAATGGCGTGCGAAAAGCGAATGTCCCAAAGGACATGTAAATGTGGTCTTTCTACGATCTTACGGTGCTTATGGGTACTTGATAATATCCAGGCAGTCCATCCAAAAAGCAATTAAAATTAGGTACCCATTAATCTTTCCAACATTTGATCAATGAATGGAAGGAGGAAAGTGATCCTTTTTAGGTATATAAATTTAGTTTCCTAAAATCTATACACATTATCCATCGGTGATTATTCTAGTGGGCACTAATTCACTTTTATCATTTTTAACAAGCTGTTATCAGATTTCTTTGGTACCACGTACTTGGGACTAACCATTACTATCCATGATAGGATAGATAATCCGCTTCTCCTAACAATTTAAGGATTTCCTTTTTAACTACCTCTTTAATGTTTGGGTTTAGTCTTCTTTGGGCCTGCAAATGCAGGTTTAGCACCTGTCACTCGAGTTGATCTTGTGCGTACGTTGTTGGACTAATGCCTCTTTATATCCCTATACTCGACCTATAGATTTCTTAAGCTTGTTTAAGCAACTTTGATGAGTTCCTTTTCTTGTGGTTTGAGTCGAGGTTGAAGAAATTATCCTTTGGATATGTTTCTCCTTCTCCCAAAAACACATATTTTAAGTGCTCGGGTAAGTCTTTTGAGTTCAAGTTCGAGGTGGATTGGCCTCTTTTTTAACGGATGAAGAAGCTGGGTAGATTTAAAAGTGCACTAGATTTTGTCATCAACTTCATTATTGTCTAGTTGTTCAAGGTACCCTTAATTTCTTCATCTAAATCTTCTTCAACCTTTTCAAGTGTAAGAAACGGATTTCAAGCTTGTCTTCT
The DNA here is from genome assembly GCA_033030585.1 of Hippophae rhamnoides. NCBI lineage: Eukaryota > Viridiplantae > Streptophyta > Magnoliopsida > Rosales > Elaeagnaceae > Hippophae > Hippophae rhamnoides. The sequence goes on from CM065433.1 coordinate 27,901,159, forward strand.
ATTACGGTTTGAAAAAAAATGTTTTGGACAAGATTATCCAAAGGATCAACTTCGAATATTTCATCGATGGCGGAAATAGAAGGGAAAGGTGAAGAGATCAAAAACTTTGAAATGAGCAGTCTCTCTCCAAGAGCTTGTCATTGTCAAATTTCGATCTTGGACATCAATAATAGTTTTAGTAGTTGCCATAAATGGTCTACCGAAGCGATATTGTATGCTCTACGTCAATCTTGGGATTTTCTTGCATATCAGGAACCCTGAAAGTCAACGAGGTATTATCGGTTTGTCTGCACATGCCAAAACATCCTCCCAACTATTCCTACGGATATTTAAGAGATCTATCTGCCAAGTTGCGGGGACATAGTTGTGGGTTTTAAATCCCTAGATTGGCTGTGAGAATATAGAGTAGGGCATCAAATTTATACTAGCACCTAAATCAAGCATTGCTTTAGCAACCTTCACCTATCCCACGTAGTTATGTTTATAATAAAACTTCCGGGGTCTTTCAACTTAGGGGTAATTTGTCTTGAAATCTGACGCTAGAAATTTACGACACTACTACTCGTTCATTCGGATTCATACCTCCTTTCTTAGTGTTGACTCTTTTGAAAAACTTGGCATATGAGGGCACGTTCATGATCACTTCTAATAATGGTAAATTGATATTTACTTTAGAGAGCATATTAAAAAGATCATTGAATTGCTTATCTTGTTTGGACTCTTTCAATAGGTGGGAAAAGGTACTTGCGTGTGTGGTTACATGTTGTCTTTTGAATTTTGGTAGTGTCGGATGACCCCGATGAGTTTTCGAGAAAGCTTGTGAAGTTTAACACTTGTTTCTCCTTTTTGCGATATTAGAATGTCGCCTTCTTTGATAGAGATTTCGAATTGGTATTGACTACACTTACCACTTGAAGGGTCTAACATCTTTTGCTTCATTACCGGTTGGTAGAGCGACTTTCCTGGTTCTTTCTTTTTGCATTTGTTCGGCCAGGTTATGACTTTAGATTCAATTCTTTTAGCAGAAGCCTCCGTGGTGTTCAACCTTTGATTAGTCATCGAGTTGGTTGTCACACGACTAACTTGAATAAAAGCATTCAAGCTATCTTTGGAGTTGGTTTAAAGATTGGCTTGGTGGGTAAGGGTGGTTGTAGGTTGGGTGATTATAGGTGTTTGGATGATACTTTTGAAAATATTGGACTTCCTACATGGCATCGACACTAGAATCACAAGTATTTGAATAATTATGAGTACCGTACTTGATTGAACAACACACTCCACATTACCTCTTGATTTGAAATTTGGTGAGGCGTGAGGAATTTCACTTGTTTAGTCAATTCGGCAATTTGCAAGGTTATCTCGTCATGGCGAGCCTAGGTGACCTTTTGCTTTCCTTCCACCACCTGCTTTGTTGGGAATTAGAACCCGATAGCTGTAGAGATTATAGGCTTCCTCTGCTTTGTCTTTTCTCTACTGACACCTCCGTGACCATTATCAACCATGTGTATTGACTCTGTGAGTGTCAATCCATCGTAAAAAATTGGTTTTGTAGGCGTAGTGGAAAGCTATGATTTTGACATTGAATGAAAAGGAGTTTGAATCGTTCCCAAGACCTTAAAGAGAACTCTTCGTTCATTTGAGAAAAATGTTGCTATCTTTGTTCTTAGATCAACGATCTTTTGATGGGAATAGAACACACTGTTAAAATTTCATAATTTGCACTCCCAGTTTTAAGAGAACATGTTGTAGAGTAATGAACCATGACCAAGCTTTATCTTTGAGAGTGTAAGGAAAACACCTCGTCCTAAGTTGATCTTCACTAATTTCATGTAGTGGAAAGGTTTGGACAATAGCATAGAATTCTCGAATGAAATGCAAAGGATCTTCATTAGGGATACCGTAAAAGGAAGGCAACAAAGAATAATGAATCTTTTTCAATTCATAATTCCTTGCAGCCTCTTTGCAATTGGATCTTAGGAAGTTACATTGCCAATGATTGGCATTGTATAGTCTTTCATCTTTTTCCGCCTATCTTCAAAGATCTCCCATGGTTGTTTGTAGTTGAAAATGATCCTCCTCCTATTGTGAATCAAAGATTTTGCTTTTAAAAACATTGGTAGATATCTCTAAAAAAAATGCAAGGAACCTAAATTATTATTTTTTTATTTTTATTTTTTTTTAATTTAAACGAAGGGACACAATTTTTGAAACAAACGAATTTATTTTATTTGAAATATTTTTTTTTTTATTACATGAAACTAAAACAAAGGAAAATACAATAATGGGTGACCTCCCATGTAGGACTAAAATTTATCGTCTTCTAGTAAGGACGTTGCTTGGAGATTGCGGAATGAAAAACCCAATGTCTCCTCTTCATTGAATTCATTTAAGTTTCAATTTTGCCTTTTACGCAAATGTTCAACTAACTGCTCAACTTGAACTTCCACCTTTTTGATAGAAGCTTCCACAGTCCAACCGTTGATTGGTTTTTGATTGATTGTCCCTACAAACTTGAATAAAAGAATTCAAGTTGTCCTCCAGGGTTGGTTTATTTGGAATGCTTCGTGGAATAGGTGGGTGGAATTCATTGGCTTTGCCTGGTTTGAGCTTTGAGGAAAGGAGGGTTATTTTGCCTCCAAGAGAAATTTGGATGACTTCTCCACCCAGGATTATAGGTATTTGAATTGGGATCAAACCTTGGTCTTTGTTGATATGCTCCCAACACATTAACCCGCTCAGTCCAGGTTGTATCTCCTTGATATGGACAGGCTTCGATCTTGTCCCATATTCTTTGTACAAACCATATTGTTCATTATTTGTGTTGGTTTGTGTAGCGAGAAGCGGCAACTTGCTTAGTCAGCTGAACAAGTTGTTGTTGAACTTCATTACTGGAGTCAATCTCACGAACACCACTTTTCTCACTCTGGAGCTTTTCTGTGGGAATTAGCACCCAACATCTCAAAGAGATTATACGTTTCGATGTCTTTTCTCCTATCGCTCCTCCTGCCGTTGTCGACAATGAACTGACATTGTTGTGTAAGTCCATCGTAAAGAATTGGTTACTGCGTAGGGAAAGCTATGGTGGGGACATTGAGTGAGAAACATTTTGAACCTATCCCAAGCTTCATGGAATGGTTCTCCTTCCATCCGAGAGAAAGTAGCAATCTTTCCTCTCACCGATGTTTTTGATGGGAATAGAATTTTCCCATGAATTTATTGTAAATTTGACCCCATGTCATCGAGAACCGGGGTAAGTGACATCAACCAAGCTTTAGCCTTATCCTTTAAGGTGTACGGAAAACATCTCATTCTAAGTGATCCTCGTTTAGAATACCGAGGGAATGTTTGACCGTAGCATAGAAATCTCTCATAAAGGAAAGAGAATCTTCATTAGGTAGCCCATGTAGAAGGAAGGAAGCATAGAAAAATGAATATTTTTAAGGTCATAATTCCTAGCACCTCTCCCAATCGGATAAGCGGCGATTCTTGCCAATCACCTAGTCTTGCAAACTCTTTCATCGTGGTTTCCCTAACATGTTGGTTTTCCTCCATTTCTTTTGGTTCTAGTAAAGGATTAAGACGTTCTATGTTTGGCTCAAAAACTTGTTAATGGGTAGGATCCAGTGTGGGTGACACTTGTTTAAATTTATGAATATTATTTACATATGGTGTGAGGGGGTTTCCTAAGGTTCTCCTACCACGCATAGACTTATTTTAAACGTAAATTTAAAACTCCTGTCAACAAAAATAAAGAAATTAGAAAATTTCCATGGCATTTAATTCAAAACACTAGACAATTTTTTTTTTTTTTTTTTTTTTAATTTTTTTTTTTTTTTAATTTTTTTTTTTTTTTAATTTTTATTTTTATTTTTTAAATAACATAATTAAGATTAATCCAAGAGCTCCTGCGAAAGAATTCGCAGGCTCTTAAAAACCATTCTCCTAAATGTAACAACGCTCCTGCGAAAGACTATAAGACAAAGCGCCTGTTAAAAGAACTACTTCCTGCACAACTCCCTTGATTTTTACTTTTCATGCCTTTTTAGTTTTTTTTAATTTTTTTTTTTTTTTTTTTTTACGAACGGTAATTTTATTTTACTATTCACACTATCTTATTTCTTAAAATTTTAAAAAAAAAAAAAATTTTATTTTTTATTTTTTTTTACGCATTTTAATTTTATTTTACTATTCACACTATCTTATTTCTTATTAACTTAAAAATTTAATTTTTTTTTTTTTTTTTTTAACGGTAAAAACTTTTTTACTTCAAATTTCAAATTTCTAAATTATTTACTTTTTATGCTATAATAAAAAAAATTTAATTTTTTTTTTTTTATTTATTTATTTATTTATTTATTATTTATTTTTTATGAAATTTGAAATTTGATTAATTTTTATTTTATTTATTTATTATTATTATTATTTTTTTTTTTAAATATCACAATTATTTACAACACAAAAATATTTTTAAAATTTTGATAAATAAATTAAAAACGCTTATTCCTTCCCAAGAATCCGCTACTAAAAACTTGATGAACTTAAAACCCAGATCGCCATTCTCGCAAATACTTTGGTTTTAATATTTGTAAAACTCTCAAGTGCGAATCATTTCGTAAAATGATAAGATACTCCTGCCGCCGATCTAAGCGAAGGAATGTATGTGGTTTTTAATTTATTATTCAAACTTTTAAAAACGAAATTAAATCCTAAACATCCTGTCACGATAGTTTGGTTTTTGTGTTTCTAATCTAATAACATAAAATAAACATATATACAGATTAATTAAATATAATCTAAAAAGAATAAACATAGATACAAATTCAATAAATATAAATACAGATTCAATAAATATCCATGCAAATTTTATCATTTATAATAGTGGAGTATTTATGGATATAATAACTAAGTTAATTATCTTTTCGTATTATCTAGGTTATTAAAGATATAAATTGATATTTTATTGATTCTCTTTTTTGTATGAATCTGGCTTTGGTGAGTTAGATCTTCTTTGTTAACTAAACAAATCAATTAACACCTATGGGTGGGGTTGATAACTAATTTGGTTAATTAAATTAATTCCTTTTTCTAAGAGATTGAAAATGAACCATTTAAATCTGCACCTTTGGTGAGGTTAGACGATTTAAACTTTATTGAGGTGTCCAAATTAAACTTAAGAATTTAGTTATCCGTACTAACTTTCGAGTTTTAAAACCACTATTGAAAACATGTTGTCAATACATTTCCACATAATAATTCTTATAAAAACTTTTGAAATAGAGCTTTCCAACTACCGATTGTACCAAACAAATAAAAAAGCTACTACTCTAAATTAGGCAGGATAACTAAACCTTAAAGTCTAACTTTGATTTAAGTTTGTAATGAAAAATAATATATTTCTCTCTAACATCCTTAATATAAAATCTTGAATAAAAATAAACTCAATTCATTTTAGAAATTTTCACCTATTTAATATTTCGCAAAGCATAACAACGTTATTATTATATCATGATTATAAACAAAGTTAAATTTAATCACGCACAAATTAAATATAACATGTAAGAATAAAGCATAAAAATAATCAGTAAAGAAAATAAAATCCTTACGATTGACGCTATTCCCGTTGCTAGAAAACCTCCAAGCGGAATTTGCACTTCCATTTATTGAATCAAAAATCTAAATTATTACAAAAACATTACAAGTTCCTCTCAAAAAGAGAAGAACTCTAAACCTAAGACAATTGAACTAAAAACTAAGAGAAAAACTAAGAAAAGCTTAGAAACTAAGAAAGAAACTAAAGAAAACTCAAAAACTAAGAAATGAGAGAAAGAAAGAAGAGAGAAGTGAGGTTTTGAGGTGTGTTTTGAAGTGAATGGAAGGGGGTATTTATAGGTGAGGATGGAGAGAAAAAATGATTAAAAAATGTTAAAAAAATATTAAAAAATAAAAAACGTGTAGTGGACATCTTGAGGTCATCAATGACGTCGGCGTGGACGTCATGGCGGTACCGCGTGAAAAATGGGTCAAAACGTTGGCGCGCTATTGCCTTATTTGCTTGTCAGCGTGGCGATCTGCATGTATTGCGGCCATGAAGCTTATCAACGAGCGCGACTCTGGCCCAGCATGTGACTCTGGCTTGTTGTGACTCTGGTATTGTAGCCTTGTGACTCTATTGTGTGTATGGTGAAATTTGAAATTTCTGTGTAGCGTTTTTCAGATCTTTGACATTTTTGACCTTTTCGACCCATTTTGTCCAATTTTTCCATGTTTGTTGACCTTTTTCCACTTATTTATCAATTTATTTGTGATGTATTGCTTCAAGTATTCTTCTTTGAGTCTTTACATTGCGTTTTTAGGCCAAAATTCCTGAAAAACAATAAAAATACCCGTGATTCCGAAAAAGACAAATTTATATAAATATATGATAAAACATATAAATATATATATTTTTAATCAATTAATGTGCATAAAATCATGGTTATTTTAGTGCTTTTTAAGCACTCATCAAGTAGTACCAGAGTTTCATAAAATTACAACAACTGATTCAGTAAAAGTTCTATTTTTTTCTTTTAGTTTTGCCATTCATTTCAAGATAATAGGGTGCATTGTTTTCATGAATGATTCCATGAGTTTTATAAAAAATCATTTAAAATATTGGAATCATATTCAATGCTTCTATCACTTCGAAACCTTTTTATTTTTCTATTAAGTTGATTTTCAATTTTAGTCATAAATATTTTAAACATGTCAAACACTTCACTTTTATTTTTCATTAGATATACATAAGTATAATATAAACAGTCATCAATAAAAGTTATAAAATAGGGTTTTCAATTTCTTGTTAAATTTCCATTAAGTTCGCATATGTTAGAGTGTATTAAGTCTAAAGGTTCAGATTCTCTAACTATTGACTTATGTGAAGTTTTGGTTATTTTAGCTTGACTATAAAAGTCACATTTTTCAAAATCATTCATAGATAGTTTAGGAATTAGGTCTAAGTTACTTATGTTCTTGATTATGCGTTTATTAACATGACAAAGTCTAGCATGCCAAATATTAAAAGAACTCAACATATAATCATATATGCGTTTATTAACATGACAAAGTCTAGCATGCCAAATATTAAAAGAACTCAACATATAATCAGAAGAAGAAGCTTTATTAATTTTAACATTCAATTTAAACATGTCATCAATGGCGTATCCTTTCTAAAAAAATATTATTTTTAGTTATTGTATATAAATCAGCCCCTATAGTTTGAGTAAACCCAGCTTTATTAAAAAGATATCTTAAAAATAAGTTCTTTCTCATCTTTGGAGCATGCAGGACATCCTTCAAGATAATAGTCTTTCCAAAGGTAAACTTTAATTCCACCTTACTAGTACCAATAACTTTTGTGGAGTGGGAGTCACCCATCAACACTTTCTTATCCTTAGACTTAGAATATGACTTGAACATATATTGATCATAGCAAATATTATAAGAAACACCAGTGTCCACCCATCACCCCTCAGATCCACCAAATAAATTGATTTTAGATATCATAACAATTAACTGATATTTGGTAAAGTTCGCCTATAGGAAAAGATGATTCTTATTCTAGAAGTTCCTACCTAAGTGGCCAGGTCTGTTAAAACTATAACACATGAATATGTTATTTCTTGATGGGGTTGAGGTCCATATGGTGGAGGATAATTTATGTTTCTATTTTGGTGATTATGGTTATGGTTATTATTATGATTCTAAGTTTCCATGTTTTTTTTTCTTTAGGTTTCAAAATTGAAGATGAAGATTTCTTGTTGATAATGTTATTGGAGACAACAAGTACTTCATTTATTTGATCTAGAGTATGCAGGATATCCTTCAAGATGAAAGTATTTCCAGAGGTAAACTTCAATTCCACCTCACCAACACCCTCAACTTTAGTGTAGTGGGATTTTCCCAATAGCACCTTTTTATCCTCAGACTCAGAATAGGATTTGAACATGTATTTATCATAGCAAACATGGTGAGAAGCACTAGCGTCTAGCCACCACCCCTCATATCCACCAAAAAAATTGTTTTCAAATATCATAGCAATAAGTTTATCTTTGGTAAGGTTCGCTTGCAGGGAAGAACTATTCTTGTTCCAGTAGTTCCTGGGAAATTGGCCAGGTCTGTTACAAATATAACGCATGAATGTTTTATTTCTTAAGAGGGGTTGAGGTCCATTCTAGGGGGATAATTTATGTTTCTATTTTGGTGGTTATAGTTTTAGTTATTATTGTGATTTTGAGTTTTCATGTTTCTTCCTTTAGGTTTGAGAATTGCAGAGGACGATTTCTTATCGGTACTGTTGTTTGAGACAATAAGTACTTCATATCTTTGATCTTGTTTTTGGGCTTATTCTTCTATTCTTAGTCGGTTTATAATACTTTCTAAAGAAAATTCTTTATTTTTATGCCTAAGTACATTCTTAAAATCTTTTCAAGTAGGAGGTAATTTATCAATAATAACAGCTACTTGAAATTGTTCATCTAAAGTCATACCTTCAAAATTTATTTCGTGTGCTATCTTCTATAGTTCGTGTGATTGAGCTTCCACATATTTTCCATCAATCATTTGGTATTTCATGTATCTACTGACAACGTACTTCTTAGTTCCAACTTCTTTAGTGTCGTACTTATTTTAAAGTGCATCCCAAATTTCCTTAGCAAACTTATGAGAATTATAATAGTCATACAACTCATCAACTAATCCATTAAGAATATATTTTTTGCATAGAAAATAATTTCCCATCCAGGTATCTAAATCCTTAGTTATATCTTCAGTAGAAGGATTAGACAGTGTTGGTTTTTCAATAGTAAGAGCAGAAGAAACCTCTTTCATGGTTAGGAAAAATAACATTTTTTATCTCCATATTTTAAAGTGTAATCCCTCAAAATGGAACGGTTTGTTGGGATCAATAGTTAACATTTCGGTAGACATGACAGATATAAATTCATCTTAAAATTGTTGAAACAAGTACGTAAAACTAATGTAAGAACAATATTACCGATAACCTGAAATAAACTACTTAGGTTGATTTGCGTGCTAGGTCATTCTCTTTAAGACGTTTTGTGGCTCTGCCCAAACTTGTGTAAGCAAACACAACTTCGTCGTCCCTAGGTTAAAACAGCCCAGAATCATTGTTTTATGTCTCAGAACTTCACTGTACTGATGAATACCAGATTGCTACATCTCTAAAGTTTATGTTGCTCAGAAAACTCAAAACAATTTAGTATCTTCTTCTTTTCTTTCTGAAAGCTTTTTCTAGTAAGGAATGTTTTTAATTGATGATTTTAAACTGAGTATTGAGGCCCTTTATTTATAGGTTTGAGAAAAGGTGTGACATTTAAGATAATAACAGTCATGTTTGGAAAGACTAACATCCATTTATGAGTGGAAAAGTAACGGATATTTATGAGAGGAAAAGTAACGGATATGTTTTTGAGTAAAGAAAAATAATGGCTATTTTTTGAATAAAACATTAACTACCATTTTTTAGAGTGGAAAAGTAATTTAAAAAAAATTCCAAAAAATAAAATGGCACCTCATGCACATACACATGCCCTCGGATGGACGGTGGCGGTGGTGACATGTGCATGTGTGGTATCACATTTGCATAGGTCCTATCCCTTCCATAAAAGTGGGTGCCCTTTGGGGTGCAAACCCAATAGCCAATCATTTTATATTTATACATCTCCTAAGTGATGTAAAATAGCAATGTAGGATAAGGTGCAAAATGGCGTCAATTGTTTTTATAAAAATTCACATTTTCCAGCACCATCTTTCGGTCTTATTTATCTACTTCTACTATATTTGTCTGTTTACTACTTGTGATTATTGTTGTATTTGTATTACCTACTTTTGCTTGGTGAGAGAGATAAAATTTTGAGGCTGTATCATATCTATCTTGATCTGTCTAATATAAGGTATTATATTTTGTAAATGATAATATTTGAGTTATAAATTATAAATATTTTATGATATGGATACAATAATAAGGGATGTTGGGATTGGTTTGATTTTTTGAGAAAGAATTTAGAGCAATTGATTGAATGTTTATATTTCTTAAGAGGTTTATCTATTTATAAAACATTATTTGTATGGATGTCGATTACATAATATGTACACTTACATGAGATATCAGAGGGATATAAATAGTAAAAAGTGATACATTTTATGGTTTGAGGTCAACCATAACGTGAATTGGTGGTCGAACTTATAGGTAGCATGATTCCTTCGAGCGAGTCTCCCTTTTGTTAGTACGTTGCGAGCGTGGGGTCAAGTAAGTCATTTCCAAAAATTTGTTGTCTGTTTTTCAGAACATAAAAACGTGCAAGTATACACGGTCACAAGTAATAAAGATTTGTAAGTAAAGATCGTTCCCACGGAGATTTGTTACTACAGTTTGTTGAGTACTAAAATTATTTCTCTCTAATTTTATCCAAAACAATCGTTGATTTATAGAAAAAAAGTTAAAAGAAAAGAGTAAACAAAATAAAAGAAATCTAAGATTGTAATTTTTCACCAAATTATTCCACTCTAATCATATTATTTTCTTTTGATTTATATTTTTTTGTACATTTAATTTGTCAACCGAAAACTTCTAATTTTATTCATACATCTCTTCCGAGCTCCATATAAACACACCTCGTTAAATTAATTCACTATATCTCTATGAGAATTAAATTCAATAAGATTCATTAAGTTCTAAGTTCTCAAATAGCCACACATACAATTAAGGTATATTCATATCCTTCATCATACATGTCATTCTATTTACGAGCAATACACACACAAATGCCTCTTCCAAGTTTATTTATGTGCCACAGATCATTTTGATAAGATTTGTAAATAATCAAAAAGCATTAAGCACAATATAGAATGAACAAATTGAACGTCTTATAAATCTATCAAAAATAATTAAAATCAAAGTTTCATAAATTTAGATCAAATGCAACCTTAGAAAAATTAAATTACTTCATAAATTAAAAATAAACTTACAACAAATACAGAAAATTAGAAGAAGAAGAAATGAAATTAAAACATCAAGAAACGAAAATATTTGGCACACGCAGAACACAATAAAAGCCAAAAATGGCTTCTACGTGTTCTGCAGTCCAAAACCGAACAACACAAAATAATATCCAAAACTAAACTCCAAAAAAAACTCCCTAACTCTCTTATAATATCTCCTATTTATAGCTAAAAAAATACATCTAAAATAATACAATATAATACACGCGTTACAATTGTATCGAAAATAAAACCTTGACATTCTCCTTAAAAATCGCGTTCACATGAAAATCGAAACCTTATTTTAATTCACGCATAGGATAGGGAGCTGTTTCTACATTTTTTTAATTCATTGTGTGTGACACGTTTCAACGCCTTATTCACTAAAAGAAATGGTGGGACACGTGGTAGCAGATAATTGCATAGCAAGGACGGGCTCATGGCGAATTGCCGCACCGGATTGGGGGGCGCAAAACGTGGGGGGACAACGGCTAGACGCGTCAGACACATGGGTCCCACTTACAAGCCGGCCTATGCAGCAGATGGGCCCCATTCTAGCACCGAACAGCATGAAAGACATACAAACCTGAACCCACGTGAGTTGGTTGGGTCTGATAGAGACGCGTAAATCATAGCCATTTCTTCTTTGATCGGACGGTCCACGTTTCACACGTGCAGATTGGCGCGTGGATTCTTCTCACCTGCGCAGAAAATTAAACTTTAATTAATTGCATTTTGGCCCACAAATATAATCCAATTACATTTTCAAACTTTCTTTAATTAGAGTTAAACCCTTTTCAAAATTTAAATTAAATTTTCAAACTTTTAATAATTGAAATTAAGCCCAAATTTAATATAAATTACATTCTCAACTTTTATAAATTATAATTAAGAACTCTATTATTTGAAATTATATTTGTGGACATAAATTGGAAAATAAGTACCATTTTGATTCAAATTGCTTAATTTTATTAAAAATGTATTTCTTAAAACAAAAAGGTAAATATTAATTTATTTAACTAAAATTAAATAAAAATGTCAAGAACATAGCAATTATCATTAATAAAATTGACGAAAATATATATATAAAATACAGTTATCAGTTGACTAGACTAAGGCTATTACATGGGTCAGACTCTTGGTCGATACATATGTCAAAAGAAGAAATATAAAAATTGAGGGTAGGATAATCTCCTTTATAAACAATACAATTCTATCACATTACTTAAGAGTCGGTCAATTGATGAGTGCTCAAAAAGCACTAAAATTACCATGATTTTATGCCCATTAATTGATTAAAAATATATATATTTATATGTTTTATCATATATTTATATAAATTTGTCTTTTTCGGAATCACAGGTATTTTTATTTTTTTATTTTTAAATTGTTAAAACTTTTTTTTTAATTAAGCATGGTAACTTTTTACCACCCCCAACCTAGAACTTACATTGTCCTCAATGTAACAACTGTAAATGAAAAATAAAGAGAAAAGAGAAGAAAGATTACCTATTTCCTGAGAATGTGCAAGTAGTAATGGAAAATGCAGGTGCATCCATCATATTCATCATTAAAGTGTATACAGACAAATCGTTGTGAACTTCTAACATCTCAACAAATATTTTTAGTTTTAACAATTTAAAAATTATTCACATGTAATTAAAATGAAATAATTAAGTAAATAAAAGAAATAAAAGAAAATTACCTAAAATGATGTGGTCAGCTTCCCATCCAAATAGTTTAACGCCTTAGCAAGACGTAACTTGGGATTGTATTTTAAGTAAACTCAATGTCCCTCATCATCGGAAGTCAATCAAACCTTCAGGTAAGACATAGGTTGTCACCTATACTTTTTTCACTACGCTCTATTGATTTTCAAATTTCTTTTTGTACTTAAAACTGTAGGCATACTTTGACTCGCTTTAGATAACCCACATCTAGGTGCAAATCAAATAATTAAGTCATTAAAACATAATTTTACCTAGATCAAACAAAGCAACTAACTCCTTAGATTGTAATTAAAACTTTAAAATTTTCGGGAGATAGTTCGTAAATTTTTGTTTTTTTTTTTAAAAAATAACATAATCAAGATAACCAAGAGTGCTCCCAGGAAAGAACGGTGGTGCAAAGGCTCCTTAAAAACCATCCTCCTAAACAGTATCAACGCTTCTAGGAAAGACTAGTGGCACAAAGGCTTTCCAAGAACTAGTCTCCTGTATTAATCCCCTTAGATCTTTACTTTTCTACGTTATTACAAAGTTAAATAAAAATTTAAGTTAATGAAAATCTAAGTTAATTAAGTTTAAAGAAAAGGTTAATTAAGTTAAGTGAATTAAAATATCTAAGTTAATTAAGTTAAGTTAAAAAAATCTAAGTTAATTAAGTTAGTAAAAAAAAAGTTAATTAAGCTAAGTGAAGTAAAAAAATCTAAGTTAATTAAGTTAAGTAAAAAAAAAAAGTTAATTAAGTTAAGTGAAGTAAAAAATCTAAGCTAATTAATTGAGTGAAGTAAAAAAAAAGTTAATTAAGTTAATGAAAATTTAAGTAAAAATCTAAGTTAATGTTAAAAACAATCTAAGTTAATTAAGTTAGTAAAAAAAAAACTAAGTTAAGTAAGTTAAATAAAAATCAAGAAAAAAATAGCTAAAGAAAGAAAAATAAAATAAAATAAAATTGAAAAAGGTAAAAGAAAAAAATAAAATAAAATTATGATTTAAAATAAATAAAAAAATAGTAAAAATTAAAATCAAAAAATTAAAATTTTGGTTTCTTTTTTTTTATTTTTTTTTATTTTGTCTTTATTTTGTCTTTATTTATTTATTTGTTTGTTTTATTTTTTAACTTAAAAGTTTTGAAAAGTTTTTTTTAATTTTATTTTTACTATTCATGAACGGTAAAAATTTTTTTTAATTCAAATTTTAAATTTCTAAATTATTTTATTATTAACGCTACAAAATTGTTTTTTTACTATTCATTTACGGTAAAAACTTTTTACTTTAAATTTCAAATTTCTAAATTATTGTACTATTCACGCTACAATTTTTTTTTAATTTTTTTTAATTTTTTTTTAATTTGTTTTTAATTTTTAATTTTTTTTATTTCTTATGAAATTTGAAATTTGATTAAACGTTTTATTTATTTATTTATTTTTTTACAAAAAAAAATCATAATTATTTACAACACAAAAATATTTTTAAAATTTTGATAAATAAATTAAAAACGCTATTCCTTACCAAGAACTACACTCAAAACTTGATGAACGAACAGTATCGACGACTTCTTGCTAATACTTTGGTTTTAATATTTATAAAACTCTCGCAGTGGCAATTAATCATTTCAATAAAATGATAAGTATACTCCAAATTGATCTAAGGAAGGACATGTGATTTTTAATTTATTATTCAAACTTTTAAAAACGAAATTAAATCCTAAACATCCCGTCACGATATTTTGGGGTTTTGTGTTTTTAATATACTAACATAAAAATTAAACATAGATTCAATAAACATTCATGCAAATTTTATCTTTATAAATAAGTGAGTATTTATGGATATAATAACTAAGTTAATTACGTTTCGTATTATCTAGGTTATTAAAGATATGAATTGATATTTATTGATTCTCCTTTTTTTTATGAATACCACCTTTGCTGAGGTTAGATATTCTTTGTTAACTAAACAAATCAATTAACACCTATCGGTGGGGTTGATAACTAATTTGGTTAATTAAATTAATTCCTTTTTCTAAGAGATTGAAAATGAACCATTTAAATACCACATTTGGTGGGGTTAGGACAGCTTTAAACTTTATTCAAGGTGTCCAAATTAAACCTAAGAATTTAGTTATCCGAGTACTAACTTTCAAGTTTTAAAACCACTAACCGAAAAACGTGTTGTCAATACATTTTCGGATAATAATTTTATAAAAATTTTGAAATAGAGCTTCACTCTAACTACCTAAGGATTGTACCAACAAATAAAAGAAAGACTACTCTAAATCGACCGATAACTAAACCTCAAAATCTAATTTTCGTATTTAAGTTTGTAATGAAAAATAATATATTTCTCTCTAACATTCTTAATATAAAATCTTGAATAAAAATAAAATCGATTCATTTTAGAGATTTTTACCTCTTTAATATTTCTGCATAACAACGTTATTATTATATCATTTTTACAAAATGTTTTAGCACATGCGTTAAATTTAATCACAGACAAATTAAATATAACATGTAAGAATAAAGCATAAAAAATAACTGCAAAGAAAATAAAATCCTTACAGATTGATGCCATTCAGATTTGCTAGAAAACCTCCAAACGGAATTTGCACTCCCATTTATTGACTCAAAAGCTAATAAATTACAAAAAACATAACTAGTTCTCCCCAAAAAGGAAGAACTCTAAAATTAAGAGAAACTAGCCAAAACATAAGAAAACTAAAAAAAACCTAAAAACTAAGAAATGGAGAGAAAGAGAAGAGAAGTGTGTTTTGAGGTGTGTTTTGAAGTGAAGGGAATGGGGTATTTATAGGTGAGGATGGAGAGAAAAATGAGTAAAAAATGTTAAAAAATGTAAAAATGCGTAATGGAGACGCTGAGTCATTAATGACGTCATTAAGGGCCGCACGTAAAAAATGGGCGAAATGGCGTCAGCGCCGCATTTTGAGTAGCACAGCGCAGTCATGCGGCGCTGGATGAACAAGCACTCCACGCAGCGCAGCTCTGCACATATGAACAGTACCACATAGCAATAAGACGCCAGCAAGCGCCATGGACGGGTCAAGCTTCCTGGGCGTGATTTTCTCCCTTTTGACATTTTTGACCTTTTCGACCCATTTTGTCAAATTTTTACATATTTGTTGACATTGCCCCATTTATTTAGTAATATAATTGTGATGTATTGCTTCCAGTATTCCTCTTTGAGTCTTTAAGTTACGTTTTTAAGCGAAAATACCTAAAAACAATAAAAATACCCGTGATTCCGAAAAAGACAAATTTATATAAATATATGATAAAACATATAAATATATATATTTTTAATAAATTAATGAGCATAAAATCATGGTAATTTTAGTGCTTTTTGAGCACTCATCATCAATCAATTATTATGTTGTTGTCCTTTACTTGGAAATTATTCTACTATATTTATGTGATATTTTATTTTTTGTTTTCAATAAACATATATTTTGTTTATTTGTAAATTAATATGGCCGGCTAAGTTTCCTAATCTACCAATATACTATGTTTTCATATTAAATATGTGATCTTATTGTTTAGCATTACCTTTGCTATTAACTCCCTAGATCCTTGGTGCACTTATGGTATCAAAGCCAAGAGTTGTTCTAAGTTATTTAAATACATGTTTTAGTTAACATTCTTAAGTATTGTTTGAACCTTGGATAATAATATATATGACTTTGTGATTTTCTTGTATGATAATAAGTAAGATTTCTGCATTTATGCATTCGATCCAAATGAAGGGTAATAAGTCCCATTTTAGCCATGTGTTGGCATTTAAAGGGCAATAATTCCTTATACCTACCTGTGGTTTAGTGAACGACCTATTCTAATATAAGTTAAATAGAATCATAAATATTATATGAAAATATAGAACAAGAAATGCATCTTAAGTGTTTCATGTATGATAACTTAGCATATTTCCATTATTTCAATTTCATGTATGTAATACATGTATCTTGATAGTTAATAGTAGACAGTAATTTTAAAGATTAAGATCTTTGTTTAACATTTAAAGATATTATATTGATGATTATTTTATCGCAATATTTAACAAGAATTTTATTTTGTTTTAAATATGTCTACATTCAACTTTCCTGCATCCTCTCCTACATTATCAAACTCATCTTCTTCTTCTTCGAAGAACAAAATCATCATCAATAGTGATGAAATCACTATTGAAAACTTTTCAAAATCAATTGATCATTGGAAGATCCCAAAGGTTAATAGAGATCAAATTTACAAAACAAAGATGATGAATTTTTTAAAATTGATTACATCATTAAAACTGAGGAAAGGAACATCCAACTTTCTTCACCTTTTGAAACTATTCAACTATTTTCAAAAGCCTCATTACAAAAACATTTTAAAAAGGTTTCAAATATTTTAATATCGGATTAGTTCTAGTTGGACTAAGACCTTTAACCAGAGATGGTTTAAACTCAACAATTCTAGCAGTTCTTAAGGACACTAGACTTATAGATCGCAAGGATTCTTTATTAGGAATGGTTAAAATGAGCCTAGGATTAGGACCCATATCATTCGATTGTTTCCTAATTTCTTAGTTTCCTTATGTGACCCATGCATATTAAAGTCACTTACATTACAAATCCAAACCCATAATTCTAGGATGCTACCAGGATCGATTCCAATAGCCTTAATTTATAGGGTTCATTACAAAGCTATGACGTCTGCTTGGGATACCAGACACATTCATCAATCCAAAAAATGAGAAACCATTCTCTTATAAACAGATCTCTCTAGGTCTAATATTACAATTCCTAAATCAATTAGTTGGAACCAAATGGTATTTCCAGATAGGTGGCTACTAGAAGGTGTAACCCAACCTGAATATGAGACCCTAGAACCTGTCCAAAATACAGAACTTAGGGAAAATATATCATATAAGATGGTTGTGTTGAACTTAGTTTTGATAATTCTACCAGTTTGAGATACTATTTTCTCTCTCTATAGCAAGTATCTATGACTTTACATTTGTGGATTTACCATTGAAAAAACCAATGTCCTCTACCTCAGATATCCCTAGGGAAAAACTCAAAGCAGTAGACTTTAGTACAACAGTACCAAGACCAGTCTACACTGTTGACAAAACTTCTGAGATGAGAAATTCACCTATGTTATCTCCTACTTCATCACCTGCTCTGCCCTAGGCCCCGACTATACAAACTAGGACTAATTAGTTAAATGTATTAACAGTAGATCAAAACATTTTAGAGATAGAAACCCTACATCTAGACATAGATGCTCCCTACAACAAAAAAATAAAAAAAATGGTTTTTAAAACATTCCCAGAAAGTGTTAGAGCTAGTAGCTTTAGAAAACATGATAGGTATGTCAAGGCACTCCTATTCAAAATTAAAACTGATATTTCTTTTGTACTTATAGAAACATCATTAGATACCATAGTTAACCCTGAACCAGTTAGCTTGGTAGAACAATCATTCATCACTATAAATAGCCCTAAAAATGTTAGCTTAGTGGAAACATTACCAGACTATTTAGATAATCCTAAACTAGTTAACCTAGTAGAGTCTATTGAACCTATAGTAATAGTTTCATAAACCAAAACCATTCCTTTCTCATAAATTAATACCCAAGATATCACACTAGAAGATTTCGATGGGTTATTAGATGATGAATATCAAGACACATCACAAGTTAAACCAGTTAATTCAATTAACATGGTCAATACCAAAAATAAAACACCCATTTGGGAAACCCCAGATGGATCAATAGAGGTTGAACATCCTCCATTGAGACCCATTACCTTTCCTTATGGAGATAGTAAGGTAGAAGCCTTTCTTCTTAATAACCCTCAATAGAACCAGGCAACTAACCTCAAAAACATAGTTACCCAAAATAACTTTACCGATATCATCCTAATCACTTTAGGTAAACAACTTACTAGGATAGAGAAGAATTAAAAGAACGATCTTCCCTCTATCGCCTACCAAGCCATAGATAGTAAAGTTCAAAACCCTATCTTCAAACCCTTCTAGGTTTCCAAACCAGCCTAGTAAGAAATATCATCAAAATTTGAGAAACTTCAACAATGGAGCAATATCTTAAAACTCCAATTAGAAGACCAAGCCTTAAACACAAAACTAGGTTTCGTTGTACCTGAATCTCCATAGACTTCAAATCCAACCAATAACTCTACATAGAGTCTTAGAATTCTTAGTAATTTAGAACCTATTACTTCTGATGAGGATAGTTCCCAAGATACACTTTCTAAACCAATTCTTCGAATCCAAAAATTAGCTTGGCAAGAACCTAGTCCAGTTAGGTACCCACACACCATAGGTACCCAACCTAGTCAGGTTACCCAGCCTAAGTATAACACATCTTCTATGTATGTTTAGAATATAGATGGAATGAAAGAACATGAAATATTAAATGTCTTACAACAAATGACAATGGCATCAAATGCATATAAGACTCAAAATGCTACAACTGACAAAATAGTTGTCGAATTATTAATAACTGGCTTCTTAGGCCAACTAAAAGGATGATGGGATCATCATATTTCAAAACAACAATAGTTTGATATCTTCATTGCGATATTGACTGGCAAGTGTGGTGAACCCATACTTGATCAAAATGAAGCTCTTATTCAAGATGCATTCTCCACATTACTCTTTACTATATCCCACCATTTTATGGGAGATCCATCCCATTTAAAAGATAAAAATGCTATTATTATTTCAAATATAAGATGTAAGAAGATGAGTGATTTTCAAAATTATAAAACTCTATTTCTGAGCAGAGTCATGTTAAGAGATGATTCTACACAACCTTTCTGAAGAAAAAAAAGGTTCTTAGAAGGGCTTCCTCCATTCTTAAGTGAGAAAACTATAAACAAAATCCGTGAAGTATTTGGGAATCATATTATTCCTTATATTCAATTAACCTATGGTGAATTAATTAGCTTTGCTCAAAACCAGGGTCTTCAAATATGTCAAGATTTGAAAATCTAGAAACAAATGGAACATTAGCTGAAAATCTCCAAAAAATAAATTGGATCATTTTATAAACAGTTTGATAACATCTTCTATGTTGACCAAACCTGCAGTGGCAATTGTAGTAAAATTATTTCCAAACCTTATAAAAAATCTTATAAAACTTATAAGGAATTTTCAAAATCTAAAAAACCATTCTTTGAAAGAAGGATGAATTTTTATAAAAACCCTTATAAAAGAAATTTTAATAAGGAATCAAAACCTCATAATAAACCCTTTAAATTTTATAAAGAGTTTAAATGTTATAAATGTGATAAAAAGGCACACTACTAATTATTGCAAGTTGTCTAAAAAGTTTCATGAATTAAAACTTGATGAAGACACGTTAAATAAAATTTATGCCTTAATGGTAGATGAATCATCAACATCTAGGTCTGAATGGTCAAATGACTCAGAAGAGTCAAATCCCCTGGAAGACAAGCTAGCATCAACTTACTCTGAAATTTCCCATAAAAAATGTTAATGTGTTAACTAAGGAAGAAGATAAAGAACTTCAATTAAAAATCCTTGATTTAAACGACCCCAATATGACAAAATTATATATATACCACTTGACTAATAACTTAGCCATAGCCTAACCATTACCAAAAAATTTTGAACTTCGAAGTACCAATAGAGGCTATTACAAACTCACTGATGTTTTGGAACGAAAGAATAAAAAACAAAAACCAGAAAGTCGAATTCAAGACTTTAAAATTGAAATCAAAACCATTAAACTAGAACTCTACTAACTTAGGGGAAAAAATAAAGAATATAACCTCATGTTTAAAATACTTGATAAAATTGGAGTTAAAACCCCAAGTACATTGAGTGTGTCTGACGACGAACTTGAACAAAATACCCAAGATCTTGAAAACATTGAAAGGATTCTTGAAAATGTTCTTCAAATTCTTAGGGATATTACCACCAGAAAATACAAAATATCCATTACCATAGTATTTCTTGACTAAATGAAACTTGAGACAATAACCTTATTTGACACAGGCGCTAATCTCAATTGCATAAAACCATCAATCGTTCCCAGAAGATTTTATCAACCAACGGATGAACAACTCAATTTAGCCCATAAATAAAAAATGAATATCATTGGTAAAGCAGAAGGTGCAATCCTTAATAAATCATTTCTAATCAAAACTCCATTTGTGATAATATCCGACATAGGCTATCCAGTTATATTAGGAACACCGTTCATGAATATTATTACCCCATAACTTGTCAAAAGTGATAAGATTCCATCAAAATCGAAGAAAAGACCTTCAGTTTTCACTTCATCGAAGAACCAAAAACCAGAAACCTCAACCTTATTAAAGCAAATTCCATCCATCAAATGGAGATTTATGTTCTTATTAATCCTAGAGAAAATGACATTTTCTATCTCAAAACCAGAGTTCAATCGTATACAATTGAGAAAGAACTTCAAATTCCAGAGATTCAAGATAAAATACCTAAACTCCAAAATAATTTCAAAAATGAAGTTTGTTCTAAACTACCAAGTGCCTTTTGGAGTAGAAAGGAACATATGGTAGACTTTCCATATGAACTATCTTTTAATGAGAAATATATTCCAACAAAAGTAAGGTCAATTCAAATGAACACTAACCTTGAACAATTCTGCAGATAAGAGATCGAAGATCTCTTATCTAAGAAATTAATATCCAAATCTAGATTACCATGGAGTTGTGTGGCTTTGTATGTCAACAAATCAGCTGAGATTGAATGAGGAACACCTCGATTAGTCATCAACTACAAACCTCTTAACAAGACATTAAAATGGATTAGATACCATATTCCTAATACAAAAGACCTTCTTCAAAAACTCCATTCTTCATCAATATTCTCAAAATTTGATATGAACTTAGGATTCTAGCAAATTGAAATTGAACCAAAACATAGATATAAAATGGAATTTACTATTCCATTTGTACAATATGAATGGAATGTTGATGAGTGCTTAAAAAGCACTAAAATAACCATGATTTTATGCACATTAATTGATTAAAAATATATATATTTATATGTTTTATCATATATTTATATAAATTTGTCTTTTTCGGAATCACGGGTATTTTTATTGTTTTTAGAATTTTGGCCCTAACGCAATGTAAAGACTCAAAGAAGAATACTTGAAGCAATACATCACAAATAAATTAATAAATAAGTGGAAAAAAGGTCAACAAACATGGAAAAATTGGACAAAATGGGTCGAAAAAGGTCAAAAATGTCAAAAAGACGGAAAATCGCGCGCGCGGCCAGCCCAAGGCTGCCCGGTACGCGCGCAGAGCTCTCAGAGCCGTGTGCGCCCGCTGCGTTGATCCGCTCGCTGATAAGCGCCAGCGCGCGAACTGCTCACGTGCTGTGGCCATTATGGCCGCGCGTACGCCTTCGTGTATGTATGGCAGCCATAGCGGCAATCATACGTTTTTGACCCATTTTTCACGTGCGGCCGCCCCATGGCGTCATGCACGTCATTGATGACCTCGACAGGTCCATTACACGTTTTTATTTTTTAATATTTTTTAACATTTTTTTAATCATTTTTTCTCTCAATCCTCACCTTTATAAATATCCCTTCCATTCAACTTCAAAACACATCAAAACCTCAAAACCTCACTTCTCTCTCTTCTTTCTTTCTCTCATTTCTTAGTTTTTGAGTTTTCTTTAGTTTCTTTCTTAGTTTCTAAGCTTTTCTTAGTTTTTTCTTAGTTTTTAGTTCAATTGTCTTAGGTTTAGAGTTCTTATCTTTGAGAAGGAACTTGTAATGTTTTTGTAATAATTTAGATTTTTGATTCAATAAATGGAAGTGCAAATTCCGCTTGGAGGTTTTCTAGCAACTAGAATAGCGTCAATCTTGTAAGGATTTTATTTTCTTCTGATTATTTTTATGCTTTATTCTTACATGTTATATTTAATTTGTTCCGTGATTAAATTTAATGCTAGCTGTTTGTAATCATGATATAATAATAACGTTGTTATGCTTGCAAATATTAAAGAGGTGAAAAATTTCTAAAATGAATTGAGTTTATTTTTATTCAAGATTTTATATTAAGGATGTTAGAGAGAAATATATTATTTTTCATTACAAACTTAAATCTGAAAGTTAGACTTTAAGGTTTAGTTATCACGATTTAGAGTAGTCTTTCTTTTATTTGTTGAATACAATCGCCTCGGTAGTTAGAGCTGAAGCTCTATTTCAAAAGTTTTTATAAGAATTATTATGTGGAAATGTATTGACAACACGTGTTTTCAATAGTGGTTTTAAAACTTGAAAGTTAGTACTTGGATAACTAAATTCTTAGGTTTAATTTGGACACCTTGAATAAAGTTTAAACTGTCTAACCCGCCCAAAGGTGCAGATAGTTCATTTTCAATCTCTTGAAAAAGGAATTAATTTAATTAACCAAATTAGTTATCAACCCACCCATAGGTGTTAATTGATTTGTTTAGTTAACAAAGAGTATCTAACTCCCACCAAAGGTGGTATTCATACAAAAAAGAGAGAATCAATAAAATATCAATTTATATCTTTAATAGCCTAGATAATGAAGCGGCGTAATTAACTTAGTCATTATATCCATAAATACTCCACTAATTTAAATGATAAAATTTGCATGAATATTTATTGAATCTGTATTTATATTTATTTTTTATTTATTGAATTTGTATCTATGTTTATTCTTTTTAGATTATATTTAATTAATGTTGTATATATGTTTATTTTAATGTCATTAGATTAGGAACACAAAAACCAAAATATCGTGACAGGATGTTTAGGATTTAATTTACGTTTTTAAAAGTTTGAATAATAAATTAAAAACCACATACATTCCTTCGCTTAGATCGGCGGCGGAAGTATCTTATCATTTTCTACGAAATGATTAGGTACCTTCTGAGAGTTTTACAAATATTAAAACCAAAGTATTTGCGAGAATCGCGATGCCGGTTTTTCGTTCATCAAGTTTTAGCGCCGTTCTTGCGGGGGAAGGAATAGCGTTTTTAATTTATTTATCAAAATTTTAAAAATATTTTTGTGTTGTAAATAATTGTGATTTTTTTTTAAAAAATAAAAAATAAAAAAATTTAATCAAATTTCAAATTTTAAATTTCATAAGAAATAATAAAAAAATAAATTTTTTTTAATAAATTTTAAATAAAAATAAAAATAAAAAAATAAAAAAAATAAAAAAAATAAAAAAAATAAAAAAAATAAAAAAAAAATAAAAAAATAATTAAATAAAAAAAAAAATAAATAAATAAATATAAATAAATAAAATAAATAAAAAAAACAAAACAAAATAAAACAAAATAAAACAAAATAAAAAAAAATAAAACAAAAAAACCAAAATTTTAATTTTTTTTTTAGTTTAATTTTTACTATTTTTTTATTTTAAATCATAATTTTATTTTCTTTTACCTTTTTCAATTTTTGTTTTTTATTATTTTTTTTACTTTTTTTTCTTTAGCTATTTTTTTTCTTCTTGATTTTTATTTAAATTACTTAACTTAGTTTTTTTTTACTAACTTAATTAACTTAGATTTGTTTTAACATTAACTTAGGTTTTTACTTAAATTTTCATTAACTTAACTAACTTTTTTTTTTCTTAACTTAATTAATTTTTTTTCACTTAACTTAATTAAATTAGATTTTTTTGCTTCACTTAGGTTAATTAACTTTTTACTAACTTAATTAACTTAGATTTTTTATAACTTAACTTAATTAACTTAGATTTTTTAATTCACTTAACTTAATTAACCTTTTCTTTAAACTTAATTGACTTAGATTTTCATTAACTTAAAGTTTTATTTAACTTAACTTAATAACATGAAAAGTAAAGATCTAAGGGAGTTAAATGCAGGAGACTAGTTCTTGGAAGCCTTTGTGCCCATCTTTCCCCTGGGAACGTTGTTGCTCTAGGAGGATGGTTTTTAAGGAGCCTTTGCACCACCATTCTTTCCTGGGAGCACTCTTGGTTAATACCGATTATGTTATTTAAAAAAAACAAAATTTTTTGAACTATCTCCAAAATTTTAAAGTTTTAATTACAATCTAAGGAGCTAGTTGCTTTGTTTAATCTAGGTACAATTGTGTTTTTATGCCTTAATTATTTGATTTGTACCTAGATGTGGGTTATCTAAAACTCAAAATATGCCTTTAGTTTTAAGTACGAGAAAGAAATCCCCTGAAAATCAATAGGGCATGATTGAAAAAAGTATAGGTAGACAACCTTGTCTTACTGCAAAGGTTTGATTATTTTGATGAGGGACATTGAGTTTACTTAAAATGCAATCCCAAGTTACGTCTTGCTAAGGCGTTAAACCTTAAGCTTGTATTGGATGGGAGGCAACCCATCATTTTAGGTAATTTCCTTTTATTTCTTTTATTTACTTAATTATTTCATTTTAATTACATGTGAATAATTTTTAAATTGTTAAAACTAAAACTATTTGTTGAGATGTTAGAAGTTCCAGCGATGCATGTATACACTTTAATGATGAATATGATGGATGCACCTGCATTTTCCATTACTACTTGCACTTTCTCAAGAAATAGGTAATCTTTTTTCTCTTTTCTCTTTATCTTTAATTTACAGTTTTTACATTGAGGACAATGTAAGTTCTAGGTTGGGGGTGGTGAAAAGTTACCATTCTTAATTAAAAAAAAAGTTTTAACAATTTAAAAAAAAAAAAAAATTAAAAATAAAAAAATATACTTTTTCATTTTTTGTGTGTTTGGTTTTATTTCTATTTTGTGTGATTTAGTAACTTTTGAAAAAAAAAAAAAAAATTTTCACAAAAATTTATCTTTTCTTTAAATCAAATTTAAGTAAATAGTTAAGTCTTTTGTACTGTTAGATTAATTTTTTGAAAACATATCATGAAATATTTTGTAATTATTTTTGATAATTAGTTAGTTTTTGTCATAATTAGTATTTCTTGATAAGATGTAGAAATTATATTAAACCCAAAATCGTGTTTATGAGTTTTTTTAGTGGAGACTACCTGCGAGATATAATTTGAGCCTAATTTCCTTTATTATTGAGTGAAATATATATTTTTTCTACTCGAAACACATTTCTTATTTCTTCAAATTTTTAGATGATCTCTATAGGTATTAGCGTTGAATGTATGAATTTTTTCATCTTAATAAGTATCATATATTTTTTGTTATTATTTTTTCTTAGATTAAATGATTTGAGTAGAAATTGATAGTATATGCTTATATCTCATTTATGCATGACTACTACAAAAACAAAAAGACATATCTGGGTTACCTAAACCAAGATCAAACAAAAAAGCCACAAAATTAACCACTCACTTCAAAATCCAAAAAAAATGTACAATCATACATGGGTTGACTTCTACAGAAATACACGTATTGAAAAATATCTACGAGAAAAAAAAGAGAGAGATAAAAATAGTATCATCTACATACTATAACCGCATTCTGAGAAGTTGTGAGTAAAGGCTAATTACAAAAGAAAGATATAAGAAGTAATTCCCAAAAAGTCATTGCAATTTCTTCATTTGTAAAAGGCATATATCTTGAAATTCTTTCTTAATGAGTTTGATTTATGCATGAAAATAATTTTTATATATGATATCTTTATAATTTATACATTTGATTCCTTTAAATGAGATCAATGTTAAAATAACACGTTGAGCCTTTATTCTTTATACATATGCGAACATATTAGTTCATTTCTATACATCAACTCTTTCGCATATAAATTAGTATGAGTGTTTGAACCCATAGGATTCGGTGTTTTGAGAGTATTGACTTGTGAGGAATAGAGTCAAAGCGAATTCGATTGGCATGATGAAATTGGGTGAAATTAAATTGATACATTTTTGATATGAAATATGAAAATGATTTTCGACTAATTATTATAATAAATCATGATTGTTTAAAAGAGATTAAGATAACTTATGCTTGAGATTTTAATTATGATCTTAAAGGAGATTAAATAGTATGAGACATTTTTGTGAGAGGTTGTTAATTTGTGATTTTGTTGTAAATTTAATTTTTTAAGTTGTTTGTTTTTATTGTTTCTTTTGTTTTTACATTTAGTTCAATGTTTGTGGGTATCATTCGAAAACCTCACGAGACTCAAACTCGTCCACTAGCAACCTTCAGGTTTAAAAGGCTTGTTCATAGGCTAAATGCAACCGTGTCAATCACGGAAGTGATTTAGGATAGTTTAATTTTAAGTTTTATCGCTTCTCTTGCTAAGGGACTAGCGAAGGCAGTTGGGAGTTGTGATGAGTGTAAAAGCCTTAAAATAACCATGATTTTATGCACATTAATTGATTAAAAATATATATATTTATATGTTTTATCATATATTTATATAAATTTGTCTTTTTCGGAATCACGGGTATTTTTATTGTTTTTCAGGAATTTTGGCCTAAAAACGTAATGTAAAGACTCAAAGAAGAATACTTGAAGCAATACATCACAAATAAATTAATAAATAAGTGGAAAAAGGTCAACAAACATGGAAAAATTGGACAAAATGGGTCGAAAAGGTCAAAAATGTCAAAAGACGGAAAATCGCGCGCAATTTCCCGGCCACGCCTTGTGCACAAGGCCTGTCAGCGCCGTAGTGCACACGCGCGTCGCGCGCGTTGATCCGTCGACGCGCGGGCAGATTGTTCACGCACATACGCGCGGCGAATACCCCGCCTTGTGTGTGCTCGATGGCTGCCGAGCGCGCAGGCGTTTGACCCATTTTTCACGTGCGGCCGCCCGTGACGTCATCTTGACGTCATTGATGACCTCAAGAAGGTCCATTACACGTTTTTTATTTTTTTAATATTTTTTTTTAACATTTTTTTAATCATGTTTTCTCTCCATCCTCACCTATAAATACCCCCCTTCCATTCACTTCAAAACACACCTCAAAACCTCAAAACCTCACTTCTCTCTTCTTTCTTTCTCTCATTTCTTAGTTTTTGAGTTTTCTTTAGTTTCTTTCTTAGTTTCTAAGCTTTTCTTAGTTTTTCTCTTAGTTTTTAGTTCAATTGTCTTAGGTTTAGAGTTCTTCTCTTTTTGAGAGGAACTTGTAATGTTTTTGTAATAATTTAGATTTTTGATTCAATAAATGGAAGTGCAAATTCCGCTTGGAGGTTTTCTAGCAACGGGAATAGCGTCGAAATCTTGTAAGGATTTTATTTTCTTTTCTGATTATTTTTATGCTTTATTCTTACATGTTATATTTAATTTGTCTGTGATTAAATTTAAGTGCTAGCTGTTTATAATCATGATATAATAATAACGTTGTTATGCTTACGAAATATTAAATAGGTGAAAATTTCTAAAATGAATTGAGTTTATTTTTATTCAAGATTTTATATTAAGGATGTTAGAGAGAAATATATTATTTTTCATTACAAACTTAAATCACGAAAGTTAGACTTTAAGGTTTAGTTATGGGTCTAATTTAGAGTAGTGCTCTTTTATTTGTTGGTACAATCTAGGTAGTTAGAGTGAAGCTCTATTTCAAAAGTTTTTATAAGAATTATTATGTGGAAATGTATTGACAACGTGTTTTCAATAGTGGTTTTAAAACTTGAAAGTTAGTACTCTGGATAACTAAATTCTTAGGTTTAATTTGGACACCTTGAATAAAGTTTAAACTGTCTAACCCACCAAAGGTGGCATTTAAATAGTTCATTTTCAATCTCTTAGAAAAGGAATTAATTTAATTAACCAAATTAGTTATCAACCCCACCCGTAGGTGTTAATTGATTTGTTTAGTTAACAAAGAGTATCTAACCCCACCAAAGGTGGTATTCATACAAAAAAGAGAGAATCAATAAAATATCAATTTATATCTTTAATAGCCTAGATAATATGAGCAAGCATAATTAACTTAGTCATTATATCCATAAATACTCCACTAATTTAAATGATAAAATTTGCATGAATATTTATTGAATCTGTATTTATATTTATTTTTTTATTTATTGAATTTGTATCTATGTTTATTCTTTTTAGATTATATTTAATTAATCTGTATATATGTTTATTTTAATGTCATTAGATTAGGAACACAAAAACCAAAATATCGTGACAGGATGTTTAGGATTTAATTTCGTTTTTAAAAGTTTGAATAATAAATTAAAAACCACATACATTCCTTCCTTAGATCGACCTTGGGAGTATACTTATCATTTTCTACGAAATGATTCGTGCACTTGCGAGAGTTTTACAAATATTAAAACCAAAGTATTTGCGAGAATCGGCGATGCCGGTTTTCGTTCATCAAATGTCATGCCCTTTGGCCTAAAAAATGCGCTTTTTGAATTTCAAAGGATTATGAATAATTTATTCAATCCTTATTCATAATTATGTATCACGTGCATCGATGATGTACTTATATTTTCTAAAGATGTCAGACAACATATCAGGCATCTCAAAACCTTCTTCCATATCATCAAAAAGAGTGGTCTGGCCTTATCAGCCAAAAATATGACTCTATTCAAAACTAATATCAGGTTTCTTGGACATAATGTGTCTAATGGAACCATTATTCCAATCGAATGAACTCTTCAATTTACTACCAAATTTCATGATAAGATCATCGACAAACCTCATCTACAAAGATTCCTTGATAGCTTTAATTATGTTCTAAATTTCTCTCTCATTATCAATAGATTGGAAAAGCCATTACATAATAGGCTAAAGAAAACCCCAAAGCCATGGAAAGAAGAACATACCAAAATTAGGTAGAAAATAAAAGCACAAGTTCAAAACATTCACTGTTTACATCTTGCAGATCCAACATTTCCCAAGATAATAGAAACTCATGCCAGTGAACTTGGCTACGATGTGATATTAAAACCAGTCCAAGATAATAAAGAACTTATACTTCAATATGTCTCTAGCCATTGGAATGATTTTCAAAAGAATTATTCCACTGTCAAAAAAGAAGTATTAGTAGTAGTATTTTGTATTTTAAAATTTCAATCGAATTTATTAAATCAATTTTTTTACTAAGAATTGATTGTAAATCTACAAAAGTGATTTTATTAAAAGATGTTAAAAACATTACATCAAAACAAATATTTTCCAAATGGCAAGTATTATTAAGTATTTTTTATTTTGATATAGAATTTATTAGAGGAGAAAATAATTCATTACTAAACTTTCTAACGAGAGAGTTTCTCCAAAACAGGTTTAAAGATGAGTAAAATGAAAAAAAGATAAGGAGAAAAGGGAACCTCTTCCAAACCCTTCTATTACCAATATCTCATCAGCAAAACCAATTATCACTTGGTCCCAAGCGACCCAATCCAAAACTGTAGAAGCAAAACCTTCCTCTAATAATCGCTTGAAGAATCATCACCAAAACTATCCCCATTAGACGAAGTTCTGTATCGATGAGTCCATGAATGGATACAAAACCTCAAAGAATCATAGGATTCAGAGGCATTACAAGTAACCTATGCCAGTATTCCAGGACTAGATGCACAGTTTATACTTTCAAAACGAGAGGCCCTAGCCTCCAAAGGTAAAGTAAAGGAAACAATGCCTTCCAAGTTAAAAATTATTTCAAAACAATCAACTAGAACAATTTTTATTCCAGAAAGGAGGATAACAACCTCTACTTATTTTCCCAAAAAGGGAACAAGGGAAGTTATTCCCAAATCCATTTCAAAACCAACTTCTGAGTATATTTTAAAACAACAAACTCAAATAGTTACAATTGTCGAAAAAGGATTTTATGATTAGAATCCTTATTTGGAAATTCAATAATTATTTGGAAAATGTTTCTTTTATAGGCCTTTTGCAAATTCAAAAACTTCATAAATCTATCAAAGTATTATGGAAATCACTAACAGTGTTGAATTCAAACACTTCCTTTATCCAAAATCATCATAAATGTAGTTTTCAACTGCTAAACTTCATAAAATCATATCTCCAATGGAATGGGGAAATGATCTTTCCAAAGCATTGTCCTTTCCGGTCAGCATTACATCTTCTCTCCAACATTTTACAACATACAAGTATTGAGATTATTACCAGGCATGATTTAATGCATTCTTTATCCAAAACAAAGATAACCAACATTCTTGGTAATTTTTCTTTGTTAATAAATCCATTAATCCTTCCCGATTTCCATCTTGGTTTTCAGAATGGTGGAAATTATTCAAAAAATTGAATTATATTTTCATTTCTCCTGTAAAGGAAAGTTATGAATCCTTTCAGAAGCATTACAAACCTTCATCAAAGGAAGCTAGATTCCCTCATTTGTGTATATTTTGTTTAAAATTCTATCTTTCTTGGGAATGTCAATGGGTTTTAAAACCTGTTACATCTGAGGTAATCACTATTACCCGTTCATTTCATATCAAATGGTAGTTTTCATTTACGATCCCTAAAACCCTATTACGACCAGCTATTGAAAAATGGCTTCTACAAAAGGGTCACAGAGAACCTCAAGTAAAGGAACTCCAAGCATTTTCACTTTTATTTGAACAAAAGGCATACACATATGCCTTAATTTCTCAAGCAAAATCCCAGGAGGAACTTATGGAAATTATTAAGCAATTATCACAAGGATCTTCTGGCCAAACCTCTGGAGTAAAGAAAGAAGAAGAAGATTCAGATGAGACTCAATCACCAGATGGAACAGTTTCACCATCATCCAAAGCCTCATAAGTTAATATAATAAACTTAGACATAGCTAGTGAAGAT
This sequence comes from Hippophae rhamnoides, assembly GCA_033030585.1. Taxonomy (NCBI): domain Eukaryota; kingdom Viridiplantae; phylum Streptophyta; class Magnoliopsida; order Rosales; family Elaeagnaceae; genus Hippophae; species Hippophae rhamnoides. Next base: position 27,932,669 of record CM065433.1, read on the forward strand.
ACCTTATTTTAGACCAAAAAAGTCCATCCATAAAATCTTAATGGGTGTACAAGTCTATTTACTGATTGTTTTTAATTTGGACCTACGAGTCCAGTCACTAGTTAGGCCTGTGTGTCTATTTTTATTACTTTGGACCTATGAGTCCATTTATATTATTTTGGGCATGCGAGCCTATTTTATTTAAATTTTGGGCCTAAGAGTCCATTGTCATTATTACAGCCCATCAGAGTCTTCAGAAGCAATCACTATTGTTTTCACAGAAGACGACAAATAGAAAATTATGCCAATAACACACTGTTCATTTCACTCAAATAGTGTCGACAAGGCACTATACATTAAACAATATTTACCTATCTGGAATGTCGCAACAATCACTGTTCACAGCACAGTAAGGCATCTCCAATAGTACTTGGTGGCAGATAAACAATTATTCACAGTACAGTTTATCACTTGGTTATAAAAGACGAGCTTATTTTTAGAAAGAGGCATCGCTTAATTTACCCATCGCTTCCACAACCAAAAAAAACTATCATACCTCTATGATAATAGTTTAAATTTTGTAACCTTATTTTATAATTAAGTTTAAGTTTGTTTAGTTTATTTCTTTTATTTTCTATTTTGAATAAACATAAATTTTGTTTGTTTGTAAATTAATATGGCCAGCTAAGCCACCTAATCTATCAATATAGTATGTTTATTTATTAAATATGTGATCTTATTGTTTAGTATTATCTCTGCTATTAACTCCCCAGATCATGGGTGCACTTATGGTATCAAAGCCAATGGGGTGTTCTAAGTTGTTTAAATACATGTTTTAGTTAACATTCTTAAGTATTGTTTGAACCTTGGATAATAATATATATGATTTTGTGATTTTCTTGTATGATAATAAGTATGGTTGTTGCATTTATGCATTCGATCCGGACGAAGGGTAATAAGTCCCTTTTTAACCATGTGTGGGCATTTGAAGGGAAATAATTCCTTATACCTACTGGTGGTTTAGTAAACGACCTATTCTATTATAAGTTGAAGAAAGTCATAAATATTATATGAAAAGATAGAACAAGAAATGCATGTTAAATGCTTAATGTTAGATAACTTAGCATATTTCCATGACTTAATTCCATGTCTGTAATACATGTATCTTGATAGCTAGTAATAGACAGTAATTATAAATATTAATATCTTTGTTTAACATTTAAAGATATTATATTGATGATTAGTTCTTGCTATATTTTACAAACATTTTTCTTTTATGTCTAGTACAAACTTTTCTGCATCATTTCCTTATTTCTGAGTAGAGTCATGTTAAGAGATGACTCTACATAGCCTTTCTGGAAAGATAAGTTCTTGGCAGGACTTTCTCCACTCTTAGGTGAGAAAACCAGAAATAAAATTCGTGAAGTATTTGGGAATCATATTATTTTTTATGATCAGTTAACCTATGGTGAATTGATCAGCTTAACTCAAAACTAGGGTGTTCAAATCTTTCAAGATTTGAAAATTCAAAAACAAATGAAACAGGAGCTGAAAATCTCCAAAAGAGAAATTGTATCATTATGTAAACAATTTGATAGCAACTTCTTTATTGGCCAAACCTGTGCTGGAAACTGTAGTAAAAATATTACCAAACCTTATAAAGAATCTCATAAAACTTATAAGGAGTTTTCAAAATCTAAAAAACCATTCTTTTAAAAAAGGATGGATTTTTATAAAAACAAACCTTATAAAAGAAATTTTATTAAGGAATCAAAACCTCACAAAAAACCCTTTAAAAAATTTAAAGAGTTTAAATGTTATAAATGTGGTAAGAAAGGCCACACTCATAATTATTACAAGTTGTCTAAAAAACTTCAAGAATTAAAACTTGAAGGAGACACTTTAAACAAATCTCTGTCTTAATGGTAGATGAATCATCATCATCTGAGTCTGAAATGTGGTTAGACGACTCAAAAGAATCAAATCCCTATAAAGATGAGTTAGCATCAACTGACTTTGAAACTTCCCATAAAAATATTAATGTATTAACAAAGGAGGAAGATAAACAACTTCAGATAAAAATCCATGAGTTAAACGACCCTCATATTACAAAATTATATATGGACCACTTGACCAATAATTTGGCCAAAGCCCAACCATTACCAAAACATTTTGAACTTCCAAGTACCAACACAGGCTATTACAACCTCACTGTTGTTTTAGAATGAAGAAATAAAACATTAAAACCAGATAGTCAAATTCAAGACTTAAAAACTGAAATCAAAACCATTAAGTTAGAACTCCACCAGCTTAAGGAAATACATAAAGAATATGACCACAAGTTTAAACTACTTGATAAATCTGGAGTCAAAACCCCAAATATTATGAGTAAGTAAGAGATGAACTTGAACCAAATACCCAAGAACTTAAAAACATTGAAATAATTAATGAAAATGTTCTTCAAATTATTAGGGAAATTACCACAAGGAAATAAAAAATATCTATTACCCTAGTATTTCTTGACCAATCAAAACTTGAGACAATAGCCTTATTTGATACAGGCACTGACCTCAATTGCATAAAACCATCAATCTTTCCCAGGCAATGTTATCAATCAACGGACGAACAACTCACCTTAGCCAATAAATCAAAAATGAATATCATTGGTGAAATGGAAGTTGTAATCCTTAACGAATCATTCCTTCGCAAAACTCCATTTGTGATCGTATTCAACATAGGCTATCTAGTTATATTAGGAATACCATTCATGAATATTATTACCCCATATCTTGTCAAAAATGATAAGATTTCTTTCAAAATTGAAGAGAAGACCTTCAGTTTTCATTTCATTGAAGAACCAAAAACCAGAATCCTCAACCTCATTAAAACCAATTCCATCTATCAAAAGGAGATTTCTATTCTAATTAACTATAGAGAAAAGGATATTCTCTATCTCAAATCCATAATTCAATCTCATATAGTTGAGAAAGAACTTCAAATTCCACAGATTCAAGATAAAATCTCTAAAATACACAACTCTTTGGAGAAAGAGGTTTATTCTAACTTACCCAGTGCTTTCTGGGATAGGAAAGAACATATGGTAGACTTATCATATGAATTAAAATTTCATGAAAGAAACATTCCTACAAAAGCAAGGCCTATTCAAATGAATGGTGACCTTGAACAATTTTGTAAAAGAGATAAATGTTCTCTTATCTAAAAAATTAATATCAAAATCCAAATCGTCGTGGAGTTAAGCAACTTTCTATGCTAATAAACTAGTTGAAATCAAAAGAGGAACACCTCAATTAGTCATCAACTACAAACCTCTTAACAAGGCCTTAAAATGGATTAGATACTCTATTCCTAATTAAAAAAGACCTTAAAAAACTCCATTCTTCATCAATATTCTCAAAATTTGTTATGAAGTCAGGTTTCTGGCCAATACAAATTGAACCAAAACACAGATGTAAAATAGAATTTAATGTTCCATTCGGACAGTATAAATGAAATGTCATGCCCTTTGGGCTCAAAAATGAACCTTTTGAATTTCAAAGGATTATGAATGATATATTCAATCCTTATTTAGAATTATATATCGTGTACATCGATGATGTACTTATATTTTCTAAAGATATCAGATAACAAATTAAACATCTCAAAACCTTCTTTCATATCATCAAAAGGAGTGGTATGGCCTTATCAGCCAAAAAGATGACTCTCTTCAAAACTAATATTAGGTTTCTTGGACATAATGTGTCTAATGGAACCATTATCCCAATCGAACAAGCTTTTCTATTTACTACCAAGTTTCCTAATAAGATCATCGACATGACTCAACTACAAAGTTTTCTTGGTAGCTTAAATTATGTTCTAAGTTTCTGTCAATATCAATAGATTGGAAAAGCCATTACATAACAAGCTCAAGAAAAATCCTGAGCCATAGACAGAAGAACATACCAAAATTGTAAAATATTTCCTATTTACATCTTATGAATCCAACACTTCCCATGATAATAGATACCGATGCCAGTGAACTCGGCCATGGTGGAAATTATTCAAAAACTTTAGTTCTATTCTCATTTCTCCTATAAAGGAAAGTTGTGAATCCTTTCAGAAGCATTACAAACCTTCATCAGAGGAAGCTAGATTCCCTCATATATTCATATTTTGTTCAAAATTCTATCTTTCTTGGGTCTGTCAATGGATATTAGGACCTATTACATTTGAGGTAATAACTATTACCCGTTCATTTCAAATCAAATGGTGGTCATCATTTATGATCCCTAAGACTCTATTATAACCAACTATTGAAAATGGCTTCTATAAAAGGGTCACAGAGAGCCTCAAGTGAAGGAATTCCAAGCATCTTCACTTTTATTAGTACAAAAGGCACATACAAATGCCTTAATTTCTCAAGCAATATCCCAAGAAGAACTTCTGGAAATCATCAAGCAATTTTCACAAGGATCATCTGGCCAAACTTCTAGAGTCAAGAAAGAAGAAGAAGATTCAGATGAGACTCAATCACCTGATGAAAAATTTCAAAAGGCTAGTAAGTTTACCAAGGATATGAGGAGTTAATAGCAGAGGTAATACTAAACAATAAGATCACATATTTAATAAATAAACCTACTATATTGATATATTAGGCGGCTTAGCCGGCCATATTAATTTACAAACAAATAAAATATATGTTTATTGAAAATATAAAATAAAAGAAATAAACTAAACACACTTAAACCTACTTAATTATAAATTAAGGTTGCAAAATTTAAACTATTATTAAAGAGGTATGATAGTGGTTGTATGTTATGGTAGCGATAGGTAAATTAAGCGATGTCTTTTTCTAAAAATGAGCTCGTCTTTTATAATCGAGTGATGTATTGTGTGGAGATGCTGTTACTCTTCAATGAATAGTTCTTTTGTCTACCACTTAATACTGTTGGGAGTTAACTACTATGCTATGAATAGTAGTTTGTTTGCCGCCAGGTACTGTCAGAGATGTCTTACTGTGTTGTGAACAATGGTTGTTGTGACATTCAAGACAAGTAAATACTCTTTGATGAATAGTTCATTGTCAGCACGATTCGAGTGAAATAAACATTGCATTGTTGGTATCGTTTACTATTTTGTCATCTTCTATGAAAACAATAGTGATTGCTTATGAAGACTCTACTGGGTCGTTGTATTTGGTTCCAACTAATTGGTTTGGGAATTGTAATATTAGACCTAGAAAGATCTATTTCTAAGAGAATGGTTTCTCTCTTTTTGGATTGATAAATGTGTCTGGTATCCTAAGCAGACATCATAGTTTTGTAATGAACCCTATAAATTAAGGCTACGAGAATTGATCCTGGTTCCTAAAATTATGGGTTTGGATTTGTAATATAAGTGACTTTAATATGTGTGGGTCACTTAAGGAAACTAAGAAATTAGGAAAACAATCGAATGATACGGGTCCTAATCCTTGGCTTGTTTCAACCATTCCTAATAAAGAATCCTTGAGATCTATAAGTCTAGCGTCCCTAAAAACAACTAGAATTGTTGAGTTTAAACCATCTCTGGTTAAAGGTCTTAGTATAACTTGAACTAATCCGATATGAACATATTTGAAACCTTTTTCAAAATGTTTTTGTAATGATGCTTTTGAAAATAGTTGAATAGTTTCAAAAGGTGAAGAAAGTTTGATGTTCCTTTCCTCAGTTTTAATGATGTAATCAGTTTTAAAAAGATTCATAATCTTTGTTTTGTAAATTTGATCTCTGTTAACCTTTGAGATATTCCAATGATCAATTGATTTTTAAAAGTTTTCAATAGTGAATTCGTCATTATTAATTATATTTTTATTCTTCGAAGAAGAAGATGATGAGTTTGATAATGCAGGAAATGATGTAGGAAAGTTTAATTGAGACATATTTAAAACAAAATAAAATGCTTGTAAAATATAGCGATAAACTAATCATCAATATAATATCTTTAAAGGTTAAACAAATATCTTAATTTTTAAAATTATTGTCTGCTATCAACTATCAAGATACATGTATTACATACATGGAATTAAGTCATGAAAATATGCCAAGTTATCCTACATGAAACACTTAACATGCATTTCATGTTCTATCTTTTCATATAACATTTATAACTCTCTTCAACTTATATTAGAATAGATCGTTTACTAAACCATCGGCATATATAAGAAATTATTACCCTTCAAACGCCAACACATGGCTAAAACGGGACTTATTACCCTTCGTCCCGATCAAACACATAATAAATGCATTTACCTTACTTATTATCATACAAGCAAATCAAAAAATCATATATATTATTATCCAATGTTTAAACCATACTTAAGAATATTAACTAAAACATGTATTTAACCTTATTATGTTATATCTATTTATTAAACTAATCTTGATTCATTTTATACAATAAAAAATAAAATAAAAATACAGAATAAAATAAATTTTTTTGATTATAATTGTGAGTCAAGCCTCACTTTATATAACGACTTACTACGTTTTAACATGTAAATTATTTTAACATTTATTTTTATTTTTATTTTTCTGAAAATGCAATATACGTGTTGCACTCCAATTTTGATTTTGATTTTAATTTTCAATTTGAATTGGTTAATCAACAATACTCAAATTTTTAAATAATAAATAATTTGAAAGTTCTACATCCTAATTAGCATACAATAAAAAATAACATATTTATTGAAAACAGCATAGTTATATCGTTAATAGTTTATTTAAAATCCTAATTAGCATACAATAAAAAATAACATATTTATTGAAAACAGCATAGTTATATCGTTAATAGTTTATTTAAAATGAAATGAGAGATGTATAATAAGATAGTTATATACAATCTTTTTTTTATTTGGATCTCTATTAATTGAAAAGAAATTTACAAAATTTACAATATCACGCCAAAATTTGTTATTTTTCTTGAATTACTTTTAAGAAAAAAAATATAAAAACATATAAAAAATAAAAATATTTGCAAAACAAAGAGTAAAAAAAAAATACAGTTTAGCTAGAAAATGGCTCATTGAGTTCACGCAAAGCCAGTTGTATTTTGTTGGTTTCAAATTAAGTGAATATAATAATAATAATAAATATTACTTTAGTGGATTTGTACGTATTATCATGTTACATCTATTTACTTAATCAATTAAGTGTGTGATTGTATAACGTGTTAACTAATATCAACTATCATGTTTGATTGTATTAGCTAATATTTGAAAATAAACAAAAAATAAAAACACAAAACACAAATTACAAATTACAAATTACAAAAAAATAAAAAATTGCAAAACAAAATATAAAAAAAAGGTTATAAATGACCCTAATTTTATACTGCGTAAAGTGTCGTAGAAATCCTTTAAATTAACTCATTTATGCAGTTTAGTCTCTTAGATTAAAGACTGTTTCATTTAGTCCCGTAACTTTGTAAAAATGACTAATTAAGATCAAATTATATTATTTTAATAATTTTTAATTAAAATATTATTATTTTTGTAAAATGATTAAAATATAAATATTTAATAATGATATAATTCAAATTTAATATAAAATTATTTAAGAAAAAATTAATGATAATAAAATTCAAACAAAAAGTTATTTGAATATATATATATATATATATTAATTTTTAATAAAAATTAATAAAGTATTAAAATAAAATAGTGACAATTAACAAATATTACAAATAAATATTTTGTAAATTTTTTCTTTATATTAATTGTAACTTTACTGTTGTTAAAGATTCATGTTTAAATCACATTTAATCACTTAAAAGAAAAATAATAATATTTTAATAGAAAAATCATTAAAATAATATAATTTATCCTTAATTGACTTTTTTTATAAAGATAAGTAACTAAATGACATAATTTCTAATTTAAGGGAATAAACTACACAAATAACCTAATTTAATAAAGGAATTATATTTATGCTTGGCACATCATACTCGTTATCAAGACAAAATATATTATTTTAATAAAAAAGAGTGATTCATTAAGTTCATGTACATAGTTTTGGGTTCATAAAATAAAATCAATATTAAATAATATTGTAGTAGTTCATGTTATCATATTGCTTTTTTAAGTTTTAAAAATAGATATATGTTGTTCCATATTGTAAGTTATGTAGTCCTTTGTGTCATTGTTGGCTTCCCGTGTGTAAAACACAGAGTTTGTTTATATTACTTAATGTACTTGTATTTTTCTATGTAAGGTTAGTTACTGACGATTAGTAATGTAAATATGCACATAGTTAGATCTACTTTGCATGCGAGTATGTTTGCATAAACCATGGAGTTTGTTTTCTTAGTGTGCTTGCTGACATTGTCGTTTCGTATGTGAATATTTATGAAAATTACTTGATAATTTTTTAAATGAAAATTAAATTTTGATGTGCCTCGCCTAACCACAACGTAAGACCCCTCGTCGGGGGGTTGGAGAGACCCTTAGCAAAGTACCCCGTGAGCTTAAGTTTTGACTGTAAATACCCTCTTTGTGTTTGGTAATGAGAAAAATGTAATATAACTCTATCAAATTGACATCTCATTGTTTTGATTCTATATCACTATCTCATTGACATCTCATTCTTAGCAAAGTACCCCGTGAGCTTAAGTTTTGACCGTGTGCTCTTGAATGTTGAGTACTTGAAGCGGTCTTTGCTAGTGGATTTTGGGTGAGATGAATATCTATTTATGTTTCCCAAATCACCTTGACTATATTTTGGTGTGATACGTTTCTATACGAGTAAAATAGTTTTCTTAGGCTATAAGTGGCTAAGATTATTTTACTTGTGAAGTGTGGGCAATACAATACTGTACTTTTAGGATTGTTAAGTGTTCCTAATGCAGTGATTACGGGTGATCATGGTTAAGTGTATTTCCCACATTGGTAGTAAAATATCTTATTCATGTTATGGATCGTTTGTAGCTGATTGTATTGCTTATACGATGTTGGCTTTGGAGGAGAGTTGAATTCATATGTTAAATCAAGTTATTATGGAAGCAACAAACAAGGATAATAATAAGCAATTAAAGTAAAGTGGTTCTGACTAATACATGTATTTATATTTATACTTTTATAGAGTTGTATCTATTTATTATTTTTAGTGAATTATCTATTATCGAGTAATTGCTATAAATAACCCAAGGATGTTATCACATAGATATGATTTTATGTGGGTTTACCTTGTTACATGACTATGTTTGTATAAACAACTATTTTATTAATATAATTTGAGTTTCTATCATATATGTACCAATATATTAGATTCATATTCTAATTAGAAAGCTTATTTGATTTTGTATAATTGCACGATTTCTTTCCTTTCCATGAGCATACTTATAGCTTTCTGTTTATTATGTCTGTATGCAATTTTTGTGTGAGTTTCTAATGAGTTAGTATCTCCCTACCTTGGTTATGTACCTGGTATCATACTCTTTCTTTTAGTATGCTATTTATGTATGATTGCATGCAATGATAGTACAATCATCATTTATCAAATATATTCACATATAAGGTCTTGAAGTAATTAAAAATGTTTATCACTTTTTCAATATGTTTTCCTATTTCACATATTGTGTTATTTATTTTGTTTCTGCATATTGTTAGTGTGGACATGAGCCTACTAGTCACACCGTCACTGGTGTGTTTACAATATATTGTTGTTTTAGTTGTGTATTGAATTATGTTATTTTGTGTTTTTGTTGTGTATTGAATTATGTTATTTTGTGTTTTTGTTGTGTTATTTGCTTAATTCATGTTGTAAAGTATGTTTGGCTAAGTTGGAATAGAGTTCGTGAAAAGATTTCATAGATTGGTATTTCTATTCTTCATCTAAATCTTGATTGCCTATTTCAATCGGAATAACAATTGATATTTGTGTACGTATGGAATTCTTTTCATATCATGTTACATAATATAGATAATATTTTGTTTAAAATGTATTTTTGTGTTGGGTCAAAAATTATATTTATTTTGTATTGTATTATTTACAAAAGAAAAAAATCTAAGAAAAAAGTAAGAAAATAAAATTGCAAAAAGAAACAATTAAACAAATGCTAAAAAAAAGTTTAAAACAAAATATAAATGATGCTATAATCAGATTAGGAGTATTGAAGCATTTTTAATATAAATAATAAAAACAGATATAGAAAAATATAAAAAGGTTATATATATAATTTAAAAATTCGTGAAAAATAAGAATTAAATAAATAAATGGTTAAAAGCTACAAAACGAAGGATTAAAAAAAAAATGCAAAACAAAAGGGAGCTGGCTATAATTTGATTACAGCAAGTCACTTTTTATATAAGATATATAGATTAATTAGAAAAAGATAATAGAAATGATAGCATGATATTTTTATAAATTTTAATATTATAATCACATTTTTTAAAATTAATACATTTTAGTTGTTTTAATGTTATAATTTTGGATACTTTGATTATTCTTAAGAATTTTGATTTTTGTATAAAAAAATTTAATTTGATAAAATTTAATTTTATTAGCAATCTAGTAGATGTTAGAACATAAAAATTAATGTCTTAAAATGTTAAAAAAATGTTAAAAAAATAAAATCATTAAACTTAACCTAAAATAAATAAAGTTATTACAAATACAAAAATAAAAAGTAATTAAAGTGAATTTCATGAGCACTTTTTTCTTAAATGAAAGTAATGCAACAAACATTGTAAAAGGTATTTGAAAACTACTCTTGTTTAGTGCTTTTATTGAACGACTTGAAGTCTCATATTAATTGCCATATATATAACTGCAAACACCATAAATGATTCGCAAAACAACCTAAACAGAAATTAATATGTAGGAATACAGATTGTCCCATACCTCAGCAAAGTAAACCAATTAATTACTTTATGCTTTAATAATAGTTACGGCCTTTGGCATGAGATAACAAAAATTGAAATCTGAATTAAATCATAATTAAAACATAATTGAAGACTCAATATATACATTTATTTTTTTTATAGAATTAAATCATAATTAAAACATGGTTATATATATATATATATATATATATACTTAATACAATATAGAAATTATATCCAATAGTGGAAACACAAATTGAAGACTCATCTGAATATCTTAGTCTCCAATTTTGAGCTTTCGAGAAACTAGTAAGCCTATTGAAAAAGCTGTAACAGCTGTGGCAACAATCCCTTTGTTCTTGCTCAACAATTCCAATACTCCACTTCTCAAGTTATTATTAACTTCAACATCTTCCCATTTTCTTATAGTCTCTTCAGAAAATGGCATTATTGTTGAATTTGCTTGTCCTAATTTTTTATGGGTGGAATTAGTACTATTTATATTGACAGGTCCTCTCTCTTCAACTATTAGCTTTGGTATAGTCACGTAGAGAATCTCACCATCAAATGTTGCTGTTATGTTATCTATGTCCGAGTTTTGTGCTAATTTAAAACTCAGCTCGAAATTAATAGATTTTTTCTCATTTATTGTTCTATTTCCACTTACCTTTATATGATCTGAGTTTATCGCTTGTGCTTTTAACTGTTGCTTCTTGAAACCTGAAGGAATTGAATATTAGAAGCTAGATTAATTAATTGTAGTGGGAAACACATTAATGGTAATCAAATGGTAGATATAAGATAAGAACATAAAAAAAATCTCAATATTAACTAATATATATATATTTATAATTAATTAATTAATTAATTACCAGGAAGATCAAGCCAAAGACAAATTCCATTTGAGTCCTCTGTCCAACCCGAAGAAGGTATAATCTTTTCAACAACTGGTTTACGAGTTCGAGTTGCATCTTCTATCCGTTTTGTTCCCAGTATTCTACTATTTGCCATTTATCTTTTATTTGTAAGTAATTAATTAATGCTTAATTTGTGAATTATATATATATATTTCAACGAACTAAACAGAGAAATATATATATATGTATTAATTACTTATAGACCAGAAAGAATAATATATAGATATAATAGAGATTTCTATATATATATATATATAATATAGCTGATGTTCAAAGTTGGCAGAGAACAGCTTAATTTCTTGAGAAATAAACCATTCTTATTCCAAACATTGCCTGTTGATGTTTGATATATAACTTACATATTTGTGCATTGAACAAGAGGAGAAGGAAAAAAAAAGAATAATTCTTTGCTTTCTCTAAGCCTATTTAACCATTCTTATTCCAAACATTTTTTTTTTATTCACCAACAACTCAAGCAAATACATACACAAAGAAATAACTAGACCCCAGGGGCATGTAACATGAAGATATATCTTATAACTGAAAACAAGTTTCAAGTAGTGCAATTATATAACTATATGATCGTCTCAGTTTTTTTATCCTATTGGTATAAAAGTAATGTCAAACTGTTAAATATTATAAAAATAGTTAAAATGTCTGTAAAATTATGACTATGATGAATTTTTTTAACTATATTATGTAAATAATGTTATTAATTTGGTGATTTATATATACCAAATTTTTCAATAATTTTAAACTTTTTAATAAAGTTGCCAAAATTAAAATATTTGGAAATAAAATGAATAATGTTATTAAAACAATGTATCATATTTATTATCATACTTTAAATAAAGTAGAATAGCTATGAAGTATGTTAATTTATCTGGGAAAGAAAAATTCTAGGTCCGCCCCTGCTAAACCCTAAACAAGATACCCTAAAAAAAGACTCCAACATCAACTACACATATCCTTAGTTAAGGAATCAAAATGACAAATGACCAGAACCAATGCTAGTACAAGAAAAACATTTTACAAAAGCATTGCCAATTAACCACCTTCCTAGCATATCCAGCAAGGTGAAAGGAGCTAACAAGAACATACCTAAGAAACCAAGACAAACAAAAGACGAGGACAAAACAACGTAACAGAATCCTAAACCGAAAATAACAAAATACAAACATAAAAGTTACATAAGAAACAGAACTGATCAACATACAATAGTACTCAAGGATAAAAGTAACCATGCCTGGATAGAGAAACAAGCTTTCCAAATGAAGTGACCAAAAAGAACTGGAAGCTATATCACTCCATGCGATTTGCAACAACCAAACCTTTGCAATTGTTGAATATATTCAATCCTCCATCATATTCTAGAGCAAAATTCACCACAACACATGCGGCAGACAAGAATCACCTTCATGATAATAGCCCGTAGATCCAATACCAACAAAACAAAAACCTTCACTAGATAGCACAACAGAGACTGCTCCAAAGAGTAGGAAACTCTAGGAGGAGATGCAGAGAGTTAGCCAAAGAAGCAGCACACAAGTCATTCGAGGCTGAAGGAAGTGGCCCGCAAAGCAATATCACTGTTGAGTCCCACATCGACCAGGGATGCTAACCAAGTGTTGGTTATTAGTCTGGGTGGCCCTTTTCCTCATAAGCGTGTTTTGAGGGAAATATTGGACTATCTAGCTTTCAATTTGATATCAGAGCAGGTTCCTGGTGCGATGAGTCCCCTCTGGCTCCTCTAGCACAGTTCCCCGGTGTCTGGTTAAGCTGAGTTCTTCTGGCCGGTGGAATCGGTCTTTGCGGTGTCCCCGTCCGATGTGAGGGGGAGTGTTGAGTCCCACATCGACCAGGGATGCCAGCCGAGTGCTGGTTATTAGTTTGGGTGGCTCATTTCCTGATAAGCGCGTTTTGAGAGAAACATTGGGCTACCCAGCTTTCAAGGACTCCAACACTCCCCCTCACATCGGACGGGGACACCGCAAAGACCGATTCCACCGGTCGGAAGAACTCAGCTTAACTAGACACCGGGGAACTGTGCTAGAGGAGCGGGCACATCGAGACCCTCAAGATTAGCTCTGATACCAAATTGAAAGCTACGCATCCCAATGTTTTCCTCAAAATGCGCTTATCAGGAAAGGGGCCACCCAAACTAATAACCAGCATTCGGCTGGCTTCTCTGGGCGATGTAGGACTCCAACACTCCCCCTCACATCGGACAAGGACACCGCAAAGACCGATTCCACTGTTTGAAAGAACTCAGCTTAACCATACACCGGGGAACTATGCCAGAGGAGTGGGCAAATCGGGACCCCCAGGATCAACTTTGATACCAAATTGAAAGCTAGGCAGGCCAATGTTTCCCTCAAAACGCGCTTATCAGGAAAGAGGCCACCCAGACTAATAACCAGCACTCGGTTGGCTTCTCTAGGCGATGTGGGACTCCAACAATCACTACATCAAAAAGGTGTTTTAAGAAAAGTCATTAACCGTTATTGTAAGACCATGATACTCTAAAAAAATAGAACAATAGTCATCTATTCAAGCGTTATGATAAATAATCAGACCATCATGAAAAATAAAAAAATGACCGTCATTAAAAATTTAAAAAAACCTAACTACCATTACAGAAAATATTCTTTATAATGCCTGTTTGATCATGATTGACCTAAAAAATTAGAAACAATTACGAAAATGTATTATTAAAAAACTAATTCATTTTACAATGGTGATTGTTTTCTAATTATTACATTAAAAAATAAAGTTTCTCTTTTTAATAGTAATTTATTATTTTATTTGTAAACATGTTTGCATGTATCATGTGCAATATAATATATTATAAGCATTTTCATGAATTTATATCACATATCATAACTAAATCAACAATATTTATTCGAGTTAAATTTTTATCATTTTAAGTCAAAGGATTGAAACTCTAGCTTCTGATTTCAATATAACTATTTTTATTTTTATTTCGATAAGGTGGATTCCTTTTACAAAGAATTGAAAGAAGATGCAAATGGGTCTCAAACCAAATGTGAAATCGATTTTTGTTGAGTTGTATTCTCTAAATAAGTAGACTAGTAAATCACTAGAAAAACATGTCAAAATGTACAAGAGTGTCATATTTAATGTCATATTTAAGTCCATTTGTGAGGGAAATGATTAATATTAGAGAGAATCGGAGAGATTCGTGTTACAAGGTTTTGAAGGATTGTATAATCGCAATTAATTAATATTTAAATTTATAATATTAATTATTATATAATTATTTATGATATAATAATTTTTTATAAATTAGATGATATCATTGATATTGATTTTTAAATTTAAATAATAAAAAGAATATTTAATTATATATTGGTTATATCTATTTAATTTTTTAATTTCATCGTACACCAATGAAATACTAATGAGTTTTCTATCCGATGTCAACTTTCTCTAATTGCTATGACAAATAATTAACCACCAAATAATAATGACTGTTCATTATATGACAAATAATTAACCACCAAATTAATTCAATTGGACAAAAGTAAAGCCGATGGAGAAATTGTTACATTTCCATAATTCTCAATTACAATAGCCCTTGTTATCTTCCATAACTACATTGAACCAATAATATCCTATGACAACTACATCAGTTAAATGAATCACAGTAAAATAAACAAAAGAATAAATAACTCATAAATAAAATTATATTTAATTTTCAAGGAGAATTCCCCAGCTCAATCACCCCTTCCTCAAATATCATTTGATAAAATAAAAAATTCAATACCCAACAAATGATTCTTGGTTCTATTAACTTAGTGTTGAATATTGGTTCTAAA
Organism: Hippophae rhamnoides; assembly: GCA_033030585.1. Classification (NCBI taxonomy): domain Eukaryota; kingdom Viridiplantae; phylum Streptophyta; class Magnoliopsida; order Rosales; family Elaeagnaceae; genus Hippophae; species Hippophae rhamnoides. The sequence goes on from CM065433.1 coordinate 27,948,259, forward strand.
AGTAACAAATTAGTGACATAATTTAGGAAAATTAGTGGCCTAATTTGTGGCATGATTTAAGGAAATTAGTGGTATAATTTAAGAAAATTAGTGGCCTAATTTAAGGCTTAAATTATGGCACAATTTAGTGAAAGGGAGCCTTGCTTCATCTATAAATAGGAAAGAGTTCATGCATTGAAGAACAAGGCAAAAATCAGAGAGAGCATAAGCAAACTCAAAGAGAGAAAATACTTGTGAGTTTGGGGAAACACTTGAAAGATATTATTAGTAAGAAAATCTGTATCTGTATTATGTATATTTCCTACTCAGTTTAAATAATATCTGCTACCTCCCGTGAACCTAGGCAAATTACCGAACCACGTAAATTCTGTGTGTTCATTTTATTGCTTTGATATATTCATATACCGTTATTTATTGCTTCCGCCATAACAAATTGGTATTAGATCCAAATATAGCAGTATTATATATCAAATCGATGCACTCAATGAGACGAATACAACGGTGAAAGAATCGCTCAAATCAGAAGTCAGAATCACCGCCAGAAGCTGCTGAAGTACTGCTGCCAGCAACTGAGTCAACTCGCCGAGTTGAATAGAGTCAACTCAGTCACTAGTGATATTTGGACCGAGTTGGTCTATTTTTCATCCATTTTCAATTGAGTTGGATTTATTCCTATATAATTAGACCATTCCGGATTCAACTGTAGACTCCATTTTTTCAAATAAGGTATAAAATTTGGAAAAACACTGTTTTAAGTTGTAAGTGCAAAATTTCTGTTATTCGTTTGTACTTATGGTTGATAATAGAGAGATTAAAGAAGGTGAACAAGTTGACTATATAATTTATGGCAAACCAAGTTTCTCTACTCGAAGAACTATGTTGTCCAACGCAAAGTTTGAGGTGGAGAAATTCGACGGCACCAATAACTTTGGCATGTGACAATGTGAAGTATTAGATCTATTGTTCCGAGAAGGATCTAATATAGCCTTGGAGACCAGGCCAGGAGATTATTCAAATGAAGATTGGAATTATTTCAACCGACAAGCTTGTGGCACAATTCAACTGTGCTTAGGAAAAGATCAGAAGTACTTTGTCATGAAAGAGAATGTAGCCGTAGTTCTGTGGAAGAAACTAGAGGACAAATACATGACGAAAAGTATTGAGAACAGACTCTACTTGAAGAAGAAACTTTTCCGTTTCCAGTACAAGAAAGGTACCCCTATAATTGAACACTTAGATAATTTCAATAAAATGTTGGCCAATCTGCAAAATTTAGATGTTGAAATTATAGATTAAGATAAAGCTTTGTTGTTGCTGAATTCATTACCTGAGAGCTATGAGCATTTAACCACAACCTTGTTATATGGAAAGGATGAGGTTAAGTTCGTAGATGTTTCAAATGCTTTGGTAAATAACGAGTACCGGAAGAAGGATTAACATGATCATAGAGACTCAATATCAGAAGCATTAACGGTAGCCAGAGGTAGGAATAACAACAAAAAATCTGGCGGATCAAATAATAGGGGGCAATCCAGATCAAATTCCAGAGGAGAGTCATCCAGAAGACGTCCTACGAAGGACGAGTGTGCCTATTGTCACCAGAAAGGGCACTGGAAGAAAGATTGTCCAAACAAGGACAAGTCAAATGCAAATGTTGCACAGAAGGTCGATGAAGACGAAAAATCAGTCTTTTTAGTTTCATCATGAGAAACCTACTCAGATAAGTGGATCCTTGATTCTGGATGTTCTTATCATATGTGTCCAAATAGACATTGGTTTTCGAGTTTTGAGGAGCTCGATGGAGGAGTTGTGCTTATAGGTAATGACAATGCTTGTCAAATAAAAGGGATTGGAACAGTACGACTAAAGATGCACGATGGTACAATTAGACGACTTACAAATGTAAGGTATATTCCTGACCTAAAGAAAAACCTTATTTCTTTAGGTGTTCTAGATTCTGATGGTTACAAGGTAACATTGGAAAATGGAGTCTTAAAAGTTGTACGAGGTGCATTTGTAGCGATGAAGGGTACTCGGAAGGCGAACTTGTATTTCCTAGATGGAAGTACAGTTATAGGAAGAGCAGCTGTCTCAAGTAGTTCTAAAGAAAAGACAAATGATTCTTCTCTCCTGTGGCACATACGCTTAGGGCATGTCGATGAAAAGGCTTTGCAAGGCTTAATGAAGCAAGGTTTCTTGAAAGGTGCCAAGACTGGAAAGTTTGATTTCTGCGAGCATTGTATAATGGGAAAACAAACAAGAGTCAAGTTTGGCACTGCCATTCATCGTACTAAGGAATCTCTTGATTATATTCACACGGATGTCTGGAGACCTTCAAAGAATGCTTCACTTGGAGGTAAACGTTGGTTTGTGACTTTTATTGATGATTTCTCTAGATATGTTTGGATATACCCCATGAATCACAAAGATGAAGTTTTGGATATCTTTATTAAATGGAAGAAAATGATCGAGACTCAGACATGCAGGAAAATTAAGAGGCTCAGATCTGATAATGGTGGCGAGTACAAATTAGATCCCTTCTTCAAAGTTTGTCAAGATGAAGGGATAATCAGACATTTTTCTATTCCTCGTACACCACAACAAAATGGAGTTGTAGAAAGAATGAATCGTACTTTGGTTGAGAAAGTTCGATGTATGCTATCTCAATCCAAATTGAGCAAAGCATTTTGGGCAGAGGCTTTGTCATATGCAACTCATATAGTCAACAGACTTCCTACGATTGCATTAGATGGGAAAACTCCTAAAGAGGTATGGTCTAGACAACTTGCTTCTGATTATGATTCATTGCGAATATTTGGATGTCCAACATATTTTCATGTTAGTGAATCCAAACTAGATCTTAGAGCAAAGAAAGCTATTTTCTTAGGCTTTAAGGAAAAAGTTAAAGGATTTCGACTTTGGTGTAGTGAATCCAAGAAGATCGTCTTAAGCCGAGATGTTACATTTGATGAGTCTGTTATACTGAGACAGACAAATTTAGAGAAAGAGAATGAAAATCCAAATACTCTTTCTAAGGTGATGCTTGAGACTCTGGAAGATCCAGAAAAGATTGCACCAATTACCGATCGTGGTGAAGATGAAATTGATGATCAAGAAGAGATCTCAGTTGAGGTGGAGGTTCTCTCACCATCACCATCGATTAATCAGCAGCCAGAATTTATTGCCACTACTCGACCAAGAAGGGAGATTAGGAATCCTACTAGATACACAGACATGGTAGCATTCGCACTTCTAGTAATCGATGATGATGTCCCATGCACTTATAGAGAATCCGTGCAAAGAGTTGATAGTATGAAGTGGAAGATGGAAATGGATGAAGAGATGAAGTCTCTACATCAGAATTAGACTTGGGAGTTGGTTCAACTTCCCAAAGGAAAGAAAACTATTGGTTGCAAATGGGTCTATGCCAAGAAGGAAGGTGTTCCTGGTAAAGACAACATGAGATACAAATCTAGACGGGTAGCAAAAGGCTATGCTCAGAAGGAATGAATTGACTACAATGAGGTATTCGCACCTGTTGTTAAGCATTCATCTATTCGGATACTATTGGCTTTGGTAGCACAGTTTGATCTCGAGTTAGCTCAACTCGATATCAAAATAGCTTTTCTCCATGGTACTTTGAATGGAGAAATCTACATGTCTCAACTAGATGGCTTCAAAATTCTAGGATGAGAGAATTGGGCTTGCAAGCTGAGCAAGTCAATTTACGGTTTGAAGCAATCACCGCGACAATGGTACAAGCACTTTGATAGCTTCATCAGAGAGCAAAAGTACACACGCAGTCAGTTTGATCACTGTGTATACTTTCGGAAACTCCAAGACGGTACCTTCATTTATTTGCTCTTATATGTTGATGATATGTTGATTGCATCTAAGAGCAAGGTGGAGATCGATAGATTGAAGGCTCTGTTGAGTTCATAATTTGAAATGAAAGATCTTAGAGAAGCTAAGAAAATTCTTGGGATGGAAATCACAAGAGATAGATTTGCAAGCACAGTCTGTCTGACACAGGCTCAGTATCTGAAGAAATTACTACAAAGGTTTGACATTGATGAAAAATCAAACCAGTAAGTACACCGCTTGCTCCTCACTTTTAGTTAAGTGCATTGATGTCACCTAGCACCACCGATGAGAAGAAGAAAATGCAACGTGTTCCATATACAAATGCCGTTGGTGCCTTGATGTATGCAATGGTTTGCACCAGACCTGATATTTCTCACGATGTTAGTATGGTGAGTCGATACATGCATAATCCTGGTAAAGGACACTGGCAAGCAGTGAAGTGGATTCTACGGTACATCTATGGTACTGTGGATATTGGTTTGAAGTTTGAGAGAGACAATACTGAAGGCAAACACCTAGTTGGATATGTGGATTCTGATTATGCTGGAGATCTAGATAAGCGTTGATCTACAACTGGTTATGTGTTCACAATGGCAGGAGGACCAGTTTGTTGGAGATCAACATTGTAGTCAACTGTAGCTTTGTCTACTACAGAGGTAGAGTATATGGCTGTAATAGAAGCATTCAAAGAAGCTATATGGCTTCTCGGGTTGACTAAGGATTTGGGTATTGTTCAAAAGAACGTGGAGGTTTTCTACGACAGCCAGAGTGCCATTTGTTTGAAAAAGAACCAAGTTCATCATGGTCATACCAAGCACATCGATGTTCAATTTCATTTTATTCGAGAAATCATCGATGAAGGGAATGTTATACTCCATAAATTCGGAACTGTAGATAACCCTGTAGATATGCTTACAAAGGTGGTTACATATATCAAGTTTCAACACTGCTTGAACTTGATCAACATCTCTCGAGCTTAGAGCGCCTAGGGCGCATTTGGAGGCAGCGTTATGAAATTTTTCGCCAAGGTGGAGATTGTTGAATATTGGCTCTAAAAGTAACAAATTAGTGGCATAATTTAGGAAAATTAGTGGCCTAATTTGTGGCATGATTTAAGGAAATTAGTGGCATAATTTAAGGAAATTAGTGGCCTAATTTAAGGCTTAAATTATGACACAATTTAGGGAAAGTAAGCCTTGCTTCATCTATAATTAGGGAGGAGTTCATGCATTGAAGAACAAGGCAAAAATCAGAAAAATCAGAGAGAGCATAAGCAAACTCAAAAAGAGAAAATACTTGTTAGTTTGGGGAAACACTTGAGAGATATTATTAGTAAGGAAATCTGTATCTGTATTATGTATATTTCCTACTCAGTTCAAATAATATCTGCTGCCTCTCGTGGAACTAGGCAAATTGCCGAACCACGTAAATTCTGTGTGTTCATTTTATCGCTTTGATATATTCATATACCGCTATTTATTGCTTCCGCCACAACACTTAGGACTTCTATGTAAAAAGATAAACATGATTTTGTGGAGACAATATATAATTTTCAATTATCCACTTTCCTTCCTCTGAAGAAAGGATAAACATCTGAATAGCAGGACAAAAAAAGAAGAAGAGGAAGGTAAGTGAAAAAAATACACTGATAGACAGCTATGTGAAAAATGAACTCATAGGCATATATATAAAATGATAAAAAGATGAAAAATGTACCCTTTTACCTAGGTGTACCAATAGACAACTCTTAAACATACTATTAAAGGCATTAAAAGAAACATGAAAAAAATAGTAGTTTTGAGATTTACAATTCAAAAACTAAATGTTCAGATTATGTCAAACAAAAGTACACATATAGCATTGAAGTAACATGATTTAAGAAACTTACTTTATTCTCAAGTAACAAGCAGATATCTATGGCAAGGAAACATCTTCTTTCCTACAAGATAACTACAACAAAAATTAGAAATCAAGTAGAAGTCCTGTAACTAACATGTAAATCCAAAGAAGCATATTAACTATATTCAGATGCAATCAATGAGAACTAAATTGAAATTTTTCTTCGAATATCCTTAGTCCCAGATGCATCTATCATAACCTGAGCTGAGGCACACATCTCCATAGATGATGCTAGTTTTTTTCTTTTACGATTTCATGCTTTTATTCTTTTATTTTTCACTGTTGACATACTTATAGATTAAAAAATAATCAAAAATAGGTAAATCATTCTTGGTCAATGATGAATATATAGAAAAGGAAGATGCCAAGTGAAATTATAACTAAACTATTCAAAGAGAGAAAGTTTACAAAGGGTAAAGAACTAAACTATATCTTAGTCCACATATATTGTTGGAGATTTCTATAAAGCTCCTTAATTTAAGGAGTAAATTAATGAGCAAATTAAGGAGCAGAACATGGAACAAATTAAGGAACAAAACATTGAGCAATTCATGGAGCAAAACAAGGAGCTTAATTCAAGGAGCAATTTTAAAAACCATTAATTTAATGAGTAATTCAAGGAGTGAATTTTCCTATAAATATGTGTAAACACCTTGTGAGCTGTGAGTGTTGTAAACACCTTGTGTAATTTCTCCACTTTCAGTAAAAAGATCTACAACAGGTCCGGAGATGTAAGCAAGATTGGCCGAACTCTGTTATGAAATTTGTGTTATTTTTTTATTCTTGCTTTTTCATAAATTTGGCTTATCGAGAATTTACGTAATTTCCCAACAACTGGTATCAAAGCTTTTGGTGGTGATTTTTGTCATTTTCTTGCAAGGATAATATTCATATGAATAGTGAATTACGTGAATAGTGAAATTTTTTCGATGATATTTGTTCATTGATGGAGGTGTTCTAATACACGGTAGTTTGCAAAAATAGTCAGAAATGATCCAGAGGAAGTCAGATTTGAGTTGGAGCAATGGCCGTAGATGAAGGAAGGGTGAAACTCGAGAAATTTGATGGCACATATTTTGGGTTTTGGAAAATATAGATAGAGGATTATATGTATCAAAGAAATCTGTATCAACCTCTCTCAGGGAAGAAGCCAGAGGCTCTGAAGGAAAAAAATTAGAATCTTCTAGACAGACAAGCTCTTGGAGTTATTCGATTGATGCTATCCCGCAATGTTGCTTTCAACATAGTAAAGGAAAAGACTACGATAGGTCTTATGACAGCTCTCTCCAATATGTATGAGAAGCCATCGGCCTCAAACAAAGTGCACTTGATGAGACGTTTGTTCAATTTACGGATGACGGTAGGCGCATCGGTAGCTCAACATCTTAATGAACTCAACACAATCATAACCCAGTTATGTTCAATTGAAATTGAATTCGATGAAGAAGTATGAGCATTGATACTTTTTTCTTATTTACCAGAAAGCTAGAATGCTACTGTCACGGTTGTGAGTAGCTCGTCAGGAAGCAATAAGTTGAAATTTGACGATGTTTATGATCTGGTTCTCAGTGAAGATATTTGATGTAGAGAGTCAGGTGAATCATCAACCTCTTCAGTTTTGCATACAGAGTCAAGAAGAAGATATTTAACCAGAGGGAATGGACGTGGTAGAATAGACTACCAAGGTAGATCAAAGGATGGGAGGTCCAAATCCAGGAATCCTAATAATTCCCATAGCTCGAAAACTATCGAGTGTTGGAATTGTGGGAGAACCGGGCACTAAAAAATTAGTGCAAAAGTGCATCAAAAGACAAACAAGCGAATGCATAGGAAAATGTTACTTCCATCTCAGGAGGAGATGGATGAGATGATGCATTGATATGCTCTTTGGAGAGCAACGAAGAATCTTGGGTGTTTGATTCTAGAGCATCGTTCCATGTTACTTCACAGAAAGAATTCTTCGAGAAATATGTTCCCGAAAATCTTGGAAAGGTATATCTTGGTGATGATCAACCGTGTGCTATTATTGGCAAAGGTGTAGTGAAGATTAAGTTGAACGGGTCTATTTAGGAACTGAAGGATATTAGGCATATTCCCAACCTAAGAAGGAACTTAATCTCAGTAGGGAAATTGGCCAGTGAAGGCTACACTACGATCTTCTATGGTGATGATTGGAAGATTTCAAATGGCGCAATGACAATTACTCGAGGCAAAAAGAATGGCACCCTTTACATGACAATAGGAGCACGTTGTTCAATCGCAGTTGCAACAAGTAATGAAACATCAAATTTGTGGCACCAGAGACTAGGCCACATGAGTGAGAAGGGGATGAAGATTATGCACTGAATGGGAAAACTTCTAGGTCTACAGTCTGTGGAGATAGAAATGTGCGAAGATTGCATACTTGGAAAGCAAAAGAGAGTTAGCTTTCAGACAAGTTGCAGAACCCCAAAGAAGGAAAGGCTATAGCTTATTCACTCTGATTTTTGGGGACCAATGAATGTCTCATCCATTGGTGGGAAACACTACTTTGTGACTTTCATCGATGATCACTCTTGGAAGGTATGGATTTACTTTCTAAAGCATAAGTCTGAAGTATTTGAGGCTTTTCAGAAGAAGGAAAGCTATGGTGGAAAATGAGATGGGTTTGAAGATCAAAAAGCTCAGAACCGATAATGGTGGTGAATATGAAGACACCAGATTCAAAAACTTTTGCTATGAGCATGGGATTAGAATGGAAAAAACTATGCCAGGCACGCCTCAGCACAATAGTGTAGCTGAGCGTATGAACCGAATGTTGATAGAAAGAGCCAGAAGCAATTTTGGGAAAAAGCAATCAACACGTCAACTTACTTGATCAACCGAGGCCCATCTGTTCCATTGGAGCAGAGAATACCAGAGGAGGTATGGAGCAAAAAAAAAAGGTGAAACTATCACATCTAAAATTTTTTGGCTGTGTAGTATTTGTGTATATTAGTGATCAAGGCAAGAATAAGCTCGATCCCAAATCCAAGAAATGAACATTCATCAGTTATGGTGAGGATGAGTTTGGTTACCGCATTTGGGATGACGAAAACAAGAAAGTGATCCATAGTAGAAATGTGATTTTCAATGAAAGAGTGATGTATAAGGACATGCATAAAACAAACACCAACGACTCAAAGCAAAATGAGTCAGTATTTGTAGATGCAGATCATGTCCTAGATAGTTCTGTGAAGGAACCAATTGTAGCAAGTCCTCAGCCAGAGGAACTCGTTCGATAGAACATTGGGCAACAGTTTGACACACCATAACCTTCTACTATAGCTCCTGTATTGAGAAGGTCTTCTCGACCTCATGTGCCTAATAAGAGATATATGAACTATATGTTGCTGACTAATGGAAGAGAGCCTGAATGCTATGATGAAGCTTGTCAGACTCGAGATGCCAGTAAGTGGGAGCTTTATATGAAATTGAAGTTGTGCTCAACTTTAGTTGGTCTACTAGAGTAACAAGACTAGAAAAGTTGCTGCATTGATCGAGGTGTGAAGACAGATTGAAATTAGTCTTCAAGTGGGAGATTGTTGGAGATTGCTACAAAGCTCCTTAATTTAAGGAACAAAACATGGAGCAAATTAAGGAGCAAAACATGGAGCAATTCATAGAGCAAAACAAGGAGCTTAATTCAAGGAGAAATTTAAGGAACCATTAATTTAAGGAGTAATTCAAGGAGTGAATTTTCCTATAAATAGATGTGTAATTGTAATGAATTAAACAATCCAAGTGTTTATTCCAATTGAGAGAAAATCTTAGAGAGAAAAGCTTTTGTGATAGAAAATTGAGAGTAATTTTCTTGGGTGTAATTGGGTTGTGGGTTGTGAGGTGTGAGTGTTGTAAACACCTTATGTAATTTCTCTCCTTTTAGTAAAAAGATTTACAACAGGTCCGGAGACGTAAGCAAGATTGGCCAAACTCTGTTATCAAATTTGTGTGTTATTTTTCTATTCTTGCTTTCTCATAAATCTGGCTTATCGGGAATTTGTATAATTTTCCAACATATATCAATATATCACCCACACCGACAATTACACAGTTTGAACAAGTCTATAATAGTTATGTCCATCAGCATGCCTAGAGATATAGTAATATTACTTATGATTTAGAATCATAACTCAACTAAGATATTCCTATCCTAATAGTGAAATTTTACCTCTCTTTGGTACTCATCTTTCATTTTTCTTCTTTCAATCTTCATTATGTCACATTCAAAGAACAAAGGGCCATCAAATACCTCAGGCTTCCTTTTTGGAACTGCCTCTTCATCCATCCCATCATCCATTTTGAAGGGTGTTAGAAGGCTACCCATGGTTGGTTTTGCTTTGACCAACCCATGTTTCCTGTTTGGAGAGAATTTTGTGTTACGAGTTTTAGTGATTATTAGAAAGAAGTAAGAAATTAGATATCTGAATTGAATCGTGTATTTTCATCATTAAAGGGGTATATATACAAAATTATTGATATATAAGAGGTCGTATAGAGAGTGACCTCGATACATGACAATTACATAATACATGATTTAATAAACATTACATTTAATTGATATAGAAAGTAGGCCACCATTGATGTATGTGTAGGCAGGTTGCTAAATATAGGTCGCCCTATATTTCCAAATAGGTTTCCAAGATCGTCAACATCAGGTGAGGATCGAGGATGCATTGGGACCTTATTATTCCATCAGGTCTTGATCTCTAAAACCTCGTGATATAATAACGTGGTGCCAACGTTTATTAGGTCGCATATATGTTACATAGTTAATACCAAACATTCACTCCCATATTCTCTTGATTTTGAGATATCGAGGGAATAACACTTGGAATAACACTCAGATCGTCGATTTTCATTTAAAGTAGCCATATTAAATGATTCAACTTATCTAGATAGATTACGGTCTCTCAAATGTTACAATGCTCAATTGCTAGGTTGCTACAATTGCAAGTAATATGTTTTAATTAATTTTAGTTAATGGTTAAACCTTTCGCCTTCCTGCCTTTTCTTTTATAAATAGTGGAAAAGTTTACTTTTACCCTACTCATGTTTACTTAGTGAATTTACCTTCATAGAATTTCAACCCGCTCATCAATTTTACATCGTGCTAATTTTGATTAGGTCGTTAAAAAATCACTTGGATTGGAATTTTAGTTCGTTTGTATAATGACATCAATTGGAAGTTAGGCCGTTGTATTGTTAATTCATGATTCAAAAGACCTTCACATTATTTAGGTACTTTTTTTATCTTCTCTTTCTTCTTTTTTATGTCTCATAAGGGGAAAGAAGTGGTGGATAAGTTTTTGAAAGGAGACCCATCCAAAGATATATCCCCTAGATCAAGTTGTATACCCACGTGGTCACTATAAACCAAACAACCTTAAATGACAGGGAGTAGTGATAACATGCCTATCTTGAGAACCGTTAAGAAAGATATTCTCGCTCTCCTTACTTCCTTAATATCCAAAGCGATGTCTGGCTCGTCTTCACGGGGTCCAGTACTTGTTATCAGGATCCTCGTGTCAGTATCTACCAAAGTACCATATTCTAAAAAGAAAAGATAAAATAAGGGTAAGCCTACCTATAGAACTAAAGATAAGCATCATATTGAAAAGATTCCTAGTGTTTTAACAGCAAAGGATATGGAGGAGATAAGGGAAACATACGAGCTCTCAGCTAATGTAGGTATAATGCCAGTACTTCCCCACCTATGTGATGCTAATGATCCTCTAGTAGGGTGGAGGGTGATTCATCTAGTGTCCTTTAAAATAGGTCTCCACTGCCTCTTCCCTAAATTGGTAGCTCATGTTCTGAGCATCTTTGACATAAATTTTTCCCAAATAAATCCAAATGGATGGCGAACCCTTTTGTGCCTCTCTGTGGTCATTTGGGAACATGGAATATATTTCTCAAGCGATGAGTTGAGGAGCTTATATTGCTTGAAAAAGAAAGGGCTGGACAAAGGTAGGGCATATATATCTTATATTATTGGCCACAGATTGCATCTCAAACTCCCCGATAGTAGTGTTGGTTGGAAAGACAAGTACTTCTATATCACCGAGGAAATTTGGGGTGGTGAGGTGGATTTTTCCGTTCGATATACTTGGAATCACCATTTTAACACCTCACAACCTTAGGCTAGCAAACTTATAAGTAAGTTGGACCCAAGTAGTAAAGAGAAAATTAGACAAATTGAGCTACATAACACATTGCACAAAGGTTATCGTAATATCCTAAATGTAGCTCATTTGAAGAAGTCTACGGTGTGGAAAGATTACTCAAACAAATACCAAGGTTGTTTTTTGTTTATGAGGTAATATTTTAGCTCACTTTTTCCTGGTAAAGTTACTGATGTATATTTCTTTTTTCAAGCATGGACTACTCTCATATTGAGTTGGAAAACCTAATTGACATTTTGAGTATTCGAGATCTGGATCCTACATACCTTCATTTAGAATCGATGTCCGTGTTACCAACTCGAGATGAAGTTCCCTTCGCAGATGAGTTGGAAGTCACTCTAGTTACAAAGGTCATGATGCCTCAAGTGACGTTGGGTAATCCAAGCCTGTCATCACCTCATATGCATGAGGTTTCAAAGAAGAGGAAAATGGGGGAAGAGTACACCTCAGGAATGGAGGCCATGGACCTGGACACCTTCGAATTTGATGAAGTCATCCTTAAGGATGTTGGGGTCTTAGACACCTCATTCACCTACTTTAGTGAGGGGATTTTTGGATGAACAGATCTTAAAAAAGATATGTTCCAACATTTTGGCATTGATGTCAAAAGGTTGAAAGTTAGGGCGGCTTGTAAGAGTGAAGGAGGCATTATCGCGGAGCTAATAAAGAATAGTATGTTTGAGGTAAATTGCTATAGCCTTATTGATTATGTTATAAGGATCTTAAGGATTAAATTTTAAACTTTATATTTTGCAGGCGGTGTGCTTGGCGAGGGAAAGCGAGTTATCCCTCATAAGGCGAGTTATCCCTCAAGTTCAAGCCGACATATAAATATCAAAGTATGGGAATGTTGCTCAAGATAAGAATGCACTAATGGTAGAAAAAGATGCCAGAATCTTTAAACTCATAGGCAACCTTATTGATAAGGCCGAGAAGCTACAAAAAACTGACACATATTGCTTTAAGAAAGGATAAGCGGTCAAACACTATGAGGAGCTCACTATAGAGGCTGAGGACAGAGGTCACACCTTACAAGGCCTATTGGGCACTTTATCAAATCAAGTGAACTCATTGTCTACTTTGGTAGATGCTCTGAAAGCAGAGTGCAAAAAATCCTATCGTGATGGGGTTAGTTTCGTAATGAGCAATCTAAGGACCTAAGCTAAAAAATTGGATTTGATTGTGCCTTATTTTGCCTTCATGCGAGCTTTTCAAGGTAGTCGATCCAAGGCACCTGTAAACCAAGACTCCCCAACTTTCACCCAACAATATTGAGTTCACTTCTAGTGGTCCACCCGAGGGCGTGGTAGAAGAAGCCACCCCATGAGAGGGATTTATTTGAATCATTTTGTAAAAACAAAGTGTAATGAATATTTTAGGAATTTAAATTGGCTTCATTAAATGTGTCTGCTTCTATTTTTTTCGAATTGATTTACTTGTCCCTATTTATCATTCGTACAATTCCTTTGATCACAAAGTGTTAATTCTGAGCATTTGAGGTCGCACTTTGATAATCTGAATTAAGAATAACACTAGGCATCCTAACAAAATTCATAATTTTATTGTAAGTCATTGATATATACGGATGGATTATAGCAAGGTAAACTTGGATGACTTGTTTGAAATGGGATCATCATCGTCTACAAAAGCACCACCTGTTATAGGGGAACACGCTGTTTCTTGTCATAGTGAGAAGGTGAATCAATGCCAAATCTAGAGAAATAATCAATGCTATTATTATGAAGAGTGGTAAGCAATTAGAGAAGCCTCAAAGAATCTTTACTAATGATGCATCCAAAGAAAAGACTAGTGAGAAGGAAAAAATTATCACTCAAAAGAATCCAATGTGACACCAAATGTAGTATTTGAACCCTTTTTTTATTGATGATCCTGCTTTATTATTCTCTAACATATTTGAAAATTTAATGAAGCAAAATCATGAAAAATAAAATTTGGAGACATTCTACAAGATGTAAATCCACATACCTATTATGAAGGATATTAAGAAAGAACCTTGATATGAAAAGTATCTTAAAAAACTTTGTCTTACCAAAGACAAGCTTAAGGATAGAAAATAGATAGGTATGAGGAAGAATGTGTCTAGTATGCTTAAAAGGAGACCACCCTCAAGGTCTAAGGATGTAAACATTGAACTACTAACTTGAAAGTTTGACATCACACATTTCAAGATCTTTGATGATAGTGGATGATAAAAAGGAACCGTTGGGGTAGAGACGTTAAAATAAGTGCTTTGTGGAAGGTAACCCACTAAATTTGTTTTCTACTCCCTTTTTACATTAAGGATAATATAAGAATTAGGGGTGGAGAGTGTTAACACATTACTATCTTTTTTTATGCTTTATTAGTTTAGCATATTTTAGGATGCATGTTTTAGGATTAGTATGCTCTAGGTACAATAAATTTTTTAATTTTTTGTATTTATTTATTACATTCCTTAGGATAGTCGGAATTAATAGACGGGTTTAGAGTCAATCATATGTTCTTAAATGAATGTAACTTTATGATAATTTTACTCAAAATTTGCATGCACGATAGTTAAATTGGTGATAGAATAATCTATATGTATGAACTTGTGAAAAATATTGTGAATCCCTTGAAACTTTGTTATACTTTTAATGAATAAAAATAGGTTGCTAGAACTTTTCTTTAAGTTTATAAAGGCAAATGAAAAATATATTTATTGAAAAATGATTAAGACAATATGATTAACTTCTTTGGCTAAATTACCCCACCTTTAATGTTGTTTTTCTTTCAAGAATAACACTTTATAAAACAAATTTGAGCCTACATGAGTCAGTTCTTTGTACCAAGAATTGATTCTTTGAGTCAAATACTTTGGCCATACTCAATACTTCAAAAAAATTAGAATCGCACAAAAAGAGAATAAATTTTATGAAAATACTAAAATAAAATTTAAAAGTATCAATTGTATTATAATTGATTAAATGTCAATATACAGAAAAGAACTACTACTACAATACCATATGAAAAAAACAACAATATATATAATAAGAGAACAAAATAAAAGTGAGCTATGTATTAAAAAAAGTAGCTAATATAAAAGAAAAGAAGTCAATAAAGATGCTTTGGTCCAAAAATAATGAATTCTGACTATATTTTATTGGCATGATTGGTCTTATAGTAGTATTGTATATATTTATTTTTCTCTCAGTACTCAGATTCATAAAATTTTGTTTCTCATTTTTTTTATTTGATTGAACCAACAAATATAGCCATGTATTCTAGATAATTATATATTAATTAATTTAATATTTAAATATTAATTAATTGATATTAGTTATTTATGGTTATTACATCCCTCAAAACTTTTAAATAAGTCACATAAACAAAAAAATGTTGATATAACTTACTAGAGCTCATCACTCACTCTTTCTCAAATTATCTCTGATCTTAACTTTTCTTTAAGAAACTAACATCTTACATCATCCATTCTGACGTGATTTTTTATTTATTTGTAAGTTTACGTGTCAAGAGAATGCAACCTAACAAAACTCAATTTCAACACAAAAAATAGGACAAATATTGATTATTTATCAAAGTACTCACTCATTTTATTATTTTAGTAATTAGAAAAATAGGGGAGCACAATTTTGAATTTTTTTTGGGTTCAGTGTATCGGTGATACATTTTAAAATTGATTTTTAAAAACACATTTTAGGGGTTTAATTTAATGAAATAAAATTAAGACCGTAATTTATATATCTAGGTTTGTACACGAGTGTTTCACTAAGTTATTTTATTATATATGAGTTATTCATGATTATACCACGTTACCTGGAGTTCTGGGATGAGTTGGATCTGTTGATTGTGTTGATATATGGGTAACAATTTGTACACATTGCATTGATCCATTTAACAAAAATATTATATTCGTGTTTGCTCATTGTGTACATGGATTGTGAACAACAGATAGTTAACAAAAATATTTATTTAACGAGCAAGTATCTCATTAAATTTGTGCATGCTATGTTTTTGGTGGGTTTGTGCCTTGGGTGAATAAAACAGTATTTAAGTCGATCTATTTATCTTATCATCATATATTGTGTTCTATCCAGTAGGGGTGTCCATAAACCGGTCCGGACCGGACCAAACCGTAAAACCGGACCGAACCGAACGGTTTTGCTAATCAAACGGTTCGGTCCGGTTTGTATTAATTTTAAACCATTCGAACCGGACCGAACCGGTTTAATAATATATTAAAAATTTCACATTATTTTTCATTAAATTATAAAAAAATCGAACCAAACCGGGAATCAAACCGGACCGAACGGTTTTATAAGTCAAACGGTCCGATCCGGTTTTTATTTCTTAAAACCTTTTCAAAGTGTCCAGTCCAGTCTAAGTAATATAAACAGTCCGGTCCGGTTTAATATTTTTTAGGAAAAACCGAACCGGACCGGACCATAGACACCCCTACTATCCAGGGGTGGACTTGTTTGGCCATGGATTTTTTTATTTTCTCTTTAAATTATTAAAGTTTTAGGATTATTTTTAATAAATAGAAAGAGTGGCCCATCTGACTTTTTGACTTTTCATTTTAGTTTTGACAATATAATTTATCACTTTCTTTTTATTATATATGTTTCTTAGTTTTGATATATGGTTTATTTTTTTATGTTTATGCTTGCAGTAACATCATAGAGTTGAAATTGTTAGAGAATTTAGATAAAATGATATAATCACAATTTTTTTCTACCAAGATCCTCCTTAATAGAATATCAAAGAACATAGAAATAGAAATAGAAAATACAAAACACAAGAATTATAGTGAAAACTCCAAATTAGAGAAAAACCACTTTCGTTGTCAAATAACAACTAGAGAAAAATTCACTATCTGAAAAATTATTACAACCACACTCAGTAATTTTCTCACATACACAAAAGACAAAAGTAATTACAAGCCTAAGAGAATTTTATTACTCAAAAACTTCTCATATAAGTTTTTCTCTATTTTTTTGGATGATTTATAATGAAGAAATGAAGTTATATTTATAATCTTCAAGTTCTCATTTCATATGTCAAACATTTCTTCATTCACCAAAATTAGACTACATAATTTTCCCATTCTTCATTCAAACAAGGTTAGGTACGTTCATCTTTGACAATATGGGAAACCATCTTCCATAAATTTTCTTCTAAATTAGGCATTTTTTATTTTGACTAACAAACCCAATACTTTTTGTTAATCAATCACAATAAAAATTAAGTATTTTTTTATAACTTTATTTTTAGACAAAAATAGAGAGATATTTTAAAAGAACAATAATTTATGACCAACACTTTCCCCGAAAAGAAGTAAAATTTATTGAGAAAAAGGTATGCTTGAAATTGATTTAACAAATCTTTCGATGGATCCAAGTCTAAAAACCTAAATTACAAACTATGATCCTAATTTCAAAGAAAAAGTTAAAAGACCTACTGATAACTGTATTTTATACAGTTATTTTCATCAATTTTAGTAATGATAATTGCTATGTTCGTTTAATATTTATTAATTTTTGTTAAATAAATTAATATTTTCCTTTTATTTGCTAAAAATACATTTTTAATAAAATTAAATAATGTGTATCGAAAGTGTACTTAATTTCATAATTTTTTGTCCACAAATATAATTTCAAATAGTATAGTTCTTAATTACAATTTATAAAAATTGAAAATATAATTTAAATTAAATTTGGGCTTAATTATAATTATTAAAAGTTTAAAAATTTAATTTAAAATTAGTAAAGGGCTAAACTGTAATTTAAGAAAGTTTAAAATGTAATTTGAAATATATTTGTGGGTGAAAATATAATTAATGAAAGCTTAATTTTTTAAGGAGAGAAGTACAGGCCACGCGCGACTATTACACTCGCCAAACGTGAACCGTCGTCGAGGCGATGAGCATCCGGCTGAGATTCGCGCGCTCATCAAGCCGACTGGCGAGAATGGTACAGAGGTATCTTCGCGCTGCTCGGCGTGTTAAGACCCCACGTGTCGCGCAGGTCGCGTCCGAAATGGCTCCCACGTGTCGCGTGCCAGGCGTCAGTGTGGCCCCACATTGCCGTGCGTGCGTATTCCCCGAGGCGATTGGCGGCCGTTGGATCGATCGACGGCCCGTCATTGAAGGCCCATCGGTTGCCGTAGACCGAGCCGTCGTGTAAAAACCCGCGGCGGCGGTTATGGTAGCAGATTGCATCCTCGCATTTGGCTGCACAAGATTATGCCACGTGTCCCACCAATATTGAAGCTAACCAAAGGCCGACACGTATCTATTTACAATGGGCGCGACCGCTGGCCGGGATCACGCCCCGTTTGCGTACCGTTGCTTCAACTTTTTTCTACGCCCAATCCCTTGTGCGCCGCTCCTACTTGCAACCATTTTGTGCATCCAATGATGTGCTGCCACGTGGCCTTAGGGAATCTTTCAGCGAATAAGAAAGCGACACGTGGCATCGTGGAAGAGAATTAAAACAGAAACGCGCAGCGTCCCTCGATCCCATTTTTGATACAATTTCTGTCCCCCACGCGTTTAATTTATTATTTTCGCCACACCATTTTCTCCCCCGCGAAGATTTAAATTTAATATTTTATTGATGTATTTTTTAGCTATAAATAGGAGATAGTTTTTAGTTGTAAAAGAGTTTTTTTTTTAGTTTTTGGCTGGAGAAAAGTTTTTAGTTTTTGTTGTGTTCGGTTTTAATCGCAGAACACGCAGGTCATTTTTTGGCTTTTGTGTTCTGCAAGTGTGCCAAATATTTTTTTTCGTAATGTTTTAATTTTTCCTTCTGCTTCTTCTAATTTTTCTCGAATGTTGTAATTTTAATTTTAATTTTGAAGTAATTTAATTTTTTCTAGGGTTGCATTTGATCTAAATTTATTAAGCTTTTATTGTATGAAGTTTTTGATAGATTTATAAGACGTTCGATTTGTTCGTTTCTATTTTGTGCTTAATGCTTTTTGATTATTTACGAATTTTATCAAAACGATTTGTGGTATAAAAATAAACTTGAAAGGCATTTTTTGTGTATATTGCTCAGTAAATAGCATGACATGTATGATGAAGGATAGAATATACCCTAATTGTAATGTGTGGCCATTGAAAACTTAGAACTTAATGAATCTTATTAAATTTAATTCTCATGTAGATATAGTGAATTAATTTAACGAGGTGTGTTTATACAGAGCTTAAGAGATGTATGAATAAAAGAAGTTTTCGGTTGACAAATTAACTGCATAAAAAATATAAATCCAAAGAAAATAATGTGATTGGAGAAAGGATTAGTTTGGTGAAGAATTGCAATCCTGCAGTTCTTTTTTATTTTCTTATTACCTTTTTCTTAAATCAACGATTATTTTGGATAAAATCAGAGAGAAATAATTTTAGTACTCAACAAACTATAGTAACAAATCTCCGTGGGATCGATCTTTACTTATAAATGTTATTACTTGCGACCGTGTAGACTTGCACGAGTTCGTGTGTTGAAAAACACGCAACACCTACTTACAAAAGGCTATTTGATAGCCCTGAAACCATGATTTTCTTTCAAACTAATTTGAGAAAAAAACAAAAAAAGATTTAATAACGTGTGGTTTAACTAGTATTCTAACTAATTGGAGTATAGCATAATCAAATAATGCCCCGTATTTCTTATATTATTATCTCCTTAAATCAATTATTGGAGAACAAGGAGGTGATGACTCATTTGTAGGCAAAGGGTTATCAAATTGGAAAAAGAGTGAGTCCTTTCACGTTCATGTTAGAGACCCTAATAGCCATCACAACCAGGCTTAGAAAAATGTGAAGCTTTAATGAATCAAAAATAACAAATTAATGTAGTTATTTACAAGCAAATTGATCAAGCTTGCATTGATTACGGGGCTAGTTTGGGTGCATCAATTGATTGTATTCGATGTCTTTTGGGACAAGGCCTAGCTTTTCGTGAACATAATGAATTTAAAAGTTCAAGTAATCTAGGAAATTTTCTTCGGTTGTTATTATGGTTAAGTGACCATAATAAAGGTATAAAAACTGTTTCTTTGAAAAATGCTCCTAAAAATTGTAAACTAACATCACCTGTAATTCAAAAGGACATTATGAATGAAATTTCATTTGAGATTATAAATGTTATTTTTGTAAATTTAGAAAACTCTCAATTTTATATTTTTACTGATGAGTCTCACGATTTAGCTTCAAAGGAACAAATGGTAATTATTATTCATTATGTTAATAAAAAAGTTGTGTGATTAAGCGTTTCGTGTGAATTGAGCATGTTGTTGAAACCACATCTTACTCTTTAAAGAATGCTATTGATGATTTTTTTCTCTATACATAATCTAAGCTTATTTCAATTGAGGGGACAAGGTTATTATAGGGCAAGCAATATGCGAGGAGAGTTTAATGGTCCCAAAAAACTCATATTAGATGAGAATAAACATACATCTTACATCCATTATTTTACCTACCAACTTCAATTAGCTTTTATTGTCTAATGCTGAAAATCATGTAAATATAGCAAGTATATTCATTTATGTTTCAAATATGGTAAATTTTGTTGGAGAATCAACTAAACATCATGATATTCTTTGAGAAAAATATGCTACCTTAATATTTTGAAGAGCTTGATAATGGTGAGCTCTTAAGTGATCAAGGATTAAATCAAGAAATTTCTCTAAAAAGGAATGGTGATACACAATGAAATTCACACTATAATATTTTCCTAAACTTGATTGCTACATTCTCATCTATTATTGAAGTGCTTGAGATTATAACAAAAAGTGGTGGATCAAGCTCTAGTCAAAAACATGAAGTAATGGTTATATTAGATGTCATTCAATCATTTAGTTTTGTTTTCTATTTGCATGCGATGAAAGATATATTAGGGATCTTAAATGAATTATCCTAAGTTTTGGAAAGAAAAGATCAAGATATTGTCAATGCTATGAAATGTGTAAAATTATGCAAGGAAAGATTACAATCAATGAGTGATAGTGGTTGAAATTCTTTACTTGACTAGATTTCTAGCTTTTCTAACAAGCATCACATTGTAATCCCTAATATGAGTGACATCTTTATATCTCTTGGAAGGTCACGATGTAAAGTTTAAGAGGTAAAAAATTTGCATCATTGTCGTGTTGGATTATTTTACACAATCATAGACATGCAACGTCAAAGAATTGAACAAACGTTTTAATGAGAAAAATATTATGCTTCTTTATTGAATGGTTTGTCTAAATCCAAAATATCATTTTTTAGCTTTTGACAAACAAAATTTGGTTCGTCTTGAGCAAATTTATGATAAAGATTTTTCTAAAATTGAGCTCATGAAACTTGAAGATCGATTTGAAAAATACATTATAGATGTTAGATCTTGCATTGATTTTTTAAGTTTGAATGGAGTTAGTGATTTTGAATAGAAGATGGTTGAGATCAAGAAAGATCCAATCTACCATTTAGTTCATTTGCACATGAAATTGACCGTTACTTTATTAGTTGCAACCGTTATTATAGAAAGAGCTTTTTCTACCATGAATATTGTCAAAAATAGGTTAAGAAACCGGATGAAAGATCAATGGCTTAATGATCTGAGTTTATCACTTGTATTTTTAACTGTTGCTTCTTGAAATATGAAGGAATTGAATATTAGAAGCTAGATTAATTAATTGTCAATTATAGTAATCAAATGGTAGTTAGTTTGTGTATTATTTAAAACATAATGAACAAATAAATCTAATCCAATTTATGTAAAAAAATAATTACGAGATAAATTGAATTGTGATCTAATTAAGATTTTTATTAATTATTAACCAAATAAAATAGAAAAAATAATAATGGAAAATACATTAACTTAACCTATTATTATTATTATTATTATTATTATTATTATTATTATTATTATTATTATTATTATTATCTTCTTCTTCTAAGGTGACTCTACTTGCATATCTATTATATAAGAAATATAAATAAAGTATTCATATTAAAATAATAATAATTATCAGGGATAAATATTAGCTTATTATTTCTTAAAAAAGACCATATATTTGAGTACAACTTAAATTTCATATCAAGTAAAATGATTAGTACATCTAAAAAAACAAATTAAAAAGATTAAAAAAGTTATCACTAATTAAATATGTATAATATAATTTTCTCAAAAACAAATTAAATATGTAAGATTAATTAAGGTTTTGGCATTGATTTTCCTTGTTAGTTTTTAAGTTCAATGTTACTTATACTTTTAACCATCGTGGGTTGCGAAGAAATTAATTTAAAATATTACAATTAATTATAATATAGTATAATTAATTTAAATAATATATAAAAAATTAATTTCAAATTACATAGAATTTAATATATAATTATTTATTTTTTTTATGTGTTTTCAATTTAAAAGATTTTACTTATCTCAATTTTGTGATATTATTAACTCAAAAAGTCAAAAATACATAAAAATAAAACAAATTCAAAATAAAAATAAAAATCAAAGTAGTAAGTTAAAAATAAGGTAAATATGTACAAAATTTAATCTCATATTAAGACATAGAACCACAAACAATAACAATGACATTTAATAATTTTATTAACTTTAAAATTTATTAATTAAATAAAGTGTATATAATTCAAAGCACACAAATTTTATACTTATCAAATCAATTATGTACTTGAATACATAATTGTACGTTACTTTGATATAGGTTTTCTTTTCTGTAATATATGTATTAATATCTCAAAATATTAAATTCAAAATTAGAAGAAGAATATGTTAACAATATTCAAATCTTCAAAATATTAAATGTATTATAACTTATAAAGGAAGTAAAAATATAGTATTGTTTTAATAATTTTTTAATCATATTTTATGGATGATAATTTTTTAAATATATGCTTAAATTAAGAAAAAAATTGATTTTCTTTATAATTGTCAATTTATTAACTCTTTCATATAAAGTTAAATATTTTATGAGTATTTTAGTTTTTCCTTTTAATTATTTCAATAAAAGATAACTATTAATACACTAAATATAATTTAAAAAATAAATTAAAATTTAACACATATTTATGATACTTTTATTTTTTATTTCAATTTTGTAATAAAAGACAATTATTATAATGATCATGTGTCTTTTGGTTTTTACTTTTAAATTTCTACTAAGAGAAAATTAATAAATTTTAAATTTATTTGTAATAAATTATTTTAGAACTCTTTTGGTTTTCCTTTTCTTTTCCAAATAAAAGATAATTAATACAATAATAAATTAGAAAAAAAAAATTATTTAAAACTAAATTATGGTGGAGTTATTTTTTATTAGAAAATACATCTTTTAAGTATATTAATTTAGCATGTATTTAATAGAACTTTAATTTTCTCGTTTATTAATAATATACAATCATTATAATTTTATGAGTCTTTTTATTTTGTTATTAATTATCAATTTCATTTATTATTTCAAATATAATAAAATATTTCATAAAAATATCAAATATTTTAAGAGCTTTTGGTTTTTTGTTTAAGTAACAAATAATTATTAATACGTATAATTAATTATTTTACACTAAATACAATTTAATAAATAAATTAAAGTTTAAAATATTATTTTAAGATAGTTTTGGTTTTATCTTTTAATTTTGTAATAATATATAATTTTTACAATGATTATGATTTTTTAATAAATTTTCACTAATAGATAATTTATAAATTTTAAATTTATTCACATATAATCAATTATTTTAAGAGTCTTTTATTTTTCTCTTTTAATTTATCTACTAAAAGATAATTAATAATATAATCAATTATCTTTTACATTAAATATAATTTAAAGAATAGATTAAAGAAAATTAAACTATACTTGAATTATGTTATATTAGAAAGTATATTAATAATTATTATAGATATTTTTAAGTATATTAATTTAGCGTATATTTAAGATAATCTTCTTTTAAGTTTATTATAATAAACAATAATGTTAATAAATCTTTTTATTTCCCTTTTAATCTTTAATATCACAAAATTTTCACGTAAAATCAAATATTTTATTAAAAAATTTAAATATATTAAAAATCTTTTGACGTTTCCTTTTATTCTTCAAATAAAATATAACTATTAATATATATATATATAATTAGTTATTATAACACTAAATATAATTTAAAAAATAAATTTAAATTTAGTATATATTTGTGAGACTTTTCGATTTTTCTTTTAATTTTGTAATAATAAAAAATTATTATAATGATCATGAATCTTTTGAGTTTTTCTTTTAAAATTTATACTAAGAGAAATTTTATAAAATTTAAATTTATTCACATAGAATCAATTATTTTAGGACTTTATATTTTTATTTTTTAATTCACCCCCTAAAAATAATTAATAAATATAATTAATTATTTTTTACATTAAATATGATTTAGAAAATAAATCATCAAAAATTAAATTATAAGATTATGTTATATGAAAGAATACATTGATACTTAAATAAATATTTTTTTAAGTATATTAATTTAGCAAATATTAGAAATTTAATTTTCTCTTTTAATACTATAATAATAAACAATTATTATAATGTTAATAAGTATTTTAATTTTTTAATTATCAATTTCATTAACTCTTTTACATATAATCAAATATTTTAAGAGTTATTTGGTTTTTCCTTTCATTCTTTCACTAAAAATAATTACTAATACATATAATTAATTATTTTTGCATTAAATATTATTTAAAAATTAAACTAAAATTTAAAACATATTTATAATAATTTTAATTTTATCTTTTAATTTTATAATAATAAACCGTTATTATTAAAATAGGGATTTTTTAAAAAATTTTAAGACGTCAGACTTTAAAAATTTATGTTTTTTGGTTTTCTCTTTTAGTTTTTCAACTAAAAGATAATTACTACATACAAATAATTATTTTTTATATTAAATATAATTTAAAAATAAATAAATTAAAATGAAATTAAAATTATATTATTTTATATGAAGAGATATATTGATAATTATAACAAATCTCACTGATTGAAGAATGATACGTTATATTCTATGATATTTATTTCAATACAAAAGTATAATATATAGATAGATAAAAAATTCGGGCAACAAAAAAGATTAACTAAAAAACATCTGAATATATATATATATATATATGATAGGGACAATATATATAATTAATTGCCAGGAAGATCAACCAGAAGATAATGACCCTTTGAGTCCTCTGTCCAAGAAGAAGGTATAATCTTTTCAACAACTGGTTTACGAGTTCGAGTTGTAACTTCTATCCGTTTTGTTCCTAATATTCTACTATTTGCCATTTATATTTTATTTGTAAGTAATTAATCAATGCATAATTTGTGAATTATATATATTTCAACGAACTAAACAGAGAAATATATATATATATATATATATTAATTACTTATAGACCAGAAAGATTAATATATAGATATTATAGAGCTATTATATATAT
This sequence comes from Hippophae rhamnoides, assembly GCA_033030585.1. Classification (NCBI taxonomy): domain Eukaryota; kingdom Viridiplantae; phylum Streptophyta; class Magnoliopsida; order Rosales; family Elaeagnaceae; genus Hippophae; species Hippophae rhamnoides. The sequence continues at coordinate 27,973,712 of CM065433.1, forward strand.
AATATAGCTGATGTTCAACGTCGGCAGACAACAGCTTTCTTGAAAAATAGACCATTCTTATTCCAAACATTGCCCGTTGATGTTTGATTGTTAGTTGATAACTTCAATATTTGTGCATTGAACAAGAAAAAAAAAAGAATCATTCTTTTCTTTCACGAACATATATTGGTAACTTTAGATAGGCTGTTTGCCGCCAAGAGAATAGTATAATTTGCGTGTACGCAATGTTTTTCGGACGAAGTTACTATTTTGATTGAAAAAGAACATTTATGATTATTGTCTCATGATTCTACACTTTTGTCTATAACTATAAGTTTAACGGGTTCACAGCCATAACTATATAATTCAACGAGATTTTACGGTTTTGTTTCTAGAAATAAATCTCAAAACGTATCATGTCATTTAAAGATTACTCATTCATATAAGCACATTATCACTTAGCTTTTTAAGCAATGTATGACATGTGCATGCACAAGGAAACTGTTATCTTGGCAAGCACTCTAACAAATTTAAAATATGAAAAACTTAGCTATGTTATATATATTTAGACGAATATTCTAATAACTTTATAATGGGACTAGCCTAAAAATATTCATCTATCTTACAAATTAGAGGATCTAAACTTCCAAACAGAAGAAATAAGAGCTATTCCTAAAAATTAGAAATAAGATAAGAAAAAAAAGAATAGAGCTTCTTTAATATTACTAAATTGATTATTTTTTAGGATACTTTATACGAGCATAGGACTTAGCTATTTATAGTTAAAAAGTCCCTAAAATAGTTCATAAAATTTCTACGTGAGACTCTAGTAATACATATAAAAAAGAAATCTAAATAAAGATTTTTGCGTGACACCCTAAGGTGGCGTTTGGTTCGCAGAATGAAATCAGAATCGGAATGGGAATGAGAATGGAATGGAATGGAAAGCAAATAATGTTGTTTGGTTTGACCAATGGATCAAGCTTAGAATCAGGATTACAGTGTTTGGTTTGCCACTGGAATGGAATGAAAAAAACTGTAAATTACCTTATTACCCCTACATTCAGTAAAGTTTAAATAATTTCATTTAATTACTATTTTTTTGTCACACAAAATACATTATTGAAATCATTATTTTTCTACATAATTATTACTTAATTAAAAAGAAAATATATTATTAAAATTATTATTTTTCTAAATAGGGTTTAGGGTTTTGAGGTTTGAGATTTAGGGTTTAGGGTTTATGGCTATATTTGTGGGTTAAGGTTTAGGGTTTTAGAATTTGGAATGTTGGATTTAGGGTTTTAGGATTTAGAATTTGGGTTTTGGGATTTAAGATTTAGGGTTTAGGGATTTAGGTTTTAGGGTTTAGGATTTAGTGTTTTGGGATTTGGGGTTTAGGGTTTAGGGTTTTGGGTTTTGGGTTTTAGGTTTTAGGTTTTAGGTTTTAGATTTTAGGGTTTTGGAGTTTAGGGTTTAGGGATTTGGGTTTTGGGTTTGGGAATTTGGGATTTGGGATTTGGGATTTGAGTTTAGGGTTATATTTGGGTTGAGGGTAAAATTGGAAAAAAATTGAGATTGGGAATGAAATCATGATTCCTAAATGGGGGAGAAGGAATTGTGATTCTTTCTCCTGTAGTAATCGATTTCATTCTGTACCCTCAATTCAGCCCAACCAAACACACAAATGGAAGGAATCAATACTGATTCCTTTCCATTCCCTCCAACCAAACATCACCTAATAATACATAAAAATTAGAAATCTAAACAAAATAGACTATTATTTTAGTATAACTCTAAACAAAAATCCCAAAAAAAAAACTACTTTTTCTTTTCTATTTTTGTTCCTTATTTAATGGAGATTGAGGTGCTGATTAAGTTGATGTTCCCAAATACTCTCAAGATTCTTTGCAAGAAATTGGCAATTGAATGACTAGGGATAGATATGAAAAATCAAGTTGGGTGCAATGATTAATTGCGGAAGCAATTCTTGTTTTAGTTAATTTTGGGCCTTTTATGTTTTATTTATCATAAGCCTTTTTTTGTCTTTTATTTTTAAGAATGAATTAGGCCCAATCCATAACTAAATATGCCCATTAGGTCCATTTCATATAGGTTTTTTTCTTTTAAGATTTCTTGCTTATAAAAAAGAAGAACTATGTAATTTGGAGGCAAGACCATATATCATTAATAAAAGTTTATTTTAGAAAACTTCTTGCTTTTCTTCTTGTGTTCTTGATTGAATGCTTGAATTTGACTTATCAAAGGGAGTGATCATTCTTTGTGATGCCTTAAGGTTAGGGTTTTAATGAATTTGTTTCCTTAGGTTTCTAATATGATCATCTTTAATACGTTCTTAGCAAATCAATCGTTATTATTTCTTCGAGTTTGTGAGTTCCTAGGGTTGTTCGCCTAGAGGGTCAGCATCATTATTTTTCCCCTCCACTTATTTAAAACTCATCCTCGAGTTTTCTTCAAATAAGGGTGATAATACTTATAGCATTCATGGATCTTCAAATTTGATTTTTCTTGTTGTTCCATTTCCTTGAACAATATTAGCCAAATATTTTCTACATGCTCACATTTAACATTAATATTTTCAAAAAGTTCTGGAATAATGAAATATGACTTGGTATCTTGAAGATTATTTGACAAGTCCTGTTGCTTTAGAAAATAATTTGTTATGATGTCAAATAATTAATTGTATTTGAAAGTAGTGAAGACACTTGATTCTTTAACTTCAAGAACATATAAGTGTCAAAATATTTGAATATTCTTTTTGTGGAGATAATTTTGAGATCTAGGACTAACTCATCTTGTAAAGATATTTCTTTTTCAAATTCTTCCTTTTGAATATATATGATCTCTAACATAGGTATGTTGGCCTCAATAGTATGATCATTTTTTTCCAACCAAAACTATCTTAAGAACCTTGTTTTCAAAAGATTTCTCTTCCACTTTTAAAGCTTTAGGTGAGTCTTGTTTTTTTGAAGACTCATAGTTAACGCTATGTTGGATCATCTTTTCTAATTGAGCAAGATCTTGATTTTAAGTTTTTCCATAATCTTTTTGAATAGGAGCGCTTGATTCATATTTTTGTTTAATAATGCCAATGATACAAACAGTTTATTAAGAGCTTGATTAACTTCTTGACAAAATTCTTGAAATTATTTTTATGAAATATCTTTATTATGCTTTATTAGACCCACATAAACCTCACTCTGATACCACTTGACGCAAGACGGAAGCATGAATATACCAAAAATATAGAAGAACTTAGAAAATAAGAAAAATATGAGCAAAATTTAGACCAATCACACTCAATCTCTGAAAAGAGACCCTCATATTTGTATTATGAAAAAACACAAGGAAACTATTATCTAGGCAAGCATTCTAACAAATCTAGAATAGGCCAAGCCTATCTATGTTATATATCTTTATACGAGCACTTTAACAACTCTAGAGTATGACTAGCTTAAAGATATTCTTCTATTTCACGAAGAAGAGGACTTTAACTTCCAAACAAAAGAAGAAGTGTTATTCCTAAAAATTAGGAATAAGAGAAAAAAGAAAGAAGAAAACTTCTTTGATATTACTAAGTTGATTATTTTTTAGGATGCCTTATATGAGCATAGATCTTAGCTATTTATAGTTGAAAGTCTCTAGAATAATTCATAAAGTTTCGATGTGTAATTTTAATAATACATATAAAATAGAACTCTAAATAACAATTTCTATGTGGGACTCTAATAGTACATAAAAATTAGAACTCTAAACAAAATAAGCTATTATTTTAGTATAACTCTAAAGAAAATAAATTACTTTCTCTTTTTTAATTTTGTCCCTTATTAAATTTGTCCACCAAGAATTAATGTCGTATTTTTAGAAAATGCTTGGTAAAAATATATGTAGTTTTAAACTCCATGGGCACATGAGTTAATGTTAAATTTGGGCCTAACTCCATCTCAAAACCCAGGTTATGAGATGGAGGATTTCCCTTGTTTATATATGTAGTGTGGGCACGATCCCCAGTCGATGTGGGACTTTAACACTCCCCCTCACATCGGCAAGGGTCTGTCCCCATGAGACTGACGGGGATGTTGAGCTTATGGAGCCCAAGTGGTGGAATGCATCACTCACCAGTGGCGAAGCAACTGCACCGACCGGGTATCCTGCTCTGATACCATGTTAAATTTGGGTCTAACTCCATCTCAAAACCCAGGTTATGAGATGGAGGATTGCCCTTATTTATATGTGCAGCGTGGGCGCAATCCCTATTTGATGTAGGACTTTAACATTTAATGCAAAAATGTTTTCTACACAAGCATTTCTAATGAAGTGACAATCCATCACTACATGTTTTGTTCTTTCATGGTGTATAAGAGTTGCACGAAGAAGTAGAGTTCTAGTCGCGTCTAAAAGATACCAACTTTTTTCTTTCGGAAAATCCATTATGCTCTAGTGTATTTATGTAAGATATTTTAGAAATGTTTCCCTCATTTTGAAGGAAATTCTGGAATTCATTGGTCATATATTCCCCCTACCCCAGAATCTAATCTAAAAGTTTTGATAGATGTAAAAATTTGATTTTTAACATAAACAAGAAAACGTATAAAAGCATCAAATACATCATATTTAGAATGCAAGAAGTAAATCCATGTATGATGATTATAAGTATTAATAAAGGAAACCAAATATTTACACTATAATGAGAATATATAACATAGAGATTTTTCACGTACATATGCGTGAACCAAGTAAAAAAAACTATTAATATTATCATGGTGAATTGGAAATAAAAGCCTCTTGCTCTTGCCAAGCTGAACCAAGTAAAAAAAACTATTAATATTATCATGATGAATTGGAAATGAAATTCTCTTGCTCTTGCCAAGCTTACAACTATCAATGACACTTATTAGAAGAAATTTTACCACAAATAAGACCTTTTTTTAACTAAAGCAATAATTTTTTGCATTTCGATGACCTACATATAAGTGTCATATATGACCTGAAGAAATATACACAAGACAAGAAAAATAAAACAAAGATTTATTCTTGGGACAACTAGGTAAACTAAAAATAAACAATATTCCACTTTTAGGGCCTTTCCCGATCACCTTTCCTGTCTCTTAATCCTACATAGCACAACTAGATTTTGAAAAAGACACTTTACGATTGTCATCAAATAATTGTCCAATAAAGACAAGGCTTGGAGTTAAAAATGAGACATGAAAAACATTATTTAACTGAGAGTGTGGAATATGTCCAATTGATTTAATATACATACTTCCTCCATTTGCATTTGGAATTTATAAACTTACAAGGCATGGTTTGTGTTGGAACAGTATGTGAAAAATAATATAAAAACAATATTACCGATATATTGAAATGTATTGCTTGGGTTGAGTCACGGACTAGGTCGCTCTATTTAAGACATTCTAAGACTTTTCCCTAACTTGTGCAAGCAAACACAACCTTATCGTCCACAAGATAAAACAACCCATAATCTTTGTTTTTTGTCTTGGAACTTCACCGCATTGATGAAGTTTGGAAAGCTACACCTCTAAAGTTTATGTTGCTCAAAAAACACTAAAAACAATTTAGTATCTTCCTCTTTTCTTTCTAAGAGTTATTTCTTCTATGATATGTAAGATATAATTCCAAATTGATGTGTCTAAATTGAGAGTTGAGGCCCTCTATTTATAGTTTGAGAAAATTTGTGATAATTATGATAAATAACGCTCATGTCTGGGTGGAATGAGTAATGGTCATTTCTGAGTAGAAAAGTAACGATCATTTCTAAGTGGAAAATTAATTTTAATAAAAAAATTCCAAAAAATAAAATGTCACCTCACCTCACGCACTCGCACTCAGGCTCGGCTTGGCTAGGCTCAGCACGGATGGTGGTGGCATGTGTGTATGTGTGGAATCACATTTGCTTAGGTCCTTTCCCCTTTCACAAAAGTGGGTGCCCCTTGGGGCCTAAACACAACAATCAATCTTTTTCTATTTATACATCTCCTAAGTGATGTAAAATAACAATGTGGGACAAAGTTTTAAGAAACTAAAACTTGGCACTTATTCTCATCATTTGTTTTTATTGAAATTCATTTACAATAATCCATCACTTGAATTTTATATAAAAATAGTTTTCATCAAGCAACCGATCAATTAAAAGTATAAGATTATGCATAAGCAAAAGGTGTCTATCGACTTGAATCTTTGCATAGTGTTAATGCTTTAGAATATACTAGAGTAACTCATAGTTTTGAACTATATCTCTAACAACATTACACACACAACCTTTCCAAGGTGTAGTTCAAAATTCTTGTGTTTTATGGACATGCACGTGTATCCTAATATGGTGAATGCTCTATAAATTTTTGCCCAAACTTTTCATAGGAAGCGGCCACACTTCCACATTCATATAGGTGAGTCTATCAAGAGTAATCTTGTAACTATGTACTCCATTCCACATAGAGTAGAGAACTCATTAAGAGTTTAATAATTAACTCATCCTTCTTTGTCGCTTCAGAACTTCATGCTTCTAACAATATAGAATGGGACTTCTTATTACCATGATTCATCTCATATCACTTCCTAACTTATTATTACCCAATGAAATTATTTCTTGGGATCTCAAGTCTATAAGTTGGGTTACCATCACGAGTGACTCTTCATTCTAAGGGCATCAGTCTCATTCCTTTCAAGGTTTTGAAAACCTTCTCTCTTGGTAATCCTTTTGTCAAATGATCATCCAAATTTTCATCAGAACATACATAATCCACTCTTACAACTCCTATAGAGAGAAATTCTCTAATAATACTATGCTTATGATGTATCTACCTTCTCTTGCTGTTGTATTAACAGTTTTGAATCTTTGTAATAGTCATGGTACTATCACAGGGGATCAAGACAACTGGTATCGGTCTTTCCCATAAAGGGATCTCAACTAACTGACTTCTTAACCAACTTACTTCTTCACTAGTAGTAGTGTTGTGTGTTTTGCAACACACAGAAAATCGTGCAAGTATACACGGTCACAAGTAATAAAGATTTGTAAGTAAAGATCGTTCCCACGGAGATTTGTACTATAGTTTGTTGAGTACTAAAATTGTATCTTTCTGATTTTATCCAAAATAATCATTGATATGGAAAAAGGTAACAAAAAAAATATGAGAACTCTAGGATTGCAATTTTTCACCAAACTAATCCACTCCAATCGTATTATTTTCTTTTGATTTATATGTTTTTAGTACATTTAATTTTTCAACCGAAAACTTCTATTTTTATTCATACATCTCTTCCGAGCTCCGTATAAACATACCTCGTTAAAATAATTCACTATATCTCTATGAGAATTAAATTTAATAAGATTCATTAAGTTCTAAGTTCTCAAATGGTCACACATACAATTAGGGTATATTCCTATCCTTCATCATACATGTCATTCTATTTACGAGCAATATACACAAAAATGCCTTTCTCAAGTTTATTTATATGCCACAAATCGTTTTGATAAAATTCGTAAATAATCAAAAAGCATTAAGCATAAAATAGAATGAACAAATCGAACGTCTTATAAATCTTTGAAAAATAGTTAAAATAAAAGCTTCATGAATTTAGATCAAATGCAACCCTAGAAAAATTAAATTACTTCATTAAAATAAAATAAAAATTACAACAGATGCAGAAAACTTAGAAGAAGAAGAAAGAAAATTAAAACATTACAGATCGTAAATATTTGGCACATGTAGAACCTGACGAAAAGCCAAAAATGACTTACGTGTTCCACCGTCAAGTCCCAAATACCACAAAAATTCTAAACCAAAAAAAAAACTTCTCAACTCTATCATAATATCACCTATTTATAGCTAAAACAATACATCAAAAATAATACATTTTTTTTAAACGCGTAAAAAAATTATATCAAAAACAAAACCCCGACATTCCCCTTAAAATCCACGGTCACGCGAAAATCAAAAACATATTTTAATTCACGCGACACAAAGAGCCATTTCTGCATTTTTTTTTATTCATTGTGCGTGCCACGTGTCAGCGTCTGATTCGCTAAAAGATTCCCTAAGGCCACGTGGCAGCATATCATTGGGTGAACAAACCGGCTGCATGCAGGAACAGCGCACGGGATTGGGGCGCCGAAAAAGTGAGGCAACGGCTGGAAAGAGGGCGAGATTCTGTGCATTCGCATTCATTGTAAATAGCCACTTGTCGGAACATGATTCGCTTAAATATTAGTGGGATACGTGGCATATTCTTATTCTGTAAAAAATAAGGATGCACGCTGCTTCCATAACCCGCGTCACACACGATTGTTACACGAACGGTTCAGTGCGCGACAGCTTGGTTCCACGCGGCTGTCCAGTGGACCGTTCGAAGATCCAACGGTCAGCGATGCGCCTCGGGGAAATCTGCGTAGCCGACGTGTGGGTCCCACTCTGACGCCGACCTGCGCGATAGGTGGGCCCCATTGGCATGCCGAGCGGCGCGAAGGAAGTTCTCTGTACCCACTCTCCTTGTTCGGGCTTGATGAACACGCGCGAATCTGATCCGTTAATCCTTTGATCGGACGGTCCACGTTTCGTGTTTGGAATAGGGCGCGTGGCCTTCTTCTCTCCTGCGCAGAATTTAAACTTTTATTAATTATATTTTGACCCACAAATATATTTCAATTTACATTTTCAACTTTGTTTAATTGCAATACAGCCCTTTTGGTAATTTAAATTAAATTTTAAACTTTTAATAATTAAAATTAAGCCCGATTTTAATTTAAATTATATTTTCAACTTTTTTAAATTGCAATTAATAACTCTTTTATTTGAAATTATATTTTTGGACAAAAAAATATGAAATTAAGTACATTTTCGATACAAATTATTTAATTATATTAAAAATGTATTTTTAGCACATAAAAGGAAAGTATTAATTTATTTAACAAAAGGAAGAAAATAAAACAAAGATAATTGTATTTAAAATAGTGATTTTCAAAATATTTCTTTTTAAACATTCCAAATAACTTAACTCAAAGAAATAAAAGAATTTTATCTAAGTATCAAAATCAATTTAAAAGTACATTACATTTTCACAATGAATTTTAGGTGTGTGTGTGAAGTCTTTTCAAATTTCATCACATGCAATCCGGATCAGTTTATATAAATATAAAATCAAACAAATTATCATGAAATCACAAATCTCATTAGTTTATTTTTCATTTCTCTCTCCACTAATGTAGACAAACACAAAACACCAAATCAATAGGACTTTATTAAGCTTGTAATGTATGGCTTAGGTAAAGGTAGGATAAAGGATAATATTTAGCTCAAAAAATTTTTTTTTTTCAACCACAACATTTTAGGATTGTAAAAGATAACTTCTATCATGAAAATAAACACTACCCAATTTGGAATTTATCAACACATATCAACCACTCTCTTTTTTTTCCTTTCTGCTCTTTTTTTTTTCTTTTTTTTTTTCCTTTTTCAGAATCTGTTTTTTCTTTTCTTTTCAGAATCAGTTTTTTTTTCTCCTTTTCTTTATTTTTGTACCCTCTTTTTTTCTGATATATCTTCAAATATTTACTAACAATTTTCACATGTTAGTGAGATAAGAAAAATAGACATATCTACACACACATATATATTTTTTGGTAGGCTTTTGAAATGAGATAAATATATATATATATATAAACGTTGAAGCTCAAAAGGGGTATACTAAGGATAGTGTATGTAAAGGTAGATATAAAGGCTCAAACGATCCAAAGATGGCCTAAATCATTTTCTTAGTTAAATGTTTTCTATAATTTCGCCTCGAAAGAATATCAAACAAATTCTAAGAATTGTGACACCACAAATATCAATCGAATTCCATACTCATATAAACCTTCTCTAAATTATCGTAGCAACTCAAATATCAAGACTAGTGCTCATAAATATTTATCTTTGTAAAAATGAAACATACGTAAAAATTATTCATCGCTTAGACAATATTCAAATTTTTCAAGGAAATATGCATCATTTAAATCGAAGAAACAAAAATATATCACTATTCATAGCAAATTATCTTCAATCAACCAAACAAACAAAAAAACATTTCCTGACAATAACATCCATAAAGTATTTCAACGTTATATATATACACCACCACGAACTTAATATACCACGTTGTCCTCAATGTGTGAAAATTAAAGAACATTTGAGATGGGTTTAAAGAGACTTCCTGGTTTGTTTGATTGGTTAAGCCAAAATAGCTTCATTACCTCCAATTTGTACCTACGAAACAAAAAAAAAATTACATAACAAAATAGAAAAACTAATACATGCGATAAATAAAAAAAATAAAACACATGGGTTGCCTCCCAAGAAGCGCTTGTTTTATAGTCTTTAGCTTGACTTCTCAATTTTTTTTCTGTGTGTCAAACAAAATCTCAACTTACGAGAAAATTGAAAAATAAATTAAGAAAGAATAACCAAAAAAAACAATTTATTTATTTTTATTTTTATTTTTTTCCTTTTTGTGGATTAAGATTTGTGTGTCAAACAAAATCTCAACCAACGAGAAAATTGCAAATTAAAAAAAACAAACAATAAGCAAAATAAAAATTTATTTTTCTTTTTGTGAGGTAAGATTTGTGTGTCAAACAAAATCTCGACCCACGAGAAAATTGAAAAATAAACTAAACACGCAAAAATAATTTTTGTTTTTTTGAATTAAAATCAGATTGATTGGTACTAATATCAACAATGAAAATAGTAAAACAAATCCCCGGCAACGGCGCCAAAAACTTGTTGTGTGTTTTGCAACACACAGAAAATCGTGCAAGTATACACGGTCACAAGTAATAAAGATTTGTAAGTAAAGATCGTTCCCACGGAGATTTGTACTATAGTTTGTTGAGTACTAAAATTGTATCTTTCTGATTTTATCCAAAATAATCGTTGATATGGAAAAAGGTAACAAAAAAAATATGAGAACTCTAGGATTGCAATTTTTCACCGAACTAATCCACTCCAATCGTATTATTTTCTTTTGATTTATATTTTTTTAGTACATTTAATTTTTCAACCGAAAACTTCTATTTTTATTCATACATATCTTCCGAGCTCCGTATAAACACACCTCGTTAAAATAATTCACTATATCTCTATGAGAATTAAATTTAATAAGATTCATTAAGTTCTAAGTTCTCAAATGGTCACACATACAATTAGGGTATATTCCTATCCTTCATCATACATGTCATTCTATTTACGAGCAATATACGTAAAAATGTCTTTCTCAAGTTTATTTTTATGCCACAAATCGTTTTGATAAAATTCGTAAATAATCAAAAAGCATTAAGCACAAAATAGAATGAATAAATCGAACGTCTTATAAATCTTTCAAAAATAGTTAAAGTAAAAGCTTCATGAATTTAGATCAAATGCAACCCTAGAAAAATTAAATTACTTTATTAAAATAAAATAAAAATTACAACAGATGCAGAAAAATTGGAAGAAGAAGAAAGAAAATTAAAACATTACAAATCGTAAATATTTGGCACATGTAGAACACAACAGAAGCCAAAAATGGCTTCTGCGTGTTCCACCGTCCAGTCCCAAATACCACAAAAATTCTAAACCAAAAAAAAAAACTTCTCAACTCTTTATAATATCACTATTTATAGCTAAAAAAATACATCAAAAATAATACATTTTTTTTAAACGCGTAAAAACAATTATATCAAAAACAAAACCCCGCCATTCCCTTAAAATAGCTCGCATGAAAAATCAAAAACATATTTTAATTCACGCGAGACAAGGAGCGGGTTTACGCATTTTTTTATTCATTGTGCGTGCCACGTGTCGGCGTACGATTCGATAGATTCACAAGGCCACGTTGCGGCGTATCGTTGGGTGAAACAAGCCGTTTGCCCCGCGAGAATGGCCCGCGGGATTGGGCGCCGAAAAAGTGAGGCAACGGCTAGAAAGAGGCGAGATTACGTGCATTCGCATTCATTGTAAATAGCCACGTGTCGGAACATGATTCGCTTAAATATTAATGGGACACGTGGCATATTCTTATTACGTAAAAATGAGGATGCACGCGCTTCACGTAACAGCGTCACACACGATTGTTTCACGAACGGTTCAGTGCGCGACAGCTTGGTTCCACGCGCTTCAATCTGGACCGTTCAAGAGATCCAACGGTCAGCGATGCGCCTCGGGAAAATCTGCGCAGCCGACGTGTGGGTCCCACTCTGACGCCAGCCTGCGCGATAGGTGGGCCCCACTGGCACGCCGAGCGGCGCGAAGGAAGTTCTTTGTACCCACTCTCCTTGTTCGGGCTTTATGAACACGCGCGAATATGATCCGTTGATCCTTTGATTGGACGGTCCGCGTTCCAGCGTTGGAATAGTGGCGTGGCACTTCTTACTCTCTGCCTTGAAATTTAAAAGTTTTATTAATTATATTTTGACCCACAAATATATTTCAATTTTCATTTTCAACTTTGTTTAATTGCAATACAGCCCTTTTGGTAATTTAAATTAAATTTTAAACTTTTAATAATTAAAATTAAGCCCGATTTTAATTTAAATTATATTTTCAACTTTTTTAAATTGCAATTAATAACTCTTTTATTTGAAATTATATTTTTGGACAAAAAAATATGAAATTAAGTATATTTTCGATACAAATTATTTAATTTTATTAAAAATGTATTTTTAGCACATAAAAGGAAAGTATTAATTTATTTAACAAAAATTAACTAAATATTAAAAGAACATAGCAATTATCATCGTTGTATCCTTCTAGAATAACATGAAACTTTTTATAATGTAATCCAAGATTCATAGTTCTCGTAAGGTATCTCATGACCCTTTTAATAGCATTCCAATGCTCTATACTAGGTCTACTGGTAAACCTACATAGTAGTCCTACAACATAAGCTATGTCTGGTCTAGGGCAATTAGTAGTATAACGTAAGCTATCAATATTGCTCACATACTTAGTTTGTCTAACATTGTCTCTAGTGTTCTTGAACAACTTTTCACTAGGATCATAAGGAGTACATGAAGGTTTGTAGTTAAAGTAATTATATTTCTTTAAGATCTTCTCAATGTAATGATATTGATTCAGAGAAAGTCCCTTTTTCAGACTTAGTAATCTTTATACCAAGAATTGCACTCACTTCTCCGAGATCTTTCATATCAATGTTAGTACACAATAAAGTTTTCACATTATTCATAACATGAATATTTAACCCAAAAATAAGCATGTCATCCACATATAAACATATAATAGAGAAAATGTCATTTTCTAATTTATAATAAATGCATTTGTCACTTTCATTTATTTTGAATCCATGTGAGATAACTAGATTATCAAATTTTTCATGCCATTGCTTAGGTGCTTGTTTTAGACCATAAAGGGATTTATCTAGTTTACAAACTTTATTTTCTTGACTTGGACAACAAAGCCTTCAAGTTAGTCCATATAAATCTCTTCTTCTAAGTTACCATTTAATAAAGTAGTTTTAACATCCATTTGGTGCACTACTAAATCATGGATAGCAATAAGAGAGAAAAGTACACATATGGAAGTTGTTCGTGTGACTGGTGAAAAGGAATCAAAGAAATCTATATTTTTCCTTTCCTTATACCCTTTGACTACAAGACAAGCTTTGTACTTTTCAATAGTACCATCGAGTTTTAATTTCTTCTATAGTATCCATTTACATCATATGGTTTTGCAGCCAGGAGGTAAGTCAACTAAATGCCAAGTTCTATTATACTCAAGAGAACCCATTTCATCATTTATGGCTTCTTCCCATAAGTTGGAATCTAAAAAAGATAAGGCTTATATAAGAGTTTGGAGATCTTCCTGTAAGGTATAAGCATAAAATTAAGACCCAAAGTCCTTAAGGGTTCGAGCTCATTTACTTCTCTTAATTTCAGTATTTAATTCCTCATTTTGTTCACTACTTCTAGTTATGGGTAAACTAATAAAAGATGAACCCCCACTATTTTTCAATTTAAAGGAAAACCTATGTTCATAAAAGTTAGCATCATTTGATTCTATAACTACATGATCATTTAAGTCATAAAATTTATAAGCTTTACTATTCACAACATATTCAATGAATACACATTCATGTGCTCTACTAGCAAGTTTATTTCTTTTAGGATCAGGGATCCTAACATAGGCTAAACAACCCCAAGTTTTAAAATAAGTTAAGTTAGGGTTCTTATTTTTTAAAATTTCATATGGTGAAATTTTATTAGTAGATTTAGGCACTCAATTTAGCATATAGAAAACAGTTAATAAAGTTTCTCCCCACCAATGGGAAGCAGTACCAGAGTTTCATAAAATTATAACATTTGATTCAGTAAAAGTTATATTTTTTCTTTCAGCTTTGCCATTTATTTCAGGAGAATAAAGTGCATTTTTTTCATGAATGATTCAATGAGTTTTATAAAAATCATTTAAAATATTGGAATCATATTCAATGCCTATATCATTTCGAAACCTTTTATTTTTATATTAAGTTGATTTTCAATTTTAGTCATAAATATTTTAAACATATCAAACGCTTCACTTTTATTTTTCATTAGATATACATAAGTATAACGGAACAGTCATCAATAAAAGTTATAAAATAGCGTTTTCAATTTCTTGTTAAATTTCCATCAAGTTCACATATGTTAGAGTGTATTAAGTCTAAAGGTTTAGATTCTTTAACTGCTGACTTATGTGAAGTTTGGGTTATTTTGGTTTGATTACAAAAGTTACATTTTTCAAAATCATTCAAAGATAGTTTAAGAATTAGTTCTAAGGTACTCATGTTCTTGATTATGCGTTTATTAACATGACAAAGTCTAGCATGCCAAATATTAAAAGAACTCAACATATAAGCAGAAGAAGAAGCTTTATTAATTTCAACATTCAATTTAAACATGCCATCAGTGGCATACCTTTTCGCAACAAAATATTATTTTTAGTTATTATATATAAATCAGCCCCTATAGTTTGAGTAAACCCGGCTTTGTTAAAGAGATATTCTCAAACTAAGTTCTTTCTCATCTCTGGAGTATATAGGACATAGTCTTTCCAAAGGTAAACTTCAATTCCACCTTACCAGTACCAACAACTTTTGTGGAGTGGGAGTCGCCCAGTAGCACTTTCTTATCCTGAAACGTAGAATATAACTTGAACATATATCGGTCATAGCAAGCATGGCGAGAAAAACCAGTGTCCATCCATCACCCCTTAAATCCATCAATAAAATTGATTTTAGATATCATTGCAATTAGTTGATATTTGGTAAGGTTCGCTAACAGGGAAAGACAATTTCTATTCTGGAAGTTCCTAGCTAAGTGGCTAAGTCTGTTACAACTATAACACATGAATGTGTTATTTCTTGAGGGGGTTGAGGTCTATTCTGTAGAGGATAATTTATGTTTCCATTTTGGTGGTTATGGTTCTAGTTATTATTACGATTCTAAGTTTTCATGTTTCTTCCTTTTGGTTTCAAAATTGAAGAGGAGGATTTCTTATTGATAATATTGTTGGAGACAACGAGTACTTTATCGATATATTTAAATATACTGCTTGGGTTGAGTCACATATTAGGTTGCCCTCTTTAAGACATTTTGCAGTTATACCCAAACTTGTGCAAGAAAACACAATCTTGTCATCCCCAAGATAAAACAGCCCAGAATCGTTATTTTCTGTCTCAGAAATTCACTACATTGATAAAGTTTGGAAAGCTATTCCTCTAAAGTTTATATTGCTCAGAAAACTCTAAAAACAATTTAGTATCTTCTTTTTTTCTTTTTAATAACTATTTCTTCTATGATTTGTAAGAGATATTTCTAAATTGATGTGTTTATACTGAGAGCTGTGGAACTCTATTTATTGTTTGAGAAAATGTGTGGGAATTATGATAAATAATGATCATATCTAGGTGGAAAGAATAACGGCCTTTTCTTAGTGAAAAAGTAATTTTAATAAAAAATAAATTTCCAAAAAATAAAATTCCACCTCACCATACACACACTCACACTCGAAATCGGATCGACACGCCCGATTGGTCGGACAGACGATGGCTGCATGCGTATGTGTGTGGAATCACATTTGCCTAAGTCCTGTCCCTTTCCACAAAAGTGGGCGCCCCTTAGGGCCTAAACCCAATAGTTAATCCTTTTCAATTTATACATATCCTAAGTGATGTAAAATAGAAATATGGGACAAAGTTTTAAGAGACTAAAATTTGGAACTTATTCTCATCATTTGTTTTTATTGAAATTCATTTCCAATAGTTTGACATTCACAAGGGATTCTCATAAAGGAATCATATAATTGGAAGCGTGAGAGTCAATGTAATAAGATGGTGAGCTAGCACTTTTCAATTTTCAATTCATTTTTCTTTAATGGATTATTCAAGTGTGGTCCAAACGTTTCTACCATTGAAGAGTCATAACTCATCAGTTATGACTGTAAGATGGTAATGGTGTCGATGCTTTGATGGGAAGTGATGAGACAATCATCATGTCCCCAACAACGATGCCAAAAACTTGATGAGACAATATCGGCGTGCAATGCTAATCTTACGAATTATTTTGTTTTATATTTGTAAAACTCTTGCAAGTGCACAAATCATTTTATAGAAAATGATAAGTATACTCCTAAGGTCAATTTAAGGGAGGAATATATGTGGTTTTTAATCTATTATTCAAACTTTTAAAAACAAAATTAAATCCTAAACATCCTATCACAATTTTTTGGTTTGTCTTTCCTAGACCAATGAGATAAAAATAAACATAGATATGGATTCAATAAAAAATCATACAAATTTTTATCATTCATAATAGTGCAGTATTTAAGGATATAATAATTAAGTTAATTATGCTTACTCATATTATTTAAGTTATTAAAGATATAAATTGATATTTATTGATTATCACTTTTCTATATGAATACCATCTTGAGTAGGGTTAGATATTCTTTATTAATTAAAAAAATCAATTAACACCTCTAGGTAGGGTCGATAACTAATTTGGTTAATTAAATTAATTCCTTTTTTCTAAGAGATTGAAAATGAATCATTTAAATGCCACCTTTGGTGAGATTTGACATTTTAAACTTTATTTAATGTGTCCAAATTAAACCTAAGAATTTAATTATTCGAGTACTAACTTTCAAGTTTTAAAACCAATACTAAAAATATGTTGTGAATAAATTTTTGAATAATTGTTCTTATAAAAAACCTTTGAAATAGAGCTTCACTCTAATTACCAAACGATTGTACCAACAAATAAAAGAGCAATACTCTAAATCAAACCAGATAATTAAACCTTAAATCTAATTTTCATATTTAAGTTTGTAATGAAAAATAAAATATTTCTCTCTAACATCGTTAATATAAAATCTTGAATAAAAACAAAATCAATTTATTTTATAGAGATATTTTACCTATTTAATACTTCGCAAGCATAACAACGTTATTATCATATCATATTTACAAATAACCAACCATGTTAAATTCAATCACAGAAAAATTAAACATAAAATATAAGAATAAAACATAAAGAATAAATATAAAGAATTTATTTTAAGATTATACCTCAAAAGAGTCCTTACAGAACTTTGATACTAATTCTATTGCTGGAAAACCTCCAAACGGATTTGTATTTTCACTTATTGAATCAAAAATTAAAAATCTATAAAAACTTAGTTAGTTCTTCTTAAAAAGAGAAGAACTTTAAAACTAAAAACTAAGAAAACTAAGAAAATTTTCTAGAATGAGAAAGCTAGAGAGAGAAAGAGCTAAAAAATTGTGTTTTTTACAATGGGGGAAGATGGTCCTTTTATAGGTGAGGAAAATGCTAAAAAATGTGAAAAGATATTTCAAAAATTGATTTTGGACATGTTTGGATACGATGGCATGTGTGTGGGGTGCAAAAATTGCGGCATATGGGCGTTTGGTGCAAGCGGGCGTGTGGGATATAACGTAGACGTGTATTGATGCATGCAAGCTTGTGCTAGTGCACACGAAAATCAGCACGGCATATGCTGAGCGTGTGCCAAGTGTGCATACGTGATACTCGGCGTGACAAGGCAGTTGCACGCAGGATTTCAACCTTTTTGAAATTTTTGACCATTTTGTCAACTTTTTCTAACTTTTTGACTTTTCCCCATTTTGTTTCACAATATATTTGTGATGTATTACCATCAAATTTTTTCTCCGAGCCTTTAAATTATTCTTGAATGAAAATACCTCAAAAACAATAAAAAATACTAGTGATTCCGAAAAGATAAATTTATATTAAAATATGTAAAATCATACAAATATAAATCTATTTAATCAATTAAAGTACATTAAATCATGTTAATTTTAGTGCTTTTTAAGGACTCATCAAGAAGCATAGCTATAAAAAAGGTGTTATGGTTCCTAAGCGCAATACACCATCTAATTTAAGTGTTGTTAAGATTTTAGAACTTTCTAACACAGAAAGAAAAACAATTTTGATTGTTATGGAGCTTGAAGAACAATTTCAATGGCTAAAGGTAAGATCTTTGCTTTACTTATTTTTGATCCCTTTAATTTGTTTATTCCTCATTTGGGTCGATAAATTTTGCTTACATTTGGTATCAAAACCCATATTACCTCTATCTTGATCAGTTTATATTCATCTCTTTTTTGATGCAAATGAAAATTATAAATTATTTCAGTATTGATATTCCAATGATTCTGTGACTTAAAATGTGAAAACCCATGAAGAACATCATTCCAATTTTTTGTTCGCATTCATTGGAATGATGTAATTAACTTTTTTATTTAAAATGACATTTTTTATTAAAATTGAGACCATGAATCACTTGAAAATTCAACTGAGAATTTTGATAAAAGGAACACTGGTTTTTGTCACCAGAATTGTGAGAAACCGTCGGGCCTCTATTCGGTTTGCAACCAAGTTGCGTGACTGAGGTCTCTTGTGTAAGAACTCAGCGTCCTGACCACTGGACTATAGCGAATTTGTGTTATTTTGATATACTAAAGGATTCTTATATATATTGAGAATTTTTTTTTATGTATGTACTAAATTAAAAATATATTTTTAATGTAATTAATTTATTTAATTAAGGTTTTCATGTGTAGAATATTTTTTATACATGTAACATTTGTTTAAATAATTTTTGGCACATTAAAATTTATTTATTTTTAAATACATTATGCTTAAATTATTTGTTGTGTTATTTGTGTGTATAAATTTTGTAATTAATTATACATATAAAATTTGGTTAAATAATTTATGAGTAATGAAATTAATTGTTAATGGCTCTTTATAAATTTAATTTGTGCTTATATTATTTATTTTGCTGGTATTATTTATTGTCATTTCTCTGTATATGCAATCTTAAGTTAGATAATATTTGTATATTTGGAGTTAAATTAATATTTATTATGATTTTATGTAATAATTGAGCCTAAATATTTAGTTAATATTTAAGTGATCCATATAATTTAATTAATTAAGGAGTAGTCATAACATCTTTACTTAATTAAAACTATATAATAAAGTTTATTTAGGATCACATTTAAAAATTAAACATTAATTGTGATTAATCAAATGTAATATAATAAATCTTATCATATAAGAATTTTAATTATATTTTTATATTATTAATTAAGGTAGAATATCAAATTATATTTTCTAATTTACCCACAAGCATTAATCGGTAAAACTATTTTAAATTAAAAAAATATAGAATCATTTTGAACAAGATTTTCAATATGATTTCCATATAATAACCCTCAGTCAATTGTATATAACTTCATGTAAAAAAATCAAAATAAAAAAGGTAAATTTTTTCATAAAATAAACATTTATACCTTTCTAAAGAGATATGACTCAAGTTATAGTTCATTCTAAAAAATTTCCAGTTTCTATTTCTTTCAACCATTACCCAACACTCCTTATTTGTTTTGTTATTTTGCTCTTCCTGTGTAACTCTAATGTTTTCATGCTTTAGTCCAACATGAGAGAGAATAAAAATAACTCATGGAAAAAGGGAAATGGATTATGCTCAACAACTAGAGATAATTCATTTTGAGCAAGTACATTTATCCTTCTAAGACCAAGGGAAGGTGTAATAAGCGCAAGTTTCCTACCTAATTCACCATGTTCTTTTTTTATTTTTTTATTTTTTAACTCATATTTCCATGTGTCACTTAAGGAATAAGAGTGGAGACACCTCATTCTAAAAAAATAATTTAGTAAAATAATAAAACACCATTCTCAAAATTCTTAAAGTGTTAGGACATTTTGATAATATTAAGGATAAAATCGTAATATTACTAAGAATATAGACTTAACGATAATTTAATGAAAGGGAGAGGGTGTTACACAAGCAGGGTATATTGGATTTTCATAGAATCAGAAACAAAGCCAAAAGTAAAACCATTTTGGATCTAAAGGATGAACAAATGAAACAGAGGAGAAAATAACACCTCTAAAAAGCAACAATCTTCGTAGAACTAAACAAATAAAATTGGAAATTTAAATTAATAAAAAAAGAATAGGAAATTGAACAAATGAGATTAAAAGGGGAAAGACCCATCAACAACTCATATACCAAAAGCTCTGTATATATCATTGAGAATATGGTATAGGCATGGCTCACGAGAAGTCTTCAAAAAGATGAGAAGGAGATGAAGAGGTTAGGTTAAGGTATACTCTATGATGAAAGAGGTGAGAGATTCATAAGAAGAAGAAAGAGATGAAGGCTTTTGTTAGGTAAGATCTGACACACGAAATAGGTTTTTTTCTCTCAAAATCCCTACGATTATCACTTCACGGGTAAGGTATAATTACTCTTCTAACCCTATGTTTCACACTAACTTAACTCCATTCAAGTATGAGGGTATCATTGATATTTTTAAAACCTTGAGAGTATTGTTAAAGAAAAATAAAACGTTAGGGTTATTATTAAAATTTTCTTATTTGCATAACCACCAACAATTCTAAACTAATTAGCCTAAGGGTTGAGATAACATATCTAACAACTTATTAGTTGTTCCCTTATTATACTTTATCACAATATTGAATTGTTAGAGATAAACATAAATTTCATATGGTAAGGTTGCTATATGATTGTTAGAGATAAACATAAACAACTTATTATGATTTGAATGAATTGGTGCAAGGCATATAACTCCTTGTCATAATTTGGATATCTCAACATTGGTCCACTAAACATCTCAATATGGTATGAAATTGCTTTTCCATCCTAAAATATACTAGCTCTCATGGCATAGTTTGATGCATCTGCTTCATGCTTTCTACAAAATTGGTAATGCTAACATCAGGGCCTTGATAATCTTCCATTTTAATAATTAGAAAGATTCCTCAAGATTTTTTGACCACTTTAATTTTTAATTGACCTTTGCTAGAGAGTGCAACAATGTTGCAATTTGTGAAAAGTGTCAAATAAACTTCTGTAAATATTGGTAAGCACTTACAAAGATTTGATCTCCAATCCTAGATCTGGGTAAAGGCCATTGAGAAATAACTTGAACTTTTATATATCCACTTTTAGCTCTCCTACATTAACAATGAACCGTAAGTATATAAGATGTTTCTTCCCAAAGTCACATTTCTTTCCATTTAAATGTAACTTGTTCGTTTGTAGAATGACCAGAACTTAAGCAATATGATGAACATGGTCTTCATTTATGACACTGAATATTAATATATCATCCAAATAGATAATAATTAAATCATCAATGAATGGGCGAAGCACTTCATTCATCAATTGCATAAAGGAAGTTGGAGCACTATATAAATCAAATATCATAACCAACAACTTAAAGAGCCCCTACTTAATTTTGAATGCAATCCTCCAAATGTCATATTCATGAATGAGAACTTGGTGATAACTAGATTTGAGATCTAGCTTTGTAAAGTAACGAGCACTATGAAATTGATTCAAAAGATTATCAATCCTTGGCAATGACAGATTCTTAATTGTTATTTATTAAGTGCCCTAAAACCAATAAATGTTCGCTAGCATTCATCTTTCTTAGGGACAATAAATACTAGAGAATCACATGGTAAGCAGCTAGGTTTTAGAAGTCCTTGTTCAAGTAGATCACGAATCTACTTCTTGATTTCTTCATATTTTGTCAAATAAGTGCCAAACAAATCTAAATTTATTATAGGTGAATCTCCAACCAGATGTAGCTCATGCTCTATAGTTCTATGTGATGGAAATCCTTACACATAGGGGTTGCAATGTCTGACACGACACAACACAACATGACACGAGTAAACAATTTAGTAAGAATTGATCAAGAGTTTTTTCAAATCCTTAAAAGTCTTATTATTTCTTACTATTATAAATAGGCAACATGAAAAAATTTAAAAGTCAAGTAAATGGCATTATGGTCCTATAATATTGACTGTCTAATATCAATTGGCACGTATCTAAAGGAACCAACTCACAAGTACCTTAATAAATATAACTTTTAGTGATGAAAAATATGAAAGTATATCATTTTTTAATTTGTATATCAATGTTCTTATGTATCCAACCCAATGAGTAAGGAATTGGATGATCCTTATTAAGGTTTCTAAAGTAAAATTCTTACGAGTTCCTGGATCAATAATGGCTTCTACAAGACTTTATTTGACATGAATATTCAAATGAAACAACTATTCTCAATTGTTAACTTCTTCAACATGTGTTGGTTTCATCATGATGGCTAGCATAGCATCAAGTTTCAACTTTGGAAGCTCTTTTTCCTTTTTCACAGACAATGTGGTTTTTGATGCTCGAGTTTTGTATTTATAAAATAACACGAATCATTTTGTAAGAAATGATATGTATACTTCCAAGGTCAATCTAAAAGGAAATTATGTAGTTTTAAAATAATTCAAAAATTCTTTAAAATGAAAAAATAAACCTAAAAATTAATTTTGTCATAAAGTTTTAGTTTTGAAAATATCTAAACTAATAACATTAATTTAAAGATAAAAAATATATAGGTTCACACAAATAATAGGTAGACATGCAATTCATTTATCAATGAAGAATTAATGGGATATTTAACTAGTTGATTACATTTGGTAAAATTAATTAGGTTAATAAAACATAAATTCATATTATTGTTTCTTTCTTATATGTATAAATAATACCTTTAGTATGGCTGTTATTTTTTATTAATTAAATCTTAACTAACCACCTTTTTGGTCCCACCGACAAATTAATTTTTAATTAAAATATGTTTATTTTTAAGAAATTATCAACTCATTTAACTTGCCAACTTTGGTAGGAAAGATATTTTTAAAATTTTATTCAAACTTTTTAAATTAATTTTTAGATTGATGAATCTAAGAACTAATTTTTAGATTTTAAAACTATTACTAAAATATATCGTCAATACATTTTCAAATAGTAACTATTATAAAAATCTTTGAAATAGAGTATAACTTATATCTAAATAATCAAATCTAAAATCTATACATTGACTCTAAATCAGATCTAGATTTATGTTTCTAAAACCAATTTCATAGTATGAATTTGTTACAATCTATAACAGATTTTGTAAAATTCTTGAATAAAAAATAATATATGTTTAAGGATTATTGAATATATTCGCCTATTTTTATATTATATAAGCATAATAACATAACTAAAATTTTATTATCATAGTTAGTCAGACATGTTTAATTTAATAAGTAACCAATACATTAAATATTAACATTTAAAAAGATACATTAAATTAAAGTTGTAAATGGAATACAATTAAAAGTAATACCTCAATTGTATTATTAACTCCTCCACCATTCTATTACCTACAAAAACCAATAATTGTCACTTATTGTAAGTACCTAATATAAATTATTTATAACATAAACATTAAAAAATTACAACTCTCAAAATGAGAGAAGAGCTAAAAACTAAAACTAAGAAAGTTAAGAGAGACAGAAGGATGCTGGTAAGGGATTGATGGATATATAAAGTAGAGATTATTTATAGGTTGGGAATACATGGTGAAAATGAGAGAAATATGGATCAAAGGGTCACACACCACGACATGTAATTTTCCATCATTGTGGCATGCGATGATTCTATACACATTGTAATCTTGACCCAAACCACTCATGCCACATCACACATTAAACTCTGTCGCGTCACACATCAAACTACATGTTTTTCATCTTCTTTTGTTTCACCCCCTTACAAGCTTGATTGGTTCATATGTAAGGTTTTACATATGTTATCCTTTGTATTCTTCTTGTTTGCAATTGAGTATTTTTAGGTATGATTTCTTATGTATTAATCAATATTTTGAAGTCAAAATACCTAAAAAACAACAAAACATATGTGTGATTTCAAAAACATAAATTTGTTAAAATGATGATAAAATTATGCAATTATAAATCTATTTTGTCATTTAAAGTGCATAAAATCACGTATTATTTAGTCATCACAATTCCAAACCAACTTCTTGTTAGTCTCTAGCAAGGAGAGTGAAAAACTGCAAACAAAACACTAAAATAAAATTAAACTAATCCAAATCATTTTCGTAAATTGACACGATTGCATTTAGCATATGAAACAAGTCTTTAAACCCTTAGGTTGTACTAATGGATGAGTTTAAGTTTTATGAGGACTTTTAGAGATGATACTTACAAATATCAAACTAAAATGTAAAAGTTTAAAAGAAATAAAAAAAAATAACACACAAACAAACAACAACTAAAATTTTAACAAGTAAAATTTAAAATACAACAAAATAAAAATAAAAATAGTAAAGCTTCTCATGCTTCTAATATCTTTTAATATCATAATTAAAATTCAAATCATAAGTTATTTTAATATCCTAAACATTCATAATTTATTATAAAAATTAGTTAAAATTTACATTCATATCCCACATAAAAATGCATCAATATTAATTTACTCAATTTTATTGTTGGAATCTGAATTCGTAATTGTAACATTTTCCACTCCAATCTAGAACTTATATTATCTTCAATGTAACAATTACAAATTAAAGATAAAGAATAAAGAAGAGAAAAGTTATCGATTTTTTTGAACATGCTCAAGTACTTGATGTGGAGATTCAAATGCATCCATCATCTCAAACATATTAATTCATACAGATAGAATATTATGTACTTCTTACACTTCTCAAAAAACAATTATATAATTCAACAATTCAAAATAAAATAAACTTTGTTCACATGACATGAAATTAAAACAAACTAAATAAAATAAATTACATGAAATAAAAAATTTAAACTAAAGCAATTAAAATCAAGTTCACAAAACAAATTTAAAACAAAATACAAATGAAAGATAAACTCATAAAAATTCAAAGCAAGTTTGGAGCTCAACCCTTCATATCATCTGGTCCTTGTTCTACATGATGTGGTTGTGATTATTCAGGTGGTGTAAAGATGAAATCATAATATTGATCCATAGGTTCTCTTAAATGGCTTGTACCTACCCCGAGATAGTTAAGTTGTAACTTATGCATTTCATAAACTAAACAGTTATAATTCACATTATCATGATGCTATCGATTTCTAAAAGTAACATGTTGTGCAACATAGGCTTGGTTAAAGTTTTTCGTGTAGGTTATTCTTACACCTAAATGATGAATTTCATCATTCATAGTCATTCTTGATGAAGAAGTGTCTCTTCTATCCCTTTGGGTAATATTTGTACTATAAATGAGTTCATTGTAAGATGTCATATTTAATAATTCATCAAGTTGAAGCATAACTTTACCATTTTAGTAAGTCACCATCTTTTGCATATAAAGCAATAACGAGCTCAGGGAAGAAGTAACTCAATCTGTGATTGTTAGCAAACAATTTGATCCTGTGATGAATTATACTTTCCACTTCCATAAAATTTGTGGATGTTATAAAATATAGTAATATTTCCCACTTTCTATCCACAGAGCTACAATTCTTAGGTTTCCCACTGCCATAACTCTACTTAGCACCTACTTTTGTGAGGTTTTCTATTACTGTAGCATAATTGACATTAATCAAACAAGCCTCATACTCACATTATTCAAATAAGCCTCATACTCACCCTAGTCTAAATTCATCAAACAATAATGAGCATTAATATCAATCGGCCCAAACAGGACTAGTACACCACATAAACCATGTTATTGATAGCAATGAGAACAATTGCATAGAATTTCTAAACAGTTGATTCAATAGCAGCTTATGGTTCCTTAATGAACCTTTTCTATCCTAAAGCTACTATCACATCAGAAATTCCCTCAAATTGGACATTAGGCCCTAAATCAAATTTCATACCTCTTTCCATTATAAAACCTTTCTTTATTTTCATAGTTTTATCAAATCTTAACTTGGTCTCATAACTAGAGAATTTTGACCTATCATAATCAATAGAAGTTGATGTCCCTTTTTTTATCAACTTTACACCTTTTAAGTTCCATTTATAAAATTTAACAAAATCTAAATCCAAGGATTCTCTAATAATCCAGCTAAAAAAACACAATAAAAATTAATCTAAAATTTTCCTTACCTTACTTTATCTAAATTAGGGGTTGGAGCTCTTTTTAATCCAAATATAATCCACAAAATTTAGAGAATTTATTTTAAGACCTGAAGCCTAAAATGTTTTGATAACTTACTTGTGTTGTCGAGGATGATGAATTTGAAGAATACCATCTTGAAGAAGATGAGGATTTGTTAATGGTTTTTCCCAAAAGAAATCAATACAATGGGTAGGAAATAATTAGGAATGGGATTTTTGTCAAAACATTTGAAAGATTGTAAAACAAAGGTGTATTTTTTAGGGTTATTTGAGGTTTGAGGGAAGAGAAAATTTTATATAGTTATTGAATCAACTATTTAGAGTGGGTACAGAGTTCTTCGTTCACGCGGCTCGGCATGCAAGTGGGGCCCACCTTCCGCGCAGACTGGCGTGTAGAGTAGGACCCACATGTCGGTTGCGCAGATTCCCTCGAGGTGCATCGATCGCCGTTGGATGAGATGAACGGTCCAGATTGAAGCGCGTTGAACTGCCGCGCGCACCGTATGGCCGGCTCATCTACAAATCCGTGTGGCGGTACATCAATGTAGCGCACCATCGGGTTTCAACGGAAAATGAGTAGCCACGTGTCTCATAAATATTCCAGCGAATAACATGATGACACATGGCATGTATTCGGTGAAATAAAAACGCAGAAACCGCGCCCACTTCTAGCCGTTAATCACTTCCAACGAGAGTAAATCTTATGTGACGCGTTCTTTATGCGCCCGGCCTTACCACCCAATGAAAATCGGCCACGTGTCGCTGTATTTCTCTCAGCAAATCACATGGTGACACGTGGCATGCAGAAAAAGAAAAAAATCAAAAACGCGCAGAATGTTTTCACGCGTGTTGCTCCCCATACATTTTTGTCCCCCACTTTTAATAAAAAAAAGATAAAAAAATATTAAAAAAAAAAGATAAAAAAAATAAGAATGGAAAAGGGGATATATTTTTGTACGCGTTTTTGGTTTTTAAGAAGAGGAGCTTGGAGTTTAGTTTTTTTTCCTCTGTGTTAATTGGGGGTGTATTCGCAGTTCTTGCGAATTTTCTTTCTGGGAAATTATAGAGAAAGAAGACAACAAAGAAGAAGAAAAGGGAAGAAATTTATTTTTCATTGAGGAATCGTGAAAGATTTTTTTTCCTTATCTATTTACTTTTAATTTTTGTTTCTCTGCAATGTTTTATTTTTGTTGTGTTGTAATTTTAAATTCTGCTATGAACTAATACATTTGTTCTAGGATTGCAGTGTAGCGTAAATTATGAAACTTGAATTAAGTATTTTTGAATGATTTATAGAACTGTTTTAAGTTGTTTATTTGATCTATGTTTAATGCTTTTAATTATCAGAAGATTAATTAACTAATATGTGACAATTAAATAAACTTGAAAAAGGCATTTTTGTGTGCTGCTCGTGATGAAATAACGTATATACATAAGAGATAGAAATATACTTTTATTGTATTTGTAACTGTTTGAGAACTCAGAACTTAATAAATCTGGTTGAATTTAATTCGCATAGGAATATAGTGAATCATTTTAACTAGATGTGTCTGTATGGAGCTCGGAAGAGATATATGGATAAATTAGGAGTTCTTGGTTAATAACTTAAAATACGATAACATAAATCAAGATAAAATATAATGATTCAAGTGGATTAATTTGGTGAAACTGCAATCCTAGAATTTTCTTACAATATGTTATAAAAGTTAGTTAGTCAAACTGCATCAAATTATCGACTGTTTGGATAAAATTAGGTTGAAATAATTTTAATAATTAACGAATACTAGTAACAAATCTTTGTGGGAACGATATTTTATTTATCATATTATTACTTGTGACCGTGTATACTTGCACGATTTTCTGTGTGTTGTAAAACACACAACAAGTTTTTTGCGTCGTTGCCAGGGAATTGTTTTATTAATTTTTGTTGATATTAATACCAATTAATCTGATTTTAATTCAAAAAAAACTATTTTGTTTCATTGCTTACTGTTATTTGCTTAGATTTGTGTTTATTTATGTTTTTATTTTTTTTATTTTTATTTTTATTGTGTTAGATTTATTTTTCAGATTTTTGGATAAAGTGAGACTTTGTATCAATAGCGTAAGAAATCTTGACATAGTTCGCTAGATCTAAAAATCCATAGAACTATTTTGAACTTAAAGAAAAATAATAAAACAAAGAAACCTTAAACACGTCTAGTTATGGATCATGAAATTCAGTAGAAGAACCCGAGATCTTTAAGAGATTATGCAGTGCCTATGGTTGGTGGCATCCATTCAAGCATTAGAAGACCATTAATTCAAGCCAATAATTTTGAAATTAAACCTGCAATCATTCATATGATTCAAACATCAGTAAAATTTGGTGGTTTACCCCACGATGATCCAAACTCCCATATATCAAATTTTCTAGAGATTTGTGATACCTTTAGGCATAATGGAGTCACTGATGATGTTATTCGGTTGAGACTTTTTCCTTTTTCACTTAGGGATAAGGCAAAGAGTTGGTTGAATTCATTGCCCAACGGTTCTATCACTACTTAGGAGGATCTGTCTCAAAAAGTTTTAGCCAAATATTTTCCACCGGCAAAGACTGCACGGATGAGGAATGAAATCACCACTTTTATGCAGTTCGACTCAGATTCATTATATGAAGCTTGGGAGAGGTACAAGGAGCTACTTAGAAGATATCCGCACCATGGATTACCGAAGTAGCTTCAAGTTCAAACATTTTATAATAGTTTGATGGGTCAAACTAGAAATATGATTGATGCTGCAGCAGGTGGTGCTTTAATGGGAAAATCAATTGATGAAGCCTACACCTTATTAGAGGAAATGGCTTCAAATAGCTGGCGGTGGCCATCGGAGAGGATGTTGCTAAGAAAGCACTGAATTCATGAGATTGATGCTATGACCGCTTTAACCGCACAAGTGTCCACTTTGGTGAAAAAGATGGATACTATGGGTGTCCATTCTATTCAAAGTCCTTTTGTTGCATGTGAAATTTGCAATGGAAATCATGCCAGTGAGAGATGTCCTCATAACTTTGAATCTGTTAATTTTGTTTCCAATTATAATAGGAACCAAAACAATCAAAACAATCCATATTCCAACACTTACAATCCAGGGTGGAAGAATCATCCTAATTTATCTTGGAGTAACAATGAGGACCATAAATCTCTTATAAAACCCACGTATTCTCGGGCCTTTCATAACCAAGCTCCACCACAAGAAAAAAGCCATCCTTTGGAAGATATGTTTTGCTCGATACATGGCCAATAATGGTATTCTTCGAAATCAAGCCATCGAAATCTTGAAGTTCAATTGGGGCAACTTGCTACTGGCATCAGCAATCGTCCTCGGGGAGCTTTGCTTGGGAGTGATAGTGAAACTAATCCTAATAGGGGAGAAAAAAGAGCATTGTAAGGCAATTACACTCCCAGTGGAAACGAGTTAAAGGAAATACCTAAGTCCATTTCTTTGCCAACCCACAATGTTGAAGCTTTTGGCCCGAGAAAAAACAAAATTGTGGAGAAGAAAGAGTTGAAGAAAATGAAGAAACAACGAAACCCAGCTGATGAAACCAGGTTTAGAAAGTCTCGAAGCCTTACACTCCACCATTATGTTTCCTCAACGCTTCCATAAGCAAAAGCTTGATAAGCAATTCTCTAAATTTCTTGAAGTTTTTAAAAAGCTTCATATTAACATTCCTTTTCTTGATGCCTTGGAGAAAATGCCTAGCTATGTGAAATTTATGAAGGACATCTTGTCTAAAAAGAGAAGGTTAGGTGATTTTGAGACAGTTGCTCTCACAGAGAGTGTAGTGCCATCCTTCCGGAAGAAGCTACCACCTAAGCTTAAAGATCCGGGAAGTTTTACCATTCCTTGTACTATTGGTGAGAAATTCTTTGGTAGAGCTGCGTGCGATGCAGGTCAAAGCATTAATTTGATGCCACTTTCCATCTACCGAGACTTGGATTAGGAGAAGCACAACCGACCACCCAGTAACTCTTCAACTTGCGGATAGGTCTTTGAAACACCCAAGAGGCATTATAGAGGATGTGCTTGTCAAGGTAGACAAGTTTATCTTTCTACTTGATTTCATAATTCTTGACATGGAGGAAGATAAAGAGATCCCTATTATTTTGGGTGACCATTTTTAGCAAGTTGGTAGAACTCGATTGATGTTCAAAAAGGGGAACTCACTATGAGAGTTCAAGACCAAGAGGTAACTTTCAAAGTGTTTAAAGCGATGAAATTTCCAGGTGATTCTGATGCTTGTTATAGAGTAAATGAGTTAGTTGATAGTTGGTCTACAAAAAACTCTACTACTGATTCTTCTACAATTTCTCCTGTGAATCTGAATGACTTAAGAGCCGGTTATGAAAAGCGTTGTTTGCCAATCAATGTGATGGACCAGTTCCGTCTACATACATATAAAAATGTTAAGCTCTATAAAAAAAAGACAAAGGGATGGCATGGCAATAAGCTCTTGCATCGACATTCTGAACAAGTACACAAAGTTTTGCTCTTCAAGTCTCGGTTGAAATTATTCCTAGGGAAACTTAAATCAAGGTGTTTAGGACCTTTCACTATTTCCAAAATGCATCCCTACAGATCTTTGTTAAGATTAAAGATGAAAAATCACGAGAGGAATCTCCCGAGTGAATGGGCAAAAACTCAAACCTTGTTTGAGAGGTGACGTCGATCATCTAAAGCCAACCATTTTGTTATATGACCTAACTTGAAGCAAAGAAAAAGGAAGTCAAGCTGATGACTCTAAATCAAGCGCTTCTTGGGAGGCAACCCATGTGTTTTAGTTTTTATTTATTTATATATTTTGTTTTAGAACATGTATTAGTTGCATAATTCTTCATTTTGTTATTTTGTTTTGATAGGTGCAATCGGAGGAGGTAAAACGATTTTTGGATTTCAATCTCACAAGTCAACTCACCATTCAGGGAAGTTCTTTTAACACATCTCCGTTGTTCTTTAATTTTCACACATTTGGGACAATGTGCATATTAAGTTTAGGGGTGGTAGATATTTTGAACTTAATTGAAATATTTTTTGTATGTTCTTGCTTGAAAAAAAAACAAAAACAAAAAAAAACAAAAAAACAAAAAAAAATTGTTTTGTTTTTTTTGGTTAATTGAAGATATTTTGCTATAAATAGTGATTTATTTTTATTTCATCAGTTTAAATGGTGCATAGCTCTCTGAAAAATTTGAATGTTGTCTAAGTGATAAATGATTTTTACGTATGTTTCATTTTTACAAAATTAAATATTCATGAGCACTAGTCGTGATTTTTAATTTGCTATGATAATTTAGAGAAGGTTTATGTGAGTATGGAATTCGATTGATTTTTGTGGTGTTACAGTTCTTAGAATTTGTTTGATTTTCTCTCGAGGCAAAATTAAAGATAACATTTAACTAAGAAAATGATTTAGGCCATCTTTGGATCGTTTGAGCCTTTCTATCTACCTTCACATACATTATCCATAATATACCCCTTTTGAGCAAGTTTATATATATATTTTTCTCATTTCAAAAGCCTACAAAAAAAAATATATGTGTGTATAAATATATCTATTTTTCTTATCTCACTAACATGTGAAAATTGTTAGTAAATATTTAAAGATATATCAGAAAAAAAAAGAAAAAAAAAACGAATAAAAAAACAGATTCTAAAAAAAAAGAAAAAAAAGAGGATGGTATGTGATGATAAAGCCCAAATTGGAAAGTTATTATTGTGATGATAGAAGTTATCTTTTTCAATCCTAAAATATTATGGTTGGGAAATTTTTTTGAGCTAAATATTATCCTTTATCCTACCTTCACCTAAGCCATACATTACAAGCTTAATAAAGTCCTATTGATTTGGTGTTTTGTGTTTGTCTACATTAGTGGAGAGAGAAATGAAAAATAAACTATGATATTTGTGATTTTATGAAAATTTGTTTGATTTTATATTTTCATAAACTCATCCGGATTTCATGTGATTAAAATTGAAAAGACTTCACACACACGCTTAAATTTCATTGTGAAAAAGGTTATATACTTTTAAATTGATTTTGATACTTAGATAAAATTCTTTTATTTCTTTGAGTTATGTAATTCGGAAATACAATATATATATATATATATATATTTTGAAAATCACTATTTTAAATGCAGTTATCTTTGTTTTATTTACTTCCTTTTGTTCGAGGACTAGCAAAAACTTAAGTTTGGGGGTGTTGATAACTGTATTTTATATAGTTATTTTCACCTATTTTGTTAATTATAATTGCTATGTTCTTAATGTGTTTAGTTAATTTTCGATGAATAAATTAGTATTTACAATTTTTTATATTTTTTTATGAAAATTAAATACTTTGTATCGAAAACGTACGTAATTGCAAATTTGTGTCCAAAAATATAATTTCAAATAAAAGAGTGTTTAATTACAATTTATAAAAGTCAAAAATATAATTTAAATTTAAATCATGCTTAATTTTAATTATTAAAAGTTTAGAAATTTAATTTAAATTAGAAAAAAGGCTATATTATAATTAAGCAAAGTTTAAAATATAATTTGAAATATATTTGTGGGTGAAAATGCAATTAATAAAACTTAATTTCTGCGTAGGTGAGATAAGGCTACGCGCCCTATTCCAAACGCGCAACATGGACCGTCCGATCAAAGAAGTAACGGTTGGGATTCGCGTGTGTAGATCAAAACCGATCAAGGAGAGTGGGTACAGAGTTCTTCGTTCGCGCGGCTCGGCGTGCCAGTGGGGCCTCTTGCCTTGAGCGCGGGCGTGCGAGTGGGACCCGCATGTCGGTGCGCGAGATTCCCTCGGCGCATCGATCGCCGTTGGATGAGTGAACGGTCCCGGTCGAAGCGCGTTGAACCAGGCGTCGCGCGGCTGCTCGTCTACAAATCCTGTGTGACGCGGTACATCCAAGCAGCGTGCACCCTCGGGTTTCAACGGAAAATGAGTAGCCACGTGTCTCATAAATATTCCAGTGAATAACATGATGACACGTGGCATGTATTCGGTGAAATAAAAACGTAGAAACCGCGCCCACTTCCAGCCGTTAATCACTTCCAACGCGAGGAAATCTTATGCGACGCGTTCTTCATACGCCCGGCCTTACCACCCAATGAAAATCGGCCACGTGTTGCTGTATTTCTCTAAGCAAATCACATGGTGACACGTGGCATGCGGAAAAAGAAAAAAATCAAAAACGTGCAGAATGTTTTCACACATGTTGCTCCCCATACATTTTTGTTCCCCACTTTTAATAAAAAAATATAAAAAAGGATAAAAAAAGATAAAAAAAATAAGAATGGAAAAGGGGATATATTTTTGTACGCGTTTTTGGTTTTTAAGAAGAGGAGCTTGGAGTTTAGTTTTTTTTCCTCTCTGTTAATTGGGGATGTATTCGCAGTTCTTGCGAATTTTCTTTCTGGGAAATTACAGAGAAAGAAGACAACAAAGAAGAAGAAAAGGGAAGAAATTTATTTTTTATTGAGGAATCGTGAAAGATTTTTTTCCTTATCTATTTTCTTTTAATTTTTGTTTCTCTGCAATGTTTTATTTTTGTTGTGTTGTAATTTTAAATTCTGCTATGAACTAATACATTTGTTACAGGATTTAGGTGTAAGCGTAAATTATGAAACTTGAATTAAGTATTTTTGAATGATTTATGGAACTGTTTTAAGTTGTTTATTTGATCTATGTTTAATGCTTTTAATTATCGGAAGATTAATTAACTAATATGTGACACTTAAATAAACTTGAAAAAGGCATTTTTGTGTGCTGCTTGTGATGAAATAACGTATATACATAAGAGATAGAAATATACTTTTATTGTATTTGTAACTGTTTGAGAACTCAGAACTTAATAAATCTGGTTGAATTTAATTCGCATAGGAATATAGTGAATCATTTTAACTAGATATTAATACGTATGGAGCTCGGAAAGAGATATATGGATAAATTAGGAGTTCTTGGTTAACAACTTAAAATATGATAACATAAATCAAGATAAAATATAATGATTCAAGTGGATTAATTTGGTGAAACTGCAATCCTAGAATTTTCTTGCAATCTGTTTTAAAAGTTAGTTAGTCAAACTGCATCAAATTATCGACTGTTTGGATAAAATTAGGTTGAAATAATTTTAATAATTAACGAATACTAGTAACAAATCTTTGTAGGAACGATATTTTACTTATCATATTATTAATTGTGACTGTGTATACTTGCACAATTTTCTGTGTGTTGTAAAACACACAACAACCACTTAGGCCATGGGCCACATAGGCAGTTAGACATGTGTGCGTTGAGCCGTTAGAATTTTGTTAGCTTGGTCGCACAAAGTAGTTAGAATAATGCTATTTCCTTTTCCTCTTTTTGAGTAACCTTTTTTTCCTTGTAAGGATATATATATATAGCCATGTTTTGATGAATGAAGATATAGAGCAATTTCTATCTGATTTCTCCCATCTCTCTGATTTCTCTTCTCTTCCTCTCTACCTAACTTCATCGTATCAAGTTGGTTTACTAGGAGGATTTTGTGACAATTATTCATGGTATTATTGGCCCTATTGATGTGAGCTTTGGATAAATAGAGAGTTTTCTACCTCCAAGAGAAATTAGGATAATTCCTCCACCCTGGGTTATAGATATTTGCATTGGGATCATACTTGGGTCTTAGTTGGTACCCCCTAATGGATTTACCTATTCAGGTCCAGTAATTGCTTCTCCTTAGTCGGTATAGATATCAATACCATGTCCCAAAGTACTACACATTCCATATTGTTCTTTATTGGTAGTGGCAGGTGTGATGAAAATCACAACTTGCTTGGTCAATTGTGCAAGTTGCATTTGAACTTTTGTACTTAAGTTGATTTCACGGACTCTAGTCCTTCTTACTCAAGAGATTTTCTATTGGGAATTAGTACCCAACATCTTAAAGGTAGTATTTTATCCTATCACTCTTCCCATAACATTTTCAACTATGAATTGGCATTGTTGTGTGCATCCATTATAAAAACAATTGGTTCTGCAACAGTAAAGGATAGTTGTTTTGGTGGCACTAAGTGGGGAATAGTTTGAACCTATCTCATGCTTCGTGAAAAGATCCTCTTCCATCTAAGATAAAGTAGCAATCTTTGCTCTCAGTTCTAATTTCTTTGATAGGAATAGAATTCATGGAAATTTATTATATACATCCTCCTAGGTCATCAGGAAACCTTGAGAGAGTGACATAAGCAAAGCCTTAGCCATGTCCTTAAGGGTGTAGGGAAAACACCTCATTCTAAGTTGGTCCTTGGTGAGTACACCAAGAAGGAATATTTGGACCATTGAATAAAAGTCTATAACGAAAGTAACATAAAAAATAAATATTTCTCAATTCATGATTTCTAAGAACCTCACCTAGTTGGATTAAGGCATTAATAGTGTCAATAACTGACCTTGCATACTTTTTCATGGTAGTCTCCTTAGGTTGTGGTGGATTTTTCCCCATATTTATTGGTTCAAAGGGTATGTCAAGGTTTGGTTCAAAGTGTTTTAAATATTACAGTGTCCACCCTTTTTCACAATTCTTTTGATCTATTAAGGTTATTTAAGGTGTGAGATGATACTCTAAAGATCTACTACCTCACATAAACTATGAAATATACAAGTATCTTATAAATAATTTATAAAACAATTTATAATACAATTTATACAATAATATAAGCTACATAAATAATTGCATCTAGTGTATTAAATATTACATGTATTCATATAAAATTACTAATAAAATATTTAACAAAAAATAATAACAAAAGAATTAATCTAAAAAATTAAATAAAGAAAAATAAATTCAATTGAACTTTTTATTTAAAAGATCTTTTTAGTTTTATTCAAAAAATATTACTACATTTTTATATATATAAATAAAAATCACAAATATTTATAACAAATTTCTTTTTAAAATTTTTAGAATAAAAATTTTAAAACGTTATTCCTCCCTGATAGTGGCACCTTTTGTATTTATAGAATAACTCACAAGTGCAAGAATCACTTTGTAAGAAATGATAAGTATAATTCCAAGATCGGTCTAAAGAGGAACTACAGTCTTTAAATAATTTAATAAATTCTTAAAAATGAAAAAATAAACTTTAAAAGTCTGTCACAAAAATTTAGGTACAAAAATATCTAAACTAATAATATTAATTTAAAGATATAGGATAAAGAGGTTGACATAAATAGTAAGGAGACTTGCAATTCATTTATCAATAAAGCATTAATAAGATATTTAGCTAGTTGATTATGTTTGGTAAAATTAATTAAGTTAATAAAATATAAATTTAGATTATTGTTCTTACTTATTTGTATAAATAACACCTTTGGTAGGACCATTATTCTTTATTAATTTATCTTAACTTGCTACATTTGGTGGGACTAACAAATTAATCTTTAACTAAATTATGCTTGTTTCTAAGAAATTATCAAACCATTTAACTTCCCACATTTATTAGGACCAAAAAAATTGAACCTTTATTCAAGCTTTCTAAATTTGTTTTTAAATCGATGAATCCAAGAACCAATTTTCAGATTTTAAAACTATTACAAAAAATATGTCATCGATATATTTTCAAATAGTAATTCTTATAAAAAATCTTTGAAGTAGAGTGTAACCCATATCTAAATAATCAAATCCAAAATCTAGATATTGACTCTAAATCAAAGCCAAATTTATGTTTCTAATACCCAATTTCATATTATAAATATGTTACGATCAATAATAGATTTTGTAAAATTCTTGAATATAAAATAATCTACATTTAATGATTAATATAAATATTCACATATTTTAATATTAAATAAGTATAATAACATAACTAAGATCTCATTATCACAATTAATCAAACATACTCAATTTAATAAATAACCAATACATTAAATTAATATTGTAAATTAAATACAATTAAAGTTAATACTTCAAATGTATTATTACAGATAACTCTTGCACTAATCTGTTATATAAAAAAACTCATATTATTGTCACTTATTGTGAATATCTAATCTAAATTATTTATAAGATAAATATTAAAATTGTTTAACTCCCAAAATGAGAGAAGAACTAAAAATAAAAAATAAAAAAGCTAAGAGAGAGAGAGAAGGATGTTGTCGAGGGATTGATTGATATATACAGTAAGGGGTATTTATAGGTTGGGAATGCACACCGAAAAAGAGAAAAATGTGGATCATAGGGTTGCGTACTACACATGCAACTTTCCACCGCTGTGCCATGTGATGATTTCATACATGTTGTAATCTTGATCCGAGCTACTCGTGTCGTGGCACATATTAAACTCCCTCGCAGCACATGTCAACATGCATGTTTTCCATCTTCTTTTATTTTACCCACTTACAAGCTTGATTTGTTCATATGTAAGGCTTTACATATATTATTCTTTGTATTAGTCTTATTTGCAATTAAGTGCTTTTAGGTACGATTCTTCGTTTGCTTATCAATTGAATCATTTTGAAGCCAAAATGCCTAATAATAATAATAAAATATACATGTGATTTGAAGATATAGATTTGCTAAATGATATTAAAATTATACAATCACAAATCTATTTTATCATTTAAAATATATAAAATCACATAATATTTAGTATTTTTTAAATACTCATCAGTTTTTTATCATTCCTACTCTTATTCATCTCATTCTTCGACTTCAACTCAAATGGAGTATCCGTCACTTGTCTTTGGAAAGTCCATTGATGTGATAATGATTGATGAGTGCTCAAAAAGCACTAAAATTACCATGATTTTATACACATTAATTGATTAAAAATATATATATTTATATGTTTTATCATATATTTATATAAATTTGTCACGTGCGCGCTGCTGGTGCCTTCCGCGCGCGCCTGTGCGCGCCGACGCCATTTCGCCCCATTTTTCACGTGTAGCCGCCCCCATGACGTCATGCTGATGTCATCAATGACCTCACTATTTGCACTACGCGTTTTCACCATTTTTTAACATTTTTTCACCCACTTTTTCTCTACATCCTCACCTATAAATAGCTCCCTTCTCTTCACTTCATACCACACCTCAAAACACACTTCTCTCTTCTTTCTTTCTCTCCATTTCTTAGTTTTTAGTTTTTTTTAGTTTTTCTTATGTTTTAGCTAGTTTTCTTATGTTTTAGCTAGTTTTGCTTAGTTTTAGAGTTCTTCCCTTTTTAGGGAAGAACTAGTTATGTTTTTGTAATATTTTAGCTTTTTGATTCAATAAATGGGAGTGCAAATTCCGCTTGGAGTTTTTCCAGCAACGGGAATAGCGTCGAAGTTCTGTAAGGATTTTATTTTCTTTACAATTATTTTTATGCTTTATTCTTACATGTTATATTTAATTTGTCTGCGGTTAAATTTAACTGTGCTGGCTGTTTAGTAAACATGATGTAATAATGACGTTGTTATGCTTGCGAAATATTAAATAGGTAAAAATCTCTAAAATGAATTGATTTTATTTTTATTCATGATTTTATATTAAGAATGTTAGAGAAATATATTATTTTTCATTATAAACTTAAACCTGAAAATTAGATTTTAAGGTTTAGTTATCGATACGATTTAGAGTAGTGCTTTCTTTTATTTGATGGTACAATCGCCTTAGGTAGTTAGAGTGAAGCTCTATTTCAAAAGTTTTTATAAGAATTATTATCTGAAAATGTATTGACGACATGTTTTCGGTAGTGGTTTTAAAACTTGAAAGTTAGTACTTCGGATAACTAAATTCTTAGGTTTAATTTAGGACACCTTGAATAAAGTTTAAATCGTCTAACCCACCAAAGGTGGCATTTAAATGGTTCATTTTCAATCTCTTAGAAAAAGGAATTAATTTAATTAACCAAATTAGTTATCAACCCCACCCATAGGTGTTAATTGATTTGTTTAGTTAACAAAGAATATCTAACCCCACCAAAGGTGGTATTCATACAAAAAAGGGAGAATCAATAAATATCAATTCATACCTTTAATAACCTAAATAATACGGGCAAGCATAATTAACTTAGTTATTATATCCATAAATACTCCACTATTTATAAAAGATAAAATTTGCATGAATGTTTATTGAATCTATGTTTATTTTTATGTAAGTAGATTAAAAACACAAAAACCCCAAAATATCGTGACATGATGTTTAGGATTTAATTTCGTTTTTAAAAGTTTGAATAATAAATTAAAAACCACATACATTCCTTCCTTAGATTGACCTTGGGAGTATACTTATCATTTTCTACGAAATGATTCGTGACTTTCTAGAGTTTTATAAATATAAAACCAAAGTATTGGCGAGAATCAACGATCTTGGTTTAGTTCATCAAGTTTTTGGCGTTACTTGATGGCATCAAAGTTTTTGGCAATCCCGATTCTGCTCATCAATGATCATAATAGTTCTTTTGTGTTTAGTCTTCCTTAATTTCATTTACTTTTCTAATCATGGTTTCTTATAGATTGTTTGTCATCTCTCTTATCATGTTATTGTTCTTTGCCTCATTAGTGACAACTTTCACAATGACTTTTTCAATGGTCTCTATGGTGAACAATTTAAGTTCATACACATGTAATCAGTAAGATCTCCATTATACTTCACAAATACTTCATATTCATTGACATCAATTCTCAAAATCAAAGCTTGGTTATGGAATTCGATAGTATATACTTACATAATCTGTCCAAACCTTTGCTTTAAATAACCATTTATATTATCTTTCACCTCTATAGTCAACTGGA
Source organism: Hippophae rhamnoides (assembly GCA_033030585.1). Taxonomy (NCBI): domain Eukaryota; kingdom Viridiplantae; phylum Streptophyta; class Magnoliopsida; order Rosales; family Elaeagnaceae; genus Hippophae; species Hippophae rhamnoides. Next base: position 28,014,082 of record CM065433.1, read on the forward strand.
TAAAATTACTTAATATCATTTAAATTTATTTTAAATTAAGGTCGATACATCGTATTTTTTTATGGTATAATTTCTACCATATAGGGGCATAGCTTAAAAGCTTCAAGCATTGATTTTTTTCACCCTTAGAATACTTATATATAGTGAAACAAATTTCTAGCGTATCTAATATCTCAACATTAACAATACTACTATAGAAAAAGAAAAGTTAACTAATAAAAAGAAAAATAAAATTCCAATATAATTTTTAAAAACTTTTTTGAAAAATTATAAAAAAAAATCTTTAAAACTTATAACAATAAAAATAGCATCATAATATCATTAAACATATCCAATTAGATATCTTTCTATATTAAATAGATTTAAATGATCATAATTTAATTTCAATGATATTTAACATTTAATGAGTCTAAATAATTTTAATTAAATTTGAATGTCATTAAATGTGAAATGATATACATAACTTTTTTTTAAATAATGAAAACATATAAGATGATACTAATGATTGCTATTTTGTGGTTATAACTTATAAGAATATAATTTTTATTTTTCTTTAACTTTTTTAGTTTAAAAAATAATAAAAAAGTGTGTAAAAATGGAATAGACTTCCACCAAGAAAATTAATTATTAAATAAAATTAATTTTAAAAACCTTAGACTAAAAATTAAAAATAGAATTGAGTAGAAGCATTCCTCTTAGTTCTAAATTTAAATTATAAAGAATTTTAAAGGATTAATGAAAGAAAATTAAGGATACGTTTAATAACAATTTTAATTTTTGATTTGTGATTTTAATTAAAGAATAAATTTTATGTTTTTATTTTATTTTTTTATAAAATTAATCATCACAGTATTTGATAATAATTCATACTCAGTGATTATAAAAAAATTACATAAAATCTATTTGATATGTCTTTATGTTTTCTGCTTCTTTCAAAAACTTAAAATATTAAGGAAAAATTTAGTTATTTTTAAAAAAATTGTTTTTAATTATTTTCTTTTAATAATTATACATAAAAGTTATAAAATTTAATTTATTCTAAAAAAATTATTAAAAATTAGAGTTAAAAGTATATTTTTTAAGAACGAATAATCTTATATTTTGGTAATAATTACTTAAAATTATAAAAATAAAAATCATTCATAAAAATCATTATGCCTTAAAAACAAGGTAAACGTTATGCCTTAAGTCCTTGACCCTCTGATTCACTATGAATCTCTCAGTATCTCATCTCACCCTGAACTAACCCAGACCGCATAAAGCCAAAATCCTAGCCGTTCTCCAACCACCGCCGCCGCCGATTATCTTATCTTGTGCCACCGCCTTTCCGGAAGACGACTTCGCTGTCGCCTTCTTCCATAGATAAAGGTCTGTTATCGTCCTCTTTCTTCTTCCCCAGACTTTTCTTCCTAAACGCTTTGCCCATTCAATGATATTCCTCAATATAAAATTTTAATTGCTGAAAGAGATTTCATTATTGGTTAAATGATGCGATGATTCATTGATGAGGGGAAAGATATAGCATTTTTGTTTGCTAATGGCTTGATATTGCTTTCCCTCTCAAATTCACACACAAAAGGAATTATTTTTTTCCTTGTGTGAATTTGAGATTTTGAATATATTGCAAAAATACGAGCTTTCCCTTAAAGTTCGATAGACGCTGGGAAATTTCCTCATATTTCTTGAGCCAATTAGTTCAGTTATATCGGGTTTATGAAAGTGCCTTTTCATTAGAGAACTGAAGCAGATTGTGCAGAGAAATAGTCATACTATTTTGGTTATGGGCTTTTGGCTTTGTTGATGATGTGGGTACGTGGGGTTAAGCAAAATGAGCTTAATTGGTCGTACCCACTAGTGAGCTGTATATTATTGGAGAAAATCTTATATTATACATGTTTTCCTTCTGTTAGTTATGTTTATGCTTAGATTTTCTTTAAGGTGGGACTGGAATTTTTTTAATAAGGAATTTAGCTATGTATGTCTATGATTTTATAAGAAAGGAAAATAGAAATAGAAAAAGAAAAAGAAGCAGCTTTTCTGCAGGCATTTTTATATAACCGCTGTGCCCCATTGCCCGCAGTTAATAATCATCCTGATCTGTTACAGTTTTTGGGGGGAACAATTAGGTGGTGTTTGATTCACGAAATAAAATCGGAATCGGAATCGGAACGAGAATGGAATGGAATAGAAATAAACAATTTTGTTTGGTTTGACCACTGGAATCAAAGAAGAAATTGATATTAAAGTGTTTGGTTTACAACTAGAATGAAATGAAAAACACTGTATATTACCTTTATATTCTTATATTAAGTGAAATTTAAATAATATCATTTAATTATTATTTTTTCGTCAAACAAAATAAATTATTGAAATCATTATTTTTCTAAATAATTATTACTTAAAAAGAAAATATATTATTAAAATTATTATTTTTCTAAATAGGGTTTAGGGTTTTAAGGTTTGAGATTTGGGATTTACAGTTTAGGATTATATTTATGGGTTAAGGTTTAGGGTTAAAATTATTATTTTTATAAATAGGGTTTAGGATTTCAGGATTTGGGATTTGAGATTTAGGGTTATATTTGTGGGTTAAGGTTTAGGGTTAAAATTATTATTTTTCTAAATAGGGTTTAGGGTTTTAGGACTTGGGATTTAGAATTTTGGGTTTTGGGTTTTGGGTTTTGGGTTTTGGGATTAGGGATTTAGGGTTTAAGGTTTATGATTTAGGGATTTAGGATTTAGGGTTTATGATTTAGGATTTAGGGTTTAGGGATTTGGGATTTGGGATTTAGAGTTTAAGGTTTTGGAATTTGAGTTTAGGTATATTTGGATTTGGGGTAAGATTGAAAAAAAAATTGGGATGGGAATGGAATCATGATTCCTTAATGGGGAAAAGAAATTCTGATTCTTTCTCCTATAGGAATCGATTCCATTCCATTCCCATTTTTCAGCCTAACCAAACACAAAAAAATGGAATGAATCAATTATAATTTCATTCCATTACATCCAACCAAACATAGCATTATGGTTCCAAGAACAGTTTTTGAGAGAACTGTCCCTGCCGACCTGTCCCTATCCCTAATTGAGATGGCAATGTCTAAACTTAATTTTGAATCTCAGTAATTTTTTTTCCTTCCTATTTTCTTCATACTGTTGTATTTGTATCTATAGAAGAGGATGTTGTGGATTATAAGTTGGATTCCTACATAACTTCCAAAAATTAAACTGATTATTAATACTGACCCGACTCTCAAATAAAAATGGTATTGACTTTTATGGGTGTTGTTCGGAGTTGCACCTTAATCTATAATCTAATGTAGCATGCATGGACGGAACTAGTATTTTGGGTAGGGGCCATGGGCACACCGTACTCCTATAAAATTTTTTTTACCCCCTACTTTGTATTGATATATAACGTAAACATAAATATAAATAGGGACAGATTTGTTATTTGGCACCCCAACCCCAACTACAATTGTTGGTTCTGCCTCTAGTCGCACACAACACCTGTAAATGTCTTTTTGTAGAAACCACATGGGTGGGAGGTTTATTCTTTCTAGCAGTTGAAAGGACAATAGGTAACAACATAATGCTAAGGTCTTCTCTTCCTTTGATCCTCCTCTCATTTTGACTCTTCTTTAGCTGCCTGTTAGTTCTACCTAAGATCATTGAATTTTCTAAGATTCTTTTAAAGCGAAGGCCCAACTTGCAATGTATTTTATTGCCGTTTCTTCATGGGAACTGTTACATGTTTGATTAAATGCCCATATAAACTGTTTGCAGCAAATTAAGTTATGGACTTGGCACATTGTTTTCTAGATGGCAATGCTGATGCTGTAGAGTTTTGTCCACAAGATTCATACCACCATGTTTTGGCAGCTTCAACATACACATTACATGAGGGTGATATGCCCACGCGATGCGGGAGCATATCAATATTCACTGCTGATGCTGAGTCAGGCCAGCTTGAGTTGTTTCACTGCTTGGAGACAGCGGGTATCTTTGATATAAGGTGGAGTCCTGTTGGAGGTAATATGGGCCCTCTGCTTGCTCAAGCTGATGCTGAAGGGTTCTTGAGAATCCACCATCTTGGTAGTGATTTAAATAAGACAGCAGGTATAGGGTATGTCCTAGTATTTAATTTCTTTGATTTCATGTCATATCTTCTGAATGTTTTACTACCTAGTAATAGTTTTGGACCTAAAACTCGGTTAGCATTAGCAAATGGTGTTGTTTTTCTTGTATCCTAACCTCTAGAGTGTTTGAATCTTTTTCATATTTTCCAATTTTAAAATGTGGTATTAAATTGTACTATCTACTTGATCATTTTGTTGCCCATAATTTTGTTTTTCTGTTTTTCAGTTTTTCTTTCTCAGAGAGGCTATGATATCCTGAAAAATGTAAAATTGAATTAATGGGCAGTGGCTATACTTGTTTGTAGGGTTGTCTTTGACAGAGATAAATGGTATAAAGATCACTTCCTCCATGTGTCTTTATTTGGATTGGAATCCATTTGCAACGTCTGTGACAGTTGGGCTTTCAAATGGTTCGGTCTCAATAGTTTCGCTGGTGGATTCAGGACTTCGGGTGCAAGAAGAATGGAAAGCACATGATTTTGAGCTTTGGACAACTATCTTTGACACCAACCAGCCTCATTTGGTGTACACAGGTTCTGATGACTGCAAACTCTGTTGTTGGGATTTGCGTGGTGGTTCTTCCAAGTTGGTATTTCAGAATAGCAAAGCTCATAAGATGGGTGTTTGCAGCATTGTGAAAAGCCCGTTTGATCCTAATACCCTGATTACAGGTAGCTATGATGAGAACCTGAGGGTGTGGGATGTTAGATCAATTTCAACACCAGTTAATGAAACTTCAATTTGTTTGGGAGGCGGAGTCTGGAGAATCAAGTATCATCATTCTGTTCCAGGTCTGGTCTTGGCAGCTTGCATGCATAATGGGTTTGCAATTGTCAATATTAAGGAGAATGGCGCTGAAGTAACTGAGACATACAATGAGCACAAGTCACTTGCATATGGAGCTGATTGGCACAGAGAGGAATCAGTTATTGCAGGAAAAAGGAACACAATGGTGGCTACGTGCTCGTTCTATGATAAGCTTCTTAGGATATGGATGCCAGAAAGTGACATATTTGCATGACTTGCTGTTCTTTAGTACTTCTCTTTTCAATTAAGATGAGAAGAAGCAGATGCTGCCAGTTTAGGCATTTAGTATTCCTTTGGGAGGTATTTATAGACAATGATGCCTATTGCTTGTTAGGAACCACAAAGCAAGGGTCCTACTTTTCTGAGATATTTTTGAACTTATGTAAACAAAGGAGGAATATCACTTGGGATTATCCTTAAAAATCCAGTATTTTGCATATACTGATCAGATTTGTTTGATTTGAGTGTTACAAATTAAAAAATAATACCACAAAGCAAGGGTCCTACTTTTCTGAGATATTTTTGAACTTATGTAAACAAAGGAAGAATATCACTTGGGATTATCCTTAAAAATCCAGTATTTTGCATATACTGATCAGATTTGTTTGATTTGAGTGTTACAAATTAAAAAATAATATTAGTTAATTTTTTAATTGAAAAAAGATTAGTGAGTATTATAATTATTTTATTTTAGTAAAATATGTTAAATTATTGAGTATTAAAAGATTAAAATTTAAAATTTATTCGAGTTATGTTTTTATCTTTTACGTAAAATGTCTAATAATTTTATAAATATTATCCTTAAAATTTAATTTATTAAAAATTGAGGTGGGAATTTGTCTATTGAAGTTGGACAAATTCATTCCCGGCGTTGGCAAATCATGTGGGAGTTTTTTTTTTCTCTCCCCAAGTAAAACTATAAAATTATTGGTTGAATTTTAACGCCACGTAAATCCTAAGGATTTGTTTGGATGTTTAACTTAAAAATAATTTTTAATAATTATTTTTAAATTATTATCAAAAAACAATTTTTTACAATTTTAAAAACAAGTTATTTGTTCATTATTTTAAAAACTGTGTTTAGCAAAATTGTTCTTAAAAATTGTATTTAGTATGAAATATTTCTATTTAAAATCTTACATTATACTATTTTTTCTTTAATGATTTTCTATCATAATTTTAAGTATTTATCAATGAATTAAAAATATTAAATAATATTCAAAATTAATAATTTATCAAAGTGATATAAATTAAAATAATATATGGTGTATATATTCTTGAAAATTATATATATATATATATATATATACGAGTGTCTGTAATTATTGTTGCAAGTTAAAAAACTATTATATTACATTATATTATATATATATATATATATATATATATATATGAGTGTGAGTAATTATTAAAAAATAATAAAATAATAAAAGTTAGAATAAAATTGAATATCTTTAAAGTGTTTTCAAATTAAAATATGTAATAATATTATCACAATAAATTTGTTATTATTATAATAAAAGTACAAAAAATATCTATTTTATTAATAATATTAGTTATATTTTAATGCCATTAATATTAAATGAAATTATTATTAATAAATTATTTTTGTGATAATAATAATTTACATTATTATAGTAATATAACTATACATTAAATAAAAACAAATTAAGATGAATGATATCACCATATCATTAAAATAAATGTTCAAAAACTACCGATTGGAGTATAGTTGAGATGTGTGACTTTAATGTCACGGGATAGAACCCCACTAAAAATATGTATTTATACATTTCTTAAACAAAATTAAAAAAAAAATCAAAATATACCTTTCTTCACTTACTCATGAAATTCACTAAATGCATATTACCTAAATTAATTATTGGTGAGTAGCATATCAAAATTGTCTTTTTTTTGATTGATTTAAACGAATTTGAAGATTTTTAATCCAAATTTAATGATATAATTAATCTGAATTTAAACAGATCATATTTTTTCAAATCAAATAACGACAAATTAATATTAAAATTTATTTATAAATTATTGTTATATATAAAACACGACATATATAAATTTTAATTTTAAATTAATATTTTTGTAAAAATATTATTATTTATTGTCACAACTAAAAAAATAAAAAGAATAAAAAATATGTCTATGCAATTATTAAATTATTATAAATATTTATATTTACTTTTTAAGATAAAGTAATAACCTAATATAATTATAGTATGCATAATATTTAAATATAACATATTATAAAATAAATATATATTTATTTATAATTTAATAGTAATTCAGTTTGGATCGGATACAACGAATTATAAAATTTATCAATTTGAATCCGATCCAAATCCAAATATATTGTATAATTTTTAATTCGAATTCGAAACTAATCTAAATAGATTGTATAATTTTCAATCCGAATCCAATCAGACTATAACATTTATCAATTTAATTTGATCCGAATTTGATAAATCATTTCAAATTTATAAATTTAAATGGATTGATAAAATCATTTACTCACCCCAAAACCAACAAAATAAGAAGCAATAGGAGTATATAAGGACTAAAGCATTCGTCTTTTTTTTTAAAATAATTAGTTTTTTATGTTTTTCAAAAAAGTGAAAACCTATATTAAATTTTTTAATTTTTTGTTTTTAAGTTTATATAATTTTAAAAATTTTAATTTAAAAATTATGGTTAAACATATTATTATTTTTAAAATTAATTTTCTTAAAACATAGAAAATAATTTTTGAATTACTAGATCAAATAAGTCCTAAAATTTTAATCGTTTTCTATAACTTTTAGAGTTTTTATTGATTTTTATTATACACCAATAAATATCAAAATGTTATTCTAACAAATAAACTTCTTATGGATATTTATTTTATTAGTTTTGTTGTGTATTAACTTTATATTTTTTTTCTTGAATAATTATTTTAATCACATGAAAATCCATGATGTTCATGCTTATATATTTAACGAAGAATTAAGTCTAGTTAATTCATTATGAGTAGATTATATTTGTGTTAACCAAACATTTTTTAATCTCATGTCTTATATTAATTAAAAAATCAATTAATATAATTGTTTAATAAGTTTGATTAAGTTGTGTATCCGTTATTTATGTTAGATTATCTTATTAAATAATAATAATATTATTATTAATTAAATAAATTCATATTTAAAATATTTATTAAATAGAATTATGTAAGTTTTATCAATATAATATTAAATCATTCATGTTTTTATCATATTTGGATTATATATCATTGTTATTAATTATCATACATATTGCTCATAAAACACTTGAATAATGATATGTACATAAAATTGTATGCATAAAATGATATGTTATTATTGAATTAAGTGTTAAAGTAATTACATAACTAGTCACTAATTGGGGTCAATTATATTATTATATGGACCAATGCATGTATAAGTTTTAATAAATATTTTTTCCAAAATAGTTATTATTGTAAATTTATTTTTTATTAAAATAATAAATTAATTAACTATTTATTTTAAGAATATTCATTAACATCTTTCTATAAAATTGTAACATCTATTTTCACTTTATTATAATAAATGAAACTTAAAAAGGAAAACTATATTTGAATACTTATTTTAAAATAAAAACAAATTCTTAATAACATACACTATTATAAGCGAAAGCGAAAGCCTATGGGGTCGCTTCTGTAATTGGATAACCAGCACTGAAAACCGTCTTTACATTGGATGGTTTGGTGTTTTGATGATCCCTACCTTATTGACCGCAACACTATTATGTATTTATTAAATATAAATATAAAAAATAATATTTAAATAAAGACGGAGTGTCGTCTACGCTCGTTACTTTTAATTAAATTACTCTTTAGACTTATATCTATTAAATGAGATAATATTAATCCGTTTCTTTCATAAAAAAGTCGCAGTAATCTGTTTTATAAAAGCAATAGAGCAATCTGTTTTATAAAAATAATAGATTTGTATTATCTTAATGTTTTTACAAAAATAGTGTTGAGAACGTACAAATACATTATCTCAATTTTTGACAAATAAATTTTTTAGATATAATATTTATAAAATTATAGGTAAATTATATGCATAAAATAAAATTATATTTCACCTTAATTTTAAATTTTAAGTTTTTAATACTCAATGTCTAAAAAAACTAATAATTTAAGTTTTTACTAAAATAAGATGCTATTACTATTTTAAGCTTGTAAATTTTTAATTTAAAACAAACAATAACTAAAAAATAGACTATTTTTTAACTATTTATACGGTGCTTTTGTCATAAATAAATCATAAATCCCCCACTATTTATATGGAGCATTTTTTTTCTCTTCTTTTTCTAAACGGAAAAACTCTTTACATCTTATTACTAATACTATCTTTGAGAGCACCACTTTTACATGTTCCCACAAAGTACATATATTATGAGTAGTGGGGAAGCTATAAACTTAATTGTTTTTAGATAAAATTAAATAGTACATGTTTTAGGTTATTAAATATTAAATAAAAGATACAAATTAAAAGCAACAAACTCCAATTTAACAAATTGAAACTCATTTTAACGCATTGAATGTCAAGAGTTCAAATTTAATTTAAGAGAGTATGATTTTTATTTATCTTTAATAAAAAAACCCAACGTTTATCGTAGACATAATTTCTACTTATGTAAACCCTAATTATAATAGATGTTTTTAATATAGAATAATTTATTGCTATTATTTTATCATAATTGTATATCTTATAGAGCCTTTTAATATAATTATTTAAAGAATTCATTATTTTTATGAAGAATAATATCATTAATAATAGAAAAGCAAAATGTAGTAATTAATAGTTGAGATATTTTGTGATAAAATAGTATAGAAGAAAAACAGAATATATGTTAAAAAGCAATCTTATTTAATGTTATTAAATTTACATTTGGTTGTATTAAATTTTTTTAATACCCACTTTCTATTTATGATTTAAATTAAGAATTTTTTTTAAATTTTAAAATCAAAATAATTTAATAATTTAAGAAATATAATATTATACTTTATAAATTTAAGAAAAATAAACTATAATTTTATATTAAAAAATTAATTTTAAAATAAGTCGTGCAAATAAAAAAAATACATTATATAATATAATATAATTAAAAAAATTATCAATTGATTTTTTTTTGTTTTATAATACAACGAATTGAGTTAGAGAAATAATATATAAATTTCCATTTAAAATAATTTGCAAAACAAATTCGCTAGTGGCTAGAAGTGAGGTCTTTTTATATAAGTAGTAGATAAAAAGTGTGAAGGGATATCTAAGTTGTTCCTTGTCTTTTTCTAGTAGTAGTTTACATTTGAAATGTAAGATTACAAAATTGCACTTATTTTTAATGGACAAACAATTTTAACCATTAAACTTATGATTTGTTATTCTTTCCAATAAACTTATGAGTTATTATTCTTCCATCTAATGTTTTAATTTTAAATTAATTAATTAATCACAAAAATTATTATTGTTAATAACAAATTAATTAATGACCTTAATTTTGCATTCACTCTAAAACAATTATATATAATTATACCATCGTTACTTTTAAAAAGATATTTATGGATATTTACTATTAATATTTATTTTAGTTATCTTATTGATAAGAATTATAATAATAAATGATTATATATTAAATGCTTCTTAATTTTTTTTCAATAGATTCATTTTAGTTTTTTCTTTACCTTTAAACATTTAACTCGATTTATATTTTATTAAACATTTAATTTTAAATAAACATTAAAATATCAACTTATAATTATATTAATTTGACTTATGATTCAAATAGTATAGTTATTTATTTTATTAGGTTAGATTTAAGTTCGAATCATATTCTATAATTTTCAATCATTTAATAATAAAAAAGAAATGTTAATATTTTTTTAAAAAATAAAATAAAATATTTAACTCTAAAAGAATATTTATTTTAAATGAAACAATACTTTGACGTCTTTTTTATTATTTTAACATTTGACCTAAAGTACGGTATGAGAAGTTAATTCTCCTACCATATTGGTGGATCATTTTTATTTTTTTCTAATTATATTTCTAATTTTCAATAATAAATTATTATGTATTAAATGCCACTTATTTTTCTTCCTTAATTCTTTTAGTTTTTAATTTATCCTTTGATAAATATTTTATAATTAGTATTAATTATAAATTTAAAAGGACAATAAGTATTTTTAATGTTTGTGAGGGCCACATTTAAAAGACCAAAAGCTCTTTGGCAACAAATGAAGGCTGCAAGGAAAGCATGTCAAAAGATTTGAGGTGCCTATCATCTAAAACTCTATATGGTCAATATTGTCCTCCTCAGCCTGCAAGCCAAATATAGGAGGAGGTTAATTCTGTCCATTGATCCCACTGTAATATACTTTTTATGGATTATTATTATTATTATTATTATTATTATTATTATTATTATTATTATTATTATTATTATTATTATTATTTTCAAAAGATATTTGTGTTGTTTTGTGCAAATATGTTATGACGAAAAAAGTAAATATTATATTGAGGAAATTTATGGTACTAATATGATAAATGAGAACCGTTTAAGTTTTTCAAAGTAATCATATACTTTTCAATCTTAACTAAATTGAAAGAGAGATTGATAATGAGTGAAAGAGATTGTGAAATTCATGATTAAAAAAGATTGAAATTAAAAAAAAACTATAAAACTTGATAAATTAGGGGTAAAGCTAAGAAAAAAAGACACGGAGAGAATTTTTTTATAACTTTTTACATCTAATTATTTTTGCATGTTATCATTTAATTAATATATTAATTTTCTTTTATTTTTATATATTAATTTATGTTTCTCATTTATATTATTTTGATAGAAATAATTTACTTAATCGCAATAATAAACATATAACTCTAAGTAATTGCTTTTATATTTTAATAATTCGAGTTGCTTTTTCCTATATTTGCGTAAGACAAACATTAAAATTATGAAGAAAAAAAATTAATAAGGAAAAATATAAAATACTATGTATAATAATTATTGTAATTGATTCGTTCTCATGTTAATAATCTAAATTCTTAAATCTTAAATATAAATTTTTTATAAAGAATTGTTTCTAAAAATAAAAATATTCAAAACTTAAAACCTTAATCTTTTATCGATCAGTTATTGAGTTAAAAAACATAAAGTTAATGTCTTCAGCTTATTATGTAATTACCTAAGGAAAGCAATACTATTTATTTTCATGAAAAGCTTGATAATTATACATTTTTAGTCATCTATTTATCAATTTAATAAAAGTTTCACAAGTGTAAATTTGCAAAAAAAAAAAAAACCATATACATGTAAATGTAAATCATTTAAATTTAAAAGAGCACTAAGCATATAAAATTTAAGTGAGATCACAAATTTTATTTACAAAGAATCAATAAAAAAAAGTAAATATAAATAGAGGTAAAATGAAATCAAAAATCAATCAATTTCATATATTAAAGAGTATCTTTTAAATAACAAATCAATTTAATCATATTAAAATTATAGAACACTTTAAACAAAAATATCTATTTCCATTATGAAAAAAAAAACATATAATTAAAAAGAAGATGAAAATTAAAATTTATTTTATTTCTATAAACTTTATCCAGCATTGATAGCATATTAGTTTAAAATTTAATACATCTTATAAAAAGAAAAAAAAATTAAATCATCATTTTCTTCTTCACACATACGTGTAAAAAAATGAATATTTGGATTAGTGGGTAATTTGGACAATAAAAACTAAAAGATGAAAGAATATATTTAACTACAAGCATAAGTAAAAGATCGATAACAATGGAGTCTCTATTCTCTTTTGAAAAAGAGAGAGAAAACAGTTTCTTTATTTTATTTTATTTTTAAATTAAAAAAAACTTAAATAAATAAGATATTAAGATTGAAATTTGAGTTTTTGATGGTAGAGTGGGAGACCACGAGCCAATTCCAATCAAATTATTAAATTTATATGAGAAAAATTTATTTGAAATTTGATATATTTTTTTAAATTATCTTATGATTTAAGTTATATATATATATATATATATATATATATATATATATATATATATGAAAGCATATCTGCTAGCTATATTCCATTTAGACAGGTATTAGATTATTAATAGAGAGGGGACAGCATATATTATGGTTGATTTCGTAGAATAAACATAATATTATTTAATTTCATTGCCTTTAAAATACATACAATTTCATATTTGCAGCACTTATAAATTAACTTGTGTTTCTTCTAGTGACCTTCCTTTTACGAACCTCATGTTCCAATTATACAGTTTGAAGGGAAAAAGAAACCATACAGAGTAATAATAATAATAATAATAATAATAATAATAATAATAATAATAATAATAATAATAATAATAATAATAATAATAATAATAATAATACTATGCAGGCTAGCCGTATCCTTGTCTTCCTGTTTTTGTCTTTTCCTTTCATTTATTCATTGCTTGCCATAACAGAACTACTCTTAAGCATCTCGCAACACCTGTTTTCATTCCTCTCTTCCACAAATAGTCAAAACTTTATAAGTAGAATTTATTTTGAAAATCATGGGATCGTTACTTAGCACTGGCAAAACAACAAGCAAGAAAGAATTGGAAATGGCGCTCGCAAAGGCCAAGCAGATCGTAGACTCCAACCCCGTTGTTGTCTTCAGGTCTCTTTTCATTTTCTTTTTATCTTATAAGATTCTTATTCAAAAACCCAGTTTTTATTTCATCATTTGAATTGTTTTTGCTTCCATCTAATTGGGTTTTTCTCTGCTGATTCGCCGATCAAAATTTGTTTTAAAAGTTTGCATCTTTTGGTTTATAATGTTGTTTCTCTGTTTAATATTGCTGATTAAGTCTGTTTCTTTTTTTTATTGGCAGTAAAACATACTGTGGTTACTACCGAAGAATAAAGCAATTATTAACACAAACTGGAGCCAGTTTCAAAGTCATGGAATTGGATAAGGAAGGTAAGTCAATATTATTATTTTTGGGAGTTAGATCTTTAATTTTTATGTAATGTAGTATCTTCTATAATTTCCTTTGCCAGTTCATAGTTCTCTTTTCATTTTCTATCACTTGGACAAAAAGTTTACCTATGGAGAATTAGAGTTTCTTAATCATCTTCAATGAGCTACTGAATTTGTAACAAAACAAAGTATACTTAGGTTGTTTTAATTGCATAATTGAAGCACATTTTTTGTTTAACAATAACTGAACCAGATTAATGAGGAAGTTAACTTTATTTGAAGGGGACGGTGATGACATTCAAGCAGCTCTGACTGAGTGGACAGGACAGAGGTCTGTACCAAATGTGTTCATTGGGAGAAAACACATTGGTGGTTGTGACTGTAAGTCCATTAATCTATTTGTCTTATTCACTTCAGTTCTCTGCTATGTGCAAGTAAACCCTTTGGAGCTAACAAAATACCCATCATCAAATATTTTTTGTTGGGATAAGGAAAAAATATATCATTTTTTATTACTGGTCCCAAATATTCAATAATAGCACAACAAAGAGGTTCATACACTTTTGTAGGTAAATGTTCATCTATTTTTTTTTTTTTTGGTCAATCAAAAGTAAACTTCATTTAACAAGAGAAAGTCCATTACAGGACTATAAGCATCAAAACTAAAACCAGAAACAGAAGAAAACAATAAGACACCGACTTCTTAATAAAAAAAAATTGACACCATATTCAATAGCATAACTACTATCCAAGGAATCAACAACTATAGGTATCCAGCATTAAGCTAGAAGACAGTGTTCAAGAATGACCAAAAGCTCACTAGCGTTATCCAACTAGGCAAGAGCAACTAAGGCACTTCCAAAAACACAACCACCAGACTAACAACAAGACACAAAGACAAATCCAGCAAACAGAATGGTACCACAAACAGCAACAACCCTAACTAACTAAAAAAGCAAATTGTTAAACAGAACCAACAACAAATTAGACTAGAAAATAGATAGACAACCATAAAGTGGGAACAAGCAAAGATGATCAAGCTCACAATCAAGGAATGCACAGCACCAGTACCAAAAACTTTACACAGCCAAGTGAGCATTGGTTTTCTCCATATCAGCATTGGTCTCATCCTCACCAAGGACCTCCATTGCAATCTGAGACGAATCACTCCGCAAATTGCTAAGGTAAGTGACTTCCTCTAGATTTTCCCTTTGCCTTTTCCCAATCTTGACACTCTGATCATCAAAACTCTTACCAGCTACTTTGATTTTCCCTCCATTAGCAGCATTACTCTTCTTGCCTCTACTCCCAACTCACCCAACAGACTTCTTCTTACCTTGAGAGCTACCAGAACCAAAAACAAATTGACATCCATCTGGCTCCTTAGATTCTTCACATGCAGGAGAACTATCATGTTCATATCAGCTCTCAATCATTTCCCAAACTGTTCATATTTACCTCCAAAATCGATGAATGTATCGTTAGCAACCTTACAGAATTTGTTTTGGTGAATAATTCTACCCCGATAGTAACAAAATTTAGGAAGCTTCTAAAACTTAAATTGTACCCAGACATACTCTGATTTGTGAGGAATCTAGGCTCCTGGTACCATCGCTTTTGCAAGATCAAAACACCCACGTACTCTTACAATCCTCATAAGACCACCAGATATAGAAAATTTATCAATCTCGATCACAGATTCAACAAATCTTACAATCCTTCTAATAATCGTATCAATCCTCCAATCTATGGTAAGATCATGAATCTGAACTCATACTGGAGTGGAATCAAAAGCAAGAGTGGAAGGAGACATACTTGGTAACAACCTTTGCACTGCCAACAAGCAATCATCAAAGCTGTACGGAGATTTCTTAAGCACAAGCTCAAGTTCCACTACTTCTTCAAAATAGAAAACAAATGTACATCAATCCACAGCCTTTAAATCTACATCACCATTTCTGGTCCAAGCCTTACGGTAGACACACAACAGAACCTCCACATTCATAGGTTTCTAAGAGATAATTTGTGTCGCTATCGCAAGCTTAGACGTCCGCTTCTCACACTCAATAACATCACCAATATCAATGGTTAGGTCTATCTGATCAATACGACTACTCGGTTCCTTCATTGCAAACCAAACTGCAGAGATAAAACAAAGACAAAAAATTAGTGCTTGAAGGTAACTACAAAGAACCAAAACGCAAACAACAATCGAAAGAGAGAAACTGGAAAATAGAATGAAGAGATTGAAGAAAATCACAAGAAATTTGAGAAAAATGTACTTAGCAATTAGATCCAACACAAATTTGGGAGATGAAGCCCAAAGATAAAAGTATCTGGAGCGAATAGAATAATAATTTATTCTTAATTTGATAATTTCTTATACAAAGAATACGAACTACTAGATTCAAAATAATTAGGGGAAGAAAATTTAAATGTTCATCTTTGCTTGTTATATTTTTGACCCAGTGAAAGTCTATATATAAAACTAATATGGTGTTTGTAGCAATTTCATTTTTTCTTTTCTTTTCACTCTAGCTGTTACTATTTGTTCTGATTTTCCCTTTCTTTTTTCCCTTTTGATTCTTTTTTCCCTTTTGATTTGTTGCAGCCTGTTTAGCTAAGCATCAGGCAGGTGAACTTGTGCCCCTTCTTACTGATGCTGGTGCTATTACAAATGATTCTGCTCAGCTTTAATTAATAATGTAGTGAATAGAGCTTTGTTTAGTACAAGTTATTATCAATGTTCGTACTTCATAGGCTACATGTTTTGTAATAATTGTAATACAACAGGATAAGTGCTTCCATTCTTCTTTTTCAAAAGTATAAACTGTTTATCAAGTCTTCCTGAAGTTTGAACCAACTGTCTAAATACTATGCCTTTTGTTTTCCTTGAATTTGTATTACAATTTTTTAAACTTATTTTCTGACTAAGACCGTATGTAAATATGGTGTAATTGGGAATTGAAATCAAGCACGCCACAACTCAGTAATCCGGAAGGAGGGGTAGCAATTATGACACGACATGTGAACATTGCAGAACACAACACAAATTCAACATTCAAACAGAGCACGCCACCCCTACCCACAAGTAAGAATTAGCATTGTTTATGTATCTAAGAAAATGCTACCCTGTGTCAAAGCTGAGGTATCAGTTGCTGTCAGCTAATGCAAAAGGTCATAGAATTGCACTGTTCTTAAAGCTAAAGTGTAGTCAATTGCCTTTTTCTTCCATGAAATTCCCGCATATCCTTGTTGGTAAATTGGAATTGTGAGGCTAAACAGAGAGGGAAATCTATGAAGCTGTTTTTATTTTAGAGAAAAAAAAATTTCCTTTCTTTATTTCTTGATACCAGATGCATATATATACAGATGTTATGACTATATGCAGTTGGAAATTACCCTGAAAATCAGGGATTGATTACACCTTGAATCAATCATATGCCTAGCTAGGCAATATATGTTTTTCGAATCAAATGATACACTTAATTCTATGAAATTAGGTCGAAACAAAGCTTTGGTTAAGATATCTGCTATTTATTGTCTAGATGGAACATAGTTGAGGGAAATCATCTTGCCTTCAATTTTCTCACTGATGAAGTGTCTATCAATTTTTACATGTTTAGTTCGATCATGATGGGTTGGATTTTTGGCAATTGCAATTACTGACTGGTTGTCACACATGATTCTAATAGATTCTGAATACCTTCCCTAGTGTATCCTTGGTCTCAAAGCCAGGAGGTACATCCATGTAAACTGCCTCGATCAAATCTCCATTTAAGAATGCGCTCTTGACATCGAGTTGAAGTAGTAGTCAATCCTTATTAAGTGCAATAGATAGCAATACATGAATTGTCTTAAGGTTTGCTACAGGAGCAAAAGTCTCTTGATAATCAATTTCATATAATTAGGTGAACCCTTTTGCCACCAATCGAGCTTTATATATGTCTATGTTTCCATCTGCCTTCTGTTTAATAGAGAATATCCATTTATAACCCACTGTCTTCTTTCTGGGTGGTAGCTCTGTTAACATCCATGTACCATTCTTTTTTAAGTGCAATGTATTCTTCTAAGGTTGTCTTGTGCCATTCAGGAACCTTTAGAGCCTTATTGATAGAATTAGGACTCTTAATGTTGTCTAGTGATGTCACAAATGCCAGAAATTTTGGGGATAGATTTGCATACGAAATGTAACTTTAAAAAGGATGTTGAGTACATGATCGATCACCTTTTCTCTGTACAATAGGAAGATCTAACTCAAGGTCAGAACCCAGTTTTGGACTAGATTTTGTTTCATCTTGTAATCTTTCATATTCAGTCTGGCACATGAGAGTCTCTTAGCTTTGTTGATTTCGTGTGAGAAAGTCGATATTTCTCTTTCTTCCATAGACTTTTATGGTATCATTAGGAAGGAGAAGATATCTAGGATAGACAATGGGAGATTGATCAAGTTTGGTTTTTGAAGAAGAATTTGGAATGAGAATCAGGTTGGAAGAGGACAAGGTAGTGGAAGATAATTGAGATGGTGAATTCGGTTCAATAAGTGATGACCAATCCCAATTATGTAATTCATTAGTGTGATTCCCCTCTGAATTATAGAATCAGAATAGAATGGAGTTTCTTCAAAGAAAGTAACGTCTATGAAATGATAAAACTTACAGGTGATGGGAAAGAAACATTTGTAGTCTTTTTGATTGACTGAGTAGCCAAGGAAGATGCATTTAATGACACGGGCATTAAGTTTACCATGATATTGTGAATGAATATGGACAAAAATAGTGCAACCAAAAACCTTGAAAGGATTATTTAGGTCGTAAGTTATGCTTCTCTAGTTTGTTTTCATTTATCTTTTCGTCTCTTTTCATTGCTTCCAATTGTTGGCGTGAGCTGGAAAAGCAGTGCAGAAGAACAGGAGACAATATCCATGTTTAGTGGAACACAAAACATGGAAGACAAGATCAATGTTTAGTGGAGCTTTGGTTATGTTTCTTAGCATATATATATATATATATATATATATATATATATATATATATATATATATATATATATATATATATATATATATATCTTTGTACATGGAAAAAGAGAGAAATAAAAATGATACTGATTAAATAACAAATACCACATTTTATCATGGTATCAAAGCAATGGTTATTGCTGACTTAACAAAATAGCTACCTCATACTCCGGCGTCTCCTCGGTAGGGGGCTTCTGATCTGATTTGTTGTCTCTATGCTTATGAGTTGATTACTTCTGTTGTTTGGCTGGATGGTGTTTGCTGCATAGTCATTGGAGCCGTAGCAATTCCATATTTTCTCAAAGAAACATGAATCGCAAAAATGCACAACGTTGCGCCATAGAAACAGTTCTCCGAAAATTCAGAATGGACATCTTTTAGGCGAGAGACAGGTATCACTGTGCACCTTGTTTGTATATCTAGTTGGAAAAAACGATCAGTTGCAATATTGAAAAAAAACCACCAATGCTGCGACCATCAGGTCACTTCAACGTCGCCATTTCTGCTCAACGTTAATGTCTACGCTGCGACCTCAACAGAACCCTTCAAGGAGCCATTGTAGCCTCCCTGCGTTTCATGCCATTTCTGCTCGTTCGAAGACGTCACATGTGGTGCTTTTGTTGCTGTCTTTCTACGTACCAGGTGGTGCCTCCGTCGTGGGCATCCATAGGAAAACTTGGAACGCAACACAGCAGAAGAAGAACGCAGCAGATGAAAAACGAAAGTGAAGAACAGAGCCTTTCTAGGAGGGCTGCGCAAATGGAAATTTTTTAGGGTTACGGTTTAAGTTTTTCTATTTATATATTGGTTGTAAAAAAAACGGAAGAATTTTTTTTTTAGATTTCATGGCAGAATCTAAAGATTTAACCACCAATTTCATATTGGAATATTTGACGACGAAAATGACAGAAATCCTAACTAAAGCTCAGACCGTCTCACAACCTCCGCTCACTGAAGCGTCGACTGCCCCCATTAGTATCAAGTTGGAAGGATCCAACTATGCCTTGTGGTCCCAGGTAGTGAAGATATATATCTCTGGCAAAGACAAACTGGGATATATTAATGGGGATTTTCCTCAACCTATTGAAACCGACCCCTCATTCAAGAGATGGCGCACTAAAAATGCCATTGTTAAAGGATGGTTGATCAATTCGATGGACCCCTCTTTGATTGCAAATTTTATCCGATTCCTAACTGTGAAATAGGTTTGGGATTCTGCTGCTACCACTTACTATGATGGGACAGACACGTCCCAATTGTATGATCTTCGTCATCGAGTTACTCGTACGAAGCAAGCGGGTGGATCCATTGAAAAATACTACAATGACCTTCAAGGGTTGTGGCGTGAAATTGATTTTCGGCGTCCTAATCCAATGGGGTGTGCGATTGATATACAAAAATACAACTCCATCGTACAGGAAGATCAAGTGTATACCTTCCTCGATGGACTTGATGATAGATTGGATAAATCTCGAAGTAATGTACTTCAGATCGAACCATTCCCTACGGTGGAACAAGCCTATGGATTCATTCACAGGGAAGAGGTCAGGCAGACAGTGATGATCACAGGTGTAGATACGACACCCGGGGCAGTTATGGTTTACAAAGGGATCAAGGGACACCATAATCCGATGTCACCAAAACCAAGAACTTTTTTGGGTAGCAAGAAATCCTTGGGAAATCCACCGTCTACTGACATGAAATGTGGTCATTGTGGAAACTCCAAACACACCCGTGAAAACTGCTTCAAACTACATGGGTATCCAGAATGGTGGAATGATCTTCAAACAAGGAAGAAGAGGGAAACCACTGGGCGAGCAGCTGTGGCTACCAATAATGCCTCACTATCCCTTACTTCTCAGGCCGAATCTTCCCAGGATCCAGGTATTTCAAGTAAAGCATTTCACATCTCTACTCGTAGTGATAAAGAGGATTGGATTCTGGACTCTAGAGCTACAGATCACATGACGTTTGACCCAAACGATCTCTCCAATACAACCCAACCAAGACGGAGCCGTGTTGCCAATGCAAATGGGGTCACTTATCCAGTTACAGGAGCTGGAACAGTGACCTTATCTCCTTCATTATCATTATCTAATACTTTGCTTGTACCCTCTCTGTCAAACCGACTAATGTCTATAAGTCAGGTCACTTCAGACCTTAACGGTGTAGTATTGATGTATTCTACCTTTTGCCTTCTACAGGATATTCTCACCAAGGAGATCATTGGGCGTGGTACTAGGAGAGGAGGGCTATATTATGTGGATGACCTCAGTTCAGGAAGAGCCAATCACATGACGTTTGACCCAAATGATCTCTCCAATACAACCCAGCCAAGACGGAGCCGTGTTGCCAATGCAAATGGGGTCACTTATCCAATTACAGGAGCTGGAACAGTGACCTTATCTCCTTCATTATCATTATCTAATACTTTGCTTGTACCTCTGCAGCCAAACCGACTAATGTACGTAAGTCAGGTCACTTCAGACCTTAACTGTGTAGTATTGAGGTATTCTACTTTTTGCCTTCTATAGGATATTCTCACCAAGGAGATCATTGGGCGTGGTACTAGGAGAGGAGGGCTATATTATGTGGATGACCTCAGTTCAGGAAGAGCCAATCACATGCAACATACTGTTGGTAACAAGGAACGACAGATTTGGCTATATCATTCTAGATTTGGGCATCCATCATTCGGGTATTTAAAGCATCTACTCTCCAGTTTATTTTCAAATATCACACATTCAGATTTCAAATGTGATACTTGTATCCTAGCAATAATTCATAGGGCGTCTTATCCTATGAGCATGAATAAAAGTATGACTCATTTTGCTTTGGTACATTCTGATGTTTGGGGACCTTCCCCGGTCATTACGTCATCGGGTCATTGTTGGTTTGTTATTTTTGTTGATGATTGTACACGAATGACATGGCTTTACCTTCTCAAACATAAAGATGAAGTATTTGCAACATTTCACCTATTTCACACCATGGCTTAGACACAATTTTTTGAAAAAATTAAGATACTTAGGTCTGATAATGGAGGAGAGTATGTTATTCAACAATTTCGGACATACTTGGACAACCATAGTATTCTCCATGAAACCTCGTGTTCACAAACCCCACAACAGAATGGGACTGCGGAGAGGAAGAATCGACATATTTTAGAAACGGCTCGGGCCTTACTAATCGGTGCACATATGTCTAATAAATACTGGAGTGATGCTGTTACTACAGTTGTGTATCTACTGAATTGTATGCCCACAAAAACCTTACAATTTCAGACTCCATTAAAGGTGTTATCTGATCATCTTCCCTTGCCTACTATTTTGATGCTTCTGCCCCGAATTTTTGGATGTGTTGCTTTCGTCCACCTCCATAAAAATCAACAAACTAAGTTGGATCCATGTGCTGTCCGATCTGTATTCTTGGGGTATGGTGTACAAAAAAAGGGTTACCGATGTTATGATCCAATTACTAAAAGAATCTATATTACCATGGATGTCACTTTCCTCGAATCAGAATGTTTTTTCCCATCACCAGTATCGAATTAAACTCTTCAGGAGGAGAGTTATGGTGAAGAACGAAATTGGCTTGATGTTGAAATATTAGACACTAGTCCAACATACTCGGATCGTGCCAATAATATGAAGGAGCCAGTATCTAGACCCAAGCTTGAACTTCTAAGAACTGAAGCTGAAGTAGTAATTGAATCTCCCGAAGATGAAGTGGTTGATGTACCCCTCCGTTCTCTAGTACCCAATGATCCTCCTGTTGAGAACACTCCTGAGGTAAGCTATCCTATCACACATTTACAAACTAATGCTATAGATACATCTGTTGGTTATGTTTTACCTTTCAGACACAATCGAGGTAAACCTCCAAATCGATACTCCCCAGAAAGAGAAGAACGACAACCCAAGTATCCAATAGAAAATTATGTATCTACTCAAAGGTTATCAGAACCTATCAGGGCATTTGCACAAACACTCTCCTCGTGTCAAATTTCGAGTAACATTGAAGAAGCCTTATCTGATCCAAAATAGGCTCAAGCTATAAAAGAGGAATTTGAGGCATTATAGAAGAATAACACATGGGTGTTAAGCGAGTTGCCTCAAGGGAGGAAGATGGTAGGATGCAAGTGGATTTTCTCCATTAAGTATAAAGCAGATGGGTTAGTTGATCGATACAAGGTGAAGCTTGTAGCAAAAGGATATACACAGAAACATGTGATAGATTATCAAGAAACCTTCCCACCTGTGGCTAAACTAAAAACTGTGAGAGTTTTGTTATCTCTTGCAGCAAATTTAGATTGGCCATTGCACCAACTTGACGTGAAGAATGCCTTCCTTCATGGTGACCTTGAAGAAGAGATTTACATGGATATCCCACCAAGATATACTGTTACATCAGGAAAAGAAACTGCATGTAGATTACAACAAGCATTGTATGGACTAAAACAATCACCTCGAGCGTGGTTTGGTAGGTTGAGTTCAGCAATGAAGAAATATGGGTTCCAACAAAGCAACTCTGATCATACTCTTTTCCTAAAACATCGATTAGGGAAGATAATAGCCCTTATAGTCTATGTAGACGACATGATCATTACAGGGGATGATAAAGAAGAAATCTCTAAGTTTCAAGAACAACTGTCAAATGACTTTGAAATGAAGAACTTGGGAGGGCTCAAATACTTCTTAGGTATTGAGGTAACAAGATCAAAACAAGGCATATGTCTTTCCCAAAGCAAATATACTCTGGACCTACTAGCAGAGGCAGGACTACTAGATTGTAAACCTGTCGATATTCCAATGGTTCAAAATCATAAACTCGGAGAATATGTGGACCAAGTACCAGCAGATAAACAGAGATATCAACGGTTAGTAGGTAAACTCATATATTTATCTCATACTCGACCTGATATTGTTTATGCTGTAAGTTTCGTGAGTCAGTTCATGCACTGCCCCAGTGAAGACCATATGGATGCCGTTATGCGAATACTTCGTTATTTAAAATCTTCCCCTGGAAAAGGACTTATGTTTTTAAAGAATAGTCAATTGGAAGTCATTTGATATACAGATTCGGATTGGGCAGGGAATATCAAGGATAGGAAATCTACTGTTGGGTACTTTACTTTTGTGGGGGGCAATCTTGTGACATGGAGGAGCAAGAAACAGAAGGTAGTTGCCTTGTCTAGTGCTGAAGCTGAATTTTGAGGAATGGTCAAGGGAATATGTGAGCTCCTTTGGTTGAAAAAACTCCTAACTGAGATTGGTGTTGCTCCTAACTCTGAAATGAACTTATTTTGTGATAACAAAGCAGCCATTGCCATCTCCCACAATCTAGTCCAACATGATCGCACAAAGCATGTTGAAGTGGATCAGAACTTCATCAAACATAATCTAGAAGAAAAAATTATTCGACTTCCATTTGTTAAATCAGAAGATCAATTGGCTGATATACTCACAAAATCTGTGTCTGCAAGGAACTTCTACAACTCACTCGACAAGTTGGGCATAAGAGATATATATGTACCAACGTGAGGGGGAGTGTTGGCGTAAGCTGGAAAAGCAGTGCAGAAGAACATGAGACAATATCTATGTTTAGTGAAACACAAAACATGGTAAACAAAATCAATGTTTAGTGTAGCTTTGGTTATGTTTCTTAACATATATATATATATATATATATATATCTTTGTACATGGAAAAAGAGAGAAATAAAAATGATACTGATTAAATAACAAATACCACATTTTATCACCAATAACATGCTCCTTAATCAGATATTAAAGCAAAGGTTGCAATACACAGGGAGAGAGATCACTGCTCAGACTGTTAAAAGGAGCTGTCCCTGGGATATTGTACAGCCCAACTAGCAAGCACGGCAGAGAACGGAGGCTTTCATCATCTTTGTTGGTTTTGTTCCAGCCATCACTGATGCTTCTCAGCCTTTCCACAATCTCTACATTTTTATCACATACATGAATCACAATTTAAGGCAGAACAAAAAGTTTTGGTTGGAAAGTGAGGTGTTTATCTCTTACAAGAAATAAAAGACAACAAATAAGACAATGCATCTATTAAAATCTTATTGTAAAGGATAAAAATAGCAAAAATTGTACACTATTTCTTTGATCTCTATCCATTAACATTATGTTTTGAAACAACCAATAATATGCACTATTATACTAGGTTTGGGATGCATCCACCAGGGACTCGAGACCAAAAGTGTCAATCTCAAATTATTAGTTTTTTGGTTAAAATATATTAATGTGATTTTTCAGAAACATAAATATAGTTTCAGATTCAGACTGCATATCGGGTTGCTACTCCTTATACGGGTCCCATAACTCGAACACTTTAACCTTATTTTTTTAACACGTGTGCACCTTTTTTTTAAAAAAAAAAACATATGTGCACTTGGGTTCCACAAATTAAATTATGTACTCTTAGGTGCACCATTTATGTACACCATATGGGATGCGATTATTTTAGATACTGCGATTTATATGTTAATAGTTCACAAATATTTAGACCATAAATTGGAAGTTCAGGGTATATCACCACTGAGAAATTATTCAAGATAGAAAAATCAGTAACTATACAATTGCAACACCAAACCCTCACCCTTTCCAAATTAAATCAAATAAATAGAAAATAAAAAGATCCCATGAATTCAGACTTATAAACTACTTCCTAAGGCTTCTTTATCCATTTTGAGTTGGAAAATGCATGAATTTACAGAGTTTGCCTTATCTTGTGAAGAGGGAAAATGTGCAATAGTGTCCATTTTCCAGAACTCATTATTTTTCTTCTTCTTCCCAGCTTGTCCAAAATCCCATCTCTCCTCTTCTCTCTTATGTTCATTTCCATCACCATCAGAGCTTGACACTGAGACTCTTCTCCAATTGCACCATATTCTCAACATGAAGTAAAGCATTACCAAGCATATTATTGTGGATGTGAACACTATAGCCACTATGATAACTGTCACTCCAGTATTAGAAAGCTGTTTTTTTTCTTGTCTCTCAGATGCCAAACATGGTACTAATGGTGGGCCACAGAGCTTGTCATTACCCATGAAGGAGCTAAGTGGGAATCGTGAAAAAGTTGAAGGTATTGGTCCCTGAAGATCATTATTTGAAAGGTTCAACCCATGAAGGCTAGTCAATTTTCCAAGTGATTTATGAACTTCTCCTTGGAGTTTATTGAAAGAGAGGTTTAGTCTCTCTAACTTCACTAGGTTCCCTAAAGATGTTGGAACTTGACCAGTTAACTGATTTTTGCTAAGATCCAAAATCACCTGTAACTCAGTTAGCCCTCCTAGTTCAATTGGTATAAAACCTGTTAGAGAGTTTTCTGAGAGCCTTAATTCAAAAAGCTTCTTGCATTGTTTCAATGTTGACGGGATTAACCCAGAAAAGTTATTTCCTTGAAGATTAAGGACATTCAAAGAAGAAAGATTCCCAATCTCTTGTGGTATCCTCCCAAAGAGATTATTGTTATGCAGAGAAAGCTTAAGTAGTTTTAAACAATTTCCTAATTCTGCAGGTACTGTTCCATAGAAATTATTAGAAGAAAAATCAAGTTCACCAAGTTCTTGCAAGCCTCCTAACCATTTGGGCACTTTGCCAGTAAATTGGTTTCTATGAAGTAAAAGATGTTCAAGCTTCTTACACTTTGAAAGTTGAGAAGGCAATTCTCCTGTGAAATTGTTGAATGACAAATCAAGAAAGTTAAGCTCGGGGAGTTGGCCAAATTCAGAAGGAATTCTACCAATAAAATGATTATGTGCAAGACGGAGTCTGCTTAAATTTTTTGATATAGCTAGACTAGAAGGAATAGGACCTGAGAAGCTGTTATTTGTTAAATCAAAAGCAGTATAAGAGGTTGAGCCAGAGAGAGGAAGGATGGTTCCACTAAACTTGTTATGTGAAAAATTTATAATCTTTAAATTCTTGAGAAGGTAAAGAGAAGATGGAAGTGAGCCTTTGAATGAGTTATTGTAAAGAGTGAGAGTGCTTATTTCTGAAAGGAATCTGAATGTTGGTGGCAATGTTCCCGAAAGTTTGTTATCAGCTAAAGCCAATAACTGAAGGTTTCTACAGTAACCTAAACTTGGTGGGATAGGACCTGATAAGTCATTTTGTCTAAGTTGAAGCACAACAAGATTCTTAAGCTTCCCAATTGTTGAAGGAATTGGCCCTGTAAAATGGTTACCAAAGAAATCAATAGCTGTTAATCTTGAGCAGTTAGTTAACTCTCTTGGTATGTGACCAGACATTTGGTTATCATAGAGGTATATGTTAGTTAACCTCTGTAGGTTTCCAATCTCCACTGGAATTTTACCTGTTATAATGTTGTCAAACAGATAAAGATTTTCTAATTTACTCATGTTTCCAATTTGAGGAGGTAGAGTACCAATAAAGCTGTTATTGTTGAGTACCAAATCTGTGAGATACTCTAATTTGTCCAAGAAAGATGGAATTTCTCCTTCAAAGTTGTTATCTGAAAGATCTAATTGCTGAAGTGATGAACAATTCAATACCTCTAAAGGGAATTTTCCGGAGAGCTTATTACGAGCCAAAAAAAGTTGTCGAAGATTTGAATCTCGAAAGCAAAAGTTGCTTGGGATGTTACCACTCAATCCATTATCAGAAAGAACCATTGTTTCAAGATTATTTATTTTTGTAGTAATCAATGTAATGGATCCAGAGAGGTTGTTTCTTGATAGGTCAAGTACCTTAAGCTGAAACAACCTGTTAAGCTCTGAAGGAATGTTACCTCTCAATTTGTTACCAAGCAAACTCAAGTAGTTCAAATTGAACAAACTACTTAATGACACAGGAATTAATCCAGAGAGACTATTATTGGCAAGGTTTAGAATCTGTAGTGATTGAAGTGATCCCAAAGAAAAAGGGATATCACCTTGAAGAAAATTGTTGGATGCTGCAAAGTTTTGGAGCTCTTTACAACTACTTATCTCTTCTGGTATGAGACCACTTAGATTGTTATTCTGCAAATCAATTGATATCAGATTCTTCAAATTACCAATTTCAGTTGGAATACTTCCATTGAATTGACAATAGGAAAGACCTATGAGTCTCAACTCAATCAAGCTAAACATACTTGGTGGGATTTCATATGATAAAAGGTTATTTCCTATTCTAAGAACTTGCAACTTCTTCAAATGACCTATCTCTACTGGAATCTTACCAGAGAGATAATTTGAATATAAAAGAAGCACCCTGAGGTTTTTAAGCTGTCCAAGTTCAGAAGGAATTGTACCGGTGAAAGAGTTTGAAGACAAATCGAGTACTTGAAGAAGAGTGAGATTCCAAAGATCACAAGGAATAGAACCTGATAGTCCTGAACTAGATAGGTTCAATCCCAGAACATGGGTTTGATCATCTGAACATTTCAGACCATTCCACTTGCATATGTTGGAATTTGGAGACCAGTTTTTCATAGCTCCAGTTGAGTCAACTAGTTGTGTTTTCATTTTCAGCAGCCAGTAAGAATCTGAAGAATTTTCCACACGAGGAGTAACAAGAACAGAATTTAGTATTGCAGAGAATAACACCAAATAAAAAATTTGAATGCTAGCCATCCCAACTGTATTACCAAGATATAACTCAAACTATACGTCAGATTCTCATTCCAAAAGATTTGATTTTGCTACTTGGGAAGCTGAAATAGGAAGAAGAAAGAAGAAAGCTCAATTCAAATGAATAAGCAAAGCAAATGGATGGTTTAATACTTAAGACACAATGGTAGGCTGGACCTTATATAGTTATGTTGAAATAGGTCAATTGAAACAAAAGTTAAAATAATACTAAACTAGTGCATAAAAGGTAATTAGGCTTTTAAACTCAAGGCTTCTGTAAAAGTAGTTGAATGATCTGCTTTTGCTACAGGTGACAATATTATCATATTAGGCGTGTTCATGACATTTGTTCCTTATTAACGTGTTGTGTTTCGGTATTATTCATATCGTGTTCACGTGTCATATGAAACATGAAAAGTTTCTTTTTTTTTCTTTTATATTAATAAGAAATAACAAAACCATTTAAGACAGAAAAAATTATTGATTAATTTTGATTAAATTTTTTAATATTATGACATATTATCGTGTTGTATAAGCTTTTAATTTTTGTTTTTAGAGTAAAAAAATATTTTTTAATATACTGTGAGTTGGGAACTTTATGAGGATAATTGATAAGATGGTATGATGAGCTTGCTGAAAGAGCAAAAAGTTAGGAAGAGTTCCCACTTGTGCCTGAAGGAAAGTTAGAAGTGGGCCTTTGTCTAGGCTCTCTTTGTCGAGTTACAAATCATATTTAGAAGAATCTTTCAAAAATGCCATTACAAATACTCCAAAAAGATTTGACTTTCTAATTAATTTGGTTAATGAATATGCATGGATTGTCAACCTTATCGGTATAAAAGCAATATAGATTTTGAAATCATAGAGCTCTTCAAGAAATGTTATAGATCATACGTGCATGCACCTTCTGTTTTGTTCTAGTATTTCCACAACCTAGTTCAATAAGCAAGCTTTGGATATTATGATATAGTCATACAGCCTTCCTTTTAAAAGACGTAGCAAAATTGAACTGTGTTTGGTAAGGCAGTATTGTTCTCGGCCAAAGGCTAAAGATTCATATTCATACTTCACATCCAAAAAACAGTGCTTATCGTTTGGAGAGAAAAAGAAAAAGAAGATGAAATTGCGTTGTATGACGTATAAAGCTCCTAGATGCGGCCATGAGCTAAGGTTGATTGTCAACTATGACCACTTGACCTTTCAGCCAGTGAAGAATCTTGGTTATGTTACTTTTATTGTAAGATTAAGAAAGAAATTCCATGATCATTCACCTAAACTACCTAATACGAAATTAAATACAGATAGAAAACAGAAAACTAAAACAACCCAATTCATAAATATTCACAGGAAAGACCAGCTTCTTTAATTATGTTGAAACCCAGAATAGAGCCAAAAAAAAAACATGTGAGGTTTGGTGTAATTGATCCAAAAGATTTGCACAAGTTGATTATAGAAGAAGGCAGAGTATATAAGTGTATGGAAAGGATTCTTGCTTATAGAGAACCCAAACAAAAGAGGACAAAGATGTTAATTTCATATTTGGAATTTTCCTTTGATAAAATAAACATATTTGGCGTTTCATCACTTAATTAATAACTTTATGTCGACTTTCACCTTACTTATTTCTCAGGTTTCAAGCAAAGGTAGGATGAAAACCCATCGGCTTTGTCCCCATAAAATAATCAGAAAAAGGAAACAACAACATATGGAAATAGTTGTTTGCACTTTAAACTCTAATTTAGTAAAAATTTATAAAAAGTTTGAAAAAAATAATGAGTTTTAGTATCGTATAGTTATTCGAAAATTTAAGATATTTAGAACATGTTTGTTATAACATTGTATAATTTTTATATAGTTATATATTTGATTGCAAAATAATTCCTATTAAATAGAATAAAAATATTAAGTTATATAAAAATTTTGTTCATAAAAATATTAACTTATACACTTTGTATGTTTTTTTTTTAAATAAATATGATTTTATTTAAAATAAGCATTACAATAACAAATTATTATCCATTCCTATTAGTACCAGAGATAATAAGGAAAATCATAAATAATCTATATAAATTTTGAGAACCAAAATTATGTTTCTTAATTTTTCTCTTTCATCTAAAATTAATTTTTTATTTTATTTAGGTAAGAAAAAATAAATTAAATAAATTATTTTAATACATAAAACAAAATATATACCATTTTAAATATAAATTATTTTATTAATTATATAAATTTTTTAGTTTAATATAATTATAATTAACGTATATTTAATACATGTACAACTAACCATGACGTTAATATGCTAAAACAATCATGTAACCTAGACAGCAACGTCCATGCCAAAGATAGACATATGTTTGTTGATTATATTTTAGTGTTTATTAGTCAAAAACCCAATTGAAAATCTTTTGTAATTTTCTGACAGCAAATAAGATATCTTATCATCTTATTCCAATGTCAAAAGACATGAGTCATGTTATCAGAAAATTTTCAGTCTTAAACCTAATCTCAAGTATTAAAAGAGTACTGGATGTCAATTGAATATATACCTCTTGATCTGAAATTCAAAAGGGAGATTAATTAATTTTCAAAGCCACTGAATGACAAAGGTATACAACCAAGGGAGATTAGGGAAGGTATATTATTGAATAGTGGTAATAATAACTTTAAACTTACAAGTCTTAATATTCTGTATACAAGAATTTTCTTTGTACAAAGTACAGATCAAGTATGTTAATCATTTTTCTTATTGAGTTCATGTTGGATAATTGTTTTTGTTGACACATAAAACAATTAATAATCGACTCTGATTAAGAAAAGGTTTTATTCTTGTGTGAGTATTGCGTTAATGAAAAGGACACATTACCAAGAGGTGAAGTGGAGTAGAATTTTATTGAATATAATTATGACTTTTGGGAACGTAACCGAGTCTTTTTCAAGAGAAAGTACCAATAATATTAAAAACAGAAACAAGTAACACCAGCAGTTCATTATTATTGCACAAGGTAGAAGGTTATTGGTGTGACCAAACCATAAATTGTCAATTACATTAGTAGTCTTCATCAATTGGTTTGACTCACATCTTAACAACTCCCCATAATCCATATTTTATATGCTTGATCGTCATCAGTTTTATTGCACGAGATGTTTTGACTTTGGTATAATAGCAAGCCATTTTTTTTGTTTGTTGTGATTGTTGCTAAATTCGGTTTAGGACTATTACAACACATTATTTTTTAATTTAAATTTACTATTAATTATTTACGCTCGTATATTAAATTTTCTTACTATTATTATAAATAAATAAATAATTTGAGTACGAATAACATTTTTCTATAAATAAAAAAATATGTAAATTTAAACCGAAAAACATGAACATGAACACCATCGACAACCCTACTAATATGATATGGAATCTCTCTCTAAACCAGGAAGATTAGTCAACAGACTATTGAATGGGGAAAAAATTGTTCTTGTTTTGTACAACAGGAAAATTTCTTGTTGCTGAAGATTAAAATGAAAATTCAGATTTTGGTTCTTAGAAACCAACTGGGTGTTGCAATAAAATCATCAAACCAAACTCATCTCAAAAGGCCAAAAGACAAAACAGCAAGCTTGAGGAGAGAAAAAAACATGTACCAAAATACTACAAAAGTTGAAAATTGCCCTAATTTTCTCAGGAAAAGAAAACAACACACTAGAGGAGCAATTTGTTTCTCTCCTTGCAATTAGCAGACAATGAATCCACCAAATGTGTTAAATTTCCATGGCGGGAAAAAGTCCACCTTCCCCGGCCATTAAAGAGAAATGTTGTTGGAGCTTGATTTAGACAAGACTATCAATTAATAATGGCTTCTGAGAAAACATAAGGACATTGAAGCATGAAAAAATTCATCTTTGCTATCTCCTGCAACAAACATTCTAATATACAATATCCTCTTAACAACCTTTTTAACTTGTTCTGGAAAATCTAAATGCTTCAATACCCAGATTTGCTAAAACAGCCACCTGAAATAGAACTAAAGAGTATTTTTGCACTACATTCACTAAAAGTAGATGAACAACACGATTTTCTGGAATAATCAATCAAGCAAACATTTTTACCTATCGTTATAGATAGACATGACATTGAGCAGTAATGCTGGTTGGGATAAACCTCATAAGGAAACTTGAGAGGGACCAAATGCAGATAACCCCAAGACACTGAAGGACATTCAATAGCATACCCAAAGAACTGTTGATTGCCATGTTATGTGAGGTCATCTCAGCCCCTCTAATTGTAAACGACAACGCTGTCACCAGCTGTGCTGCTCTATTCAATTGGTGCAATCTATAAACCTGCCAAAACATTAAGAGACTATTTACATGCAGCCAAATACTATACTGCATGAACTAAGCTTAAAGTATCCGACAAGGGTACGTCTTTAGGTTCGGACATGACTTTTCTTCAAATTTTAGTATGTACAATTTGGAGTGACAAGCACCCTTACCCATGGACGTTGTGTCCACAAGTGCTTAACATAGGCCAAATATACAAGCACACAAACTACATACTACAACTCAATACACTAATCCTTCTTACTGCTTTTCATAAAGATGTCAGTTGAAATAATAAAACACTATCTAATTAATGTCTTGTTTGATAACGATTCTGATTTATGATTAAGTATTCATTTCTTGATTTATGATTCTTTTGTAGAAATAATCACCAATATGTTTGACTTTTGGGAACGTAACCGAGTCTTTTTCAAGAGAACGTATGAAAAATATTAAAAACAGAAACAAGTAACACCAGCAGCTCATTATTATTGCTTAAGGTAGAAAGGGTACTGGTGTGACTAAACCACAAATTGTCAATTACATTAGTAGTCTTCATCAGTTGGTTTGACTCTCATCTTAACAATTCCCCATAATCCATATTTAATATGTTCGATCGTCATCAGTTTTACTGTACGAGATGTTTTTACTTTGGTATAATGGTATGCCATTTATTTATTTATTTATTATTTTTTTTTTGGTTACTACATTTGGTTTAAAACTATAAGAGACAAGTTATTTTTTAATTAAAATTTACTATTAATTATCTACGGTCCTATATTGAATTTTCTTACCATTATTATAAATAAATAAATAAATAACTTGATGAGAAATAACATTTTTCTATAGATAAAAAAAATGTAAATTTAAGCTGGAAAACGCGAATACGAACACCATCGACAACCCTACTAATATGATATGGCATCTCTCTCTCTTGGGAAGTTGCAAACCAGGAAAATTAGTCAACAGGTTATTGAATGGTGAAAAAATTGTTCTTGTTTTGGGCAACAGGAAAATTTCTTGTTGCTGAAGATTAAAATGAAAATTCAGATTTTGGTTCTTAGAAACCAACTGGGTGTTACACGTTGCAATAAAATCACCAAACAGAACTCATCTCAAAAAGCCAAAAGACAAAACAGCAAGCTTGAGGAAGAAAAAAAAAACATGTACCAAATAGTACAATAGTTGAAATTTGCCCTAATTTTCTCAGGAAAAGAAGGCAACACACTAATCCTTCTTACAGCTTTTCATAAAGATGTCAATTGAAATAATAAAACACTATCTAATTAAGACTTTGTTTGATAACCATTCTTATTTATGATTTATGATTAAATAATTGATTTTATGATTTATGATTCTTTTGTAAAAATAATTACCAATATGTTTAATAATAATTTTTATTCAGTGATTTTAAGAAAAAAATCAAAAATCATTTGTAAGTTGTTTAGTAATATTTTTTTTCCTTGAAAAATAAAGAAATTTCCTGCTTATTATTTACAAATTTTATGCTTTTAATCATTTTCTTCAAATACTTATAAATACAAAAGTCATAAGATTGATTTACTCTCAAAAAAATGTTTAGTAAAAATTTTAAAAAAATCAAAAATCAGAAATCTAATTTAAAAATATTCTTTTCAAAAATTTATGAATAATCTCATATTTTAGTAGTGATTCCTTAAAAAAATGATAATCAAAATAAAAAGTCGTTACCAAATATACTTGATTGAAAATCTACTTGAAAAAAATCAAAAATCTAGAATTAAAATCGTTATTAAACAAGTCCCACGGAAAGCAAGGAAAAAAATTAAAAATAAAAAGATTAACTGGTCTTACTTGGAATATTACTGGGATAACAGACCATGAAGGTGACTTCTTATATCTTGCATACTGCTCGAATGCAAACTGGACAACAATACCAACCAGATATGGAGCAAGGGTAGCAGAAGCTGCAGGGCCAGTCCAGGGCCAGACATATCCCATCGTCACCATAGGAATTATAAGACTCAGTACCAGAGCTGCAACAGATGAGATACGTTGTCCAAATTGGGGAGACATATAGTTATTGCTGATAGCAGATTCTGAATTATTAGGCCTCCTTAAGTGGTCAATGAGAAGAAGAAACACCGCAACACCAAAGTAGAACAGAGCTTCAGTGAAGAATAATATGAGGAAATCTGAGCAATAAAAATACATAACAGTTTTAGACAAAAATAACACTTTAGGATCTTAGATATAAAAGGACATTTAACTTCACAATGAACCAACTAATGACAAACATTAGATGATAAGAACATTACAAAAACTGTAACATTATTATTTTCAAGAGTTGCAACAGTCAGTGCTTGCTTTCTCACTGCACTCATTTTGAATCATGTCTAATATTACTTCTTAACTAAATAACTCTCAACATTCTCATCAGCTGATGGTTTCCATTCCTTTCTAATGTATTCCAGTGCACCAGTTAAGTTTGCATCTTAAGGTTCATGTTAACAGGATAATGATTCAATTAAAATCCACTACTCTAATTTATCGAAGCATTTTCACAGTTAAGTCATGAATGGACCAATTATCCTTCCTGCCCAAAACATGATAGAATCATTAATGGATCCTTTACATGTCCATGACTCTCTTGATTGCAGAGAAGAGAAATTTTCACTGGACAAAACATAAACAAACCAATCTAGAAAGACATCTATTCAACATATAATTTTGTGATTTGACTCTTTTTGTATCAAAACAGCTCCTCTAGTTTGCAAGTCCTCTCACCTGTCAATAGAGAGTCCTCAAATACACTTGAAAGTATTCTGCGCAAGTACAAAGACGGAAAAACAAAAGAGGCTACAAGGACAGCTGGACCGATATACCATAAAATACTGTCATGACAGTTTTGTGTGCCAGATATGTGGACTTCATCCTCTCTTTTATTCGGACCATTATAAAAAGATATTTGACCTGGTTTTCCAGAACTACTATTAAAAGAGTAATATGAACTGTTACTGATTGATACACCCTGAGCATTAAGATGGCAATTTTCTGGTTTTATCTCACTGCTTTCTGGTTGATCTTCAGAAACAGCAAAGGGAACATTATGTCCTTTACAAAACCTTCGCCTTGACTTGAACATTTCATGACTGGCGTTAACCAATGTGCCTAAACAACGCCACAAGAAAATAAATAAACAAATTCAGAGCAGTGGTAATAAAAAACAGTAATACAAAATCAAAAGTTCAATTATAGAATCACTTGAAAATCACCTAATTATTCCATCTACCATAACAAAAGAGCAGAAGATTTGAATTTGGGAATCACACAGGGATAAGGAAATCACCTCTATCATATCTTAGCAGCTGAGTTCTATTCAACTGGTTATTGTGCAATCCACTCGATAAGCTCAACTGAACATAAATCATTAAATTGCATAAGCTTAAGACAGCACTTTTAAGGGAAACCTATTTTAGCATTTTTTGATTAGAAAGGAAAGTGACATTAATTGTTTAGTCCATGAATACCCTATGTTGAGGGGAAATTTCACTAGGTACAGGTGGTACCATTCGATTGATCCACGTCACCTTTAAATAGTTAAATGAGTACAGTCATGGCATAGACAATGCACAGTCAATTGAGGTTTTTAATTTCAAATGGAAAGCTCTTATAGTAATTATCTCTTGATTTGAATTTGAATTAAATATTTATGATTTGATATCGTCATATATGAATAATCAAAAATATCATGATTATTATCAAAATAATATTTTATTTTGATATTATCTTATTAATAATTCAATGCGATATTACGATATTTTCATTGAATGAAGCCTACAAATAGACTCTCATATTCAACATTAAAGTATGATTTTTAAAGACTATTACAAATTCCTCTCTAACTTTATTAGTTAAATCCTATAAGAAACTGACTTAAATATCAGAATAAATACGACACACAATGATTGGGTGAGCTAGTGATGTTGTTAGATGTCAGGCTTTCCCGATGACTTTGGCAGGAAACACTCGAAATTGGTATCGGACTTTGAAATTAGAAACTATTAGGAGCTTATCAGAATTCGCCAAACAGTTCCTCGCTCACTTTTTCGCCAAGAGGAGGCTACCTAAGACTTTTGAACATCTAATGGGGTTGGCTTAGAGAGAAAACAACTCCCTCAAGGATTTCTTTGATCGCTTCAGTAATAAGAAGATCCAGATCGAAGATTGCTCTAAATCTTTGGCAATCAACGCCTTCATACAGACCATTCATATAGGACCTCTATGGAATAAGTTGGTAGAAAAGCTCCCTAAGTTAACATACGGGAGATAAGCAGAACGGTGGTAGGAACAATAATTATGAAAGATATGGCTAACTACCATAGGAATGGTTAGAAAAACTGTTCACAGAGGTGCAAGGTTGAGGACGAAATTAGGTGCCAATAAATCAAGATGTCCAAGTTAGAATCAAGGGGTGGCCAACCACTTAGAAGAACTGAAAACTCTAGCCCCGAGGTAGAGTTCAATAAATTTGTTCCTTTAAACACCACTTGGGAACAAGGGCTAATTCATGTCCAAAGCATGGCATTGTTTAAAGGACCTAAGAAGTTAAAAGGCCCCATACTAGCAAAAAAAAAAAGAATAAATTTTGTAAGTATTATAGCGATTACGAGAACAACAATGAGATCTGATGGGAATTGAAAGAAGAGATTGAGTATTGGATCCTCAAAGGAATGTTGAAGGACTTTGTATTGGAAAACAAGTCTTCGACATCAGCGGAATCGAAGGGCCAAGTTGAAGAGGCTAATCCATTAGCAAAAAATAAAGTTTCACCATCTTCAGAAGACCCACTGACGAAGATTCAAATCGTGCCAAGAAATTGTGTGCCGGGGGACTACCAGCAAAGCAAGAAGTGCTTAGCATTGCATTTAGCCAAGAAAGAGGCGAATAGCCTAAAATGGTGGGAGAAGACTTAGTATGTTACTGAGAAGGAAGCTAGGCGTCTAGTGCATCCGTATTATGATGCACTTGTGGTCACACTTCAAATCGCCAACACCAAGGTGTACAAAATCTTGGTCGAAAGAGTTCTTTGGACATTCTGTTCATGGATGTTTCGAAACAAATGAAGCTTCAACACCCACTTAGGCCTGTGGCAACACCACTGTTTGGGTTCTCCGAAAACCTCTAATCCTGGAAGTGTGCAACTTCCGATGGGCATGGGAGAAGTTCGCATAGCCTAGACAATAATGATCAATTTTCTAGTGGCCAATTGCCCCTTAGCCTTCAATTGCATATTGGGATGACCCCTGCATGATGCCAGGGCATACAATTTCCAACAAAAGCTGAAATTGGGACAATCTTGGGAGAACAAAGTGGCTCGAGAGTGCTACAATGTTGGGGTCAAGCATGGCCAAAGAATGCAACTATAATGGACCGAGAGAACAAGGAGTCTAGGTTTTACTTAAGCTTTTCCTCTTTGTAATTTTTTATTATTTCAATCAAAGTATTCGGTAAAGTCCTACGCAACCATGTCAACATCAATACCCAAACTCACTAGAAGAACTGGAACAAACAAAAAAAGAGAGGAAAAAAAATGCTCATTATTTAATAAAGAATAAAGTTTAACCACTTCGACATATATATCTCTTGTACAATGAATTACATCGCCACAAGACTCTACCCACCAATAAAGCATTTTAGCTTACTCTCGAGAAACCAGAATTTTCAATTCAAAAAAAAATCACAATAAAGTTAAACTTTAAATTAGACTTCGAGCCTTGATCCTTTACTCCGGCAAGGTTGAGAATGAATGCATTTCTCCACCAAGCTCCAGCAGCCGCCCTTGGGCAATGTTTTGATACTTTAGAGATCCAACTTTCGAACTTAGATGAAAAGTGCTAGAAGAGTTAGAGAAAGTATGCTCTTCCAAACAGAGATCGTCAATAACATCAAGCTAAAGTTGGAAGCCAGACGTATCATCACCACAAATCAAAAGTAGGAAACTAGGTTCCGTCTTTGGCAAAAAAGTGAGGTTATTAACCCCTTTTGTGCCCTGCAACATATAACCAAAACTTGGGAGAGATCGCCCCAAGAATCCTACACATAAGTGGGAAGGACTCTTTCGCCTACGGACAACTTGCCCTTTGCATCTGTCAAGCCTCGCATAGGAGTAGGAAGTACACCTTTCCCAAAACCATGCAACAATGTTCCTCAGAAAAAACTTAAGGTGCGTTACGCCATAGATTATCTCGCCAATGAAGGGAAGGATAACAAAACCTAAAAACCCCGGATGACTACAATCTTGCACAAGAAGGATACAGTAGCCTATCTAGAACCCAACAACAAATAAGTCTTAGCAGGAGCTAGACACGATTCACCCAACAAGTATTGCCAGGGAAGGGCAAGACAACATATAGAGAACCTGACGGTGACTACGGTCTTGTCCCGAAGAATTATAGCAACCTACTTAGAACCCTAGCAACGCTAGAAAGATTGTCAGGGTTGATAGTGTCTCAATGGACTAAGGCGCATTTCGCCACTAAGTCTTGTGCAGGAAGCAAAGATAAAAACAACCTACTTTGACACCCACAATGATGACAATCCAGGATCAAAACACTAAGAAACTTTGGAAAGTCAACTGCTGAGAGAAGCGATACACTGCCTCCTCTACATTTGGCAACTAACCCAAGGACCCGCGATAGAGCAGTTGGGTCACGCGGCATCATTAGAACATTAAGAATATGTTTGAGCTCACTGTGACCACACAACCCCATAAATGAAGATAAAGATTACACTCACTAACATTTGAAATGGGAGTCCAAACTAGCTTTGTTGCTTGCCACACTCGAAAAGTATGTCAAGCAAGGAGTCTAGGAGATTGAGGGGACTCTACGGATTATAACCCCAGAAGTTAACCACCCAACACTAGTGCAGCTCGTGAGAAAGAGCACTCAACGCTTAGAGAAGTTTTCAAGATTTCAAAGACTTGAGAACAACTCGAGAAGAGCACCCAACACTTGGAAAAGTTTTCAAAGTTTGAAGACTTGAGAACAACTCAAAAATGTCACTTAAAACTTGAATTTTCAACACCTTCAACAGAAAAAAGGGAAGTCAGAAAAAGAAGCAGCGTATCACGTAAGCGGAGAAATGAGTGTCGGAGTCTAAAATTTGGGTCACTGCGGAAGCACGTCGCCATACCGGCAGAATGAGGACCGCCACTCAATGCGCCATGAGCTGCGACCGACCAGCACATATCAACAAGTGCCAAGGCTGACCTAATCCCAGCCGATCCGCCTGTCATGCCATGGAATGCCCATCCTCGTTGCTGTCCCATGCTGCCTCTACCTGGTTCCGCCCATGCCGCTGTATGTCTTGCTAAATGCTCTCCGGATTCTCTCTGGATTCGCACTGTAATGCGACTCCGGGTGCAGTCTATGTCGTTGGGGCTTCTCCAATTTCAGATTGCCATATCCTTCACCAAAGGATCAAAAATATGTGCTAAGTGTTTCCCGAAGATCAACAAAGTGTGATAAGCATTTCCCGAGCAACCATTTCATCAATTTGACACCGAGTACGGTTTCAAGTTGCAGACAAATTTGCTAAATGTTGTCTCAACGACAAATTGGCTAAGTGTTGTCTCAACAACACATTTGCCAACTGTTGTCTCAATGACAATTTGGCTAAGTGTTGTCTCAACAACAAATTTGCCAAGTGTTATCTCAACGACAAATACCTGATAAATGTAAATTAACTTTCCCTCACCAAAAGCAGGAAAATACCTGATAATTTCTTTTTGTTTGAAACAAAAAGGAGAGAGAAGCGGCCGAACAAGAAAAGAAAGAAACAACTGCCATATCTTAAGCAATTACAACGACCCAGTCTATCACGGACTTGATAACTGCATAATGATGAATTCTAACGCAAACCCATTAGATTAAAGGGATAATTATGCATACCCGTCAGTATTTTCCCAAGAAAGGAAAATATCAGAAAAATAAATGAAGGGATTCGGAGATTTTGAGGTTCGACTAATGAGCACAGAGCATTGCGGCAGTGCTATGTTGATGTTGTGTGAGTTTAAGAAGCAGGTGAAATTTTTGTACATATTTATATGCCGATGAAAAGGGGAAATTATCAACGTGATATCACTTATTACTGAAGTAATTCAAATTTATTGCATATTACAAATACGGTGAGATTTAAGTTCATTAGATTGTTAAATTAAGTTGAAACATTTAACTCACATATTAAATATTTTAAGATAATTAGATTGTTAAATTAAGTTGAAACATTTAACTCACATATTAAATTTAAAAAAAAAACATTTAATTAAAAAGAAAAAAAATTTGAAACTAGAACCCAAAATCGCCCTACATCTCACTCCATATTGAGCCATTTAAAAAGAAAACCATTACCCTTACTTCGAACATCTAACTTATAGCTAACTCTCTTCTTTAAAATGGTATTTGGTTCATTAAAATGGAATAAATTAGAATTGATTTCTTTTAATTTTATATTTGATTAAGATTAAAAGCGATAATAAAATTGAATCGATTTTTAAAAGAGAAGAATGAGAATTCTTTCTCCCTTTTAAAGAATTATAATTTTATTCTCGTCTTAATTTTTTGTTCTAATTTTATCTCAATCTCAAATATAATTCTAAGCCTTATACCTTAAACTCTATACTCAAAAAAATCTTAAACTTTAACCCAGAAATATAACCCTAAATCCTAAACATTATACTCTATACTTTATTTAAAAAAAATAATAATTTTTACCCTAAACCTTAACCTCCAAATATAACCATAAACTTTAAACCCTAAGCTATACCCTATACCCTAAACCATAAAACCCTAATTCTAAAATACTATTTAGAAAAATAATAATTCTAATCACAAACCTAAATTCTAAATCCTAAATCTTAAACCTTTAAATCCCAAACCCAAACTTCAATACACTAAACCTTATTTAAAAAAAATTAATAATATATTTTATTTTTAAATAATAATTATTTAAAAAAATAATGATTTCAA
Organism: Hippophae rhamnoides; assembly: GCA_033030585.1. Classification (NCBI taxonomy): domain Eukaryota; kingdom Viridiplantae; phylum Streptophyta; class Magnoliopsida; order Rosales; family Elaeagnaceae; genus Hippophae; species Hippophae rhamnoides. The sequence goes on from CM065433.1 coordinate 28,056,013, forward strand.
TAATATATTTTTTTTAATAAAAAATAACAATACGTGCCAATTATTGTGTTACTTTTGCATTTAATTGTAATTAATTTACAAAACATCGCATATTTCACTTATTATTATTACAAATGCGTGTAGTAAATTATAAGCTCGTTTTGAAAAAAGTTTAAACATTGCTATTGACATTGGAAACCAACTACAGCATTTCGAATTCCTTATTTAAATAAAATATACAATTTAATTAACATAAAAAAATCAACAAGTTTAATTGATACTATGCAAAATTGGTCCAATTATAAAAATGAGTTATATATTAGTTTTGCATATACGTTGTGTTTTGTTAATTAACCTTGGTATTATGTAAAAAATATATATCTTTTTATTTGATATTAACAATTTATATGATACTTTTTATTAAATGTTATATTGAAATACATGAGAATATTATAATATAATATATAAGTTATTTAAAGAATAGTTAAGTAGTTAATTCTTGTTAAGAAAACAAAAAAAAATAGATATCAATATTATTTACTAATGACTGTATTATGTAAGTTATTAAAAATTTATAAAAAATACCTAACTCCTCACTCTCTCTTGACAAGAAGAAGCTTAAGTAGTCTAGTGTTATATACCGACACTTGTTATTTAGGAGATCTTTGATTAGGATGATGATGACATATTATTCGCTATAAAAGGTAAAAGTATAAGATTTAGTCCTATTGAAGTTGCATTAGCGAGTGGACTTAAAATGGAAAGAAAATTGGTATTAAATTTAGTAAAGAATATTTAATGATGAAGAAAGGACGATGGATTATCAGGAGGTAATGTAACTAAATCTTGTATACTACTATCGTTTCAAGATTATTTTTTAAAATAAAATAAATATACTTTGGGTTCTTGTATTTTTTACATGATGGAGATCCATACAAATTTAAACACAAATTGACAATTTAAATATTTTTGTGTGCATCTAAAACCATATAAGTTTATGTACTTTTATGTTAACCTAAGATTTAAGATTAAAAAAAATTAATATTTATTAACAAATTAATATATTAATGAAAATACTAATAAGCTACCTATTTGATGTATATTAACATTAACTTATTTATATCTACAATATAAACATCTTAAACCATTATTTGTAAATCACTCTTATAAGTTACCTATTGTGATTAAGTTTACCACATTTACAACATTTTATAAACCTTTTAAACTCACTAATGTTTAGTTTCTTCTTCATTGTTGGCATTCCCTTTTTGCATTTGATGGAGGAAGAACAATTTCAACAAGGATATCATCTAACATATTTCAATAATCACAATGACACATTAAATAAATTAATTCGACATAAATCATTATCATATAAATAGATGAATATTTTGGGTCACCAAAATTGTCGATGATCAACACATTTAACTCTAGTTGTTGCAAGTCCATCACCACATGGCAACATATCCAAATCAAGCATACATTACATGTATACGTTTTTATGTTCAAATTAACTTCACCATTTTTATCACCATCACGAATATAGATCATGTATGCATCAATAGATGATGCTTGTTAGTGAAGTGAAATGTTATTTCTTCCGCCTAACTTCTTCTTTGCCTTAGATGTCATTACATTAATATTCGATGAAACAACCAATATATATCCATCATTAAACTATCTTTTCCTGGTAAGATATTCCATCAATCACATTATAAGAAGTTCCCTCGTATCTTTCAAAACATTATTTAAAGAAGTCACAATATTAATAGTCAATCACGTGATAAGTTGAAGTTGATGATTATCTTTTAAATAAATCAAAAAATGTATAAATGCTAACTAAATCAAGAAATATAACCGCATGTAAAAATTATGTGACCCAATTTTAATTATATTCATGAGCGAAAACAACAAACCATTTCAAAAATATGAAACCCTTGCATTCAAAGACATTTAAAGATATTCAAATCTAAATATCCATTGGCCACCATCATAAACAAGTATCATGTATGTATCTACTAGAATGTCATGTCACAGTAACAACAAACAAATTTTGTTAAGAATCGTGTAATTTCACTTAAACATCAACCAATGTATATTAAATAAAATATAATAACTCATTTTTAATTAATTTACTAACAAACTATCATTTTTTTGCATTTATGCATTGCAATTGCATGCATCCTTAACTACAAACATTTGCATTTTACGTTACAATTGCAAGATAATACTCATAACTACAAGCCTTTGCAATTTTTTGTAAAGGCAAAATATATGGACGTTGACATTTATTTCATTGATTTAAAATAAAATAATATTATATGAATATATTTGATCATTTTCAATATTAATTTTACATTACAAAATACTACAAGCCTCTGCATCTTTGCATTCCAACTGCAAGGGCATACCGGTAACTATAAAGCTTTGCATGTTTTTATTTTAATGCTAAATCTTACTCCTAATTTTTGTTACATAATACACATCAAACTCTTGAAAATTTCATCACCAAAGGAATGCATATTCTACTCTACACATTACCTTTAGAACAATTTCTATACATTATTATAACAATTTCTATGCATTCTGTACATTGTATAGAGTGTCTTCAAACAAACAAAAAATATCAGCTTTGAAGAAAAGGATGAAGAAGCAATAACTTCTCTTTGAACTATGAGAAATGTGAAGAATTCAATTAAAAGAGACATTGATAGTGTAACTTATAATGAAATTATTGAGCTTTTTGAGCTGAAACTTTAGAAAAGAGAATGAGATGAAATGAAATAATTGGCACACAAATAAGAAGGGAAAATGAGAGATTTTATTTATATATTTTTCTTCTCAAAACCAATTGACTCTAGTTAATTGGGAAAAGGAATATATGAGTTCACTGGGTGATAATAGTATGGAGTGAATAACTATACCTATTATATGTATAATATACAACAAATTTACACTACTTTTATAATAAATGATATCTTATACTATATATGAGATAATTTTCTTACAAAAAGTTAATGTAACTCTTCTTTTCATTTAATGATAACGTTCGAACTTATAATAACTTTTATTTCAATCCTTTGTTTATTAGAACAAGGGTGTTTGGTCTATAATTTTATATGACAATAGTCCATAAGTTTCTTAGTTTCTAGTAAATCATACAAGATCATGTTATTTTTATAAAATTAATACTTAAATTTTATTTTGATTATTGACTGAAAATTAGGTATTATTCTATCATTCATCAATTATGTTACCAAATTTTTAAGGATTTTTCTTAAATAATAATTTTATGAAGGTTATTAGAGTGATGATAAATGATTAAAAATAACTTTATAAATTTAACTATATGAATAACACGTAACATAATCTAGTTAAATTTATCTCTCAATAATCAAAATAAGACGTGTTAATTTTATGAAAACAATAAGAACTATGTGATCTACTAAAAAATTAAGAAAAATTTATGCTATCCAATTATATAAGTTATTGGGCCATATTTATTTAAAACATAATTTAACAATTTATATAATAGGCAATCATAAAACAAGAGACGTGGGCAAAACGGGTAAAGATGATTATACATAATTACTCCTCATCGATTTCGTATAAATTTAAGTAATAATCGTTAATTATGAATATATAGCAATTTTTCAAGAGTTTAACCACACTTGTTATTTTTAACATTTATTGACAAATATACACTTTGAAACAATTAAAATATTAACATAATATTTATTTTAATATATTATTTAAAATAATAACATTAATTTTCATCTTTTAATTATTTAGCACATTATTTTAAGTAAAATAAAAAATATAAATATATAAATAAATAAAATTCAATCTAATTATTTAAAATTTATTGTGTTTTAATAATAAAAGTGTATCTCTCTATATAATTATATACATATATAAAAAAATTATATTAATATATATTTAATTTTAATTAAATATAATTTTAATATTGTAATAATCATTTTCATTCAATATTTAATTAATTCGATAATTTAAAAAAATTAATTTTTTTGAAATACTCACAATTTTAATTCGTGAAAATATCCACCCCTATACGGAACTTTTGATTTTAAAAAGTAAAATCTTCCGTGCTATTTTCTTTTACTTTTTCTTAATAAATTAAGATCAATTCAAAAAGTATGCAGATATTTGTTTCTTTGCTTTCATTTTTTTTGTGATATTAATCTTTTCTGGGACACGAATAGATGATATGATATTAATATATGAAATGACAATAATGATACATAATGTGGCTGTTAAAATGGCGTCAATACACGCATTTTCGTATTTAGAAATATAAAAAAAAATTATAAGTCATTTTAAAAGTAATTTGATAATAACTTTAGGACAGTAAAATTAGCTCATAATTGGTTTTCTTAAGAGTACGAATTTTCTTATTCTATATCTTTTGAAATTACTAACACTGCTTCTAAATTTTTTAGATGTAATTGACCACCAACTAAAGGATTTTTTAAAATAAATGTACATATAAGAAGAAAGAAGGAAAAAAGAAAACCGAGATTAAAGGGTCGTCAGATAACGGAATGTCCTCAACTTTGAAGAGGTAAGGACCAACTTGGAATTCAACTCATATCATTTGACCTGGATGATAAATCAGCATATTGAATTTTCCTAAGAGTAGAAACATCCAGCTTTATTCACCATTGAGGATGTAAGAATTAATCATGAAAAGAATTTTGAATAAACACAAATTATACATGAGAAATCAGAATGTAAAATAATCAACTACATCATTAACTAAGTATGAAAGGAACCCAATCCAATTCGTATTCGAAACAAGTTACCTATTCATCAAAGCTAAGAATAAACTTAGCTAAAAATATTATGAGCAACAACATTAGGAGGAAAATAATCAACTTGGAAGTATCCATGCTATTACTGAATTGAATAAATAGTACAAGTAATTTTGTTGTAGTGAAATCTTAAAAACACATCAGAACAAAACAAATTGATAGATAGGAACCTCAATGAACAACAAATCAACTGCCTTGTAACAATAAAAGGAATCAGACAACTCTGACTATCATGATCCTAATCAACAGCGAGAACCCTAAACCCAGTGCAAAAAGGGGTTTGCTGCCTAAATCTCGTCCTCTTAAAACATACCACAATCAGTCAATCAACTCTATTTTTGCCTCCTTTCTTTCCAACTGAAGATTTATCCTCAATTAAACATCCAATTTAAATGAGATTAGCCCTTTTCAGGAATCTGATTGTTCTACAATAATATGGCCATATCAATTCCACATAATCAATATACTTCTCTACAATCCATTCTTGTAATTCTTTCAGCTTTCTTTTGGATAACTCCAGGTAGTTTAAGTTTTTCATGTTCACTACAGGTTGCCATAAACGAGCATATATGTCCTCTTTTAACTTCCCATGTGCCATATACCTGCAGGCCACCGTATAATAAGTGGGCAAGTTCCTGATCACTTTAACAATCTGCTTGAAGCTGAAAACATACAGCACAAACAACCATTGAAGCATCTTGACGTATAGAGCTACAATGAAGGGACCCATAACCCACAATGGGGTCAATTCCTTTGAAACTTCTACCCCATAAATTGCATTAACTGCCAGGTACAATGGTATGCTGCATATTGGACCAGCCAATTAGAAACAATGAGATTTTTTTTTCCTAGCTAAGAGAAACAATGAGTTATTCAACATATCATAATGAACCATTTGTCCAACTGGAATGACTAAAATATTTATTCAATAGATCTCTAACGTTGATAAAAAAAAATGCAAAGGAACATATGCAATTAATTGTTCTTAATTTGATTAAAATAGCAGGCGTTAAATTTAGAAAGCTATCATTTTCTACATTTCTGCTAAAGATACAAAGGAACATATGCAATTAATTGTTCTTAATTTGATTTAAATAGCAGGCGTTAAATTTAGAAAGCTATCATTTTCTACATTTCTGCTAAAGGTGAGCTCAGGCCCACCAAGTCCAGGTCTTACCCTCTGTAATTGACAAACAACAAGGCCCTAAACGGATAAGATTTAACTGAAAATGCAATATTCGCTGCACGGGCTACTCAGACTTGCAATATGCATACACATGTACCCACTTTTACTCCAGTAATATTTACTACTTGTATCAACCAAAGAAAGTCCAGGTTATTAAACATATATTTGTACGAATAGGAAAGCATACCTCTCTGTATATTAATTCTACTCATTTAAAACATTGTCTGTAATACAAGTGTGGTTTGCCGAGTGGATACTATTTTCCTCCCTTTATCAAGTAACATATATGAACCACACACCAAGTATTGTTTGGTCTAAAAATCTATACGTATAAGGATCACATCTTTCCTTCATATGAATGAGGGTGTAAAAACAGAGCTGAACTAACTAGTTTTCTTAACATGAAGGTTCTGAGTAACATATATAATTTCCTAGAAGCCTAATTTAAACCTGAATATCTGATTACAATATGATAGAAATACAGCCTAAGAATGGATGTAGAACAAAAAAAAGATGACAAAAAAACTTAGAAAAGAAAAATCCAAAATAATAGTGTAAGTAAACACTAATTTATGTGCAAACAATATAATGGGTTCAATTGTATGAGTGAGTGAGAGAAGCAAACCATTGTACTTACAATATCAGAAAGGGGATCTTTATCGTTGCATCTAGATGTAGAAAATTGAACCAAACTGCCCTTAAAATCCCTGTTTTTTCACTGTTTTGAATCCCGTTCTCCTTTCCAGATGTGACATTAGCAGGTGATACATCTCCTAATGTTGCATCCCCTACTTGAATTGAAGATTGTGTGCACAGAATTGTCAGCCACTTATTGAACAATCTATGAATAGTAGGGGATGGTGCAATTCTTTCATCTGCTTCAGAAGCATAGGAAAGTGGAATCTCATTTCCATTTGGAGATTCGGTTATGGTATTCTCACTGCCTTTCAGTTTCACAGAGTTCTTGTGAACTTTTGAACTACTTGTTCTCTCTCCAGCATCACCATTCTTAGCACTGCCTTTGAAAGCCGAAACTCTAAAACTTTTGCTTCTGAACCACGTGTGCAAGAAACCCCTATACTGTGGAATAAAATTTCTGAATTTACATTATCAAAGCATGAAAACATTCTCTTTGTGCTCGTGTGCTGCTGTGCATGCATTTATTATACATATACCACCTGTTTCTAGAAGATGCAAACTGAAGTGAAAAATGTTCAACATTGGATATCCACGCAATAATTTAGTGAGGCACATTTCATAAGAACAGAAAAGCCAAAGTCTTGTAACCTTTTTGTGCTTTATCGATAGGGAAGTCTGGATCTTTTATACATTATAGTTAATGTAGATGTTTAGCTAAAACTATAGGTGAGAAACTTCCCTGAAATAATCATATAAGATTGTTTGATCATCATATTTTAATAAATCATGATTCACTCTTATCAGATGTTTACTGTTTGCAATCTTCAATTTTGAATTAATCAAGCTCCTTAAAGTTCTTTATCGTATTATATGTATCTCAGTTACCCTGTAATCTAGTTTTGTCATGAACGGATTATGCTTTACAAAACTCCTTATGATTATTGCCTAAGTGGTGTTAATAAAGAAGGAAAATTATAAAGCACTAAACACAAGCCCCTTCCAAGTTGCAAAATGTTTTACATTCCACTACAATTATAATATTATTAAAGATGATTTGAAAAATTGGAACAAGAAAACGTATGCATCCTCTATCTAAGAAAAGTAGGGGGAGCAGGGAAGCAAAATTAAGAATGATAAAACTTCTCACCCTAAACAAATATCACGCTTTAATAAAGAAGATCTATCTGTTCTCCCAACCATGTGAAGAGTTGTAACATATTGCTTTAAATTCATCTCTTTGCTCCATAATAAGGGAATAGAAGGAAATGTTACAGAAGATCCCTGAAACATAAGAAGCAATTAAATCACTAAAAAGACTGAAATTTTATAGACATTGACATAGTTAAGAGACACAAAAAGGAGATGAAAATCACAAACTTCCATCCTTTTCTTTTCCTTTATTCACATGGATTACGTCGAAAGGAATTTCGCAAAATACATTTCCTCATGTTGACCTATGAACCAAAATGAAACAGCACGTGCTGTTTCTCTTCCTGTAAAGATGTTTGTCTATAAAAACACACCTATGCAAGCCATCATTGAAAGAATAATATATCTTCTAGAATCATCACAAATAAATCCCAACTGAATAATATGGCCACAAACATTCAAAAAAAATCTTAAATTAGGGAATCTGAGACATTGCTGGTGGGTGGAGTATTTGCTGTGTTGAAACAACCCAATGGTAATTTCTTATTCACTAAAACGCATTTAGGACTTAAACATCCATACGTAACACAAGCAAGATCCTTTGTTTTTTTTTTTGAGGGGGGGAGAGGAAGATTAATGAAATCCATATAACAAACAGAATACACAAAATACATCAAGGAGACATAACCACTATAAAATAAGATTTTAAAAAAAGGAAACTAACCTTGAGGCATTTTACTTACATTGAGGCAAGACGTAAGCCTGAAGCTTTGCCTCAAGACAAAAGTTTCAAAAAACATATAAAATCAAAATAAGTAATAACAAGACATTAAGTATCATAAAATATCATAGTAAATCCATAACAACTTAAAAATCAGTAATTAAAAGTTAAACAATTTACAAGTAAGCAATAAACAACTTGAAGTAGCTAAAACAAAAAATAGTTCATCGTTTGGAAGGGCGTGAACTAAAAAATGGAAGAAAAAAAAATGCCTTAGTAATCTTTCAACCTTACTGAGAAGAGAAGTAAAAGAATTAGAAGATGGACGTCGAACAATATTAACACTATCCTAATATACAAAATAGGGAAAAAGAAAAGAGACTTTGTAAGAAAAATAGGTAATAAAAAAATAGATTTCTCAATAAAAGGAAGGATTGCTAGACTATTTTATTTAAATGGAGTTCAGAAATGGAGTACAAACAATTTAGAAAAGCCAAAAATGGTATGACAGGACTGATGGTTTTGAAAACCCTATATTGATTTGTCTTTTTAGTATATTTCAGTTTTTCTCATGTTTATCAACTTGGGAAAGTCCAATTTGAAGCGGGATTTCCTTTAAAACCAAAAATGGACCCAATTTTGTGTTCTAAGCTCATCATTTTAACTTAATTCAGCAAAAACTTTGAGGTGTAAACCTTTCTATTCTAAGCCTTGAAACTAAAGCCTTCTAGCGTAAGCCTCCGTCGGTTGTCACACAAGGTGAAGCATAAGCTTTAGAAAATATTAATAATACTAACCTTGATGCCATTAAAAAAAAACACCCTTATTGTGAGCCTTGAGGCTAACCTTAGATAGTTTTTTGAAACCAAGTTACTTAATTTCTTTTCTCATTTAAATGTTAAGGATATTTCTAGAATAATATCATTTTCATCTGTGATGTCAGGTGACTAGGCCTCAGGGTCATAAAGTTACCCGCATTAGATGGGTGACAAATGCCATCACCTCCAACTTAATCACCAATCTCTTTATCCAGCAGGACCTAAATTATCAAAAGATAAAACCAAAATTAAGCAGCTCTTTTTCCCAGTCAAAGACAAAAGGTGAGGAATTCAATAATTAACAATGCAACAAAAATTTATAGTTCTACAATAAAATTATGAATTCCACAGAGTACAAGTACTAAATAATTTAAACAATCATGATTCCTGACAATTATTTTTCTGCTTTTTGTGAGTTTTTATTGTTATTTATTTTTACTGTTTTCAACTTTTACATTCCAAGTGTTTGACAATTAACTTTTTTAAAAAAATTGAAATAAAAAAAGGGGGGAAATTAAAGCGAGAAAATTAAGTTTTCAAAAATTCATGAAGTATTATTTCAAGCAATCAACAAATCCCAAAAAAAAACAAGAAAACAAAAAATTTGGAATGCATTGAAAAGTTCATAATGGCACTTTTTGAATGATTAACAAGTACATAAAGTATCATATCAGATTGTTAAACTAGCTAATATCACGGTATCATTCAAGGTCAGCAAATCTAAGCATAGAGAAATAAAAAAAACAGCAAACATTATATCAAAACCTTGTGATACAACAGAACCCAATTGCATACATTACCTGAGTAAAAGCAAACCACTCAGAATATCAAAACAGACAATCCAAATGTAATCTTAATCTAAAGGAAACTGAAAGATTTTCTATGATTTGCAGGAACCATGAATCCTATATTCAGAGCAGCACGAATAAATCATTTCAAACAAACCACTAATAACCAAAATTTGAGAATCATCAAATGGGTATATATTACAAAAGAGGGAGATGGGATGACGTAGACATCCCAATTTAATCAAAACCAATTGAATAATCTTTAGAAAATGGAAATGTTTCATTAAAACTGAGAGGAAATTTCAATACAAAAGTTCATACAATATTCATTCTAACTTTCTCAACTCACTCTTCCTATTAGCTAACAAATCTACTAAAAAGACAAAAAAGAAATACAGCAAGCATAATGACAAATATGATCCTAAAGTTCCCTAAACAACTATTTATAAAGACTCAAAGATAACAATAAAACTAACATAAAATAAACCTATTACATGGACTCAATATCAAGTGTCGGATACAGGTACATATCCGAACATCTGACTCGTAAATTCTAAAATTTTAAGACATGGAGACACAGATAATAAGTATCCACTTTTCTAACACGGGTATTTAGACACGAAAAATTATTGTATATATCTTTAATGTATGATATATTCGTATAAATATTTTTTTATGTGTCAATTAAAATTAAAAATTATTATTAACCATAATGGTTAGAATGGTATTTTTATTTTTCTAAAATATATTTATTTTAAGAAGTCAGCCGCCCCACTTCCCTCTTCTTTCTTCTTTTTTCTTTCTTCTTTTTTCTTTCTTCATCTCCAAAGTATTTTTTCCTCTGGCATGTCTGATAATCTCCTCTTGAATTGGACATAGAGCTCACACCTGTGTCAGTGTTGTGTCATGTTGACACGGGTGTGGTGGCCAAAAGTGCCAAGTTCAGATAGCATAACTTATTAATAATGTTAATAGTGCCCTTAATCTCCTACATCAGTTCTCCCCTTAGAAAAAGATTCATCCTCGAATCTTGACGAAATTCAAAAATGGAATTTGGTACCCATAAAAATCAACTATTGGAAGATTACATCAGTCAGAAAACCTTTAGAGCTTAGCACAAGACAGTAAAAAATGGTGCCAAAGAAGATTAACCATCTTAAAGTTGAGGAAAACCACAAGCTGTCTTCACCAGTACTGATCTGGTGACTATTACCAAAATGGCAATGAACAGAATTAGCCTGAATTGAAATTGATTCTCTTTGCTCTGGTTCCTCTACTACCAAGTATCTCCCCATATTCCTTCCAAAATTGGTCAGTATGTGCTTGAAATGGCCCACAACCTTTACGCCAAAATGCCACTCAAAATTCAATATGGTCATCTTTGGCAGCCCTTTTATTACCACCCTCGGTATCTCCAAACTCAACAACAACATTGTCAATCTTGTTTTTAAAGCACACTTTGCCTTCTTCCCCCATTAGCTCAGCAGCCTTGTAAAAGCTCACAAAGATTAGCCACTTGAAGATTTTGTTAGCTCCTCTGACTGTAGCTTGTTGGATCTGTGGCTTTAACAATTCCAAAAATTCCTTGTCATAGCTTAGTAACTGAAATGATGCAGCCTCCTTCTGAAGTAAAGGCCTTGGTAACTCTTCTAGAGAAAAATCTGAGTCTTGAAGCAAAAAAAATTTCAATCCCAAAAATCTCAATCAGTTCATCCTTTTGAGCTTCATAAGAAACCTTCTTTTAATTGTTAATGTTGATACATCATTCATAGCTTCTTCACTAGGAGTATTTAAGACATAATTTAGCTCAATTGAAAGTGCCCCAAACATTCTCTGTTGGAACCTTACACTCATCAACATCATCAGTTGCACCCTTAGGAGAATCTTTGATTCCATATTCATGTTCATTCCAACAACAATGTCCAGGCACCTTGACAAAAGGTTTAAGCATGGTATTAGTGTATAGTTGTGCAGATGCAAAATAGGATGGTCAGTCCCCCCCCATTTCACTTAAAATGGTCCATATGATTCGAAGGACCATTAAGACTAGTCCCAGATAAAGCACGCCCATCTCGTCTAAGCACAAATGTGACGTGAGACAACTGATAGACACAGCTTTGACCTAATAATTAATGGCAATTTAAAGGAAAAAAGGCACTTTCTAGGCAAACAAACAGGAATCCAATAAAATCTATGAGAACTCCATTAATTTAAATTCAAAATTAATATGAAAAAGCTGGCATTTTTCCCCAGACATGGTACTCCCATCAAATCCGAATTTCAAATTTCAATCACTACCCAATATATTATTGATTATAACTCAATCAGTATGTGAATCAAAATTCTATATAACAGCACCCAAAAACAATTTTCAAATTTCTTGTTGTAATCTTCTAAAAAAATTCTGTCATTTTCTCTAGATCCAACACTACTTCTCTCTTCTCCCAATTAATAATTTTTTTTCTCTCATTTTTGTAGTTAACCTACAGAATCCAAGAAATTTTTTCAATTTCTCAAGATTCAAACACTTCACCTCTTATATTGTTAAACCCTTTTTCAAAGTGGCTGATTCATTTAACTATACATAATGTGGTGTAGATTTTCAGAGAATATTATTAGTGTTGTACAGGCTGTAGAGTTAGTGTAAATCAAGCTGTATTTTCATTATTGTTACCAGCTGTTCTATTCCTAGAATTAGTGGACACTTTGTATTTCTATATATAGATTGTATTATAGTGTTGTAAATAATAAGAGAAAACAGAGAATACATACTCCATATTATCTCCATTATATCTCTCGGAGTACATTTAACTAGGGGTGTTCATCGGATCGAAACCGTTGATTTTACTGTCATCCGATCCGATCATCCGCTCGGATTGAAACATCCTAATCCGCAACCGATCCGATCACTTCTTACATCCGCTCAATCCGATCCGTAAACTATTCGGATGACATCCGATCAATCCGATCAATCCGACCAATAAATTTAATTAACTCTATTTTTTGTATTTTTAAATAATTTTTTTAAATTTTTACATAAATAATAACATAAAATTATTTGATTTAAAAAAAACATTAAAAAATTAAATAAATATATATTAATTATTTATATATATTTAATTTAATAAATATATATAATTAATTTCGGTCGGATCGGATCGGATCGGATGAATCGTAATAAAATCCGCCATCCGATCCGCACTTAACGGATGGAAAAAATCTCCATCCGATCTGACCATCGGATTGGATCGGATCGGATGAAAAATCAACGGATCGGATCGGATTTATCGGATTGATCGGATGATCGGATTTTTTGCACACTCCTACATTTAACATGGTATCAGAGCATTTCTGAAATCCAGAAATCCAATTTTGTGTTATATCAATTCTGTCCAAGGAACACTGATTTCTGTCCTCATCATTTCTGAAATTCAGAAATCCAGAAATCCAGAAATCCAGAAAGCAGAAATCCATTTTCTGCAGCAGCTTGCATTCCAGAGGCAAGCAGAAATCCATTTTCTGCAGCTTGCTTTCCATCTCAGTCATCGTCGCCGACCATCTCCTCATCGTCGGCGCCGATCATCATCATCGCCGTCTACTTCAATCAGTAAGTCTCAGTCTCGCAGTCACATTCTACTTTGTTTTTTTTTGTTTCCCGTAGGAGTAAGCTGTTTTAATATATATCTACCCGACCCGGTCAAACCCTACCCGATCCAGTCAAACCCTACCCGACCCGGTCCAGCAGATTATTCAAAAAAAAAAAACAGCCCACAAATTTCAGTCCACGTATAATCTACAATTGCAACAAATGGCCACGGGAAAACCTATAATTCTTGGTTCCACAGACAATAGTCTTATGCCCATCACCAGTCACAAATTAAATGGGCACAATTATCTTCAGTGGTCCCAATCCGTCATGATGTTTATATGTGGAAAAATGAAAGATGATTACCTTACTGGCGATGCCGCAGCTCCAAACAAAGAAGATCTACAATACAGAACGTGGAAATCTGAAAACAATATGGTGATGTCTTGATTGATCAATTCCATGACAAACAAAATTGGAGAGAATTTTCTTCTCTACAAAACCGCCAAAGGAATATGGGATGCAGCCAAAGACACTTATTCCAGTTCTGATAATATGTCAGAACTATTTGAGATCGAGAGCATCCTCCATGATCTTCGCCAAGGAGAGTTGTCAGTTACACAATACTTTAACTCTCTCACTCGATGTTGGCAACAATTAGATCTCTTTGAGGTTCACGAATGGACCTGTCCAGCAGACAGCATCTTGTACAAACAGATTATTGACAAGAAACGGGTTTTCAAATTTTTACTGGGACTCCATAAAGATCTTGATGATGTGCGCGGCAGAATTCTCGACACAAAACCTTTGCCCAGTATTCGTGAAGCCTTCTCTGAAGTCCGTCAAGAGGAGAGTCGAAAGAAAGTAATGATGGGTCCTCAATCTACAATGATGGGTTCTCAATCTACCATTTCCGTGACTGGAGAAGGATCTGCACTTGCCATTCGAGGCCATCAGCACTCTTATAATACAGACAACCGTCCTCGTCGTGGAAGACCTTGGTGTGATCATTGTCGTAAACCTGGTCATACTAAGGAAACCTGCTAGAAAATTCATGGTAAGCCCACTGATTGGAAACCACCGTTCACACAGCACATCAACAAAGAAAGTCATGGAAAAATTGCCTCTAAATCTCAAGGCAATGAGTCACCTGAATCTATTATGTTTAGCAAGGAACAGATTGATCTCTTCCAAAAATTATTTGGACAATCCTTGACCACATCATCTGCCACTATAGCTCAATCAGGTAACACCCTTAATGCTCTTAATGTGAAACAGGTTATGAGACCATGGATTGTTGATTCCGGTGCTTCAGACCACATGACGGGTGATGCTTCTCTTCTTGTGAATCTTAAATTCTACCATACTGGACACACAGTCCGAATTGCCGACGGTTCAGTATCCAAAGTAACAGGAATTGGTTCAGCCAAAATTTCAAACTCCTTTATTCTAGATTCTGTCCTTCTTGTTCCTACACTTGATTGTAATCATGTATCAATTACTAAACTCACCCGTGATAAAAATTGTATGGCTAAATTTGTTCATAACCTATGTGAATTTCAGGAACTGCATTCGGGGAAGATGATTGGCAGTGCTAAGGAATGCTCAGGACTCTATCTCCTCGACAATGAAGAACCTTCAACAAGACAAGCCCACCAAGTTGTATCCGAAGTTTCTAATCAGAATAAAGCTTTGTTAAACCTTAAGTCCAATAAAGATGGTGAAATCATGTTGAATCACTATCGTTTAGGTCATCCTAATTTCAAATATTTACAGAAACTTTTTCCTTCATCATTTAGAAATAAAAATTCAGAAGTTTTTCAGTGTGAAGTATGTCAATTTTCAAAACATGTTAGAACTTCATATCCTCATCTTCCGCATAAAAAATCACATCCTTTCTCATTAATTCGCACTGATATATGGGAACCTTCTCGAATCAAAAACATCACAGGGACACGTTGGTTCATATCATTTGTGGATGATCATACTCGAACCACTTGGTTATTCCTAATGAAAGAAAAATCTGAAGCATGTCAAATTTTTAAAAATTTTAATACCATGATTCAAACCCAATTTCAAACAAAAATCCAGGTATTGAAATCCGACAATGCTAAAGAATACTTCACTTCCACCTTTACTGATTATCTATTAAGTCAAGAGATTGTCCATCTAAGCTCATGTATTGACACACCTCAACAAAATGGGGTGGTTGAAAGAAAGAATAGGCATCTTCTCGAGGTAGCTAGATCCCTCATGTTCACAACTCATGTCCCTCAACATTTTTGGGGGATGCTGTTCTTACAGCTACCTATCTTATCAATAAGATGCCATCTCGTGTCCTCTTGTTTAAAACACCTATCAATACTCTACTTGAGTCATACCCACACACCAAAATCGTGTCCCATGTTCCCTTTAAAATTTTCGGATGTTCTGCTTATGTCCATGTACATCATAGTGGCAAACTTGATCCTCGAGCCATCAAATGCATATTCCTAAGGTATTCATCATACCAGAAAGGATACAAATGTTTTTCTCCTATCACAAAACGATTCTATAATACAATGGATGTCACATTTTTTGAACAATATCCGTACTATTCCAAATCTGTCATTCAGGGGAAGAACATAGGCAATGAATACCAGCTTTCGAATATCATAAGTACTCAGTCTCCCACAAATCCTTTTCCGCAACCTCTAGAAAGTGAATCAATATCTCAAATAAATACTCTTACTACTCCCAATGAACCCTCAACTTCTCTACCAACAGATCCAAACTTCCTTGTCCCAAACAATGATCTCCTTGTCTACTCTAGAAGGAAAACAACTCAAGAAAGAGCAGAGAACCGAGCATATCTTGAGCCATTCCAGGAATCCAACCCGAATACAGGCCACTCCGACAATTCACAAGGTAACACCACTGAACCTCATATTATTGAATTACCTCCTATTGATTTGAATTTTCCAATTGCTATAAGGAAAGGTGTAAGATCATGCACAAACCACCCCATCTACAACTTTATTTCCTATAAAAATCTCTCACCAGGGCATAAGGCATTTATCAGCAACCTCGATCAAATAGAGGTTCCAAATTTTGTTCATGAAGCATTTCAGATACCTGAATGGAAGACAGATATTCGTGAAGAACTCAGTGCCCTAGAGAAAAACAAGACTTGGGAGATCACAGAACTACCATCGGAAAAACAAACTGTTGGGTGTAAATGGATCTTTACAATCAAACACAAAGCAGACGGTAGAGTAGAAAGACTCAAAGCTTGCCTTGGGCTAAAGGATTCACTCAGACATATGGGCTTGATTATCAGGAGACTTTTGCACCTGTAGCAAAACTCAACACTATCCGTGTTCTTCTCTCCATAGCATCTAACTTGGATTGGCCTCTCTACCAATTAGATGTCAAGAATGCATTCCTTAATGGTGATCTCGAAGAAGAAGTCTACATGGACATTCCTACTAGAATTGAATCTCTTGTTCCAACCAATAGAGTCTGCAAACTTAAGAAATCCTTATATGGATTGAAACAGTCTCCACGTGCCTGGTTTGATAAGTTCTCTAAAGTTCTGAAGAGATATGGGTACAATCAATGCCAATCAGATCACACACTATTCGTCAAACACTATTCATCAAACACTTCTCCAATGACAGAATAGTTATCCTAATTGTGTACGTAGATGATATTGTTCTAACAAGTAATTCTACAATTGAGATGGATAAACTCAAAGAATTCCTTGCCAAGGAATTTGAGATCAAAGATCTAGGCAATCTCAAATATTTTCTAGGGATGGAAGTAGCACGAACAAAAAGGGGCATATCTATATCTCAAAGGAAGTATGTACTTGATCTTCTCAAGGAAACTGGAATGATGGGGTATAAACCAGCAGAAACGCCGATGGATTCTACAATAAAACTCGAAATCAAAGAAAATAGTACACCTGTGGACAAAGGTCGTTATCAAAGATTAGTGGGAAAACTCATTTACCTATCTCACACTAGACCAGATATTGGTTTTTCAGTAAGTGTTGTAAGTCAATTTATGAACAGTCCTACTGAAGAACACATGGAAGCAGTCTATCGTATACTCAGGTATCTCAAGATGACACCAGGAAAATGATTATATTTCAATAAGAATCTCACTAGAAAAATTGAAGTCTTTGCAGATGCTGACTGGGCAAGCTCTATAATGGATCGCATATCTACCATTGGATATTGTACATTCGTATGGAGAAACCTTGTAACTTGGCAAAGTAAAAAACAGTCAGTAGTCGCTCGAAGCAATACAGAAGCTGAATTTAGAGCCATGGCTCATGGGATTTGTGAAAGAATGTGGTTAAGAAGGCTACTTAATGAACTGGACTTCACAACTCTCGAACCTATCAACATGCATTGTGACAATCAAGCTGCAATAAGAATTGCGAAAAATCCAGTTCATCATGATCGAACCAAACATGTAGAAATTGATCGTCATTTCATTAAAGAAAAGATAGATGGAAAAATTGTGGACCTACTATATACATCTACTAAACATCAAATTGCAGATATCCTCACCAAAGCATTACCTCAAACAATCTTCGAAGAATTGAGTTGCAAGTTAGGAATGATTAATATCTATTACCCAGCTTGAAGGGGAGTAGATTTTCAGAGAATTTTATTAGTGTTGTACAGGCTGTAGAGTTAGTGTAAATCAAGCTATATTTTCATTATTGTTACTAGCTGTTCTATTCCTAGAATTAGTGGACACTTTGTATTTCTATATATAGATTGTATTATAGTGTTGTAAATAATAAGAGAAAACAGAGAATACATACTCCATATTATCTCCATCATATCTTTCGGAGTACATTTAACATATGGAGAGAATGAAAATTCAGACTCTGTCAAACGACTCTCTATTTAGAACTTTTTGATCCTTTTTCATTTTAGAAAGAAGAAAAATGAATGAAAGGGATACAAATGGGCTGGCACATTTTGTCCCACTACTATCCCATGCCAAGCCCGTCCCAAATTTAAGTGCTACCAGATGAGCCAGACTAAGTAATTAATGGGTTGTACCACAATTTAATTGGCAAGTCCATCCCATTATACATCTCTATATAGTTGTATGGTAACTGACTTATTGGAAGTTTGAAATTAAGGGAATATTTTAGGTACTATTTGGGCTTGGACATGCTTGTTTTTATCAATGAAAATTTCTGGTGAGGACCTTTTAGACGCTTGACCGATTGTTTTTCCAATATTCTCATACTCAATTTATAAATCACATGCTTCAGCTCAACTTTGGCTTTAAGAGATACTTCAAAATTATAAAATCTACATTGGTGCTTCAATACTTGATTCATAGTTTTCCATGATTTAATGTCACTCTTCCATTCAATTCCTCTATTAAAATTCCAATCTTCCCACCATTTACTAATCCCATTAATCAACTTTAGGGGTATCCAATTGCACTTGATTGTCCTCCGAAATTCACTTGTATTAAAAATAGCTTTCAACAATCCTCACCCACTCTTGAACCTTATCAATATGATGAAATCCAGCAACACTCAGGATATCAACTAGATTTCCAATACCTAAGTGTTCACAGTGTTTAACAAGACATTATGATCATATCTCTTTTCTTTACAGTTACAATCTTCATATTGCTCTTCCACACATGCTTTAGTTAGAATAGATGGCAAAAACTGTGAAGTTTCATCAAATTTAGGAATCAAAATATGATTTGGAAGTTGAACCTTTCTAGATAGCTCAGTTGCAATTGGATTAGTGAATCCCATAGCTTGGGTGTTGATCCAAGGGTTTCAACTAGGATTGAAAACTTCCTTGAGGGTCGAAACTAAGAAAAGTAGTTGAGTGCGATGAGTGTGGAAATAATGAGTTCTAGGCAGGTAAGTCCAAGCTAGGTGGTGAGAGGTCCTAGGTAGTTGGCAAGAGGTTATGGTTAGATGGGGAAAGAGTTACTAGTTGTCGATACATCGTCCGCAAAGTGCCAACCTATGTTACTTGGACTCGAATGTGGGTGTCGAATACATGTATGTGTCTAGGTCGGACTTGTTAAACCTAAAATTTTAGAACATTTGGACAGGAATATAAAGTGTCAAATTTTTAGACACGACTATGAACGTTAAATATATTATTACATATATACTAATACTATATATATGCATTGAAATAGTTAAAACATGAAATATAAAATGAAAACCATTAAAATCTAGATTATTATTTAGCATCAAGATAAATTATTTTTTTATTTATATATGATATATTTTGTTTAAAGTGAATTTTCCCTAATAGTATTAACCATAAGAATACCCATAATTAAATTTATTAAAGATTAAATGTTTCTTTTTTAAAAAAAATATTATTTTCAATTAGCACAAATTAAAATTTTCTGCCGTTAAAAAAAAACTCCTCTCTTAGTTTCATTCCAATTAGCCCAATTGAAATTTACAAGCCCAGCAAGCAATTATTTTTAAAAAAAACTACATATTTAAGAGTATTAGGGTTTTTGTTTCGCCACCATCTCCTTTCTTCTTCTTCGCTATGGTAGCCATCTTCTTCTTCTTCTTCGCTGGCCATTTTCTTATTATTATTCTTCTTAGCTATCATTTGAGTCCAGTATATCAATGGCCATGTCTGACACAACACATATCCTGTATCGGAGTCAGTGTCATGTCGTGTCAACACCGGTACGACAAGACAAACAGGAAAGTCGGAGTAACATAGGTGTCAACAGGTTCAGGTTGACTGGGTAAATTCACAATGAAGGTTTTTGTGGGTATATGAGGTTGCAATGATGATGATGGGTAGCTTCTTCAAGTCTCAAAATGGGTACACAAAACCAATTGTTGATTCAAATCTATTGGGTTTTGCAAAGGAGGGTTAGAAGTAGTGGTTTCAAAGGGTGGGCTTCAAATTGGACGTGAAAAGGATGGGTATCGCGATAGTGAAATAGAAGGATTGTGACAGCCAAAATCATTATTGGGGTTACTAGGTGGTCGATTGAGAGTTGGTAGTGAAAAGACTGGGTATTGCGATGGTGAGGATGAGTTGTGGGAAATAGTTTTGACTCTATTTTAGTATGTAAAATGGGTTGGGTGTTGCGTAGAAGGGGGTTGGGCTGTAAAAGACAAAGGAGGAGGTTGATGCAGAGATGAAAACTGGTGAGGTAACTCTAACTCAATTGATTTTTGGTCAAGATTTTCAGTAACCAAGTCAATTCTAAATTAGGTCATGGATTCGTGAAACTCTTTAAGGAAAGCTTGAAATTGTTCATCCTCCCTTTGGTTGTACTCTTGTAGGTAAACAACCAGAGCTTTTATGAAGGAGTTGTTACCACAATTGGCCATCAATCAGGGAATGCTTGAGCTTTGATACCAATTGACATAGAAATCCCAATTTAATCTAAATGAATCGAACAACATTTAGAAAATGATTGAATTCATTGATTCAAACCTAGAAGTGTTTCATTAAAATTGAAAGAAAAATCTCAATACAAAAGTTCATACAATATTCATTATAACTTTCTCAACTCAAACTCTTCCTATTTGACAGGAATCATAATAACAAATATGACCCTGAAGTTCCTTAAACAGCCATTAATAAAGACTCAAGGATAACAAAAAAACTAAGATAAAATAAACAACTTATTAATAATGTAAATAGTACCCCTAATCTCCTACATCATGCAGTAATGGAGAATGGAAACGGCAAGGGAATGAGAGAGTGGACTGTGGAAGCTATTGACTCCGTCAATGGCAGCAATGGGGCTTAACGAACTGCAATAGTGGAAGATTCTTGAGAGGCGACATTGATGTAGAAGATGGAAAGAATGAAATAAGGCTAAGTGGAGTTAAATGGATTGGTGCATTGGCCTGTGTTTCTTTTGATTTGGTAATTTTGTTTTCGTGTTTTCAACGATTATATTTTGTTATACGTAAGCAAATTATTCATAGAGAAAAAAGCTGCTCTTTCAGCAATCAGACAATTCGTTCCCCCATCAAATTTCCAGCACAAATAAGCTGAATTTTAAATCCAAATCTTATGAGATAGTAGATAAAGTTAAAATCCCATCTCTTATCCTCATTTTTGTTCTCAGAAAACGAACTTATGGTTAACCATACCAACAAAGGGAAACCTACAAAGATAATCAAACGCAAAAACAGACAGGTCCGATTGAAAGCAAGAGACAAGCCTGAATTCAAAAATGAAAAGCTCGTAACACGAGTACAAATTCAAAGATATATATAACGCAAATTTATACTAACCCATCGACTTGAATTCATGAGCTTCCCGAATCAAAATCTGAAGGACATAGAAGAGGAAGAAAAATTATTGTTTTTTCTATTAGCTTTATCCAAAAGTTATCTGTAAATAAAGAGGATAGAAGGATAGGGTATGGAAGAATAATTATGCTTCTGGGTGGGGAATTTAGGGCTTTTATATATGGATCTTTTTTCTTCTTTTTTTCCTGGATTGTTTATTTATTTGGGAGCAAGGCAGGTAACTAGATGTTTGGATAGAGCATTGTTGTTTAGTTTATTAGATGACTACCTTTGTTAACGTGCAAATAAATCACTTGATTGTGTCTCAATTTAAACAAAACAAAGAGATAGAGAGAGAGAGTCCATGCTAAAATCAAAACTTCCAACATAAAAAATTATATATATATATATATATAATACTAAAAAAATGGACATATTTATTATATGATGCTTTATTGTATGAAAGCTATTAAGTTGGAAAGCTGAGTGAAGTAACATTAGTATCTAAGTGGTAATTATTTATATTAAATACTCACAGATAAAAAATTAATAAAAGAGAAAAACATAAATTATGTCAAATAAATAAAGTTATATAGCATTTTGTACATCTATTTTGATAATTTATTTTGACAAAAAATAAATTTTAAACAATAAATATAAAATAAAAATATATGTTAAATAAAATAGAAGAAAAACAAAATTCAATAAATGATTGGCATAAAATAAAAGGAAAAGAAAAGAAAATGTGAAATAATTTTTTATTTTGCACTTATTAAAAGAGTTAAAATAATAAAAAGTACATAAGATATAAAAGAAGGCTCTTTCATAATTTAAGCTCTCTTAATTTTATTGTAGGTTATGTATAATGCATTTATTATTCCTTTATAAAAATTATAATTGTAAAAGAAAATAAAATAATGTCAAATCAATATTACGGAGCAACTTCCGCAACTCTATACACGTACTCCCTTATGTTATATTTAATTTAATATTAATTCATTTATCTATATGTGTAATTGCATTATTTTAATTTTAATAATTCTTAAATTCAATGCATTATTGTAATATAGATAAATATAAATTATATTAAAATTTATATTCGAGTAAAATAAACTATATTCTAATCTAAAATTGTATTTTAATCACAAATATTACCAAAATAAATAAAAATTTCTAATTTACTACCAAAAACTCATAATTGTAAAATTTGAATCAATAAAATTACTTTAAATTTTTATTTATATGTTTTTTTTTCTTCCTCAAAACTACCTTAAAACAAATAAAATGATTGAAGTTTCCTATTTTTTCCAAAAAGTAAGTTAATTTAGTTAAAAAATAATTAAAATAATATTTTAAATTACATAATCTAATATAATTTGAATTTCATAAAATAAATTATGACATAAAAACTTAGATAAACAAAAAAAAACATAATTTTTCAATTAAATAAATGAGTTCACTTTCTTTGCTATCACTTTTGTACTATCTTTAGTAGTAGAAATTTAAACATTTTAATTTACATCATGTAAATTACAATCAAATTCTCAAAATTATAAAGAATCAAAATTGATTTTAAATATTAATAATATAGACTCGCTAAGAAAAGAAACTAACAAATTACAAAACTTAAATTGTTTAATTTATATTCGTATAAAATTATAACCAATTAATGGGAAATGAAATTTTATACATTTTCACTGTAATAACATGAATTAATATGATTTTTATGTCGATGTAATACATGAATAATTTCAATAATTTTTAATTATACATTAAAATAATAAAAAAATCAAATCATAATCACAAACTTGAAAATTAATCCAATAAATCAAAGTTTAGAGAAACATGAATCAAGAAAGGAATAACTTGCAAAAAAAAAATTAATTATTTAAACTCATAAAATTGATATGAATAGAACGAGGGAATGAGGTATTGGTAGATAGAAATCCAAAAAGTGAAAAACAAGCATAAAATAGAAGAAAGTGGAAGGATATGTGATGTCTTTGTCAAATTATTAAAGAGATTTGTAAATAGTTTAATCTATCTATAGGTTCCAATTTCTATATATATTCTTGCTTCACTCCATCTTCCATTGTTTGTTGCTATCGATAGGTATATAATTATAAGAGTCAATTAAGGGTGTCAAAAGTTATCATGCCTAGTGTTGGGTGAAAAAATGATTAATTTCCATCATTTTAAGATTAAGTAATTAACATTGCGAAAATGGGATACTGTAGAGAATATTTAGAGAAAATCACATGAAATGCAGCTCTGCAATAGACTCTATTAAGCTTTTATCTCCAATTTATTATAATAAATAATTATGAATAACTAAATTATACATTCAAAATATCTCTGATTTCATTTCATGTATCCAACTCCATAATCCATACTACTCATCTATACAGACCAAGCCATACAATGTCACTAAGAAATAAGTTTAAATCATAAGAAAACCTCGTAACAAGAGCATCCACAAAACATAACATAAAATCAAATAAAAAAAGAAAGAAACAATATTCTAAAAAAAAAAGTAAAAGCCAAAGGAATAATACCATATAAAAATGAGCAAATCATTATTGAAGAATTTTTTTTATCAAATTCGACAAAGTTCTCCAATTTTTTAAAGCATATGGAATTTAATTATAAGAGTTTTTCAAATCAAATATAATGTCATAAATAATTGATTTTTTTCTCTAATATCTAAATCCATAAAGCCATCTTTTATTTTATTCCTAGATTTTTGTCTAAAGTAATCATATTAATTATAATAGTTTAAAAATATGCGTATTTATAATTTAATTTAAAAAAAGATAAAATCAAACTTATGGTACCGTTATTCAATAATTATGCTAATTTTTTTCTCTTCTTCGTCACGCTCCCACTTCTATTCTTTTTTTCATTTTCATTTTCTCTTTCCTTCCCACCCGCAAAAACTTATTTTTCTCTTCTCTTTTCCCATTTTCTTCTTCTTATCTTTCTCTTTTTTTTTCTCTCTTTCTTCACGCTCTCACCTTTCTTTTTTCTCTTTTTTCTATTTTATTCTTCTTTCTCCTTCTCCATGCTCAAAAACTCATTTTTCTCTTCTATTTTTTCATTTTCTTCTTATTCTCTTTCTCTATTCTCCTTCCATTTATGTTCTTTGATTTTCTATCTATTTCTTCATTACAAGCGAAATATTTCCAAAATAAGGTTAGTGGTATTAATTATATGAGATGTGTAAATTATTATTGGTTTTATTAGCACGTAAATATTGAATTTTTTTTCCAGATTTATAAGCCTTTGGGGAGCTGTTAGGTTGAGAAATTTTTGAAAATTTTCCAACTATTTGGATGATTGTTTTTCTCCAAAATTGATTTGGGGTTATTTAATGAGATTTTTAATTGAAAAAATGTATTATCTATTATCCTAATTAATCAAAAATATAATTAAAAAATTGTATTATCTATGAACATGTTTTAGACAGGGGCTTAAAGATTAATATGATAATAATAAAGTACTAGATTCTATGTTTTGGGTTCAAAGGAAGAAATTGAGAAATATACTAGTTGTGACTTGTGAGAAGAAAAAGAGTTAATAGTCATTTGTTTCTTTCGTTCATTCCATGTAGTGTAGATTATACACATTTTTGCATTTGTATATCTTATTATTAAATTATCAAAATTAGACAGTTTATAAATTTAACAGTAAAAATATTATTATAAAAATTTTCTCCATGTATTAGGCCTTAATATTTTACAAAGTGTTAATTAATAAACTAATTTAATTTTAAGTATTGATGTATTATTATTTGATAATTTTTCTTATACCTTCTAGAGAATGGATGGTCTTAGTATTCTAATAATTCACGGTGGTAAGTGGTCGAAGAAAGATGACAAAGAAGTATATCGAGGAGGTGAAGGTTCGGTGATAAGGATCAAAAAGGAATTTATGTATAATGACCTTAAAGATAAATTATTTCAAAAGTTGAAGATCGATAAGTACAAGTATGAAATTTAAGTGAAATACTTCTATAAGAATGATCTGACACTACCTACTATTTTAATAGGCGATAACGAAAATCTTGATAAGTTTTTTAACCTTCATGTTCAAGATAATCAAAGCAAGGTTGTTGTATATGTTACAAAAAATGGGATAAGATTTGTAGATACACATCATTCTATTTGTTGTGAAGAACTTGTTAATTTTAGAAATGGTCATGTAAGTTGCGACAATATTTTTAAGAGTATGGGTGATGCACGAAGTGTTGATCATTCTTCAAATCCTAATGAGTTTATTGGTAATGCTCTTAGGAACAAGAGTGATGTAAATGAGAATTGTACAACTACATTAGTGCAACCTTGTAACAATGTTATTTCATCAATCACTTCTAGGCTCATTATAGGAGTTGATTCTGAAAATGGTTTATCTCAATCTCAAGGAACAACTTTAGTTCGGTGCAGTAATAAAATACTGTCTAATCGACCATGTACACCCACAAATATTTTTTCAAATGGTGATGTTGGTTCTTCAGTGCCACATGCAGAGCTTGATTTGAAGGTTGATCAAGTATTTGACAATAAGATAGATTTCACTACACATGTCAAGCTTCATGCCATAAGAAATAGATTTGAGGAGACGAGAACACTGACAAGCAAGAAAGATCGTGTAGTGACAAAATGCATTCAAGCTAATTATACTTGGATGATTAGATGTAATAAGATCATTAGATCAGATCGATTTAGGGTAAAATAGTTTGAATCAAGACATACTTGTGATCCTAATAAGTACATGAGGAAAAATAGGACCGCGACCTCAAGAGTGATAGCAAATGCTATTAAGATGAAACTGGTGCTACCTGGAAGAGTTTATAAGCCAAAAGATATTATTGATGATTGTCAGAATGAGTTTGGGATTGATATTGGTTACACCACAGCATACAGGTCTAAAGAAAAAGCTTTCAGATTGCTACGGGGCACTGAAGAGGAATCTTTCCTCAAACTCCCTCCCTACTATCATGATCTAAAGGAAAGAAATCCTAGAAGTGTCACACATATTGAAGTTGACCAGTCGGGAAGATTTAAGTATTTTTTCATGACACTAGGTCCATGTATTAGAGGATTCTTATCCTGCATAAGACACGTGATTACAGTTGATGGTGCATTTCTTACCGGTAGGTATGTTGGGATATTATTTGTAGCAAATGGTTGTGATGTAAATAACAATATATATCCAATCTCCACTGGGGTTGGAGATTCAGAGAATAATGATGTTTGGGAATGGTTTTTGTTAAAACTATCGTCTGTAGTTGGGCACGTTGACGACCTTGTTATTATTTCGGATAGACATCAAAGTATTATTCAAGCTGTTCCGAAAGTATTTCCTAATGTAGTGCATGGTTATTGTGCATTTCATATGGAGATGAATTTAAATCACAAATTTAAGAACCATGACATTATACATTTGTTCAGATGTTGCTCAAAAGCTTATACAAAGGGTGAATTTGACAAGTACATGGGGGATTTAAGAGAGATTGATCCTTTGATAGAGAAGTACTTATTGGAAATAGATAAAGAGAAGTGGTCAAGATATCATTTCCCAGGAAATAGGTACGAGATAATGACCACCAATGGTTATGAATCTTTTAATAATGTAATGAAATCGGCACGTGAATTACCCATAACTATGCTTGTTGAGTATTACCGCAGCAAATACAACAATGGTTTGTGGAACGTAGGGAGGTTGGAATGAGATGGGGAACTCGATTCCTTACAGATGAAGTTCAATCAATCATGCATGCAAATCACTTTAAGTCGTTGAGGTATAGGGTTTTCAGAATTAATGCACATGTTTTCCAAGTAAATGATTCATTCATTAGTTGTTATCATATTGTCATGTTTATCTATTTGCATTGTTTTTGTTAAATATCTATATAATCTTACTTTTTATTACATATATTATGTATTAGCATTGACACTTTGAACCGTCTTAGGTTATACACGATGACAACAGTGACAATCTGGATCTACTTAATAAAATTTGTAGTTGTATGGAGTTTGGTGTTCACAAGATCCCATGTCATGTCATTGCAACTGCCCGATTTCAAGATGTTAATGTGCATTTTTTCGTTGATAATAAGTACACCGTAAATCGTTATATTACAGCATATGCTGAGTCCATTTTTTCGGCAATTGATAATGGTGAGTGGACCATTCCACCAGAGATAATGGACCTAGTTTAACTTCCTCCTAATACTAAGAGGAAATGTGGAAGACCACGAAAGTGACGCATACATTCACGTGGAGAGGTAATTAAGAAGGTCATATTGTGCATTAGGTGTGGAAGGGGGTGGTAATAACACAAAGACTTGTAGTCAATTCCTTCATATGATTGTAAAATCTTCTCTATCTTCTCACCATTAAACATTATTGAGATATATGCAAGATATTCTTATTTTTTTATTGATAGCCTTTTTGTAAACATTGTTATATGATAATATAATAAATATTATATTCTTTATTTACCATTATATATCATGTTACTTGTACATTTTTAAATAGAACTAATATTGCAGGACATATGATATTTTTATTATAATAAGATAAAAAATTAATATTTATAAAATTTTACAAAATAGTTACGTAAGTTATAGTTTATTAAAAAAGTTATAATTTTTATCTTTTATGTAATTTAGTTATTCTTTATTATACCATGTGTAAATATATAAATATTCATTATTATATATACTATATATTTAATATTGTTATAATTTATGTATTTATTAATTTATATTGTTTAGTTTTTAAATTATTTTTTCAATTTTTATATATATGAAACTATATTATTCAAATTGGTAAATAAATTTAAAACTATTAAAAGTTAAAAAACATACACAAACATTAATTATCAAATTACAAGTTTTTTTAAACTATAACACAAATATTCTTTTTGTAAAGTATTACATGAGACATAAACATTTGGGACAAAACCCTTCCTCATCTACCTTTGTTTTACACTCAAAAATCGCATAGCGTCCTACCATGATTAGAAAGAAAACGAAAGTAAGAGTGAATATCTACAAAGTAAAAAAATTGTGGCTTTTCGTTTTTTTCGTTTCTTCCTCACCTCTGTACTCTGAATCTAATGTGTATGAAAGTCTTTACTCTTTTCTTTTTTTTTTTTGGCTTCCTTCTCTTCTCTATATTCTGGAGCTAATAATGTTTTGTCATTTTTTCTTTTCTTTTTGTATTTTTTCTCAATTTATTTTACAGAAATTAAAATACAAAAAATTAATCATATAAAAGATCCAACAAAATAAGAAAATGTTAAATAAATTGAAGTATAAATAAATCAACTCTCCAAGATTTTTTTTTTGTTAATTTATCCCTTTATAAAACAGTAGTTAATAAAAATGAAGAAAATAAAATAAAAATATCAAAAGAAATTTTAAAACGAAAAGAGATAAAATATTCAAAGTTTAAACAAAATAACAATAAAATAAAATAAATGAATATGATGTCAAATTAATACAACGAAGTGACTCCCTCTTTTAGACAAGAGTAAAGGAAAAAAAAACTAAAAAATAAAAACATTAAACAAAATAATATTAAATAAATAAAAAAATCACCAAACAAAATATATCAAATAAATTTCGATGGAAAGCTCCCCTTTTTTTATACAAGAGTAATAAATATTAATAGATAAATATAGCAGATAAAAATATATATATAATTATCAAACAAAAAATATCAATATGAACCTAACAATTCTCGTTCATATATATTATAATAGATTAAATAATAAAATTTTATGTTATATTAAAAATAAAAATAAAAATGAAATTACTAAGATAATAAATTAAAATCATCCTTATTTTACTAGCATTTTTCTCATTATCTTTTTCTTAAAAAATTATAAAAATATGTCAAACAAATGTAAAGAATATTTATTATAGAAGTACTTTTTTTTGTTTATTTATACAAAATAAATAGAAATAAAAAAGGAGATGATTTACTATTAGAACATATTCTCATTTTTTTATATTTTTTTACTTCATAGAATGAATAAATAAAAAATAAAATTATCAAACAAAATAAAATCAAATATATATATAAGAAAAATATTATAGAAACCACTTATATTATGTCATTTGTTATATTTAGTTCGTTAGATTAGAAACAATTTTATTTTTTCCCTTAATTTTATAAAAATGATTAATTAAGGATAAATTATATTGGTTTAATAATTTTTTTTATTAAAATATTATTATTTTTCTATCAAATGATTAAACATGATTAAGATACGAGTATTTATTATTTTGATATTTTATTATTTTTAAATTTTTATTAAAAATTCAAAAATATATTTAAATAATTTTTCATTCAAATTTTATTGATTTTTATTTTTTAAAAATTATTTCATATTAAATTTCACTTTTATCCATGTTAAAGACTTATATTTTAATTACATTTTAATTAATTAATATAAAATAATAATATTTTATATGCAAAAATTATTAAAATAATATAATTTATTTTTAATTAGCACTTCATAAAAGTTAAAGGATTAAATGATATTATTTATAATCTAAATGATTAAATACATAAGTGACTTAATTTAAGAAACTATATATAGAGCAATAAATATAGACTATATATATATATATTATGCTAGAGTTTTAATACTTTAATTTTTTATTTAAAATATTAAAATAAAATGTAAAATACTAAAACAAATTTTTTTTTTTTAAATAAATGTTATTTGACATGGGATGCAACTCTCATTTATTATAAAGACTAATGGATATATATATTATACTAGAGTTTTAATACTTTAATTTTTTATTTAAAATATTAAAATAAAATGTAAAATACTAAAACAAATTATTTTTTTAAATAAATGTTGTTTGACATGGGATGCAACTCTCATTTATTATAAAGACTAATGGATAAATAAACAGTATTAATTGATCATAAGTTATATTATTTTAATAATTTTTTATTAAAATATTATTTTTTTATTAAATGATTAAAGCATGATCAAAACAAGGTGTTAAAAATAAAATTTAATATGAAAACATTTTAAGGAATAAAATCAACAATGATACTATTCAATTATAAAAATATTTAAATTAAAAATAATTAAAAATCAATAAAGTATTAAAATAAAATAATGGAAGTTAATATTTTTCACATCATTTTGTAAAAAAAAATCCATATTAATGGTCATTTTACTATCGATAAAACTCTTATTTTAATTACAATTTAAATACTTAATATAATAATTAAAATTATATTATTTTTTTTAATTATCTATTTTTTAAAAGCAATAGAATTAAATTATATGATTGATAATTTAAGTGATCAAAAAATCCTAATGACCTAATTTAAGGAACTTTCAAAACATATTTCTCCATTTTTTTAACTTGTTGGATCGGTTGTAAATGTGTTTCCAAATTTTAATTTGTTAAAAAACTTCTCAATCTAACAATTGTTGTTGCATTAAGGACTTCAATTTTACAAAAAAAAATAACCAAGTTACATTTAATTTCATTTGTCATGTTTCATTTTTATTAGAGAGTAAACAAAAATTAGAAAAAAGAGTCTTGTAAGAGAACATTTATACATATGAAAGTTTTAATTAGTAATCGGTGAATTGTGTAACTAATCGTCATGAGTAAAATCTTATTTGTTGTCTTTTTCTTTTTCTTTTTATTCATTCTAATCTTTGGAAGCTTTTGGGCTTTAGGAATCGATGGTGGTGAATCTATAAATGGTGGTAGTTTGGCTTTGGTAGGTAGTTTGATTGTTGGTTACCAGTGGTGTCCCTATCGTGGGTGTTGTATAGCTTCTCAATGAATAATTTAGAAAAGTTTCACATTGGTTAGTAATAAAGATAGGTGTTGTATTTTGGGCTATAAATAAAGCCATCTTATACCATTTGTAAACATCCCAAAATTTGTAAATATTTTTCTCTTTTGTAAGGGTAATTAATTAGTTCAATTTTTCTCAATTAGTTGTAATTTTGGAGTTCATCCATTGGAGATAGTGGAAGTAGTCAACGACACTCGAGGATCTAGGTAACATTTATACTAAACCTCGTTAAATTTATGGTGTTTTTATTTTTCTACTTTAATATTCATGTTTTAATTTCTTTTAGCATTATATTTTCAATGATATTATTTTATCGGGTTAGTTTGAGTTCTATTTATTTAAATCATAAATAAATAGTAACTATATAGAATAGGAAAAATATACCTGATTTTCTCTACAATTGGTATAAGAATCGAAGGTTTATACCTAGGCATTTGTTTGTATTATGTTTGTTTGCTATTGGAATATAACTGCTAGTTGTTGTAATCTGAAGAAATAGCGGAAGAAAATTCTCTCTCAAACTGAGGCCAAACATCTACGTCAAACAGAACAATGGTTATGAATGCAAGGTTTGAGGTGGAGAAGTTTGATGGAACCAGTCATTTCGGCATATGACAAGGTAAAGTTCTAGATGCTTTGTTTCAACATGGTCTAGACATCGCCATTGAAGAAGAGAAACCAGATGAAGCAGATGAAGTCAAGTGAAAAAATATCAATTGATTGTCATATGGTACAATTAGTTCGTATCTTTCAAGAGAACAAAAGTACGCATTCATGAAGGAGACATTTGCAAGTAAGTTGTGGAAGGTGTTGGAGAATAAGTTTATGAAGGAAAGTAGACATAATCAACTCTATTTGAAGAAGAAGTTGTTCCATTTTGAATACCTTTCAAGTACCATAATAAACGACCACATTATTGCTTTTAATCGATTAGTATCAGATTTGTTAAATATGGATGAAACTTTTAAAGATGAAGATTTAGCCTTAATGTTGTTAGCCCCCTTTCCTGATGAATTTGATTACCTTATTACGAGCTTACTCATTAGGAAAGATAAAATATCCTTTGAGGAAGATTGCATGCTTTGTATAGTTATGAAATTAGAAAAAAAAGATAAAAAAGAAAGCAAGAATGAAGTAGCATAGACATTGTTTGTAAGAGGGCGTCCACAAACTCAACAGAAAGGAAGGAAAGACAGATCTCATTCAAAAGGAAGGATTGGTAAAGATGAATGTGTCTTTTGTCATGAAAAAGGTCATTGGAAGAAAAACTGTCCAAAGGTATAGAAGGAAGGAAAAGTTGTGTCGTCTGATGCATGTGTAGTTGAAAGCAATTCAAATTCAAATTTTGCATTGGTTGGTTCATCAACAACATCACATCCCGGTGATTGGATTTTTGATTCAGCGTGTATCTTCCATATGTCTGCTAAAAAGAAATGGTTCTTTAACTTTAAAGAACTAGACCGTGGAGTGTTTTCATGGGTAATGATTATCCGTGCAAAGTTTTAGGGATCAATACAATTCATTTGAAGAATCAAGATGGTTCAACCAGAGTCTTGACATATGTTCATTATGTTCCAGATATGAAGAAGAATCTCATTGTTGTGGGAGTCTTAGAATCTAAAGGCTTCACTGTGACCATACAAAATGGGGCACTAAAGGATACTTCTAGAGCACTTATGGCGATGAAAGGTGTTCGGAAGAATAACTTATACTACTACCTTGGTAGTACAGTTACGGATAACATTAACAACAGTTTTAGAGGAAGAAAGAGATTCAGAAACTACCAAGCTATGACATATGCGTTTGGGACATACTAGTGAATTTTTTTTATAGATTCTTGTAAAGCAAGACCTATTAAAAGACGCGAGAACCAACAAGTTAGAATTCTGTGAGTATTGTGTATTGCGAAAGCAAAAAATAGTAAGCTTTGACACTACACTCCATAATACAAAGGCATTTTTTATTACATTCATATTGATGTATGAGGGCCAATAAGAACTCCATCAATGAGTGGCAAACATTATTATGTCCCTTCAGAAGAATAAGATATGAAAGTTGACATAACTACCTAAGGGAAAGAAGGAAATTGGCTACAAATGGGTGTATGCAAAGAAAACATGATTACTTAACAAATATGATATTTACTACAAGGCAAGGTTGGTGGCTAAGGGCTACGCTCAGAAGAAGGGAATCGATTATAATGAGATATTTTCTCTAGTTGTAAAGCATTCCTCCATTAGAATTTTGTTGGCCTTGGTAGCACAGTTGGATTTGGAACTAGTTAAGCTTGATGTGAAAACTGTGTTTCAACACGGTAACTTAGAAGATGAAACCTATATGTCTCAACCATAAGGATTTAATGTTGTTGGTAAAGATAATTGAGTTCGTAAGCTAAACAAATCATTGTATGCATTGAAGTAATCTCCGAGGTAGTGGTACAAATGATTTGATCAGTTTATGTTACAACAAAAGTACACCAGAAGCACATGTGATCATTGTATGTATTTTTGCAAGATATAAGATGAGTCTTTCATCTATCTCTTATTGTACGTCGATGATATATTGATTACATCAAAGAGCCAAGTAGAAATTGAGAAATTGAAGGCTCAACTAAGTTGGGAGTTTGAGATGAAAGATTTGGGAGAAGCTAAAAAGATTATCGGTATGGAGATAAACAAAGATAGGAAGAAGGGGAAGCTTAGTTTGACCTAGAGTCAATATTTGAAGAAGGTATTACAACGTTTTGGTATGAATGAACAGACAAAAATTGTAAGTACTCCAATTGTTCCTCAATTCAAGCTTAGTGCTCAATTATCTCCTAATAATGCTACAGAACAAAAATATATGGAAAATGTACCATATGCAAATGCGGTTGGTAGCTTGATGTATGCAATGATGTGTACAAGACTTGACATTTAACATGCGATTGGTATTGTAAGCATGTACATGCATGATCCTGGTAAAGGACATTGATTGGTTGTGAAATGGATTCTACGGTATATTCTAAATGCTGTAGATGTTGGTTTAGTATTTCAGCAGGATTATATCGTTGGTCAATGTACAGTCAGATATTGTGATTCAGACTATGTAGGAGATTTAGATAAGTGTCGATCAACTATTGGTTATGTGTTTACTCTTACTAGAGCTCCAGTCAGTTGAAAGTTTACCTTGTAGTACACAGTTTCTTTGTCTACTACAGAGGCAGAGTATATGGTAATTACAGAGGCTGTGAAGGAAGCTATTTGGTTCCAAGGTTTGCTCGAAGACTTGAGAGTTGGTCAAAAACATATTAAGGTGTTTTGTGACAGTCAGAGTGCTATTCATTTAGCAAAGAACCAAGTCTACCATGCATGTACAAAGTACATTGATGTTCGTTATCATTTTGTGTGAGGGATTATTAAAGAAGGTGGAGTACTAGTTGAGAAGATCAATACTACAGAGAATCTCGTAGATATGATGACCAAAATGGTTACGGTAATCAAGTTCAAACATTGTCTAGACTTTATTAACATCCTACAAATTTGAATTGACATTATCGTCGTTGATCTAATGATTGAAGAAATCATTTGAGAATCATTAAGTCATTAAGGTGGATATTTGTTGTATAGCTCCTTAGTTAGCAAATTAAAAAAGTCCCACATTAGTTAGGAATAAAGATGGGTGTTGTATTTTGGGTTATAAATAAAGCCCTTCCACACCATTTGTAAACATCCTAAAATTTGTAAATTTTTCTCTCTTTTATAAGGGTAATTGATTAGCTCAATTTTGCCCAATTAGTTGTAATTTTGGAGTTCATCCATTTGGAGATTGTGGAAGTGGTCAACAACGCACGAGGACCTAGATAATATTTATATTGAACTTCATTAAATTTTTGGTATTTTTATTTTTATGCTTTAGTTTATTTTAGTATTATTTTGTCGGGTTAGTTTGAGTTCTATTTATTTAAATCATAAATGAATAGTAACTACTTAGAATAGAGAAAATATACATGATTTTCCCAACAATGAGTATTTGCATTGGTTGCTTATGTTATTCATGTCATGGGTTGTGTTTCTGATTTTAGGTGGTTTTTTCTTTCCTTCGCTTGTATGTATTAGTGTGAGATATACTTGATAGGTGTTCATCCAAATGATTCACCGAAAAGTCATCAAAAAAGGCTTGAAACTCAACTTATATCCTTATTTCAACAGCTACAAACATTGGTACGAAGCATTTTAATTTTTGTGTCGATCTACATAATAACTTTATGCATCTTCTAGTTATGATTGTTTCATTGTTATATTAAAAGTGTGTTTTGTAGATTATTCTTATAAATTATTGCAATGATTAATCATATTGCAACCATAATTTGAATTGTATGTATTTGTCTGTTTTATCAATGAAATAAAAGTTTTTTTTATTATAACAAATTTTAAAGATTTCATTTCAAGGTGAAGCAAAAGTACAAAATGATATATATAAAGTTAAGTTTTTTCAAATACATCAAAATTAAAATTAAAAAGGCAAAACTAAAATGAAAATATATTTAATTTAAAAAATTATCACCTTGTATTGTTACGTGAGTTTAGTACATGAACTATTTACGTTGTTCTAAATAGATATTCCTATTTTATCCTCCATTTTAAAATCCTAGTCATATTCTTAAAATTACATATCCATCATATATACGTGGATCACATCTTAAAAAAATAAAAAATCTCCAACTATCAATCAAAATTTTACCCAAAACTAATATCTAATATCTAATATTGAATGGCTAAAACGTGAGGGTCGAAATACATGATATTTTTGTGCTCTTGCTTCGCAATAGAAAAAAATCAAATTTTATACTCTTTGGTCAATGAACATGGTGCCTCTATCTCTGAGTTACTTGAATTGCAATTATTAGTTATTAAGTACTTTTCAAACTTTTTCACATTAAAAATAAAATTCCACCCAAGTTGATTTTATAGAATATGTTGAACCCATAGTTATACCAATAATGAATACAAAATTGATGGTTCCCTTTTATTGAATTGATGTGAATCAAACACTTTTTTAAATGAAACCTATAAAATCTCTGAAACCTGATAGTATGTCAACTTTATTCTATCAAAAATATTGGCAAATAGTAGGTAGTGATTTATGTAATTATGTGTTGCATGCTTTAAATAATAATATGTTACATTATCATAGCAATTTTATCTGTATTATTTTAATCTTTAAAAATGATAACCCAACCTCCATATCCCAATACTGTCAGTTAGTCTGTTCAACTTGATTTATCAAATTTTGGCAAAATGTATTACTAATCGATTGAAGAGGATCATAGAGTTAGTTATTAGTGGGAATGAGGGTGCCTTTATGTCGGGTCGCCAAATTATTGATAGTATATTGATTTATATGAGCTATTGCATATAATGCGTACTAAAAACAAAAAATCTAAATTGGTTTTTATAGCCATGAAACTCGACATGACAAAAGCCTTTGATATAATGGAATGGAGTTTCTTAAGATTCATGATGATTAAATTGGATTTGCATGTTGGTTGGTTGGACAGGATTATAATGTGTATTCAATCAATTTCCTATCATTTTAGTGAATATAAGCTCATTTAAAAGTTTTTCTTATATTAGAGGAATAAGGCAATATAACCTTATATCCCATTTTTTGTTTCTATTATACATTGAAGGTTTGTCTGCATTGTTACAATAATTGCAAGTAGAAAGAAAATTTAGGAGAATCAAAGTTTGCCTAAAAGTCCTAAAATTTCTCACTTATTTTTTAAGGTCATTTCTAACTTATGCTAAACATATATTATAAGTATTTGAGAAATATAAGATGACATTTGGTTAAAGAATTAATAAAATCTACGTTAATGTTTAGTCCTAACACCGCTCGTATTTTATGAATGATATTACTTCTTTATTAACAATACTTAAAAAGAATTGTCACTAGAAACATCTTTTTTCCTCTTTTCATTGGTAGGAACAAAAACTAAGCCATTATCACAAAGGAGGGGAAATTAGAAAGATTGAGAGAGAAATTAAAAAAATGATATAATAGGATTTTTTAAATAAATAACACACACTAACTATATTAAGAATCTTTCTTCCCAAGTTTTTTAACTAATTAGAATATAATTAGAATATTATTACGTAAATATTTAATTTCTTTAAAGAATTATTATTTGCATATATTTAAATTGGTGAAATTTTATTTATTTAATTACGTAGCATAATTTATTTATACATAAAATTTTATTTTTAATTTTTAGTAAAAAAATATATATTTATATTTATTTTTTTTAATACATAAATAAACATATATTTTTTAAAAATAACTATATATATTTTTATTAAAAGAATTAAAAATAAAATTATACTGAATTAACGCATATTTATTTTATTTCACTTTATTTACCGGCGCACTCATAGCTATTGCTAGCAAACCTAGTTAATATTAAATGAGGTAAAATCTAAAACGTGTTGCTATGTGTTTTTTTGTGGGTGGTCAATGAATTGTTGCCCATATGTTAGATACAAATTTTTTAAAAATATATATTTATTTAAATGTGTAAATAATTTAATTTGATTTTAATTTAGATACATAGAAGTAATATATCATAAATAAGAAATAAATTTATAAGCAATTAAAATAATTAAGAATTCTTAATTTTTAAAGAAAAATAAATATTTTTATATTGATAAATTTACTTATTATTTATGATATCACATAATTTTTAAATATTTAAATAATAATTAAATTATTTCCATAGTAATCAAATTAAAATAATTTACCTAAAATAAAATTTAAAAATAATAAAAATAAGATATTTAAAAATTATAATTATAAAAATAATAATTTTTATATCAAATTTATATATTTTTTATTATTAAAAAATATGATATATAATTTTATTTTAAATATTATTTAAATTAAATAATAATTATTTAATTTTGTTAATTTAAAACTCATTCCATATTATTAAAATATTATTTTTATTATTATAACTTATAATTGTGTTAATCTTTGTAATTTATTAATAAAATTTTGTATAATTTTAAAATAAATACCCGACTTAGGATACAACTTTTAACAAATTAATATCAAATTAAACATATTTTTAAACTTAAAGGAACCGTCAATACGTGTCCTGAATCTTCTAATACAAAATGTCGTCAAATATTATATTTTACAAACTTACAGGGTTCTAAGTATAAAAAGCTGTAATTATACAGCACAAATATAATTTCAAGAAATGAAATCATGAAGCGCTAATAATACTCTTTACATATTCGATCTCTTCCATAGGATTGATTGTGTAATTTGAGTCTACTATGTCGTCGTCGATTGCAGCGATTTGGTCGCCGAATTTGCACCGTTGTTTTCGTCCGTCAAGAACCCTAATTTCGTCTCCTATTCCTTTAACTCTTCCACTTCGTAGTGCTTCAGCTTCAGCAGCTCCTTCCATGGCCACAGAGGAGCCCAAGCAGCAGCCGTGGCTAGTCGTGGGCCTTGGGAACCCTGGAAAGAAGTACGATGGTACACGCCACAATGTCTGTACCACATCACTTTATTTTCTACCAACACATTTTTTATTTTTTATTTCAATAAAATGGTGTCGGTGTTTAAATGTGTTGAATTTTATAGGGTTATTTTATTTCTTGTTTTTTGGTTTCAGGTGGGATTTGAGATGGTTGATGCTATAGCGGAAGCTGAAGGGATATCTATTAGCACTGTTTCATTCAAAGCTCTGCTTGGGAAAGGTACATATGCTTATTATCTGAACCCTCCCTCTTAGTAAGGAGAAATTATCAATTGCTCTTGAAGTATATCATAATATTTTAGATCAATAAAATTTAAGATCAATGTAACTTTTTATTTGAAAAAAACAAATATCCACTATAAGTTGGAGAGATGTAATAGCTGATGAGTATATTCTATATATATAGGGTCAAATGGAACTATAACTCTCGCATAATTACTCTTTTTTTTAAAGTGAGGTAGTTTTAGTCCACTAATTTTTAAATAGAGTCAATTTTGTTCAATTTTCTAGAAAATGATTTTTTAAGGATAAAATTAGATTTTTATTAAAAATTAATTATTTGTAATACTCTTAAAAATAACATCAAAAACCCAAAAAGATACACTTTTTCTCCTTTTGCTCCCAAACAAAAGTATTTTTTCTTTCCCATGAGTATCTCTCATTTTCTTTATTTAAAATACTATTTCTTCTTTCTTATAATTTGTAAATTTAAACAACTTTGGAGATAAAAATAAAATTTATAATTTTTATATAAATGAATTAGAGGTATACAAATAAAATAAGATGAGAGAGAAAGAGAGGACATAGAACGACTAAGATGACAGAGAGACTAAAAGGAGAGAAAATGAGAGAAAGAAAATTAATACTTTTGAAAAGTAGAGATAGTTTTTTTGTTTTTATTTTTATTTTTAAAAGAAATCTAATTTTACCCTTAAAAAATTAGTATTTTTTAAAAGTTGGACTTAATTGACTCTATTTAAAAGCTAATGGACTAAACCTACCTAACTTAAAAGAAACAAGACTAAAATGCCATTGTGCAAGAGTTATAGAACCATTTGGACCTAATCCTTGTTATATTTGTGATGTAGAATAGATAGAGAAATAGGAGGTAAAATAAACGAAAAGTGAGAATAATCAGACAATGGGGATTAGAGATTTAGAATAATAGAAACGGAAAAATCAAATAGATAATAGGAGAAAAATTAATAGTTTTATTTAATTCATTCTGCTCTGGGAAATAAATACAATGGTCTATTTTTAAGACTTAAATAACAAACTAGATAATAATTAATATAATCATAAATAATAATCTAAATAACCAAAAGACGAATCT
This sequence comes from Hippophae rhamnoides, assembly GCA_033030585.1. Lineage (NCBI taxonomy): Eukaryota > Viridiplantae > Streptophyta > Magnoliopsida > Rosales > Elaeagnaceae > Hippophae > Hippophae rhamnoides. The sequence goes on from CM065433.1 coordinate 28,096,695, forward strand.
AGATTCAAATACTAGATAAATAAATTTAATACCAGACAATTGATAACTATTAAATTTCAACTAATCTATTGTTGGATTTGTATCAATTTATGTCTTGCCAAAATATTTGTATATGTTATGTTGTTCAAAAGTGGAATGGGAAAGAAATAGAATTGGGGAAAGAGAGAGAGAGAAGAAATTATGATTAGGATTGAAGAATTGAGATTTAAAAGGGAAGAATTGAGAAATTAGGAAGGAGAGAGAAAGATAAGGGAGAAGAGAGAATACATGGAGAAATTGATTTAATTTATATTCATTTGGTTTGCCAATAAATGTACAATCATAGGTCCCATTTATAGGACTTTTCTAATAACAAAATAAATCTTAATCACTAAATCAAAATAGAGTTTCAAAATTAAATACATAATTAATAAATATACAAAATTCTAAAAAATATCTAAGCTAAAATTTTAAAATTCTAACTTATTCTTAACAATATCTAAATAATCATAAATATCTTAATTTATTTATTATTAATTTTCATCATTTCTCTTCCTTTAGAAAAAAACTCGACTTTTAACAAGTAGTAGAGCTGTAAAACAACAGACGAAAGCTCAAAAATTTCACCATGCGTCTTGGGAGGAGCATGAAGAGTGAAAAATGAGCACCTTTGAGCATCATAACCTACAAAATAGTTGGCAACAAAAAAGAAGGCATTGGATTGCCTTGGCTTATTTTAAACCAACTCATTTGAAATGTGTATGTATAGTCATACTAGTGATTTTTTTTAATAAATATGCATTAGAATCAACAAATGGATTGGCAAAAGGGTTAATAATACGAGCTTGGGGTCTAGGTAAAGATTGGGTAAATACTCTAACAAGATTTCCAAAGGTGATAACAAGTAGAGACTTATCAGGTGGTTTTGGTTTAAGTAAGATACATGATTATTTGGATGAGACAGACGGGTGGGTGGGTGGGTGGTGTCTTTCTAGATATGTTGATGTGGGGAAGGGCCAATGACACTTGGCCTAAGAAGAGGTTAGGTGATATGTGTAATGCAAGTGTAACTTGGGTGGGGTGGTATGTGCAATGCAGGGGCAACTTTGGTGGGGTGATCTTTGCGATGTTTCGTGGTAGCTTTCGGTGACAGGGCTTGGGACTGGCTAGGTTTTGACGGTGATGGTCTTACATAGTTGTTGTTGAAGGAGGACGGTGGTGGTTGGGCTGACGGCGGGAAGCTTCTGATGTTGATGGTGGTTTGACAGTAGTGTGGGTGATAGGGGCAATGGCTGTGTTCCTTGGTTCTCTTTTTTAACCTTTTTTTTTTAAGATGTGAGTCTTCTTTTTATATAAAATAAGGATAGATTTATTTCGTTTAAGAAAACGAAATTAGTTTGGCTTTGATACCAAAATGATTGAACTCAAAAGAAATACAATTGGGGAAAAAGAACGCAAAAGAAATACAATTGGGGAAAAAGAGAGAAGAAATTAGGGTTAAGGATTAAAAAATTGAAATTTAGAAGGGAAGAATTGAGAAATTAGGGAGGAGAGAGAAAGTTAAGGGATAAGAAAATATAAGGGGAAATTGATTTAATTTATATTTATCTGGCCCGTCAATAAACGTATAATCATAGGTTCTATTTACAGGACTTATTTGATACAAACTAAATCCTAATCACTAATTCAAGATAGAGTTTTAAAATCAAATATGTAAATAATAAATATATAGAATCCTAACAAATATCTAATTTAAACTTTTAAAATTCTGACTTATTCCTAACAATATCTAAATAATCATAATTATCTTAATTTATTTATTATTGATTCCCATCATTTTATTTCACATTAGGAGTGTTTTGTGAGTAATAAACTTCAATTTTTCTGAGAGTGTGCCATTAGTAAAGGAACCTCAAGAGTTGAGGATGGAATTGCTTATATCCTTCTATAAGGAAGAACATAAACTTTTTGACTCAAAGAATTCTGTTTGAGTTCATCCTACAAAGCCATTATTCAATAAAGAATAATCCAAGACTAAATTTCCCAAATCTAAGTCTCCATTTTAGCAAGTAATCTTTCTTTCCCACGTTAAAGACTTTGAGCCACTTTCACTGGCAATTTCTTTAGACGATATTGTAGAGCACTTGTTTAGTTGTTTAAAGCCTTTTAGCTTCAATTAGTGAATATACACCATAATTAACAACTCAGAATCATCAAGCGAGAGATTTATATTGGAATTGTTATGCTTATTGGAACAGCTAGATTTGGAAATGATCAAAATGTTTTTGCTTGTTTCAGTTACAGTTTATGCAATTGACAATCTTATGCATCGACTCTTAAAAGATACGGAAGTTGTAATTCACATACATATAGTGGACACCCACAAGGGAAAGCATCATAGCAAAAGTCAACCCTTCTATACGTACATTTGCCTTTTCTTTTGGTTTTCATAGAGCTTGTTCTGCATGCAGGTTTTATTGGAGATGTTCCAATTATGCTTGCAAAACCACAAACTTTCATGAATGCGGGTGGTGAGTCTGTAAGTAAGCTGCATACGCAAATCTTCACTTGTAGCCATTTTTTTTCTTTGGTTCTGATAGTAATTTACTGGTAATTGGATTCATTTCCATAGGTTAGAGCTATCTCCTCGTACTACAAGATTCCACTGAAGCACGTACTCGTGGTATGGTTTGTTTTCCCAATGTCAATTTATCATTAATTTCTCTTTTCTCCTCTTTTATTTACCTCTTTTTACCAGTATCACCATTTAGTATGTAATCCTTAATTCTCTGGTTGTCCTTTAGATTTTTGACGACTTAGATTTACCTTTTGCAAAAATGAAGTTGTTACCAAAGGGTGGACATGGAGGACACAACGGGTAAATGTTTTCTGTTTTGGTTGTTAGTTTTTATATTAGATGCACCTTTTTTTCATGAAAAATCAAAGTATGGTTTCTAAATACTTTCTCCAGACACCTTTCAATATAGACCAGTTATTTATTTGAAAATGGTCATGGCAGTTTTTGGGAAGACCAGATTAAGTGAATAATATGCTCATTCTTCAAGGTGGCTTTTCATATCTCTTAAGGATTTTCTGTAGCTTTATTTACCAAACCCTCCATCATAAATGATTGCACTGCACAAAATGTATTTGCTGTATGTTGATATTCTAGGTGGCGAACTGCTGATGTGAATTCAGAATTTTGTCTAAGATTGATTACTCGTGCTTTGCTGCTGCAAAACAATCCTAGAAGAAGAGTTTCATCTCTCATTTTTATATTTTTTATCTGGTTTGGGTTATAATTCCCCAGCCCCAGCTACACAGAACTTTAACTCCTAATTATATTCCACATCATCCTGAGGCAAACCTGAGAGTGGCAGACACTAATTACCTGCTAGCTCCACTAAATCACCCTATAAATCAATCCAAAATTATTATTAAAAATTTGTGCAAATTTCTACAAAATTTTCCACTGCCTTCCCTGATTTTAGGACCCCCCCTAAAAGAAACACAAAAGCACTCTATCTAATCATCAAAACAATCTAGAGCATGTCCTCATGTCCTGGTGTAAGCTAAAGTAGAATCTCTTAACAGTCTTGGAAGGTTGGAACTTCACTCCGAATACCGTCAAATTTCTCTCCAGTCTTTTGGAGAAATATGCAAAAAACTGAAAAATGGAAAGTTGATGCTTTTGAGGGAACTTCCTTTAAAAATTGCTTTTATGTAAAACTGCAACTTTCTTACTAGTTTTGATACATTACATTGGCAAGTCTCTTCTACAAATAATAAAAAGAAAGTCTCTTCTAAAATACCAGATTTGAGCTGCCCACTAATGACCTCTTTTTGGTGCTACTTTTACTGCTTACAAGACAGGAATTGTACTAGATCATATCCAATCTCAATTAAATATTATAGTTCTTATATTGCCAGTTCAGTTTGTTAATGCTATCCAACTTTCACCATTTAAGAAGCTGTGGTTACATGCCAGACTGAGTTTTGGTACAAGCTCTTTAAAATGCTTTGTACTTCTTGACATGATGGTGGCGAAATCATTTATTATGTTACGTGGACTCTTTTAGGACACCTAGTGCCCTAAATTTTTGAATATGTGTTTGACATTTATTTTTCAATTTTCTTTAAATTTTCACCAATTTAGAATGTCGAGCACCATTACCCATGTCCAAATTATGTCTGTTGGACACGGATACTTTATGAAAGATAAAGTGTCCATATAGCATAATTTTAAATTAATTGGTTAAATTTAACAAGTAGACTAAAGGTTAGGTTCTCTAATTATATTAAAAGAAACCAGGGGCGAGCTAGGAATTTTTCGTGAGGGGTTGAAATCTAAGATAACATACTAATATGAATAAAAATTAAGTACAATTATAAAAGACTTCATAATTTGTTAATAGTAATAATAACAATAGCATAAATTAAATTAATTAAAAAGTTTTTTAAGTTTTATTTAAAAATGATGTTACATTTGTGAGTATTTTGACACTTAACAGTAAAAAGAAATATTATCTAAGTAGATCTCTATGATGCTTTAAAGTATAGAATTCATCTATAACCTAATCTGAATCAATACTTTCAGCGAAATCTCTTTGAATATAAAGAATTATACAATTTGTTAAAAATTCATCTTCCATTTTGTTTCGAAGAGATGCTTTAATAAGCTTCATAGTTGAAAATGCACGTTCTGCAGTTGCAATAGATACAAGAAGTGTTAACAGTAAACAGATTAATCTGTCAATTAAGAAATATATCTTTGACCTTCAATCTTTAACTAATTTTTATAACGAGATTAGAAAAAATGAAATTTCTTGAAATTTTTGACGAAATTAATCTTATAATGCATTAATTGCTTCTCAATTCTTCAAGTTCTTTCTGAGTGAAGTTCTCAAAATGAAATTTCTTAGCAATATTGCAAATATCATCAATTTGAATGACTTAAAATGATGAATAGGGTCCAAAGCAGAGCTAAGAGTGAGAAGTTCCATTGTATTATTTGAAAATATCTCCATAATTGAAAATCAATTACAACCTTGAATGTGTCAACTTGATAATGATGATTTACTATGAGATGATCTTTTTCAAGACATGATCAATATGTTTCATCCAAGTAAATATCCCTCATAATAGGTATATTAATGTCATATTTTTCACAAAATGATAGTTTCTCTAAAAGTACTTTTGTAAATTTGATTAGTCTCGTAGCATTTAAAATATCTTAAAGATTCAAATTGCAATGCCTGACATAGAGAATCAGTATCTCCTATAGCTTTGTCCATCAAAAGCTGAATGTAAACAAATTCAAAACATCTAATTTCTTTGAATGTCCCTTTAGTTTCCTCTCTTATATTATAATTAGGCCCAACTTTAGCAATGTTGTCAAGAACAGTACATGTTGCACCAAACATTTCAATTAACCTATTAACAAAAACAAACAAAATGAGAACTCCATCTTGTAACTCCAAGTCGTCGTAAAGTACGAATTTGATTAGCTCCATTTTCAGTCTCAAGTTTTCCACAACTCGGCAAATTCAATTTCTTTTGCAAATTTAAGTTCTGAGCAACGTTTGGATGAAGCTCTAATAAAATTGACAACTAAACTTAACTTTGAAAAGAAAGCCCACACATTATGAACATTTTTAGATGTTGCAACTAACGCTAATTGGAGACGATGTGCAAAGCAATGAATATAGTGCGTAGATGGAGAATCTTTAATAAATAAAGCTTGCAATCCATTCCTTGTTCTACTCATATTACTAGCACCATCACATCCTTGACCTTGGATGTACTTAATTTGAATATTATGTTTAGAAAGAGTCAAACATATTTTCTCCTTTATATTTGAAGCTAGAGTTTGTTGAACATAAATGATATAAAAAAGGCTCTCGTATAAAGCCGTCACAGTCAACAAATCTTAAGATAATTGCCATCTCCTCTTTAGTAGACTTATTAACAAATTCAAGAAATTTCATCTTTTCTAATCTTGTTACATGAAATAATTAAAGATGGGAAGTTAGAGATATATTTCTTAATTGACAGATTAATCCGTTTAATATTGACTCTTCCTATACCTACAAAATGTGTATTTTTAGCCATGAAGTTTATTAAAACATCTCTAAATGGAGGAAGAATTTTAGTAGATTGTATGATTTTTTATATTGAAGAAGATTTTGTTGAAAGTATTTCAGAATGGGTTATAGATGAATTCTATACTTTAAAGCATCGTAGAGCTTCACTTAGTGTTTCTTTCTACTGTCAAGTATCAACATACTCATAAATGTAACATCATTTTCAGGCAAACTTAAAGACTTTTTAATTTGTTTAATTTATGCTATTGTTATTATTACTGTTAACAAATTATGAATTTTTTAATAATTATACTTAATTTTTATCCATTTTAGTATGTTATGAAAAACATAGACTTCAATCCCCTACGAAAAATTCCTAGCTTCACTCTTGTTGATCCTAATTTCTCCACTTTTTCCATTGCCAATGATACTCTCTGCCGGTTTTGTTGATTGGCATTTTGAGGTTACATCATTGGACTCGTCTTCTCCCTAGTTTTCGGTGGATATATCATATATCCTTTTCTTGTTGCTGGTTGCTTTGTTTGAAGACTGGACGGAGGAGGCTGAGGATAATGATGATTGTTAGCGTCTCTCTGAAACCATGGAAGGCAGATTTGCTGCACTTTGCTCCATGGTTACGTGTTTAATTTTTCTTATTTTACATTATATTAGTTCTGGGTGGTTGATCTGGCTGTATATTTATTTTTTGTTTTAGTTTTGGTATTTTTTTGATGTTATGGAAGATTGTTCTTGTTTTATTTGAGTTTAGGTTAAAATTCTTTCTATGGATTGCTGACCGTGAAAGCATTCCAGAGGAAGTTTAGTTGAAATTTTGATTCTTCCACAGGCACTTGGTGCCTTGGTGAGTATAATTGTTCTTAAATTGGGAGAGCAATTTAAGTGAATGGTTGCTGTCTTTTGTGGCCATTGTTTGGGTATTATAATTAAACCACCTCTTTTTATCTTGTAAATGTTGTTGTAATCAATGTTAAATTGTTGAAATCCCGAAATGTACTGGATATTTTAGGATTCAAACTTTCTGGACATTTTGGTTAGAGTTTAAATAGTTGTTCTCCTAATTTTTAGGGTTCTTGTTGCTTTCATTGTATTATAAATACAGAATCTGTGAGTATGATTTTAATTAAGTGAAATAAAAGAAATATTTCTCAAATCCACGTGGTATTAGAGCCACATTTATATCTTAGTTTTCTACCCTAATGGCCGAGCTGAAGAACAACAATATTGACCCTGTTTCCTCTGACCACATTAATAGAGAAATCAACCATGAGTCTTGAGGACTTGACAATTCATCAATTTCAGTTCACGTTTGAAAAAATCAATGAAAAGAATTATCATAAGTGGACACAATCTATTAAATTGGTTATTGACGGCAAAGGAAAGTTAGGTTATCTTATCGATGAGATAGAAGAACCAACTCCAACCAATCCTGTTAGTCTCCAAAAATGGAGATCAGAGAATTCAATGGTAATGGCTTGGTTAGTGCAGTCCATGAGGCCCCTCGTTGGAATAACGTATCTATTTCTTCCATCAATCAAGCATGCATGGGATGTAGTTCGTGAGACCTATTCAGATGTTGAAAATTTCTCCCTAATCTTTGAAATCAAGACCCAATTGTGGCAGATGAAGCAAGGAAGTAGGGAGATAACATAATACTTCATGGAAATTGTTGGGTTATGGCAAGAATTAGTCTATGCTATAAAGAACAGTGGTAATGTACCAATGATAGTGTTCGGTATAAAGAAAAAGGTAGAGAGTGAAAGGGTCTTGAGTAAATCGAGAGCTAGACAAAGTGAGGGGGAGACTCCTTGGCTAGTAACCACTCCCATCAACGAGGGAGTTGTTGTTAGAAGTGCGTTGTGAAGAGGCAAAGAGGAGTGATGTTGAAAGAAAAGCTCGAAGTGATAGGATTGCGCTACTCTCGTGTGGTTCTTATGTGCCTGAAGAGGATAGACTGAATAGATGAGGTGTTAATAGGCATAGGCCTAATGGGCTAGAAGCAAATGGGTTATGGCGTCGGCCTAATGGGCTTGAGGGAAATGGCTTTAGAAACTAGAACTCAACCTGTGGACCATATAGGCATGATTTAAATGGGCTTATATCATGTGGTGCCTCAACTGGTACTGTTCAAGGTCAATTTAAAACATGTCCATGGTGTGTACACTGTCCAAAAAATGGACTTACTAAAGATACGTGTTGGGAAATACATGGAGAACCAATAGACTGAAAAACAAAATAGAATAACATAAATCATGGTTATTAAGCATGAATTGACCATTAAACATAAATTACAAGAGAAAAAATCGCCTTTAATGAAACTTTCAACTTAGCACAAATGTAACTACTTTACAAAATGTTTTCTAGCTTTCAAACATCGGGTTAGTCTTCCACGTATATTCCTTTTGGTTCATTTGCTTACAAAAATAACTTTATAAAAGCTTTGAGTACTACCTCTCGGATTAAAACTTCCTAGATTATTAGTTCTGGTACGTCAGATCACGTAACTAACGCTTATAATCTGTTCATCTCATACTTACTTTGTGTAGGAAATCTCAAAGTAAAAATTGCATATGGTACTCTCTCACCTGTTGTAGGAAAAAAAGAGTATCAAAATTTTAGATTCTATAACCCATAAATCTTTTCTCCATGTTCTAAAATTATCTTGCAATTTATTATCTACTAGTAAGTTAACAGAACATTCCAACTGGTCTGTTAAATTTTTTCCTTTTCGTCTATATTTCAGGACCTATCATTGGAAAAGATGATTGGTAGTGCTAAAGAGTGGGAATGACTCTACTACTTTAAGGCAGTCAACGTAAGTGAATTGTGTCAAATTGCAAATTGTGAATCTGCATCTGTTTCTAGGAATAGTGAAATTTTGTTATGGCATTTAGAATGGGTCACCCCAATTTCAATATTTAAAACAGTTATTTTCTTCTATTATTTCAAATAAAGATTTTTCTGATTTACAATGTGAAATTTGTAAACTTGCAAAAAATTAGCGTACTTCATTTTCAAATCTAAATATACACCAACTAAGCCATTTACTATAATTCATAGTGATTTATAGGTTCCATCTTGTACTCTAAATCATACCCATATCAAATAGTTTGTAACTTTTATTGATGGCCATACTCGGGTTTGTTGGGTTCACTTATTGAAAAATAAAATTGATGTGTGCATTGTTTTATCAACTTTTACTCCATGATTCAAACAAAATTTCAGACACAAATTCAAATGTTGGGTACTGACAATGGTACCGAATATTTTAATACCATCTTACGAAATTATCTTTACCACTATGGAATAGTTCACCAAAGTTCTTATGTTGACACTCCTCAACAAATTGGAATTGTCAAACGAAAAAATACATCTTTTAGAAGTAGCACGGACTCTAATGTTTACCACCAGTTTACCTACAACATTTTAGGGAGATGCAATTCTAACATCTGCCCATCTCATAAATAGAATATCTAGTTGCATTTCCTTCGAAATACAACTCCTAAAACTCAAAAATTCCTTTCTTATCACTCGTATTATTTTTGATCTATCCTTCAAAGTTTTTAGTTGTACAACTTTTGTGCACATTCATTCCCATAATCGAAGTAAATTAGATCCAAGAACTCTTAAATGTATTTTTATTGGATATTCTTCTACCTAAATAGGCTACAAATGCTATGATCCATCTACAAAAAACGTCTTCACTAGTCTTGTTACATTTTTTGAAAACACATCTTACATTTGATACACAATAAGAGTTTGAACCAGTGATAGCTCTAAGTATCTTTGAGTCTCTTTCTAATATAGGTAACTCTGTCCCTCTTGTTGATGCTTTGCTAATCGCTCTCAGAAAATAAACTCGATCTTCTTCTATGTATCCTATCTCAAAATTTGTATCTTATAAAACTTTCATCTAGATTCCATGTTTTTATCTCTAACCTTGATAAAATAACAATTTCGAAAAATATGCACGAGGCATGGGAGATTCCCGAATGTAGAGAGGCAATAATGGAAGAACTACGAGTTTTAAAGAAATGAAATCTGGGATGTAGTGAATTTACCATAAGGAAAAAAAATTTGTTGGTTCTAAATGGATCTTTACAATAAAATATGAGGCTGATGGGACAGTTAATCGATACAAGGCTCAATTAGTTGTTGAAGGATTTACTCAAACTTATGGAATCGACTGTCCAAAGATGTTTGCATATGTGACAAAACTAAATATAGTTAAGGTTTTATTATCACTAGCAACAAACATTTATTGGTCTCTTAAACAACTTAACATAAAAAATACATTTTTTAATGGTAAGTTAGACGAGAAAATTTTCATGTGTCTCCCACTAGGTTTTTGCAAATAGGGGGAGGAAAATATGGCATGTAAACTCAAGAATTCTCTCTATAGTCTCAAATAGTCACCTAAGTGATAAAGAATGAAAGATATTAACAGGGACAGTCGGATCACACTATGTTTTTCCAACAATCTAAAGAAAGGTTGAAGACAATTTTTATTGTGTATGTTGATGATATAATCCTCATTGGGGATGATTTAGCTGAGATTGAAAAACTTAAGAAACTCTAATTGCAGAATTTGAAGTAAGAGATATAGGACATATGCGGTATTTTTTGGGTATAGAGATTGCGAGATCAAATGTGGGTATGTTACAAATCTTTTAATTGAAACGGGCATGTTTTGACACCATAGTAGAATGTGGGAGAAGATAGAGAATAATGGTGAACCAGTTGAAACAGACATATATCAAAGATTGATTGGGAGATTAATTTACTTATCGCATACGAGACCCAACATTGCATTTGTGGTTAGTATGATAAGTTAAAATATGCATTCACCAAAAGAAATTCATCTAGCAACTGTCTATAGAATCCTCAAATACTTCAAGGGCTCTCTAAGAAAAAGGATTTTTAAGAAGAATGAAGGTATAAAGATAGGTTAGGTTTTTATAGATACTGATTGGGCAAATTAAATCAAGATAGAGGATCTACTATGGGTTATTGCTCATTTGTCTGGAAAAACCTGGTAACTTAGAGGAGTAAAAAACAGGGTGTAGTAACTAGAAGCAGTGTTGAAGTTGAGTTCTGAGCAGTTGCACAAGGAATATGTGAGGGATTATGGTTATGAAAACTCTTGTAAGGATTGTAAATCAAACTAAATGTTCCATTCAAGATCTATTGTGATAACAAAGCTGGTATCGATATTTTACTCAATCCAGTCTAACATGATTGAATAAAGCGTGTAGAAGGGAATAGACATTTCATCAAAGAAAAAGTGGAATATGAAATTATTTGTATGACCTACATTCTCACAAAAGAGTAAACCACATACATTCCCACAAAAGAGTAAACCACATATATTTTCACCAAAGGTCTTACGTGATAAAGTTTTGATGATTTCATTTGCAAGTTGGAAATGATTAATATCTATAATCTAACTTGAAGGGAATCTATGATCCAACATAAAGGGGATTGTTGAAATCCTGAAATATATGGGATATTTTAGGATTCTAATTGATTCAATTTTTTTGTACATTTAGTTAGAGTTCAAATAGTTCTCTTGATTTTCTTGTTTTATTTTCTTATTGTTTTCATTTTATTATAAATACATTGTAAGTATGACTTTATTTAAGTGAAATAAAAGAAATATTTTCCAAATCCACATAAATCTGTTTGTTTCCCAAAAAAAAAAAAAAAATCCTGTTTCATGCAAAATATGGATCAGACCTTACTTCTTATGTCAATAGATAGGAGATCCACTTCAAGTTTAAGGCTTGCAGCAAGCGTAAGTGCAATTGCAATCCCTATTAATCAATATCTCTTAACGATCTTTGACGCCCTTGTTTGTTTCATCTACCGTTACTTCGGAAACTTTCCGGGTGATTAGCTTTTTAGCAACTGAATGTAACTCATTTTAGTTAAAAAGAAAGGAGCTCTATTAAACAAGTTAATTGATCGGAGACATTGCTTCTGATCAATTATTCTTTTTTAGTTAAAAAGAAAGAGACCATGTTAAACCAGATTTTATTGGATTTCTTTCTTTTGCAGGATGAGAAGTATCATTGATCATTTTAAAGGAAGCCGTGATTTTCCCCGATTGAGAATTGGTATGCTCTTAAGCGACACCATAATTATTTCTACTTTCCATTTTTCTATGTTACTCTAATGATTTGCTAAAATCTTTCTAGGTATTGGACGACCTCCTGGGAAAATGGATCCCGTCAATTTTGTTCTTCGTCCATTCAATAAGCAAGAACGACTTGAGGTATAATATATACATGTTTTACATACATTAGTTGAAAAGCATCCCCTAACTAATATTTGATTCTAATTGTCCGGAACGAATTTATTTACAGTTGAATTTTACGATTCAAGATGGCTTAGAAGCAGTTCGGATTCTTTTACTTGAGGGGTTCAATAAAAGTGCAACCTTTGTAAACAGTGCCAAAGCAATGGAACGACTTGGATAAATTTGTGTTTTGGTTCCAATCTAAATGGTCATGACAGAAAGAATGATGATACATACATGAAGATTATTCTTGCATCACAGTGGAGGATGTTTTCCAGAAACAAATTCTATACATTATCCTGAATGAAATTAGGTCGGTGCTGCCTCAAAATTATGGAAAGGACGAAAGGTATCAGAAGTCATCTTAGAGATCTCTTATTTCAACCCGCATCTGCTCTTCCACAGCAGATTGTCCTAAAAACACAATTTTTCTGTGTTTGCATGGATTTGCGACATATATAGGTCGAACAGTACGAAATTTAATATGTAAGAATCATATTAGAATCTTTGATCTATGCATTTTATGATAGATAATAAGAGTGGACATATAATATTATTGACTTACGACTTGCTTGGCAAAATTCTTTGCAAAATAGTCGGTCATCTCTTCTCTGCAGAAATGATCATGCGTGAATCATGGAGTTGAGTTTTGACGTTGTGAGAAGCGTCAACTGCAGCCACTCTATGTGTCTGGGTCTGTTTGTTTATGTTTCTCCCAGTAGAATTGTACGAGTATGACAGTAAAAAAGGTTTCACGAATAAATATGAAAAAATTGGTCAGAAGCACTTTTAGGACTTAAAAATAACATTTTGTGCTGCTCAAAGAAGTACATCAGTCATGATTTTTTTTTTGCCTTCTCTTCTTACTTCTAAAACTGTTTCTGTATGTAAACTACTTTTAAAAGTAGCAGCAACCATGTCTTCTGAAGAGAGTTATTGCGTATGGTTCTTACATTTCTAATGTGATACGATATATTCAATTTTAAAATAAGGGAAAGAAGCAGAATAGCCGGCAGAAATATTAAGAGCACTTAAATAGCTACATTAGTAAGTGGTCTTTGCTGTTGAAAATCAACACCAAAATAATAGTTGAATAGGTATAGAAATAAATGAAATGGTTGAAGGTTGTAGAAATAAATGAAGTAGTTGAAGGTTGTAGAAATAAATGAAGTAGTTGAAGGTTCAGAAAAATAAACGTAATGAAGTATTAGGTTGTAGAATAAACGGTCATTAAGGTTGTAGAAGAGAAGTGTGTAGATAAGATTTGTAATTGGGATTATTTCTTACTTTTATATTTCGCGTGGTGTAGACATACTTTACATGACTATAACAAATTTCACTCAGACTCGTTTGGTTTAATCATTCCATCAAAAACAAATGTCTTTCGTATTCTTAGTTTGAGTGTGAAATTGAACAGAGCTTTCTCTTTAAGTGTTTGTCAGATTTCTCTTCAATTTGTGAGTTGTCTTTGAAAGGTGTTATAATGAGTATAATACGTTAGCTTTTATTTACTTGTTTGGATCTAATATTAGTAAATTTAGAGTTGCTCATTCTAAATTTTATTCAACAATTATCAGAATGGATGGTCGTGGATCGTTCTTAGTGGAGTTATCTTTGAGTCGTGAGAGTTTGGTGCTGCAAGTTTATTAGTCAAGCTTGTTCGGTATAGTCGAAGTCTTAACACACGATGTGTGATCTTCAAGTAGTTGGAGGAATCGAGAAGCTCAACAACAAAAACTATAACACGTAGGCGATATGTATTTAGGTCTTATCTACAAGGTCAAGACTATGGGAGGTTGTTGGTGGTGATGAAGTTACACAACCAATGTTGGAAGATGCAAACGGCATCTTTGCATGTGGAAAATTAAAGCGTGTAAAGCGATGTTTGCTTTGAAGACCATAATTGAAGAAGAAATGTTGAAAGCATATTCGGGATGCAAAACACCAAAGGAAGTACGGGATACTGCTACGCTTCTTTCAAAAAGAATGATACAAGACTGCAACTTCTCGAGAATGAGTTACTATCGATGGCCAAGAACCTTGTTTACGATTTCCAATACTTTCACAAGGTAAAGTCATTATGTCGCAAAATTTCAGAGTTAGATCCAAAAGCTCCTATTGGGGAAACGAGGATAAAGAGAATAATTATTCATGGTTTGAGACCCGAATATCGAGGGTTTGTTACCACTATACAAGGATGGTCGACACAACCAACTCTTGTTGAGTTTGAGAATTTGTTAGCCGGTCCCAAAAGCTATGCTAAGCAAACGGGAGAGTCTCGCCGGCGAAGAAGTTAAGCGCTTACACTAGCAAAAGCAAATGCACTTTCAAGCAAGACAATGGAAATGGATATAAAAATGGTGACAAAGGAAAAATTCCTCAAGGAAAGTGAGGCTTTCGTCTGCGGGGAGCTTGGAAGAACCGTAATAACAATAGAAAATTTGACGGTGAATGTTACAATCAGTGCGAAAGACGGAGTCACATGGCAAAAGATTGTGGAGTAAGAAAAAGCCTGTTGAAAGCAATACAAATTACTTCCATTTCTAAGGAGCATAGCGAAGATGGTCGATGCCGGCTATTATTCGCTACAGAGGAAGAAGAATTGGCTCTTACGGTGACAACATCAAAACAAATTGACTACAAGAATGATCGATCGTAGATTCTGGCCGCTCAAATCATATGACGGGTGATAAACGAAGTTGGAAACGTATGTCCAGTATAAGCGAGGTCGTGGTAGTGGTGACAGCTGATAATCTGTTACCGGATAGCCCACATCGGTAAGACATTAGTTACGCCGATATAGTACTAACCAAGTACCACTTCAGAAGATGTTTATCATGTCCTACGAATGAAGAAAATTTGCTATCTGTGGCTCATCGTGCCACTATGTCTGTTTTCGGTCCGAGACGCCGAAGGTGTATCGTGATCTCAAAATCTCAAACACCGACAATGGAGGGCAACGATTGGAATCACCACGTGATGTCGCGGAATCCGTATACGTAGACAAGACAAGAAGAAACGAGATGCCAGATCTACGGCATACGCGGTTAGGTCACGTTAGCTATTCCCGAGCTAAGTGTGATGGTGAAGAGTCGATGCTTAAAGGGCTTCCTCAACTAGACGTGCATACCACACGTGCAGTGGTGCGCCAATATGGTAAAACTCGCGGTGCCGTATGAGGAATCGAAGTTTAAAGCAAAAGAACCATGGAGTTAGTTCACTCGATGTATTCGGTCTGTTAAGCAACCATCAATCATGGCGGTATACGATATAATGGTGACATTCATTGACGACTTATCAAGGTATGTGTGGGTTTTCTTTTATGAAAGAAAATATGACGTATTCTCAAAGTTTAAAGAGTTTGCAGAGTCAACCATTTTGAAGGAGAAGTTGGAAGAAGATCCGTTGTTTGCGCACGCATTCATGGCGGAGAATATAGCTCGGTGAGTTCTCTCAATACCTAAGTGAATATCGAATACATCATCAGCACACGCCAACACTCCACAACAAAATGGTGTAGCAGTAAAGAAAGAACCTAAGATTCTTGTAGAAATTTGTCGAGTATGCTACAAAAGAATGTACCCGAGGTTTTGGGCAAATCACGATGAGAAATCGACCTTTATGATCAATAGACTTCCTCAACCAAGGTTAGAATTTGTTTCACCCTTTGAGAAACTATGGAACATGAAACCTATAGTTAGCTACTTTCGAGTATTTGTTTGTGTGTGTTATGTATTTGTCAGCGATCATTTACTATAGCAAATTTGACAAAGAAAGTCTAGATGTATCTTCGCGATACGACGTACCAAAGAAAAGCGGTGGAAATGTCAGATCCAACGAGTGGAAAATGCTACACTTCACGAGACGTGGTGTTTGATGAAGCATCTTCTTGGTGGTCCTCGCAGGAAGGAAGGATTGCAAGACTCAAGAGATAATTTGGGGATAAGTCGCAACAAAAGATGGAGGAGCATACTATTCAATTCCAACCAAGTTTAGATGAATCCCGTAGATCCGCATCGCATTTACGGCGCCGAACAGCAGAGCTCGTAATCCTTGGCAACCTGGCATATATCAACAACTAAACGGGTTAAGGTGGGCCTAGTGAAATAGAAGAATCAACTCCACAATCTCAACTACGTAGGTCAACAAGAACACGAAGGCGGCCAAATCCCAAATACGCCAATGCAACCATAATTGAAGAAGCAATAGAACCTCGAGACGTTTGAAGAAGCATCGCAAAGATCTAAGTGGATGCCGGCCATGAGAGAAAGAGATCGATGCACTTCAAAGAAAATCAAACTCGGGGATCCGGTGCGAAAGCCAGATGTGAAACCCATATCCTCGCAAATGGGTTTACAAGATAAAGCATAGACCAGATGGGTCAATCGAGAGATATAAGGCACGATTGGTAGCTCGTGGTTTCTCTCAATAGTATGGACTAGACTATGATGAAACGTTTAGTCCAGTGGCGAAACCTACAACCTGTTTCGAGTCCTACTTGCACTTGCAGCAAACAAAGATTGAAAGTCAGTAAGGCATGGATGTGAAGAATGCTTTTCTTCACGAGAGTTGGATCGGGAGATCTATATGATCCAACCAACGGGTTTTTCGTGAGCCAAGATCATCCTCGAATACGTGTGTAAGCTACGGAAAGCACTCTACTGATTAAAACAAGCACCCAAGGCGTAGTATGGTAAGATTCTTGAATTTCTAACACAAAGTGGTTATTCAAGAACACTGTAGATTCCACTTGTTTGTTAAAGCCAATGAAGGAAAGCTAGCTATTGTGCTAGTGTACGTGGGATGACTTAATCATAACTCGGTGATAATGAAAGGCGTAAATTCTTCGGACAAAGGAGAATTTGTCAATCCGTTTTAGACGAAAGAACTTGGCCAACTCAAGCACTTCCTTGGTTTAGAGGTTGATTCGCACAAGAAGGAATATTTTCACAAAGAAAATATTCTAAAGATTTGATAAAAACGATTCAAATGCTTGAATGCAAACCAATTTCGACGCCGATGGGCAATGCCAACATGTGTGCACACGAAGGAAAAGATTTGAAAGATGCGACAATGTATCGAAAATTGGTAGCGTCCGATCTACTTAACCTTAACTCGGCCCGACATTTCTTATGCGCTAGTGTAATGAGTCGCACGTGCAAAATCCAAAGAAGCCACATTTGGAAGCTCGACGAATATTGAGATATGTGAAGAGTACAATTGACTATGGTCTTTTGTACAAGAAAGGTGGAAACAACAAGTTAGTTATCTTGCGATCTGAGACTACGCAGGAGATCATGACACCAGGAGATCAATAACCGTACGTGTTTAAGCTAGGTTCGAACAATTTGGTGTAAAGAGACAACCAACAATATCATTATCAACCACCGAAGCCGAGTATCGAGCAACTAAATGGTAGCTCAAGAGTGTACATGGTTGATACGACTTAATGAATAATCTACATCAATCGCAGATTATGCAAGACGGCCAGAGTGACAATCAATCGGCAATTCGTTTGTAGAATCCGTCTTTCATGCAAGAACTAAGACGTTGAAATACACTATCACTTTATCGCAGAAAAGGTTCTGGCAAAGAAGAAATTGAAATGAGGCAAATCAAGACGTATAATCAAGTTGCGTACTTGTTCACAAAAAGCTAAGCGTTGTCAAGTTCGAAATGTTTCGCCATCGCCTGACACAAGAAAAAATAGTGAGAGTTGGTGTTGAGCGAGTGTTGAAAATCAACACCAAAATAATAGTTGAATAGGCAGAGAAATAAATGAAATGGTTCAAGGTTGTAGAAATAAATGAAGTAGTCAAGCTTGTAGAAATAAATGAAGTGGTTGGAAGGTCATAGAAAAGTACAGGTGTGTAGATAAGATTTGTATGGCTAGGATTATTTCTTAGTTTTATATTTGTGTGGTGTAGGTGCATGGTGAGACTATAAATAAATTTTACCTTGCATTTGGTTTAATCATTCCATCAAAACCAAATAAGTCTTTGTATTCTTAGTTTGAGTGTGAGTTGAGAGCTTTCTCTTTGAGTGTTTGTATTTCTCTTCAATTTGTGAGTTGCCTTTGAAAGGTATTATAGTGAGTATAATACAAGTAGTTTATTTACTTGTTTGGATCTAATATTAGTAAATTTAGAGTTGTTCATTCTAAATTTTATTCAACATTTGCATCTCAAATACAAGGAGATTAATACATGTTAATTTTCGGTGAAGTTAATTTGAATTTTATTTACATCCAAAATCATCTGTCCTTTTTTTCATAGCTCTAAATTCGAAGGCATTTGTTATACAAAATGTGAAAATTAAACATAAAAGTAGTGAAAGTTAATATTTTTGAATGATATTCAAAAAATAAATAAATTTGGATGATATAAAAAACGGAGATAATCATCAAACATAGGTGATATGATTTAGGTTGAGACATTTAGTCAAGTAGGATATTATTCCACGTATAATTTAGCTATTTTATAACTAAATACCAATTTGAATATTACTAATGTTATTTAGATGATAAAAAATTCTATAAATGTCATAAATCAATGAACTACTAACAAAATTAACTAAATTGTCCAAGTTACTAAAATATATTAGAAAGAGATATAGAGATATTAATTTCTAAGCATGAAAATTATGCAGCGTGATTATCAAAATAACCATACGATCAATTGCATTGAAATTAACATATATTCATCATTTAAATAAACTATGTATCATATAATAATTAATCATATTATACTATCATGTAAATTAAGTTACATATTTTTTATTGTATGCATAATATAAGAATTGTATATCTCTGTTTATAAATTACGTATGTTCAATCATGATAAATAATTAAATAATTTTTTCAAATATACTTAATTGTTTTTATAAATAACCTGATGGTAGGTTAATTAATAGAATGAAAATCAGATTAAAAATTGAATTATATCACAATCACAGTGAGATAAAATTATTCAAATAACATACTAAAAAGTTGGGTTCATAAGATACTTAAAAATTAAAATCGAGCTTGTAAAATCTGTATAAAAATACATAAACATTGTTAAAAGAATAAAGAATAGAAGTTATACAAACAAACACTATTTCTGAATAAAAGAATTTGGCCTCACAAATTGCTTTTAAATAGGTTAAAAACAACCTTATATGAATCATTGAAATGTAGTCCCCAAGATCCAAAGGTTGAGATAAAAAATGAGAAAAAAATCGACTTTGATCTAAGTATTTTTATGTTGTTTTATAGATTAAATGCGATAACTAATTGGACCTCAAAACCTCTCGATCAACAAAATAAGAGGTGCACGAGTAAGTCACTTGGCAATCAAGTACTAGTATAAATTCACATAAACTCCGACTTTTGATAAGGGGTTCTCCATCGAAGTCAAAGTGCTAAAACATTTTAAATAACTCATTCGCTTATAATAAAACATGTCCGTTTATAATAAAATATTTAAACATAAAATAGGTATTTTTTGGTAAACAAGACAAATAATTAACTTAAAGTAACTAAATAACTCTATTTTTATAGATTTATCATTAAGTAATTACTTGATAATTATATATGTTGTGATATGTTGTTCTTAAATTACTATTTTAAGTTATAAATTTACTTATATTATCTTCGTTATATAATGCACTACCAACAAATTGTTTTATAATATTACGTAATAATATAGAAAGTGCAATGCACATGCTTTCAACCATGGTGATATTAAATGTTAGTTGGTTTATAAAGTTAAAATTAGTGGTAAAAACCTTACTGATTGAAACAGATAATTAACAGGAAAGACAACACCAAAAACCCAAATCAAATTTTTGGTTTAGTTTATTAGTTATTATATAACGAAATAATCTATATTTTAAAGAATTGATTAAATTAATTAACTTAACGTTATAGTTTATGATATATGTATAAGAAAACTTGGATGTTAATCACCCATTTACATTTTTCTTTTAATAATAAATCATAACACCATAAAAATTATATAAAATATATATTTGTTTAAAAAATTATATATTTTAATAATTAAAAGTTTTATTGTTTCAATATACTATAAAATGGTAGAAGTTCATTTTATCCCTCTCAAACATCAATATATTAAATGGTCATTAACTAACGTGACTATTAATTAAAGTTACCAATTGTTAACAAACGTGGATTGGGTTACGCTAACCATTAATTGCTAATGTGCCATTAGAAGACCAATTGAAATGGATTTCGTGTAATTGAATAATTGAATACAATTCAAGTCGATTTCATACAATTGAATATAAATGAAGTGTACATTATCTGCGTGCGTAGATAAAGTTAACTTCATCTTCGTATAAATGAGTTCAAATAAAATATCTTTAGATATAATTTAATACATATTACATGATTAATATTACATGATTAATAATAAGTAGTCTCATTTATTAGAAAGTTTTATAAGCTAATCAAGTGTTAAGTCATCATATAAGTATTATTATTAAATAATCTCTATAAAAAAAATAAAAAACTAATAATTATCCATTAATTATCTGTTAGAAATAATTAAGTACAAATAATCACGATTCTACAACAAATTTATTTACATTGGTAATAGATATGTATCAGGTTACTTATATTCCCTATATATAATAACTATTATACACTTCACACAATAACTCTTTTTAATAACAGAGAATTACACTCAGAAACACTTTTCTTCCTATTTATCATATAACAAGACCTAGATCTTATATGCATTCTATAATCTTATTACTAACTTAAGCATCGAATAGCTGAAGGGTACAACCCTTTAGTGGTCTAAGGTCCTATTAATTTTCTTTGTCTCATAAATCCATGGAGAACAGTTCTATATGGTGTTAACAAAAATCGAAATCAACATCTGGCGTCGTTTTTGGAAAACATGTATGTTCTATCAGGTTAAAAATATTAAACCTTTAGGACATTCATAAGTGTTCTCCAACTTTTCATCTACAAAAATATATATAGGTCTTTGGAAAGAGATCGATTTGTTGTAATGTTTTCTAAGAAAAATCCTTCCATCCATACGATCTAATAAATCTTTACCAAACTAAGTCATTTGTGCTTCCAAGAGGAATGTTGCGTGTTTTTCAACACACGAACTCGTGCAAGTATACACGGTCGCAAGTAATAACATTTATAAGTAAAGATTGATCCCACGGAGATTTGTTACTATAGTTTGTTGAGTACTAAAATTATTTCTCTCTGATTTTATCCAAAATAATCGTTGATTTAAGAAAAAGGTAATAAGAAAATAAAAGAACTCTAGGATTGCAATTTTTCACCAAACTAATCCACTCCAATCATATTATTTCCTTTGGATTTATATTTTTTAGTACATTTAATTTGTCAACCGAAACTTCTTTTTTTATTCATACATCTCTTCCGAGTCTGGCAGACAAACACACCTCGTTAAATTAATTCACTATATCTCTACGTAGAATTAAATTCACCAAGATTCATTAAGTTCTAAGTTCTCAAATGGCCACACATACAATTAGGTATATTCCTATCCTTCATCATACATGTCATTCTATTTACGAGCAATATACACAAAAATGCCTTTCTCAAGTTTATTTTTATGCCACAAATCGCTTTGATAAAATTCGTGAAATAATAAAAAAAGCATTAAGCACAAAATAGAACGAACAAATCGAACGTCTTATAAATCCATAACCAAAAATAATTAAAATTAAAGCTTCATAAATTTAGATCAAATGCAACCCTAGAAAATTAAATTACTTCATAAAATTAAAATTAAAATTACAACAGATCTCAAAAATTTAGAAGAAGGAGAAGGAAAATTAAAACATTACGAAATGAAATATTTGGCACACGCAGAACACAACAAAAGCCAAAAAATGGCTTCTGCGTGTTCTGCAGTCCAAAACCGAACACTACAAACTGGAAAAAACTAAAAAAAACTAAAAACTCGAAAAAACTCTAAATTGGAAAAACTTTTTTACAACTAAAAACTATCTCCTATTTATAGCTAAAAAATACATCTAAAATATTACATTTTTATTTTATTTTTTTATCGAAAACGCGTAATAATTTTTTTTTTTTTATCGAAAAACAAAAATCACGCAGACGATTTTTGTATCGAAAATCTTATTTAATTCACGCGTGAAACAAATAGTTACTGCCGTTCCATTTTTTTAAATTCAAAGGTACGCCACGTGTCGATTCGATTCGCCGAAGATTTCCTAAGGCAACGTGGCAAAGACGTCATTTGGGCGCATAAACCTACCGTGACGAGAACAACGCACGGTGATCGTGGGCGCCGAAAAGTGAGACAACTACCGAAACGGGGCTTTATCCAGTCAGCGGTCGCTACGCATTGTAAATAGCCATGTGTCACTTTCTGATTAGCTTAAATATTAGTGGGACACATGGCAGATTTTTATTATGTAAAAACTGAGGATGCACGCTGCTACCATAATCCGCGCTACACATGATTTTTACACGAAATGGCCGTTGACAAGCCACGGACGCGCTTCAACTGACCGTCGATTGATCCAATCCACGTAGATCGCCGGGGAATTGCGCAGACGACATGCTGGTCCCACTGACGCCGATAAGGCGACACGCTGCGGGCTCCATCATTACGCCACCGCGTAAACAAATATCTCTGTCCCCTAATCTCTCGTTCCAAGCCACGCACACGCCAAACCGAGCCGCCGATCCGTCGACGGACGGCCCACGCCGGCGAGCGCGATGTCAAGCGCGTGGACTTCATCTCCTCTCGCAGTAAAACTCAACTTTTATTAATTATGTTTTCACCCCACAAATTTAATCCAAATTACGTTTTTGTACTTTCTTAAATTACACTTTAGCCCTTTTCTAATTTTAAATTAATTTTTTAACTTTTAATAATTATAATTGCTTCAAATTTAATTTAAATTATATTTTCGATTTATATAAATTGTAATTAAGAAACTATATTATCATAAATTATATTTGTGGACAAAAATATGAAATTAAGTACATTTTCGATACAAATTATTTAATTTTATTAAAAATGTATTTTTAGCAAATAAATGGAAAATATTAATTTATTTAACAAAAATTAATAAATATTAAACGAACATAGCAATTATCATTAATAAAATTTATGCAAATAACTGTATAAAATACAGTTATCAAGGAACCATAAACAAGTCAACTAATTACAATGCTCAGGCCTTAACCAATAATTATGAGGTCCAACTAAGCATCTAGTCATCTACCTATTTACCATTCCTTTTGACTCCCCCACGACTTGCCATAGCTACATATCATGCATTTATGCCTATCCATCCATAATGGGACGAGGAGAGCCCAGACTGAACCTGTCTGAATATGATGAAAAATACACTATAGGCCACAATGGAGTGTTTACTAGAGCCATCCATTCCTAAACTAGTCCCCATCCCTACAAGAGTCCCTACATAGTCTTTCAATGCATAGAGTGCAAAAGGTTAGACTCATAGCCAAGCATGGTCTGACCAAGAAGGTTATTGACCACAATGAGATCTAAGTCATAAGATTGGCCATATAGAGTCTTTTTATACCATCCAAAGTTATTTAGTCACGAACACTGGATGTCATCCCTTCATCCATCTATATTGGACCAGTTGGGACCAATTTGAATAGATTTTGTCTATCATGATCTACACGACCATCTTGAGGCCTGTAGGTAGGGTCATGATGTCCAAGACAACCATGTTGATCAAGTAGCTTCCATAGCTAATGGCCACCCCAAAACCATCACCATGATGATGCACCAACTTTCTTTGGTCTAAGTAATGATCAAATCATCAAATGGTTGTAAGAGGTATAACAAAATCTGAACCAAGGTAGTCTCCTAGACTTAACAGTCTCTACTGAGTCCCTATTCACGCCAGAGATTATAATCATATCACTTTCAAACAAATTCAGGATGCCCAATATTAGCATATATGATGGCACCAAAGACCCCCTAGAGCACCTTGAAAACTTCAAGGGTCTACACATTAACTGTAAGGTTAGGTGTTAGGTATTCCAACTATCATTGCCAGACAAGGCCAAAAGTTGGCATCATATTCTAAAGCCTAACACTATCAATTCCTTCTCAGAATTTGGGAATTGATTTCTCTTATTCTTTTCAACAAATAGGAGATGGACAAAAACATTGGCATAGCTAATGAATCTACAAAAAGCAAGGGTAAGTCCCTGAAAGATTTCTTTGATAGATTCAATTCAAAAAAGATACAAGTGGTAAATTACCCAAATTCAGTGGCCATCACGATTTTACACCAGGCCTTATATTAGGGAGCCCTATGGAAGGACATGGGCAAATATTTTCCCACAACTTATACTGAGGCCACCCAACTGGTTAACATGTGGATAAACACGAAGGAGATGGTCAGTAACAGAAAAAATCATGAACCTCTTTGAAAGGGGATCAATGAACATAAGTATAAAGACAAAGATGAGTATGTGCATCATGAAAATAAAAGGTTTATGTTGGACCAAAAGGAAGATAGTAAGATAATGGGCATAAATGTCAACCAACCTGAGCAAGGTTTCTAGTATTACACCCTTCTCAACATAATAAGAGAGATCGTGTTGATGCAAGTTAAGCACTAACTCATACTGTGTTGGCCCAAGAAACTCAAAAACTTTGGCTAGGGTAAATCTTTATACTATAGATTCCATAAAGATACAAGAAATTCAAATAAGCAATGCAAGAGTCAAAAGATGAAATTGAGTATTTGGTTATAAAAAAGCACCTAAAAGAGTTTGTGAACAACCTAAGGCCACAACAATAATTGTTATCACACTGGGTTTCTACACCAAAGAAAGGGAAAAACCATAAGGATAAGAAGTTTGGGAGGTTAGATTTATAATGAGAGGCCCTACTAGAGTAAATTCAAATAATATCAAAATACACTCATCTAAGAGGCGAGTTCAGGCCAAGAGATCCTACAAGCTACTTCTACACATAACCCAAGCAAAGACCCAAAATTGAAGGCACATATATAACCTTCTCAAAAAGAGAAGCTCATTGGTTGATTCATCCCTATGCTGATACCTTGGTAATCACCTTTCTTATGACTAAAAATATTTACACCATATATTGATCTACATCGATAGCTCGATCAACATTCTTTTCTCTAAAACTTGCAAACAAATGAAACTCTCTTAAAACTAGTAACTACTAATTTGGTGGGATTCTTTGAACTTTCACTCATCCTAGAAGCTAGTGTAACCCTGCTAGTCATAATTTGATAAGGCACATATACAAGAATAGTCATAGTAGACTTGCTCATTGTGGACTGCCTATTTTCATACGACATTCTATGGAGGCCATTTCTACATACAACTAGGGTTGTAGCTTCAACTTATCATCTCATCTTGAAGTCCTTAACAGACATAGGAACAAGGGTTATGCTTGGAAAACAAAATGTATTAAAGGAGTGCTATGTTATGGGAATCCAGATGGGACAAAAGTATCATCCCATAAAGTTGAAAAGAAATAGTTCTCCTCCTAGTATTCTTTTAGCCTTTATAATTTATATTGTTGAACCATTAAGTAAAACAAAGAGCCAATACTGGCCAAACTTTCTATTTCTATTTTATAATTTTAAAGTTTATATGTAGTTTTAACTTTTTAGTAAATAAATATAGCCCTTAGACCACGTATGACTATCTAAAGTTGTAAAGTCTACAATTGGAGGATTTAACAAGACAAAAAATTCCAACATCAAATCGACAACGATATTAAGCTACCCAAACTCCAAGGAGTCTAAGGGCCTAGGAATGGGATTGGGGATGGACAATGATAGTTATGCACTTATGTTAATAACCATAATAGTTCTGTATTTAATTTTTGATAGATTTGAGTAATAACTATCGATTATAATTGGGTAACAATTTTTTCATCGTTTAACCACACTTCCTAGTTTTAAACATTTATTCAAAAAAATATTTAGTTTAAAAAACTAAAATATTAAGATAATACTTGCTCTAGTACATTATTAAATACTAATATTAATTTTCATTCTTTATCTATTTAGCACATATTTTTTAAGTAATATATATAAACAAAATTCAATTGAATTGTTAAAAGTATTGTATGTTTTAATATTAGAAGTATTTTTATGTATATGAAAATATAACATTAATATATTTTTGATTTTGGTTACCCTTAGTTTCGACATTGCAATAATCTCCACTCTATGCTTAATTGATTACTATTGTTTTTGAGAAAAAAAATTGTCAAATATTTACTGATAATCACACTTTGGTCATCCATTGTTAAAATACACATGCCTACAAGGGACCTTCAGTACAATCTTGCAAAAGACTAAGCTGTCTAAACTTTGAGGAGTACAAGAGGCCTTCAATGCCTCAATAAGGACTACAATCCTACAAGGTTAGGAATAAAAAGAATCCCAATAAGTGAGCTCTACACTTTTAGAGTAAAGGCCATCGACCGGTCTATAGAAGTTAAGGCACATTATGCTACAGATACAACAAACTTTAACCATAGGTTCTGTGCTCCACACGATAACTTACATAGGGTACAACTTAACATGGCTTCTATTGCCCTTTAATTGGACATAGACTCTAAAAAGATAGCCCTAGCTCAAATACAATGGCCTTAGGTTCAGGAATCATTTTGGGTTCTTGAACTACAATAAAATGCAAACCTTAGTTTTTGGAATTTTAACAAATGGACCACAGGTCTCCGACATAGCAGCGATGAAACACTAGGGGAAGCATGGATTGCATCAACACTCCTATAAGATAAAAAAAATTATTAATTCAAAACCAAGAAGTTTTTTAAGTTCAAAAACATCTCATGCTTGGATCACTTGATAATTTCAAACACTCCAAACATGAGGGCTAATAGATTGAAGGGCTCCATCAAGTAACATTTGGTTCAACAAATCACCCTAACTTAGAAAAGATTCACGCAAACACGATAAGGTCTAGATATAAAACAAGGGCATAAGTATGTAAGTTAAGACCATCCAGGCATCCAACCACAATATGTCCAATAGATGGTTACACATATAGTAAACCAAACAACCACTTGATTGGATAGAATGTGGCCAAACATGGTATGGCCTACCAAATAAAGTATGGAGGGTCGAACAAGAGGATGTTCATCAGATAGGGACATAGTTGATCATACGAGGATATGGTTGGGTAGATATTTAGCTTGTCGGATAAGCTCGAGATGTGGACCGAGCAATCGCTTCTTGCCATTCTTGTATCGTCTCACCTCTGGTTCCCAACTTGCACTCATTCATCATTGCATCCTCCCATCCTCGTGCATTGACTCGATATACCATAATCTTCAACATAATATAAACTTCAAAAATTCTACAATCTCATAAACAGACGAGACCATGATCAAATGCAAAAATGAGATCACAAGTTAAAAGGAAAGTGCAAAAGCAACACAAATAAAGAAGCACATAAAGTACGGAAAATGGTATATGCATGCATACATATATATATAATCCAAAACATCCATTCATAAAATAAAGTCTATGCCACAAAGTATATGCACTTTGATGGGAAAGGTACATCAAAATATAGACTAACTAAAATAACAAAAAGTAAGAGACAATTTACCGATATCTACACCTTATGTCATCCTAAGTCACATCACCACATATTATATCATAATTCTTAGTCGTCTTAGAGTCCTCACTACCCGAGTGGATTGAACCATAGTTCTCCTAGTAAGAGGTAATTATGTCATACGGAGAAGCATGTCTCTTTACATTTGGAAATATAGTTTCTAAAAGGGTAATCTCTGGGTAGACCCGTCTAAATTTCCTTCTCATGGTTTGGAAAATGTGATCCTAATCATTCAAAATTTCCTTAACATACCTAGTGGAATTATGGTATTCAATGATCGCTTGGACCCTAGCTACCTTTATGTCCGTAGTAAGAGTCTGCATCCACTCTTATGCTAAATGTAGGGTTGGCCTCCTCTTGGGCCGCCACTACACTAACGTGTATTCAAATAGCTAGAATAGGTACCTACATGTACCCCTCTAATTTCAACTCTAACTTATGAAAAGTAGCCTCAAACATCTCGAGCATTGATTATTCCACGAAGTGCCTCCTCAATGGTGCCAAACAACTCTATAAACCAATATGTGTCATAATGTCCCAATCGAAATGGTTAGCATACTGTGGAGCCCTGCTCACTAGAATATAAATGTCATCATCCTTAGACTCTATAAGATTTGGAATATCTACGAAAATAGAAGGTCTGGACAGACTCATAGTAACCTTATCCAAATCGATAGGCTACTAATCTATCTCATCCATTATTGGCTAAAATGGATTATCAATAGGTATTAGGAGAGACTTTACTCTCTTGTAAGGAAGCTTAGTGATAGTCACCCTAGATTGAACGACTATCTTCCTCTTGAGATCCCCCAAACTCTAGACCACTATGGTTGATGTAGTAG
The DNA here is from genome assembly GCA_033030585.1 of Hippophae rhamnoides. NCBI lineage: Eukaryota > Viridiplantae > Streptophyta > Magnoliopsida > Rosales > Elaeagnaceae > Hippophae > Hippophae rhamnoides. The sequence goes on from CM065433.1 coordinate 28,125,555, forward strand.
CCTCATCTATACTAGAATTACTATGAAAACATATAGCTATCTTACCTCCACTCTTCTTCTTAAAAGATGTCTAAAAATCATGTATGCAAGAAACAATAAGAACTATAAATTAGTAATAAAATAATATCAATATAAGAATAATATACTACAAAAGGTACTCATTGTCTAAGTTTAGAGGGTTGTTGCTCTCCGAGATAATTATTGATGAGTTTAGGTCCTAATAGGAAACTTTCTTGGTAAGAATAAGTGTGTTGCTATGGAATCTTGCCACAGAAAGATAGAAAAGGAAATCAATAAAGTCCTACTTAGGTATTATGCATGTTAAATGCACCATAAACAAAGGGAAACAAGTCAGTCTAAAGAAAAATATGCAACAAAAGGATAAGTCTCATGCATTCTATCATTCCTCACTAACTGAGTAGGCATGGGAGGAATATATAGAGATGGATTGTCAAAATTTCCCACAGTAGTGAAAATGACATCCTTCTATCCTTTGTTGGTATCAAGCAACTTATCGATGAATATTTCATTGTCGAAGGACTTATGGTGATACCATCCTCTTTTATCTTCTCAACTGTAAGTAATAACAATATTTAAACTATGTCATGGTCAAATCTTTACCTTATTCCTTCTAGAGCACCCAATGACCCAATAATATCCCTTAATAGTTGGATGGAAATTGACTTAGAGCTGAGAAGAAATAAAAAAAAACAATGTATGTTTTCCAAGAAGGGGATTGCTCTAAATTGTACCTAAAACCAGAGGCATTAATGCGATAAACTTCAAGATCTAAAACATTTCCCATATTTTATTGAAAGATCGGTCCATTATCCAAGAAACAAAATTGATTAAAAAAAATAAAGTAATATCATTCTCATCAAGACTGTTGGTATAAGAGAATGTTGACCAAAATGGGACCCAAGTCGTTATCGTTCAAGGACTCAGTGAATATCAAAAGAGCACCTAAATGGACCCATATACAAAATAAGAAGAATTGTTATATCGAGATGGCTCAAACCCATCGCCCTGTGCAACTTATACTTTTCCACCACTTACCAACCTATGGTTGATCAAACCATCCTTGGCCAGATAGGCAACGAATAGAGAGAAAGGTTGGCAAGACCATTGTTAGCTAGAGCTTTCCAAAGCTTATCCATGTCATTTTCACCACCTAGAACCTTGTTTGTCGCCCTCCTCTTAACCTCAATTAGATAGTAACTTATGTAGCCCGCTCTGGCCTACGTCTATCTCGAAATTCACCCATGGTGGCCATATCTGACCTGAAACATCCGTCATTCCGATATATATCACTCAAGTGTAAAAATGTGTCTTATAAGTGTTATGGGGTGCAAAATGTTTAGATCGTGAAAAAATAATTATTCTACACTCTTCAATATGATGGAAGAAAAATAAATAGAGGAAAAATAAATGAAGGTTAGAATAAATACCTTGGAAGTTTCTCTCATCTCCTCCACCATTTATGGAATGAAGGGATTGAGTAAGCTAGTATATATAGAAGTAAGGGAACAACCTCATCCATCTAATCAAGGATACATCCAAAGGCTATAATTTCTTGGGTATGCCTAAGGACTCTAAGCTTGAAATTCATAATTTAAATTTCCCTCTAATGGAGAGGAAAAGTTGGTATCACATGTATCAACATTGACTATAAGATAACTCTTTAATCCGACAAGAAGCCATTGAGCATGTGTTGAATGATCAAACACAACATAAAGTCCTTCACTTGGACAAGTAAAATAGTGCACAAGAGCAAGCACTGCGCCATCATTAGAGCTAGAAGGGTCAAAAAGCTAGATATCGACAAAATTACAATTAGAAATTCTCACCCATTTAACCAAGGCTTAGAAGGTCTTAAGAGATAATGTTAAATGTAATTTAATATATGTCACTGATGAGTGCTCAAAAAGCACTAAAATTATCATGATTTTATGTACATTAATTGATTAAAAATATATATATTTATATGTTTTATCATATATTTATATAAATTTGTCTTTTGCGGAATCACGAGTATTTTTATTGTTTTTCAGGTATTTTCGCTTAAAAACGTCACTTAAAGACTCAAAAAGGAATACTGGAAGCAATACATCACAAATATATTAATTTAATTAACCAAATTAGTTATCAACCCCACCCATAGGTGTTAATTGATTTGTTTAGTTAACAAAGAATATCTAACCCCACCAAAGGTGGTATTCATACAAAAAAGGGAGAATCAATAAATATCAATTCATATCTTTAATAACCTAAATAATAAGAGCAAGCATAATTAACTTAGTTATTATATCCATAAATACTCCACTATTATAAATGATAAAATTTGCATAAATATTTATTGAATCTATGTTTATTTTTATGTTAGTAGATTAAAAACACAAAACCCAAAATATCGTGACAGGATGTTTAGGATTTAATTTCGTTTTTTAAAAGTTTGAATAATAAATTAAAAATCACATACATTCCTTCCTTATATCGACCTTGGGAGTATACTTATCATTTTCTACGAAATGATTCGTGCACTTGCGAGAGTTTTATAAATATAAAACCAAAGTATTGGCAGAATCGGCGATGTCGGTTTTCGTTCATCAGTCACATGGTTGATAATGAGTGATCTTAGTAAAAAGCCTTATGGGTCTGCCTAATAAATGGTGATTCATTAGATAAGAATGACTAGTGAATAATCTCTATAAAGAGATAAATGACCTATAATTATCCCTTAGTTGTCTGAAAGAGATAATTATGAAGAGATAATCTCGATACTGCAACAAACCTATCTATATGGGTAATGGATACATGTCAAGTTAGTTCTACTATATATATATACATACATAATAGAGAACTATAATTACAACTATAAGTACTCTCTTTCTTATTCATTATAAAGCGAGACCTGATCTCCTCTACATTTTACAATCTCATTACTAACTTAACCATCGGAGGGCCAGATGCCACCATCCTTGATAGTCTGAGATCCTAATGAGTTTTTTATCTTACAAATCCATAAAAAATAATCCTATTTAGTGCTGACAAAAATTGACATCAATAAGTCTACTTTTTATTGTTAAGTTTATATGATGTTGAATTCATCATATATACATTATTTGGTTGAGCCTCAAATTCATTAGATGAAGTACTTGATATGAAAAATATAATTTTAATTTTTCATTAGATATATTTGTAGGCTCGATTGTACTTGTAAATAATACTAAGCCACATTATTTGTGATTATGGGTAATGATTTTTAGCATGACACGAGAATGACTTAAACTTGAGGTGACTCAACCATATGACAAGACCCATGTAACCTGTTTGTTATATGGGCCCAACATGACACGATAACTTGGAATAAACATATTAAATGAATATTTTAATATTATTTTACTCATTAAATCCTATTCGAATACGACCTAAATGAATTTAATAAATCATATTGGTTAAAATAACATATCTTTGTTGACTTTTTTTCCTCTCTAGTTAACGAGAGGGTAACTTGACTTGAGATAATTTGATCTAAAATTACACGAGACAATAAAACAATTTTATTAATGGGTTGACACAAAAAGACTCATTTATAATATATGTCAACTTAATTGATATGATTTGTCTAGAAAATGTCCTAAATAGCATCATATTAGGTAAATTAATAATTTTTCTTATACTAACAATTGCAAGACCTAAAACTCACAGTTTTGATGTTATATTAAGTGCCATTTTACATAATTACCCTTACATGATTCAACTATCATCGCCTAAACAAATTCCACTATTAATACCTCTATCATCGCAAAATTCAAAATTAGATAAGTCCAAAAATCTTTTGAGAAGAATAAGTTACAAAATCAAACAAAAATCATATAAAATATTTGTTACAAATCATTTGAAATCTTCAGAAAATCGATTACATTCTAAACATAATTTAAACCGTGTAAAAGCTATCAACATCAATATAGATTTCAATCATGGACTCCATTATTGAACCATAAACTAATTTTTGAATTACTTATGATATCAAAGGAAGAAACTTAACAATAATGCAAAGTAAGATTTGATTAAGCTCTGCAAGTGAGTTTTTTGTTCATAATTAATTCTCTATAGATCTGTATTATACTTCCCAATTCTCTGAAATTTATTTCTTCTCTATGTATTTTGATTTTGATTGTTTCGTCCATCACTGGATTCTACGTACAACTATTTATGCTTCTAAATTCTATGAAATCTTTTTATTTTTTATGCATTTGATTTTGATAGTGTTAAAGAAAGTATTATATAAACATTGCACTAAGTAACAAAACAATATATAATAATGATTTATATTAAAATTATTATCTGATTGTTCATCTAATTATGTGATATAACAAAATAATATAAAAATAAATCCATATACACTTACTTAAATGTTATTATAAAATATCAAATTGCTGGTTTTTAAATATATTAAAGCTTTAAACGAAATAGAGTATTTTGATACAACATACTGTAACATGTTACACTGTGAATATCATATAATATAACATGTTACATTTCTTGATAATGACTCCAACATAATATGTTACATTTTTATATGCATTTTTTTGGTATTTTCACCTAATATTATAAATATAATGTAACTTTTAATATTCATCAAATAGATGATACAAATGTTGGATTAATTCTTAGTCAAAAGATTAATGGATATTTCATGAAGGAGAATAAAAATATATAAATGGTATTCCAAATGGCATATGCATTAAAAGAAATATGACTTTGGAGGAATTGAAGAAATAAATATGTGATGCATTACATCTAGGTGGAGATGTTTACATTGAGATGAAATGTATTGGCATTCATTTAGCCATAAGCTTAAAAGATGATAAATGTGGAGTACTTCGTCATTACAATTGATGGAAAACACAATGAAAATTATAATAAATTGTATATAACTGATACAATCCAAAAGATGTCCAATAAAATATTTGTTTACCTTTAATTTTGATTATTTAATAACAAATTCAGATAATAAGAATTACTCAACAACAAATTTCCATACTAAGTAATGGTTATTGAATGAAGGGTTTTTGACAATAAAGAAGCCCTTAAACTAATCCTAACATTATCAATAGCTAAGAGTTCCAACAATACAAGCTTTAGAATGAAATGCAAAGATAAAAATTATTATTGGAGATTTGTAACAAACAAGATTGGACAATCAGATGCATTCAAGGTAACAACTTACAATAAAGATTATTCATGTTCACAAAATTTCAAGGATCAAAGAGACAAACATGCCACATACAAGTATGTAGCTGAAAATATCAAAGACTTTTAAAAAGATCTAGGTCGACAATTGAGACCAAAAGAAATAATAAGTGACATTAAAAGAAAAACATGAGTCACAATCACTTACAAAAGGGCGAAAAAAAAAGAAACAATAAAACAAGTACAAGGAGATCCCAAATATTGATATATTAATTTACTTGGATTCTTCTATATATTAGAAAGGTCAAACCTAAATTCATACATTAAGATAAAACAGATATAGAATCCAAATTTAGGTATGGATTCATGGTAATAGGCACATGCATAAATAGATTCATCAACTACATATGGCCAATAGTAATAGTTGATGGAACATTCATTAGAGAAAAAGGTTGATGGGTATTACTTGTAGCAGTTACAAAATATGAAAACAATCAGGTAATGATGATTTACTGATATATATGTTATTTACTTAATCATATTTAGCAAAAACTTCCCAAACGTAACTTGTTACATTTATATCATATCTTAATGTAACATGGCACATAATAGATTACTAATTTAATATATAATGTAATGCATATTTATCCTATTGCATTTGAAGTGATAGATGGAGAAACCACAAAAATATGTAAATAATATTTTTTAGAAGACTAAAGTTGTTTATTGGAGAAAGAAAAAATATAGTTATAGTATTCGATAGAAATCTAGCAATAAAATTGATAATTAGTACGATATACGATAACAATGCACATAATTGTTATCATTACTACCACATGAAACAAAACCTTGTAACTTACTAGTATAACAAAGTAGCAAATACCTACTTCAAACTAGCTGCTTACACTTACAATGAAAAGGAGTTCAACACGAATATGTATATGCTTAATGAAGCTTCCAATGTAATGATGAAATACATAATCAAGATAGACTACTCATCTTAGGCAATATTCAAATATCTAGCTGCAGTTAGAAAGTACAAATTCATGGTTTCAAACAACACATAATACATGAATTCAACGCTAAGACATGCTTGAGACACCTCTATAACACACTTTTGGTAGAGATACAAGATATAATCCAAAATTTGTTTGCAAAAAGGAGGAAAGTTGCTTTAGATATGGAAACACTAACAAACTAGGTGCAAGATAAGATTGAAAAAAGGAAAATCAAGAGAGAATAGATGAAAATTATTGACGAAAAATAGTCAAATATTACAAGTGAAAAGGGAGTTTGAAAGTTACATTATGACATGGAGCATAAGACTTGTACATGTGGTAAATTTTCAGGCACTAAAAATCCCTTATGCATATGCAATTGTAGCATGTAATGAAAAGAAGTTTTCCATAGGATATATGTTTAATATAATACCATACCATTTACTTGAAGTTAGCATATGAAACTCCAATCTATCCAATAGAATAAGAAAGTAAATGGAATCTACCAACCATTTTGAGAGATGTCCTAGTGTTTAAAAAAAAAGATGACACCATAGAAGGGAAGAAGAAAAGGAAGAACAAGGAAATCAAGGATGCCATTACTTGGTGATTTTAAAGGACTCAAGAAGGAAAACAAGAAGAGGAAGAGGAAGGAATCTGCAACACAATAATACATTCATACCACCCTACATTTTATATAGTTATATATTTACTTTTTATTTAAATTTCATTTTAGCATTACATTTACAAATGTATTCCTAACAATAGAAATGATAAAATCTATAAATTCTATATAATAATATGAATTTATATTGGTTAATAAGAATCTTTTGTTAAAGATTCATCATCAAGTAATATTTATAAAATTTTGTTCTTAAATATTCAATTTTTAACATAATTTAACATTTTACGTTGATCTTATAATATAATGTAACTTGTTACATAATAAAAACTAAATTATCAAACATAATGTAATATATTACATTGATCTTATAATACAATGTAGCCTACTACATAATAAAAATTATATTATCATACATAATGTAACATATTACATTAATCTTATAGTACAATATAACCTATTATGTAACAAGATCAATATATACTTGTATAAGAAATTTTTAATACACAATCAATAAAAGGTGACAAATTGTACCATTAAATTAAATTATGTACTAAAAGTAAACTACACCATCAAACTATTACAATCATAAAATGTATAAACAAATTCCTAATATAAAATTGCTACTACAAATGAATTTTCAGTGTTTGTCTAACCTCCTAATAAACAGGGTCTAACAATCCATTATTACAAACAAATTGTACGCAATATCTATGCCTAATCATACAACTTGATAAATCGTTTGTGCAAATATATTACACCACAGACTCAATGATTACTGCCAAAATTGATTGATACGTACAATACATCTAAGCCCTTCAATCAATTAGCCAAGGTTCAATTAAATTTGATAATTTGATGATGTAGTAGCAAACTGTACCAAATAATTATTGGCATATAGATGGATTTTCTTTGGATCACCGCGACTAAAAGTGGCCAATTTCATAACTCCAACAACACAAGAATATTTACTTTAAAAACAAATAAATATTAAATATGATGAATACTTAATGTTATATAAATTGGTAATATGTTAGAATATAATCTACAAAATATTGCATGGTTTTTGATATAATATGTAATATGTTATATCATTTTTGGTTTTTTATGTAACATATTTTATCATTTTTAAACTATTACGTAACATGTTACATCATTTATGGACTATAATGTAATGTGTTATATCCTTTTTGATATGCTATATAACGTGTTACATTGTTACCGATATAAAATGTAATATGTTACATAACATCATAAGTTATAATAAAAAAAGAATAATCTTGAACTTACACTAAAACAAAGTCTCCACAGTTGAATAGTTCTTCATTCCAAAAGCGCCGGGATAACGAGACCTCTAGACACGTATCTCGTTCAATATACTATCTAAATGCCAAAAAACAACAACCAACAAATACATGCAAATATTAAGGTACATTCTAACAAAAAAACACATTTAATAATTATTAAATTCAAACAATAATAAATTGTAATACTTATAATGTTATGAAACAATACTCTAGCCCTCTTCAAAGGAATAATGAAATCCTCTTTATCAATAACAAGTCTCGATATTGGATTTTTAATAGGAGGACTAATTAAAGAAAAGAACAATGTCAAACAACTATGCACAAAAGTATTAACATGACGAAGATTTTGTCTAAACCATTAATTGAAACACTTTTCTTAATTTTTAGGTAAAGGTTGATAAGGGAAATTTGGATGCTTTAATGCCTTGTCTTTCTCACAAATATATGTGAACTTATGCTCATAGTCAACAAGAGAAGTCAATCCCACAAGTTTAAGAGAAGGCTACACTCCTTCTCAGGAGGAAAAATATAAGGATTAAAAATAACTCTTGATGGTTTAATTGATCTCATGTCCATCTTTAACACAAAAGTAGATATAAATTTGGAAGGTGGGATGTAAGGATTAAACCTTATCTTAGATCCAGAATAATATAGTTGTGCATATTAATTGAACAGATCAAGTATATCATTATCAAAATTTGAATCACAAGATGGAGAATATGAAGTCTTCAAAACAATTTATGAAGCTTCCAAATCTAGGCCATGATCAAAGAAGGCCTATATGCACCAATGTCACTCTTTGTAGGTCGAACTGGTGTAGTACAAACCTTGGTGAGAGAATTGTATGATTTAGAAGTATGTTTGGTCTATAACAACAAATGAAATCAAAAGCAATCACTGATAAAATATAACTAATGTTATAATCAAAAAATCATATCATCATATAATAATTTATAACTTAAAAATTGAGAAAACATCGACAAAATCATTATAAGATCCGCATAAAGACTAGTAATGGCAGCTTTATAATCATCAAAATAAGCTTTTTGTTGACTAAATTTGTCATCAATACATGACGTTAGCCTCTTATAAAAATCATTGAAGTCAACAATTGATGACTTCAAGCCTTCATCCAAACCCTTTTACCAACACTTCTTATTTTCGGATAACTTATCCCTTAAGAAAACAACATCAACAGGTTCATAATGTGAACCTCCAGCTTGACTTTGGGACAAATCCACCTCATCATAATACATTACTTCGATATAGGACAACAAATATTTAAAACAAGGGATATATAATCATGTGCTAGTACTATATTTATGGACACCTACCAAAAAAGCATGACATATTAAGCAACATTATCAAAACAAAATAATCAAAGCATCAAACATACTAATTCAAATGCAATCTAACCTGTTACATCAAATTTGACATATAATGTGATAGGTTACATTATATGTACACAAGTTTTATAACATATTATATTATATGTGACATGCTATGTAACATGTTATATCATATGTCAATATACAAAGCAACATGTTACAATAATAAAGTATTTCAATGTAACATATTACTTAACAAACTAGTAATAATGTAACATGTTACATCTTACGAGAAATGATGAAGTGAGGTCGCCTAATACTTAAAACACACCAATAAAAACATAACAATATGAAAATAAAACATTATCACATAAGGCTTATCGAGAATGGCCTTGACTTGAGCCAATTCTAGTTTGATAATAATTGAACATCTCAACATTGTCAAAAAATTGGCCATTCAAGCAATTAGCTAGTTCATTCCCAATATGTAGAATGGAATCATACATCTTGACTTGGAACGCTAGACTAAACCATATATTTGAAAACAAACTCTATTGTCCATCTTTTGCTTATGTTTAGTAATATATTTTTTCAAATTCATCCCCATAGCAACATTGAGCACGTGCACATAGTTTTTGTTCAAATTATCAAAAAATAAGTTGAACACCATATCACCCTAAGGATAAGAATTGAACTTATTCTAATTAGTAGCCAATTACAGCACCTCTCGACATACACATAAATTCTTCAGCTTATCGAGTAAGTCACACTCTAAAAATTATATCAAACAAATCATGATAGCGTTTTCCTTCACAACCTCAACATACTCAAATTTAGAACTAACCACTTGCTTGCCTTTAACAACTTTATTACTCGATCCATCATCATTTAATTCTGTACCACCATTCCATTACGGGTAGTAACAGAGTGAGGATTAGGCCTCTTGATGCAATTGACTAAAAACTTCAGATATTTTATAGTAGAAAATTTATTGAAATACTTCATAACGAATGAAATTGAATCCTTATCAACAACCAAAGATTCATCTTCATTCAAAAATCTCAAACCCATAATAATCCAAATTTAGTATGAGAGAACCTCAACACATTCATACCAATACGAAACCATATCTCCCTCACAAAATTACAAGGGAGACATTTCCCTAACAATAATGAGTGGATTAACTAACCAATAAATCTATAGTTTGGTAAATTATAAAAATTCCTCAAGCAGGACTCTTAAAAATTTATTTTTTAACTCTCGTTTAGTACAGTCTTTATATGTGTCATAACTATTAGATATGTGACATTACAACCACAATGAATGAAAAAAACATGTAAGATATATAAATAATATTAAATTTTTTGTAATAAACTACAATATAGTTAAAAATAAACAAAAAAATACATATAAATGTAACTTATCACATTAATGATATATGACAAATAACCACGTACATGAATATAAGAAAGATCAATATAAATGTACATAACAAACTAAAAAATATCAATTGATTTAGAATACAAATAAAAATGATACATAATTAAACAATGAAACCTGTTACATTAATATTCTACTACAATGTAACAACTCGTAACAAAAACAAATTCATGTTTCATATGCAAATACCATACAAAAATATTATAAAATCTAAAAATATTTGAAAAAATAATGTAAGTTGTGCATAACATACTAGATAATATATAATATTTTACAAAATAAACAACAATACAGACAAATAAACAATAATGTAACTTGTTACATTAAAATTATAATGCAATGTGATAACATACATTTTAACCATATACAATTTACAAGTGGAAATACCATCTAAATAATATGAAACCTAAAAAAGCATATACCAATTAAAATAAATTATTATAAGAATTTGAACCTTATTAACATCATCAACGAAATTTGGTCGAATCCTCTTGGGTTGATTTTGTGAAGCAATATCAACATATTTTCTTTTAAACATCCTGTAGGATTAATCAAAATCAAAACATATGATGTTAGTGGTAATAAAACACAAACAACAAAATTGATATAACAACAAAAAAAACACACAAAATAAACAGAGATAAATCATTATCTAATAATAATTAAATTTCAACGAATACAAACTAAAAACAAACAACCACAAAATATTATCACAAATAACTCATAAACATACATACAAATCACACACACATATATATACTACATACATATCCAAACAAATGAGACCATAAATTTTACAAAACTTGCCACATATAATGATATATATCAATATAATAGAAAATAACACAACTTCAAATGGACAACCTTACCTAGTGCAAAAACACATAAAAATTGAAAAATAATGAAAGTGTGATGAATGAATAAATGAAATGAACCACAAGTTTCGAAAATATATGAAGAAATTAAGTAGAAAAAAAGATGTCAATAAGAGATGATATAATGAGAAATACAAAAAAATATATACATATAAGCCATCGAAAAACATTGAAACATAAATATACTAAAAAACAAATGAAGAACAAATAGAAATGCAACAACAAATAAGAGAAAGAACATAGACAATGGAACAAAACTGGAGATGAACATTACGAACATAAAGAGTGACACATTAAATAAACTACAAAAAAATATGAAAATGAAATATAACAAACAAGAACTGAAGAACTCAAAGAAATGTAAAAATAAATCAAGGAAAAAATAGAGAATAAAAAACCAAAAAAATTGAACAACTCAAAGGAATATAACAAAAATTAAAGAAAAACAACAAAAACCACCAAAAAACACAGGAACAACATATATAGTAGTAGCACAATGATGAATTGAAGAAAATGCACAGAAAATCAACAAAAAATAAGTGAAAATTAGTATGAAAGGGAGAAACAACATCATGTTGCCCTATATACTCTATTAACCTAATGGGAAAATTTGTTAATTCTACTCAATAAAAAGACGTCATGTCACAAATTGAGAAAAAAATGCAATCTAATAGATTGTTAGGATATACATACTCATTTCCACTAATTATCATATATATTTGAGATATATATTAAATTTATGATACATAATATTTTTCTTTGATGTATAACTCGATTTTTTTTAAAATGATAAAATAATCATATTTTGGGTTAATTATGTTTTATATCTATAATGTATAATAACATTTACTTTGTTGTAATTATACCTACAACAAAGTAAATGTTGTAATTATACATACAACAAAGTAAATGTTGTAATTATACCTACAATGTATAAAAAATGATAAAAATATGCCTAAATTTAAGTATAATTGTATAATTATTCATACATTGTATACATAATTACAATTTTAAAAATCATATTGTTCTGTATGTTTTTATTGTTATTCATATGTTTTGAGCATAATTACAATAAAATAAAACTTTGGGATATTTTTATAAGTTATCTTATATTTATAAACATAAAATATATTTAACTCTTATTATTTTAAATAACTAGTTTAGAAAAAAATTAAAATAAGTAAAATCGAATTTAAAAGAAATTTATATTTTTTTAGCCCTAAAAATAAACATTAGAACTTAATTTATTAGGAGGTCCTATATTAAAGAATCGGGGACCGACTCGTAATCTCTCTCTTCATTCAGTTCTCGCTTCTCTCGCTTCTCTCTCTCCGTCTCTCTTCCCTCCCTTTCTCGCTCGCATTTCTTCTTCATCTTCTCCTACGATCTGAAACTCTTTGCTTTAGAACCTATCGCTATCTACTTTGAGGGATATCTCTCTGAAACTTCTTACGATCTCTATCACGTTTCGGTTTTATATTATCATTGTTCCTTTTCTCCTACCCCTGTTAATTTCTTTGAAAACCCACAAAGCTTTCTTAGGGTTTCCACGTAAATCTTCAAACCTATTTTATTCCAGGCAAGCATCCGTATATTTTCATTCTAATTTACTTTTTTGCTTTCCAGTTTCCTTGCTAATTGACGGCTGTTCGATTTCGAAGGAAAACGATCAATTAGTTGAAATTTGTGAAAGACAAAAACAAAACGTAGAATTAACATTTGGAGCTGTGACTCTCTGCCCCAATATCTGGGGATTTTGTTAATTGTTCCATGTACTTTTTTCGCGATCAAAAAGACGAGGGTTTCTATATGGTTTCATGAGAAATTGGGAATTTATGGGTTTTTAGTTGTATGGTTTTCCATTGTTGTTTATGCTTCAGTGGTGTGGATTTCGTCTGGTAGTGGGTTTGGTCTTTAATATTTGTGACATATTTGTTTTGTAACCTTCGTTGTATTTGAACTTTCCATTGGCTACGGTGTGTGGTTTACTTAGTTATTAATACTAGTAAGAAATCCATTTATTAGTATTTATTTTGAAGATAAAAAATTTAATTTTTCGATAAGGGTTGAACCTCTCATCTTATTACGAGTATTCAGTAAATCCTCTAATATTTTCTGACCTTATGCGGTAGAATCCTTTGACACAACTAGAAACTGAGATGTTTAGAGTGGAATAATAGACCCGCATTGGTTTATGTGTGATTATGCTGGTCCTGCTGAATTATGTAGGACACGTTACCCAAATCCATTTTTACCTGTGGACTTGATTATATTAAGTGAGCCGAAATAATTGAATACAACAGCTAGTTTTCCTTCCTTGATTGTCGAGTAAATTGGAATCTTGGGGGGTTCATACTGGTTTGTAGAGTGTCATTCAGGCCTCAGCTGGATAACTTTCATTAGAAGGTTAAGGTTGATTCCTTTCAGCTTAGTGGCGATCATGGTTGTTGTTTTATAGTAGTTGTGAAACGACCTGTAAATTACTAGATAAAGAGTCTGATCACGTCAGGGATGCCAATGCATGGCAACTGGAGAGATGCATGAATAGATGGGTATTATGAAGCTGATGTCAGAAAGAGGAAAATCAATGAAGATTTAGTTGGAAATGGCTTCAATTAATTTAGAAAGACTTAAATTAAATTGAGATTCGTTAATGTATTTGGATGAAGTGGGAACTATGCTATGTTATCCACTCATGGAAAACAGGTTCACTTACAACTTATAAAGTTGAGGATTGAATCTGATTATGTAGGCTGTACTCTCTATTGGAGATAATATAAACTATTATCTGCTTTTTTTTTCCGGCTGTGAATGTATTGATTAAGAAATTCCATATTGGGTCCAAGCATTGCAAATATTTGTAAGAAGCTTCAATGTCATACATCATGCTGTAGATTGAAATAATTTTTTTTTTTGCTTGGAATATGTGGATTGATAATGTCAGGAACTTAATAGTCATAAGATGTTATTCACTTTATAAAATTTTGATTTGAAACAAATGCTTCATATCTGTAATGTACACTGTTGCAACTATGACCGCAAATTATTTTATCTATTTAAGTATTTATTGTGAATCTATGCTCATTCACTTCGGAACAAATTGAATTTTCGATTTGTCTGATCATTTCAGGTTGCATGCTATTTGTTTGAATGACCGTGCAACTACAATTGAAAGATGACGTCGAGTATATTGTCTGGGGAGCGAAGGTATGGAAAGGATATTTTTTTGCTGATACAAGATATTCTTATTTATTTATTCCTGTCGATTTTGCATGGAATAAGATGTTTATAATGGTCTTCAGTTCAATATGGATATTAGGAGCCTGTTTGGGTAACTTGGAAGTTTGCGTAACTCTAACTGATTTGAATTTTAATTTCCATTAATTGCGATGATAGAAGAGATACATATTTGCTTTTCTTTTTTCAAATTTGGTCTTTGCCAAATATTTGTGATCTTTTCAATTCACATTCAAGTGCAGCAGCCTGCAGCCTGCAGCCTTGTATGGAACACATACTGTAATAGACTATTCATATTCCACTTCATTGCAAATGGATTTTTTTTCAGGAAAAAATGATTTTTTGGCATCTAGGGGTCGTGGACTGACCATAGAACCCTGTTCAATAAGTGGAATGCATTAGCTGTCCGCTTTCATGGACTTTTACTGATCATGTTAGATTAGATTCCTTTTTGTTTTTGAAAATTTTCCCGACTTTTTCTTGCATGTTTGCATGGTTGTATCATGGTTGATTTATTTTGCTCTATATTGTAGCATTTTCCAGAAACACAAAAGACATAAAAATATGCTCTTCATGTCTTCCATACGACTGTAGTAAAATATAATCTACACTTATGTATGTGGCTACCTTCATTTATATGCAAACATGCATGTTTTTGCAAGTTATGATATTGTAGTACTTTAGCATCTTTCAGGCATTTTCCAATGGTCAGAATGTTGTTGCAGGTGGGCATCTGCCAGAAGAAGTGGCATGACTGTTCTAGGGAAGGTTGTTGTCCCAAAGCCTATTAACTTACCCAGTCAAAGGTACGTTTTTCATGTTGGGTTATTTTAGAGTTCAATTGAAAGAGGGGATGGATCTTTCCTCTTAAGTTTGTTGCTTTCCTTTGTTGTTTCAAGGTTAGAAAATCATGGTTTGGACCCAAATGTGGAAATTGTTCCCAAGTAAGCACATTCTCTCTTTTTACTTGTGTTTGCTTGTGTCCTATCACTCTGCTTTCTCTCTATGTGCTATTGCATAGACTATGAATGCTTATTAGGTGCTTGAATTAAAAAATTTTAGGGGTAGCCACAGTTGGGGCAGCAAATCAACATCTTCATCCAATGCATGGGGTTCCTCGTCGGTCTCTCCTCGTACTGATGGTGGTACCGGTTCACCGAGTCATCTTAGTGGCCGTCCTTCATCTGGAAGTGGCACACGGCCATCAACTGCAAGCAGCGATAGAGCACATGAATTTGCTGCTGGTGCATGCGGTTCAAATTCTAGGCCAGCATCAGCTTCTGGGGCATTGACATCAAATCAGACATCACTGGCATTGTTACGTCCTCATAGTGCAGAAACAAGACCTGGTAGTTCACAATTGTCACGATTTGCCGAACCTTCTGAACATCCAGTGGCATGGAGTGACGCAGGGACTGCAGAAAAATTGGTAGAGCAAAGCTTATTGCGACATCTGTGTTTTTTAAATCTTTAGTTTGCATCAGATGCATTGGCAGTTATTTATCATATTTTCTGACATTAAATGGGGTTAAAACTAACCCCAGGTCTTGCACAGCATTTTTAACTCAGGTCAATATAATTGATGAGAGCTTAATCCAGAAAAAAAGTCTACTTGACGCAACATTTTATGAATAGGTTTTTTGAACCATACTTTTTGTATAGTAGTGGTGAGAATTGGGATTCCCAGCAAGCTAATAATCTGTGCTGCTTGATCTAGTTACAAGTGCTCAGTTCTGATCGTAATTGCCTAATGTATTTTGTCATCAACTATTATACTTGCAGGGAGTGAGGCTACCCAAAAGTGATGGTTTTTCACTTTCTTCAGGAGACTTTCCAACACTTGGTTCTGGGAAAGATAACTCTGGAAAGAACGACCCTCAAGGTTCAATAGTTTGTTTATCCTATGCTCATTTGCATGTATATTGTCAAATTGCTTTTGTGCACATTATCATTGCTTTGCATGTTATTGTTTCATCTAACCAGACTCTAATTTCTTCATTTAGTGGAAGCAAATTTTATCTCTCTTTTTTTTCTATTTTTCTTTTTGGGAAAAATATAGAAAGAACTGGCAGCAAGACTGCAGTCAAACTGAAAACCTCCCATAAATACTCATGCAACCCTGTGAACATGAAAGATAAAAACAAGTTAGACGAGATTTAGGCCCAAGTAGCTGCCCAAACTTCATATTCTCTGCATACTATTATCATTTTCTTCTGTATTTCAAGATTCTTCTATTTCTTGAGTTCTATACCACTCAAGACAGCTTTCCTACTCCAGCACTGACCAATAATTTCTCTAATCTCCAACAAAGTGGATAACAATAATTAATAAATGGAGGGAAAACTAAGTCAGTTCAACCAATCAAAGCATTTTTCTTCACAGCTTAGGCACTAAAAGATGCTCAATGATTGGAGAAGATTGACCACCCTGTCTGTTTTTTTCACAAGTTAACCACTTTTGGGTAAAGTAGTCCCTAAATGTTTGTCATCTTTGAAAATATCCTTGGTATCTAATGCGCTTTATGTTATTGTCCTTGCCACAAACTTATTTTCATGTGAATCAATGGAGGTTCAATGAAAGTATAAGCATAAATATTAAAACAAATGAAAGATAATTTCTGCAGTTTGGTCCCACAGTTGTGTGGCCTTGACATGATGCGCTGGGGTTATCCTAATTGTTGCTTTCTTTTTTATGAGAAATTATTCTTCGGTGCTGGAGGGTGGTGATTTTCTGTTTTTGGTGTATGATTTTTTAAGTGCAAACAAATTTGTATTTATGAGATAACATAATCAAATGCAGTAAAAAGAAAAGAATAAACTGACTGATAAATTTCGCATGCTTCCAAAATATTGAAAAAGCAGGTCTTATTTTTAAAACTACCATTATTTGATTCATTTCTCAGTCAATGCTAAAACTTTCTTTTGGTTTTTAGCATTTTTTGTCAGATTCTGACCTTTATTGAAGTTATATATATATATTTGTTGATAATAAGCATATACAAAATGTCCAGGAACACACCAATGATGCTTACTTTGGTTAAATATCCATTGGGAATGAGACATTTAAAAAACTGAGTCTGTTAAAATTGCCTGAACAGAGAAGGGCAGTATATCTTATGAAAGAAAACAAAATCTTTATATTTTTGCTTTATCATAATGGAGTTGGTTGAAAAATCTGAATCTACAACCCCGATGGCCATCTCATGGAAATTCTGCCTGTGCATTTAACAAATCAAAATCTGTTAAAATTGACAGGCAAAGGCAGTATATCTTAAGAAATGAAGCAAAATCTATATATATTTGCTTAACCGTAAGGAAGTTAGTGAAAAAAATTTAAATCATAAGGAAGTTAGTGAAAAAGAATCCAATTGCATTATTTGATGGCCATCTCATGTAATTTCTTCCTGTGCATTCATAAGATTGATGCCATATTTCTGATTGTTTAATTAACTGTTGATTACAGATGAGAGTTATCAAGGCCGTCCTGGCTCATCTTCTGGTGGAATGGGAGAGGTGAAGGAGAGGATTGAGGCTTCTGCAGGTTGTGTGTGTATCTAAAAAAAAAAAATCTGATCATTACTCTGCAATTTGGTTTGGTGATATTTAGGTCTCACTAAAAGCTGTCTCCTTGTTTTCCGTGCTCAGATGATGTTTCTGTCAGTGCAAATGTGAAAAATGGCCCAGTCAGTTATTGGAAAAGAGATAATCCACCATACAATGATGATGGAGGAAGACCTGGTATAGACGGGTGGCAGGGAAACCCCCAAGCTTACCCTCACACTAGTGTTCCTCCTCAGCATTTTGATGCTTGGCACCCTCCGATGAATAATCCTCAGGGCAGTGTCTGGTTTAGAGGACCTCCCGGAGGTCCTCCTTATGGAGGCCCAGTTGGTCCCACTGGATTTCCTATGGAACCATTTCCATATTATTGTCCACAGATTCCAGCTAATGGTCTCACTGGACCACAGCCAGTTCCCCTACCTGGAGCTGGGCCAAGAGGTCACCATCCTAAAAATGGTGACATGTACAGACCTCATATGCCTGATCCGTACATTCGTCCTGGTATGCCAATTAGACCTGGATATTATTCTCGTCCAGTGGCTTATGAAGGCTATTATGGTCCCCCAATGGGTTATTGCAGCTCAAATGAGCGAGATGTTCCATATGTGGGAATGCCAACCGGTCCTTTTTTTAACAGATACTCCAGCCAAGATCCTGATCCTGGAAATGCCCATGGAAGATCCACTGGACATGGTTCTATCACTCGAGCATTGACTGAGGAACAAGTGGAATTTGGTCATCCACAAGATACTGGAGGACCATACAAAGTTCTTCTGAAGCAGCATGATGGCTGGGATAGAAAAACGGAGGAACAAAGGGATGAGGGTGGTGTTTCAAGTAATGCATTGCATACTGAGATGGATCTCCAAAGAGACCCCTCTTGGGAGAATGATTGGAGAGTTGATCAGCAGAAGGTTGGAGAGAGGGATTTAAGAAAAGCAGCACTGGAAGAACCTTCTCAGAATTTTCGCAATCAAGGTGTTTCTTCTGCCAAATTATACTCTCCCACAGGTGTGGTAAACATGAAGGGCAATGATGAAACTTCAGTAAAGAAACAAGAATCCGAAAGCCTTGACTTGTCAAAAGCTCCAGAAGCACTCCCGGCTGCATCAAAAGATTCCAGTCTGATTCAGAAGATAGAGGGGTTGAATGCAAAGACACGTGCTTCAGATGGAAGAAGTGATGTCACAACTGATTTAAGTGGGGAGGAGCAAAACAATAAAGCTCATGTCAAGGATGACCATGCCATGGATGAAGCTGGTTGTATCATCAACTCTGCTTTGCATGAAGGGAGCATTTCTGGTGGAGATAAGAGCTTTAATTCAACAAATGGTGTAAGAACAGCTGTCACCAGGTTAGTTTGTTTTATGAGTTGCACCTTTTGTCTTACCATAAATATTTTATTATTTATTACTGTTGGGAAAGATCTCTGATCCAGTGATTACAGGAGATCTCAACATGCCAAAGTTGATCATCATGGTAGAGGAAGATTCAATATCCAAGAGAGTGAAAGCTGGCGGAAAAAAACTTCAATTTCAGAATTTGTGTCTTTGGTTGTAGCTTCGAATTTGGAAACTTCAAATGATCACATGCACGATCACCTGACACCTGTTGAGGCTAAGGAACATGTGCGGTCTCATCCTCGTGTTCATGAAAGGGAATCTGGGCCACCCAAGTCTCGTTCAAGTGATAGCCAGGCACAGGTATCATATATTTTGACTTCAATGCCTCTAATTATTCTGTATCTCTAATCGATTATTTACCAGCAAGCAAAGATGAGGGAGCTAGCCAGGCAGCGTACGAAACAACTACAAGAGGAAGAGGAGGAACGTACTAGAAAGCAGATGGCTAAAGCTCGTGCAAAATTGGAAGAGTTGAACAGACACAAACTAGCATTGGAAGAATCAACTCAGAGATTGGAAAATGTATCAAATAGTGCTTCCCAGAAGCAGCAGGAAGAATTACAAACTTCTGGTGAATCTTCAATGTCTGTTAGCAGATCTGGACTAGAAAAGTCAGTTTTAGGTTCTAAACCAAATGTAGTTGCTCAGATCAATGAAGGTGCTGCCAATAGAACTAAAAACCCCCCAATTCCATATGTTGAACAACCTTCAGGGACATCTAAGAGAGATTATGGGGAAATTCGTTTTATGCATGATTGTTCACTTCCTTTGCAGCAGGAGGTCAAATGTGCAACTGCTGTTAAACATGATAGCCATCTTCATATTCATGAAAGCCAGGGCTCTAAGCACAAGCGTACAGGCTTAAAACAAAGGCAGCCTAATCCATCAGAAAAGACTTCTACTGACAATTCTGGTTCTGCACATATACAAGAGGCATCGCAACATCTGATAGATGCAGCAGCTAATGTTACTGTATCTCTTGGGGTTACAGCTAATGAAATTCTTTCAAGCAGTGAGTCCGGTTTGCCTTGGAATTCAAATGCCAACACTGACTCCTCTCTGCATGCAAGAAAGAAAAATAGCAGAAGTGCGAAATACGGGCATAAAGTGGAAGATGCATCATCTGTGGCTGCTTTACAATCATCATTATCAAATGAGAATGCTGTTAGCACATCTATTGTAATTGATAAGCCAAAGGGATCTGGGTTTGAGTTGGATACTAGTTTGATGCAGTCTCACAATATTTCGAAAGATGTTGATCCGTCCTCAGAACATGACTCCTTCTCACCGAGTGATGAATCCCAATGCAGGGTGAATAGCCAGTGGAAGCATCAGCAGTCCCGCAGGGTGCCAAAATATTCACAGGTCAATAGATCCGCAGAAACGCACCATGGTAATGATGCTGTTATCTGGGCACCTGTGCGGTCACAGACCAAGGTTGAGGCCACTGATGAGGCCAGCTCCAAAAATACAGTCGATTCCGTTAATCTTCCTGTGAAATCAGAGCAAGTGCAGAACAATTCCAAAAATAAGAGAGCAGAAATGGAGAGGTATGTTCCTAAACCTGTAGCCAAAGAAATGGCACAGCAAGGAAGTAACCATCGACATGGGGCATCTCTAAACAATCAGACAACAAATACTGATTCTGACTCTGCTGAAGCTCATGAACATAGTGCATCAGCCGTTGGGAAGGTGGAGATTTCCATGGATTCCAGGAATGCTGGTACCAGGCAGAACAAGCAGGAAAAAACACGTGGATCATGGCGACAACGCGGGTCAACAGAATGGAGCAGCGCCCAAGATTTGCAAGATGGATTTTCTTGTGCTTCAAATGTTAGTAAAAAATTTCAAAAATCCAAGGATCACAACCTTCTGTCGGGTGATGTGAACTTAGTGAAAGAGCAACCAGAGAGTGCTGATGAGTGGAATGCTTTTGATGGCTGGGGTGCACCAAATAATTCTGACTCTGCCGAACCATTCTCAGTAAATGTTGTAAAAGTTCAGGGAGTGACAGCTAGAGGCAAAAGGCATTTGTCGAAGGGACAGAAAGGTATGGGGAAAAATCACAATCTGGATCAAAAGAAAAACTATAGTGCAGATGGTGAGAAAGTTTATGGTGAACCTTCAGCTTCAGACGTGGGTCAAACAGATGCAACTGCTACCTTCAAAGAAAATAGGGGTTTTGGGGAACGATCAATGTCTCATTGGCAACCCAAAAATCAGGCTTATTCATCCAACCATCGGGTAAACAAGCACAACGCCGGCCAAAATGCTGCTGTTGAAGTTGATGGGGCATTGCTTCCAGCCATTCAAGACAAGGATAAGGATACTGGTGAATACGTAGTCCAGCATTATCATGGTCAATCGGTACATAAAATTAGTAATCCTGGAGAATCAAATCTAGTGCATCATGAATCTAAGAGAGAGAGAAAAGTAGCCCCACAAAAAGGACACCCCTACTCTCCAAACCAAGTTGCTCGCAACACTGTTGAATCAGAACCAGCAAATTCAGATAATAAACACGAGCAACATGTGTCCTCAGGATTCCGTAGAAGTGGAAACCAGAACAGCCACTATGGTAGAGCTCAAGATTCTCGTGGGGATTGGAACAACCATCCTCAGGATAACAAGAAACATAATTCACTTGAAAATCGAGAAAAGCCACGACACCACTCACCTTATGAATACCAGCCTGTTGGGCCACCTAACAACAAATCCAACATCTCCGAGGGACCTAAAGATGCTACCAATAATACAGGTGGAAAGGGTGGGGCAAGGGGACATGGTCACTCAAGACGTGGCGGGGGAAGCTTTTATGGGCGCCCAAGTGGTGCCACTAGAGTAGATGCTGGTTATGATTAGCAGGCTTTTGGTTTTTAAGGTTGAGGTTCTCAATAAAATGACTTATTTTGCTAGCTGTGTCTCACCTTCTTGTCTTCAGGTATTTATTGCTATACATCCGGAAATTGAACTGTTATATGTGTAATCAGTAGAACTAAACTAATGGCTTCTACATGACAGGATGGCCCCAAGAATGATTGTGAGAAAGCAATATCTCTGAGTTTGTTTCGTGGGGAACTTGGATGTATCTCCTAAATTTTTTAGTATGTAACGAATTGGATATTGTAATTGGTCGTGGCTTGCTTGCTGTGGACCCTTAACTTGTCTTTGAGATGCGCACTTTTAGTGATCATTATTCCTCTTTTAAGTGTGGAAAACTAGAGGGAGTGAATCAATTTTCTGGTTCTTTCCCTTAATGTATAATTTGTGATGTAGGTTTAGCTGATCTATAATTATCTTAAAATGTGTCTTAATCTTGTGTTTGACCACCTCAAAAGTATATGGGAGTGACTATTATGTCAACAAAAAACAAAGAAAAATACATATTTTCTTTTGTAGATGTATTCAAAAGATTCTGGGATATTTATATGGAAAATTGGTTTACTTTTCTGTACGAGAACATTGTCCTGAAGCTTGTTACCTGGGATTCTCTTGATTTTGCAGTAGTATTATTAAAACTTATAATCCTTGAAGACAGCATGCCGAGGAAAAGCATATTGTTTTTCTTAGTTTTGGTAATATATAGACAATTTTAATATACATCAAATTGTGAGATTAGAAATTATAATTGTATTCTCACAAAAATAGGGACTTTTAAAAAAAAATAAACATGCATTTTTTTTAGAATAATCAATCTAATAAAAAATATTATTCATTTTCACGATTTGTTGGAGAAAGTCAAGTCCATCAGAAATAGTAATAAACAACTATTTAGATTACAGTTTAATCTATTTAGCTAGTGTATGTTATATTTGCACTCTTAGGATAAAAGGAAACTATACAAGGTGACCCACTAAGTTACCGACGAATATAATGGACAATGAGAGGTCTCATTGAGAAATGCCATTCACATCTCATAGTTAAAGTTGTTACTTTAACTCAATAGTAATTTTAATTTAAAACAATTCAAAAGGCATAATAGTTAAATTCAACAATTTTTGAAAAAATTACTGAGAATTTTCAGTTATTAATTGATGTTTAAAACATAAGTTTAAGTTTAAGTTTAATTTTAAAGATTTTTAAGAGAATAGAGAACTTTATATTTCCTGCCTCACGTGACATACTTTACTCGTAAAACATAAATTTAACTTTAATTTTCAAAATATTTCAATATTTGTCTCTATCGTTGAAATGGCCTAATGTTTATGATATTAGGTATTTTCACCTGTTATTTGACATTACATAATAGTTTGGCTTTTCTCTCTTTAAACATATTATTTATCGAAATTTAGTTAAAAAAAATAATAATTTAAGTCACTAATCCGTATACAAATTTGTAAAAATTAAGCGAATTGTCATTATTTTCATGGGTTTTATTGCTCTATTTTTGCATATAAGGCATATATAATATACTAACCATGGAATCATAAAATTAAGTGAGTTATATTGGTTTAATTTAAAATATGGTACAGTGATATTTAATCTTATAAATTTAATCACCATTTTTTTAAAAATTGAGCTTATATGGTTTAGGTTACGGTCTAGTAAAATTCGTGACCTAAATGCGTACCTATAATCTCGTTTTTTATTAATCATTGTGACCATAAGTTAGATTACATAAATTATTTAAAAATAAATAAACTTATAGTTACGGTTATTAAATAACTATGATAGAATTAAAGTGGTAGTGTTTTAGTCTTTTTAAAACTGAGAAATGTAGTTTGTGTCTTGTTTATTTAAAAAAAAAAAAATTATTGTATGATTTTTTTAATTTCCCTATCAATCTTTCTAATTTCCCTTTCCCTTGCGCGATAATGGCTTAGTTTTTGTTTCTAAAGAAAAGTTATTGAAGTCAAATATATGAACAAAAACTTACATTATAATTTGCAAAAATGTCGAGTGTAATTCATAAATATCTACACTTGAAACATGCCAAAAACTACAAGTAAAAACGTCAACTCGTTCGTCGAAAACCAACACTATACCTAGCATGTACATTACGAAAACCAACTCCATGGTGTACGTACACATGCTTGCATACAAAGTGCATTTAACTATGTATATGTGTGAATTACTAATCTACAGTAACCAACCTTACACAGAAGAAGATAAATACACTAAGTAAAATAAAACATATATTGTGTTTTGTACACGGGAAGCCAACATACAGACACAAATACAACAAGAATTACATTATCTCCTTTTGGCTTTTTGTGTTAAAATAATGCACAACTAGATGCATAAACTCATCAAGCATGAGAAGACCATGCAGATGACCTAAAGTTGTTTGTTCCCATCCATCTTGAGTGCTTTATCCAACTTCATGAATCAGCTCATCCATTATGTCACTCGGAAATGTGACTCTTACCATCACTCTGCATAAAACATCCGAAGCTCAAAGACTTCACTTTACCATTGTAATCTGCACACACAAAACAAAAAAATACCTTATGAAACATATCATGCAGAAATAATGTGTAGTCAAACCACATGCTATCATGTTACCCTTACACAGGTACACAATGATAGACAACCAAAATAAGAAAAGAACACAACTCCCCCTGACTTCATGCAAGACTTCCCCTGAATGAATCCAAGTCAGACAATAATATGTAGTGCAATCCTATACTCACAACCCATGAACACACAACATGCAAAAACATATAGTTGTGCACATAAACTTCTTCCCCTTTTTGACACAAAAATTCAAGGGAATACCTCAAAATGAGGGAAGGAAGGCATATAGAAATGAAAATTAAAGAGAGATTAGATAGAGCAAGTTCAAAGAATAAGAGTGAATTTAGATTAAGCAATACAATTTATGTAAACATTCATATGGATATCAATCCATACTGGAGAGTATGCCTAAAAAATTGATTCAAGCTCAGTGTGTGTTGTGTAGAAAATGTTTACTCTTTATGACATTAAGAAAAGCTTAAGTGAAACAAGAAAATGGAGAAATACACAAGTATCCTTTCCCTAAACTAATGTAAGTGCAAGCTCAAAAGAAATCAAAAGGTCTTTCAAAGCTTGTAAAGATAGGTTGAGGTTTGGGTAGAAGAGAAGGAACATTTTAAGTAAAGGCATACCTTTAAATGATAAACTTTCACTTCAAGCATAGGGCTCATAACCAAAAGAGGTTATCCATTAAATAGAGAACCTTTTTCTTGTACCTCCTAAAATGAATCAGTTAAGAACTTTCCCAAATATGGGAACTTCTTCGATAGCTATATGGACAAGAGTTCAATGAACCATTTTTTTGTTTTATTTTTCTTTCTTTGTCCCTTTTTTTATTTTATAAAAATGTGTATTTTGTTCTCCTTCCCTTTTGTTTACATTATTTGCTCAAGAGGAATACATCTAGTCTCAAAGAAAATGCGTTCAGTAAGGAAAAGTTGAAACTAAACAAAATGAGTGCTAGGTAAGTGGGACTTATCATTTAAGCTGGCCAAGTAGGTGTAAAGAAACGAAGATATAACAAAAGGGCTCAAGAGAGGGAACTAAGGATAAGTAGACAAGGGTAGCAAGAAGGATCAAATGGATCAAAGAAGTCCTGAATCATCTTTCTATCTAAGCATCACCTATGATTTTGCCTCGAGAGACACTACACATGGATTCTAAATCTTATTATAGCCATACAAATCATTTAAGTAAGGAACACACAAACTTCTCAAAAACATCCATATAAATTCACAATGTTAAGACATGGGTAAAAGAAACAAAACATTTTAAGAGATGCAAGAATTTAGTCACCCATGAGCTTCAAGAAAAACACATATCAAGACAACCTTATTGTAATTTAAGACAAAGGCACATTAATCATAAAACAACCATGGACCTTCAAAACTAGTTCAAAATGAAATAATAAAGAAGGTTCTTCCAACAAATGAAGGTAACACATAAAAGAGAAGAGGAAAACATAAGAGCATCATATTAAGAAAAGTTCTTCAGGCTCATTCAAAAATGAAGAACATAAAACAAGTCTCTCAAGGTGAGAGATAAAGACCAATTGCTTTTCTAAGAGAATTAAACTTTTAAAATTGAGAGATTTAGTGAAAATATCAGCAAGTTGACAATTAATACATATATGATGTAGAGTTAAGGTATTTGATTCAATAAGATATCTTATAAAATGGTGATGGATATTAATGTGCTTGGTTCTTGAGTGTTAGACATGATTCTTTGAAATACAAATAGTACTGGTGTTGTCACAATGTAAGGGAAGATCTTTAACTTGGATACCATAATTAGAAAAAAAATTGTTTCATCTAATGTAATTGAGAGTGGCATAAAACAACATTAATATATTTAGCCTAAATTGTCAAAAGAGAAATCGAACGCTGTTTTTTACTATGCCAGGAGATCAAGGAATTTCCCAAGTAGAAACAACCACCCAAAGTACTTTTTCTATCGTCATTACATCATGCTTAAACATCATCATAGTAACTAACTAATTCTGAAGAAGTATCCCTAGGATACCAAATATCAACTTTTGATATTCCCTTGATATATTTAATGATCCTTTTGATAGATGCTAGATGAGATTCATTGGGGTTAGTTTGGTATCTAACATAAACTCTAACACTGAAGGCGATGTCTGGTGGCTAGTAGTTAGATATAGAGGACTTCTAATCATGCTCCTACATAAAGGTTGCTCAACATCCTTACTTGAAGAGTCTTGATGAAATTTCAGAGTTGTGCTCATAGGGGTTTGAGTAAAAGAGGCATTATCTAACCCAAACTTGTTAACTAGATCCTTGACATATTTTTCCTGTGAGAGGAAGACCTCATCTATCATTTGTTTGATTTGAAAACCAAGAAATAATTTTAGTTCACCAACTAAGCTCATCTCGAACTCACTTTGCATGGTGGCAGTGAAATTTTGAGCAAGGTCATCTTTAGTGAAACCAAAAATAATGTCATCAACATAGACTTGAGAACTAGTAGCCTCTCCTTGAATTCTTAAGACAAATAAGGTTTTGTCACCATCTTCTCTCAGAAAACCATTATTGAGGAGAAACATGGTGATACATTCATACTATGCATGAGGAACTTGTTTTAATCTATAACGAACTTTCTTTAGTAACATGACATGATTTAGAAAATGTGAGTCTTCAAAACCTTTCGGTTCTTCCACAAAACTTCTTCTTTAATGATTCCATTTATAAAGGCACTTTTAATATCCGTTTGAAATAGTTTAAACCTAAAAAAACAGGTGAGATTAAAAGGTAGTTTGATAGACTCAAGATGATCAACAAGAGTGAAGGTTTTATAAAATCTATCCCTTTAATTTGGGTATAACTTTGTGCAACATGACGAGATTTATTTCTAGCAATGATGCCATTTTCATCTTTTTTGTTCTTGTACAACCAGTGGGTAACAATAACATGTTTGACCGAAGGTTTGGGGGTAAGATACTAAGCATCATTTCTCTTAAATTGGTTAATTTCTTTCTGCATGAAGTTGACCTAATATATGTCCTAGAGGGATTCTTTTACGTTTTTGGGAAAAATAGTTGAAGTGAAGCACATGTAATTCAAAGTCTCTTGCAGTTGATATCTTGTCTTAACACCTCTTTTCATATTACTAATGATGTTATCAGTAGAATGAGCTTTCCTTGCCCACTTAGGAATTGAAAAGTCTTCTTGATCACCATCTCTTTCATTCTTAGAACTTCTGACAGGATCAATAGGAGTCATTGTTGGATGAGTCTCAACATTATCGATGACACTGTCTGAAGAAGTCCAATCACCAAAAAAATCATTGCCATCTAATTCAACAAGTTTAGTAGAACTATGATCATCAATCACAACATTGATTGACTCTATGATATTTGATGTTCTTAAATTATAGACCGGTATGAACGACTGTTGCTGGAGTATCCTATCAATATTTCAAGATCACTCTTAGCTTCAAACTTGTCCATATTCTCTCTATCTATGAGAATATAGCACGTGGGTGCTTAACCTTTGGTCTCTTTTCGTGCATAATTTCATACCAAGATTAAAAAGTATTGGGTCTCATGAATTAATGATTCAACACATAGCATACAATGTTAATTGCCATAGTCCAAAAGTGTTTTGCTAGATTCTTACTAGTCAACATCACCCTGACCATCTTTTGAATTATCGTATTTTTTCTTTCAACAATCCTATTTTTTTGAGGAGTCTTGAGAGTAGAGAACTCATGCTAAATACACATTTCATCAAAAAAATCACTAAACTTAGAATTTTCAAATTCTCTACCATGGTTACTTCTAATTTTGATAATAATATCTATGGTTTCAAATTTCTCATTTTGTAACCCTATACATAAGGTCTTGAAATGATCAAAGGCTTCGGATTTTTCTATGAGAAATAACACACAAGTATATCTAGAAAAAATCATCAACAATAATCAACATATAATTTCTTCTTCTCATATTGAGAGTTTGAATAGGATCTATCAAATCCATGTAAAGAAGTTGAAGAGGTCTAGTGGTAAAAAAGTGTTGGTTCTTCTTGTGTTGACTCTTGCTTTGTTTACCCATCTAACAAGGACCACAAATGTGTTCAGGTATGGAAATGATAGAAGGAAGACCCTAAACAACTTGGAGATTTGATATTTTCTTTAACAATTTAAAATTAACATGTTGAAGACGTTGGTGCCATAATTCTTTGGTGCTCATACTTAGCTTGTTACAAACAAATTCAAGAGTAGTTCCTACACAGTAACAATTATCATCAAATCTAACACCTCTAACCAAAGTTCCACCCAACTTATCATACATAATATAGTCAATTTAAGTAAACTTAACGATGTATTTATTGTCATAAATTTGGCTGATGCTAATAAAGTTAGCCTTAAGTTCTTCCACATATAGTACATATTTGAGTTCAGGGATACCAAGGGTGTTGATAGATCCTCTACCACTGATCAACACTTTATTACCATCACCAAACATAATTGATCCATTGGTTTTGAGAGTTAAATTGGTGAAGGACTTGTTACTAGTCATGTGTCTTGAGCAACCACTATTAAAATACCAATAGCTAGAAGTATGAGCCTTCAATTTAAATCTTGACCATAAGTACCAATTCCAAGAGAATATTTAAATTCGTTTAAGATCAATATAACATCATTCTATAGAGTTGAGTCTTCACTGGTCAAAGTAATGGAAAGTTTCAAAAGTTCTTTCACATGACTTAACATATCTCCATTATAAGTAGATGACTCATTTTGAGAGAAGGAAGATGTGAGATGACCTAAGTAGTAAGAAATAGGACAGAGAGATAGGATCTGATCACTCATAAAATCATTGGTAGAGTCATCATCAAAAATCTCAATGACAAAAGAATGTTCTTGAATAGTA
This sequence comes from Hippophae rhamnoides, assembly GCA_033030585.1. Classification (NCBI taxonomy): domain Eukaryota; kingdom Viridiplantae; phylum Streptophyta; class Magnoliopsida; order Rosales; family Elaeagnaceae; genus Hippophae; species Hippophae rhamnoides. Next base: position 28,155,872 of record CM065433.1, read on the forward strand.
GTCTAAGTAGACGAGAAAGGATGAAAATCTTTAAGTTTTAATAATTTCTTAAAACTCATATCTTCAAATTCAACAAATTTTTTAATTTTTCTCTTGTTAAAGATGAAGAAATTCAACCATTTCATGTTTTTCTAGAAAGCTGGATTCAAGAAGAATGATTTTATTAGTGCCATCTTTAACACGAGTATGAAGTCTTGTCTGTTTAGCATCACAATCTTCCAATAAGAATTCCATGATACCCTTTTCACCTTCTAAGATGCAATTTTATTTCTTAAGATTGCATACAACTCTTGAATTACATAAGAAGACTCAAGTGTGTATTGATCTCTTATAACTACAACTCTCTATCCTGAATTGCCTTCTCAGGTTCACTTATCAGGGATAGGAATTTTTCAATATCCTATAATAGAATATGGTGAGACTTAATATGATTTTCTAGACTTAGTTTTAAATTATTTACAAGTTTATCACTGTCCAAAGTGAGGTTGAGAAATTGATTAGAAAAATTCAAACTTCCTTATTCTTTTGAGAAATATCTTTATCAATCTTATTCATAACCTTTTTATAGCTTTAGATTGTCATAAACAAGTTGATCATTGGAATCTTGTAGAAAGATCTAATCATTATCACTAGTGTTAGTCCAATAAGGGGAGTTGGATGAAGTATTCTTAGAATGAGAAGCCATATGAGCAAAGCATTTAGAGTAACAGTCTTTGTCTTTTCTAAAACGAACATACTAACTTGGGAAGTATGTTCACCATATTTATTTTCTTGGAATTACCAAGATTTCTTGAAATTAGTAGACTTGTTCATATTAGTAGAATCCTATGAGGTAACTGACTTGATTGAATTGCCGAGACAATTTCTTTTTACTTCAGACATTAACAGGTTTGGATTTGACAACACGAGTCTTAGAGATATACATAGGACATGTCTAATCATCCTTAATTAAGGATCAAACATCATTGTTGTTAGATATCAAGTAGGAGAACATTTGAAACCTCTAGTAAAAATAACAAACACCACTGTTAATATAATTTAATTATATTATTTAATCTGATTTTTATGCTATTAATTGTTTGGCCAAAAATTTATCTATAGAGGAAATTAAATAGATTTGAGAGAATTATTTAATTGTTTGTCTTGATTAAATAACATGCATAGTTTCTAGGTAGAGATGTATGATTCTTATGTATGTGATCCATAATTGATGAACTTAATGAGTAGTATGCAATTTAATTGGCATGAGAGTGTGATTAAATTAATTACTGTATGGTGTGTAGTTTACTTGAGAGAGGAATACATGCTATGTTAGATTCAATTGATGAGACACTTGCTTAAGCTAAGATGACTTATTACCACCTTGATCCACCATCTCCTATTCATGATTCATCTATTTCTTCTACCTTTGTTAGACCGTGCTGCTTTTAGAGGTCGTACTCATTCTAGTAACTCCCATATTGGTTCTCTCTCCTTCTTTTTCAGACACTTTGGTGGAGATGAAATAGACCATGCTGTTAACCAATTGTTTACTACTACTTTTTCCCTCCATCACATGTAACACCTACTATCTCTATAGGTTTTATCCAATCCTCATGTAGTGGTGTCCATAAGGATGATGTTGCTGAAGAGGGTGATAGAGAGTGCTAAACTCTTTTTCTTGTGTTTTAATTTACTTTCTTTTTATTTATTGGAATAATGTTTGTAAAATTTTATTTTTTTAATTAAAATGAGTTTGGAATGCTTCTTTAATCTTTGTTTTCAAATGTATTATAGCTTATGTGTTTGCTTTAATCTTTTCTGTTGTGTTTCATAAGTGTTAGGATTATTGCATTGTTATATGTCTTTTCTTCTCTTATAAGGGTGTTCTTTTGACTTTCTATGTCAAAAAGGGAGATAAGATTTTGTGCAAAACCATGTGTTTGTTGCCATGTTGTGTGCTACACAGGTGGTGAGAGTAGGATTGTACTACATCTTATTGTCTAACTTGCATTAAATTATGGGGGGTATTGCATGAAGTTAGGGGGAGTTGTGTACTTTGTATGTGTTCCTTTTGTATGTATGTATGTGTTTTACCTATCGATGTGTACTTGTGTAAGGGTAACACGATAGTATTTGGATAGACTATATATTATTTCTACATGATACGTTCACGGGATATGTGTTTGTTTCATGTGTACATGTTACAAGTGTAAATTGAAGTCATCTAGCTTCAGATGTGTTGTGTGTAGTGATGAGCAGAATCGGGATCGCCAAAAACTTTGATTCCATCCCCGCAAAGGAGTCATCCCCGGCAACGGCGCCAAAAACTTGATGAACGAAAACCGGCATCGTCGATTCTGCCAATACTTTGGTTTTATATTTATAAAACTCTCGCAAGTGCACGATATTTTGGTTTTTTTGTGTTTTAATCTACTTACAGAAAATTAAACATAGATTCAATAAACATTCATGCAAATTTTATCTTTTATAAATAGTGGAGTATTTATGGATATAATAACTAAGTTAATTATGCTTGCTCGTATTATTTAGGTTATTAAAGATATGAATTGATATTTATTGATTCTCCCTTTTTTGTATGAATACCACCTTTGTTGGGTTAGATATTCTTTATTAACTAAACAAATCAATTAACACCTATGGATGGGGTTGATAACTAATTTAGTTAATTAAATTAATTCATTTTTCTTAAGAGATTGAAAATGAATCATTTAAATGCCACCTTTGGTGGGGTTAGACAGTTTAAACTTTATTCAAGGTGTCCAAATTAAACATAAGAATTTAATTATCCGAGTACTAACTTTCAAGTTTTAAAACCACTACTGAAAACATGTTGTCAATACATTTTGAGATAATAATTCTTATAAAAACTTTTGAAATAGAGCTTCACTCTAACTACCGGACGATTGTACCAACAAATAAAAAAGCACTACTCTAAATCGATGGATAACTAAACCTTAAAATCTAATTTTCAGATTTAAGTTTGTAATGAAAAATAATATATTTCTCTCTAACATTCTTAATATAAAATCTTGAATAAAAATAAAATCAATTCATTTTAGAGATTTTTACCTATTTAATATTTCGCAAGCATAACAACGTTATTATTATATCATTTTTACAAACAGCTAGCACAGTTAAATTTAATCACAGAAAAATTAAATATAACATGTAAGAATAAAACATAAAAAATAACTGCAAAGAAAATAAAATCCTTACAGTACTTCGATGCCATTCCCATTGCTAGAAAACCTCCAAATGGAATTTGCACTCCCATTTATTGAATCAAAAAGCTAATAAATTACAAAAAACATAACTAGTCCTTCCCAAAGAGGGAAGAACTCTAAAATTAAGAGAAACTAGCTAAAACATAAGAAAAACTAAAAAAAACTAAAAACTAAGAAATTGAGAGAAAGAAAGAAGAGAGAAGTGTGCTTTTAGGTGTGTTTTTGAAGTGAAGGGAAGAGGGGTATTTATAGGAGAGGATGGAGAGAAAAAATGAGTAAAAAAATGTAAAAACGCGTAATGGACATGGTGAGGTCATTGATGATGTCAGCATGACGTCATGGGGGCAGCTGCACGTGAAAAATGGGGCGAAAACACGTTGGGCGCGCGGAGGGCTGGCGGGGCGCGGCGGCGCGCGTCATTGCGCGCACCTCGGTGTGCGTGAACAGTGCCGTCTGGCCATGGCGCGCACGCGGCATGGGGCGCGTGGGCTACGTGCGTGGGCTGCGCGCGTGGCTGGGCAGCAGGGCGTGATTTCCGTCTTTTTGACATTTTTGACCCTTTCGACCCATTTTGTCCAATTTTTCCATGTTTCTTGACCTTTTCCCACTTATTTATTATTATATTGGTGATGTATTGCTTCAAGTATTCCTCTTTGAGTCTTTAAATTGCGTTTTTAAGCCAAAATACCTGAAAAACAATAAAAATACCCGTGATTCCGAAAAAGACAAATTTATATAAATATATGATAAAACATATAAATATATATATTTTTAATCAATTAATGTACATAAAATCATGGTTATTTTAGTGCTTTTTGAGCACTCATCATGTAGTTGTGTTGAGACCCTTGTGTTTCAATATGACTGAGTATGGATGAGTTGATCCAAGAAGATGGATGGAGCGTACAAGATAGATGCATTTAGATTTGGTGTGTTTTTGGGTGTTAGGGTGTGTCAATGTTTTTATCATAGGAATAAACATCTTTAGGTTATATTTATGATCATCTCATGATTGATTCGTGTCTATACTTAGTTGTGCAGTGTTTTGACAAAGGAAGCCAAAGTGGGAGAATGTAAGTCCTGCAATCTTTTGTTTTTGTGTTATCTTCCCGTGTGCAAAACACAATATCTGTTTATTTTACTTAGTGTTTTTGTCTTCCCCTATGTAAGGTTGATTAATTTTGATCAATGATACACACACATACATACACATAGTTAGTACACTATGACTGAAAGCATGTTAAGCATACATTATGGGGTTGGTTTCTTAGTATGCATGCTATGTTGTAAGTAATGATTTTTGGTTTTTTTAAGGTGTGGGTATTTATGGAAATTACTTGGCAACTTCGGATAAAAAATTTAAGTTTTTAGCACATTGACTGGGTCCTCGATGAGGCTCTCACTAGAACCCAAGCAAGATGGTCGACGAGGCTTTGATGAGAGTGGCTTTTGGTGCTTTGAAGCTTCTATAAATAACCCCATTTTGGCATTTTAAGCATTCTTTCTACACCAAAACTCTACCAAAATTTACTCAGAAAGTTGCTTTTGCATTGCAAATTCCTTTGAGTATATTTCAGTATTTATGCTACATTATTGTTGGTAAAATGATGTACTTGAGTGTTGTGAGCTCTTGACTATTTTGCAAATATTGTGAGAACAACACTGTGAGATTGGTCTAGGTAGTATTGGTTGTGTTCCCAAATCATTGGTTGTTCGTGATACAAGGTTGAGTGTATTTCCCACATTGGTTATTTGTAATTCGTGGTTGTGTGTTTATTCCATAATTGGTTGTTGGTGGCTCGTGGTTGAGTGTAGTTTCCATGATTGGTTATTTACTATTTGTTCACTTTAGCAATCTTTGATTACTGATCACACTATATTGAGTAATATTGGCTTTGGAGGAAAACTTGGTTCATGTGTCGGACATAGTTGTTGTAGAGGCAACAAGCGAGTGCATCAATAGACAATTAGGGTAAAAGACCTAATTGATAGAGGTATTTGAGTTTATATTTTATTGACTTATATATGTTTTATTGCTTAGTGGATTTATTTTATGCCTAGGATATTACCACATAGATAAGAGTTCTACGTGGGTTTATCTCGTTATATATTGTATTATGTATGCTTTATTATTTGGTTAGTACAATTTGAATTTAAATTATGTATTTTTAATATATTGAGATATAAACTATGATCAGAAAACTTTTAATATTTATCACTTGCTTTCTAAATAATGAATAATTTATATATTGTTAAATATACTGGTTGTTTGTTATTGTTATTTTTTGCTTTCATTGCTATCTATTAAGTGTTTTACTTACTATTGTTGTGAATTTAAGACAAGTCCTTAAAGAATCAATAACTCATTAACCTGGTTGTATATTGGATCTTAGACTCCTTTAATATGATTTTGTATCTTTAATGAAATTTTCTACTATTTTTAGGAAACAAAGCAACAAGATCATTATTTGTTCATATGAAATGTATAAATATATATTTAAAATTGAATAAACACAGATTATACACATAGAAAAAGATGGTTTTGTTAAGAATAAAACTACCACTATATCATTATGAACTCTTTCATGCGGCTCATCTTTGGGTATCTCCATCATCATACATTGTTGATTAAACTTCATGTTCAACAAAATATTTGTATCTTTATAAATCTTTTCATATCAATATTCAAGTTTATTTTTTTTCAAAAATTAAAAAGAAAATATAAAAGATAAGAAACGTCATTATTTTAAGATATATGAGCATTTTTATCGTAAATTATTTTAGATGTGATTTAGATTTTTATATATAGTATATATTTATTTCTCAAATAGATAATATAAAGTATATGTCTTAATTTTTGACTCGACACAAAAATACAATATAATGTGCATCATTTAGTATGATATGAGATGATGCATATTTATTTTTAAATAAATAAAAATAATACAACATGATAACACGATCAAAATTCCTAAAATATTATTTAATTTTCGTTCTAATTTATTAACTCAAATGAACATTATATCACACAAACAATTTATATGAACTTAATGATTTTATTTTTTTATTATTAAAATAATATATTTAGTATTGATAATGAGCAAATAAAATGATTTAATTCTTATATTAGTTACATAACTCGCATGAATTACCTACATATCTTGAATGTTGCTGATAAAATAAATAGAAGTAATTGAATGTAAGAAAAAAAAGAACATTAAAGATTTTATGGATTTTTTTAAATTAATAGAAAGCGTAAATTAAAATAATGAATATATCTTGTTATATATGCCTTTTTCTATTTTAAATGAACCATGCATAATTATAATAACCATGATATTTTCAAACATAAGCGATTTTATTCTCTCTGTAAATTAGGACGTGAAACTTTTAAATATAAAATTTAAAATTTTATGAATAAATTAAAAATTAAAATTAAAATTAAAATAGGAGCATAATTATCATATTATATACATTAAAATCTAATTGTCAAAAATAAGTGGCTTGATTAATTTTTTTAGGTTACATCATATTTAGAAGATATGAATTTTTTTAATTGAAATTGATATTAAAGAGTACTTCTTTTTGTTGAATATTGGCTCTAAAAGTAACAAATTAGTGGCATAATTTAGGGAAATTAGTGGCCTAATTTGTGGCATGATTTAAGGAAATTAGTGGCATACTTTAAGGAAATTAGTGGCATACTTTAAGGAAATTGGTGGCCTAATTTAAGGCTTAAATTATGGCACAATTTAGGGAAAGGGAGCCTTTCTTCATCTATAAATAGGGAAGAGTTCATGCATTGAAGAACAAGTCAAAAATCAGAAAAAATCAGAGAGAGTATAAGCAAACTCAAAGAGAGAAAATACTTGCGAGTTTCGGGAAACACTTGAGAGATATTATTAGTGAGAAAATCTGTATCTGTATTCTATATATTTCTTACTCAGTTCAAATAATATCTACTGCCTCCCGTGGATCTAGGTGAATTGCCGAATCACTTAAATTCTGTGTGTTCATTTTATTGCTTTGATATATTCATATACCGCTATTTATTGCTTCCGCCCACAAAAAATTGGTATCAGAGCCAAATATAGCAGTATTATATATCAAATCGAAGCTATCGACGAGACGAACGCAACGGTGAAAGAATCGCTCAAATCGGAAGTCAGAATCACCACTGTAAGTCAGCCGAGTCCGCCGCTACAAATGAGTCAACTCAATCACTAGTGATATTTGGACAGAGTTGGTCTGTTTTTCATCCGTTTTCAACTGAGTTGGATCTATTCCTAGCTAATTGAACCATTCCGGATTCAACTACGGACTCCGTTTTTTCAAATAAGGTATAAAATTTGGAAAACACTGTTTTAAGTCAGGAGTGCAAAATTTTTGTTATCGGCTTGTACTTATGGCCGATAAAGGAGTAGATCGTAATATGTGAACAAGTCAATGTACAGAATTTATGGCAAACCGAGTTCTACTCAAAGAAATATGTTGTCCAACGCAAATTTTCGAGGTGGAGAAATTCGACAAAGACCAATAACTTTGGCATGTGCAATGTGAAATATTAGATCTATCGTTTCGGTATGATCTAATATAGCCTCGGAGAGACTGTGCCAGGAGATTATTCAAAATGAAGATTGGAATTATGTCAACCGACAAGCTTGCGGGTACAATTCAACCGTGCTTAGGAAAAGATCGTAAGTACTTTGTCATGAAAGAGAATGTAGCCGCAGCCTTCCGGGAAGAAACAGAGGATAAATACATGACGAAAAGTATCGAGAACATACTCTACTCAAGAATAAACTTTTTCGTTTCTAGTACAAGAAAGGTACCCCTACGATTGAGCACTTAGATAATTTCAATAAAATTTTGGCCGATCCGCAAAATTTAGATGTTGAAATTATTGATTTGAAGATAAAGCTTTGTTGTCATGTTGAATTCATTACCCAGAGCTACGAACATTTAACCACAACCCCTGTTATATGGAAAGGACGAAAGGTTAAGTTCGTAGATGTTTCAAATGCTTTGGTAAATAACGAGTACCGCAGAAGGATCAACATGATCACGTAGACCTAACATCGCATATCGACTCGCAACCAGAGGTAGGACTAACAACAAAAAATCAAGTGATCAAATAATAAAAGGGGAAATCAAGATCAAAGTCCGGTAGTGAGAGTCATCCGTAAGACGTTCACAAGGACGAGCGTGTCTTATTGTCACCGTAGTGGCACTGAAAAAGATTGTCCAAACAAGGACAAGTCAAATGAAAATGTTGTACGTATGTCGATGAAGATGAAGAATCAGCCTTTTTCGGCCATCATCAAAAACCTACTCAGACAATGATCCTTGATTCTGGATGTTCTTATCATACGTGTCCAAACAGACATTGGTTTTCGAAGTTTTGAGGAGCTCAACGAGGAGTCGCTTTTACGGGCAACGACAATGCCCGTCAAACAAAAGGGATCGGAACAATACGATTAAAGATGCACGATGGTACAATCGATGACTTACAAATGTAAGGTATATTCCCGACCTAAAGAAAACCTTATTTCTTTAGGTGTTCTAGATTCTCACGGTTACAAGGTAACATTGGAAAACGGAGTCTTGAAAGTTGTAGGTACATTTGTAGCAATGAAGGGTACTCGGAAGGCGAACTTGTATTTCCTAGACGGGTGTACAGCTATAGAAGAAAGGTACTGCCTCCAAGTAGTTCTCAAGAAAAGGCAAATGATTCTTCCTTCTGTGGCACATGCGCTAGTAATGTACGTCTGAAAAGAGCTTTGCAAGGCTTAATGAAGCAAGGTCTTTGAAGGTGCCAAGACCTGGAAAGTTTGATTTCTGCGAGCATTTTGTAAACGGGAAAGCAAACAAGAGTCAAGTTGCACGCCATTCATCGTACTAAGGGATCTCGATTATATTCACACGGATACTGGGGGACCTTCCAAGAATGCTTCACTGGAGGTAAACGTTGGTTGTGACTTTTATCGATGATTTCTCTGATATGTCCTGGATATACAATATGAAGTCACAAAGATGAAGTTATGGATATCTATCTTAAATGGAAGAAAATGATCGAGACTTAGACAGGCGGTGAAGATTAAAGCTAGATCCGATAATGCATGGCGAGTAAATCGATCCTTTTCTTTAAAGTTTGTCAAGATGAAGCGGATAATCACTATTTTTAGTTCCTCGTACACCACAAAGTAATGGAGTTGCATAGAACGAATGAATCGTACTTTGCTGAGAAAGTTCGATGTACGCTATCTCATTCCAAATCGAGCAAGGAATTTTGGGCCGAGGCTTTGTCATATGCAACTCATATAGTCAATGCATTTCCCGCGATCGCATTAGATGGAAAAACTCCTAAAGAGGTACGGTCCGACAACCTCGCTACCGATTATGATTCGCTTAATATTTGGACGTCTCCGTATATTTTCATGTTAGTTGAATTCAAATTGGATCCCAGAAGCAAAGCTAAAGCCGTTTTCGGGCTTTTAAGGAAGGAGTTAAAGGATTTTTACTTTTGGTGTGAATCCAAGAAGATCGTCTTAAGCCGAGATGTTACATTCGACGAGTGCCCATTATGCCGAGACAAATAAATTCAGAGAAAGATAATGAAAGTCCAAATACTCTTCTAAGGTGCGATGTCGAGACTTCTAAGATCCCAATTACGATTGTACCAATTACCGATCGTGGTGAAGATGAAATTGATGATCAAGAAGAGATCTCAAATATGGCGGAGGTTCTCTCACCATCACCACCGATTAATCAAAGAACTTAATCTATTGCCACTACTCGAGATAGTGGAGATTGGTACAAGCCTACCGTATACACATACATGGTAGCATTCACACTTCCAATAATTGATGATGATGTCCCATGCACTTGCTGCAGAAGTCAAAGAGTTGATAGTATGAAGTGGAAAATGGAAATGGATGAAGAGATGAAGTCTCTACATCGTAATCGACTGGGAGTTGGTTCAACTTCCCAAAGGAAAGAAACTATTGGTTACAAAACGGGTCTACGCTACAGCAAGGTGCCTCCCCGGTAAAGACAACATCGCATACAAAGCCGTGGTAGCAAAAGGCTATGCTTAGAAAGAAGGAATAGACTACAATGAGGTATTCTCACCTCGTTGTTAAGCATTCATCTATTCGGATACTATTGGCTTTGGTAGACAAATTGATCTCGAGTTAGCTCAACTCGATGTCAAAATGTTTTCTCCACGGTACTTTGAACGAAGAAATCTATATGTCTCAACCTGATGGATTCAAAATTCCATGAGGAGAGAATTGGGCTTGCAACAGCAAGTCAATTTACTGGTTTGAAGCAATCACCGCGACAATGGTACAAGCGCTTTGATAGCTTCTTTCAGAAAGCAAAAGTACACACGTAGTCGGGCCGCTTGATCATTGTGTATACTTTCTAAACTCCAAGATGGTACCTTTATTTATTTGCTCTTATATGTTGATGATATGTTGATTGCATCTAAGAGCAAGTGGAGATCGACAGATTAAGGCTCTATTGAGTTCGGAATTTGAAATGAAAGATCTTGGGAGAAAGCTAAGAAAATTCTTTGGGATGGAAATCACAAGAGATAGAGTCAGTAAGTACCTGCATACTCAAAGATCTCAAGAAAGTACTACAAAGGTTTGACATTGATGAAAAAACCAAACCAAGAAGTACACCGCACTGCTCCTCACTTTCGGGGCCAAGTTGCATTAATGTCACCTAGCACCACCGATAAGAAGTAAATGGAACGTGTTCCATATGCAAATGCCGTTGGTGCCTTGACGTATGCAATGGTTTGCACCACACCGATATTTCCCACGCCGTTTGTATGGTGAGCCTGCACATGCATAATCCGGTAAAGGACATCGGAAAGCAAAGGAAGGGATTCTACTACATCTACGGCACCGTGGATATTGGTTTGAAGTTTGAGAGAGACAAGACCGAAGGTAAACACCTAGTTGGATATGTGGATTCCCGACTACGCCGGAGATCCGGACAAGCGTCGATCTACAATTGGTTATGTGTTCACAATGGCAGTGAGGACCAGCTTTGTTTGGAGATCAACATGTAGTCAATCAGTAGCTTTGTCACTGCAGAGGCAGAAAGTATATGGCCGTAATGTGTATATTCAAAGAAGTTATATGGCTTCTCGGGTTGACTAAGGATTTGGGTATTGTCTGTAAGAACGTGAGGTTTTCTTCGCGACAAACAGAGTGCCATTTGTTTGGCAAAGAACCAAGTTCATCATGGTCGCACCAAGCACATCGATGTTTGATTTCATTTTGTTCGAAATCGTCGGAAGGGAATGTTATACTCCGTAAATTCTAACTGCTGCATAACCCCGCGTATATGCTTACAAAGGTGAAGTTACAGTGGATCAAGTTTCAACAATGCTTGAACTTGATCAACATCTCTCGAGCTAGTGGCGCCAGTAGGGCACATTTGGAGGCAGCGTTATGAACTTTTTCGCCAAGGTGGAGATTGTTGAATATTGGCTCTAAAAGTAACAAATTAGTGGCATAATTTAGGGAAATTAGTGGCCTAATTTGTGGCATGATTTAAGGAAATTAGTGGCATAATTTAAGGAAATTGGTGGCCTAATTTATGGCTTAAATTATGGCACAATTTAGGGAAAGGGAGCCTTTCTTCATCTATAAATAGGGAAGAGTTCATGCATTGAAGAACAAGGCAAAAATCGAAAAATCGAGAGAGTATAAGCAAACTCAAAGAGAGAAAATACTTGCGAAGTTTGGGAAACACTTGATAGATATTATTAGTGAGGAAATCAGATCAGACTCGTATATTTCCTACTCAGTTCAAATAATATCTGCTGCGTCCCGTGGACCTAGGCGAATTGCCGAATCACGTAAATTCTGTGTATTCATTTTATTGCTTTGATATATTCATATACCGCTATTTATTGCTTCCGCTCACAACACTTTTACCTAACAAAAGCAATATATCGATTTTTAAATGAAATCGTAATTAGTACTATATAAAATAATTTCTTAAATTTTATATAATCCATTACTGATATTACTTCACTTTTAACATCCTTTGCAAAAACAAATATTTTTTAGTTATATAAAAAAATATATTTATACCATATTTTAAACATATAAAAATATATATATTTTACTTTATAAGAAATAATATGTACGTAAAGGTGACTAAAAATGAAACTATATTATACAATTATAAAAAAATATTTTTTATAAATTTTTGTTTATCATTTTGTTGTTTCAATTTTATACCGTGAACTTCTTTTACTAGAATAATTAGTGAAGTTACATTTAAGTGATTTTCCCAACTTTTTGAAGAAAAACATTTAATATAAAATTGATATTTTAGCTTCCATTTTTTTTGAGTCTTTTAATTTACGCTACACCAGAGGTTTTAAATATATGACTAATTTTTGATAGTGCCCAAAGCCAATAATGTAGAAATATTGTATCTTTAATGGAACTCGAAAAAAAAGAACGAAGTCAAAAGATATGTCTGACACGTTAAAATAAATTTATGAAGATTATTGCTATATTTGGACATATAGATCAACCAGGAGCCTAACCCATCTAATAGTCCGAGTGTATTCAATATCCTGAGCCATACGATGAGTCATCCCAAATGGTCTACCTGTCCCTGTGCTCGCAACGCACCAACAAAACCCGTCCAAGGGAACCATGTTACCTAAAAGGTCAACCACTAGTTCGACCTATGATCGACCTTAAACCGTCAAATGTATCATTTGTTTTACCATTTTTACCCCTATGACATCCCATGTATGTGTACATTCTATATAATCAATATATGTATATATAATGTTCTATAAATAGATGGACATCTTAAGGAATTCACATATTTAACCAATGGCTCTAACTTTTCTCTCTAAAAATTAGACTAATCCCAACATTTTGGCGCCCAACGTAGGGCTTAGATTGTGTGATCAAGCTTTAGCTTCTAACCACATACCTTCTAAGGTTCACCCTAAATTCTGAAAGAGATTTCAGAGACTATGCTTCACCTGTTACTTACCACCATGGTAGGAATGCCTGTTGAAGAATGATTAAGAATAGCAAACGAGGAGGTTGCTGTAACAATGGACAATGCCTTACCTATCCATAACGAGGCCAGAGCAGAGATTAGCACTCAGTAAGAGTTAATCTGTCAACTCCTCGAGTTAAGAAGAGAGCTCAAGGAGATTAGGGGGAAAAATAGGTCCCGATGCTCACAATTAGATGGGGGAGCCTCTAAGGATTGAACCCCCAACCTAATCGATAGAAATAGATTAGAATACATCGCACCCAAGACAAATTAGGGCGAACATGAAGTTGAAGGGAACCCTCTTTCTAGCTTGACAAGACCTAGTAATGAGCAATGGTTGTAGGAGAGGAAAAACTGTGAGGCGCGATTTCAAGCATTGGAGGAAGCTAACAAAAAGAAACACATGGAAAAAAAGCAAGACTAGGCATTGAGAGTGGCCAATGAAAGGCATGAAAAGGGTAAATCTCCCTATGATATGGATAGAGATTGTGAACAACATTGTGTCTCCCATTCTCCAATGGGATAGAAAATGATGAAACACCAACCAAGTTTAATGCTTCCAAATGCCCTGATTACTTGGGAACTAAAGATAAGATCACCCATGTATAACATTTCAACACGACCATGGTCCCTATGAATCTTACACAAGGAAAAAGAGATGCCATAATGTGCAAACTATTTGTTGCTACCCTCAAAAGATTAAAAAAAGATGAAACTTGAGCTGTAAGTACTATGATATCATTTACCTCATGCACTTCGGCTACTCTTCTTGTGGCTGTCATTCTGTCCATTGTTAGTTATTTCTAGCCATTTTCTCAAGTAAATTATAAGCTTGATTGTAAGATTTGGATAGCAAAGCTCCATTAGCAAATGTATCAACAATAGTTCTTATTTCAACATTGAGACAAATGGAAAAGTCTCCATTTGAATCGAAGAAGGAATACCATGATGAGGACACTTCCTTAGCACTTCCTTGAATATTTCCCATGCTTCATATAAAGATTCTCCTTCGTATTGTTGGTAGGAAGTAATGTCATTCCTAAGCTTGGCATTCTTTGTTGGTGGGAAGTATTTCATCAAGAATTTCTCCGCCAAGCCATTCCAAGTTGTAATGAAATTCGGTGGCAAAGAGTTTAGCCAAGCTCAAGCATGATCTTGTAAAGAGTAAGGTAACAATCTAAGCCTAAATGACTATCAGTCACACCACTGAACTTAAATGAATCTCTAACTTCAATAAACATCTGAGATGTAGATGATGATCCTCTCTTGGTAATCCCCTGAATTGTCCAATTGTTTATAGAGTTTGAAACATCACTAGCTTTAACTCAAATTGATTAGCTTGAATGTTTAGTCTTGTAATACTTGAATTCAGCCATTCCAACGTTAGTATTGCATATTCTTTCATAGCTTTATCTCTATCATCTTGTTTATGTCAAATGAATCTCCCTCACAAACTTTTCTCATGCAATAGACTCAATTATGTTTCTAAAATACTAAAGGAGATGTCTAAATAAAAACTAAATAAAAATTAAAATAAAAACTAAAAAAATAAATTAAAATTAAAAAAAATAAAGAAAAATAAAATAAAATAAATTAGCTAAAATAAATAAAGAAATAAGTCAGTAATTAAAATTAAAGTAAAGAAAAATAAATAAATAAAATTTGATTTCTCATATTTATAATACTCAGTAACAGTGCAAAAAACTTGATCACCACACAAATGATGTATATAATGAATATGCAAGTATACGTATATCAACAAGTAATTTAGTGATAAGAAAATATCATTCTATTATTTTATTAGAAACTAATTTTTAAAACTAGAAAAATTAAAAATGATATTTTTTTGTGTTTTTATATTTTAAGTAAGCAAAATTAAAATAAGTAAAAGTAAATAGTAATAATTAATTAAATCAGATTTAGTAACTAAGAAGATATATGAGAAAATATTTAGGAATACTTAATCTCCCAATTTTCTAAACATGTGAATCGCTAAAATTCTCCCAATATAATTATCAATTAATTACATGATCAATTGAATCTAACCTAGCATGTATTTCTCTCTCAAGTAAACTAAACACCATATAGTAATTAATTTAATCATACTCTCATGCCAATTAAATTTTAAACAACTCATTAAGTTCATTAATTATGGATCACATACATAAGAATCATACATCTCTGCCTAGAAACTATGCATGTTATTTAATCTAGACAAACAATTAAATAATTCTCTTAAATCTATTTAATTGTCTCTATAGATAAATTGTTGGCCAAACAATTAATAGCATAAAAATTAGATTAAATAATATAATTAAATTATAATTATAATTGGGGTAAAATATTAGATCATCACATGGTGAAAATTGGGTTCATAAGATCCCTAGATTAATAAATTAACTACACAATTGTGTTCATAAAACTCATATTTTTTCATAAAGAAAGACATAAAAATTAATAAAGAAAAGAGTAGAAACAAAAATATAATCAATCTCTTGAATTGTAGTACTAATCTCCTCTTGAATCTCCAACAAAATTGTGTCCCCTCTTGAATTTTTCTATATTTTTCTCTTTTTTTAGCTCCAAAAACTGACCAAAATTATGCTAATGGAACCTCCTTAGGGTTTATGGGGTGATTAAAGGCTTAAATATAGCTCAGGTGCGATCTGGATCATCAGATCAGCTTTAGATCAAGGGTTGAGATAAAAAAAAGCAAAATGAACAACGCGACATGTGGAACACATAATTTATTTGGCGAATCAAAGCATGACATGTGGTAAGGGAGACCGGTTTGAGTTAATGCTTCCTAAGTCAACACCATATGATGCAATGTGATTCATGGTAATGGATGGCATGGCGCACTGGTGAAATGCGGTGAGCAATCCCATGGAAATATATGCCAGTACTGTTTGACCACGCTCTGAAGTCGGATTGAACGCTGTGTTGACACATGGCACACGATTTGCCCAATCAACTCCTTAAAGAAATATGAGTTATATCGTGTGGCTTGCCCAATCAACTCCTCTACTTGTGTGGCAATACACGTGGTAGCTCTTGATTGGTTATGCGTTAAAAATTCATAAAAAATCCATGAAAATTCCAAAACAATCCCAAAAAATTACAAAAATTATATTTTCACATCTTTTTGCTAAATATTTGACATTTTAATATTTTTGGCCCCAAAAATACTATTTATTGAATAAAAAAAGTTAATATTAAGTAAAAAATACGCTAATGACTCTACTTTCATAGATTCATCACCCCTACAATGAGCCCAACGTCAAAACTATCCATATCATACATAGAGGGCTTGGAATCAGTGGGGTCTCAAACAACTCACTTAAAAGGTTTCAAAGGAACTGCGCCATGTCTTACATGTGTATGCCTTGGAAAAGGCAAGGTCTTATATGAATTTCATTGAGGAGGACGAGACCTCGTCCATCATGAAAACCCCTTCGTGATCATTTTGAGAATTAGGTCCTGTAATGTATGTCAGATCATGATTGACATAGGAAGTTCGATGGATCTTATTTTTTTGTTTACCACAAGATCCCTAGGGGTGAAAGAGATTGACATTATAAGGATAGAACTACCCTTGGTAGGATTTAACAGTAGCACTACTTATGATATTGAGACTATGGTTTTTCCTGTCATGGCAAGAAGGTCAATAGTGATGACTAATTTTGTGATTATTGATGTCCCAGCTCACTATAATGACATCTTAGGTAGGGCATGTATACATAAAATTAAGGCAATCCCATCCACCTTCAACCAAGTGATCAAATTCCCTACTAACGAGGGCACGAAGGACATAAGGGGAGATTAAGAGATGGCCAGAAGCTGTTACAATGACACCATGAAAGAGCTCACCCTTAAGTAGCAATCATCATAGGGCCTCCCTCAAAAAAGGCCAGGGGATAAAATTCTAACAAGGTCTATCAATTTAAATGAGGTACGAGACCTACCAATAAAGGGTAAGGGTGAGAACCATCATTTGACACTAAGTGCGAACTTAACAGTAGAGTTGGAGGAGTAACTTTCACATTTCCTTAGAGAAAATTTTGATGTCTTTGCATGGAACTCGAAAAACATTCCTAGGATTGAACCAAAGGTCATAAATCATAGGTTAAACCTATCCAATAAAGGAAGAGAAAATTCCCAATGGATAAGAATGAGGTGATTAAAAAGCAGGTTACCACCCTCAAAGAAATTTGAGTTATAAAGGATGTCAGCTACCCTACTTGGTTGTCAAATATGGTGTTGGTAAAAAAGGTATATGGTTCACCCTGTATGTGTATGGCCTTCATAGACTTAAACGAGGCCTACCCCAAAGATTGCTTCCCCCTCCCAAGCATTGATCAACTAGTTGATGCTACTGCTGACTTTGGACTGATGAGTTTCTTGGATGCATATTATGGATACCATCATATCAGAATGTACCCTGAGGATGAGAAAAAAACATCCTTCATCACCTAAGAAGGAGCCATCTGCTATACCCAAATACCGTTTGGGTTGAAGAATGTAGGCGCCACATATCATCGCCTTGTTAAAAAAATGTTTGTAGATCAGTTGGGGAGAAACCTAGAGGCATTTATGGATGACATAATAGTGAAATTAGTATAACCCCTGAGCTAAGTCAAAGATGTAGAGAAGGTGTTCTTGGTAATCCGTAGCTATGGTATGAGACTTAACCCCAAAAAGTGTGTCTTTGGTGTTACTTTAGGAAATTTCTTAGGATTCCTTGTATATACTCGAGGGACTAAGGCCAACCCAGACAAAATACATGCCTTGGTCAACATGAGGCCTCCCACCAACTTGAAATAGATTCAATAGCTCAATGGAAGAATAGTGGCACTAAACATGTTCATCTCTAAATGCGCAGATAAATGTTTTCCATTCTTCAAAAATCTGAGGAAAAAAATATCAATTTTTTGGAACGAGGATTGTGATAGGGCCTTTGAAGAAATCAAACGATACTTGAGCAACCCCCCTGTCTTGGTCAGCGCTCTCCCTAATGAGACACTTTATTTATATTTAGTAGTGGCTTTTCAAACTTGTAGTGTCATACTCCTAGCCGAAAGAGACAAGGTTCAGCACCTCATTTACTATGTCATCCAAATCCTAATGGATGCTCAAAGTAGATACCCAACTCTAGACAAGTTGTCCTTTGCTCTCAAATTCAGTACACAAAAGCTTAGACATTACTTTGGCTCACACACAATGTTAGTACTTACCTCTATACCACTGAAAAGTATACTGATGAGGTCAAAAGTAACACGAAGATTGGTATAGATTGTTATAGAATTAGGTTAATGTGACACTAAATATATGGCTAGAATAGTTATCAAAGGACAAGCGATGGTCGAGTTTGTGGTCAAATTCAATGAGACACTAGAAGTCATCAACAAGGATGGGTAAAAGAAAGTGTGTGGAGTGGATCAAAAGAAAAGGCCAACATGGAAAGTATTCCTTGATGGAGCACACAACTTCGATGGTTTCGGGCTAGGGGTAGTCATAATTGATCACAAAAATAGTTTTTTAGAATGAGTTGTCAAACTTGATTTACAGGCAACTAATAATGTCGCAGTGTATGAGGTGGGCATATTTGGGACCATGCCATAAAAAAAGCTTAGGGAAGATAAGATCACCTTGCATAGTGATTATAGATTAGTGATAAACCAATTCTTGGGGAAATTTGAAGCTAGGAAAGGAAAGATGAAGGGGTATCTGGAGAGGTTAAAGCATGAGTACTTAAAATTTTACAAGTTTGAGATTAAGAAAATTACTCAAAATAAGAATGGTCACACCAATGCTTTGGCCACTTGGCATCAATGCAAAAGGCCAACTATAACTGAGTAGTATCGATAACGATCTTGGCAGAATCAAGTTTGGAGGAAGCCAAAAGAATAGGTGGGTGTATGGACATTCCTACCAACCCATGGTTCACCCCGATCTATAACTTCTTGTAAAAGGGAAGACCGAACCAAGGATCACAAGCTTGCAAAAGAAAACAAGGCTAAGGTAGGTTGATACATGATTGAAGAAGATAGGTTATACAAAAGAACCAGACTCAGACCCAGGCTTTTAGGCATAGCCAAGGAGGGAGCTGAAACATTGATGTTTGAACCACATGATGGGAAGTGTGGCTCTCATTCATATGGAAGAAGGTTGTCACAACGGATTATGAGGCAAGGCTATTATTAACCCACTATGCTGGCAAACTACACAAAATACACCTATGAATGTGATGAGCAGAACCGGCATCACCGATCCTACAAATACTTTTTTTTTATATTTGTAACACTTTCACAAGTGCATGAATCATTTTATAGAAAATGACAAGTATACTCCCAAGGTTGATCTAAGGAAGAAATATATGTGGTTTTTAATTTATTATTCAAACTTTTAAAAATGAAATTAAATCCTAAATATCCTGTCATGATATTTTGGGTGTTATATTTTCCTAATATAATAACATAAAAATAAATATAGATATGGATTCAATAAACATTTATGCAAATATTTATCATGCATAATATTGGAGTATTTATGGATATAATAACTAAGTTAATTATGCTTGCTCATATTATTTAGTTTATTAAAGATATAAATTGATATTTATTGATTCTCTTTTTTTTATATCAATATCACATTTGGTGGGATTAGATATTATTTGTTAATTAAATACATCAATTAACACCTATTGGTGGGGTCGATAACTAATTTAGTTAATTAAATTAATTTCTTTTTTTAAGAGATTGAAAATAAACCATTTAAATGCTACATTTGGTGGGGTTAGATAGTTTAAATTTTATTCAAGGTGTCCAAATTAAACCTAAGAATTTCATTATTTGAGTACTAACTTTCACGTTTTAAAACCATTACTGAAAATATGTCGTCAATACATTTTTGAATAATAGTTCTTATAAATATTTTTGAAATAGATTATCATAATGATTATCATAATGACTGTAAATTACAGGCATAAGCTTTAGCCACTTTTGAATATCTTCTAAGAAATTCCGTATCCATTCAACCTTTTCATCACATTTATCCTAAGTAATAAATTTATATTCCATCATAGATTTAACAATGCACATCTATTTAGAAGATTTCCATGAAACAACTGCAACATCTAGTGTGAACACATACTTACTAGTAGACTATGAGTCCTTCATGTTAGATATATAATTTGTATCACTGTATTTTTCTAATGCAGTTAGATATCTTGTGTGGTGCATTCCATAGATACATAATTATTTTAAGTATCTAAATAGTGTTGTAGTACTTCTCAATGATTAGATCCTGAATTACTGGTATATTTACTCAGTTTATTTACTATGTAAGCTATGTTCTTTCTTGTACAACTCATCAGGTATGTAAGACTTTCTATCACTCTAGAATATTTTAGTTGAGACATACTCTCACATTTATTCTTAAATAGGTGTAGATTTACATTTATCGATGTTCTTATAATTAAAGAATTACCATGTTGAATTTCTCAACTATCATGTCAGCATAATGACATTGAATTAAAATGAGATTACTTGATATATTTGATATCTTAATTCTCAGAACTACATTAGTGGGTCCCATGTATTTCATGTCAAATCCTAAATTTAATATATTCTTAGTGGTTTTGATCATTTAATCATTATTATCCACAATTAGCATGTCATTGACGTAAAGACACAAGATGATATAATCATCTTCTTTGCCCTTAACATAATCATTTTGGTCCTGACTATCTTCATTCACAGCCTCATAAGTTCATTTAAATGAAATTCATTTCTTTTATGACATCGAAGCAACTACATTTTCAAAGATGAACAAATTTCTTGATTCCATCATGAATATCTTGTGTGATCTTTGACATATTCATATCTAAAAATCAACCTATTGTTTCAATACCTATCTTCACTTTCTTAGGTATAGATATGACCACTTTGGTAAGACACGCCTACACTCATAAGTATTTATAGAAATCTACCATTCCTTTAAGTAACTCATATGGGGTCTCATGTGTCTTCCTTTGGGATAGCGTAAGTCCTATTGTACCCATGTTTGTGTGTTGGCTTTTCATATGAAAAACACAATGTTTGTTCATTTTACACAGTGTATTTTTCTTCTTTTGTGTAAGGTTAGGTATTGCAGATTATTTATTGATACACATATATAGTTAGGTATAATTTGTAATCAAGCATGTTTACACACAACACGAGGTTAGTTTTCATAGTGTGGGTTTTTAACAAATGAGCATGCGGGCGAACTAACCTTGTCACTTATTTTTTTGGTTCATTTTGAGTGAGGGTATTTATGAAAAGCACTCGATAAATTTTGCAACAAAAAATGGACCTTGCCACTACTCTTACCACCACCCTTGGAAAAATGGCTAGTGAGGTGATAATCCATGTTCTCTAAATACCCTATTATTTCTTCTTGTTTGGTATCTAGAAAATAGGTATAAGATCTTTGTCAAATTGATATCTCATCTTTTTATTTTTGGATCACTAATACCTTGTACATTACTCGGTATTAGTGATACAAGACTGTGTGAGCAAAACTGTGCCTGTGAGTAGGGAGTACTCAATATGGTTTTGTGAGTGAGTTGTATATAAGCCATGTGCCAAATTGTAGTTGCCCTTATGTAAATTTTTCTTATATGAGAAGCATGTGTGGTTGAGAGCTATGTGTCGGCTGGTGGTTGCATTCAAGCAACATTTTCTTATTCAATTTACACATGTTGACCTTTGGTTTTTTATCACACCACTTTGAATGGTGTGGGCTTTAGAGGAGAGTTGTGTTCATGTTTTGAACCAAGTTCCTACAGAGGAGGCAAGCAAGATAAGAAATAGGTAGTTAAGTTAGGTGTCCCAACTGATAGAGGTATTTCGGTTTATACTTTTATTTTGAGTTTTATTTATTTATTTTTCTTAGTGGATTGTTTACAGCTGAGTAGTTTCCTTAAACAACCCAAAGATCTTATGATATAGATAGGGTTTATATGTGGGTTTACTTTGTTATATCTAGTGTTATGTAAGCTCGAATACGTGGTTAGTATAATTAGAGTTTGAATGGTGTATGTCTACATACTGAAGTTTATACTCTGATTAGAAAGCTTCTATTATTTATTGCATGCTTTTTGTGTACTGGTTATATGTATTGCTGCCATGATTATCAATTATGTGTTTATCTATTAGATGTTATACATGATCAGATTATGCGTTAGTCTAATATGAGTGTATATCTTATATGAACCAACATACTAGATGTAAACTCTAATATGAAAGCATATTCATTATATGTTATTGTATGCTTTCTTTTTTTTCTATGTAACATGCCTATAGTTTTCTAATCATTACTTATGCTATAGTAAATTAATCTTCCTATTCCCTAATTAATTTATATTACTTATATATGTTATATGTATATAAGTTTGATGAGAGTCCCTATGAAATCTGTATCCCTTATCCTGGTTGTATCCCAGGTGTCAAACTCTTTAATTGATTTGCTATGTTAATATTGATCGCATATTGTGAAAGTATAATTATTATTTACCAAATATGTTCCCACATATGAAGTCTTGAAGTGATTATAAATCCTTTGTTATTAAGTATGCATTCTTATCTCACTCGTTGCTAGTTGTTTGACATGCATAAGTTTGTTGCTAATCAAGATAGGAGTCTGTGAGGCACATCATCACTAATATGTTTATCATAGTTAGTTATGTCTTGCTACTAGTTAGTTTTATTGTGTATTGAATTAAACATGTTATTTTGTACTTCCGTTATATTAATTTCTTAATTCACGTTGTGAGGCCTACTTTTCCAAATTGATATAAAGGTCATAAAAAGATTTCATATGTTGGCATTCTCACCTCTTATTTAAGTCTCGGTTACCTATTTGAGTCTAAAGAACAATTGACCTTCATGCTATTATTCCTATGTATGAGAGTTTTCAATTGGTATCAGAGTGGGTCACCCCTATTTAGGCTTAACCACCTGGATGTTTGATTCTAGAGCTCCATCTAACACGCGCACACATTGTATGTTTGTGACTTGTGTCACCAATGACATGGGCTATCGTTGTTTTGTGAGATTGTTATCTCCATGAACCTTTGTTGTTTGCATGTTTCCTTTTTTCTTGTTCATGCATATCTCTTTCTTTCTATGCTTATATGTATTGCAAAGTATGTTAATTGCCATACTTGCTATTTTTCCAAACCATTTAATCATTTACTAGTATTATTTCCTACTAGTTGCTTTGACATGCTCTTTTTATATGTTTACCTTGCTTACTTCTTACTTTTTTATGGATATTTGCATAAGCATATTGTCACATGTTTTCATTATGTAGTGTCAAAGTTTTAAGATTTTCTTTCCGAGAATGCATCCCACATGTTTTACTAGGTCTTCTTTCTTGTATCTAGTATGTTGTGAATTGGTTTTCTGTGAGTCCTTATTGATTTTTGTCATCTTTTGCATGATCTTTTGGAGAAAATTGAGGTGTTGTTACAAGATTTTTTACATGAGTGTTTCTCTTTACGATGCTTGTTTGGGTTTGCATCATGCATTTGTATGTCATATATTACCAATCTTTAGGACTCTTGATTTACATGCATTGTTATGACTAATTTAGTTAGCATTCTTGGTGTTTGGGTGTTTACCCTCTCTAAGTATGTCCCTTGTCTCTATGTTGGAACCTGAGCCTTTCTCATATGTTTAGATGTTTTTGTTGCATCCCTTGTTTGTTCTCTCTTGGGGATGTTACCTGTGTTGCTCACTAGTTAGTCAGTTTCTTTCCATTTCTTGACTAGTGATGATGTGAGTGTTACCAATAATATCTTTTGAGGAAACTATGTTTAATTTGTTGCCTTTTCGCTCTCTAAAGGCAATATTGCACTGTTTATGTTGATTATATCTCTTGACATATATCCTTGTCTTTTTGGCCTATGATCTCCTTTTAAGCCATCTTTGTCATTTCACTTGTTTGTATTGTATTATTTATTTCTTCTTTAAAACTACATTTATCTTTCTTTACTACTTTGAAAATAAATATATATATATATATATATATATATATATATATATTTTCCTATAATCATTTGATATTCTCCTTATCTCTTTCCATAATTGTTTTGCACATTCTTTTATGCTGCTATCCTATTGCATGTAAAATGAATTTTAGAGATACCATTGATTATATATGATTGGTGTGCATTTGAATTAGATTGAAATATGATTGCTATAACATGTGAATTCATTGAGCATATGTATGTCTAAATTTTTGTAATTTATTTGATATAATGAATTGTTTCTTATTCACATGTCATAACTTTGTGAATTTGTATGTTTATTTTGAAAAAAATGTGTGGATATCTTACTCTGATGATTTATATGTCTCTAACAAACTCTAGAATTCACTTTTAGTGTTTCTTGAGGCGAAATCCTAGGTGTTGTTTTGATAGAAAAAAAGATTTTGGTCATCTTTGAATCGTTTGATTCTTTCTTATCACCAATGTTTTCTTATCATCAATCTCCCCTTCTGAGCTATTATGTTATTCCTTCATTTTTTACATGTTTTGGCTTAGCGCAAATGATAAATCTTACTTACCTTACACACCTCTAGATGAGTTTCAATTCTATTAATTGTTGAACTTGTATGTTTTGAGATTGTTTGTTTTACCCTTATATTTAAAGAAAAAGAAATGAATAGAAATTAAATTATAAAAAAAAAGAAGAGAAGAAAAAGAAAGATTTCAACGAATGAATGCTAGGATGTAAAATAAAAAGATCCCATGTTTGGGAATGTGAATGTTTGAAAATTGAGAAAAAAAAAACTAAGTTTAAAGGTTTACTACTTCTAGTTGTAAGCTCAGTGCTTAAAGTAT
Source organism: Hippophae rhamnoides (assembly GCA_033030585.1). Lineage (NCBI taxonomy): Eukaryota > Viridiplantae > Streptophyta > Magnoliopsida > Rosales > Elaeagnaceae > Hippophae > Hippophae rhamnoides. The sequence continues at coordinate 28,181,042 of CM065433.1, forward strand.
TTGTTTTGGCCATCTAAAGGTGTGCTTAAGCTTTAAATGTCTCTTCTCACCTACCCAAACCTCATCCTATTATTACAAGCTTAGAAAGACCTTTTCATTTCTTCTACGTAAGTATCTACAATAGTAGAGAGAGAGGTTAAATATGGACTTATAAAGTTTAGTTCAATTTGAGTATATATTTATATTTGCTTTGTTCATATAAGCATATTAATATGGAATATAGAGTAAACAAGTTTAGCATAAAACACACGGATCATGTTATCAAAATTTTAGTCATACTTTTACATGAATGAAACATGGAATGATGGACATGTGGACATTTACAATAAATGTATTGATTCTATAGTTCTTTGAACATGCTTAGTTTCCTTCCCTCTTTCTGCTTTTCTTGTTTCTATTGTGTGTATATGCTTCTATTTTGGGGGATTTTTGAGAGTAGATGCATTACATGTTTATTGCTACACATGCACACTTTTGGGAAGAGAGATGTGTGTCATTTTCATGGTGCCAGAGAAAGTCTTGTACTTTTTTGGCATCCTTTTTATTTGTTATATTTATGAGTTTATATTATGTTGTTGAGTTCATGTAATGATCTATTCTTCTTTAGATCACTTTGTATGAACCATACATAAATAGGCTATTAGAATGACTTCTTACATGCATTGTTTGCAATCTCTTCTTTCACGTGTGTTTCTATATGTTTACCTTCATTCATGTTGTAGCGAGTTATTACATGTTTATCACTTGTGATTGATAACCTATTGGTATTTATCATTCGAATGCATGACATATGTTTTCTTTGGTAGATTGAGATTTCTTTTTGTATGTGTGTACATAGTATGGGGTGAGCATATAGGATTGAATACATCCAAATATTATTGGGGGAAGATAGTTGAATCACTAGGAGTGTGTCAATTTGGAAGATAGTTGGACTTCTAGTCAACTTCTTCTTAGGGATTCACTGGCACATTTAAGTGGCTTTGATATTTAGGGAAAGATTTTTGAGTCACTAGGAGTGTGCCAACTTGGAAGATGGTTGGACTCCTAATCAACATCTTCTTTGAAATTTGTTCACACATTTATGTGCCACTGATGTTTGACCACCTTTCCTATCGATATGTTGTATGCATATTACAAGGCCCTTTATGCCCTTTCACTGCACGTATAGATATGGGGCTCCGTGTATATAATGAATTAGGGAGATGTGTTCTATCTACATTACTCTTGATTTGTCTATGAATTCAGGTTATTTTTCATTACATGCTTTTACCTTGCTATCATCTACTTGTTATTCTTTGTATTTCTCGCTTGACTACATATGTTGTTTTTTATGTTTGCTTTAATCTTCTCAGTTGTGTTGCATGAGTGTTAGGATTATTACATTTCTAATTGACTTTTCTCCTTCATATAAAGGTGTGGTATGTTGCATACTTGTGTGTGCTTGCTTAGAATTTTCATGTCAAAAAGAGAAATAAGTATGCACAACTTATGCTTGTTTGTGCATTGTGTTTTCTTGTTAACATGCTATTAGTTGCGTGGGATGGTAACTATAGTCTGTATTGCATTATGTTTATCTGATATCCATACACTTAAGGGGAGTGTTGCATATTTTTGTTGCATCTAGATTGTGGATTTTGCATTTTTATTGCATATAAATTGTGTTTGCTTTTGTTATATGTTGATTATGATTATCTTATTGTTGTTCACCTTATAGAGGTAACACTATAGCAAGTGGCTAGAGTACACACTATTTCTACACGTTCATTGGGTATGTGTTTGTTTCGTGTCTGTAGATTACAAGTATAGAGTGAAGTCATCATGCTTCATTTTTGTTATGTGCAGTGATGCTAATATTCTCATGTTATATAGTGACATAGTGGATGAGATGTTACATGATGATGAATGGAGCGTACAAATTGGATGCACTTGGTTTAGGTGTGTTTCTCGAGTTTGAGTGTGCATCGATGTATTATTCATGGAAACAAACATCTTTAGGTTATCTTCATGATCATCTCATGACATATATGTATTTTTATTTAGTTGTGCAGTGTTTTGACATGGAAAACCAAAGGGAAAAATGTAAGTCATGTTGTACTCGTGTCTATATGTTAGCTTCCTGTGTGCAAAACATGTTATCTATTTATTTTACTATCTGTATTTGTCTTCCTTTATGTAAGATTGGTTACTATAGATCAATAATTTACACATGTACATAGTTAATATACTTTGTATGCAAGCATGTTTACACACTTCATGGGGTGCTCACTCGCTAACATTTTCACTTGTATTTTTGGTTTGTTTTGGGTACAGATATTTATGAAAAGTACTCGACAATTTTTGGAACGAGAAAAATGTGAATTTTTAGCACCTTGGCACAAGCTTACTATGGACCTCACCCCCATCCTTAGCGAGGTGACTGGCGAAGTGACAATCTATGTTTCACAAATACCCCTATCATTTCTTCTTGTTTAGTATTCAAAAAATATGTAGTAGAGCTTTGTCAAATTGACATCTCATCTTTCTATTTTCGGATCACTAATACCTTGTGTATTACATAGTTAAGGCAGATGTCCCGACTGATTGAGGTATTTAGGTTTATACTTTTTTATCAAGTTATATATGTTTATTGTTTTTAGTAGATTATTTGTTGTTGGGTGATTTCCTCAAGTAACCCAAGGATGTTATCATATAGAAATGGTTTCTATATGAGTTTATCTCATTATATTGGTTGTTATGCATGCTCAAATATATAGCTAGTACAATTAGAGTTTAAATTGTGCATGTCTTTACATATTAAAGTTTATACTATAATAAAAAAGTTTTTATTGTTTATTGAGCGATTTTTATTTGCTGGTTATATGTGTTGTTGCTATGATTGTCAATTATATGTTTATCTATTGGTTGTTATGCATGATCAGATTACCTGTTAGTCTAATCTAAGTGTCTATCTTGTTTGAACCAACATACTAGATGTAGACTCTAATGAGAAAGCGTATGCTTTATTTTCTTTCTATGCAGCATGCTTATATCTTTTTAATCATTACTTATACTAGTGTAAATTAATTTGTTTACTTCATGATTAATGTATATTACTTATGTCTATTATGCGTATAAGTTTGATGTAAGTCTCTAAGGAGTCTTTATCCCCTTATTCTAGTTGTATCTCAGGTGGCGTACACTTTAATTGGTTTGCTATGTTTAGATTGATCGCATGCTATAAGAGTACAATCATCATTTATTGAATATGTTCCCACATATGAAGTCTTGAAGTGATTAAAAATCCTTTGTGGTTTAGTATGCGTTCTTATCTCATTTGATGTTTGTTGTTAGTCTGGATAAGAGCCTATAAGGCATACTATCATTAGTGTATTTATCATAGTTCTTTCTTTCTTACCATTGGTCGGTATTATTATGTGTTGAATAGAGCATGTTGTTTTGTACTTTCTTTGATTTAATTGCTTAATTCATGTTGTGAGGTCTGCTTGGTTGAATTGATATATAACCCATGAAAAGAATTCATAGGTAGAAATTTTCACCCCTCATCTAGGCCCCATTAACCTATTTTAGTTTTCCTTCGTGCAATTATTCCTAAGTATGAGAATCTTCAACCTTATTAAAAGATAATTAGCCAACAACATGACTTTTCACACAAGTTCTGCGATAATCTAGAACTTAATAGTATTTTATTCATCATTTATATCAAGGTGTAATCTTTATAGTTCAATAACAATGTTTTGGTTTCATGTATGATTACGTGTTATTCATGGAGTTCACCAAAAATTGCTTCATATTTACTTCCATGATCACTTATTATCACCCATTATTTAAACATATTTCAAATCACATAGAACACTATGGACCAAATTAAGAGAATTCATGTTCCTCTCAATTGATTTAAAAAATGACATAATCATTTTACCTCTACACAAGTTTCACACTTATTTTTGGAACCAATTTCTTAAAATGGTATATAATCTACGTTATTTAACCTACGTAGGTGACCTAGTATTATACTCCACATTTTTGAAGACAAATAAATAAGCAGACATATTAATAACATAATTAATCTCTAGCTTAAAGGCAATTACATCAAGCTTGGATAAGACTTGGATTATATATCCCTTTAATACAAATATTCAATTCTTGGTTAATATGACCTTACTAGACTCAACATCCATCTAGAATCCATTCTTCTCAAACAAAAAACCTCTCAAGGTTCTTCTAGATCTCTTGCACATACACTATGTTGTTTAGAGTCATCTCTTGCTAGAGGTCATTTTTAAAATCACTTTACCTACCCTCAATCATAAAGGTTTTAGAGTTCCTCATCCAATAACTTCTCCTCAATCTTAAATGGTTTGAAGGAAGTTAATAACTCATTCTCTGAGCATACGTTTCTACAAGCCTAATGTCAATCAGTCACTAAACTCTAATAGTCTTGAGTTTTTGGATTCTCTTATCAAGCATGTATTTTAGTATGATTGAATTTGATATGACTCTAAAATTTGTGATTGAGGCAAAATCCTAGTTGATACCAAACATTAGAAAAAGGATAGAGGAAATGTTTTTGTCACAACCAAAAAGCTTTCCCATCCGTCTTCATTATCACACCATCATTGCATTGTGTATTCCCATAGTAAAATCCTTGATCCTTATTTTACATAAGCCTTTATTTATTATTTTAACTACATAAATCATTCTCATTCTAAGCCTGAAAAAAAACCATGAATTTACCTTAAATTTTGAGAAAATACTTTGGTGGAAATTTGCATTTAAAAAGAAAGTTAGCTCAAATTAAATAATCCACATTATGTTTGTTCTATTTTGTCAAAGTGTGAAAAGAAAAGAAAGTGAAAGGCAAGAATCAAAAAAGGGTTAGAGTGGTTGAAAATAAAAAAAGGCTATGAGTATCAAGGTAGTAAAAAAAAACACTTATTAAGTATAGCAACAATATTGTCATTAGTATGAGCATATTGTCGAGAAAAAGCTATGGTGTGAATCCTACAGATATTTTTTATTGTTCTTCCTACCAAGTATTTTCTCAGTTTGCTTTGATTTTCTATATCCATTTCTTTCTTAGCCCTCACCTTGTGGCCCTGTAATTACAACCTTGATTAAAGACCTTTTGATCTCTGATATTGGTGTTTGATTACATTTGTGGAAAGGATTTCTGAAAATTGGACTTATGGGGTTAAGTTTTGAGAGAATTCTTATGATATCAGTTGTTTTACTTTTATATGAACTTGCTGGTGGTTTGGAGTTAAATTGACTATTTCACATACACCCTGAAGGACTTAGCTTTAAAATGAAGTAAATGCTTAACTCTTGCTTGACAAATTGCTGAATTTTCATTGATTTTCTTACTATCTTCAATGTTAAAAGAGTAAGTTATTAGTAATGAAATCTAAATTCAGATCATGGTTTGGTGAGTGATGGTAGTTCTCTATGGGGTCTTCGTGACACTATCTACATTTATCTTTTCTTTTCTTTTATTTTTGTTTAAGGACAAACAAAGCTCTAAGTTTGGATATGTTTGATTATTTGCATAATTTGACATAATTTTTCACTTCTCAAATTTAAATTTTGTCAAATTTTATTTATTTTTTATTGATTTTAGACTTAGTTATTATTATTTAAATTTTATTGCAGATTTGAAGAAAATGAAGATCCAAAATTTTAGAAGCATATCGTCTGAGGACTCTCAAATTAAATGAAGATTTATTGATATCAAATTTAAATTAAGATTTATTGAAATCAAATTTAAATGAAGATAAGTTAAAAAAAGAACTCATGCGGTTTCCATGTGTTATATTTATATGAGAAATAAAAACAACAGGGGAGAAGGAAAGAAAATAGAAAAAAGCAAGAAAAATAAAAGAAGAAAACAAGAGAGAAATGACGAAAAGCATATTGGAGTGCTGGGAACGTGGGTGAAACACATTAACGCTGGAGCAGATTTTTGGGCATTCAATTTTCCTTTCAATTCTTCTCAGAAAAATCACGGTGATTCGTTTATGTTGAATTAATTTTTAGTATGAATTAAATTTTCTTTATTATTGGAAAAAGATGTAATTTATATTTCCAAACTATACTAGATTTTCCATGTCAATTTGAATTATTTATCTTCATGCTTGTCTGATTTATTACGAGTTTATTGCTTCAAATTAACTCGCTATTAATTAAATGTTTTTGATCTTGTGATTTTCCATAAAAAGAAGGAATTATAGGATAGATTTGGAATATTTTAGCATACGTAAATATAAAGATCGAAAGACTTGTATCAACCTATGTAGTATTAAAAGCATTGACCTTAATGCTTTCTTGCTTTATTAAATTGCATACTCTTGTGTAAATTGATTAACAACAATATTTCCCATTGACTATCGAAAGAGGCTTTTGGATGGTTTTTTTAGATTGCTAACTAATAGAGAGAATTAAATTCAATTAGCTAGATGAGCAAAGCAAAGTGAAGGATTCAATGAAATCGATTTTCTAGAAGTTTTCTTCCCATTGATTTGATTTTCGAACAACATCTTTCTTTTCTTTTGCATATTTTCTTTAAATTGATTTTATTTTAAATTCCAATTACAACAACCTTAGTGACTTCTCTAGATAAAATTGATATTAGCATAATTTTGGTATTTGTCAAAAGTAAGTTACCAATCCTTAAGGACGATACTCATATTATCATTTTAATATAAAACTACAATATGAGCACTTGCAGTTTTGCACCGATCAAGTTTTTGAACTAGTGGTAATCCATATGTACATGCCAACCTGTGACTATTCTTGTAGGAATAAGCTCATTGTTGTCACTTCTCACAACTGTTATTCCACCCTTTTTTGGTACAACCTACATTGGACTTACCCATGAGCTATTTGAAATAGCATAAATAATTCCAGCATTGAAAAGCTTCAAAATTTTAGCTCTCACAAGTTCCTTCTTTTTGGATTTAATCTTCTTTAGTGCTCAATTTATGGTTTGTAAAGTTTCTATATTATAATCTTGTGTATGAAAATGGATGGACTTATACCTTTTATGTAAGAGATAGTCTATCCTAAGGCTATTCTATGATCTCTTAACACATGCAGCAACTTTTATTCTTCTTTGGGTGTAAGTGATGCTGCAAAAATTAGTGGAAAGGTGTAACTATCATCCAAGAACACATAGCGAAGATACTAAGGCAATTGCTTCAACTCTAGAGTTATAGTTTGCTGCACCTTTTCCGCAGAGATTATAAAATTTGTCTTTGCTTTAATTAGCTCCAGCCTTTCCATTTATTTGCTAAATGATGTAACCTGCTACAATGCTTCCAAGCCAAATACATATTGGAGATATTCTTCAATAAAAAAAGGTAAATCAGATTCACAAACAACAGAGTTATTAAAATCATAAGCATGAGATGAAGTGGCGATACATTGTTCTAGGTGATCAGCTAGCATATCTTCTTGAAAGGCTTCTACTTTACATTTTTCAATGATATCTACCAGAAAGCAAGTGCTTGGATCTTCTATAAATCTCATGGTTTCATAGATGTTGAACGTATCCTTTTCCTTGTTCACTCTCAATGTTAACTCACTCTTTTGAACATCCATGAAAGCCCTTCCCATAGCCAAGAATGGTGGGCCAAGAATTAGTCGGACATCTTGGTCTTCATCCATATCTAACACCACAAAATCAAGTGGAAAAATAAATTTATCCATCTTTACCAATACATCTTCTATGATTCCACGTGGATACTTGATGGATCGGTTTGCTAGTTACAAAGAAATTGTTGTTTGTTTCATCTCTCCAAGTCCTAATTTCCTATAAACAGAAAGTGGCATAAGATTAATGCTAGCACTAAGATCACATAAAACTTTATCAAAAAATGAATTTATAATAGTGCAAAGTGAAACTCCCTGAATCTTTTAATTTTTGAGGTAATTTCTTTTGAAGAATTACGCTACGTTCTTCAGAAAGCTTCACTATTTTGAACTCCTCTAACCTTCTCTTCTTGGAAATGATGTCCTTCAAGAATTTGGCATAATTTTGAATTTTTTTCAAGGCATCTGCAAAAGGAATATTTATGTGAATTTTCTTAAAAATATCCAAAATCTTAGAAAATTGTTTATCTAATTTTTGTTTTTGAAAGCATTGAGAATAAGGAAGTGGGGTAGAAAGAATAGGATGATTGTCAAGAAATGAAATTAATGGAGACATGATAGTATCCTTAGTGTATCATCAACAATCTCCTCTTCTTTTACATTATTATTGCTTTGGCCATTGTTTGGAGCTATAGGGATGGACTCAATTTCCTTTGGTGGTGACCTCTCAATTTCTCTTCCACTCCTAAGTGTAATAGCCTTGCATTGTTCCTTTGGATTCACTTCTTTATTGCTAGGAAAAGTTCCTCTTTGTTAGGTATTGATGGTTGTGCCTAGTTCCCCAATTTGCACATTAAGATTTTTCATAGTGGCTCCCATATTGCTACAATGTTATCCAGTCGTGAATCACTCTTTTTAAAGATTTCTTTGGTCTCCTCAACAAAGGAAACCATGGAATCCTCAAGTGACATCTTCTTCTCTCTTGGTTGACTATTAAACCCTGGAAGATGTTGCAACACATTCTTTTTGTTTCCATAAGAAAGTTTTTAATGATTTTGAAACCTTCGATGGTAGTAATTTGGTATAAGATTGCCACTATAGTTGTAGTTTTGATTGTTGATGTATTGAACTTGTTCTTGACTTGCTTCATTCATCAGAACTATCATACTTGAAGTTGCAACATATTCTGCACATTGTGGTATTCTTTGGGTTTTCAAGGTTGAAACCTGATGAGATAGAGAAGCAACTTGAGTTGAAAGGGCAACAAAAGACTCTAATTCATGAGTCCCAGCAACTTTCTTAGTCATAGATCTTTCAATTGGCCATTGATAGTTGTTTGAGGCCATTTCTTCCAAAATAGAAGTGGCATCCTCAATTGTCTTTGACATCAAAGTTCCATCAGAAGAAGCATCAACTATGGCTCTAGTTTTTCCATTTAACCCATTATAGAGCATCTAAACTTGCAACCAAATCGGTAATCCATGTTGAGGGCAACACTGAATCAAATCTTTATACCATTGCCATGCTTCATAGAGTGTCTCAAAATCATTTTGCCTAAATTGACCAATCTCACTCCTGAGTTGACTTATTTTTGCAGGTGGAAATAATTTAGCAAGAAACTTTTCTACCATGTCTTGCCAACTAGTGATGCTTTCGGATTGTAAAGATTGTAGCCAACCTCTGGCCTTGTCCCTCAATGAAAAAGAAAACAATCTCAGTCTAATAGGGTCTTAAATAACACCATTCATCTTTATAGAGTCACAAATCTCCAAAAACATCGCCACATGAATATTGTGATCATCAAGTGGTGATTTGCTAAATTGGGCTTGTTGCACCATGCTGATAAATGCTGGTTTGAGCTCAAAATTATTGGCATTAATGGTCTGGCGTCTTACACTTGAGTAATTTTCATTCACAATTGGTCTTACATAATCTTTCAAGGTGCATGACTGTACATTCTGTTCTTCTTCAGTCATGACTAATACTTTATTTTTTGTGATCTAAAGGTTCTTTTAATCTCCAGATCAAAAGGAATAATGTTTCGAGTTCTAGCATGGTGCATCCAACATCAAAAACACACTTAGAGAAAATAAAAAATAAAAAATATAAATAAATGAAATAAAATAAAATTCTAAATTAAAACCAAGATTATTTTGTATCAATATTGACAAAAATAAGAAGAAATCAATCCCCGACAACGACGCCAAAAACTTAATCGGTGCAAAACTACAAGTGCATAGTATTGTAGTTTTATAGTAAAATGATAAGATGAGTATCGTCCTAAGGGGTTAGTAACTTACTTTTGATAAATACCAAAATTATGTTAATTTTAATTTTATCTAGAGAAGTCATTAAGGTTATTATAATTGGAATTTAAAATAAAATTAATTTAAAGAATGAGTAAAAAATAAAAAAAAGATGTTATTCGAAAATCAAATCAATGGAAAGAAAACTTTTAAGAAATCGATTTCACATAATCTGTTAGTGTGTTTTACTCATCTAACTAATTGAATTTGACTCTTTCTAATTGTTAGCAATCTTAAAAAAGACATCCAAAAGTTTCTTTCGACAATCAATTGAAAACATTCTTATTAATCAATTTATACAAGAGTATGGAATTTAATAAAGTAAGAAAGTATTAAGACCAATGATTTTAATATTATACAAGTAATCTTTCGATCTCTATATTTACGTATATTAAAATATTTTAAATTTATCATATAATTTCCTCTTTCGATAAAAAATCACAAGATTAAAATTATTTAATTAATAATTGATTAATTAGAAGCAATAAACTCAGAATAAATCATAAGAATATGAAAAAAATAGTTTAAATTAACATGAAAAATTAAACATAATTTGAAATTAAATTACATCTTTTTCTTAAAATAAAGAAAATTTAATTCAAGCTAAAAATTAAATTCAATATTAATCATGATTTTTCTAGAAAGAATAGAAAGAAAAATTGAACGCCCGAAAATCTTCTCCAGTGTTAATATGTTCCCAGCACTCCAATCTGCTTTTCTTTTCTTCATCTCTCATGTTTTCTTTTTTTCATTTTTATTTTTCTTCCCTGCTTTTTCTCTGCGCCGCTTTTCCTCTTTTGTTCTCTTGTTTCCTTTTCCTTCTGTTCTGTCCTCTGTTTTTTTCTTTTATTTTCTTGCCTTCGCCATATATATATATATATATATATATAACACGTGCGAGTTTTTTTTTAAAAAACTTAGAACCGACCAAATTCACATTAAAAAACTTTCAATGTTAATTTAAAAACCATATTTATTTTCATCTCAAAAATAATCTACTATGTTATCAATACTATGTTATCAAAATACTATGTTATCAATCATATTTATTTTCATCTCAAAAATAATAGATATGCACTGCACTCAAAAAAATCAAAAATCAAAATATATATATAACTTAAAAATTTATATCAATCAAAATTTAATTTAATTTATATAATTTAAAAATTAATTTTCTAAATAATGAAAATTTAATTTTTTTGGAACCTAATTAGTAACACAATAAATACTAAACCCAAAAACCTATAAATTTACAAAATTAATGATATAAAATTTATTTTTTGTGAATAAAAATTCACCACTTTTGCTATTTTGATAACCAAATATTTTATAAATACAAATTCTAAATTCTTTATTTCTTAAATATGAAATATTTATATTTAGTGAAAATAAAAATTCACTAATTTTCAAAAATAAAAAAATTACTTATTTCGAAACTCAAAATCAAACAATTTTTTAAATGTAAAATTTCACAAATTTGAATTTACTTATTTCGTAAAAATGAAATCAATTAATCCGTCAATTGTGAGATACAGTTACGAATTCACACTATAATTCCTATTCCAAAATTACAATATTTTATTGGTAAAATATGAATTTATCTTTTAGAAATTAGATTTCTAAAATTTTGATATCTCAATCACTTGAAATACATTTAATGTCCTTAATATTGTGATAATTTATTCTACAAAGCATAATCTACCGTTACATTTGCATTTTACAAATAAAATGTAATAATTATTGTGATTGATTAAAAATAATATTAAGTTTTTTAGTCAAAATATGAGGTGTCTAATTTAGAAGAAAATTCATCGAAGGTAACTTACCATATTGTCAAAGATGGAGGTGCCTAATCTTGTTTGAATAAAGAATAGGAAAATTAGTTGTCTAATTTTATTGAATGAATAAATGTTTGGCATATGAAATGAGAACTTGAAGGCTATAAATATGGCTTCATTTCTTTATTGTTAATCATCCCAAAAATAGAGAAAAACTTATATGAGAAGTTTTTGAGTGAGAGAATTTTGTGGGAAAATTCTCTTGGACTTGTAATTGCTCTTGTCTTTTGGGTGTGAGAAAATAAATTGAGAATGTGATTGTAACAATTTTTCACATAGTGAATTTTTCTCTCTGATTGTCTTTTGACAACGAAAGTGGGTTTTCTTCAATTTGGAATTTCCACTATAATTCTTGTATTGTGTATTCTCTATTTCTCTGTTATTTGATATTATGCTAAGGAGGATCTTGGGAGGGGGAATTTGTGATTATACCATTTGATCCAAATTTCCTAACAACTAGTATCAAAGCCAATTTCAAAAAGAAGAAGAAATGTCAAGAGTCAAGATTGACATTGAGAAATTTAATGGGAGAATCAATTTTGGCTTGTGGCAAGTACAAGCAAAGATTTGTTGATCCAATACGGGTTACACAAGGTGTTAAAGGGGAAACCAACCCCTATTACTGGTAATGAGTCTAGTAAAACCAACATAAGTGATGAAGATTGGGAAGATCTTGATCTAAGAGCTGCATGTGCAATTCGGCTTTGTTTGGCTAAAAATATTCTTGCAAATGTGCATGGAATATCTATAGCCAAAGAACTTTGGGAAAAGCTTGAAGAATTGTATCATGCAAAAGGTGTCTCAAATCGGGTGTATCTAAAAGAGTAGTTTCATACTTTGCGTATGAATGAAGGAACTATTATGTCTGACCATCTCAGTGTTCTCAATAGTATTGTCTCTGAAATGGAAACCATTGAAGTTAAACTTAATGATGAAGATATAACTTTGAGGCTCATCTGGTCTCTTCCATCTTCTTATGATCACATGAAACCTATCTTGATTCATGGAAAGGAGAAAATAATTTTTTTAGAAGTTACTAGCAAGCTGTTTTCTGAAGAAAAAAATGCTGAGTGGTGGAAATAATATTTCGCATGAAAACTCGACATTGGTAGCTCACAACCGAAAGAAAAACAATTTCATGAAAAAGAAGATAGTGTGTTGGGGGTATGGACAATCTGGGCACCTCAAAATAAATTGTTTGAAGGGTGGATCTGATTCGGCAAAAAGCTCAAATACCGACGATGACGCTAATAATATGTCTATTTTCAAAGATTATAGTGATGCTCTTTGCAAGGAGTGTGTACATCCTCATGGCATGCTGCTAGTCTCTAAATATTGTCATGAAAGAGGGTGTGTTACTGGTAGCGGGTCCACAAGTTTACACACTGGCATTGGATTGGTATAGATGCAAGGTGTGTGGTGGAAATGATATATATGTCGATGGTTGATGAACTCTCGGAAAAACCAAGTGTGAGAGTTGCACCATAAATTTCAGTAAGTTTTTTTTACATGAGCCGATGTGAAATTCTTAGAATTGGTGATTAATTCTAAGTGGATGTACTCTTTATGGTGGAGTATGATAATTCTCGGTGTAGAGAATTATGACTGTTAGAGTAGACAATGTTGTAGTGGTAACTATGTTTATTTTTAATCAAGGTGGAGATTGTTGTAATTGATTAAAAATAATATTAGGTTTGTTAGTCAAAATAGGAGGTGCCTAATTTAGAAGAAAATTCATGGAAGGTGGCTTAACATATTGTCAAAGATGTAGGTGCCTAACCTTGTTTGAATAAAGAATAGGAAAATTAAGTAGTTTAATTTTATTGAATGAAGAAATGTTTGGCATATGAAATGGGAACTTGAAGGTTATAAATATGGCTTCATTTCTTCATTGTTAATCATCCCAAAAATAGAGAAAAACTTATATGAGAAGTTTTTGAGTGAGAGAATTTTGTGGAAAAAATTTCTTGGGCTTGTAATTGCTCTTGTCTTTTGGGTGTGAAAAAAAAATTGAAAGTCTAGTTGTAACAATTTTTCACATAGTGAATTTTTTTCTGGTTGTCTTTTAACAACGAAAGTGGTTTTTCTCCAATTTAGAGTTTCCATTATAATTCTTGTGTTGTGTATTCTCTATTTTTCTGTTATTTGATATTCTGTTAAGGATGATCTTGGAAGGAAAAATTTGTGATTATACCATTTGACCCAAATTTTCTAATAATAATAATAATAATTGAATAAAAAAATATTACAAGCAGTCATAAACATATATGATCATATACCGGGTCTAAAACCAAACTAAGATCTTTAATCATATAGAATCATACTTAAATATATCAATATACTAGTATAACTTCAAAGTTCGGCTCACATTTAAATTATATAGCTTTATTATATAACGAAATAAAAGTGATAAATACTCACAAAGTAAATGGAAACTTGGATTTGCAGATCAGTAAATCAAACAAATACTAAGGAGGTGTATTTATCAATAGTAAACTGGTTAAACACAGCATACCGTACAACTATAATTTCTCATAAACTATAACTCCTGGCTCAATAATCATCATCAGTACAAAATAATAATAATAATAATACCAAATCAACCCCTGTAGATTTAAACTGCAATTCCAAAACTGTCAAACAGAACCAAAAAAAGTTGTAACGCTTGATTATGGCATGTAAATTACCAATACAACCATCATGTTGTATAAAAACGAATAAGCTTACTGAATGAATGATATAAAACTAATTTAACTTGATTATTCCAGAGGCAAGCACACATGAAATAATGTGATTCAATTGAAATAAACTCCACTCTTCTTGGAAACAAATATATGTGAGCTTAGCTATATTAGAATTCAAAGTTAATAAACCAAAATGCACTGAATCCTGACAATGCAAACAGATTATATAAAACCATTTTAACCAAAAGCCTCACAAATGCAGAAACCCAAATGAAGTAAAATTGAGACTCTAACCATAAGTTTAAAGAGAATACTGAATGTTTAAAGAGAATACTGAATGTTTGGACATATAGTTTAACCATAAACCGGATCCAAAGAACAGTCCGAACTGTTAGAAATGACTTATCTATATCAGTGTCCATAACTACACACTTAGGAGAGATTTACTTTCGCAGGCGAGCTTTGGTGTTGAAAAGTCGAACTCAAGCTCGAGTTATGGAGAGGTCGACCTTGAGTTGTAAAAATATTTTTTTTTTACTTTTATACCCATTTGACATGCTAGGACGTGTATATCATATGTAATTGACACATGTACATGTAATATTCTATATATACATAGGCTTCATAAGAGAATCACGCATTCTCACACAACTCTCTAACTTTTATCTAGTTTATCTATCTGTAAATCGGATCAATCTTAACACTGATTACTATTTTTGACGTAGAAGTATAGTTGATGCTACTCGTATGTTTTGTGTTTAAAGTGTTTTATCAAGTCTTCTTTAATATGTTTTGTTTTTAGTTTGTCCAAGGAGATTTTGTTATTTTACTAACTATACTGTTTGTCTTTTAATTTGTATACTGTTTGTCTTTTAATTTGTGTTGGCATTCTATTTCAATACTCCACCGTTTTGGATAACATAAATGATATATCTTATAACATCAGCTGGGAAGTTGGGGAAGAGACGGATCATATTTGCATGAGTTTATGTGTTTGAGGTTATTCTCTCTTCTCAGGGTTTGAACCATATTAGTTCAATCCTTTATGAAGTTCTTAGTCCCTCTCATATCAAACCAGGCTTCTATGTCACTTGAATTCTTGACAGTAGTCAAGAATTTGTAACGGTTTTCTAAATGTTCCTTATTAAGAGAAATACCACGATTCCCATTTGTCGATTTTGAGGCTAATGAGTCTCAAGAGGTTTGGAGTACCTTGGGGTCACGTCAGCTGCTAATCCAATTTGTTGGCATCCAATGCCCGTGGGTTTTTCAACACGTGCATTGAGTGTGGTTTGCCCTCTGGTAGAGGTCATAATGGATATTTCCTCTACTTGCATTCTGTTTATCGCCATTGGAAAATCCAAATAAGAGTTAAAGATAATTAACGAAAATATAATTATTTATGGTATTTGATAAATAACTTTATATAGAAAAAAATTGTAATATTAATAATTATGGATATTTTAATTATTAATGATTTATTATTTAATTGATTATAAAAAATAAGAATTTTAAATAACTTATACAATAACTAAATTTGTTAGGACACTAATAGTCATTATTTTAAAATATGTTAATAATTTTATATAAAAATTTATAAAACTTTATTTAAGTTTTTTATTTATAATATAAAAATATATTTTAATTTATACAAAAAAAACATAAATGCATTGCATAGATGAGATTAAAAATGAAGCTAAATTTGTACAGGGATTATGTTATTCATTTAAATTTAAAATAAAAAAAATTTTATTTTTCATTTTGTTGTTCCATAATTAGTTAGTGAAGTTTTTTATTAGAATTTAATTAGTAAAGTTATGTTTAAGTGACTTTTTGCAACCTTTTGAAGAAAAAAAATGAGTTAAATAAAATTGATGTTTTAATTTTTGTTTTTTTAAATGGTCTTTTAATTTACGCTATACGACGTGTTTTAAGTACAAAAGTTTTTTTTAATAGCGTCCAAAGCCTATGATGTAGACATATTAAATCTTTTAAGGGAACTCGAAAAAAGGAACGAAGTAACGAAGTCAAATCATGATATGTTTTACACAATTAACTTTATAAATATATTTCTATGTCTAGAGGTATAAAATACATCTTTTAGCTTATGCTACACACATTATTTTTTAATTACATAATAATTTTCTCTTGATAATTGTAACATATAGTAATAAATCTTTAATTTATTAGAAAATCTTAAAAGAAAAAATAATAATAAAGGAAATAGAAATGAGAGCTATGAGAGATATTTGAAAAAATAAATTATATAATTAAGATTTTAATAATGATTTAAATAAGAATTATATGATTAAGGTTTTAGTTTATGCATGGTAGTATATGATCCAAACTACGACGAGAAGACATGGAAAAGTGACCATCAACTCATAGGAGTTAATGAAACGTTTAATGAATGGATAATTCATTTCCTCTTATTATCAGGAGGCATTGTTCAAGTCGTATCATCATTGTCAATAGGGATTTAGTATA
Source organism: Hippophae rhamnoides (assembly GCA_033030585.1). Classification (NCBI taxonomy): domain Eukaryota; kingdom Viridiplantae; phylum Streptophyta; class Magnoliopsida; order Rosales; family Elaeagnaceae; genus Hippophae; species Hippophae rhamnoides. The sequence goes on from CM065433.1 coordinate 28,197,944, forward strand.
ACTGAGTATGTTAATGAATTCCAAGGGTTAGAGCATGAAATGAGTTGGTTAAGAATAAACCTCAAGAGATGATAAAATTGATCTTGGAATTTAAAGAACCTATAATGAGCCAAGTTGATGTGCACAATGTTATGAGCTTACTATGAGCTATAAAACTTACTACCAAATATAAGGCACAATCAAATAGACCAATTTCTCTATAAGAGTCAATACTGAGCTAGACTTGACACACAACCTTATTCTCCTTTAAACCATCCCAACCTACTCGTGAATAACTACAAAGGACTTCTCGAACTAATACACATCATAAAAAACTAGAAAAAACAACATATCAATGCTCAAAAACCCAACCCATATGCTAAAATTAGAGTTTTTAAATATCTCAAAGGTAATCAACCTGAACGTAGGTCTTGTGAATGTCCCTTAAGAAAAGATTTGCACATGTGGAAGGTTTTGAAGACCACATTGATAATTTAGAGGAATCTGAAGATGAAGAAAACTTTAATGAATAAGAGTTTGCAAATGGTGAAAAAAGAAAGAGATTTCTTTGCATAGTCGAAAGGATACCACCGATTCCAAAATAATACAAACAATCTCAAAGGCATACCATTTTCATGACAAGATGCACCTAATAAAAAAAATATGATATGACCATTGATGGTGTGAGTAATGATAATGTGGTGTTTGATATGACCATTGATAATGAACAATGATAATGTGGTGTTTGGAAGTTTGGTTAAAGCTATGAGACTCACAACCTTGAATCATCCCTAACTTTGCAAGGTTGATTGGATCAAAAAGGGGTTTGAGTCGAGAGCTACAAAGAGGTGCAAGATACTCTTGTTCGTTGGAAAATACTATCACGATGGGATGGAATGTGACGTTCAGAACATGGATGCATGTCAAGGTGTATTTGGAGATACCCTAGTAATTTAACTAATACTCTACACATAAGTTTAAAAAGAACACTAACTTTTTTTAATGTATAAGCATAAGTTGATGATGTTGTGCCACTACCCATATGTATTCATGTCACAATATGTTCTTAATTTTGATAATTTAATGTTTTGAATCCTCTTTGATGTATCTTGTATAAATATTTGTATTTAGATTCTTCAATGTATGACAATTATGCCCATTTGATTGGTAATTTAGCATTTGAATCTTTAAGTCTAAAATAACTAAAATACATTAAAACATACCCTATGATTCTAAAAATACAATTTATAAAATACTTAGTGAAAGTTCTATAACGGATCTAATAAATCTAGAAGGATGAATATGTTATTTCTTAATTTTATCAATTTATAATTTTGTAACCTAAAAAAACGACTAGACATGTAATCGAGTATAAATAGTAAAATGAGGAAATTAAAAATAATATATGATATTTTTAGGTGGAAATAACTTAGACCACAACATGATCCAAGAAAAAAACCACTTGTCCATCGGAACACCTAACTTTTTCGCTATGAAAATTAAATGTACAAATACAAATACATTTTTATGCTAACTTTCCTAGGATATTGCACCAATATATTTTATCTAAGAACTCTTGCTCTATTTTTATAGTTTTCAAGACTAACATGAATAGTATCCTAACAAACATTCTAATTAACTACTCACCAAGCAAACATGTTCATGGATCAACCGGTAAATAGGGTTAACATAAAAATATAAGTATTTATGTATGTTCTATAACAGATTTAATAATGAATAATCATAATAGATGATTCAATATATATATAAAATAAATCAAATCAATTAACAAATCATAAAATAAGTAGATTAAAAATAAATTTAATAAAATGATTTCTTTTAAATTTAAATAATCATAAACATATATAAAATTATTTGATATAAATATGAAAAAGAATATTCAACAATTTGACTATAAATTATAAAATTATAGATAATCAAATACCACGAATCAATTTCTCTTGCCGAACTGCACCAAATAGAAAGTTGATTGCTAAGCACTTAGTTTCTTAAACTGATGAATCAATTTTAGATGTTTGTATAATTTCTTAACTGCCGCCACACTCCTTTAATAATGTCATTGATGTATATATATTCTTTTTAAGTTTTTCGGCAGAACATTAGGTTAGAAAACTAATGTATATGTAACCTAATAATTTTTCGTGCGATTAATTATCCAAAATCTATTAAAAATCTTAATAAAAAATAAAAAGTTTTTGGGACATATTCTAAAAATATTGAAGCGATTTTAAGAAAAGATTAAGTGATCATTCATAAATTGACTTAAGTATAAATAAATATTTTAATAATAAAACAATTTTAAGTATCGTAAATATTTGTTATTTAATGAATCCGTGTAATACTATATGAATTATGAATATGCATAACTAGAACACATGTTCAATTTTTCTTAAAATTTTTAAAAGACTTGATAGTAAGTCTAAATACAAGTGTATAGGAAGTTTTATCCGCAAAAATAGCCAATATTTATAATCCTTATACTTAAGTTAAAATGCGATATAATAACTTAATTTATTCTTTTAATTTCAATAAATTACAAAATATGCATGTTTTTTATGCTACATTTAAATAGACATTTTGAAAGATCCAATAATGAGTCTAGACTTGAAAAACAACTACATTCTCCTTTAAACCATCCTAGTGCACTCGTGAATAACCATAAAAGACTCCCTAAACTAATACATTACACAAAAAACTTGGGAAAACAACATGTCAATGCTAAAAAACCAACCCTTATGCTAAAGATGGTATTCTTAAATGTTTCAAATGTAATCAACTTGGATGTAAGTTAGTGAATGTCCATTAAGAATTGTGTTTAACATTATAGAAGATTTAAAGACCATAAGAATAGTTTAGAGGAATCAAAAAACGAAGAAAACTTTGATGAAAGAAAGTTCGCAAATAGAGAAAAAAGAGAAAGGTTCCCTTGCATAGTTGAAAGGATACCACTGACTTCAAAAGAACAAAAATAATCTTAGAGACATACCATTTTCATGACAAGATGCACCATTAATAAAAAGGTGTGATCTAAATATTGATAGTTTGAGCAATAAGAACGTGGTGTTTGGAAGTTTGGTAAAGCTATAGGACTCACAATCTTGAAGTATCCCCAATTTTACAAGGTTGATTGGATAAAAAAAAGGTTGAGTCGAGAGTTATATAGAGGTACAATATACCCTTATTCTTTGGTAAGTATTATCAGGATGGGATGTAATGTGATGATCGAAACATGGATGCATGCTATGTGCTTTTGGGAAGATCCTGGAAATTTAATTGATACTCTACACATAAGTTAAAGAAGAACACCTACTCTTTTTAATACAAAAGCATAAGTTAATGTTTTCAATAAGTATATTTTGTGTCTAAATTATTTTATCAAGTCATCTTTAATGCTTTATTTGTAGTTTTCTAGTAGAAAATTTTGTCATTTTACTAACTATATTGTTAATCTTTTGTTGGAACAAGTATGTGAAAAATAATGTAAGAACAATATTACCGATACATTGAAATGAACTATTTGGTTGAGTCGTGGACTAGATTGCAATCTTTAAGACGTTTTGTGGCTCTGCCCAAATTTATGCAAGCAAAAATAGCCTCATCGTTCTTAGAATAAAACAACCCAGAATCTTTTTTCTATCTTGGAGTTTCACTACACTGATAAAATCCGGAATGTTATACCTCTCAAATATTTATGTTGCTAGAAAAACTTCAAAAACAATTTTGTATATTTTTCTTTGGTTTACTACTAAGAGTAGTTTCTGAGTTGTTGAGTTGTATTCTAAAACTAAGGGCTATTGCCCTAGTTGAAAAAATATGTGTAATGATCACATAATTAAAAAAATAACGGTCACATAATTATGAAAATAAAGTTCACAAAACATAATTATGAAAATAACGGTTACAAAACATAATTATAAAAATAATGGTCATATTTGGGTGGATAAATAACGACCATGTCTATTGGAAAAAATAGTTTTAATAATGAATTTTTTTTATTTAAATTCATTTCCAACAATCCCCCATTTGATTTTTATATAAAAAATAGTTTCATCAAGTAACTGATCAATTGAAATTATAAGATTACGCATAAGCAAAAAGTGTCTATCGACTTGAACCTTTACATAGTGTTGATGCTTTAGGATATACTAGAGTAACTTGTAGTTTTGAGATCTATCTCTTATAACATTACACACGAAACCTTTCTAAGGTGTAGTTCGAAAAGTTCGTGTTTTACGGTCATGCATGTGTATCCCAGTATAGTGAATGCTCTAGTAAATTTTTTCCCAAAATTTTCATAGGAAGTGGCCACACTTCCACATTCATATAGATGAGTCTATCAAGAGTACTCTTGTAGCTATATACTTCATTCCACATAGAGTATAGAACTCATTAAGATTTTAATAATTAACTCATCCTTCTATGTCACTTCAAGACTTCATGCTTCTAACAATATAGAATATGACTTCATAATAGCATGATTCATCTCATATCACTTTATGACTTGTTATTACTCATTGAACTTATTTCTTGGGATCTTTGGTCTATAAGTTGGGTTACCATCAAGAGTGACTCTTCATTCTAAGGGCATCAGCCTCATTATTTTTGAGGTTTTGAAAACCTTCTCTCTTGGTAATCCTTTCATCAAAGTATCAGCCAAATTTTCATCAACGTATCAGCCAAATTTTCATAAAAACATACATGATCCACTCTTATAGCTCTTGTAGAGAGAAATTCTCTAATAGTCCTATGATTACGACGTATCTATCATCTTTTGCCGTTGTAGTAATGGTTCTAAATCTTTGGAATAACCGTGGTACTATTGTAGTGGATTAAGACAACTGGTATTGGTCTTTCTCATAAAGGGATCTCAACTAACAGAGTTCTTAACCAACTTGCTTCTTCACTACTAGTAGCTAGTGCTATCATTTCAGGCTCCATCGTAGATTGAGCCAATATTATTTTTTTCTTAGACTTCCAAGAAACAGATCCATCAGTAATGTTAAATATATAGCCACTAGTTGCTTTGGAGTCTTCTGATAGAGTGTTCCAATCAACATCGTTGTATCCTTCTAGAACAATGGGAAACTTTTATAATGTAATCCAAGGTTCATAGTTCTCTTAAGGTATCTCATGACCCTTTCAATAGCATTCCAATGCTCTATACTAGGTCTACTGGTAAACCTATATAGTAGTCCTACAACATAAGATATGTTTGGTCTAGTGTAGTTAGTAGCATAACCTAAGCTACCAATGATGCTTGCATACTCAGTTTGTCTAACACCGTCTCCTGTGTTCTTGAACAACTTTACACTAGGATTGTAAAGAGTACATGCAGGTTTGCATTTAAAGCAATTATATTTCTTTAAGATCTTCTCAATGTAATGAGATTGATATAAAGAAATTCCCTTTTCAGGCCTAGTAATCTTTATACCAAGGATTACACTCGCTTCTTTGAAATCTTTCATATCAAAGTTAGCACTTAACAATGTTTTCACATTATTCACAACATGAATATTTGATCCAAAAATAAGCATGTCATCCATATATAAACATATAATAGTGCAAATTTCATTTTCTGATTTGTAATAAATGCATTTGTCACTTTCATTTATTTTGAATCCATGTGAGATAACTAGATTATCAAATTTTTCATGTCATTTCTTAGGTGCTTGTTTTAGACCATAAATGGATTTATCTAATTTAAAAACTTTATTTTCTTGACCTGGGACAATAAAACCTTCAGGTTGATCCATATAAATTTATTCTTCTAAGTCACTATGTAAGAAAATAGTTTTGACATCCATTTGGTGCACTACTAAATCATGGATAGTAGTAAGAGAGAAAAGTACACGTATGGAAGTTATTCATGTGACTGGTGAAAAGGTATCAAAGAAATCTACATTTTCCCTTTGCCTATACCCTTTGACTATAAGATGGGCTTTGTACTTTTCAATAGTACCATCGGTTTTAATTTCTTTTTTAGTATCCATTTACATCCTATGGTTTTGCAACCAGGAGGTAAGTCAACTAAATGCCAACTTTTATTATATTTAAAAGAGTCCATTTCATCATTCATTGCTTCTTCCCATAAGTTAACATCTAAAGAAGATAAGGCTTTGCTAGAACAAGTATGTGAAAAACAATGTAAGAACAATATTATAGATATATTGAAATGAATTTCTTGGGTTGAATCGCGAACTAGGTCGCTCTCTTTAAGACGTTTCGTAGCTTTGCCCAAATTTGTACAAGAAAAAATAGCCTCGTCGTTCCCAAGATAAAACAACCTCGTCGTCCCCAGGATAGAATAGTTCATAATTTTTTTCTATCTCGGAGCTTCACTGCACTGATGAAGTTCGGAATGCTACACCTTTCAAATATTTATATTGCTTGGAAAACTTCAAAAACAATTTTGTATATTTTTCTTTGGTTTACTACCAAGAGTAGTTTCTAAGTTGTTGAGTTGTGTTCTAAAACTGAGGATCATTGCCCTCTATTTATAGTTGAAAAAATCTGTGTAATGGTCACATAATTAAAAAATAACGGTCATAAAATAAAGGTTAGAAAAATAACGATCACAAAACATAATTATGAAAATAACGGTCATATTTAAATGGATAAATAACAACCATGTCTATTAGATAGAATAGCTTTAATAATGAATTTTTTAATTTAAATTCATTTCCAACTTCTTTTAGTTTGAGTTGGCATTCTGTTTCCAAAACTCCATCATTTTGAATAACAAAATTGAGCATAATATCAGCTAGGGTATCGGGGATGAAGCAGATCATATTTGCATGAGTTTTTGTGTCGAATTTTTTCTTTATGAAATTAATGAAAGTTCTCCGGGTTTGTTCCATAGTATTTCAATCCTTTTTGAAGTACTTATTCCTTCATATTAATTTAGGATTCTATGCCACTTGAGTTCTTGATAGTTGTAAAGAATTTGTAAAGTTTTTCTAAATGTTCCTTGTTAAGAGAAAGAGCACAATTTCTATGTGCATATTTTGAGGTTGAGGAATCTAAAGAGATTTATAGTACCCTGGGTCACGTTTAATGAATGAACAATTCTTTCCCTTTAATGATCAGTTGACATTGTTTAGGCAGTATCATTATTACCATTAGGACTTAGGTCTATAGCTAAGTATGTTGATGAATTTCAAAAGCTTGAGGCAAAGAACTACTTGGATGGGAATGAACTTGAGGAGATCATGAGGTTTATCTCAGGAGTGAAAGCCTATATGGTGCCAAGTTGATGTGTGCAATGTTATGAGCTTCCCATGAGTTATAACACTTAAAACTAGATATAAGTGGAGTGATTTGGTAACAAAACTCACTTATTCAAATAACATAAAAACATTATTTAGTCCAAAAAAATATTAAGTTAAATAAGTATATAAGAAATAATGAAATATCTATCTAACTTAATAAAAATATAATTAAAGTATCATTATTGAAATGTTAGAATCTCTCGTTACTTATAATTTAAAGAATTTTTTTTGTCAAATTAATTCAAATTATAATTACTTGTAAAACGCAATCATCACTTTGACAAATTGTTCAAAATTTATGTTATGTTTAATTACTAATAATAATATAATAATATAATGAAAATTTAAATATAACTTTATTCATTTCATTATTAATACTAATATAAATTATAGAAAATCATTTCATTAAACTTGTTATGAATACAATTTCTTTTGCTTATTTGTTGTATCATAAATTACATTGTATTGTATTATTATACAAGGAAATAACTCTACAAGTACTGCATTTTTTATAAGGTACATTTTAATAATGAATTATTTATTTATAAAAATATAGTACATTAATTTAACTAAAGTCTCCTACAAGTATAAAAAATATAGCCATAATAATTTATGTTATAACTCGATTGATCTAATCGAATTTAAATCAAAAATCCTAATCGAATTCGAATCAAATAAATTTAGGTCAAATTCATATCAATTCAAATAGTTTAAAAAATTGAACTAAATTCAAATCAATCTATTAACTCGAAATCAAATTAAAAATGTTATGATTTTGTAATATATATCTAAAATATTGTGGATGATATTATGGTTTAACATTGATTAAGTTATATATTATTTTGAATCTTAATGTATGAACAATAATATAATAGGATATTGTTAATGTATTTTTTTGTGATTAACTAATTATTATAGCATTATTTCTCCAATTTTTGTTATATCATGTAATGATGTTTGTTGAACCAACTTATTATTTGGTTTGATTTTGATCTCATCTTTTTTTATTCTAATTAAATTTGATTTAAATTAAGGTTCGATTAATTTGAGGTGGACTAATTTGAGTCAATTCAAATTAATCTAGTTTGTATGAATTTTTATCCCTAATAAAATATCATAAAGTCTCTATATTTAACTTGGATATTTTTGAAATATCAAAAAAAATATTTATTTTTTTTAATAAAAGGATAAACTATTTATAAATAACTAAACATTTTCAAGGTTAAAAAAGGTTAATGTTAAACTTTTTTTTTAAATACTTATAGTCTATTTTAATGTTTTTTTAGAAAATAAAATAAATTTCATTAACAAACTTGTTCACAACTATAGAACTTGTGCCCTGGATTCCGTGGAGTCCAATTAGTCCTCTTTACAACCTACTTTCTACGAAAAAACAAAACCAATCTCTTATATTCCTATTCATTTTTTGAAAAATCAGATTTTGAAGCTAAAAAAGAGTAAAAAAAGAGACGAGAGAAGCAAAAACAGATGGAGGAGACGAAAGAAGGGTAATTTTTGAACAAGATCAGAGAAAATGTAGAATAAACGGCGGATAAAAAGAAAAAAGAAAAAGTTTTTTTTTAAAAAAAAAATAAATGAATTATAATTTATTTAAAAAATAATCCCATCAAAACATGTCAGTTTTAAAAATAATATTATTAATATATGTCAATTTTAAAAATAATCATATCGAAAAATATAATGTGATTAACTCGTTATATACAATATATAATTTTTATGATATTTTCTACTTAAATAAAACTTTAATATAATTATTTTACTTAATAAAATCACGTAAAAAGTTTGTATAATTAATTATATCTTTATAAAAATACAATATATGAACACCTTCAAACCTAATATTATATGTTCTAAGCAGGTAGCTAGAGTAATGCGGGTGCCGGGTAGTACGCCCCAAAAATACTGTGTAAATAAATAATTGTAATGACCGTACTTGTAAATAAAATTATAATTTATGTAAAATAATTATAACAATAATAATTTACACAAATAATTACTACCCAAAATAAATTATAACAATAACATGATAGAAAATTGCATGTGGTATTTAACTTATTTTTCCAATTCCACTCCCAAAACCGTTTTAGAACTTAAAAAGCACATAAATAATAAATTATCTTATAACAATAAACTATGTGACGTATAATAATAGAATAAAACAAATAAATTTAATTATTTTAATTAATAAATAATTATTATAGTAATTGTTATTATACAATAAGCTATGGCAATAAAAGTGATCTTTGGAATTTCTTCATGGGTTTCACTTCTCAAATTCGATTATTATATTTTTTATTATTAAATATGAATTATATTTTACTAATAATAATAACAATAAAATATAATTTTTTTATTAATACATTAAAATATATAGATAATAAAAATAAAATGAAACTTCATACAAGGAAGTTATTCTATCATTATCATTACCCTTATTTATTTATTTTACATGTTAAATAATACTAATATTATTTTTTAATATGTTAAATAATGCAAATATTTTAAATAATAATAACCGCATCTCCATCTCCCATCTTTACACTACTGATATTTAAAAACAATTAAAATCTAAAACAGAAAAAAGATAAGCATCCTGCTCCACCAAAGATGGCAGGCTAATATCATTAAATTAATAAATGAATGAACGAAGGATGTCGCTGTGAGCCTGTGAGAGAGGAGCAACTTTTACATGGAAGCTGAGTGCAGTGAGAAAATACGATCGAGTATTCCTAGTCATACCAAGTAACTGAGTAAGTGTCATTGATTCCAATTCATGTTTCTCTCATTGGGTTTTCAGTAATCGTCGTTCCAGTCTTACTGATCAAAGTAAATTATATGATGGGTCCTTGTGGGGCTGATCTTCACGTTGGTTTATTAAAAACGGGTGTCAATTTTTAGCTCAATGTGGAATCAGAAAGTGAATAGAAGGCTGTCCGATCTAGAGCTAAGTTTTTCCGCATTCGAAGTTGTTCGGACTGATTCATCATGTCCATCTAGAATTGTAGTTTTTTCAATTTTTCGAATTGGTTTTTGAACGAATTCAGGTTGCAAAAATTTTGGCTCTTAAAATTGGGTTAACTATTTTGTATTTATTTTGATAATTCAGACTATGGAACCCAAATCACCTTCAAAGCTTAAGGTCTCAATCTTGGGATTTTCTGAGAATAAACGATTGAGAAAAGTGAGTATTATTGTTTTTGTTCTCCTACTGTTAATGATCGGTGCTTTTTTCACCTTTAGACCTGCAAAAGGTCATAATGCATCTAAAGGGTCATATTATACAGTGGTTGTAGATTGTGGTAGTACAGGGACAAGAGTTAATGTGTACGAGTGGGTTTCAGTGGGGAAAAGTGAGAGAGGTTTACCTCATTTGTTGCATACATATCTAGATAATTCAACCAAGAGTTCAGTTTGGAAAAGTTCTTGCAAGTACCATTGCATGCAAACTGAGCCTGGGTTAGATAAATTTGTTAGTAATTCATCAGGGATAAGAGCATCGTTGGAGCCATTGATTATCTGGGCTGAACAGATGGTACCATCTGAAAAACATAGTAAAACTCCTATCTTTATTTTGGCTACTGCTGGACTAAGAAGGTTGGCTATAGAGGATGCAAATCAGGTCCTTGAGGATGTAGAAGCTTTTGTAAAAGAACATGCATTCTTGCATAAAAAAGGTTGGATAAGGGTGTTGAGTGGGAAAGAAGAAGCCTATTATGGTTGGGTTGCTTTGAACTATAAAATGGGTAGCTTTGGAGATCTTTCGAAGTCTCCAAGCTTGGGTCTTCTTGACTTGGGAGGTTCTTCTTTGCAGGTGGTTGTGGAAGTTGATTATGCAAAGGAAGACATTCACTTGGTGAGTTCAAAACTCGGTTTTATTGAACATAAGATTTTAGCTTACTCGTTATCTGCATTTGGTTTAAATGAAGCATTTGACAGGACAGTGGTTATGCTCAGTCACACACATGAAATCAGAGAAAGTATGGGAGGTGCATTAGAGCTTAGACATCCTTGCTTTGGCTTTGATTTTGTGCAAAACTATACCTGTCATGGTTGCATTGGTCCAAGTTTTCCTCATCAGAAAAAGTCTACTGGTCAGGTTCAGAAAACTGAAGATCCTTCTTTGTATCTAGTCGGGGAACCAAACTGGGAAAAATGCAAAATACTTGCTAGGGCTGCTGCAATCAATTCAAGCAGATTAGACTGGTCGTGGCCTACAGATGGAGTTGACTTTCCAAGGGGGTTATGCTCTAATAATGGTAAGCACCTAATACCTATCCTTGTTAAGAACAGTAGCTGTTGTTCTTGCTTGCTTTAATCATGTACCAATCAGATTCCACTAGATTAAAGTACAAACAGCAGAGGCAATGCAGAAAAAAATAATCAGATAAAATGATTTGAGTAGTTGGTTCACTTTGACCGATATCCACTGACCCAACCCCAACAAACAATATCGACAGTGTGATGAAAAATTAGAGAACTTCATTACAATCTATACTGTTTTTAATTCAGCACAGCTTCCCCTTCTCTGTTAATCTCAGTCACCACACCTGTGGAAAGTGTTTTTGCCCCTCTGAAATAGAGCAACACTCTCAGCTCACTCATACTCCAATTACAATCGATATATGCATTCGCTCTCTCAATCACAACATTCTTGAAAATTCCTCATGTAGTACTAGCATAACCAACTGCCTTGCTGGCGTGCTATGGAGTATGAGTGCATAGTTGATTAACAAACTTGTACCAAATGATTAGACCACACTGTTTCAAAGAGATTGATCCATCTCTTTTTTAAAAGAATCTTCCAGCATAACTAGCCTGGGTACCACCTGTTCGCCCGAGCACTTCCCTGCTAAACTCAAGCGATCACTTCAACCAATTGACAGCACAAGTTACAATTCTCATGGAAGTTGATAGTATTTATGTTGTCTCATTTTATCTTTGCCATTAAATGCCTACTCTCTTAATTAACAACTATCTCAAATTTCTTTTTGGTTTCTTTTTTCTCTCTTTTTCGAGATATAACGTATAAGCTTTAAGCTACCAGGTGAAATATTTATAATATAGTTTGCTTAGGTAATAGGTACTTTTATAATATTTCCTTGTCATTGTCAAATTGATTTTGTTTGGTATTCCCTATTATGCCTTTTGCATTTATTTAGGGCTCTGACAAATTTACTGATGCTAATAAAATATAAACAGATTTTTATGCGCCATATTTTGTGGGCTAAATGCAAGTTTTCGAACTGAATTCTGGTAGTCTAGGGTATGAAAGTCCTGGTGTCTCCAGCTTGAGTGCTCTAAAGAACCATAATTCAAGTTTTGTTCAAAAGTTTTCCTTTCAGACTTTCAGTTAGACTTTTGCAAAGAGGTAGAGTGTGTGTTTCATAAGTTAAAATAAAATAGGTGAACTTTACAGATCTAGACATCCATTTCCACTTGAGCAATGTCATAAAAAAACAACCAAGTGGGGTTAGCATGAGCATTCTAGTCTTTTTAACTAATGTTATGTTTGGTTGGATAGAATGGAATCAGAATTGATTCCTTTCATTTTTTTGTTTGATTGGGTTGAAAAATAGGAATGGAATGTAATCGATTCTTAAAAGAGAAGGAATCGGAATTTCTTCTTCCCTCTTAAGGAATCATGGTTCAAGAAGGAATTCTGATTCCATTCTCATCTCAATTATTTAGAAAAATAATGATTTCAATAATGTTTTTTGTCGGACGAAAAAATAATAATTAAATGATATTATTTAAATTTTACTGAATATATGGGTATTAAAGTAATATACAGTATTTTCCATTTCATTCCAGTTGTAAACCAAATACTGTAATATTGATTTCTTTTTTTTATTCTAGTGGTCAAACTAAACAAAATTGTTTTCTTTCCATTCCATTCTTATTTTGATTCCGATTCCGATTCAGATTCCGTTTTCGATTTTATTCCGTAAATCAAACGCCACCTAAATGTTTACTGTCATTTATGGTAATCACTGCTGCTTATTTATTCACTGACATATCATGCTGTTAAAACCATTAAGTGAATTGAAAGATATAGCTTTTGCTTCAAAACTATTGGTAATTTGTTACTATATCGATAATTTCTTTTTACTTTTTGTTTTTTGTTTTTTGCATTTTATGTTTTTCTATTTTGCAAACATACTTTTCTCTTTTCTACTATATAGCTTGTCATAAACTATAATTTTTCTTTTCAAAGTTTGTTATTCTATGCTATTATTTTGCAGGTAGTGATATGATCAATTTGACAGAAGTAGCTCCTGGAACTACCCGTTTTCATGCTTTATCTGGGTTCTTCGCTGTCTATGACTCATTGAATTTGAGTCCAAGAGCAAACTTGACAAAAATTTGGGAAAAAGGGCAGCATCTCTGCTCAAGATCGTGGTCCGAGTCAAGCACTGTTTCTAGAAACCAATATTATTTTCAAGTACCTTACATGGCATCTCTCATTCAAGACGGTTTGTGTCTTGGTGATAAAGAAATACTGTTTGGACCTGGAGATGTTACATGGACATTAGGAGCTGCCCTAGTTGAAGGACGATTTATATGGTCAGCCACTACCTCGTCCCGGATTAGCTCTTTAACCCTTTACAAGGATGTTCTGTCCTCTCCTATTTTTATATTTGTTCTACTTTTAGGCCTTCTATTAATTGTTTATTTCAGTCAAGTCAAACTGCCTATGCTAGGAAAGAGGCGCTTCACCTTGGGAAGGAGTGTCTCCACCTTCATACATTCTCCCAAAATGCAGACCTAACTAATATTTTGCCTGTAGATACATGACATTGCATTTTAAAAAAATAAATTGTAAAATAACAATTCATTTATTCTTTTAGACTGCAAACTTGCAACTGCATTAGAGATCAAAAGAGATGTTACTTATATGACAGTGTGAAAGGTACGGTTGCTGTTACATTGTGTGAAAGCTTTAGAATTTCCATAAATCACGAGAATCAAGTAGTTTTGGTTTTGAAGTAAAAAGAGAGGACGCTAATCAAGCTGTAATAAATAAACGGAAATGTAGCATGCAACATTCTCCGAATTGGTTTCCAAATATACAGTGATCACTGAAATAGTTATGGTATTTAGTATTTACCACCTTCGATCAGCACTTTGCATACGATTTAAATAATGTCTTTGTAAATCACCAAGAATGAATGATTACTATAAAAGACATTTTATCATATTTTAGGTTAGATTTCACTTTCTATCAGAAATTGTGCTTCTCATTTGATCGAAGGTTAAGAACATGAATAGCGAGTCAAAGCAAAAGAAAGTAGAAAAAAGTGTCATAGATCTCACTTAAATAAAGTTATTTGTATTATTTGATCCCCTATATTATAAGTGATATTTAATACTTTTGTTTTAAAAAAATAAGTCAATTAAAGATAAATTATATTATTTTTATATTTTTATGTTAAGATATTATTTTAAAAAATTATTAAAACAATATGTTTTGTCTTTAATTAGCTTATTTTTCAAAAATTAAAAAACTAATGACACCACTTATAATTTAAGGAATATAATGAAACAAATGACCTAATTTTAAAATTTTTTGGTCGTGCTCCTAAAAAATTAAATAAGATATATTCTTTTCTTTTTTTTTTCTTTTTTAGCACATGTGAAGGGAAAAAGGGGAAAGATATGCATAATATTTCTTACATAAAAGGCAAAGACTAAGGAAGCTTTCTTTAATAAGCTCTTCTTCCTTGCATTAAATACCTCTTTTGTTACAAATAGCATCAATTTCTCGTTGTCAAAATGGAGAAAAGCTCTTCTCTTCCAAAAAAAGAAGAGAGTAAGAGCAAATTCTCATGACTTTTCCAAAAGTGGATAGCAATTGGGATCAGACAACCCTTTATTTGAATAAAGGCTTTTGGTGTTTTCATGTTTCAATACATAGCACGAATCCAAGTGATTGCATCGGTAACTTTCTGTTCTTCCTAGTGGTTCAAAGAAACTCTGCAGATTAAGCATGGATTGTAAACAAGAGCCTAGAGGTATTGATTCTTGCACTCTCTAAGAATATGTGAAAAATAAAAATTTTCAGAGCTTTTTCATTAGATTATCTACAACGTATTCCAATTACAGTGACCCAAATGAAATAGATTAATGAGTATAGTTTTACTCATTCCCTAAAATTGGCTGGAACTGCCTCTTCAGTAAAGTATTCCTTTCCTACTGTCTCCACAGAGCAAAACCTCACCTTCAATAGAAAGAACTATCACACATTAAATTCCAAAACACCAAAAAATTACTTCTTCAAAACCATAGAAATAGGTAATGAATGTATGCATACGTAGGCAGTATAATTGTACATACCATAGAAGCATATGATTTTAACAAGGGCTTGGTAAGCTGCCAGATTGGCTTGAAAACAAAGGGAGCTTCCACAAAGAGAACTTCGCCCAGTCGCTTTGGATAATAGTAGTAGAATACATCAAACTACAAGCAGTAAAGAAACAACCTATAATTTCCTTTTTGCATAAAAAAAAGACCTATTATTTCTGAGAAATACTATTTTTTTTTCTCCTTTAAAATTGCAACTTTCATTAACATGTAACTCAAATGGTAATCTTAAAGAAACAACCTATAATTTCCTTTTTGCATAAAAAAAAGACCTATTATTTCTGAGAAATACTATTTTTTTTTCTCCTTTAAAATTGCAACTTTCATTAACATGTAACTCAAATGGTAATCTTAAGCTATAAATTTATTGGCAGCAAGATCAATACTTAACAGAGTGCTCAGCTAATGTTATGAACAACACAAGGTCAGTAACAGCAGAACAATAAAACAAAAACTAATTATACAATTGCTTAAACGAAAGCAGTAGTTAGTTTGATAAGATACCAAAAATGTCAAGAATTTAAGATCAGCATTGTCAGTGCCAAAGCCGCGAAGATCAATTATCCCGAGTATTTCTTCTTTCCCATTTGGGAGTTTACTCAATGCTTTCTCTATCAGAAACACACAGAGCTTCTCATCTGCAGTGGGATCATGCACCTGCAGCATGTTGTCATACACTAAGTACTAAAATTTGAACCATGCACCTGATGCATGCTGCTAAATATGCTTTCTTTACAAGAGAACACAATCTATTTCTAAATACTGCAAACACTACCAATTCGTCAAAATATGACTTAAGCAGGTCAAAAAGTTCTTAACTGGCACAAGAACTTGTAAGAACTAACGGTTCGTTAACTAATTTGTAATGGGAATGAACATGGATCGAATCGGAGAGGAAAGAGAGTGTAAGAAATTTAAGGAATTGGAATGAATATTCATGCACAATAATAACAATTAGTACTTCGGAGTTTTACTTTTGTGGACTGATACAAGTAGCTGTTTCGGCATTATTTTTGTTCCATGACAATGGCAAAAGAGAGACACAACAATTTGTTTAAGAGCCACATTCCAGGCATGACATTGTAAAATGAAGATTTACTTTGCCCTATTTCGTATTCTACCTTATAGATTTTCCTAGAGCTATACCTTATAGATTTTCCTAGAGCTATAATGATGTTTATTTTGTAGAGTGAGGTACTACACAGGTTCTTTAGATTAGGTTTTAAATTAGGTCATTTGTGTCATAATCTCTTAGACTAGAAATTATTGCATTTAGTCCCTTTGTTATGGAAAAATGATCGACTAAAGACAAATCACATTATTTTAATGATTTTCTAATAAATATTATTATTTTATATCAAAATATTAAAACACGATAAAAATACGAGTCTTTAATAAAGATAAAATTGAAACTTAATATTAAATTGTTTAAGAAAAAATGAACAATAATAATATTGAAATAGAAAATTAGATAAATATATACTTTAATTTTTAATAAAAAATAAAAAATGAATAAATCATTAAAATAAATTAGTGACAATTAACAAAATATTAAAATGAGTATTTTGTGAATTTGTTTTTTTATATTAATTGTCATAATACATAGTTAAAGGCTCTTAGTTTAATCGTTTTTAATCACTTGGTAGAAAAATTGTTAAATAATACAATTTGTCCTTAATTGACACATTTTTTCATAACTAAGGGAATCACTAGTACTATTCATAATCTAAAGGACTAAACAACACAAATGATCTAATTTAAAAGACTTCTATAATATTTTTCTCTATTTTGTATAACATGTACTCTATGGCAGGGAAAATGGTAAATAAAGCAAAGGAAGAGAGAGAAGAGGGATACTCTAGGGTTAATTACGTTTTATGCTCACAAAACATAAGTTGTAAAAATGCCCAAAAAGTTTACGTAGTTCCAATTATGTCCACAGCATTATGTGTAATGATATAAATCATCCTAAATCAATAACTGTCCTTTAATTTTTTAACAGAATAGTATCACATATATTCTACATGTGTTAAAATTGGACATGTTTGTAACTAGTTACAGACATTTTGGGCATATTTACAATCACCAAACACATGATTTATTATAATTCCCTCAAGAAAATGCAAATAATATAATTTTGTTAAAAATTAAACGACATTTATTGATTGAACATATCTTTATTGTTACACATAATGTTGCGGGCATAATTGCAATTATGTAAATTTTTAGGATATTTTTGCAACTTTACTTTACGGACATAAAACGTAATTAACCCATTTTGTTAGTACAAGATTTTAACAGCAAAAGAGCAAGTACTTCAAATTTAAACTTACTGTAGGAAGATGCTTTGAGGCCACCACTACAAGCACCGGCCTGTCATTCACATCAAGAAAATCATGTACATAGGCTTTTCCAGTTGCTGCTATGCTTTCCACTGAATCTTCCGTCAGTTCAGACACTCTAAATTCTTGACGCCATTTCTAGTAGTTGTTGATGGAAAAATTGAGTCATAAACTTCATCTAGTACATACATGATTTAATTCTTCAAAATGCTTTAACATTTTAAAATGAACTGCAAGTGATAAAAATGACTGGTTTAGCAACAGCCAAGGCTATTTAGACATTCCTAAATCCATAAAACTAGCTAGTTACAAAAAAAAAAAAACAATTACTCAAAAAATCATGTTCCATTCCATTTTTCATCCTCAGAGAAATGGTTATCATATTATTAATGAATATAAGTTATAATTTGTTAAATATTCCAATTTAGGAAGAAGAAAAAAGTTCATTGACAAACCTCAATTTTTGACATCCTGATAAACCTAGTTTCTTCTAAAAAATAAATATCAATTTTTATGCATTTGACATTTTCCAAATTTCTGGGGCATAATGGTATTAAATAAAGTTTCCCAAACGTTTAAAACAACGCATAGAATTAAAAATGGAAGCAGAAGTTACAATTGCTTTTGTCAATTTCGCAACAGCATCATCAACAGAGAATTTCCTGTCCTTGAGGAACCAAAAGATCATATCTTCGTCATCTCTTCCATTTTTACCCACAGGGAGATTATGAAAATCTTTCTCAAGATTCTCCTTCACTTCCAAAACTAGCTGCACAGTTTGAAAGAACATAGGGCTTGCAATGTCAATTTCCACGAATAACGATCCAATATTCCAAATATCTTTATTCTTATTATACCGCCCATTAGTAATTTTAGCAAGAATTGAAGAATAATATACAAACCGAGTTCACATACAAGCAACTTAATTTATCAAAATATGAATGTCGAAACTTTATCCTTGTTTTTCCCCGAATTCTCAGTAATCAAAGGAAGTATCACAACAGGGGAAAAGAAATATGGGTACCTTCTGTGATTCGTTCTCTTCTAGCATGGAGCTCCGAACTGAAAAACTGCAGATTCTTGAAGATTTCTTGAGGCAATTTGAAGATAGAGGAGGATAACGAAGAGGGATACACATTCGAAGTGCCATTTCCTTAATTGGGGGACTAGATTTTTTTGTCCCTGATAAACGGCCAATTTGCTGTTTTCTTTGCCCATCTACAAATTTATGGAAAAAGTACCGCCTGTACTTAATTTATGTACTCCGTACATTTTGTTACTTAAATTTTTAGGTATATAAATGTTCGAGAAATTTAAAGTATCTTCCCTGATATCTTTAAATTTTGTAGAAAATTTTAGAATATTTTAAACTTTTTAATTAAAATTATTGATTTTCTCAAAATTAATGGTTTTAATTTTTCATTCATATTTTGTTAAGATTTGTACGACTGTGATACTAATTTGTGGGGTTTTTTTTATCGCTAAAAATGTTATAACAAAATTTTAGTTAATTTGATCTTGATGTATTGGCTAAATTATCTTAGTACTAATAAACCATATGTTTTGAGTGTATATTTTTTCTCATTTGTAATATACAAACATGTTTTTATTGTATACATACAATGTATTTATAATCGACAAAGAAATAGTATCCAAATATTAAGTTATTGAATTCATCTTATTAACTCTTACATATTTTTGATTAAAATTGTCTTTTGATGTCCTTGAAATATGATGATATATTATGTTTGTGATAGTTTTAACATAATTTATATAGATATCTAATAATGAGTTAAACCGTCTAAAATTTTCAATCAAGTTTCATAATTTTTATCTTTAAAATAATCATTAAAGGTTAATAGATAACATTCGTCAGACTTCCCTAATAAAATTATATTTTTATTTTTCATTTTTATTTCTTTTAGCCTTGTTGTTTCATGTTTAATTCATGTTATCTAAATTTCTTTATCATAATATTGTGATATTCTTATGTTCATTTTTCTATTTCATTAGTATTATCGCTTGATATAAGTAAATATTTTAAACACAGGATCCTTAATTTGTTTAAAAATTATAATTATTATACCTGAATTTAATGGGTACATCAAGGTTTTTCCTTCTATTTGTCTCCTCTTGTTAAATCGGTTATACCTCGATCATGCTCAAACCCTAACACCCTCCTAGTAATGGTGAGTTTTCTGTATCCATACATAGATGACGTCCAATTTTGACTTACTAGAAAAGAGTAACTAAATTCTATTTTATTCATAATATAATTATTATACCTTTAAGGCCAACTAAGAAACTTGAAGAGATTCTCAACCGCTTATAATTATTGGATATATCATTACTGGTTTAGGATTTCTATATAAAAGGGATTTCTATGCTAGAGTTGTGTGTTTTTCATATATATGTGCTCTAGTTTTTTTTCTATTTCCTAAAATGAAAATAAGGGTTCCTTTTATTACATAAGAAATCCTTGTTTACAAGACAAAAATTAATATTTTCTCATTGCTTTAATAATTTGTCTGCTTTTCTAATTTAAATAGTAGCCATTGCTTTTTTCCTTGGCACATGTTGCCGACAGTTCCTCTCTTTATTCTTCTTTTTTTGTTTTCTATTGACAATCCTTTTGATGACGTTGATGATGCATCTTTGTCTTCTCGATCTTTGATGCAGTAGATGCATCTGTGATCTTTGGTGGCCTTTCTGGCATAGAAGCAAAATACTTTCCTTGTTTCTCGACCAATTTTCAGGTTGTTGCAATTAAAATTTATTTCATATTTAGTAATTTTTTTACAATCTTCCTCTGAAAGAGCTATGCTATAATGAAAAATAATGATGACTTTACTAATTGAATAATTTACTTTGATCTCAGTAGAGTTATCAATTTTCCTAAGTTTATAGTAAATTTGATCTAACATTTGGCCTCTTAGTACACAGAATTCTTCTGTGTTGAATTCTTTTTCTAAAAGCGCACTTAGTTTAGGAACTTTTCTGTTTGTATTAGAAATCCCTATCTTGATGAAGTAGTAGAGACTGATGCATCCTTCCTTATTCCAATCCATTAGTGGACTAAAAAATCTGAGATAAATAGGCTTGTCACATGCTTTAATCTTTTTCTTGAAGTTCTTGATTGCTCTTTTGAAGTTTTCTGGGAATTAATTTAATTTACTTAAATTAATTCATGGATATATTTTTTCTATTAGTACTTCGTGGAAAGCTTTGTATCAAATCCTTCCAAGATATTGAATTTACTTCATGTAGAAAATTATTTTTCTATAGCATAAAACTTCACATATTTAATATGTTTCTGAGTAGATTTTCTGTCCAAGTTGTAAAGACTCAACCATTATGGTTTGCTGATATTTCTATATTGGTCCTTCTCATCTTCAATGATTGGTGAAATTATGGGGTATGTCTCCCTAAATAGCATTGAATGCTTTACTGTCTTTGATGTCTCGAGGATAGATGCTTATCTAAATAGTACTAGAGGCCTTACTATTTTTCCTAGATTTATCAATCTACTTGGTGCTATTGGCTGTTATTGTAATATTGTAGAATAATTTCTTACTATCTCCTCTCGAGTTATTAGTTTTGATATTTTGTAATTGGTATAACTACCTTCAAATTCTATTCTATTTGTGAATGCTCTACAAGTTACTCCACTAATTTTTAAAATAGGTTTATTGGCTTCTATCAAGTTGCTATAGATTCTTGATTTTGGACCATTATAGATCATGTAAGTCTTTTTCTGTTTTCTTTTCCTTATTCATTTGCCCAATTGAGTTTTTTTGTTTCATAGATTTTACTCTCTTTTGAACTTTTAGGTTTTTCCTTTTTATTTTGAATTCTTTCTTTAAAAGTTTCACCTTTTTAGACAGAATTTTTAATGAAAATTCCTCTTTTGAGTTTTTGGACTTTAAGAGTTGTTTTGAATAATTAAGTTCTTCCTGTTATTTCTTGTCTCCATAAGAGATTTCTCAAGGTATAACAACTCAAGTTGTTCCTGTGAGATTTTTATCTCCTTTTCCTTTATCTTGATCTTGATATCAAGATGTTTCATTCCTGAAAGAATAAGAATAGTTAGAGGTGCCAATTCTTTAGTAAGAGCATCTGCTAAACTGATATTATTTTCTAGGAAATGTTCAACATCAAAATTGTAATGGTTGAACCACTGTTGCTATTTGAATAATCTTTTTTGTTTATAATCACCTATAATATTAATTCTTATTATATGTTCTAACAATGAATATAAAATTTATAACATATATTGCAAATTTCTTAATAGCTCTTTTAACATCTAGTTATTATTTTTCATTACTATAATAATTTAACTCTAGACCTTGGAAAGATCTTAATATATATTTACAAAGATATTCGTCTTTTAACAACTTAAGTTGTTACTGTGATAAATTAACTCTTTCAAAACTACTCCCCAATATTCCTATAAAGCATCTATTTCAATTGTCATTTTATCATCTGTCCCTAGATAATATAAAGTTGGAAAAATTTTGACATTTTCTTTTACTTTATCTATATAAAGAGATCTTGTTCTTTCCATTTCTAGATCTGGTCTTTTTTCAATTTTGTTTGTAAAAGTTTTCGCATTTTTGGAAGTTTTTTTATATATTCTTCTGCATATGTCAAACATCCAAAAAGTCTTTGTAATTGGTTTTTATCTTTTAATTCACTAGGAAAACCCTGAATGTTATTTTGTAAATGGGGTTGTAGATTATATTTTCCATCTTTAATTTTTAACCCTAAATACTTAATTTTTTTGCTGAGCAAATACTACTTTCTTTTCTAAGAGTACAATGCCTTTCTTATTGCATTATTTTAGAATATTAATAATATTGAAATAGTATTTATTTAATTCTTTATTGAAAACCAAAATATCATCTATATAGATACAGAAAATATTTTGTAATTTTTTGAATATGTTATCCATATATCTTTGAAAGATACGTGAAGCTTGTTTTAATCCAAATAGTTAACTAAATGCCGTTAATTTTTGAAATTCTTCATCCAATTTTATTTTCCAAAATCCACCTTATCAACCAAAACTTGAGAAGTATTTCTTTCCTTTTATTAATGATAATAATCCTTCTTTCTTTGGAATTAAATATCCATCATCAATAGTTTTTTTATTCAATTTTTTTAAGTTTATTACCATTCTCTTTTTTCCTCTTCTTTTTTTAGTTTTTGTTTCAACTAAGAATACTGGACTTGAATGAGGTGAATTTACTTGGTTTTATGACTTTCAATTCCAAAATTTCTTAAATTTGTTTTTCATATTCAATCCTATCTTTTGGAGTATAAATCATTGGTTTTACTCTTATAACCTTGTTAAGGTCTCTTAATTTTATGTTGAAAATTGTCGTATATTTATTTATTTTTGGATCCAATGAATTTTTTGAGCTTACTACTTTTAATAGTTTCCCAATGCATGTTAGGGCTTTATCTTCATGTATTTCATTAAGAAATGAGTTTTGTTTTTCTTCTATATCTAATGAAATATTTTCTAAATAAGGTTTTTGTTGCTCTATCTCACCACGTTTTTGCTTTTTATATTGTTGGATTTCATACAGTCAAAGATTTCCTTATTTTTGACACATAAATGATATCACCATATAATGTTGTTATACTTATTTTATCTAAATATTGTGTGAAAGATTGATATAAGTTTAGACAATTATTTCTTATTAATAAATAACTCTTATTTCATGTTGATATATGGTAAGAATATGAAACTTTTATCCTCCTATCATTATTCTATATCTTTGAAAACTTTATTAAGATTTATTGTAGTATTATTAGACATTCTTGCAATTAAATCTTTTGGTGCATATTTCCAATGTTCTTCTAGAAATACATTCGTACTTGCTACACACATACTAGTTCTTGTACCTATATATACGTGTAAATGATAACTGTTATCTTTGGGGGTATTTTTGAATTTTTTAAAACCTTAGGCATATTTTTTAAGATACTTTAAAACTTGAGAATATTTTTTATATTTATTAATTAGTTCCTAAATTTTAATATCTATATTTTAAATATTTAAGTTACTATATAAAAAGAAAAATCACTAAATTTTTATCTTTAAAATACTTTAGTTTTTAAATTTTACTAAGATATAACACTTTAATTCCTAAGATTTAGATTAAAGTGTACGGTGTTTTCTAAAAATAAAATCTAAGTGTATTAATTAAAAATTAGAGAAATAAAGTATTCTAAAGTCACAAATTTAGTTATCTTGGTATCCATCCATCTAAATTTATTACCTAACATGTGCCATTTGACATGTTGGAGACTTTGTCTATAGTAGTGGGTTTTATTGGTTATTGGCTTATTTTACCAACTAGTCTTATTTTAACATTTTAAAAAAAAATTAAAACCTTAATTGACTTATACTCTCAAATATTGATGTTCAAACTAACCTATAATGTCAATTTAAGAACAGTCAATTTGACGATTTTAAACCTGTAAGTTTTTATCAAAAGTTTCTTACAAAGTATAACTTAGAAGTACAATTTTTTTTAACATGATATATCTTATTTATATATTATTATTTAAAAATATTGAACATTGTTAAAAAATAAAGTTACATAATAAAGATTTTTGAATTGTACATCATACTCTAAATCTATATGGTGTGAATAATGATAATAAAAATAAGAAATCAACGTCGTGTAGACCTACTAATAAAAATCTGTTTATCTCATTCATTTCACACACACAAATATATATATATATATATAATTAAAATTTATAGAAAATATATAAATATGTTAATCCTATAAATATTATAAAATTAAAATTTATTTAGTTTCGTTCGATTTTGTTATTTTTATAAAATAAAAACTTATAATCGATTCAACAAAGTCGATTTTTTTAAATTTTAGTATCTCAACTAAAGATTAACTAACTTTTAAAAAAGTATAAGTTTAATTTAATCTTAAATTCGATAGATTGTATGATTTTTAAAATATATGTCCACCTTTATTAGAGACAAAAATATTGACTCCATTACCCTCAATTTAAAATTTGATTGGGTTCTGTTGTGTGTTTTGCAACACACAAAAATCGTGCAAGTATACACGGTCACAAGTAATAAAGATTTGTAAGTAGAGTATCGTTCCCACGAGGATTTGTTTCTATAGTTTGTTGAGTACTAAAATTGTATCTTTCTGATTTTATCCAAAATAATCGTTGATATGGAAAAAGGTAACAAAAAAAATAAGAGAACTCTAGGATTGCAATTTTTCACCAAACTAATCCACTCCAATCATATTATTTTCTTTTGATTTATATTTTTTTAGTACATTTAATTTGTCAACCGAAAACTTCTATTTTTATTCATACATCTCTTCCGAGCTCCGTATAAACACACCTCGTTAAATTAATTCACTATATCTCTATGAGAATTAAATTCACCAAGATTCATTAAGTTCTAAGTTTTCAAATGGCCACATATACAATTAGGGTATATTCCTATCATTCATCATACATGCCATTCTATTTACGAGCAATATACACAAAAATGCATTTCTCAAGTTTATTTTTATGCCATAAATCGTTTTGATAAAATTCGTAAATAATCAAAAAGCATTAAGCACAAAATAGAATGAACAAATCGAACGTCCTATAAATCTTTCAAAAAATAGTTAAAATCAAAGCTTCATAAATTTAGATCAAATGCAACCCTAGAAAAATTAAATTACTTCATTAATTAAAAATAAAAATTACAACAGATGCAGAAAAATTAGAAGAAAAAGAAGAAAAATTAAAACATCAAGTAACGAAAATATTTGGGACACTCAGAACACAACAAAAGCCAAAAAATGGCTTCTGCGTGTTCTGCCGTCCAAAACCGAGCAACATAGAAATTATACACTAAAAAAAACTCTCTAAAACTAAAAACTATCTCCTATTTATAGCTAAAAATAATACATCAAAAATATTAAAATATCATACACGCGTTAAAATTTGTATCGAAAATAAAACCCCGACATTCCCCTTAAAATCCGCGGTCACGCGAAAATCAAAAACTTATTTTAATTCACGCGAGACAAGGAGCCGTTTCTGCATTTTTTTATTCATTGTGCGTGCCACGTGTCAGCGTCTGATTCGCTGAAACAAATAGTGGGACACGTGGCAACATCTCATTCGTTGAAGGGAATGGGCGCACGTAGAACTTGTCGCACAGAATCGGGGCGCGCGAAACGTGAGGCAATGGTTTTAACGAGGGCGAGATTCTACGCTTTTGCATTCACCGATATGTGCCACACGTCCTCTTATGATTCATTCAAGGGGAAATTAGGACACGTGGAAGACTTTAATTCGCTGGAAGAACAATTGCACGTCGTTTTGCCGCACAGAACAACACCCTTTGGCAGACGTGCGTCAGATACGTGGGTCCCACCTTGCACGTCGGCCTGCGCGGTAGGTGGGCCCCACTCGGGCAACAAGCCGCGTGAAAGCGCAGAGTCTGCACGCATTCGCGTTGGTCGGGCTTGAACTACACGCCCCAATCTTGACCGTTTATGCTTTGATCGGACGGTGGGTGATGGACGTCGTGATTTGTGCGAGTGCGATTCTTTTCCTGCGCAAAAAATTCAAATTTTTTTAATTCTATTTTGACCCACAAATATATTTCAAATTACATTTTCAACTTTGTTTAATTGCAATCTAACCCTTTTAGTAATTTAAATTAAATTTTAAACTCTTAATAACTGAAATTAATCTCGATTTTAATTTAAATTATATTTTCAACTTTTATAAATTGCAATTAATAACTCTTTTATTTAAAATTCTATTTTTGGGTACAAATTAGCATTTAAGTACGTTTTCGATACAATTTACTTAATTTTATTAAAATATATAAGAAACAATAAATACTAATTTATTAAACTAAAATTATCTAAAAATACAGAGAACATAGCATTTATAATGAATAAAATAGGTGAAAATAACTATATAAAATACAGTTATCAACACTCCCAAACCTAAGTTTTTGCTAGTCCTCGAGCAAAAGGAAGGAAATAAAACAAAGATAACTGCATTTAAAATAGTGATTTTCAAAATATTTCTTTTTAAACATTCCAAATAACATAACTCAAAGAAATAAAAGAATTTTATCTAAGTATCAAAATCAATTTAAAAATATATTACATTTTCACAATGAATTTTAGGTGTGTGTGTGAAGTCTTTTCAAATTTCATAACATGCAATTCGGATCAGTTTATACAAATATGAAATCAAACAAATTATCATGAAATCACAAATCTCATAAGTTTATTTTTCATTTCTCTCTCAACTAATGTAGACAAACACAAAACACCAAATCAATAGGACTTCATTAAGCTTGTAATGTATGGCTTAGGTGAAGGTAGGATAAAAGATTATATTTAGCACAAAATTTCCTAAACATATCATTTTAGGATTGAAACAAGAGATCTTATATCATCACATCCAAACTCAATTTTTTTTCTTTTCTACTTTTTTTTCTCTTTTCTTTTTTCAGATCTTTTTTTTCTAACTGCTTTTTTTTTCAACTGCTTTTTTTTTTTTTTTCTGCTTTTTTTTTGTACCCTCTTTTGTTTCTAACATATCTTTAAATATTTACTAACAATTTTCACATGTTAGTGAGATAAGAAAAATAGATAAACTACACACACATATATATTTTTTTGGTAGGCTTTTGAAATAAGAAAAATATATATATAAACTTTGAAGCTCAAAAGGGGTATACTACGGATAATGTATGTGAAGGTAGATAGAAAAGCTCAAACGATCCAAAGATGGCCTAAATCATTTTCTTAGTTAAATGCTATCTATAATTTCGTCTCGAGAGAAAATCAAACAAAATCTAAGAATTGTGACACCACAAAAATCAATCGAATTCCATACTCATATAATACTTCTCTAAATTATCATAGCAAATCAAAAATCAAGACTAGTGCTCATGAATAATTATTCTTGTAAAAATGAAACATACGTAAAAATTATTCATCGCTTAGACAATATTCAAAATTTTCAAGGAGATATGCATCATTTAAATCGAAGAAACAACAATATATCACTATTCATAGCAAAATATCTTCAATCAACCAAACAAACAAAACAAAAAAAAAATTCAAGAGCAAAAACATCCAGAAAGTATTTCAACTTGGTTCAGTATATACACCACCCCCAAACTTAATATACACATTGGCCTCAATGTGTGAAAATTAAAGAACATTTGAGATGGGTTTAAAGAGACTTCCTGGTTTGTTTGATTGGTTAAGCCAAAATTGCTTCATTACATCCACTTTGCACCTACGAAGGGAAAAAAATAACATAACAAAATATAAAATTTAATACATACAAAAATAATAATAATAATAATAAATAAAACACATGGGTTGTCTCCCAAGAAGCACTTGTTTTATAGTCTTCAGCTTGACTTCTTAATTTGTTTTTCTGTTTGTAAGTTAAGATTTGTGTGTCAAACAAAATCTCAACTTACAAGAAAATTGAAAATTAAATTAAGAAACAATAACCATACCTTTTTTTATTCTTTTATTTTTTTTTTATTTTCTTTTGTGAATTAAGATCTGCGTGTCAAATAAAATCTCAACCCACGAGAAAATTGCAAAACAAAAAAAACAAACAATAAGCAAAATAAAAATTTATTTTTCTTTTTGTGAGGTAAGATTTGTGTGTCAAACAAAATCTCAACCCACGAGAAAATTGAAAAATAAACTAAACACGCAAAAATAATTTTTTTTTGAATTAAAATCAGATTGATTGGTATTAATATCAACAATGAAAATAGTAAAACAAATCCCCGGAAATGGCGCCAAAAACTTGTTGTGTGTTTTGCAACATACAAAAATCGTGCAAGTATACACGGTCACAAGTAATAAAGATTTGTAAGTAGAGTATCGTTCCCACGAGGATTTGTTACTATAGTTTGTTGAGTACTAAAATTGTATCTTTCTGATTTTATCCAAAATAATCGTTGATATGGAAAAAGGTAACAAAAAAATTAAGATAACTCTAGGATTGCAATTTTTCACCAAACTAATCCACTCCAATCATATTATTTTCTTTTGATTTATATTTTTTTAGTACATTTAATTTGTCAACCGAAAACTTCTATTTTTATTCATACATCTCTTCCGAGCTCCGTATAAACACACCTCGTTAAATTAATTCACTATATCTCTATGAGAATTAAATTCACCAAGATTCATTAAGTTCTAAGTTTTCAAATGGCCACACATACAATTAGGGTATATTCCTATCCTTCATCATACATATCATTCTATTTACGAGCAATATATACAAAAAATGCCTTTCTCAAGTTTATTTTTATGCCACAAATCGTTTTGATAAAATTCGTAAATAATCAAAAAGCATTAAGCACAAAATAGAATGAACAAATCGAACGTCCTATAAATCTTTCAAAAAATAGTTAAAATCAAAGCTTCATAAATTTAGATCAAATGCAACCCTAGAAAAATTAAATTACTTCATTAATTAAAAATAAAAATTACAACAGATGCAGAAAAATTAGAAGAACAAGAAGAAAAATTAAAACATCAAGTAACGAAAAATATTTGGCACACGCAGAACACAACAAAAGCCAAAAAATGGCTTCTGCGTGTTCTGCCGTCCAAAACCGAGCAACACAGAAATTATACACTAAAAAAAACTCTCTAAAACTAAAAACTATCTCCTATTTATAGCTAAAAAAAATACATCAAAAATATTAAAATATCATACACGCGTTAAAATTTGTATCGAAAATAAAACCCCGACATTCCCCTTAAAATCCGCGGTCACGCGAAAATCAAAAACTTATTTTAATTCACGCGAGACAAGGAGCCGTTTCTGCATTTTTTTTATTCATTGTGCGTGCCACGTGTCAGCGTCTGATTCGCTGAAACAAATAGTGGGACACGTGGCAACATCTCATTCGTTGAAGGGAATGGGCGCACGTAGAACTTCTCGCACGGAATCGGGGCGCGCAAAACGTGAGGCAATGGCTGGAACGAGGGCGAGATTCTACGCTTTTGCATTCACCGATATGTGCCACGCGTCCTCTGATGATTCGTTCAAGGGGAAATTGGGACACGTGGAAGACTTGAATTCGCTGGAAGAATGATTGCACGTGGTTCAGCCGCACAGAACAACACCCTTTGGCAGACGTGCGTCAGATACGTGGGTCCCACCCTGCACGCTAGTCTGCGCGGTAGGTGGACCCCACTCGGGCACCGAGCCGCGTGAAAGCACAGAGTCTGCACGCATTCGCGTTGGTCGGGCTTGAACTACACGCCCCAATCTTGACCGTTTATGCTTTGATCGGACGGTGGGTGATAGACGTCGTGATTTGTGCGAGTGCGATTCTTTTCCTGCGCAGAAAATTCAAATTTTTTTAATTCTATTTTGACCCACAAATATATTTCAAATTACATTTTAAACTTTGTTTAAATGCAATCTAACCCTTTTAGTAATTTAAATTAAATTTTAAACTTTTTATAACTGAAATTAAGCCCGATTTTAATTTAAATTATATTTTCAACTTTTATAAATTGCAATTAATAACTCTTGTATTTAAAATTCTATTTTTGGGTACAAATTAGCATTTAAGTACGTTTTCGATACAATTTACTTAATTTTATTAAAATATATAAAAAACAATAAATACTAATTTATTAAACTAAAATTATCTAAAAATACAGAGAACATAGCATTTATAATCAATAAAATAAGTGAAAATAACTATATAAAATACAGTTATCAGGTTAAATTTGACTCACCATGATAGTGGTGTCAAATTAATTGAAAAACTAATTCATAAGAATCTTTCAAGCTAATTATCTTAATTAAAAATTGTTATTTCTATGTTTTATAAAAATATAAGTAAAGAATATTCATACTAACAAATTTTGTTTGTATTTTAAAAAAATTATAAATATTTTCATATTAATATATAACTTAAAATAAATTAAATTAACTTATTTTATAGTGAGATAAGTTGAATTTGACTTACATAAAATTTAAATTAGATGGCTAAATCCCAATACGAGCGTGTAGGTCTAAAGAAACAATCAATCTTAAAATTGTCTGAAAGTCTACGCTCTCTCCTTTATCCATTTGAAAGCTTATTAGTATCTTAGTCTTGGTTTCCAAATATCAATCAAAAATAAATATAAAGAAGTGTAGAAATTATAATAAAGAAAAAAATATTATTAATTATATATATATATATATATATGTATGTTAAGATTGATCTAATTTGCGGAGAGAGAAATTGAAGAGAAGTCAAAAAATTTTAAAGAATGTGTGTATCTTTGATGAGATCTATCTATATATAAAACATTATATATATACGTGTCGATTACATATGGGGTATACGTCACAACATGCTAGATGAGTGCAAGAGTAAAAGAAAATAATCTAAAGCTTGAGATCGACCACATCATAGCTCGGTCTGGAGGTCGGTCTTCCAACACCAAAGCTCTTATGTGTAGGCAGAGCCATATTACTGGTGTCATTTTGGGTGCGAGCTGTTAGTTGGATCTGCATCCGAGTCGATCCATGTGTCTTAATATCCAATCCCCTTACTTTTTTAGCTTGAGTCCTCAACAAGTGTGAAAGAGTAGCAATCGGGCAACAAATTTGAATTATTCGACTCCGCCTAGTAAATATTTATTAGTTAATTGGATAGAGAAATATGCCTTTCTACATATGAAGAAGCCTATGCTTCTCTTCATTTCATCATTTTTTGCATATTAGACAGAACTTGGAACAAAAAATGCTTTGTCAAATTAGCTCAATCCATAAAAGTTCTCAACTCAATGATAAGAAAATCAGTACGACATGTGGCTTATTTGCTTGGGTTTTAAGGGAAAAATGCTTAAGTCTAATAGTTTTTTACTTTCTTTTCAGGTTGGTTTAAAGAATAACTTCCTTTTTACTTTAAAACTCAACCCTAGGTAATTTATATTTCTCGTGCCTTACCATTTTTATGCTTCATGATATCTGATATGAACCAAGGGGTTAGGACCTAGCTAATTTCATATTATATAGCAAAGTATTTCTCCACAAATCAATGGATATAACTCACCATTTTCTCGAGGGGAAAGACGCCACAATGAGGTGCTATTTCCTTGATAAGTTGCTTAAAGAGAAACAAAGAGCATGAATGAGCTCTCAAATGATGTGAAAATTCAAATTTCATTCAAAATGTAAAATTCCCAATAGTTGAGCAGCTCTTAAGTATTTATAGTATACAAATAAACCCTAAGCTCTACTACATCATAGCCCTTGATCTCATCCAAGGGTTGAAAATAAAAATAGTCAAAAAAGCACAAAAGGTAGCAGAAAACATGGACCAAAACATGAAGAAAAATGGGGCAACTGACTACAAAGGAATCCTATGAAAATATTACATCTTAACCCTGGATTTCATCCAACCGATGAAAAGAAAGTTGCCCAAAATCAGTCCAAATGGCACAGCAATGTGCTTAGTTTCTCTTGAATGAGCCCATTTAAAGCCTCTTCGAGTTGTGCTCTCCTAGACCTTGTGATTGGTCCACTTGGAATTTGTAGAGCTCGATGATTCTTATCATTCCCCCTTTCTTTAAGAGGATTCTTCCTCTTAAATCATCACTTTTATAATCAAAAGGAGAAAGATCAGAAATATTAAAAGAGGTACTGACATTATTCTCACCAGGAAGATCGATTTTGTAGGCATTGTCATTAATTCACTAAATCACTTGAAAGGGTCCATCTCCTCGAGGTTGTAACTTGGACCATCTTTTTTCAAGAAATTGTTCCTTCCTCATATGCACCCAAACCCAATCACCAAGCTTAAAAATGAATCTTCACCGCCCTTTGTTGGCCCTACAAGCATTATCCTTATTTCTCTTCTCAATTTTCTCATGAATGCGTTCCTGGAGCTTTTTCACCGTTTCAGCCTTCCTGGAACCATCTAAGTTAGTTTTCTCTAAAATAGGTATAGGTAATAAGTCCAAAGGAGTTAGTGGATTGAAACCATAAACAATTTTGAATGGAGATTGATCAGTAGTTGAATGCACACTCTGGTTATAAGAAAATTCAACAAAAGGTAAACAATCCTTCCAATTTTTCAAATTCTTTTTTATTACCGCCCTAAACAACGTGGACATAGTCCTATTGACTAGCTCAGTTTGCCCATCTGTTTGGGGGTGACAAGTAGTCGAAAACAAGAGTTTAGTGCTCATTTTAGTGCAAAGAGTTTTCCAAAAATAACTAAGGAATTTAACATCCCTATCAGACACAATACTCCTAGGAACTCTATGAAGCCTAACAACCTCGCTAAAGAACAACTCTACTACATTAGTGGCATCATCGGTTTTATGACACACTATGAAGTGTGCCATTTTAGAAAAAGCTATCTACAACCAAAAAATGGAGTCTTTACCCTTCTTAAATCTAAGTAACCCTAAAACAAAATCCATAGAAATATCTACCCAAGGTGTGCTTGGTACGAGCAAGAGAGTATTAGTCCTTGTGGTAGGACTTTGGATTTTTCTTGCTTACAAGTGATGCATCTAGAACATATTCTCCCTACATCCCTCCTTATTGTTGGCCAATAAAAATGCTCATGCAAAACATCTAAAGTCTTCTTAATTCTGAAATGCCTCATTAATCCTCCATTATGGGCCTCCTTAATCAACAACTCACGCATGGAACATTTGGGTATACACAATTGATTTTCTTTAAATAAATACCCATCTAATTCATAAAAAAATTCAAAAGAAGTTTTTTCACATGCATGGTAAACAATAGAGAAGTCATCATCATTAGCATACATTTCCTTAACATATTAAAATCCTAGCAATCTCGCATTTAAATTTGAGAGTAAGGAATACCTCCATGATAAAGCATCAGCTACAAAATTCTCCTTACCTCTCTTATATCGAACAATATAAGGAAATGTCTCAATGAATTCCATCCATCTAGCATGTCTCCTATTCAATTTACCTTGGCACTTCAGATGTTTTAGAGATTCATGATCAGTATGGATGACAAATTCCCTTGGCCAAAGGTAATGTTTCCATGTCTCATATAGCTCCTTGTCATATGTTGGATAATTAAGGGTTGCTTCATGAAGTTTTTTGCTAAAATAAGTGATAGGTCGTTGTTCTTGAATCAAAATAACTCTTATACCTATTCCTTATGCGTCACACTCAACTTCAAAGGTTTTAGTAAAATCAAGTAAAGATAAAACAAGTGCAGAACAAAAACTATCCTTTAATGCTTTAAAGGCTCTCTCCTGATTCTCGTCCCATTTAAAACCAACAGAATTTTTAATGAACTCGGTTAGAAGTGCAGCTAGTATACTAAAATCTTTGACAAACCTTCGATAAAAACTAGCCAAGCCATGAAAGCTTCTAACCTCGGTTACAGATTTAGGTGTGGGCCATTCTCGAATAGCCTTAACCTTTTCCTCATCTACTTCTATTTCCTTAGAAATAACAACAAAACCAAGAAAGAGTAACTTATCCATACAAAAAATACACTTTTTCAGGCTCGCATACATTTGTTCTTTTCTCAAAATTTCAAGCACATACCTAAGATGTAAGACATGCTCTTTAAGATTTTTACTGTAAATGAGAATATCATCAAAATAGACAACGACAAATTTTCCAATAAATGCACGCTGAACATGATTCATAAGTCTCATAAAAGTACTAGGTGCATTTGTTAGACCAAAGGGCATAACTAACCACTCATATAATCCATGTTTAGTTTTAAAAGCGGTTTTCCATTCATCACTCTTTCTCATCCTAATTTGATGGTATCCACTTCTCAAATCAATTTTTGAAAAAATAAAAGAACCATGTATCTCATCTAACATGTCATCTAGTCTAGGGATAGGATGTCGATATTTTACTGTAATGTTGTTGATGGCTCGGCAGTCAACACATATCCGACTTGATCCATCCTTCTTGGGAACGAGTAGCACGGGAACGGTACATGGACTTAGGCTCTCCCTAACTTGAATTTTGATCAAGTATTCTTCAACCTATCTTTGAATATCCTTAGTGTCTTCGGGGTTGGTCCTATATGTAGGTTAGTTTGGAAGATAAGCTCCTGTTATGAAGTCAATTTGATGCTCAATCCCCCTAATTAGTGGCACCTCATCTGGAATCTCTTCAGGGAACACGTCTTCAAATTCTTGCAAAGGAGAAAGAGTGGAACTAGGCAAAGACTGGTTAAGATCGTTAATATAAAAATTAGCCTTCTTGTACAAAAGTACAAGTATGGGCTATTTTGAATAAAAAGCCCTATTGACCTCACTTGTCTTAGGATAAAAACTCACACTTTTTTCTCTCTTATTTTTCCACTCTCCTCTCCTTTTTCTTCACTCTTTTTTTTCTTTTTCATTATTCTCTTTTTGTTCATTTTCACACTTTTCTTTTCCTCTAACCATCTTCAATTGATCTTCAAAGACTTACTTGGGTGAAAGGGGTACAAGTGTGATGTTTCTACCATTCTTCACAAATGAATACTTGTTTCTATATCCATCATGTGTAACCCTCATATCATATTGCCAAGGCCTACCTAGCAAGATGTGTCCGGCTTGCATGGGTACCACATCACATATCGCATCATCCTTGTACTTTCCAATGGAGAAGCTCATTAATACTTGCTTATTAACCTTCATTTCCCCCACTATCATTTAACCATTGCAACTTGTAAGGCTTAGGGTGTTCAAATGTAGGGAACCCTAATTTCTCAACTAAAGTAATACTAGCCACATTGGTGCAACTTCCCTCCATCTATGGTAACACTACACACTTTGTTACTCACATGACACCTTGTGTGAAAGATGTTATCTCTTTGTTGTTCAAGGTCATCCTCCTTGACTTGAGTGCTCAAAGATCACCTTATTACAAGTGCTTCCCCATCCGCGGGTCCTATCTCCTCTTCACTAGCTTCCTCTACAGATGGCATCTCATCTTCTTCATTTTCAATATCGGTTCCCACCTTACCACTAGCTAAGGTGATCATTACGTTCTTGTTTGGACATGAGAGGTTATATGACTATTACCAAGACACCGAAAACACTTAAAGTCACGATTATGAACTGGGGTGTTGATTTTACCTTTGTCCTTGCTAGCCCCCATCTCTTTGGCTTTGTAAGGCTCAAATCTTGGTCTGGATGTACCTACTTCATCTTTTTTCTCATTGGACTGCAAAGGACTAGTAGGGTTTGGTTTTGGAGTAATGGGACTAGACCTTGATGGTTGGGACCGAAAACTCTATTTCTTTAATTTCCTTTCCACCTTAATTTCCATGTGGATCATGTCCTCCATCTCTACGTAATGATGAAGTTCCACAATGTTGGCAATGTCCAGATTCAATATACTAAGAAACCTAGCCATGGTGGCCTCTCTATCTTCCTCGACATTAGCTCTTACCATGGCCACTTTCATTTCCTTGAAGTACTCATCAACACATTTATATCCTTGAGTCAATCTTTATAGGCGTTGGTGTAACTCTCTATAGTATTAGCTAAGCACAAACCTCTTTATCATAATGGCCTCAATGTCCTCCCAATTATCTATGGGCCTTTCATGGGTTCTCCTCCTACTAATGACCAATTGATCCCACCAATTCAATGCATAGTCAAAAAACTCAATTATAACGAGTTTTACTTTTTTCTCCGTGGAGTAGTTATGGCATTCAAAAATGTGCTCCACCTTCTTCTCCTAGTCCAAATACAACTTTGGGTCATTCTTTCCTTGGAATTGTGGTATCTTCATTTTTATACTACTTAGATCTCTATCAATTCCATCTTAGGCTCTAGGTGGGGGTCTCCACATACCTCATCTACCATTTCTTCATCCTCTATACCCATTTCTTCCTCCTCTAGGCATTCTTCCTTCTTCTTCCTCCAATTATTCTTTCCAATCTTTTTCTTCTATATCATCCCCAACATGAGCTTGCCTATTAACCCTCCTAACATTAGGTGGAGGTGTTTCTTAGTGTAAAGCTACTAAGAAACTTTCTTGCCTTTCCAATCTTTCATTCATATCGACCATCAAGTTGTTCATCCTCTCAAAAGATTGTTACAACGCCCTCATCATGAACATCATATCTGGTCTTCCTTCGGGACTACCCATGTTGGACATATTTTTTGCAATTCTACACAACAAAAGGTTAGTGTAATAAAATAGAACTAATGTAAATTCACACAATACCTCACAATTTGTAGAATTATCAAAAACCCAAAAAAGTAGTTCACAATATCCCACTTGTTAAAGCACAAATGAAACTAACTCAAAGTGTTTAGGATCCTAGATTATAGTAGTAAGCACAAAGAAAATCAATAGGTCTAAACTATTGGGAAAACAACAATTTCCCCAAAAGAACTAAGCACACATTGGGAGATTTATAATCAAAGGGTAAAATTTTGGGAACTATGAGTTCAAATACTCACTAGAAATTAGCATATGCAATTTAGCCTCTCTTTGTTTTCTTTGTATTTTTTTTAATAAATTGTGGCCACTATTTTTTCTTTTTTTTTTGGGACATATAGCTAATAACTCAATAGTAAATGAATACAACACCTTTAATATGAGTTTGATTAAATTTTAAGATACGTAAAATAGCACATAAATAATGATACAAAGGGGAAATGAAATTTTTGCAGGAACTATCACAAAAATACTAAAAAACAACCAAAAACAGTAGAAATGTTAGATATTGCATAATATGCAAGAAAAATTATAGAATATGAAAGAAAAATTCAAAATACTTTCAGAAACAGTAGGATATGTAAGGTTATTGTTGAAAATTTTTGGATACAATAAAATTTGCAAGGAAAATGCAGAAAAAACTTGAAAACAAAGAAGAACAATATTTTTAGGGTTTGGAAATTTAATTTCAGCAAGAACAAAACACAAGGATTTTTTTCCCTATGTATCAGAAACAAAATTAGAGCATAAGAACAAGAACAAATATAAAGGATATGAATCTGAAAATTAGCACCTAAATCTCTGATACCAAATTATATGAAACAATGGATTAGGACCTAGCTAATTTTAGATTATATAGAAAAGGGTTTCTCCATAAATCAATGGATATAACTCACCATATTTCCGAGGCGAAAGACATCACAAGGAGGTGTTATTTTCTTGATAAGTCTAGCATAAATGACACCCTAACAAATATGGATATTACTCACCACAAATGCTTAGATGCTAAACAACGACACAAAGGTTTCCAATCCCTTGATAAGTTTCTTAAAAAGGAACAAAGAGCATGAATGAGCTCTCAAATGATCTGAAAAGTCAAATTTTATTCAAAATGTAAAATTCCCAACAGTTGAGTTGCTCTTAAGTATTTATAGGATACAAATAAACCCTAAGCTCTACTACATCATAGCCCTTAATCTCATCCAAGGGTTGAAAATAAAACAGTAAAAAAAGCACAAAAGGTAGTAGAAAACATGGACCAAAACATGAAGAAAAATAAGGTAGCTGACTACAAAGGAATCCTATGAAAATATTACATCTTAACCCTTGATTTCATCCAAGGGCTGAAAATAAAGTTGCCCAAAATCAATCCAAATGGCATAGCAATGTGCCTAGTTTTCTTTTGCCAATTTTCCCTAATTTCCATCCAAGGCTTGTCCCAATTCTTGCACTCCAAATTTGGGTCTCCTTGGTTATACATAACCTCTTGAATGAGCCCATTTAAAGCCTCTTCGAGTTGTGCCTTCCTAGAACTTATGATTGGTCCACTTGGAATTTGTAGAGCTTAATGATTCTCATCAATATCTTGTTGAGACCATGCATAGAGAGTACACTCCAGGCTCATCCTCTTGGGAGAGCCCAAAATATCCCACTTTCTCAGGCCAAGCAGAAAGTGACATCTCGGGGTCTACTAATGAGAGAAGTACCTTAGTGAAGGGGAGCTATGTAAGCCTCGACCTTTTGCCCCCACGTCTCATCCACAAGTTGTACCCATAATTAGATTGAATGTGTCTCATATCCAAATATCCATTCTGAGGTCATGGAGGGAGAAGATGAGAAAGAAAGGGATTGGTGAGCTCACAGATCATACCAAAGGTTGGTGGCCAAGGTCAAGACCAGTAGGTTATCTCCTTAAGACGAGGAGAGGATAAGGAGAACATATGATATTCCCTCCTTGGTTCAGATAATGATACCCAAACTTTACATTCTTGACATCGACCCACCTCTAACTGGGTGGATAGCCTTCCATGAGAAAGCCTTATGGTTGAGGGTCATATTTCCTCTGTACCCATTTATAAAGAAATATTTGGCAATGACTCAACTCACACTAGGCTTTTTGATGCCAAATGGGTGGTGGTACTTGCTCTGACTCATACTAATATGAAGATAGCTTGGGGTTGAGTTGGAGATGCCCAAGTTTAATAAGCCATATGTAATGAAGCAAAATCCTATAGATATAATGAGGGTCCACATGTCTATGAAACAAGACTAGGGTATAAATATGATCCTCTTTGAGAATGAGAAGAACCAGAAGGAGTATTTCTTCTATGTATCTGGTTTATGGGAGATTGTAAACAACAATGCTAGGTTGATAAGGAGCATCTGGGTTGATACCAAAGTTGTGATAAGGAACATATGCTCTTTTATCATGACCTTGAGCCACGAGGCTAAGCAACGATTGGATAACATCTAGAAATATCTACCCGAGAAGACTACATGGAGCAACTACTAAACACCATGTGTTTTGTTGCGTATGGTTTAATGACATGGGGCTCAATAAAGCCATATCACAAGATTATTCGTAGACCCCATGCACCCTCCAAGTGTTGAACCCCTCCCACAAACTATGATGGGAGGTTGGAGGTGCTCCCTAGTAATGGGGAACTAGCTTTAAGACCATAAATATTTCATTTTTATTTAGCCAATTCCTATAAAGCTTAAAAAAAAATTCTATCTATGTAGATATCATGGAGTTCGATGCCTTTGAGCTATTGGCGCGGCTTTATAGTAAGGTCACTAAACAATGAGCGAGCTATCAAAAGGCAACACCTCCCTCTCAAAGAATGAAATCCTTTAAAGGGAAGAAAAGGATCAAGTCTTCTAGACATGAGGTAGTCCTAACCTTGTCAAAAATTAAGAAGAAGGTGACCATCAATAAACTCGTGCTCAGGCCCATGCCTTTTAATATCATTGAGCCATCACCAATATCCCTAGGTCAACACACCTCACCACCCCTAGCTTGGTTTAAAACACCTCACTATACCTCAATTTGTGTCAACAAGAACCTACCCCCTGTGAGACACTCAAGAAAGAGGAAGGGTATCATGATTAATCTCACTACAGACATTGAGAGAGTGGCTATGTATAGTGGTATAGCACTAGAAAGGTTGGATTACTACATGGACCAGATCCCCTACATGGTAGATAGCTCGATACCATGTGCAAGGATGTGGACTTCGAGGTCATGTTTAGCGACCTTTTGTACCAGGAAAATGTTAGTGCAACCTTATTTCTAGTTGAACCTCAGTTTTTTTTAATATTTTAATGACCTTTCATCATTTGTCTTGTTTTTAGGCATAAGTCTATCATGAACTGAGCAAGGTATGAGGTGTCGATAGTGTGAATCATGAGTTCACGATGGGAAATGAGAGCCATGATTTAACTCAGACTAACTATGTTATGTTGTTGGCTAAGGACAACAAGTGGAAGGGAGAGGCAATCAATGAGGAGAAGTTTTCCAAGGCCAAATATGAGTTGAATGATATCTTGAGGCATTATGAAGAACTTTGGGAGACCTAGAGAAAGGCCAAGGCTGAGGAATAAGCCAATATGCAAGAGCTAGTTGATGCCAAATAAAAATATACCCGTGATTAAGAGAAAGTTGAGCACAATCTTGATGCGATGAATGAATAGCTCTCATTGAGCATTAAGATAGGTTATAACATAGTCATGAACTTCTTCAAGGACGAGACCAAGAAGAGGGGCCTGGGGTATACTACTATTAGATCCTAAATATCCTGGTGATTTCCTAGTATTCTACAACTTAAACCCAAAACTCAAACTCTGGTGCGAGTGATGATGGGTCTGGAGTGAGAGATGAAAAAGGTGGAAATAGGGACCTTTGATATTTGAACTGGCCCGAGATTTCTAATTAAGTAGCCATATGGTTCTATATTCCAAACCCACCTTCTCTGCCTCTTCAACATGCTGAGCATCATCAAGCATGTAAATTTTCATTGTTGGGTGAGGAATGTGTGGCTGACCATAGTTTTTTAAAGTTTTGACTCCACTTTTAATTGTGTGGTTGCGGGCTCGCATTTTTAACCTATTATTATTAAGAAGAATTATTATTTTTAGAATAACTTGTATTACATGTATAATTGTGCATTTATAGTATTTATTTATGATGTTAACCCACCTTTCTACTTTTAAGGATATGTGTCATTAAATTTGTCCCAATATCATTCCCTATAAAAAAGGGTTAGGCATACTAAAAAATTCAGGCATCCTCTTTTGTTTGTCACAGTTGACAATTTTTTCTCCATCTTTCTGTTCAAACCTTATCAATTTTGACTGGGTGAATAGACATTTA
The DNA here is from genome assembly GCA_033030585.1 of Hippophae rhamnoides. NCBI lineage: Eukaryota > Viridiplantae > Streptophyta > Magnoliopsida > Rosales > Elaeagnaceae > Hippophae > Hippophae rhamnoides. The sequence goes on from CM065433.1 coordinate 28,239,555, forward strand.
GCTTGAGCTTTAAAGCTGGAGAATGATAGGCTCAAGACCGAGGTAGAGAAATTAAATTAAAATCGGGCTATCCAAACTCAAAGATAAGCTCCCCCTTTATGAAGTGACCAAGTGTGAAGGCACTCTTGTAAGGAGAAACAATCTAAAACTTGAACTTGAGAGAGAAGGATCATGACTAAAATCGCTGCTCTTGTTGATAGGGAGTCTCATTGGACCAACTACTATATGAAGCGATCTGAATGAGTATTCCTCAAAGTGATAGGTGTTTCTGAAGAGTTGGAACGTTCCATACTTAACTCGAGCCTAGCCCCTATCGAAATAGGGGTCAATATATGCAATAAAGTTATTGTTGTGTGTTTTACAACACACAGAAAATCGTGCAAGTATACACGATCACAAGTAATAATATGATAAGTAAAATATCGTTCCCATAGAGATTTGTTACTAGTATTCATTAATTATTAAAATTATTTCAACCTAATTTTATCCAAACAGTCGATAATTTGATGCAGTTTGACTAACTAAATTTTATAACAGATTGCAAGAAAATTCTAGGATTGCAGTTTCACCAAATTAATCCACTTGAATCATTATATTTTATCTTGATTTATGTTATCGTATTTTAAGTTGTTAACCAAGAACTCCTAATTTATCCATATATCTCTTCCGAGCCCATACTGACACATCCAAGCTTAAAATGATTCACTATATTCCTATGCGAAATAAATTCAACCAGATTTATTAAGTTATGAGTTCTCAAACGCTTACACATACAATAAAAGTATATTTCTATCTTCTTATGTATATCGTTACTTCATCAATGAAAGCAAGACACAAAAATGCCTTTTTCAAGTTTATTTAAGTGTCACATATCGCTTAATTAATCTTCCGATAATTAAAAGCATAAAACACAGATAAAATAAATAACTTAAAACAATTCCATAAAACATTCAAAAATACTTTAATTCAAGTTTCATAATTTACACTACACTCAATCCTAGAACAAATAGATTAGTTCATGGCAGAAATTAAAATTACAACACAACAAAAATAAAACATTGTAGAGAAACAAAAATTAAGAGAAAATAGATTAGGAGAAACTCTTTCACGATTCCTCGATGAAAAATAAATTCTTCCCTTTTTTTCTTCTTAGTTGTCTTCTTTCTCTGTAATTTCCCTAAGAAAATACAATACAAAAATGTCAAATAAACGTTCTGCGTGTTTTGTGTAACACGCAGAGAGAAAAAGAAATGAAAATGGTAAAGAGAAAAAAAAAATAAGAAGAACTGTGAGTAACCAAAACGAAAGAAAAACCAAAACAAAAGAAGAACCCCAACTAATTCCCCGCGTAAAGAATATATCCCCCTTTCAATTATTCTTTTTTTTTATTATTATTTTTATTTTAAGTGGGGGACAAAAATGTATGGGGAATTAAAATAACAACACACGCGTGAAAACCATTATGCGCGTTTCTGATTTTTTTTTCTTTTCACACATGACACGTGTCACCATGTGATTTGCTGAGAGAAATACAGCGACACGTGGCCGATGTTCATTCGGTGGTAAGGCCGGGCGCATGAAGAACGCGTCGCACAAGATTTCGTCGCGTTGGAAGTGATTAATAGCTGGAAGTAGGCGCGGTTTCTGCGTTTTTATTTCACTGAATAACATGATGCCACGTGTCATCATGTTATTCACTGGAATATTTATGAGACACGTGGCTGCTCATTTTCCATTGAAACACGAGGGTGCATGCGGCTTGGATGTACCGCGTCACACTAGATTTGTAGACGAGCGGTTCTGCGCGACACTGTTCAACGCGGCTCAATCCCGGACCGTTCATCTCATCCAATCCGCGATTGACGTGCCTCGAGTGGAATCTCATGCGCGGACACGCGGGTCCCACTCCACACGCCGATCTCATACGCGCGGCAGGTGGGCCCCACCGGGCACGCCGCCCCGCGCAAACGAAGAACTCTGTACCCATTCTCCTTGGTGGGTTTTGATCTACAAGCGCGAATCCCAACCGTTACTTCTTTGATCGGACGGTCCACGTTGCGCGTTTGGAATAGGACGCGTGGCCTCATCTCACCTGCGCAGAAATTAAGTTTTTTTAATTGCATTTTCACCCACAAATTTAATTCAAATTACATTTTAAACTTTCTTAAATTACATTTAAGCCCTTTGCTAATTTTAAATTAAATTTTTAAACTTTAAATAATTATAATTAAGCCCAAATTTAATTTAAATTATATTTTCGATTTTTATAAATTGTAGTTTAAGAACTATATTATTTGAAATTATATTTGTGGACGAAAAAATATGAAATTAAGTACATTTTCGATACAAATTATTTAATTTTATTAAATATGTATTTTTAATGCATAAAAGGAAAATATTAATTTATTTAACAAAAATTAACTAAATATTAAAAGAACATAGCAATTATCATTACTAAAATTGATGAAAATAACTATATAAAATACAGTTATCAGTTATCAAGATTCATGCCAAGTTATTTCTTTTAATGGAAGAGGAAAATGACTTGGACAATGGTCGCATGTCCAAACGTCTGAAGAGATTTTAACATTTTGAGAAGCCGGACTCTATATTAATGAATTTTAAAAGCTTTGTAAGCTTGAATAATAAAAATTTTATTTTTAAAAGATTGCACCTATGAAGCTAGATCAATGTAGTTTATCTTTGAAAAGACGAACTTGTAAGGTTCTATTAACGAAATAAACCCGGGTAACAAATAAACTCATGACATGTAATATTAGGGAAAATCACTCTATCTAGTTTTTTATGATAGAGGTGATTAACTCTCTCTTAAATGTCAGATAGTTCTACCTAGTACCTAACCAATGTGATTAACTCATGACATATAATATTAGGGGAGAACGCTTTACTTGGTATATGATCAAGGTGATTAACTCTTTCTTAAGTACCATAGCACTTTACCTGGTACTTGACCAGATGATCAACTCATGAGATGTAATATTGGAGGAGAACGCTCTATCTGGTACCTAAGTAGGTGATCAACTTGTGACATGTAATATTAGGGGAGTGCACTCTACCTAGTCTGTGACCAATGTGATCAACTATTTCTTAAGTGTCAAAGCGCTCTACCTAGTTCCTGATCAGGGTGATCAACTTACGACGTGTAATATTGAGGGATAATGCTCTACCTGGTCTGTGATTGAGGTGATCAACTCTCTCTTAAGTTTCAGAGTGCTCTACCTGGTACCTGATCAAGTGATCAACTCGTGACAAGTAATACTGGAAGAGAGGACTCTACCTAGTCTATAATCGAGGTGATCGACTTTCTCAAGTATCAGAGCACTCTACCTAGTTCCTGATCGAGATGATCAACTCATGACATGTAATATTGAGAGGAAGCACCCTATCTTGTTCTTGACTAAGGTGATAAACTAGTGACATGTAATATTAGGGGAGAGCACACTACCTGGTTTGTGACTAAGGTGATCAACTCTATCTTATTTCATAATGGCATTATAACAACCTTTGGCATTTTCCTGGTCTCCATTATTTCATTTATGTCCTCCTTAGTCGAGTATTTAATGACTTAATGGAAGGTGGATATAACCATTTTCATCTTATGTATCCATGGCCTACCTATGATGGTATTGTAATGAGTTGGGACATCAATTACCAAAAAATTGGTCATCACTATAGATCCCTTTTCCATGATAGATAATACCACGGTTCCAATTTCATAGATGGTGCTACTTTTGAATCTTACCAGAGGTAGCTCTTTTCTTATGATGTAGCATTCCTTTATGCCTAGGGCCATTGTTGTTGATAGAAAAGGAAATTCGAATGAGTACCTAGTGTTAATCATTATTAGGCAAACATCACAGAATCCTATTCCTAGGGTGATTACCAATGGGTCTTCGTGCGGAAAAGATGCCTCATCCCTTCCAGTGAATATGGTTTCAACTGAGGACCTCACCTTCTCCAGATTCTAAACATATGACGAACCGTACTTTTACATGAGTTATTGGAGGTTCTATTAAGCCCGAGCCCTCTATATATGGTATAGATTGTCCTTACATTGGCATTTTTGTGTGGGTCTATCCTTCCACCTAACGGAGTAGGTAACCTCAAAATTTTACATTCGGGTTGTTGCCCTCCTTCTCTATTATTTCTTTCCACGAGTTCCTTAAATACCCTCTAGATAGTAGTTCATCTATTTCTTTTCTCAAATTCATGTAGTCTCTCATCTTGTGGCCTACATCCTTGTGAAAATCACATCACTTAGATGTGTCTTTGAGGGGAGCCCTCATTTTTGTGGCTATTTGACATTCTACTCCTCCTCCTTTCTCAAAACTATTTGAGCCAAATTCACTCTCAATGGTGGACATATGAAGGGAGATAGTGACCTCCCCTAGGGACTTCTATTCTCAAATCATTGGCCACTCACCTTATGATTTGGCATGGAATGCTTGTTTTTATTAATTCTTTTATCTTGGTTTTCCCTAGTTGGGCTTATTCTTCTTTTCTCTTTTTCTAGCGCAACTTCCATAGTTGCCTTGTTGTTCTTATCCCCACCTAACTCTCTTTCTAGATTGACAAATTTTCTTCCCTCTTCATAAGATTTCTCTAAAGTTTATGGGACCTTCTTAGTTAGCTCTACAAATAAATTAGAATTCCTTAATAGACCCTACTTGAAGGCCTCTATCGTAATAAAGCTGGGGCAATCTAATATCTCTAGCTTTTCCTCTATAAACCTTCTCATATACACTTCAGTAGACTCACCCCTTCCATGGGTGAATGAAAAAAGGTGGTGAGATCCCTTCCTCAAGGGCTTATTGCAAGTATAATTAGTGATGAACAACTTGAAAAACTTTGAGAATGAGGTTATGGTACGAGATGCCAGGTTATTGAACCACTTTTATGCATCATCACATAGGGTGGTAGCAAATACCTTACACATCATGGAATCTCTCTTATTCTAAGTAAGGATCACATGGACCATAGCCATCTTGAAGTGTTGCATGTGAGTTACCAAATCTTTGGTCCTTTGGTATTCAGGGCACTTGGGAGCACTAAACTTGGCTAGGGGCTCGTTGTGCTCTATTTCATCAAAAAAGAGGGAGACACACTATTGCTCGCAATCCCTATCTATAGCATAGGGTTCCTTACCTTTGTCTTGCTTTTCATTAACCTTTTTCAAGGTTTGGTCTTACTTTCTCTTAACTTCTCTAATGCCAAAAATTATGCCTCTTAGCTTTCTCTCTCTTGTAGTAATTACTCGATATTGGGCCCCATTGAGTTAGGAAATAGGTCTCCTTTAGATGCATTCTCACCCTATGTAGGCTTAGGCATAATATGATCTGGCTTGATTCCACCAACTAGGTTAGTGGCTCAACCCTCAGGGGCATAGAGACCTAATTGTGATCATAGTTCCCTATTTTGTTGTCTGGTTTTATCGAGCTCTCTTCTTACCTCAGGAAGTTGACGCATTAGCTCTTGATGAGCATTGGTCTCCACTCTGGCTTTATTACAGACTGGAAGATGTGGTTATGTGCCACTGCTGCCTTCTCCTTTACTAGACTTAATCATTCCTCAACTTGTGTTCCTACTATGATGGCCATGATTCCAAGAAACTATGCTCTCTTACTAAGTCTCTCTCCCAGAATTTTGGGTAAATCCTTGAAAATATGGGGTCAAAAGCCAAAACTTGACTTTGAATTTGAGCCACACGGTGGGCATTAAAATTTTGGGATTGGTCTGATTTGTAAAGAGAAGTTAGAGAATTTTGTAGAATGTGTGGATCTCTTAGGAGGTCCATGTATATATAAAGCATTTTTTGTACACAGGTTGATTACATAGGGGTACATGTCATAACGAGTGAGATGGGTACAAGCGTAAAAGAAAATACATCTAAAGCTTGAGGTTGATAACACCATGGCTTGGTTTGGAAGTCAACCTTCTAAAACCAAAACTCATATACATAGGTAGACCCATACTATTGGTATCGTTATAGACACAAACACAGGCAAGTCCTTATAGGCTGACCCATCTAATGGCCCGAGGTGTGATAACTCTATGTTTTAGAGTTATTTTGTTCATTTTATTAATTATAATTGCTATGTTCTTAATGTTTTTAGTTAATTTTAAGTTCTTAAATTAATATTTACTGTTATTTTTTTTAGGAATATATTTTTAGAGAAAATTAAAGAATTTGAATCAAAAAAGACTTAATTGTAAATAATAAAATTTGAAAATATAATTTGAATTAAAAGAGGGCTTAATTGCAAATAACAAAAGTTTTAAATTTAATTTGAATTAATATAGAGGGCTTAAATCCATTTAACCAAGTAAGTGAGATGAAAGTGCTACAAGGGTGATTGGACATGTTTCCAGATGGCACACTGTTCGGTAGGAAAAGTGAGGTCCACTTGTCTGCGAAGATGATATCCGCCATACGTGTCTCTCTCACCCACTGTTAGATCAAACCACAAATGGCTCAGATTGTGAGTGCCTCCCATGCTCCACGCGAGTGGAGGCTAGCTGTTGCGCATAGACCAGCATGCATATTTCTCGTGCGATGCGGTCCACATAATCTATGTACGCCCTCTCTTCCCACCCAATACCAAGATGCCACATGTCTTATAATTCTTTCACCGAATCAGAGCTCACCATGTGTCATGTGTATTGTATAATGAAATCAGAAAATTGTGCACATTGCCTAGCCTATTTTGCACATTCTATCTCTACTTTTTACACGTGTGTCTGAAGAATATTTTTGTCTCCCAATTTTTGTACGCGTATATGAAGAATATTTTTGGTATATTTTTGAAGAGAGTAAAAGCTATAAATATGTTGTTATTATGATACAGGAGGTGTGGAAGGTGGAACACGCAGAAACCATTTTTGGCTTTTGTTGTGGTTCTGCTTAGGAAGAAAAATAGAGAAAACATAGATGAAATACTTCTAATTCTTTTTGTTGTTCTTTATTTAATGTTCCTTAAATGTCTTAATATTTTCGTATTGTAATTTTAATGTTTGTTATGAACTAATTTAATTGTTCTATGGTTGCCATATAACTTATATTATGAAGCTTGGATTAATTATTTTTGAATGATTTATGAGATGTTTAATTTGTTTATTCTATTTGAGCTTAATGCTTTTGATTTTTGGAAGATTAATCAATTGATCTGTGACACTTAAATATTACAAAAACATAACTAGTTCTTCCCAAAAAGGGAAGAACTCTAAATCTAAAAGAAATTAACTAAGAAAAACTAAAAACTAAGAAAACATAAGAAAAAAACTAAGAAAAACTAAAGAATCCTAAAAATCTAAGAAAAGAGAGAAAAGAATGTATTTGGAGGTGTTTTTAGGTGTGTTTTGAATAAGTGAAGGGAAGGTATTTATAGGTGAGGATGGAGAGAAAAATAGAGAAAAAATATTTAAAATGAAATGTGTTTAAGTAAATTGAGTTTGCTTAACTTATTTGATACCTCTAATATCAACTCATTAGACAAATCGATGGCTAAATTCCAATACCAGCATGTAGGTATAAGGAATCAATCAATCTAAATTTTTTTTTGAAAATATATGTTATCTTCTATACCCATTTGAAACCTTATTAGTCTACTAAAGGAAAACAATATTTGGATATGTGCATATATATATATATATATATATATTAGATCTGAATTTTTTTAAAAAAAATCAGGTTACAAAGTTGTAGATGATAGAGTTATATGAATATCCCTTCTGCATCTGAGTTAACACCAGTGCTAATTCTTGGAGGTGAAAATTGAGATTAGATATTAATAAAATTCATGATATAATTCATTAATTTCCAAAACACATATCATTTTATCTCACTTATTTTTTAATGAGATGAGAGAGCAATGAGATGGTACTATTTGAAATATCTTACTTCTCTAATGTGCCTATAAGAGACTACTAAAAACACAAAATCAATAAAAAATATGATACATAATTATTTAAAACTTGAGTTTAATAAACAGAATGATACAATATATATTTAAAGTTAAGTCTATTAGGATTACAATCTAAATGAGATGAAATAAGATTAGATAATATTTAAATAAAATGAGACAATATTGTACCACAAAACTATTACAGATACTAAATAAAACATGATATTAGATGAAACAAGCTACTTTCCATCTCTAAGCTAACCTAAGAGAATTGAAACTTAATTGAAAGCAATAAACAATATTAAAAGTAGTACTTTTAGGTTTTTTTTTCAAGAATATACGATGATGAACAGAGATATTGTTCTGTTTTTGGTAGGAAAAATTGTAATATATAATGATAATAAGGAATAATATCTCAAATATCCCTAAGATTTGACATTTCTTCACCTATGCTCTTGAGGTTTATAAATTATCAAAAATGTTCATAGACTTTAATGGTGTTAATTTTCCATCCATTACTATTTAGAATACTATTCCTTGGCTCTGATACCAATTTTTGTAGATTGATACAATTTTTAATCGGGGGTTAATATTGACCTAGTTTATGATCATTGTATATTTACTAAAGGTGATAATTTGTCTAAAAAGATTATTATTTTTTGGTATAAATCTAATTTTCTTTTATATTCATTACAATTGCATAGTATATTATGTTCTTCATTATGTTGGTTACTTAATTTTAATCATGAATCTATTCATTGTCTTTAAAATTAAAAATTATTATTTCATTTGTTAAATCTAATAGTTCTAATTTATGTACTAATGATTCGATGTTTATAGAGTATTATCTTGATAAATTATATGTGTTGAATGTATATTATTTTGTCCTATTCGTAGTATACAAATAGGTTTTTCTTATGTACATATAGTGTATTTAAAATCTTCAAAGTAGTATCCAAACATTAAGTTGTTGAATTCCTCTTCCTCTATTCTTACATATTTTTGACGAAAATAGTCTTTTAATGTCCTTGAAATAGGACCGTCTATGATACTTGTGATAGCTTTAATATAATCTATATAGATATCTAATAAGGTGTTAAATCTTTTAAAATTTTCAAGACAAGTTTCATAATCCTCATCTTTAAAATATTCATTTAAATAATAGAGATAACCTTTATCAAATATTTCTAATAGAATTAGATTTTAATCTTTGATTTTATTTGGAATTATTAGATGTTTATTTCTAAAAATAGTTTTCATATTCCTATTTTAGCAGTATTATGTCTTGTTGTATGCAAATATTTAAACATTTAAGATTCTTAACTAGCTTAAATTTATAATTATTATACGTGAATTTGATGGGTCCACCATGGTCTTCCCTTTTATTTATTTTATTTTGTTACGCCTATTATGCCTTAGTTTTGCTCAAACCTCAATGCCCTCCTAGCAATGGTGAGTCTTCTGCATCCATACATAAATGGTGTCCAATAGTTGACTTACTAGAAAAGAGTAATTGAACTCCATTTTATTCATAGGATAATAATTATTACAACTTAAGGCCAACTAAGAACCTTGAAAGGGTGCTTAGCCGCTCATAATTATTGAGTATAACATTATTGGTTTTGAGATTTCTAGATAGAGGGGTTTTCTATGCTAGAGTGTTTTAGAGTAGAGAGCTATGGATTTCTGTGTATTCGTGTGTGTTTTGAAATGAGAATAAGGGTTCCTTTTATAGCACAAGGAATCCCTATTTTACAAGACTAAAATTATTATTTTACCCTTACTTTAATAATTCGTTTGCTTTTTTACTTTAAAGGATAGTCACTCCTTTTTTCCTTGGCACATGCTGCCGACTAAGATATGGGATCTACATTTTTATTTCTTTTGTCATCTTTTACCGACAGTTTTGTTTTCGTATTTTTCTTTGTCATTTCCTACCGATGGTTCCTTTGATGACCTTGATAATGATGCATCTTCATCTTTTCCATCTTTGATGTAGAGAATGCATTTGTGGTCTTTGGTGGCTTTTCTAGCACAAAAGCAGAATACCTTCCTTGTTTCTTCAGCAATTTCTAGGTTATTGCAATTAAAATTGGTTTCATATTTGGTAATTTTTTCACCATCTTCTTCTGACGAAGCCATGCTACTGTGGGAAATGATGATGGATTTACTAGTTAAATAATTTACTTTGATCTCAATAGAATTGTCAATCTTTCTCAGTTCATAGTAAATTTGGCCTAGCATTTAACTTCTTAGTACAAAGAGTTCTTCTGTGTTGAATTCCTTTTCTAGAAGTGCCCTTGGTTTAGGAACTTCTCTGTTTGTGTTGGTAATCCCTATCTTGATGAAGTGGTAGGGACTAATACTTCCTTCCTCATCCCATTCTATTAATGAACTAAAAAATCTAAGATAGGTTAATCTTTCTTCTAAAGTTCTTGATTTCTGTTTTAAAATTTTCTAGGTAATAATTTAATTGACTTAAATTAATTCCTAGATATATATTTTCTATTAGTCCTGCATGAAAGACTTTATACACAAATATTGGATCAACTCCTTCCAATATATTGAATTTACTTCTTACAAGAAATTCCTTGTCTGTAGTATAGAACTTCATATCTTCAATATGTTCTTGGGTAGATTTTCTTGCCAAGTTATAGAGACTCAACCATTATGGTTTACTCAGATTTCTATATTGGTATTTTTCATCTTCAATGATTGGAGTAGTTCTAGGAGATGTTTCTTTAAATAGCACTAGAGGCTTTGCTATATTTCCAAGATTTGTCAACATACTTGGAGCTGTTGGTTGTTGTTGTAATGCTACATAATAATTTTTTACTATTTCCTCTAGAGTTATCATTTTTGGTGTTTTGTAGTTGGCGTAACTACCTTCTGCTTCTATTTTGTTGGTGAAGACTTTATGAGTTATTTCATTAATTCCTAGAATAGATTTACTAGCTTCTGTCTAGTTGTTATAAATTCTTGGTTTTGGGCCATTATAGACCATATAAACTTTTTTCTGTTCTTCTTTTTCTACCTCATCTACCTAATTGAGCTTTGTGGTTTCAGAAGTTGTTTGTGAACTATTTAGTTCTTCCTTTTTTAATAAAGATTCCTCATTTGAGCTTTGGTCTCTAGAGTTTGTTTTGAACAATTAAGTTCTTCATGTTTCTTTCTTGTCTCCATAAGAGATTTCTCGAGATATAGCAACTCGAGTTATTCCTGTAGGATTTTTATCTCCCTTTCCTTTATCTTGATTTTGATATTAAGATGTTCCATTCTCGAAAGCATAAAAATAGTTAGAGGTGCTAATTCTCTGGTAAAGGCATCATCTAAACTATTTTTATGGCTTAGAAGATGTTCAACATCAAAATTATAATACTTGAACCATTGTTACCATCTAACTAATCTTACTTATTTGTAATCACCTGCAATATTAGTTATTAAGAAATAACCAAAATTCTTGTTATTTGTTCTAACAATGAATCTGAAGCTTATAACATATATTAAAAATTTCTTAATAGTTTTTTTAACAGCTAAATATTCTTTTTCATTACTATGGTAATTTAATTCTGAACCTTGGAAAGATTATGATGTATATCTACAAAGATATTCATCTTTGTCATCTACTATTGCTTTAAGAAATGCTCCTCAATATTCTTGTGAAGCATTTGTTTCAATTATCTTCTTATCATATAGTCCTAGATGGTATAAAGTTGGTAAATTTTTTACCTTTACTTTTACTCAATCCATATATAGAATATCTTCTTCGATCCATTTCCAGATATGATCTTTTTTCAATTTTTCTTGTAATAGTTTTCTCATTTCTACAAGTATCTTGATGTATGCTTCTGCATATGTTAAACATCCTAGAAATTTCTGTAATTGGTTTTTATCTTTTAATTCACTAGGAAAACCTTGAATATTATTTAGTATATGAGGTTATAGATTATGTTTTCCATCTTCAATTTCTAACTCTAAGTATTTATTTTTTTGTTAAGAAAGTACTACTTTCTTTTCAGAGAGTACAATACCTTATTTTCTTTATTATTGTAGAATATTGATAATATTCAAATAATGTTTATTTAATTTATTACTGAAAACCAAAATATTATCTATGTAAACACATCAAATATCTTTTAATTTCTTGAAAATGTTATCCATATATCTTTGAAAAATACATGGAGCTTGTTTTAATCCAAATGATATAATTGTCCATTGGAATTGTCCTAGGAGACAACTAAATGTCGTTAATTTTTGGGATTCTTCATCCAATCTTATTTGCCAAAATCTACTTTTGCAATCAAAACTTGAGAAGTATTTCTTTCCTTTTATTAATGATAGTAGTTCTTCCTTTTTTGGAATGAAGTATCCATTATCAATGGTTTCTTTGTTTAGTGCTTTAAAGTTTATTACAATTCTCTGTTTTCCTCTTCTTTTCTCAGCTTCTTTTTCAACTAAGAATGCTCGACTAGAGTAGGGTGAATTACTTGGTATTTTGACTTTTAATTCCAAAAGTTCTCGAATTTGTTTTCCAAATTCAATATTGTCTTCTAGAGTATAAATCATTGGTTTTACACTTATGATCTTGTTAGGATTTCTTAATTTTATGTTGACTATTGTTTTAGATTTATTTATTTTTGGATCCAAAGGATTTTCTGAACTGATTGTTTTAAATAGTTTTCTAATGCCTACTAGGGCTTTGTCTTCTTATATTTCATTGAGAAAAGAGTTTTATTCTCTTCTATATCTAATGAAATATTTTCTAAATACGATTTTTATTGGTGAAGATCTCACCACATTTTTTTTCTTTTTATGTTATTGCATAAAAGTTGGGTTTGAGATAGTTAAAGTTTTTCTTATTTTGGAGACATAGATGATATCTCCTTCTAAGGTTGTGATACTTATTTTGTTGAAATGTTGTGTGAAAGGTTGATATAAATTTAGGAAATTATTTTCTATTAACAAATCAACTCATGTTTTCTGTTGATATATGGTAGGATTGTGAAACTTTTCCCCTTCTATCATTATATCAGTATCTTTTAATACCTTATTAAGTTTTATTGTAGTATTATTAGCAATTCTTACAATTAAATATTTTGGCGTTTTTTTCTAATTGTCTTTTGAAAATACATATATATTGGCTATATACATACTTGCTCTTGTATCTATATATGCATGTAAATGATAAGTGTATAGCCTTTAAATTTTAGTCTTACTTTAATATAAGTACTATTACGATTCATAATACTATACAAATCATTCATCTTCTGATGAAGAATATCCACAATTTGAGTGTTTATATTCAAACTCGGTTATTTCTTCCTCAGTTTCTTCCAATAAATAGATACTATAAATATCATCTATATCAGTTTCATCGATTGGTTTTAATTCCATTTTGAAAGCTTCTTCTAATATTTTTGCTTTTTGTAAAAATTCCTTTTTAAATTCCTTTTTATGTTGAAGTTTGCTTGGATATTCGTTAGCATAATGCCGTCTTCTTATAGATCCAACATCTACATTTTTTTCTTTCTTGAAAGTAAATAATTCCTTTTTTCAAAATGATTATACTTTCTTCTAAAATATCTTTCCTTATAGTTTTTTCTATTAAATCTCTTTTTATATTTTTGAAATTTTGTTTTCTGCTTGAATTTATATTTTTTATACAGTCCATTTATCTAAGGTTTTCTTCCTATCTCTTATACAGTCTAAATCTAAAAATTCAAACTTATAATTATCATAGAGTTTGAACTATGGTGGAATACTACCTCTAGTTCTCCAATGCAACCCTTCCTCCATTTTAGGTGGTTATCTTCTTCTATCTATGGTATCAACTTGTTTTATTTTTTGTCTATTTCTTTCTCCCCTATGTGGTTAAGATGATCCTTATTGGTAAGGGACTAGTAATGAAATAAGTTTTGATATAAATATTTTGTGTTTGATTCTTAGACTAAATCAATTTTTTCTATTAATAATTGTATAGTTTCAAATAATGTTGCTTGATTTTTTGATATGCCTACTAGGCTTCCATTTACTTCTAAATGCATATGTTTTTATTTTATCTCTAAACATTATTTTTCCCTAATATACAATCATGAACTAATGCTTTTATTATTTTGACTTCATTTTCTAGTTTTTTAACTTCTTCTTGGTTAGAAGTTTCTCCTTCATGGTTTATAAAAGTAAACTTTGGCATGCTATTATTTTTAACAACATTACTCTTTTTTCCTGTTATCAAGGATTTTTCTTTGATATCTAATTTTCATTCTTCTGTTATTTCAAAGTCTGTTAGTATTTTTGGTTTTATTATTTGTCTAAGTTTCTTAAATTTTTTGTCTATTTCTATAAATTTATTTTGTCTGTATATTGAACTATTATGACTATTTGTTAAATAATATGCTATTAGATAATGTATTGAAAATTGATGATTCCTTATTTCATTAATTCACCTCTTTCAAATTCATAAGCTAGACTTAATACTTGATTTAGATTTTTATCATATATATTAATAACAAATCTAGGATATGCTATAAATTTTAACTTTTAGTATCCTAAATTACTATGGATCATTCATAATTAAGCATCTCGCCTATTTATTATTCTGTTATCTAATAATGTTATTTTTATTGGTGTATATATTCATTCTCTAAAATAAATTTTTATTAATATTTGAATTCCTCTTAAATACATGTATCCAACTTTTTCTGTCTTTTATAAGGAATTTTTGATAGCTTATTTAATATAGTTTTATTTATCAATTAATGATATATTATAATTTTTTTTTTGTATCTATAATCTTAATATTTATTTCTTTATTACTTATATGTCATAATAAATTATGTTTTTCTTAATGAATAATTTTGTTATTATTTCTTATTCTTTTATTTTAAAAATGTTGCTATTAATTTGCGTTATATTTCAGTAATATTTTTAAAAAAATTCAAATTTTAAAGATATTTTCGAAGATTTGTATTTTTTATATTAATTTATGATGATAGAGATAAAGAGATACTACTTTTGCTTATGGTCACATATGAACCGTTAATTGGAAAAGAAATTCATCTACCGTTTAGATATTAAAAAGTCACAAGTATATATAGACCACAAAGGGTACGTACGTATAAAAGATTCCTTACAATTCCTGCAACCTTTTTTCATAAAATTGAATACAGCTGTTTTGCATCTGAGTTTGCTTAATCGATTTAGATGGGTCTGGATTCTTATCTTCTAGCTATAAGTCAATAATCATAGTAAAGACTTAATAATAGAAATATAAAACAAAAGTAACATGAATAATGTTACTGTACCTATATAATTCAAATTTTTATTAATAATAATAATATTATGATATAATTAATATTAAAAATAAAATGGATAAATATTATATTCACGTTAACCTTTTCGTATTATTCGGTACACGATAATATTAACTCCAAAACTATAAAAACAATTACGTTAAACTCGGATTGGTGTATGGTTCCCTTTTTTCCTGTAAGTATAATCATATTGCTTCTTTTAATTGTCAAATTTTAGCACTGAATTGGTAACAAGTAGCTTTGAGGATACGCTACCTTATTAATCATATTTTCATTAGGTTTTCGTTCTAAAAACAAAACACTACCTACCTTATTAACATACATATATTAACGTACCTTATTAACAAGACAAATATATATATATATATATAATAACAATAATAATAATTAGATTATAATACAGTGATATATGATTATTATGGATAATGTGATAGCATAAGTTATACCCATAAATATATACTGTAGGTGCGTGAATATTTGAATATTATTAAAAAAAAAAAAGAGTGAAACATAATATATAGTAACAATAATACTAATTAAAAAACTTATGACTTTGTTGGCATACCCATGTGGACCAAAGTCCTAAAATTAAATTGAAAAATTATAGTGGGAGGCTTTTATATATAGGGGTTACTTTTAGAAAGAAATAGAGTTTCAGCTTTTTATTCATAAAGATAAAGATCTTAAATATATATATATATATATAGCCTTTCACATGGTCACCACAACTAAATAAGATGATAGATACATCACTATCTTCACACTTAAACTTGAAATAGACACTATAAGGTAGAGTGGCCAACCTCAATCTCCATTATTTCCTGCTCTTTCATAATCTAAACTTTTCTTCTTCTTCTTCTTTTTTTAAATAAAAAATAAAAATAGAGAATGCATGTACGTAGCTTATCTTAAAGATGATCAATTCATAAATTTTTTCAAACAATATTATATTATTTCATTCTTATTCTTTCATAATTTGAGATTCGATAATATTTTCTTTCAAAATTAACCTTTCTAGATTGTAATTAGCTATATGTCTCACATGTCATCCATTCTCTTTATATTACTAAGTTATTGCAAGCTGTCTACTTTGGAAAGCATGGGCAGTGACAGCCTTTTGCCAAAATTAACCGATTATTTACTTGATTTTATTTTTAATATCTATGAAAAAAAAAACACGAGGAGTTAAAATGCCCCATAGCTGTGAGAAAAAGAGTATTTAAATAGTAGCTTTTAATCATAATACTTTAATATATTAATTTAGTATTATAAGACTAAAAAAAATAATTAAATTACATATTTTATATAAAAATATACTATTAAAGTATACGTTTTAAAAAATTATGAGATTAAAATATTACAGTTAAAAATTACATATTAAAATATTCATTCTTTACTTTAAAAAAATATATACTTTTTATATTGTATAAAAGAGAAAAAAATATCATATAAAACCCCTAGATTATATCAATTAGTTACTTACATTATAAAAAAAATATTATATTTTTTTCTAAAGTAATAAGGATAGATAATGTTAAAAATCTTTAGTTAAAAATTAATTTTCAGTTTTATTTCATTTCATTTAATTTTCACTTTCATCTCATTTTATCTTCTCTTTCTTTCTTAATTCATTTATGATTCTGAATTAATTTTTCCAAACTAACTTAATTCGTTTCTTAAAGCTCTGCTTCTGTATTTTTGTTTAAAGCTTTGCTTGCTCTACTTCTGTTTCAAAAAAAACTATGATTCCGTTTCTTATGGTTCATTGATATAAGAAAAGAAGAAAAAAGATAAAGATAAATAAAGAAAAACAAATTAGAAGAGGAGAAGAAGAGAAAAGGAAGAAAGAGAAAAACAAAGAGAAAAGAAAAATAAAGGGGAGGAAAGAGAAGGAAATAGAAAGCAAAGAAAAGGAGAGAGATAGTACGAAAAGGAATAATTTTTTATTTTATTTTATATTTAAATTTATGTTATTTTAATAAAGTTTAAATATTTATAAATTCGTTTAATAATAAATTATGTTTTAAATTTATTATTATTTAATCGTTATATTTTATAATATATGTTTTATGTTTTCTTACACACATATTTAAAAAAACTATTTTAAGAACATTATGTGATATATAATTATGTGATATATAGAACTCGATTCTTTATTTTATTTAAATTTTATGTTATTAAAATTTTATATTTATAATATATATTTATATTCGTGTAGTTTTTTAATTTTAATCAAATAATTATATTTTTAATTTTTTTGTACATGTATATTTTCATAAATGATATTATTTTTATTTTAATTAATCAAACGAAAACAATGATTTAATATAAAAGATATCTAAGATTCCACTCTCAAAACAATATTTGTGACGTATTTTTTAATATGTTAAAATATATGTTTTTGTGTTATAAAATAACATATGCATAATATACGGAGATGGTTAAAAAATTAAATTTTATCTATAAAAAAAATTATCCTATGCAATTAAACCGTAATTTATATAAATTTTGAGCAGCTAAATACCATGACGTGAATTATGACTCTTTTATTGGTTTAAGGGCATGTTTTTTTATAAAGATCTTAATTGTATAGTTTTTATATATTTATATTGTGTTTAGTTGTAAAATAAATCATATTATATAGAATAAAAATTATATAATTGTGTAAAAATTTAAGATTAGCAATGAGTGTGTGTCTAAAATGTACTATATATTTTACTTCATATATAAAAATTTTAATTATAAGATTATGTATCTTACCTTTTCTTTTATCTAAAATTAATTTTTTTTTTATTTTTTAAATATAAGAAAATTATAAAATAAATTAAATATTGATATAAATAAATTTTTTATAATGAAATTAAACATTTGTCATCAAATACTATACAAAATAATTATAATATAATTGAATACATTTAATTTCAATATAATTATAATTAATTTATTTAATATAATGCATAAAATACATTCTAAGAAAAATGTTAGAGAAACTCTCTTATCCATTTTCATCTATGAAATTCACTACTTAATAGATAAAAATTATAAATAACACGAAGGATGTAGTTTTAATTGAGTTAAAATGGGTTTATAATAATAAAAAAATGATATAACATGTGTCTTGAAAGTGTATAAAGAATTGCATTAGGGAGTATCACTAACATTACTATTGCTTTAATTATAACTTTTTTTTTTTTTGAAGAAGAAAACTAATCTATCCTTTGGTAGTAAAAAAAAACATAATCTATGCTATTGTCCCATCTAATCTATGTTCAATTTCAGATACGTATATGGTCATAGATTGATAATCTTTAGAATTTTTCTTGGGTTGTGGGGTTAGAATCTATATTTTTCTTTCTTTCTTTCTTTCAGCCCTAACTTTTATAAAGTGTGGGTGTTTTTCCACTGAAATATAAGTGTCAATATTATTTTTTAATTGAAGGTGGAGTGTGGACCAATGATTCCCTCAACAGTTTTCTTTTAATTGTTGCAGGGGTGGTCTGTAGTGAAACTAAGTGCGTTTTTGTGAAAAGAGGAGAGAATTAAAGGGTAAGTTTAAGGAATATATCGAAAATATAACATGTTATATGTTATTTATAAATATTAATACTTATTTTTTATTCATATATGCATGATTCCACCGGAAAATAAATAAATAAATAAATAAATGTCATGCCCCATTTGCTTGTAGCCTGGCCTATAAACATTACTATGAAGGGCCCATACCTTTGTGTTATACAAAAATTATTTATTAATTAATTAATTATCATCATTACTACTAGAGTGAGAAATAATTAACAGCATGATGTTTATTATTAATTAATTAATTATCATCGTTACTACTACAGTGAGAAAGACAGGAGGAGCTAATTCTTGCTTGACTGTTCACATCAACGACAACAATGATGGATTTAGGCTAAACAGTAAAAAAAAAAAACTATTTGTTTTTTATTTCTTATAACTTTTAATATAATTATAAGTATGTAATTTTTTTTTGTGTAAAAGAAAAAATATGTTAAGTTTATCTTATTTAAATATAAATATATTTAAATTATTAAATTTATAATAAAATTTTAAATTATAAAATTTTTAAAAAATAAAATTTAAAAGAATCACTCTTATATTATTTTATGCATTGAATTTATATATAATTTTATAGATAATCATGAGTTCAAGGGCCACCTGGTCCCAAATAAATCTGCCTAGCATATCACCCTGTGAAGACTTGTCTCCTCGGTGAATGAGGTGACCACCTTAGGCCTGACTGAATAAGCCCAACACATATGTTTTAGAGTTAAAAATAATAATTTACTAATTAAAAATATAAGAAGATATTAATTTTAGAAAAAAAATATATTGTGTATTTAAGAAAATATAATTAGGGTGAAGAAATTGTCACCACAACATTTTTTATTGCTATAAAAGTAATGTGTTAATTGCTTATTATGTAATCACAAATAATTAAATTTTACTAATATTGTTGTTGAATGAAATTAAATATTAATTGTTTAAATAATAATTTAAATATTATTAATTAATAAAATATGAACAATTATTAAATCTTGTTTTTATTATTAAAAAAGTACTCATATATAGATTTGGCTTCAGGTATTTATAAATCTTATGATTCTTAAAAATTGTATATTTTATTCTTTCATTTCTTAAAGTATAAGTCTTGTAATTAGTCAAAAAGTATATATCTTTATTTATATCTTTTAAAGAATTAGACGATTTTAAATCAAAAGATATCTTAAAAAATTATTTAAGTGTGCATTTTATATTAAAGTTATGAAATTTAAATGCATATTATTTAAAGTTATAAATCTAAAATATTATAATTAAAAACTATAAAAATAAAGTAATTATTTACCAAAAAAAAAAAAATACTAGATGGCTAACGCCCTTCTATCATTACAACACTAGGAGAGATCTTACTTGTAGGTTTCCTTAATTACTAAATCAATATTGTAATAGAGTTCCTTAATAATCTTAGTTTATTTTCTTAATTAATTAAGATTATAAAATATAAACAAATAAACAAATAAACATAATAGAATCATCTATTTTAACAATTTTTTTTATAGGCGCCTTGTTTTATATATATATGTCTCCTTTTCCTTTTAAAATTTAAAACTTATTTGTTTTATTCATATTTAAAATATATCTTATTGATAATTTCAAACTTTTTATTTTAAAATTTTCTAAAATATATCTCATTTTTATAATTTTTAAAATAAAATTGTAATTATTTTTTATTAGTTTACAATAAAATAAATTTTATATTTTATTTAATTTTTAACTCATTATTTATATTTAACAAAATATGTTAATCAATTTTTAACATAGTTAATAAATTTATAATTTATTTAAATTTTATGGAAGATATAATTTTAAGACCCAATTAAAATATACTATGTAATTTTTATGCAAAATATTTATTGTCTTCTTTCTCAAGGACATAAAGAGGACCCGCTAAATGAATACAGGCGCTATGATTTTCTACGCCAATCATTTTCTTCATTAAATCAAAACTTAATTTTGACTCATCTTTTATTTTATCTGAAATATCATCTCTTATTTAATAATTGTTTTTTTTAGCCCAATCGTTATTTAGGGGCGGTATGATTCCAACACCATTAATTTATTCCACCACATACATGGGGTTGTACCTAATAATTAGCCAAGAGATATTATCCATTATTATTTTTTTAAATATAATTCTTATCAATTACATTGTTATATTTATTTTTTTAAAAAAAATTATATTAATCTTAAATTTCATTTATTTAAAATATAACATCATTACATATTTTATAAATAATCAATAATTTCTTATTGATTAAACATTATCACTTCCTATCAGAAAAATAAATGGTCTAAGTGAACATGTTATTATCTTCAAATTATATTATTATTATTATTATTATTATTATTATTATTATTATTATTATTATTATATCAAAAGCTTTAATTGGTAGGAAATTAATCATTATTTTATTTCTTTTATTGTTTTGTCAGGCAGATAAACCCAACACATTGATCCCAAATGTTAATTTATACTAGTGCATTATTATACATAAGTAATTATCATTCCATTTTTCACTTCTAATTAAAAACACCAATTAATATGCAAATAAAATTTTACTAAATAGATAATATTTATTGTTAATAGATTATACTTATTATTAATCAAATTTAATTTATTTATTTATTTTTACTTTTTATTTACATTATATTAAATTTAAATAAAATTTCATTACATTTACATTATCAATATTTTTCTATCAAGAAAGTCATGTTCTATAATGTCTCTCTAATGGCCGGAAATGGTGGAATATATATATATATATATATATATATATATATTAGTTAATTAGAATTAGCAGCTATATTGATTTTGTTCATTATAATGAGTATTTTAATTATTTCAATCTTATAATTATCAAAATGACCATTTTAATTATGCTTTTTTTACATGAGATTAATTAAAAGTCAATTGATATAATTTTTTAATTATAAGATTAAAAATATATCATTTTCAATATTATAAATCAAGAGATAGATACCTAGTTGAAAATAATACTATTAATTATACGTCTACTACTAGTACACAATTTTTTTAGTTATATTTATATTCTTTATAACACTACTATTTATCATTACAACACCATTATTTAATAAATTTTTTTTTCCTATCCTCTTTCTTTCTTTCTATCTGTAGTAATTAAGATCAATCCCATTGAAGGACAAATATTAACGCTAAAACAAATATTCTTTTTAATAAAATTTTAATGTTATATTTTTTAAGCTATTTTAAGTTTAGTTTGTAGTTAGAATTTTTTTTACACTTAAAAGAATAAAATGGTAAGAAATAAAATGTTAGTCTAGCCAAAATCCAAATTAACCTATGAATCAACACAGGTATGGTCAGTATGAGACTTCAGTAACATACCTAGCAAAAATTAACTTTAAAAGAAGACAAAAACAATCAAGAGTTTTTTTTTTTTTTTAAGTTTACCATTCTTTTGGGACACTTTTGTTTGCACAATGAAAAGAAATGTAATGGTAATAAAATTAAACTTAAAAGAAACATTATTATTATTATTATTATATTGTTTATTTTAATTAATACAATTAAAGAATAAATCAGTATTAAATTATTTCATTTACTGTTGAAATAAAATGAAAAACACTTTATATTATCCTAATACTCATATGTTAAGTAAATTTTTTATAATGTTATTTTTTTATTAGATATAATATATTATTAAAAATTATTATTTTTTAATAATTATTATTTAAAAATATTACTTAATCTCAAAAAAATTAAAAACGTAAAAATATTTTAGATAATTTTTTTCCTACATATTATTTGAATTATATTTAAAATAAAAATAAGAATAATATAATTTTATATAATGGAAAGAAAAATGAATATTTTTTCATAAAAAGATAGTGGAATGACAATTAAAATAATCTTTAAAAAATTGTTTCCATTATATTCTATATCTATACTACAATCAAACCTAAAAATATTGGAAAATAATTTCCAAACATGAAGTTAAATCATAAAACCTGAAAACACAGGAATAGAATCAAAAAATCAGGAGCTGTTTGGTCTAGTTGAGTATTTTATAATGTTGTATTCTACAAAACTCTGTAAAACCTCACTCTCTCTCACTCTCTCTCACTCTCATGTGCTTGTGTATTTTAAATTATTTTTATTATAAAAACTAATTTAACCACAACACCCCCAAAGAGTGAGACTTCACAACAAGTAACAACCCCACTTCACAGATTTTTTTTATTTTTTATTTTTTACTAGGATTTAACAGGTCTATTTTAATGCGCTCGTGCCTGAGCTTCCTTGGTGTAAAAACACAAAACCAAGACTAGAATGTAGAATCTCATATATATATATATATATATAGAGAGAGAGAGAGAGAGAGAGAAATAAGCAAACAAACATTGTTTATATGTTGGAAATATTACTTGGGTTTTTTTTGGACAGTCCTTTTCTATTCTGTTTGGTTAAGGACATGAAGAGAGATTCAATTCTATGGATAAAACAAAGGAATGAAGTTTGTTGTACAATTCAACAAAACACAACAAGACAACATCAATACATACAAACACAAATTGTTGAACCAAAACAAACAACTACCCATAAACATTCTACTTCCAAATTGGCTTATTATCAAAACTCCCATTTCACCTTATCTTTCGTTTCCATGCTTCTTCTTGTTTTCCTTCTTCTACTTTCTTTCTTTATCCCTTCGTTTTCACTTCCAATTTCTTCAGATTCCGACAATCACTTCTCGGCCAATCAAAGTACTTTTCGACCCGTTGAAGAGCTTCATAATTTGAAGAGGATCAGAGCTTATTTAAAGAAGATAAATAAACCTGCAGTGCAGACTATTCAGGCATTTTTTTTCCTCTTTAACTTTATTGTGTTTTTCATTTTCTGGGTTTTCTTTCTTTGTGATTAATTTAATTTAATTACAATTTTTTTTATGGCTACAGAGCCCAGATGGTGATTTGATAGACTGTGTGCATTCTCATCATCAACCAGCTTTTGATCATCCTGAGCTTAGAGGAAAGAAACCATTGGTAACAAATTTGCAAGTGTTTTTTTTCCTTTTTAATTTCATGTTGTTGAAATTAGTTTTCTTTTTTTCTCATTCTTGCATAAATTACAATGAAACTCATTTAAGTAAAATTAATGAGAGTATATGTTTAGAAACTGCCTTATACCAGCAGCATTTAAGTGGGCATTTGGTGTTTAGAAACTGCCGTGTACGGTATACCAGCAGCATTTAAGTGGGCATTTGGTTGCCTTCAATTTGATTTTGTTTTTTTTTAATGACAACATACACACTCATACGAACTTTACATTTGACGAGTTTAAACCCACATACTCTTAGTGTACACTTGGAGCATGTGTCACAAGGTAATTAGATTTTGTTGATTTGAATACATTATGTTTAGATTAGACCTAAAGGTTACATTTCTGCAGGATCCACCAGAGAGACCAAAAGTTCATGAAAATAGAGATATAGTTGAAGAGAGTTTTCAGCTATGGACCGACTCAGGTAAATCATGCCCAGAAGGGACTGTTCCAATTAGAAGAACCACAGAGAAAGACATTTTGAGAGCAAGTTCAATTAAAAGATATGGTACAAAACTAAGTAGAGTTAGAAGAGACTCTACAGGAATTGGTCATGAGGTAAGTAATACTAACTCTAAACATTTTAAATAATATTGATAATTGCATAAAAAAATACTACTTAGGGAATTGTTAACCGACACACTTTTAAGATATTATCAAAATTGGAGTTTATTATTTAAACTTTAATAACATTAATTATTGAAAGGCACAACACTTTTAAGATATTATCAAAATTGGAGTTTATTAATTAAATTTTAATAACATTAATTATTGAAAGACGCATTTTAAGATATTATCAAAATTGGAGTTTATTATCACAATTTTTGTTTATTAATGACACCATAATTGTTTTTGCAAATCATTTGATTAGATTAACTATCCGGTCATTTCCCACTTTGTTTTTCCCCTCTTTAAATTCTCTAAGCAATAAAAAAAGTGAGTACCCATAAAAGGCCAGCCAATTTCATGTTTTTTCACGACACTCAACCGGCTTGTCATTATCATTAATTAGTTAGGAAAAAGGGACAAAAGTAGGCAATGAGGAGACACTAGAAGAAAAGGTTGATTTTGATTTAGGGTTCTCTCTGAGACAACATTTTATCTGTTGCCATCTTTAATCTGTTACAAATCAAGTGCTGTTTTAGCCGTGCTTCTTGCAGAAGTGGTTTTAAGAGAAGTAATTTGAAATGAAGTTAAAATATTTGATATAAAATTGATAGAAATGATTTGAAATGACATTTTAATAAGTAGTTTAGCAGAAGAATATATATGAAAAATTACATGTCTCAAAAATAAGAATTACTTATTTTTTATAAAAGCGCAAATAATATTTCTCAAATTTTTGAAACCACTTATCACGGAGAATCCTTGATAGTGCTTCAATCTATTTGAAAATAATTTCAAGTAAAAATATAAGTGGTTCCAAACAAAAGATTACAAACATTCATGTTTTCAATAACTGAAAAGTATGTTTTAAAGTTCATTGAGCAGTTTAAGCTCCTAGTATAAAGTCATCAATCCTTGAGTGTTTTTCTCTTTGGGAGACATTGAGAAAAAAAGAAAAAAATATATTTTAAAAATAATTAATCAAGTGCTAATTGATTTATGTGTGTGCTATTTGAAAATTGTACAGCATGCAGTTGTATTTGTAAGTGGAGACCAATATTATGGAGCAAAGGCGAACATAAATGTTTGGGCACCTAAAGTGGCAGATCTATATGAATTCAGCTTGTCACAAATTTGGGTCATTTCTGGTTCATTTGAAAATGATTTAAACACTATTGAAGCTGGTTGGCAGGCATGTTTCTCTTTTGAATAAAGCAGATTCTTAAACATTTTATATTTATTTTATTTATGAGTAGAGCATGGTAAAAACGAATTATAGTGTTCCACCAAAAGTGCTTTATAACAGCTGGTTTAGTTCAACTCCTCTTTAATATTCACTTCAACTTTATCTTTGATGGCCCCCAATAATACATGTATCTTTTTCAGGTCAGCCCAGAGTTATATGGAGATAATAATCCTAGATTCTTTACTTATTGGACCGTAAGTTTTTTTTTTCCTCAAATTGTATGCAGTGCAATTTTTTATAAAGTTATGAAAATAAAATGCAACACTTAAAAATATATGGGATTAAAGTACTCATTTTGTAAAAGTTATGGGGTTTTCATAGCCATTTTTTTTTAGCTTGTTTAACTTTCTTCTTCATTATAATATTGACAAAAGTTTGTGTTTTCTTTTGGCTTGTTATTTTTACAGACAGATGCATATCAAGCTACTGGATGTTATAACTTACTATGTTCAGGGTTTGTTCAAACAAACAATAGGGTTGCTATTGGAGCAGCAATATCTCCAAGGTCCTCTTACAGAGGAAGACAATTTGATATTGGCTTAATGGTCTGGAAGGTGAGTTAGTTTTTGTTAGCCTTCAATAAATCAAATCAATATTAAAAAAAAATTAAAAATTAAAATATAAAAAAAAATATTTTATGAAATTGAACCAACCACATAGGCATATCATCAATTTATCTCTTAGTCTCCTAAAACAGCATAGAACTTCATAATTCGACCTAATAGCTAGATTATAAAGCACCAATGTAACATGTGGCATAGCTAGTGATTCCCCAAAATCTAGCTTGCTTTAAGATTGATTTTTCCCCAGTATGGTAAATGATAATAGTCCATGCCTTTTCTTGTAAAATTACCATAGTGCCCCCTCATTTCTTCAACTTTATTCTTTATTTTAAATCAAGGCACTTTCTTTTATTCTTTTAATAGGTCACCCTTGAGCCAGCTTATGAGAGCTTAACGAGCCACAAGTACAACTTTTTTAACTAGAGATTTTGTAAGGGTGTCCATCACTCCAGTGATGATAAATGTGATACTCATATCCTGATGTTTAAACTTTGTGCTTTCATACCCAAATTCACATTTTTTTTAATACATAAAAAAGGTGAAAATAATTGTTGTCATAAGTGTACAATTAATGAGTTCATGCTCTTACTAAAAGGTTAATATTTTAGGCAAGAAGGAAATAGAAGAGTTAATGACATAAAATGATTTTGCTTATAGGATCCAAAGCATGGACATTGGTGGCTAGAATATGGATCTGGTTTACTAGTTGGGTATTGGCCATCACTCTTGTTCAGTCACCTAAGAGGTACTGCAAATATGGTTCAATTTGGAGGAGAAATTGTAAATAGTAGATCCACAGGGTTTCACACATCTACACAAATGGGTAGTGGCCATTTTGCTGGAGAAGGATTTGGAAAAGCTTCTTATTTCAGAAATTTACAAGTTGTGGATTGGGACAATAACTTACTTCCTCTAAATAATCTCCATCTTTCGGCTGATCATTCTAATTGTTATGATATAAGACAAGGAAGAAATAATGTTTGGGGTACTTATTTTTACTATGGAGGTCCTGGTAGAAATGTTAGATGTCCATGAACTTAGTTAACGTCATTTGTTCATCTTTCCACATAGGTTATTTCTTCTCTGAAATTGTTTGTTTGTATTTTCCCCTTCAAGTGTTTCTGTTTCCTTTTATAGTTTTATTCACATTGATTAACCCCCATCTATGGCTTTGTAAATTTTGGGAACATAACAAGTGTTTATAGTTTTTTTTACCCTTCAAAGTGATTGTTTTATTTTTACAAGATATTATTCATTGATTCTAGAATATATGATATGCAATATTACATGTTAATGAAATTATAGATTAATGCAACTTTTTTTTTTGAAAAAATTAAATACACAATAAAAAGTAAAAATATAAAACAATCTGATTATTGATTAAGTATAAACCAAGAGTAATGAATAACCTGATTTAAATTCTTTCCAGAAAAACAAGAATGAATACCAAGATCATTAGAAGAATTTTGCAAGTTGGACTTAATTATCCACAAAGCCCTACATAGGTTTTTCCGTTTTTGAGATCTCAGTGGCTTCTTTATGGAGAAAAGATAAAATGGAAATACTTTATTGGTAAAAACCCTTACTTTATTCTTTTGCATGTGGAAGGCAATAAATAAGTACATTTTTATCAGAAGGCTTAAACAATGAACCTTCCAAACAATATCATACTATATCAATCCTATCTTCAATACTTCAATGCAAAGTACGTTCATCAGAGAATCTCAGTGACCAAAACAATGCTTTTTTAAAGACAGTTAACCTTAAAAAACAATTATATACACTATGTCCCAACCAAACTTGATTAGTTGAATATGGAGTTTAGCATTAGTTAAATAAGCTTAATAAATTGAAAAGAAATCTTATTTTCTTTGTCCTAATTCATTTGTTAAAAGACAGTTATATCTTAAGCGAAGAGTCCTCACTCTAGTAAGTGACTCACAAACAACCGCCCAATCTTCACTCAAGATTCAACCTACATGTCACATCTGAAAAGATAGAGGCAATTTTGGTTGTTTTAGTAATGGTTATTCACTTGGTCATATCATCCTCTACCTTTCTCATCATGGAAAGTGAAAGGTGAAAGTAGAAAGCAAGACATCAAATAATTGATGCACAGTTTAAAGTTTGGTTTAGAAATGACCAAACATAGACAGACTGATGTTAGGAAAATTTTTCAAATACTTCAGGAATACTAAAACGTTGTACTTCAAGGAGATATATAGACTCATAACCCAGACCCACCTATGTATTATTGACTCCACTCACTTTTCACTCTTATTTTTTCTTTGTTTTCTTTCTATCTTTGTAAGGGAGTGAATAATCCCGGAGTATTGAAAAAATTCTCCATGTTATAAGCCGTCTTTTTTTGCTTTTCGCTTCAAGTAGTTGTTTTCAAAGCAGAACATAATCTACATTTGGAAGTTCTTAATGTCACTATGCTACATTCTAACTCTTGTGAAAGTTGGTGTAGAGGCTTAATAAATCAGCACCACATGCATAATTTCTGGATGTGTAACTGAAAAAATAAGAATGTAAAAATTGATAGTTCAAAGAAAAACTGTTGAATAAATTCCCAGAATGCAACATTTGGTATCAGCTCTAACCTTCAAAGTTCCAATATGTTTTGTGGAAGAAACGACCAGATAAAACCATATCTTCAAATATGCAAGCTTCATTGACTGTTAATCAATCCTCCATGCAAATCTATAATCTGGGCATCAAGGTTAAAGTTCAGGACGTTTTCAGAACTAGTATTCTGCCCGGGCCTTCCTGTAGCAAAAGAATTGTCCTGGAACGGCTAGGCACCAATAAATCTAAATAGGGAAACATTTCCTTCACAATATATGCTGCTGAGATTTCCGATAGCATGTTCTATGAATGTGACGAGATCTTCACGACTACATAATTTACAACTCAAATTTCCTACTATGTCCAAGGCCTTGACATCATCAACCAAAGCTTTATCACATTTTTGTAGCTTGTGTATCACACCATATGTTTGGCCCAAATCAGTGCAGAGTCTAAGGAACTTGGAGTCTTCTGTAATTTCCCTAAAATCCGAAAAGAAGCCATTATTTGTTGACGTCCCTTCTGAAGATTTCAACCTAAAGGCAACACTTTTGATAGATTCAAGGTTAAAAATTAAATGCTGAGACATATGGGAGAGGCTGCTGAGGGGATATTTCTGGTCTCTAAGTAAATAACAAAGTTGAAACAAGTTGGCAAAGGAGATGTGTGCCAAAAAGGCAAAAAAATCATAAAAATTCATGCCTGCAAGAAGAGAAGCAACAATTAAGTGATATAATAAGGTAGATCGATGCATTAACAATGGAAAAGGATGGGGAATCAATGCAGAATCACTATAAGTTTGCAAGAGTTTCATGTTACTTCTCTGTTGCAGAACTACTCTACATAACACTTGCCCTGTGAAGCATCAACTAGCAAGAATAGCCTAAACTCCAACTCAAGGGAAACTTGGAATAATTCATGAATCAACATCTCAAGGTGACTGGATTAGTTGCGCTATATTAATCAAAGAAATCTCTTATCACAAAATAACTAACGTACCATAAATTGCATGGAATCTGTTGTCTTTTTTGCTTGCAAAAAGCTCATTAAATTTCTTATATAACTATTTGCTCCATATAAATAAGCCGCTATGCATATTTGAACGCACACTATTTTTGCTAACTACCATAAAACAACATGGAAATCAAACATGTTCTTTTGCCGATCTATGTTTTAAAACTTCATATAAGTTCAAAACAAAATTCTAGGTGGTCTTGCTTGAATATGGTATCTTGCATCAAAAGATACTTGGAATGGAGATGACGGGTGTCATTCATCAATGTAAGTTTGACTATTACAATGGTGATCTTTCATTAACTTCTTTATCTTTCAAAATCATCCCCTGACAATTAGTCTTCTGAGCTAAGAGTCATTTCATCCTCAAAATCAAGTGAATGAATTGGACAGCTGAATCTAGAAGAGTTAAGTCAATAGATTGTATGTTTTACCTGTGTTAGCTGCAAGGTTGCGTTGGCAGAGTTCTTCAAAATCATCACATATATCCTTGATGTCTTCTATCGACTCCTTAGCTTCATTGTAGTCCTTTAAAAGCAGATCCCACTACAAGCAATAATACATCTAAAAATTAATTATTAATGCCACCCAAATAACGATTTATAGAGTATTATTCAACATTTTTCACTGGAAAATTAGCATTATTATACATACCACCCAAGAAAGGTTGTAAGTATTGAACCAGTTGTGGTTTATTGATATTGTATTTTCCTGAAAACATCAAGATTCACGAGTACATGTTAGGTGAGAAAATCTTCACTGTAGTGTCCGGTCAAGGGAGATGGGAGACACTAGATCATTTCCCACAGCGGATGATATATATAGTATAAGAAAAAATCACATAATCCAATCTTCTCAAATCTTACATGCAGCTTGAAACTCAGAGGAGAGATCATCTCATCTGCATATATTCGAAACTTGACTATCTAGATATTGAGACAGAGTTACGAATCTTGCATAATTCTGCTCACTGGACCAATGAGAATATTCGAGATAAATTAGGATGATCCAGCAGTCGTTGTAGTTTACACCCTTAACAAAGGTGTATAAATTCGGTTGGAATTTATGTATTATTTTACTATAATACATCTCAGGATTCATAGATCTTGTGATCAACATTTGATGAAATTTTTATTTCTTCTTTTATTAGATAGTATATATTGCCGTTTTATTGGTAACTTATCAATCTGTGTTATTGATGACTCTATGAAAATAGAGTCATTAGCATACATTTTTACTTAATATTTACTTATTTTATTCAATAAATAATATTTTTGGGGCCAAAAAATATTAAAATATAAGTTTTTTAGTCAAAAGGGGTGAAAATATAATTTTTGAATTTTTTTTCGATTTTTCTAGAATTTTTATGGATTTTTTATGAATTTTTAACGCAGGGCCAATCAAAAGCTACCACGCAAGCATAGGAGCTGACTGGACAAGCCACACAAGCAGGGACAACGAATCACGTTAAGCCACATGTGAGGGGGACAAAATGCGTGCCACTTGTCAACAGGGCGTTCAATCCGAGTTCGAAGATCGATCAACCCGAACTGCCACGTGAAAGTCACGTCATTGCTTCCCGCATTCCACTCGTGCGCCACGCCATTCATTTCCACAAATCAAGTTGGGCCATGTGACGTTGACTCTGACCTGTCTCCCTTGCCACGCGTCACGCCTTGATTTGCCCTGTGATTAGTTGGCGTTACCAGTTTTGCTTGTTTTGATCGCAACCCTTGCTCTGAAGCTAATCTGACGGTCCAGAACGCACTTGAGCTATATTTAAGTCCCTAATCACTCTATAAACCCTAAGGGGCCATCATTAGCATAATTTTGGTTAATTTTTGGAGCTAAAAAGAGAAAAAAATACAGAAAAATTCAAAGAAATACAATTTTAGTGGAGATTCAATAAGAGATTAACACTACAATTCAAGAGATTGATTATATTTCTTCTACTCTTTTCTTTATCAATTTTTATGTCTTTCTTTATGAAAAATATGAGTTTTATGAACACAATTATGTGTAGTTAATTTATTAATCTAGGGATCATATGAACCCAATTTTCACCATGTGATGATATAATATTTTACCCCAATTATGATTTTAATTTAATTATATTATTTAATTTGATTTTTATACTATTAATTGTTTGACCAACAATTTATCTATAGGGGCAATTAAATAGATTTAAGAGCATTATTTAATTGTTTGTCTTGATTAAATAACATGCATAGTTTCTAGGTAGAGATGTATGATTCTTATGTATGTGATTCATAATTGATGAACTTAATGAGTAGTATGCAATTTAATTAGCATGAGATTGTGATTAAATTAATTACTATATGGTGTGTAGTTTACTTGAGAGAGAAATACATACTAGGTTAGATTCAATTGATCATGTAATTAATTGATAATTATTTTGAAGAGATTTTA
The DNA here is from genome assembly GCA_033030585.1 of Hippophae rhamnoides. Classification (NCBI taxonomy): domain Eukaryota; kingdom Viridiplantae; phylum Streptophyta; class Magnoliopsida; order Rosales; family Elaeagnaceae; genus Hippophae; species Hippophae rhamnoides. Next base: position 28,271,885 of record CM065433.1, read on the forward strand.
ACGATTTGCATGTTTAGAAAATTGAGAGATTAAGTATTCCTAAATATTTTCTCATATATCTTTTTAGTTACCAAATATGATTTAATTAATTATTGCTATTTACTTTTAGTTATTTTAATTTTCCTTCCTTAAAATATAAAAACACAAAAAAATGATTTTTATTTGTTTTAGTTTTAAAAATTAGTTTCTAATAAAATAATTTCGGTAGAAACGATCTTTTCTTATCATTATATTACTTGTTGCGATGCATATACTTGCGTATTCATTGCACACTCAACTTGTGTGGCGATCAGTTATTCACTATTATAATGCACCAATGAATTCATATAGAATCTCCTACCCCATAAACTTGCATGATTTAGAAGTACAAATCATAGCAGAAATTGAGCACAAAAGTAACTTTTGAACATTTTGAATGAAACTCGAGCTTCCCCTCCCAAAAATACATGGGTACAGAATAGAGATAAAGATGACTAAAATGAAAAACAAATGGAAGATACCAAATTATGAACTTGATGATACCATCCACTAGGCACAAAGATAATTTCATTTTGTTCTTGGGTGCACTCCAGCCATAAGGCCTGCACATATTAGAAGACAATGTCACACAAAAAAAGTTATGAGAAAAATTATAACAGAATATTATGCTGTAGGCTTACCTCCTTAAAACCAGGAAATTTTGCATCATTAACATCATCAAAAATGTTATACACACAATTTTTCTTGTATCTGGTGAAGCAAGGAAAAAAAATGTTGTTAAAAGAAGGGGAAGGAAAAATGGAAAATATCCACCATGTTTTTTTCCTTTAACAATACCAACAAAAGCCCATGCAGAAGTAGGTAAGGAAATTACAGTGTTTTCCATAAAACAGGTAAAAATGTTTTACACTGCAGTCAAAGTAATGCCAGAGTCTACTAAAAACCAAGTTGTCATTGAAAAACATGCAATAGTGAAAGTAGGATATCTGCATGTTTTCATCATCTTCTTCTTTTCTTTTTGCAAATGTAAAGATGATTGTTTACATCTGCATATATTTTATTCTTGAGGTATTATAAGTTAGATGGCTCTAGAAGAGATAGAGTTCTGCAAACTCCACTTTGGAAAAAGCAGTTATATAATTGGCATAGTGATATATGTTCTTATATAAGATATACAAACAAAATGTAATAAACAAAGTATCTCTCAGATTGCCCCCATTGCAAGAAATTGGGTAATTGCCTGTCAAACACAAGATGACTCTGTGAAGGAGACAAAAAAAGCCACTGTTTCTTCCCACAAACGTTTGCTGACCAACTATATGACCTGAAAACATCAGCATGAAGAGGAGTCCAAGTTCCTACAAAGAATTAAAACTTATCTGAGTCATGTAGTGAGTAGTATATTAATCAATAAAACGGACAGCCAAATCTCAATCAAAGTGCTGACTAAAGAATGTCTCAGTTGAAAGAAAATATGACTAAGATCATATTAGTGACTAATTAGAACTAGAGTAGTGTATCAAATATGTGATCAAAACCTCAAACCTTTTCCTCCAATGTAAACAAAACGATAGTCAGAGCAACTTATTTCATTATTCTCTGAGTATATGTCAGAATCCTTATGCATGTGATAATTATCCAGATACAGGTTGAGCCAATCATCACAAAAAAACTGTGGAGTTGTGTATGCTATGTATTCTGGATACTCCTGGGAATCGGATTGCAAATGATAAGATACAGAATGAAGCTTGGCTGGAAATACTTTCACTACAAAAATTAGGCTTAAAATAAAATATAATAAACCAATAGGTTTTATGAGTGGATATTTTCATTGTAACTTTTACTTTTCTTCATCAGGCAAAGAAAATTCAGGGAAAAAGCCAAGGATGGTAATTTGATTATTTGACCCAACAACTTAGTGTCCCGTGGTACCCGACCTGTTCGGGGTCAATTCAGGGAAGATCAGTTCCAAAAAGCATAAACAAATCAGCCAAGCAACAAATTCTTGAAGATATATCTAACAACTAGGTAGTAAGTAGCAAATATTAAAGCGTACTCCTCAAGGACCTGAACTATCCTTTCCCCTTTTAAAGCAACAACTCAAGCATCAAAATCTCTGCTTTACTTAACATTTCAAATGTATACAAGACTTGAAAGTGACGGCATCATCAAACTGAAATTCCTTAGTTTTTAAAAAATCACATAAGTACACATGATACCGTACATAACCAAATATTACTATTTTTTAAGAAAGTCACTTGTACAAGTAGACATTACTTAAACTCGAATTTCAATGGAGAAGTGCATTCAGATTGAAGTTCGTTTGAATCATCTTCAGGCCAAATACAATTCATGTAGAACTATTAGTTCATAAAAGTTGTGAGGAAAAGAAATCATAAATAAATAATTGAAAGATAAATTCTAACTTATACCTTTACAAAATGCCAGTCCTTCAAATATAGAGAGTACTTGCCACTAACTGCATGACTTGAAGAGCTACTAGTACCACCCTCTTGCATGTTAGCTCCAAGCCAGTGGTCAACAAACTCTGAAACAGACATTTCTACTCTCTTCTGATCTGTGAATTCTCTAGTACCACAATCTGCAACCTATTGAAAGAACTATTAACATGAATTTAAAATGTTAATAGTATATTCCAAGTTTGAATATGCAATCCAGATCAGTCGTATAAACTGCGAATTGTCAGTGAATTGTTACTTTAGTTCAATATTTGAATTCCATCACGGGACCAGAGATTATTCTCCAGGAAAGCCAAACCCAAAGAGAAGGCACAACTCACTATTTTTTAAATGGTCATTATTTACATTCTAAAGTTTCGTGATTGTTTAGCAACTAGCACAATCTTGAAGCTTTGAAATACACAAGATCAACCTCTCTTAGAGCAAGGAATATTTAAAAAATTAAATTAAAAAAGTTAAATAAAAATTTTACCATCTTAAACTGAAAATCAAAGCTAAACATTAAAAATAAGTACGGTATAATTGAAATTGAATAATCCACAAAATTTAAATATAAGTAGGATACAAAAATTCAACCTTTATGGTCATGAGGTTGCTTATAAAGACCAAAACAGCAAAACTCACAATCAAAAAATAACTCAAGGGCCAAAGGTGAAAGAATAGGACCTGCACTTTGGATTTTCCAAAGTGGGTAGCGAAAAATTGAAGATTTGGCTGTCCATTATCGGCTACCCAGTCTTGGCAAGCTCTCCAATCTTCCATTAGACCTGTTAGTACCACCGGTTGGTTTTTCTCCATGTACCTCTGTGCGAACTCTGTGTAGCTCAGTTCTCTCCCATTCACCTTCTCTACCTGACCAACTATTTTAATACCCATTTTCTCGTTACCTCTCAGAGCTTTCGGAACTTCAATGCCTGAGGGCTCTCAAATGCAGATTTGTGTCATTGTTTAGTGTTGTCATTAAAAAAAAAGCACTTAAGTTAGGTATAGGACTTTTTTTTAATTATATTATATATTCTCAAAATAATAAATAATTTTTTCTCTCTTCAAAAACAGTGTCTATAACCCCTCTTTCATGTAAAAATCAGGTTTCCTCACATATCTTCACGGGTCAGATTTTTTAAAAAATATTGTAAAAATAACAAAAATATTTTTATCATATATATTCGAAAAAATCCTTAAAATTTGAGGACTTTTTAGAAGAGATATCAAATGAAATACAATATTTAATTGAATAATTGATACCAGAATCAATACCAAACACTAAGAATTTAAAAGTAAAAAAAATATTAAAAAATTTGTGAACTCAATCTCCGGTAAACATCACAATTTTGAATCATTTCAAGATGCACGTTAAAATATAAACATTATATCTCTTAGTATAAATATTTTTTCATGTAAGGGTCAATCAAGCAGACAACAAAGAATTAGTAATAATTTATACTATTAATTGTTATTGAGCTAATTGAAGTTAACAAAATTGAGGTTTTGATTGATACTAAAAAAACGAAAACAAATTACCTAAGAATTATGAAAAAAATGTTACTGTAAAATTATCATGACCACTATTATACAATTTAATTAATTTTCTTAACCTCTAAATCATTTTTATAATTTAATTTTTTTTTAATTTTTAACTTTTTGTTTAGAAGGTTTACACTTAATACTTCTTAAATTTTTGTATCATATAATTGATTAACAATACAATTATCAACCAAATTAAAGGTACATTTATTAAATTTAACTTATTCATTACATTAAGATCTAAAAAATTAATAATTTAACGAGATAAGATTAAAACCATTGATAACTTTTAATGTAATCATTTAATTCTACTTAAGACACTAACCATAAGATACTACTTCAAATAAAAATATTAATGATCATACAATAACATCTTAAATTAACAATAAATATATGCATGTAATAAACTAGTTGATCATCCTAATTTATAACATATATAGTTTTGATATTCAAACATAAAATTGAACGCATCAAGATTCAAGAATTGAAACTAAAATTTATTATGATATTTAAATTAATTAAACCATAGTCTAAGGCTTAGAATTACTCATAATTAACATTATTTTCATGAAAACTATAAAGAAAGAAATGAGAAAAGCTTATAAAAGGTAGAGAATGAAGTTATTGTAATCCTAATCTTCAATCTTCTCCTAAAACTCTCCTTCAAAAGTTCCTTAAATGTTGTCTTTGATCTATTTTGTTCCTTCTATCAATTATGTCTTTCAAATGACCCCTTAGGTTTCTTTTATAATGTATTTCCAGAGCTTAATTCGAATATGATTCTCTTTGTTTGATCAAATGGCCATAATTAAAAAATTGGTGTTGAAGAATACCATATTTGCACACTGATTGGATGTCTCGATCGATATAAGCTCTTACTTGATCAATCTAACCTTGGAAATTTCCATTCTAAGAGCCCTCAATCGATTGGATTCTCGATCGATCAAGTCCCTTTTTGATCAATCTAATCGAGTCTTATCTCAATCAATCAAGGTTATTGGTCCTTATTTTTCATTTGAGGGGCCTCGATTGATCTCAATCAAAGCTCGATCAATCGAGTGTTTAATTTTTACTTTAAATACATGCTTTCAAAGTTTAATTTTCATTCATTATGGACTTTAGTTATCTCTATCTCTAACTATCATATAAGAACAAAAATATCGATATCGACGAAAATATTGAATGATATTATTGATATAGATAGATATTTTAAAAAAAATTACAAAAATTGTGAAAATTGTTGTAAATTATTGAAATATTTTATAAAATTTCAAGAAATATTAAAATAAATAATAATACACTAGTTTAGTAAATGTTTTCATTGAAATGACACATTCATGTCATATATAACACACATAATGGACTTACAATAACATCAAAACATAAGTAAAATATTTATTTAACAAAGATAAACCTAAGTTATATAACACAACCCTAAATACATTAAGTTACATAATACAAATATACCAAAGTACTTAATTAAAACAACTTTGTCTAATTGACTCAAATCTTGAAGTTGTGAAAACATCAACTTCAATAGAGATACAATAATCATACCATGACATTAAGCAATAATAATTTTATTTGTAATTATTAATATGCTATGTATATTTTGCCTGATCTCTCTCAATAGTATCTATAGTATCTACATAAACAGAAAATTCTAGATTAATTTAATTTCTACAATACTAAGGGTATTATTCCAAAATGAATATTGATGTTGCCCATATTGAGAGTCATCACATATAGTTTCAAAATCAAGTGGTTACTTCATAGATTATGCATTTGTATCATCACAATCACTAGTAGTAATGCTCATAGATGAAAAATTACTAAATATAGAATTCTGGTCATAGGCATTCGTACTTGCATGTTTTTTTTCATATCTTCTTGTGCAATATTTTTCAATGGCTCCAATACCTAGACCAACAACACTACACATATTTTCTTCATCTTGGGTAGCATGTGTGAAATATTCTTCACCTCTAATGGGCTAAGAAGATCAATCATTCCTTCACTCCCTTGTTGTACACCACCACCACCACCATAATAGTCATCATCGTCTTATTTTTCTTATTCTTATTATTCTTCTTCTTATTCAATTTTTACAAGGGTTTTAGAGCTATTACGTGCAAGAGGAGTTGATCCTACACTAGATTCTCCACATAAGCCCTGTATTAAAATTTCAAATGAATCATCTATATTGCTATAATCACTTCACACTTCTTTTATCATTACTCTATCAATATGAATACTAAAACTAAGAGCTTTTTAAAAAAAAATTGGATCTAGGTTCCTTTCATAATCAAGGAAATTTGTCTTCAGTCATTGATGTAATTGATCCTTTTCTTCCTCACCTGCTTCCATAGCAATATCTAATAAATTAAGAATTAGTTTCTAAAATATTTCCCTATTGAGCTTCCATTTCTCTTACTTATAAGTTTATATTATAGGAGCAAAATACAAGTTGTTTTAATCTATTGTAAGCAAGTCTATTGCGCTGCTTTGAATGAATAATGTCAAATGTACAACAATTCCATTCACATGTTGAAGATGATACAATTTATGAAGGGATTTTGTATGGAAAGTTTTCTCAATATAAGTGTATTGTTTTCATACATTACCCACCAATCAACAAAATATAGGAAACAAGTTAAGTTGTATTTAAAATTAAATAAATCATAAAATGGAATTATTAACTTAGAGTCATTGTTATCCTTCCTATAATGGTTGCTCTATCTGTGAATATTTTTTTTACATATTTATATGTATCATATATAAGAGAACTCAAAAAATCACTTTATTGCAGAAAAGTTTAAATATATTTATAATAAAATATTACGTTTTTCGTTCTTACTTTATTGCCAATTTAAGATACTTCATCAGAATTTGGATATAATTTATAAAAAACTTTATCCATAACATCAATGAGATTTAGGAATATAGAGAGAAAATAGTAATGTAACTAGTGTTAATAAAGCAATACATATACATATAACTTACAAAAATAATATACTATCACATACCAATTGCATGTAATAGATGAAAAAGTATGTTGTCCCATCGTTTATTTGCAATATCAACAAACCATTGCATTCCCTTTTAGTTAAGCAATACCTCTTTTGTATGATTCATTAACTCATAGACAACAAGCATTGTGGGAAAAACTTTAGTGTTCACTACACGTAAAATTGTGTACAGTGGTTCACAAATTTTAAAAACATGTGTAGTAGTACTTCAAAATGAATGGTCTAAAACCAAACTTTTAATTATTTTTCTAGTTTTAGATCTACTTAGTTGATGGTTACCGTATATTAAATAAATTTTTAAGTGTTATTTTTTTCTTCATTAACCTATCCATTATAATGTAGTTTGTTGCAAAACGGGTAGCACCTAGACGTATTAAATCTCTCTTACATAAAACTCACATCCCTGCAAGTAACCAACCATAGTTATAAATATAATCTATCAATTTTTTTGCTTTTTTATGACTTTTGCAACATTTTCTTTTTTTCAATATCTTTAAACAATATATCAATATGATATGCTCCATATGGTGTCTAAAGCATGTTGTACTTGCTCATAATTTTTTTCAGTCTTTACGAATGCAAAACCATTGCATGTCATAATTATATGATATTCTCTACCCTAACTTCCTTAATAATATTATTAAATAACTTTCCAATGTATTTATGATCCTTGAAATTATTGGAAGCATCTACTAATTTTAAAAACATAATAATCTTTTTTGAGTAAATCATGAAATTTATAATATACAACTTGGTTAGATCAGTCCAACTATCAAACATAATTGTGTACCTATGTATTTTTTGACACTGTTTTTTGTGCTTATTATCATATACAATCATTTCTTATATCTCTATGCCCAAGTATTTATTTTTTATCTCATACAATGTTTGAGGTTTCACTCTTTATCCTATAAAATATAATATATTATTAATTATATTTTTATATAATACTAGTAATTATTGTTTTCATATATTTATTTATTATTGTAAAATGTTATTTTAGAAAATTATCTACACAATTAAATAACATTTTTGCATAAAGTACAATTTTTTATTGATAATTTATAAAATTTAGTAAAACAAATTAAAAACGTGCTTGTTGAACACCAACTATCATGTTTTTAAAGAAATAACATAAAAAATACCTCCAAGCTTTGATATATCTTAAAAAATGTCTCCAAGTTTCAAAAAATTTAAAATTATTCCTTAAACATAAAAGAAATTAAATCTAACCAAAGTAAATAGTAATATTTCATAATTGAAAATGGAAGAAGAAATAATAGAGAACCAAGAAAGAATAAGAAATTAAGGAGAAGTAGAATTAAAAATAAAAAACATTTTAAGATTTTTTTTTACAAGATATGGTAATAAGTAAAAAGAAATTTAAAAGATAAAATTAAATCTTAAAGAAAGAGATGGATTTAAAGATCTATCATTTTTAACATTAAGAAAATTATTCTAAAGAAAAGACATAGTTTATTATGGAATAAGTATTAATATCACATATGCAAAAAAAATGTATAATATATTATTAATTGACAAAAAAATTATAATAAATAAACTATCAAAAATCCTCCTAAAAGAAAAAAAAAAGAAAAATTGGATACATTTATTTAAGAGGAATCAATATATTAATACAAGCTCATTTCAGATAAATAATAGATACACCAATAAAAATAGCACTGTTAAATAATAGAATAATAAATAGGAAATATGTTTTACTAGAAATGATTCATGGTACTTTGAGATACCAGAAACTAAAATTCATAACATATTCTAGGTTTGCTATAAATATTTATGACAAAAACTTAAATCAAGTGTTAAGTTTAGCTTATGAATTTGAAAGATGAAATTTAATGAAAGAAGAAAATCATCCATTTTTAATACACTATATAATAGGGTCTTTATTAATAAACAATCATAATAGTTCAATATATGGACAAAATGATTTTATAGAAATGGATAAAACCTTTTAAGAACTTGGACAAATAATAAAATCATAAATACTAACATACTTTGAAATACCATAGGAATACCACTTAAATATTAAGGAAAACCCTTTGATACCATAAAAAAATAATATTGTTAAAAACAATAATATACTAAGATTTATCTTTATAGATTATGAAAGAGAAACTTCTAACAAAGAAGAAATTTAAATAATGAAAACATTAGTTCATGATATCCTATTAGGAAGATAATAATATTTAAAGACAAATTAAAAAATATATAGTTAGAAATACATGAAAGCCTAGTAAGTGTAGCAAAAAATCAAGCAATATTAATGAAGGCTTTGAGACTTCTAACAGAGGAAATAGACTTAGTTCAAGAAGCAAACACGAAGTATCTACAAGGTATAATTGAAATACAAAAAGAATTATTAAAAGAAATAAAAGAATGTTGTTATAATAAATTACAATAAAATATATATATGGAATATACAGAAATAAGAAAGGATGTGTATAACATATATATGGAATATACAGAAATAAGAAAGGATGTGTATAACACACATATAAACAATGATATTATAAGTCATAAATATAATCTATTAAAAGGATTAAAAGTAGAACCACTTAAAAGATCAGATGCCCTGATACCTAGAAATGAGAGAAGAAAAAAATGAAGAAAAATATATAATTCCAATTTAATGGAATATAGAAAAGAATTAGAAGAACAATTCATGAATCCTAAAAATAGGGATATAAACAATTAATTAGTTTGTTAACACTAACTAATAAAGAAATAGAAAAAATTATAATGAAAAATTTTGTACAAATAAAGAGGAAGATGATATGACAATAATCAGTAAGATTGATTATGAACTAAAAATCACAACCCTAAAAGGTTATATTAAACCAGTTTTATTATAGGTTCCTTATCAAGAAGAAATATCTGACCCACATAGAGAAGAAAGAAATAGATAAAGGTTAGGAAAACCTGATACTTTTCAATAGAAAAGGACAAACACCCAGAATTGAAGAAGGGTTATATTGAGGAACTAAAGATAGTATCCTGTTAGAATTCAAGCCCCATGAAAATCATGAAAATGATCTCTTAGATTTAAATTACATAAGAGATAGGAAAAAAGCCTTAGATAAATGAGCTAATAATATGAATGTACTCATACAAACCTTAAAGCTATATAAACAAACCTTTCAATCTATAGGTTATTAATGGCTCATAAAATGACAGAAAAAGTTAAAGTATGGTTTTCAAATTTAGCAGACCATCAACATTTATTAATGTAAAAGAATGCTCTCACATAAAGAGAATATTTAGATATAATAATAAGTTAAATATACAAGAAATTTATTGGAGAAGATAAAGGAAGAACTATCACTGAATTCAGTGAAAATAAAATCAATGAAGCCAAATGACATTTAACAAATATGAAAATTGGTAAAATGTGTTACATAGATTCTTTTATTTGTGAATATAAAATGTATTATCATAAATTATCACTCTCTATGCAAACAACTTGTAAGGAAATGTTTTCCCAAAAATTATATGAAATGTTACATAAGACCTTAATAGAATGACGAAATCAAAGAAATAGGAAAACCATACCAGACACCTTTGGAGGAAGAATAAAAAGCTTTAAAAGCTGGATAATCATTAAATATGAAGAAAAACAAATATAAACAAATAAGAGGAAATGACAAAATCTGTTGTGTTGTAAGAAATTTTAAAATACCAAAAAATATGGATGTAATATAAAACTATACAAATAAAATTGTAAAAAATATAAAATATACAAGAAATGTAAAAGATATAAATTTAGGAAATACCATTCTCAAAAATAAAAAAGAATATTTAATAGGGAAAACTATAGAAAAATATATTTTAGAAGAAAAATGTACAAACCTTATAAAAATAAGAATTATTGTCCTTTAGGAAAAATGAAACGTAGATGTTGGATATGTAAAAAGGATATTATGTCAATGATTGCCCTAGTAGGCTTCAACATAAGAAAGAATTTAAAAAATGATTTCCACAAAAAGCAAAAATCTTAGGAGAATATTTTAAGATAAAATTAGAACTAATATAGAAATCAAATATATATGATACTTACATTATTTATCTATTAGAGGAAATTGAGAAGGAAATAATTGACTCCAAATATGGGTACCTTTCATCAAAAGATGAATGATTTATATAATATTATAAATCCAAATGGTACCTACATTAAGGTAGGATTAAAATTTAAACGATATATAAGATATCATTTACATGTATATATAAATAAAAGAGATAGTATGTGTATAGCAAGTAAATATGTGTTACCAAAAGAACACTAAAAATAGGCACCAAAAGATTTAATTGTAAGAATTACTAGTAATACTACAATAAATCTTAATAAAGTTTTAAAAGATATAGATATAATGATATAAGGAGAAATTTTTAATATTCTTACCATATATCAACAAGAAATTAGAGTTTATTTATTAATAGGAAATAATTTTTTGAACTTATATTAATTGTTTATATAATATTTAGACAAAATAAGTCTAATAACATTAGATAGTGAAATCATTTATATATCGAAAATAAGAAAAGCTTTAATTATATCAAACTCAACTTTTATGCAGCAACATAAAAAACGAAAATGTTGTGAGATAGACACAAAGTAACAAAAACCTTATTTAAAAAATACTTCTTTAGATATAAAAGAGGAATAAAACTATTTTTTTTAATAAAATACATGAAGATAAAGCCCTTACAGGTATCAAAAAATTATTAAAAATAATAAGCTTAGAAAATCTTTTAGATTCAAAAATTAATAAATCTAAAATGATTTCCAACATAAAATTAAGAGACCCCAACAAGGTTATTAGAGTAAAGCAATGATTTATACTTCATAAGATAAGATTAAATTTAAAAAATAAATTCAAGAACTCTTAGAACTAAAAGTTATAATACCAAGTAATTCACCTCACTCTAGTCCAACATTCTTAGCCTTAAAGAAAGCTGAGAAAAGAAAAAGAAAAAAATAGAATGATAATAAACTTCAAAGCATTGAATAAAGAAATCATTGATGATGGATAATTTATTCAAAAGAAAGAAAACTATTATCATTAATAAAATGAAAGAAATACTTCTTGAATTTTGATTGCAAAAGTAAATTTTAGCAAATAAGACTAGATGAAGAATCTCAAAAATTAACGACATTTAGCTACCCCAAAGACAATTCTAATAGACTGTTGTACCATTTGGATTAAAACAAGCTCTAAGTATCTTTCAAAGACATATGGATAACATCTTTAAAAAAATTACAAAAATATTTGTTGTGTCTATATAGATAATATTTTGGTTTTCAATAGTGAATTAAATAAATATTATTTGGATATTATTAATGTTCTATAAGAATGCATTGTACTATATGAAAAGGAAGTAATAATTGCTCAACAGAAAATTAAGTATTTAGGGTTGGAAATTGAAAATAGAAAACATAATTTACAACCCTATATACTAAATAACATTCAAGGTTTTCGTAATGAATTAAAGGACAACAATCAATTACAAAGATTTCTAGGATGGTTGACATATGCTGAAGCATCTATTAAGGAACTTGCAGAAATGTGTAAACCCTTACAAGCAAAATTACAAAGACCATATCTGAAAATGGAAATAACAAGATACTCTGTATATGGATAAAGTAAAAGCACAAGTAAAATATTTACCAATTTTATACCATCTAGGGCCAGATGATAAAATTATAATTGAAACATAAGCTTTACAATAATATTGGGGAGTAGTTTTGAAAGAAAAAATAGATGACAAAGATGAATACCTTTGTAGATATATATCAAGATCTTTCCATAGTCTAGAATTAAACAATCACAAATAATTAAAAAGAATATCTAGTTATTAAAAAGGATATTAAGAGCTAATATGTCATGAGTTTCAGATTCGGTGTTAGAACTAATACAAGAATTTTGGTTATTTCTTAAGAACTAATATTGCGAGAAACTATAAATAAGGAAGATTAGTTAGATGGAAACAATGGTTCAACCACTACAATTTTGATTTTGAACTTCTCCCAGGAAATAAGAATAATTTAGTAGATACTCTTATCAGAGAGTTAACACTTCTAACTATTTTTATACTTGTAGGAATAGAATATCTTGATATCAAGATCAAGATAAATAAAAAAGAGATAAAAAAACCTACATAAACAACTTGAGATTTTACACGTCGAGAAGTCTCCGACGGAGATAAGAAATAAACAAGAAGAACATGATGTTCAAAACAACTCTTAGAGTACAAAAACTCTAAAAAAGAATCTTTATCAAGAATTCAATTTAAAGAAGATAAAACTTCTAAAGAAAGAATTCAAAAGGAAGAGGAAGAATCTAACAGTTCAAAAAAGAGTAATATCTCAGGAATAAAAAAGCTTAATTAGGCTGATGAAGTAGAAAAGAAAAAATAGAAAAAGGCTTATGTGGTTTATAATGGCCCAAAATTAGGAATCTACAACAATTGGACAGAAACAAATATATCTATTCTTGTGTTTAGTGGAATAACTCATAGAGCCTTCATTAATAGAATAGAGGTTAAAGGTAGTTATGTTAATTACAAAGTACCAAAACTAAAAATTCCATAGGAGATAGTAAGAAATTACTCTGCAGCACTACAACAATAACCATCATCACCAAACATGTTAACAACTCTAGGAAAAATAGTAAAGTCTCTAGTACTATTTAGAGAGGTATCTCTCTCAGAAACATCAAATATAGTAAGTGATCTCTACATAAATTGTTTGTGCAATGAATACACAAGTATAAGTATCACAACAAGTAATATAATAATTAGAAAAGATCATTCCCATAGAGATTATTATATTAGAAACTAATTTTTAAAACTAAAAAAATTTAAAAATCAATTTTTTGTGTTTTTATATTTTAAGGAAACACAATTAAAATAACTAAAAGTAAATAGAAATAATATATTAAATCAGATTTGGTAACTAATAAGATATATGAGAAAATATCTAGGAATACTTAATCCTCCAATTTGCTAGACATATGAAAAACTAAAATCCCCCCAATATAATTATCAATCATTACATGATCAATTTAATCTACCCTAGTATGTATTCATTTCTAAGTAAACTATAAATCATATATTAATTAATTTAATCACACTCTTATGCCAATTAAATTACATACTACTCATTAAGTTCATCAATTATGGATCACATACATAAAAATCATACATCTCTGCCTAGAAACAATGCATGTTATTTAATCAAGATAAACGATTGAATAATTCTCTCAAATCTATTTAATTGTCTCTATAGATAAATTGTTGGCCAAATAATTACTAGCATAAAAATTAGATTAAATAATATAAATAAATTATAATTATAATTGGGATAAAATATTATATTATCACATGGTGAAAATTGGGTTCATAAAATCCCTAAATTAATAAATTAATTACATATAATTGTGTTCATAAAGCTTATATATTTTCTTAAGAAATATATAAAAATTGATAAAGAAAAGAGTAGGAGAAGAAATACAGTCAATCTCTTGAATTGTAGTGCTAATATCCTATTGAAACTTCATCCAAAATTGTATCTCCTTTTGATTTTGTTTTGTATTTTTCTCTCTTTTTAGCTTTAAAAATTGATCAAAATTGTTCTAGGGGCGGCACATTAGGTTTTTTTGGGTAATTAAGGGCTTAAATATAGCTCAGGTGCAATCTAGACCGTCAGCTTAACTTCAGATCAAGGGCTGCGATCAAAAATAAGAAAAATCAACAACGCTAGCCAATCACAACATGACAAGTGGCACACGAAATTCATTGGGTGAATTAGAGCGCGACGCATGGTAGAGAAGACCGATCCGAGTTAACACATGTTGAGTCAACACTATGCAACATAACGTGATTCACGGTAACAAATGGCATGGTGCACGGGTGGAACGTAGGAAGCAATTATATGATGACACGTAGCGTGAAGGTTTGACTACTCTCCAAACTCGGATTGAATGCCGTGCTAACACGTGGCACGTGCTACTTCACTCCTCATACTTGAAAATCTACAATTCGTTGTCCCTACTTACTTGACGTCCACGTGCCTTGCTCAATTAACTCCTTTACTTGTGTGGTAGGCCACATGGTAGCTTCTGATTGGGCTTAAGTTAAAAATTCATTAAAATCCATAAAAATTCCAAAAAAATCCCAAAAATTATATTTTTACACCTTTTCACTAAAACAATTATATTTTAATATTTTTAGCCCCAAAAATACTATTTATTGAATAAAACAAGTAAATATTAAGTAAAAAGTGTGCTAATGACTCTACTTTTATAGAGTTATGTTGTCTCTTTTGGAGAACATAAAATCGTGCAAGCATACACGGTCACAAGTAATAAAGATTTGTAAGTAAAGTATCGTTCCCACGAGGATTTGTTACTATACTTTGTTGAGTACTAAAATTGTATCTCTCTGATTTTATCCAAAAAAATCGTTGATTTAACAAAAAGGAAATAAGAAAATAAAAGAAATCTAGGATTGCAATTTTTCACCAAACTAATCCACTCAAATCATGTTATTTTCTTTTGATTTATATTTTTTAGTACATTTAATTTGTCAACCGAAAACTTCTTTTTTTATTCATACATCTCTTCCGAGCTCCGTATAAACACACCTTGTTAAATTAATTCACTATATCTCTATGAGAATTAAATTCACCAAGATTCATTACGTTCTAAGTTCTCAAATGGCCACACATACAATTAGGGTATATTCCTATCCTTCATCATACATGTCATTCTATCTATGAGTAATATACACAAAAATGCCTCTTCCAAGTTTATTTTTATGCCACAAATCGTTTTGATAAGATTCGTAAATAATCAAAAAGCATTAAGCACAAAATAGAACGAACAAATCGAACGTCTTATAAATCAATCAAAAATAATTAAAATAAAAGCTACATAAATTTAGATCAAATGCAACCCTAGAAAAATTAAATTACTTCATTAAATTAAAATAAAAATACAACAAGTGCAGAAAAATAAGAAGAAGAAGAAGGGAAATTAAAACATCACATCAAACAAATATTTGGCACACGCAGAACACAACAAAATCCAAAAAATGGCTTCTGCAGTCCAAAACCGAACAACACAAAATAATCTCCCAAAACTAAAACTCTAAAAAAAACTCCAAAAACTCCTAAAACTATCATCTAAATTCCTATTTATAGCTAAAATAATACATCTCAAAATTACATTTTTTATTTTATTTTTTTTATAAAAACGCGTATTAATTTTGTATCGAAAAACAAAAATCACGCGTATATATCAAAAATATTAATTAATTCACGCATGAGACAGGGCGCCGATTCTGCATTTTTTTAATTCATATTGCATGCGACGTGTCAGTGTCTGATTTGCTGCAGAAATTAGTGGGACACATGGCCGCATCTCATTCATTGAAGCGAATGAGCGCACGCAGAAACAGAAGCACGGGATTAAGGCACCGAGAAAATGCGGCAAAGGCTGGAACGGGGGGTTAATTCAGTGCGGTCGCGCTCATTGTAACATGCCACAAGTCACAAGATTATTTGCTGAAATATTAAGTGGGACATGTGGTCTGGTTCGTGGAAATAACCGGCGCACGTGAATCAACCGCATGACCGGAAAAGGCATACGCGCGGAAGGTGGGGGACGCCGGACGCGTCGGAACATGCTGGGTCCCACGTCGCCCCTTGACTGCCTTGTAGCGCGGCAAACCCCACCGCGCCGTAAGCGTGGCGAGAGACCGCATCCACTCGCTTTGGCCTGCCGCTTGGCCAGTGACGCCAGCGCATCCCAGTAGTTCATATCTTTGATCGGACGGTCCACATGCCATGTGTGCATTTCTCGTATGGGCTTCTTCCCTGTTGCGCAAAATAAATAACTTTTATTAATTCCATTTTCACCCACAAATATATTTCAAATTACATTTTAAACTTTGTTTAATTGCAACATAGCCCTTTTGTTAATTTAAATTAAATTTAAAACTTTTAATAATTAAAATTAAGCCCGATTTTAATTTAAATTATATTTTCAACTTTTATAAATTGCAATTAATCACTCTTTTATTTGAAATTATATTTTTGGACAATAATTTGCAATTAAGAACGTTTTCGATACAATTTATTTAATTTTCTTAAAATATATAAAAAACAGAAAATACTAATTAATTAAACTAAAATTAACTAAAAATAAAGAGAACATAGCAATTATAATTAATAAAATAGGTGAAAATAACATTATAAAATACAGTTATCAAGTTATCACACCTCTAAACTTAATTCTTTACTTGTCCTCAAGTAAAGCCAAGTATAACTAAATAAAATGATATGGGTAGTATATTCATAAATATACTTCTATTAGTATATGTATATTTCATGAAAACTATCTCTAAAGTCATACAATCCTATGATAAAGAGGTTTACATATTCATCAATCAACGTTCCATTAATACATGGATATGCAAAGTTTTTGACAAATTGATTTGTGTGTGTGTGTTGCACATGATATCATCCAATGCACTCATGAAATAAACCTATATGAGTATGCTAATCAATTCAATCTTAGAACAAGTCTCATAAGTTTATTTTTCATATCCCTCTACACTAATATAAATATTGCACTTAGCTATAGACCGATAAGGACTTTACATGGTTGTAATGTAAGGCTTAGGTGGGATCAATAAATGAAGATTTTTAGGATCTTTCCATACTTTAGCTTTCTTTTTGTTTATCAATAACTTTTTAATTGCAATTAAGTTTTAACTTGATATTTCAGTGCACCAATTTTTGTCATTATTTTAATATTCTTTTATTCTACATCTTTTTTTTAACTTCACAACACCTCCAAACTTATTTTTAATTATATTTTCTTTTTCTTTAGAGGGATAATTGTGTTGTGAGTTTTGCTTCTTTTTTTCTCTTTTTTCTATAGGGTGCATTACATTTCATCTTACTTTATAGAATAACACATGATTGCATTTTTCTTTTCTTTTCATACATGCTAAAAGTACAAGGATGAAGGTAATACTTATTAGTTAGGCATAAAATGTGGTTTAAAGGTATGAATGATTCTTTATCAAGCTCAAATGAGTGACTAAAGATATTAACAATGGTTAGCTTAAAAGGCTCAATCAATCCAATTAAGGCCTAAATCATTTCTCTTGTTAAGTACCAAATTTGAGACAAATTTTAATAGCAACAACTTGAAAATTGGTTAAAAAATAAGGAAGATATTATGCTTTTATGCAAAAAAAAGCCACCAAAGATAACAGAGGCATTTACTGCATCCAAAATTGAGAAGACAAGGATACGTTATCATTAAGGTCATCCAAAAGATTATCAAAAGAAAATGACAAGGTAGAATAAAGAGAAAGAACTATAGGTAGAAGATGGCAAAGAAAAATAAAGATGTAGTACTGTTGCGTGTTTTTCAACACACGAACTCGTGCAAGTATACACGGTCGCAAGTAATAACATTTATAAGTAAAGATCGATCCCACGGAGATTTGTTACTATAGTTTGTTGAGTACTAAAATTATTTCTCTCTGATTTTATCCAAAATAATCGTTGATATGAAAAAAAAGGTAAAAAGAAAATAAAAGAACTCTAGGATTGCAATTTTTCACCAAACTAATCCACTACAATCATATTATTTTCTTTGGATTTATATTTTTTAGTACATTTAATTTGTCAACCGAAAAACTTCTTTTCTATTCATACATCTCTTCCGAGCTCCGTACAAACACACCTCGTTAAATTAATTCACTATATCTCTATGAGAATTAAATTTAATAAGATTCATTAAGTTCTAAGTTCTCAAAATGACCCACACATACAATTAGGGTATATTCCTATCCTTCATCATTACATGTCATTCTATTTACGAGCAATATACACAAAAATGCCTTTCTCAAGTTTATTTTTATGCCACTGAAATCATTTTGATAAAATTAAGTAAATAATCAAAAAGCATTAAGTACAAATAGAACGAACAAATCGAACGTCTTATAAATCTATAACCAAAAATAATTAAAATTAAAGCTTAGTAAATTTAGATCAAATGCAACCCTAGAAAAAATTAAATTACTTCATAAAATTAAAATTAAAATTACAACATGATTCAAAAAAATAAGATGAAGAATAAGGAAAATTAAAACATCAAGAAACGAAAATATTTGGCACCAGCGAGCAAGGACAAAAGCCAAAAATGGCTTCTGCGTGTTCTCTTATTCAAAACCTAACACTACAAAATTTACTAAACTACACAAAAACTCTTCTCCAACCAAAAAAACTCTTCACAACTAAAAACTATCTCCTATTTATAGCTAAAAAATACATCTAAAATATTACATTTTTATTTTATTTTTTTATCGAACAACGTAATTAATTTTTTATCGAAAAAATAAAATCACGCGTGTCGATTTTTGTATCGAAAAATATAAATTAAAAATCACGCGTGAAGCGCTGTGATTCTTCTTTTTAATTCCAAAGTACGTACCACGTGTCGGCGTCGATTACTGAAAGATTTCCCGAAGGCCACGTGGCGGCCGTCATTAGATCTGGCCTGCACGTAGGAACAACGTAGGATTGGCGCTACGAAAATTGAGGCAACATTTTGAAACGGGTCTTGATCCAGCGCGGTCGCGGCAATTGTAAATAACCACGTGTCGGCGTCTGATTAGCTTAAATCTTCGTGGGACACGTGGCGGATTCTTATTCTAAAAATTGAAGATGCCGCCGCTTGTGTGGGCCAGCGTCACACGGGATTTTCACATTAGCGGCTCGGTGCGCGGCTTGGATGGGCGCGACGTCGGGACCGTCGACCGATCCAATCCGCCGGTGGAGATCGCCTCGAGAATCTGCGGCCGACGTATGTGGGGCCCACTCGACGCGGCTGCGCGACACGTGGGAGCCCGGCGGCACGCCGACTGCCAAACGAATATCTCTGTCCCCGATCTCCTTGGTCGGGTTTGATGGACACGCGCGAATCCGAGCCGTTGATCCGCGGTCGGACGGTCCACGTTCGGCGAGTGTGATGTTGCGCATGGTCTTCATCTCCCTGCGCACAATATTCAAACTTTTATAAATTATATTTTTACCCACAAATTTAATCCAAATTACATTTTTGTAAGTCCTTAAATTACACTTTAATACATCTTTTCTAATTTTAAATTAAATTTTTAACTTTTTATAATTATAATTAAGCCCAAATTTAATTTAAATTATATTTTCGATTTGTATAAATTGTAATTAAGAAACTATATGATCATAAATTATATTTGTGGACAAAAATATGAAATTAAGTACATTTTCGATACAAATTATTTAATTTTATTAAAAATGTATTTTTAGCAAATAAAAGAAAAATA
Source organism: Hippophae rhamnoides (assembly GCA_033030585.1). Classification (NCBI taxonomy): domain Eukaryota; kingdom Viridiplantae; phylum Streptophyta; class Magnoliopsida; order Rosales; family Elaeagnaceae; genus Hippophae; species Hippophae rhamnoides. The sequence continues at coordinate 28,292,295 of CM065433.1, forward strand.
TTAATTTATTTAATAAATATTAAACGAACATAGCAATTATCATTACTAAAAATGATGCAAATAACTGTATAAAATACAGTTATCAAGTACCCATATCTTTAGTTGGTAACATGTGCCAAGAAAGAGAAATGGCTAAAATTGATAAGCCAAAAAGCAGTAAAACAAATGAATTATTAAAGTAAGAATAAAATAGTAATTCACATCTTGTAAATAGGGATTCCTTATACTATAAAAGAAACCCTTATTTTCATTTGGGAACACACAGGAAAAACGGAGCATAAATATCAAAAAACCACTACTTTTAGCATAATAACTCCCTCTATCTAGAAATTCCAACCAGTAATTATGTATCTAGTAATTATTAATTGCTAAGAAAATATTTAAAGTTCTTAGTTAGCCTTAGAATTGTAATAATTATTATATTATGAATAAAATGGAGTGCAATCACTCTAGTAAGCCAAAATTGAACACCATCTATATACGGATGTAGAAGGCTCATCATTATCAAAAAGGTATTAAAGTTTGAGCAAAGCGAAAGCATAACCTGTGTAACAAGAGAAGACGAACAAAAAGAAAGATTGTGGTGAACCCATTAATTATAGCTTTTAAGCCAATTAAGAATTTTGAATTATCAAATATTTATTCATGTCAATTTATAATATTGATAAACAAAAATATGAACATAGTAATAACATAATTTATGATAAGAAAATTAAAAAAAAATTCTTTAATATATAAGAATTACATAAATTAACAACTAGCCTCTAATTTGGTACTAGAGCTATAGGAATATTAACATAATATAGATGGAAAAATTGACACCATTAGATTTAAGGATCTTAATGGTATTAATCATAAATCTAGGGGTATTATAACATTTTTTACAAATATGAAGAACATAAGTAAAGATATGTTAAACCCTAGGGCATTTTAGATAAATTTTTTATTTTTAAAGTGATATGAAGAAGCCTTATTTGGAGCAACATTCTCATAAATAAAGAACTTAGCAATTGAATGACACATCCTTTCTTGAATATTACTTCTATTGAACATAATTTTTGTTTTATAGCTTCAGATTTGTACAAAGATGAGATTGTTGGTTGTGGCTCTCTTATATATGTAGTACAACGAAGTAGAATACTTTGGTTGTGGTTCTCTTACATATGTAGTACAATGAAGTAGAATACTTTGTTGGCTAGTTCTACCAGCTATTGAACTACTAATCTTTTTATATTGACTATCTCTCCATCTTTACACTTCTTCCTCTTTTCACTGCATCTTCTTCGATTGAAAAATTATGGCTTGATAATTCTCCATTTTATTAGGAGTTATATCAACAAGATAACCAATATCAGCTTCATCATCATCATCTTATTTCCATTTTATAGACCTTTAAGTTTTCCATTTAACTATTTTCGTATGTTCTCCCCCATTTTCTTCTTTCCCATTTTAATTATTGACTTTTTTATGATTTTTTTCAAAAACTTCTTGCTTCATTTTTGGAGGCATATTTGGACATGATTTGGCATTTTCCTTTGGATCTGTGCCAATCAAATGATATTTAAAACATGTAATTACACCACTTTGTAATACAAAGTTACAATATTTGTATATGGTGTTATTTTTATTTTTTGAAATTGGAAAAGCATGTCTTCAAGTTGGATTTTTCCCTTTATTATTTTCTCTAGGATTGTTAGAAGCCATAACAGTAGATTTTTTCACAATAATAGAGAAACTTTTTCTTTTGCTAAACTAATGTTATAGTCTAAGTTATAGGCTTGAGTATACGGGAGAGAGCTATATGTATACATTGAAATGAGTTGAAAAGTTTAAGACAATATAAGTCAAAATACATAAAAATAATAATGAAAAGGAATATTTTAATTAGATTCTTGAAATAAATTAATATTCTAATTAATATGTAAAACAAAAAAAAAAGAATCATGTTATATCACATGGCCACCTATTGCTATATATTTATTTATTCTTAATATTTACTTATTGATATTTTTATCATTATTTTGAAATCTCGATGACATTACATAAACTAACAAAGAAAAATTATCGAAATCAATATTTCAATATTTTTATCAATATTTCCACCTATATTTTTAGATATTATCGATATTTTTAAAATCTATTTCTATCCTATATCAATGTCCATATTGTTAATTTATCGATATATCCTTAAAAATATCGAAATATTTTCAAATTTTTTAATCAATGTCCTATAATATGTATGCTCGCATCCATTATCAATAGTTAAATGTAACTTAATTAAGCTTATAACCTCATTTCTTCTAATGGAGCATTACTATTCTATTTATAGTGGATTTGAGTTCTATAGGCTTTTTTTAATTATATCCCCATTCATCAAAAATATTCGATAAAATCAAAAGATTTTTTATTTAGTTGTAATGGTGTTAGGCTTATTGACTCAATAAGATGAAAAAGAATGAGAAAAACAAAAGTTCCAATGCATCATTAAGAGAAAGATACTTATAAATAACACTATTCTAAAATCAATTATGCCAATAAAATATAGTCAAATTTCTTTATTTTGAATACAAACATCATTATTACTTTATTTTTATTTTCTTTTTATTTTCATTTTTTTTCAATACTCAATCCCTTTAATATTTCTTTCGAGCTTGTACCTTCAGTGTTATTATTATTTATATAATTTACACATTGTAGCAGGGGTTGTTTTGTATGTGTTGAACATTTAATCATTTATAACGTAATTAACACTTTTAAGTCTTATTCTAGCATATTCATAGAATATATTCATTATTATTTTTATGTAACTCCATTTTTCTTAAACTATAGGCCATAACCAATGTGCTTGGTTCAATAGGTAATGAATGGGTATAAACAAGAGTAATCCTTATAAGAACAACAACATTAGGGATAAGATAATTTGGCCAAAGATGTTAATCATATTATCTTAATCATTTTTTAAGACTTACATTTAGCATTCGTCTTGATAAATCTAAAGAAAAGTTATAGCATCCTTATCATATTCGTTAAAATCATTACAAAGTTATATGAAATTCAGAATATTTCACAAGTTCAAGAATACACATTTTTCTATCACTCATTTAGCTATTACGCATAACAAAATTATCAAAAAGTTATATTTACTTAGGAATCATGGCAAGACTTTGACACATCCATTAATCTTTTTAACCTAGTATTATTGACCTAATTTCATCATAGTTGTCATAAAATAAAGAGAGAGCATGTGATTGTATCTAAAGCCACCTATTATTTTTAAATATCCTAAAGAATGCAATAAATAAATACTAAAAACAAAAAATTCATGCTACCTAGAGCATACTAATATTACAATATGCTAACTAATAAGGCAAAAGGGAATAAAGATAGAGACGTGTTAACACTTCTTCACACCTAGTTCTTATATTTTTCTCAATAAAAACACATGCATATATGTAATGTAAAAATAAGTCAAATGAAGTAAAAAATATATGATGAGTTGCATCCCACAAAATGCTTCTTTTAACTTTTTCAGCCTAACACAACCATATCTTAGTTGTCCATGTTGGTTGGCTTACAAAATTGGATTTCATCTACATGACTCTTATCAAATGTTTCATAATAAGGTTTTAGTCTGTGTTTATTCACTTTGAAATTTGTTCTTGTTTTCTCTTCCATTTTCATTGCATCATGAGCAAACACATTGGTAACAATAAAAAAGCCAACCCAACGGGAACAAAGTTTACTTGAAAATAACATGAGGTAGGAGTTGAATAAGAGCACTTTATGCCCAACTTGGAAGGTATTTCTTGATCTTAGTTTTTTCCTTTTAAACCTGTGCATTGTCATAGGCTTCATTTTGGATTTCTTATAGCTAATTTAGTTACAACCTTCTATGATACCATGCTTCCTCCAAATCCATGTTGCACTGTTTTACTACCCAAAATACATTGTGTTCCAACTTTGTTAGAAGATTACATGGTTTACTATACACTAATTAGAATGGCGACATCCCACTAGGTGTTTTATATGTTGTCCTATATGCCCAAAGTACATCATCCAATCTTAATCTCCGATATGTCCTATTAGGTTTTACTATCTTTTCACTGATGAACTTGACCTCTATATTGGAGACATCGATTAGTTCATTTGTTTGTGGATGGTAAGATGTAGTGACTTTATAATTGACATGATAGTTTTTTAATAGAACCCAAAATCCTATTGCAAAAGTGTGTTGTTCCCCATTGTTAATGAAGGCTTTTGGTATTCCAAACCTAGTAAAAATATAAGATTTCACGAAATCTATAACTACTTTTACTATTAGTTTTTGTTAAAATTGTGTGTAGGGACGAACGAGGATGGTTATGCTAATAATCATAACTATACCTCACTAGTTTCAGTATATTCGGATATTAATCATTGCTTATGAGTGGGTAGTAATTTTCTTATAATTTAACCACGTTTCTTTAAAATATGTATTCAAAAATACATTTAGTTTAAATAATAAATATTAACATAATTATTACTTTACTATATTATTTAAAATATTGACATTCATTTTTTTGCAACTATTTAATACATGTTTCTAAGTAAAATAAAAAATATAAAAGTAAAAATAAATAAAAAGTCAATCTAATTATTTCAATTATTGATTGTTTTATTATTAACAATATATTTTACTATGTTATTATATGTATATAAAAGAACAATATTAATATATTATTAATTTCAATTAACCATAATTTCGATATTATAATAACCATTTGCGTCATATGCCTTATCATATGAATAATTGCATTTTCAATTGTCTGTAGTTAAAATACCCATCCCTAGTTTTGGTGGCTTTACCTTTTACACTTAGAAACATAATCCATAACAAGTAAAATATAAATATAACCATTAGAGGAGAGAGAGGGTTTCATAAAATCAATTCAACGAACATAAAAAATTTCATCAAAAACTAGTAGATTTTGGGGCATTTGATCTCTAGACCTTATATCATATTAATCGCCACACAAATTGTGTGTACAATGAATATGCAAGTATACGTATCGTAATAAGTAATATGATGATAAGTAAAGATCGTTCCCACAGAGATTGTTTTTTTAGAAACTAATTTTTAAAACTAAAAATAATAAAAATCAATTTTTTTGGTGTTTTTATATCTTAAGAAAGCAAAATTAAAATAACTAAAAGTAAATAGCAATAATTAATTAAATCAGATTTGTGACTAAAAAGATATATGAGAAAATATCTAAGAATAATTAATCCCCAATTTTCTAAACATGCAAATCACTAAAATCCCCCCAATATAATATAAATTTATTACATGATTAATTGATTCTAACCTAGCATGTATTCTTCTCTCAAGTAAACTACACACCATATAATAATTAATTTAATCACACTCTCATGCCAATTAAATTTCATACTACTCATTAAGTTCATCAATTATAGATCACATACATAAGAATCATACATCTATCCCTAGAAACTATGCATGTTATTTAATCAAGACAAACAATTAAATAATTTTCCCAAATCTATTTAATTGCCTCTATAGATAAATTGTTGGCCAGACAATTAATAGCATAAAAATCAGATTAAATAATATAATTAAATTAATATTATAATTGAGAAAAAATATTAGATCATCACATGGTGAAAATTGGGTTCATAAGATCCTTAGATTAATAAATTAATTACACATAATTATGTTCATAAAGATCATATTTTTTATAAAGAAAGATATACAATTAATAAAGAAAAGAGTAGAAAAAGAAATACAATCAATCTCTTGAATTGTAGAATTAATTTTCTCTTGAATCTCCACCAAAATTGTGTCGTTTCTTCATTTTTTTCTGTATTTTTCTCTCTTTTTAGCTCTAAAAACTGACCAAAATTATGCTAATTGAGACTCATTAGGGTTTATGAAGTGACTAGGGGCTTAAATAAAGCTTAGGTATGATCTGGACCGTCCGATCAGCTTCAAATCAAGGGCTATGATTAAAACAAGCAAAATTGATAGTTTCAGCCAATCACAACACGACATGTTGCATTAGAAATTCATTGAACGAATCAAGGAGCGACGCGTGGCATGGAAGACCTGTTATAGTCAATGCTCGCCGAGTCAGCAACACGTGGTGTAACATGATTCGTGGGAATGGATGGCGTGGCGCACAGGTGGAATGTGCAGAGCAATGGCGTGGTGACACGTGTCATGGCACGTTGACCAATTTTTGAACTTGGATTGAACGACGTGTTGACACGTGGTGCATGTTTCTTCCTCCTTACATGTAATATGACTTGATTCGCTCTCCGTGATTGCGTGGCATGCCACGTGGCATTTTCTGATTAATCATGCGTTAAAAATTCATAAAAAATCCCAAAAAAATTCAAAAATTGTATTTTCACTAAAATGTTTATATTTTAATTTTTAAGCTATAAAAAAACTATTTATTAAATAAAATAAGTAAATATTAAGTAAAAAAGTACGCTAATGACTATATTTTCATAAAGTCATCACATATATTATTTGACAACGATCATAAGCTTTACAAAAAATATGTACATTTTTGAACAAGATGAACCAATAAAATCCATTCTAAAAACCATGAGAGTAGTTCTCTTGACACAAAAGTATCATCTGCACGCATAAGAGTGGAAAGAGGTGAGTATAGAACGTATTCAATTTGTGGTACGTACTTTCATAATAATTAATTAGGAAAATGTTTCTATTAGTTTGGATCATCCCACAAATAATACCTTGCCTTGTCCTAAACTTATGGTGTTGTGCTTATCAAATATTGTGTTTCTCTGATAATTATCATGTATATTTCATATTATTTCTGTTCTGTTTTCTATACAAGAGTTTAACTATATGTATATAATGAAAACAAAAATTAAACAATAACCATAATTCCTGCACATCCATGTTTTATGGCTCCACTAATATTATTGTCTACTCCATGTTTTTCTCTAATGAGCATTGATGTATGCAGCTGTTGCAGCATGCACCACAACACACACCAACACTTCCCTCAAGTTGGTGCATATATGTCTCTTATGCCCAACTTGTCAAATGAGTTGTAAAAGTTCCTTGCAGACACATATTTTGTGAGTATATCAGCCAATTGATTTTCTGATTTAACAAATGGAAGCTTAATAATCTTTTCTTCAAGATTCTGTTTGATGAAGTTCCAATCAACTTCAACGTGCTTCGTGCGATCATGTTGAACTGGATTATGAGATATGGCAATGGCTACTTTGTTATCACAAAATAAGTTCATTTTAGTGTTAGGAGCAACACCAATCTCAATTAGAATTTTTTTCAACCAAAAGAGCTCACATATTCCCTTGACCATTCCTCAAAATTCAGCTTCAACACTAGATAAGGCAACTACCTTTTGCTTCTTGCTCCTCCATGTAACAAGATTGCCCCCTACAAAAGTAAAGTACCCAGTAGTAGATTTCCTATCCTTCATATTCCCTGCCCAGTCAGAATCTGTATATCCAAGGACTTCCAATTGACCATTCTTTGAAAACATAAGTCCTTTCCCAGGGGAGGATTTTAAATAATGAAGTATTCGCATGACCACATCCATATGGTCTTCACTTAGGTAGTGCATGAACTGACTCATGACATTCATAACATAAGCAATATCAGGCCGAGTATGAGATAAATATATAAGTTTACCTACTAACCGTTGATATCTCTGTTTATCTACTGGTACTTGGTCCACATATTCTCCGAGTTTATGATTTTGAACCATTGGAATATCGACAGGTTTACAATCTAGTAATCCTTCTTCTGCCAGTAGGTCCAGAGTATATTTCCTTTGGGAAAGACATATGCCTTGTTTTGATCTTGTTACCTCAATACCTAAGAAGTATTTGAGCCCTCCCAAATTATTCATTTCAAACTCATTTGACAGTTGTTGTTGAAGCTTAGAGATTTCTTCTTTATCGTCCCCTGTAATGATCATGTCGTCTACATAGACTATAATGGATGTTATCTTCCGTAATTGATGTTTTAGGAAAATAGTATGATCAGAGTTGCTTTGTTGGAACCCATATTTCTTCATTGCTGAACTCAACCTACCAAACCATACTCAAGGTGATTATTTTAGTCCATACAATGCTCGTTGTAATCTACATGCAGTTTCTTTTCCTGATGTAACATTATATCCTGGTGGGATATCCATGTAAATCTCTTCTTCAATATCATCATGAAGGAAGGCATTTTTTACGTCAAGTTGGTGCAATGGTCAATCTAAATTTGCCGTAAGAGATAACAAGACTCTAATGGTTTTTAGTTTTGCCACAGGTGAGAAGTTTTCTTGATAATCTATCCCGTGTTTCTGTGTATATCCTTTTGCTACAAGCCTCGCCTTGTATCGATCAACTAACCCATCTTCTTTATACTTAATGGAGAAAATCCACTTGCATCCTACCATCTTCCTCCTTTGAGGCAACTCGCTTAACACCCATATGTTATTTTTCTGCAATGCCTCAAATTCCTCTTTTATAGCTTGAGCCCACTTTGGATCAGATAAGCCTTCTTCGATGCTACTTGGAATTTGACACGAGGAGAGTGTTTGTGCAAATGCCCTGATAGGTTCTGATAACCTTTGAGTAGATACATAATTTGCTATTGGATACTTGGATTGTCGTTCTTCTCTTTCTAGGGAGTATCGATTTGGAGGTTTGCCTCGATTGTGTCTGAAAGGTAAAACATAACCAATAGATGTATCTATAGCATTAGTTTGTAAAGGTGTGATAGGATAGCTTACCTCAGGAGTATTCTCAGTAGGAGGATCATTGGGTACTAGAGAGTGGAGGGGTACATCAACCACTTCATCTTCTGGAGATTCAATTACTACTTCAGCTTCAGTTCTTGGAAGTTCAAGCTCAAGTCTAGATACTGGCTCCTCCATATTATTGGCACGATCCGAGTATGTTGGACTAGTGTATAATATTTCAACATCAAGCCAATTTCGTTCTTCACCATAACTATCCTCCTGAAGAGTGTAATTGGATACCGGTGATGGGAAAAAACATTTTGATTTGAGGAAAGTGACATCCATGGTAACATAGGTTCTTTTAGTAATTGGATCATAGCATCGGTAACCCTTTTTTTGTACGCCATACCCCAAGAGTACACATCGGATAGCACATGGATCCAACTTAGTTCGTTGATTTTTATGGAGGTGGACAAAAGCAACACATCCAAAAATTCGGGGCGAAAGCATCAAAATAGTAGGCAAGGGAAGATGATCATATAGCACCTTTAATGGAGTCTGAAATTGTAAGGTTTTTGTGGGCATAAAATTCAGTAGATACACATTTGTAGTAATAGCATCATTTCAGTATTCATTAGGCATATGTGCACTGATTAGTAAGGCCCGAGCCATTTCTAAAATATGTTGATTCTTCCTCTCCGCACTCCCATTCTGTTATGGGGTTTGTGAACACAAGGTTTCATGGAGAATACCATGGTTGTCCAAGTATGTTCGGAATTGTTGATTAACATACTCCCCTCCATTATCAAACCTAAGTATCTTAATTTTTTCAGAAAATTGTGTCTGAACCATGGTGTGAAATAGGTGAAATGTAGAAAATACTTCATCTTTATGTTTGAGAAGGTAAAGCCATGTAATTCGTGTACAATCATTAACAAAAATAACAAACCAATAATGACCCGATGACGTAATGACTGGGGAAGGTCCCCAAACATCAGAATGTATCAAAGCAAAAGGAGTCATATTTTTATTCATGCTCATAGAATAAGACGTCCTATGAATTTTTGCTAGGATAAAAGTATCACATTTGAAATTTGAACGTGTGATATTTGAAAATAAACTGGGGAGTAGGTGCTTTAAATACCCGAATGATGGATGCCCAAATCTACGATGACATAGCTAAATCTGTCGTTCCTTGTTACCAACAGTGTGTTGCATGTGATTTGCTCTTCCTGAACTGAGGTCATCCACATAATATAGCCCTTCTCTCCTAGTACCATACCCAATGATCTCTTTGGTGAGAATATCCTATAGAAGGAAAAAAGTAGAATACATCAATACTACATAATTAAGATCTGAAGTGACCTGACTTACAGACATCAATCGATTTGAAAGAGAGGGTACAAGTAAAGTATTAGATAATGATAATGAAGGACATAAGGTCACTGTTCCAGCTCCTGTATCTGGATAAGTGACTCTATTGGCATTGGCAACACGACTCCATCTTGGCTGGGTTGTTTTGGAGAGATCTTTTGGGTCAAATGTCATGTGATCTGTAGCTCTATAGTCCAGAATCCAATCCTCATTATCACTACGAATATAGATGTGAAATGCTTTACTTGAAATACCTAGATCCTGGGAAGATTCGGCCTGAGGAGTAAGGGATAGTGAGGCATTATTGGTAGCCACAGCGGCTCGCCCAGTAGTGTCTCGTTTCTTCCGTACTTGAAGATCATTCCACCATTCTGGATACCCATGGAGTTTGAAGCAGTTTTCATGGGTGTGTTTAGAGTTTCCACAATGGCCACATTTCATGTCAAGAGATGGTGGATTTCCCATGGATTTCTTGCTACCCAAAGAGGTTCCTGTTTTTTGTGTCAACAGATTATGGTGTCCCTTGACCCCTTTAAAAGCTATAACTACTTTGGGTGTCGTATCTATACCCGTAATCATCACGGTCTACCAGACTTCTTCCCTACGTATGAATCCATAGGCTTGTTCCACCGTAGGGAATGGTTTGATTTGAAGCACATCACTTCGAGTTTTGTCGAGTCTGTCATCAAGTCCATCAAGGAAGGTATACACTCGATCTACCTGTACGATGTAGTTGTATTTTTGTATGTCATTGGCACACTCCATTGGATTAGGACGACGGAAATCAATTTCTCGCCACAACCCTTGAAGGTCATTGTAGTACTTTTCAATGGATCCACCCGTCTGCTTCATACGAGTAACTCGATGGCGAAGATCATACACTTGAGACGTGTCTGTCCCATCATAGTACGTGGTAGTATCAGAATCCCAAACTTGTTTTGCAGTTGGGAATCGAATAAAATTTGCAATCAAGGAGGGGTCCATCGAATTGATCAACCATCCTTTAATAATGGCATTTTCAGTGCGCCATCTCCTGAATGAGGGGTCAGTTTTAGCAGGTTGAGGAAAATCCCCATTAATATATCCCAATTTGTCTTTGCCAGAGATATACATCTCCACCACTTGAGACCACAAGGCATAGTTGGATCCTTCCAACTTGATACTAATGGGGGCAGTCGACACTTCAGTTAGTGGAGGTTGTGAGACGGTCTGAGCTCTAGTTAGAACTTCTGTCATTTTCGTCATCAAATCTTCCAATATGAAATTGGTGGTTAAATCTCTAGATTCTGCCATGAAATCTAAAATTTTTTTTCCTTCCGTTTTTCCTTTTTTTTACACTTCGTACACTATATATAGAAAAATTTCGTAACCCTAAAACTCCTTTTTCAAATTCGCGCAGCTTCTTCTACTAACTCTGAAATTTTTTTTCTTCCCAAATTCACATAGCTTTTTCTTCTTCCTCAGCGCAGCTTCTTCTACTACGTTCCTCAGCGTAGCTTCTTCTATTGTGGCTTCACAGCAGCCCTTTCTTCACGCAGCCTCTGTGCAGTTCCTTCTCGTTTCACACAGTATGGTTACCCACAACTGCAGATAGACCTACGGCTCCAACCAGCCACATGCACAGAGACAAACCACAAAATATATGTTGTTGCCCAGAGAGATTGAGATAATTCCACACCAACGAGAAATCAACGTCGGTTATCGTTGTGTTCTGTTTCTTTTTCAGACAAGAAACTGATGGTGGAACCGGTCACACTATGAGGCAACCAACGTTGGAGCCAACCAATTAGACCGGTACGGTTTCAATGAGTAAGTCAGAACGACCACATAGATCGAACCAGTGTCGAGAAAAATGTAAACCAAAATGGCCACCCCAGAAATCAGATTCAGAGGGTAAGTGTAAACCAGAAATCAGAAATCAGTATAAAAAGTAAATCACAGCCTACAATCGCCACCACACCGTAAATCGAAATCAAAGAATCAAAGTCAAAAATCAAAATGCCAGAGAACAAAAATCAACAGGTAGTTCCGTTAGTCAGCAATAACTTGCTTTGATATCATGTCAAATATTGTGTTTCTCTTATAATTATCATGTATATTTCATATTATTTCTGTTCTGTTTTCTATACAAGAGTTTAACTATATGTATACAATGAAAACAAAAATTAAACAATAACCATAATTCATGCACATCCATATTTTATGGCTCCACTAATATTATTGTCTGTTCCATATTTTGCTCCACTGAGCATTGGTGCATGCCATTGTTACAGCATGCACCACAACACACACACCAACAGTGCTCTTGGTAGATTACTAGGAAAGTTTTTGGTTACAAGGTAGTTGACAAGGTTAGCATACCTTGGTGGTGAATCCTCTATAGAAAATAATTGTTCATATGGGATACTAAGGAGTCTTTCTTAAATGATTCTACTAAAGTAGTTGGCCATTGAGTTCTCACTTTCTTTTTTGTTTTTGATTTTTAAGTCAAATTTTTGTAATGGTAGAATCCACCTAACTAGTCTAAGTATTTCATCATTCTTTGTGAGCAAATACTTAGAATTGCATGATCATAAAATGTAATTACTTTATTGCCTATTAAATATTAATGAATTTTTTTTAAAACAAAAATAACTACAATAAATTCTTTTTTAGTAATAAAATAGTTGAATTAAACATCATTAAAGAATTATGGAGGTATAGTAGATGGGATTATTATCATAAATACCCCTGAGGTTTTGTGTTTCTTCAAAATTACCCCTGAGCTTTATTTAATATCAAAACTACCCTTAAACGTTATCGACGTTATATCTCCGTTTAACTTTAGGGGCAAAATGGTAATCTGCTTTATACATATATCACTCTTCTTCGCGTCAGCTCTTCTTCTTCACGCAAAAACCTTTCTCTTCTTGTGGCAGAAACTCATTTCTTCTTCTCCTAGCCTCGCCACACTTCCAACTTCCTCCTGCAGTCGCTTGTTCCAGTCACCCGTTCCCCATTGACGACTCATTCCATCCTCTAAACCTCACGGATATCCTTCGGCCACCAAATCCCTCATCGTTATCGCAAATACCCCTGTGAACCACCTTCACGAACCCATTATTTCACCCACCAACTCCCTCGCCATTTTCGCAACTCCCTCGCCGTTATCGCAACTCCCTCACCCTTATCGCAAATACGCGACTCATCTTCACGCAAAAATTGAACATATCACACCTTGCTGTAACACGTCCCATTGTTACAATATAACAGGTATAAGCTCATTAATTTCATATTATTTCATATATATTCTGTATTTGGTTCGTTTGGGTAAAAATTTATTTTTTACGCACACTTGCATATATTGGAGTAGAATATCGTTTCACATATTTGATTTTGTATTTCATCTTTTTTTAATTTGTATTTTAGAACCCATTTTTAACAATATCTGCTTGTATTGATGATATATAATATGTATTTGAGAACCCGTTGTATAGCCGGTTGCTACGATATTCTAGTTGTAATGGTTTTTTTCTTCGGAAGTAGCGCATTGTTGGTATGATTGTGAAGAAGCCATGGGTATTTTTGAAGAATAGCAAAACCTCAGGGGTATTTTTGAGGAATAGCAAAACACTTAGGAGTATTTGCGATAAAATTACATATTTTGACCATAGTATTTGTTTAGGGTTTATATTTTTGTGTGCTTTGTTTTGAGGACGATATATTAAAAAATCGGATTGTGATGAAGATGTTTTCAACAATTATGATTTAACATAATAATGCTTATAAAAAATACTTTTGTTTGTTATATAGGGAGATAAAAATGAGTGAATGGGCTAGTGTGTATGTTAAATCTATTTGGTGAAGTTAGATGGGTTGGTCATATACCTGCTGATGAATATAGTCTCATTTGTTGCTTCCATGATGCTAAAAGGGCCATTATGAATGAGGGATTGACACTTAAAAAATAAGACTTTAGGATTGAAGCAAATAAAGTTGATAGTGATGAACGAAGTGTATTAAAAACCGATAATGAATTACATGAATTGATGAACGATTATAGGGATGATAAAAAGCAAAGGCTAGACTTGTTTGTAGAATTTAATCCTTTGGAAGTGGTTTTCTCACCCCCCATGTTAGAATATTAGAGTTTCAAGAAAACACGAGCTATATTACCAAACAAATCACAAAATGAACCACCTTTTGAACCAACAAATGAACCACTGAACCAGACGACAAATGAACCACCTTTTGAACCAACAAATGAACCACCTCACTTTGACATTGATGAACTTCACCTTGACCCATTTGAGCCATTCCCAACTAGTAATAGCCAAAACGAGGGTGAACCTTCAAGGAATTGTGAAAGATTGAAAAAATATAAAGCAGGAATATTTGTTGAAGTTGAAAATGAACATTATGATGGAGATGAGAAGTTTTTGGAGTAGTGATGAGGAAGATCGATTGGCATGATGACATTGCAAGAAATGATGAAGAGGATGATGAAATTTATGATCTTGATGATAGTCTTGACTTGGGGATGAAAATTTCCATCATATACGGTGATCTTGACTCGAGAAGATTGTCGAGGAAAAAGTGCTAAAAAGTCGATTGTCAATATGAAAATAGGGAATTTAAGAGAAGAAGTGATGGTAGCATTGAATTTAACGTCGGAGATACATTTAAGGATGATAAAGAATTTAAAGCTATCTTACAAGAATACATTGTTCAAGTTGGGTTCCAAAGATTGAGAAGGTTAAAGTTGACAAAAAGAGTAAGCTATGAGGTGTAAAGCCACGATTGTGGTTGGAGGATACACACTTCTGTCGGAATTGATAAGAAAACATTTATGGTTAAGACACTTGAGCCAGTAAACAATAAGGGGAGACATAGTTGTCAAAAAGTTGAAAAACAAAGATCTGCTACATCGTCTTGGTTAGCTCCTCAATTAAAGGACTTAGTTATGGGAAATCCTAATGTAAGTATCCTTATATTGTCATGAGTGTAAAAGAAGATGGGGTATATCGTACGACTTGACATTGTATAGGGCAAGAAAAATTGCTTGTGATGGAGAATTGGGTGACCGTATTGGTAGTTTTTCAAAAATACGGCAATATTGTCATACAATTTTAAGCACCAACCCTGGGTCAATAGTAGGTGTTGATACTTATATGGCAATACCAAATGACAGACATTGTTTTAGGAGATGTTACATTAGCTTATCTGCCTCAAAACAAGGATATTTAAGTGGATCACCAGGCCTTTCCTTGGTTTGGATGGATGTTTTTAAAGGGTCCATATAAAAGTGTCTGAATGGTCTTTGTTGGATTGGATGCTAATGGAGGTTTGTTTCCAATTGTCCTTGCTTGAGGTGAATCTGAAAATAGTGAAACTTGGATGTGGTTCGTGGCTTTATTAGACCAACATATTGGGGAGTTTGAAAAAGAAAGATGTGCTTCATGTCTGATAGACAAAAAGGTCTCGTTGCAGCAATAAATAAGTTTTTCCCAACTTCCCATGTCAGATTTTGTGCTAGGCATATTTATGCCAACTTGAAATGTAAGCATCCAAGTGTGAAAATGAGATATTTGTTTTAGGAAACATCTAAAGCAACTAGAACAACTGAATTTAATGATGTGATGAACGAAATCAAGAAAAGAAGAGCGCAGAAAGCACATGAATATTTAAGTAAGATCGAAACTTCGCATTGGAGTAGACATGCTTTTGATGATGATGTAAAGGTTGAACATGTGACCAATAACATGGTGGAAGTTTTAACAATTGGTTGAAAGAGTGAGGTCTGAACTTTAGAATTTATTTGAAGAGGTCGGAAAATTGATGCGGCTAATAGTGAAGAGGAATGAAGAGGCTTTGAAGTGGACTACTTTCCTTTTCCACCAAATGTAATGAAATACATTCTTGAGCAAGAAGGAAGGAAGAGTTTTAAAAGGTCTTGTATCTTTGGAGATGAACTATTTGAAGTATTGGATGGTTGCAACATGTTGGTTAATTTAAATAAGTGGACATGTAGTTGTTATAGGTGGCAATTGAGTGGTTTACCTTGTAAAGCGTGTGTTGCTTGTATTATGGATGAAGGTATAAGATTGTGGACTATGCATCCATATTTTACAAAGGCTTCGTTTTTGAAGACATATTTCTCTTTGATTCATCCCTGCTCCATTTGAAAAGGAGTGGGTTATGATCCTCTGGTGAAGCGGCAAAATACTTCCACCAATTTATAAACCAAAGAAGGAAGAACCTTGTTGAGAGACATAGGGAAGCTGCGAACCAGGAGAAACATAAGAGGTCGCCAAGGATTGAAATGTGGATATTGCAATCAATTTGGTCATGTCGAGAGGCGTGTAGGGAGAAGTTAAAGAATTCAACTAATGAAACTCGGGTAAAATTATAACTATTCATTTATTAAAATATATTGGGTTAATTATATTAAACTTTAAATTGTTTGTAGGAAAGCAAACTTGTTGAGAAGGTGGTCGAAAAACAAAACAAAAGAACTAATCAAATTCAAGTAATGTATTGTATAACACATTCATTATGCATTACTTCTTATACCATACATTTATTTATTGTTCATGAATCAGGTGATAGATAGTGGTGATGCAATCATCAAGAAGCAAAAAATGGGAGAATCAGCAAGTCAAAGTGAGCCTTAAAAATGGGGCTTTGATTTGTTTTATAATTTTTATTTTAAAATGTGTAAGTAAATGGAACAATGAATATGATTTGGAAGGGAAATCTTTGTAACTCAAAGTTCGCATGTATACAGGGTTTTGGGGGACGTGATATGAACTTTTGTAGTTTTTGTGTTTTAAACTCATTTATGGTGTCCACTCCACTTACATTTTGAAAGAATTTAGATTGTGAATGTGTATGTGAATTGTTATTGAGCGAGATTAGTATGAAATATGACTTTGGATGTGAATATTAACTATTATTGAGCGGTTAATATGTTATGAAAATGAGAATGTGGATGTGGATGTATGATTTGTAATATAAACTGTAAATGTGGATGTATGATATGTATTGAATTGTTATTGAGGAGGTTAAAGGTATTTTTTGGTCAATATTTATAGCTTATTATTGATGATTATTTATAGCAGGTTATTGAGTAGAGATATTTTAGTAAGGGTATTTTTGATGAATTTAAATTAATTTAAATTAATTATTATATCAGGGGTATTTTCGATAAAGTTAAATTAATTATAATATCAGGGGCATTTTTGAAGAAAAATAAAACTTCAAGGGTATTTGCGATAATATTTTTAACGGTAATATTCAAAAAGCTATATAGGTAGGGGTAGAAAAGACTTTTTCAAATATTAATGTGATTTTTTACGGTTTTTTTATGCTTCTGTTAAATGATAAGGGTATTTTTGAAGATATCTTAAACCTCAAGGGTATTGTAGTTTTTATTTTAAACGTTAAGGATATTTTTGAAGATATTAAAAACTTTGGGGATATTTTTGATTTTTTTTCCATAGTAGATGACATTTGGTTGTTTACCAATCCATTGTCCTAACACTAATCTAACCGCATAGTCACCGGCATCGCTAATTAACTCAAATGGATTAGTTATGTGCCTGAATGAATGGAGCAATGGTAAGTATCTCCTTTAATTTTTTTTTAAGGCTTCATTTCACTTTTCATTCAATACGAAGGGAATGTCTTTTTTAGTAGTATGTATAGTGGTTTTACAATATTCAAAAAATCCTTGATAAACCTTATATAAAAACCTACCTGATTATAAAAAGAACAGAAATTTTGTCACTTTAAGTTATACGATATAAATTTAAGTAATATTAATGTTATTCATTTTTTAATTGTTGATAAAATAATATTTGATTTAAGTATTAGATAGAACTTTTTATTCCTACCATCATAATATTTATTTAATAAAAAATATACTTGATTTTTTTTTAAAAAAAAAGCCTTCCACGTTAACATTTCGACTAAAGCAAACAATCAAGGAATCCGAATAAACTACGTGCAAAAGCAAATGAAATATAGGTGAAAAATTAGAAAAGTATAATTCAGGCGCAGAAAGCAGTCTCTTGGTTTTCTTTCTTTGTGCTTTGAAGTATAGAAAATAGAAAATCGATTTCGCTGTCCGTCACTGTGAAAGGAGCAAAGATGGCGACACCAAATCGCGATGAGATCGCGACGTTCATGACCATCACCGGCGCGTCCGAGTCACGAGCTCGCCGTAAGCTTGAGGTTCAGTTCGAATGTCTCTAAAACACAGTTTGTTCATTCACTGCTCAAAATGTGTTCTTCCATTTTCTTCCTATACTGTTTTTATAAAATTTCTTCGTTTATTTCTGTTTAATTATTTTTTTAAATTGATTAGTTTGAACATGTAATACAGTACAACTAGCAATGTATGTTCACATTTATGTTTATGTGCATACTAAGGATGATTATTGTGGAAGAAAATGTGTAGCGAGTACTTTATCAATCGACTAATTGTTCTTACTGTTCAATGTTTTTTTCTTGTATATTTCGCATTTATTGCTAAAAATGGGATTTGATGAAATCATCAAGTTTTTGTGCATTGAGCGTTAATAGGAAGTATTAAACTGCAAGGTGACAGGTATTGCTAATTTTCACTAGTAAAAGCACATGCAAAATAGGATTTATGACTATAATGGTGTGTTTCTTGATTAACTTCATTTCTAGTTTTTATAGGTATTAAGAGTCTTTGGAACAATGTAAATTTTTTGTTTCTTTTGTTCTTTGGGTGATTATGAATACTTCAAATGTGATTCCTGTGATATTAGCTTTTGTTATAATCAATACCGAGAAAAAAAGCTCATATATAATATTTAGTCTCACAATAGTTTTATAAGGAGAGTTGATTGTTCTCCTTATAACGTTTTTCTATCATTGTACTCCAATTGCTCTCTGATTTGTTTATTTTTGTTAACAGGAATACGGAGGCAGCTTGAACGAAGCTGTGAATGCTCACTTTGGTGGAGGAGATTTTCAAATGTATTGGATATACATTTTATGTATTTTTCCGTTGTTCCTTTATCGTCGACCTACTTTTTTTAGCTTGCTTCTCCAACTTAAGGTTTACATATTGCCAAATTGTTGCTTTCTTTAAAAGGTATTTTTCTTGGTGATTTCTTGTTCAGTACAAGTTCATCTGTGGATTCATCAGAACATAATTCCCTCAATTCAAGTAACCGGAGTCAATCTGGGCAACACGGGCTCTTACCATTTCTTTCTGCTGCTAGGAGTTTCAAGCTTTCACTACTATTTGACCCTAATTACAGGAGAGACCTTTTTAATCGCATAGGGGCTTTTGGATTTATCCCTCGTGCACTATTAGGCTCACTTCCCAGAGAAGCAAGGAGAGATGAACAGATTCATTCACAACTGACACCTAACATTGAGAATATGACTGATAATTCACAGTCTCATGGTTGGGGACCTCAAAGAAACACAGTTATGGACAATGAAGGTTATGCACCATTGAACGCCTCAAATTTGTATGATATTGATGTCGAGGAAGAAATGATTCAAGCTGCTATTAATGCTTCAAAGAAAGATGCTGAGGTGTATTTTACATTCGGTTGTTTTGGCTAATCCTTTTTATTCTTTTATAAAATAGAAGTTCTCGAAATTGGTAATGCAGATCTCATCTGGCAGTGGATTTCTAGAAGGGCAACTTAATCAAGAAGATGATATTTCTCATGCAGTTTCGTTGTCCTTGAAGGTCTATTGATCTTGGTATTTTTTAATGTAATTTGAGTTTTTCCTATCATTTGGTCTTGATTTTTGGAAAGGTTAATTCAGACAGTTGAGCAAGAGCAAGAATTGCGTGAGCAGCAGATGAAAGTCAATGATCAAGACTTGGGAATTTATAGTAGAGGGAAGGTATATGGGTGCTGCTCATATTCATGTTTAGTATTGTTGAAATGACATTTTCATCAACCAAATTGCACATAACACACATAAAATGTCTAATAGAGTCATAAATATGAAGACATATCTACACAGTGCACTAAATCTGTAGATGATTTTTCCATTCATAAATACATTTGATATTGTTATGGGAAGAAAATTAGTCTTCATGAAAAATTATTCTGTATTATTTGGTAGGACTTTTGTTGGAAAAGTTAAACGTACCTTTTTGGTCTACTTGCTATTTTTCCACTCAAAAAGGGTGGGTTGGGGGGTCTGTTTTGTAAATGTCTTTGAGTTTCTCTTGTGAACAAAAGAAAGTCTGTTTCTTCTAACATGGATATATTTCTTTTAGCTAAAGGCAGGAAGCTCATCACGTCAAGGTAGAACTGAAAATGTAGGAGAAAAGTCTAACCACAGTGCTGGTACTAATGATTCTTCATATTGTGAAGAGGTATAATTTGATTTTGAAAGAAATTTCTGGACTTGCTAAATTAGAAACAAAAAGAAGTCACTCATTATTTTGATCACTTTTTTCATTTGAACGATGAAGTGGGGTGTCATTTCTACGAAGGAGCTTGATGAAGCCATTATGCTTGAGAGTGCACTTTTTGGCGATATTTCTGAAAGGGCTTCAGCTCGTTCTTCCAAGGATTCCAATTTGCATAGTGGTTTGGGTGGAAGTAGAGGTCTCAGCATGCAACCTGCAAACCACTATTTATCTGCCAATTCAGGAGAACAACAGCGTCTTAGGGAGCAACGGTGCCTTAGGGAACAACAGGTTCAAGCTCCTTGTCATAATTTACAGACTTTGAGCATTTCACTGCCAATCATCCACAAACTGATAAGTTTTTCTTACAGGACGAGGAGTATCATTTGTCATTGTTGCTTGACAGACAAAAGGAAATGAACGCTCTGAATGAAGCTCAAACTCATCGTCTGAAAAAAGAAGAATCTAAGAGCAAATTGCTCAATAAAACGGTACCATATCTTTTTGGTTTTTGTTGGATATTATTTGCTTGTGTCTGAAGAGAGACAAACAGACTATTTAAGAGCTCAATGTTTGGCTGTAGTGATTGTTGTAAGCCTGAGGCTGAGAAATAATATGTAATAAAGGGCACGTTATTGTTATTTTCTGAATAAGGTTATAAGATGCTTGGTATTAACAATTTTCTACACTTAGTGATTTTAGCTCTTAAGTTATAGGGAAAATGTGATGTATATTGTTATCTACAATGAGATATGAATGCGAAAGAACAACGAGATAATCTGTCTCTTTGGCTTTACTATCATAAGTAAATTTAATAAGTCTAATACATAACTTATATGAAGTACCCTAGTGCTAAAAATATTGATACACTAATCGTAATTTCAGTGTTAAATTTAATTCTGATTTCTCTATGGCATCTTAATGTGCTGACAATCCCCAGTTAATTTTACTTTTTGAATGTGTATTGTTATCAATTTGTCAATGCAACTGGTCATTTGACATATTTAGTTTTCATGGATAAAGATATCAAAATGATATATATCTCGATTAGACTAGATAATACTTGCGAAAGTCTTTGCCTTTATTTTATGTGATTTTAATAGTAACGTTATTCTTTATCTGTCTTGTTGGCAGGAAAGTGAGAGATCAAAGCAGGCTGCAAAAAGGTCTTCTCTTCCTTGTGAACCAACTTTAGATGATAAAAATGCAGTGACTCTTCTCATTAGGATGCCAAATGGTAGCTGCCTTAGCCGTCGCTTTCTCCAGTCTGACAAACTTCAGGTAGAGATTGCAATTCCATTATTGTTTAAGTGCATTTGCTTCTGTCCTTGACTAACCTGGCTTATGTTCCTCTGTAGCGTCTTTTTGACTTCATAGATAGTAGTGGAGCAGTGGAGTTTGGCACTTATAAATTGGTAATTGTTTCTCTTCTCATTTCTTACTCCCTCCTTTGGTCACTTTTTGAAGGACTGACATTGTGAATAACAGATGGTTTCTTTTTTCTTTGATTTCGAGGTTGCAACATCATCAACAATTTTTAGTTGGGTGATGCACACATAATTTATTCCTTTATCATCGGATCACATATTGTTTGTTTCTTCTTATCATCATTGTTGTCGTCATTTTCTTCTTTATTTGGAGGCTGGCTGGGAAAGGGGGTTGGTTATATTATAACGAAAACTCAAAAAATAGGATTGAGTTGTACCAATATTCACAATTAGATTTGTTTTTGGTCACTGTTCACAATTTTCTCCCAATCTTCACATTGTGGCTGCCCTTGTAGAACTTTTATACACACTTGTCACAAGTGTCATGTAAAATTTCTACACATGCATGTGGAAAGTGTAGAAATTCCACACGTGTAATTTTTTTTAATTTATAATTTCCACCATCCATGGGACCCTTGTTAAATATAAAACTTGTTTCAATAATACATGTGAAAAAGTATAAAATACATGTTTGTAGAATCAGAGTAGAAGCAATAAATCTCCAAATTGATACTCCAATTGTATACTTGTGATAGTTAGAGATTTGTTGTACATGGAAACAGCCGCATTCAATTGCTATGGAATTGAATGGCTTAATGACTATAGTACCTATATGTTCTATTTATAATAGAACCAACCATAGAACCCTAAATCTAATGTGCCGGTTTAGGCTTTAAAGTACAGCAATCCCATGGGTCTATAATACATTATAAATATTTAATTCACCTCATTATGAACTTAATTAAAACACGTACTTATTTAATATTTGGTTCATTACACTAATTTAGTATTAATACTTTATAAATTATTTTGATATAATTTAGAGTTGTTAATGATTATGCTAGCTTACGTTAAAAATGAAGTTTGATCGGGAAATTCAATCATCCTAACGGCTATTGTGAATTCCATCAATCTAAAACCTATTTAAGGTGATTTCCGTATATTATAACTATGGATGCAAGTATATCATGGATGGCAATGCTCTGTATAATATTATCTTGTTTCAATTCTATGAACAGGGAAGGTCGTACCCTCGGTGTCCTTTTGGTGGTAACGACTGCTTATTATCGTTGGGTGAACTAGGCCTAACCAACAAGCAGGAAGCATTGTTTCTGGAGTTGATCTAGCCTCATGACTGTTCGGGAGAGAAAAAAAAATCTTACTTGCTGTCTGAACGAGCATGCAGTTTTAGGCAAATTGTTAGCTGTAATTTTTCTAATTCCTGTTAAACAGTGTATTATGGTTTTCTCAATGAAGCTCGTTGTAAACGCTGCAAGCGAAACTCTAAATTGTCTATTGTGCTTGACATATAATGATGTATGTTTTTTTTTTTTTGCATATTTCATCTACCAATATATGTTATTGTAGAAGAATGCCAAGGAGACAGTCTTGCACGCAAGTTAACAGTGTAGTTAAGGTGCCAATATTGTCTAGAAAAGTGAGAATTATAAATTTATGATAAATAATATTTATAATATCCATTAAAACTTGTAACTACGAAAATAACATTTTTATATTTAGGTTATATATATTATTACAATTTTTTTTTTACATTATGTGTCATCTAGTTAGATATTATTTAAATTGAACATTGATTAATTATTTGTTTAATGTTGAATTTTGACAAATTGAATATTGTTCAAAGTTTTAAGATGTTATTTTTGTTGATTTATAAGGTATTATTTTATGTAATTTTTAAAACTCTAAGAGTATGTGACATGTAATTAATTTTTTTTGACTAAATAATATTTTTGTATGATTTAAATTTATGACTTGAAGCGAGAGATAGATGAGTTTTATCACTAGACGAATCATGTGTGGAATGTATTTATTGAGGATAATTATAAAAAATAATCCTAAATTTTGAAGTAATATCACAAATAAACTTAAGATTTTAAGAATATCATAAATACTCTTCAAAAATAACATAAATTAAAGTTAAGGGAATTAAATAGTAATATTATATATAAAAAATTGAAAAAATAAGAGAAAATCAAGAAATGATAGAAATAAAAACACAAAATATCTTAGGATATTTATCACAAGAAATGATAATTAGTAAAGTAAAAATAAAAAATACAAAAAACAAGATTAAATCTTAAGGAAGAAGATGGATTTAAAGATTCATCATTCCTAATGATAAGGAAAATGTTTCTAAGAAAATATATAATTTATTATAGAATAAATAATAAAAAAGAGTATTAATATTATATATACAAAAGAAAGGTATAATATACCATTAATTGAAAAAAAATCATTATAGATAAACTATAAAAATAATTTAAAAATACAAAGGAAAAATCAAATACATCTATTTAAGAGAAATTCAAATATTAATAAAAGTATATTTTAGAGAAGGAATTGATACACCAATAAAATTAGCATTGTTAGATCATAAAATAATAAATAAGAAAGATGTTTTATTAGGAATGTTCTATAAAAACCTAAGATATCAAAAATTAAAATTCATGGCATACCCTAGGTTAGCCATTATTATTAATAATAAGAACTCAAATCAAGTGTTAAGTTTAGCCTATTAATTTGAAAGAAGAGATTTCATGAAATAAGAAAATAATTCATTTCAGTACACTACATAATAGGATATTCATTAATAAACAATTATAATAATTCAAAATATGGAAAAAAATAAATTCATAAAAATAGATAAAACTTTATAAGAAACTGAACAAATAATAAACCCAAAAATATTAACAGATTTTGAAATACTAAAAGAATGGGGCTCAGATGTTAAAGAAAAACCTCAAATACAAAAAAAAAAGTAATATAACAAGAAATAATAATGTATTAAAATTTACGTTTATAGATTTGAAAAAAAAATCTCTAACAAAGAAAGAGAGATTATAAATCTAAAACAAAAAGTTAAAATAATGAAAGCATTAGTCCATGACATAATATTAGGAAAAAATGATGTCATTGTTATCCCAATAATATTCAAAAATAAACTATATAACATATAATAAAATTTTGATGAAGCATATCAAAAAATCAAATTACAATAATGAAAAAGTTAATTCTTTTAACAGAAGAAATAAATATAGTATAATAATTAAATATCAAATCCTTACAAGATATAAATGAAACACAAAAAAAACTCTTAAAATAAATAAAAAAACAAGGAAATATGTGATATGCGTTATCTAGATTCCTTTATTTGTGAATATGAAATGTATTATCATACGTTACCAGTCTATGCAAGAAACTTATAAGAAAATTTTTTTAAGCAATTTTTTTTTCAAAAATTACCTGAAATATTACATAAAACTATAATAGAAAGATGGAATAAAAGAAATATGAAAACTATACTAGACAACTTAGTAAGAATAATAAGAAGTCTTAAAAGTTAGGTAATCATTAAATGTCAAGAAAGATAGAAATATAAATATATAAAATGAAATGATATGATATGTTGTGATACAAGATATTTTATAATGCCAAAAACATATAGATGTGATATAAAATCTTACAAGAAAATGTATAAAAAATAAAAAATATTTAAAAAATATAAATTTAGAAAATAGGACTTTCAAAAGTATAAAAGAATATATAACAAATAACCTTATAAAAAAGATATTTTAGGATAAAAGGATATAAACCACTAAAAACAAAAGTTATTACTAATCAAGGAAAAAGAAATACAAATGTTGGATGTGCAATAAGAAAATACAATATGCAAATGAATGTCCTAACAAGCTTTAACATAAAAAAATAATTTAAAATGAAATTTTCATGAAAAACAAAAATTTTAGAAGAAGCTTTTAAAATGTAATTAGAACTAATGAAGGAATCAGATATAAATGATATTTGTAGTATTTATATATTAGAAGAAACTAAAGATATACTCTTCATCAAAATATGAATGATTTGTATAGTATTACAAATCCAAATAGTATTTATATTAAGGTAGGCTTGAAATTCAAAGGTTATACAAGCTACTATTTATATGCATATATAGATACAAGAGCTAGTATATGTATAGCTATTAAATATGTATTCTCAGTGGAACCAATGAAGGAATCATCGCACTTTAGTTTAGTATTCTTAGTAAAAAAAGAAGTTGAAAAAAGAAAGAGGAATAAAGAGAATGGTAATAAACTTCAAAACATTAAATAAATAAATAATTGATGATATATACGTTAGTCCAAAGAAAGAAGAATTATTATCATTAATAAAAAAGAAAGAAATATTTCTTAAGTTTTGATTGCAAAAATAGATTTTGTAAAACAAGACTAGATGAGGATTCTCAAAAACTAATGACGTTTAGTTACTCCAAAGATACTTTCAATGGACTGTAGCACCATTTGGATCAAAACAAACTCCAAACAAGCTCCAGGTATCTTTCAATTGTATATGGACAACATCTTTAAGAAATTACAAAATATTTGTTGTATTTATAAAGATGATATTTTGATATTTAGTAATGAATTAAATAAATATTATTTTGATATTATTAACATTCTATAAGAATGCAGAAAAGAAAGTAGTAATTGCTCAACAAAAAATTAAGTATTTAAGGATATAAATTGAAGATAGAAAACATAATCTACAATCCTATATACTAAATAACATTCAAATATTTCCTAGTGAATTGAAATACAAAAAACCAACTACAAAGATTTCTAGGATGTTTAACATATGCTAAGACATACATAAAGAACAGAAATATGAAAACCCTTACAAACAAAATTAAAAAAAGATCATGTTTGAAAATGGACAGAACAAGATACTTTGTATATGGATAAGGTAAAAGCACAAGTAAAAAATTTATTAATTTTATATCATTCAAGTCCAGATGATAAAATGATAATTGAAACAAATGCTTTACAAGAATATTGGGGAGCAGTTTTAAAAGCAAAAGTAGATTACAAGTACAAATATCTTTGTAGATATACATAAGAGTCTTTCTATGATCCAGAATTAAATTATCACAGTAATAAAAAAGAATGCTTAATTGTTGAAAAACTACAAAAAAATCTACAATATATGTAATAAGTTCTAGATTCATTGTCAGAACAAATAAAAAAATTTAGTTATTTTTAAGGACTAATATTGTAGGTGATTATAAATAAAAAATATTAATCATATGACAAAAATGGTTTAGCCATTACAATTTTGATGTTGAACATCTTCTACCAAACAAGAATAGTTTAGCAGATGCCATTAGAAGAGATTTAACACCTTTAATTATTTTTGTTCTTGTAGGAATGGAACATCTTGATATCAAAATCAATACAAAAAAAAGGAGATAAGAATCCTTCAGGAATAACTTGAAGTTTTATACCTAAAGAAGTGTTTTTTAGAGACAATAATTAAAAAGGAAGAACTTAACAATTTAAAACCAACATTAGAGTCCAAAAACTCTAAAGAGGAATCCAGCTCAAAGTATGAAAGAACTTAAAATGAAAATGAACAATCTAACAATTCAAAAGAAAGTACACCTCTGAAAAAGAGAAAGGAAAAGCTCAATTGGGTTAAATTTAAGCAAAAAAAGAAGACAAGAAAAAGAATAATGTAGTCTATAATGGTCCAAAACCAAGAATTTACAACAATTGGCCTGAAGCAAGCATATCTATTATCGGATTTAGTGGAATAACTCATAGAGCTTTCACTAATAGAATATAAGTTGAAGGTAATTATATTAATAATAAAGTACCAAAACTAATAACTATAGAGGATATAATTAAAAATTACTCTACAACATTACAATAACAATTATAACCACCAAGTAGGATGAAGATCCTAGGAAAGATAGCATGACTACCAGTACTATTTAGAGAAATTCCTCTCATAGAATCAATAAGGATAGTAGGACCACCAGTACTATTTAGAGAAATACCTCTACTAGAGACAATAAAAATAGACGACCATAAGTACTATTTAGGGAAACATCCCCTAAGAATACATTGGTCATTGAATACAAAAAAAGATCAATAAAGGAATTTAAGTAAACCACAATGGTTGAGTCTTTATAACTTAACCATAAAATCTACTTGGGAATATATCGAACATATAAATTTTTACACCATTGAAAAAGAATTTCTTGTAAGTAGTAAATTTAATAGTCTCGAAGAAGTTAATCCGATTTTTGTTTATAAAGCTTTCTATATAGGTTTACTTGAGAATCTATATCCAGGAATTAATTTAAATGAATTAAATTATTTTCCTAAAAATTTTAGGAAGGTTATCAAGAACTTCAGGAAATATATCAAAGCAAGTAACAAGAATATCTATCTTAGATTTTTTAATTCACTTATGAATTATAATGAAGAAGGTTATGTTAGTCCCTACCATTTTATCAAATAAGAGATTTTCAACACTAATAAAGAAGTTTCAAAACCAAAGGCGCTTCCATAAAAAGGAATTCAATGCAAATGAATCTGTATTCTAGGATGATATGTACTAATTCAAATTTATCATAAACTTAAAAAATTGATAATTCTTCTGAAGTCAAGATAAATTACTCGACTAGTAAAGTTTTAATCACTTCCCATAACAATATGGCTTTCATTGAAGAAGATGGTGAGAAAATCAATGAGTTTGAAATAAATTTTAACAGTAATAATTTAAAAATTTGTCAAGAAATAAGAAAGATGTTTTATTTTTACACCAAGAAATATGTTTTGTTTTTACACCAAGAAAACTACTTATGATCACAAATGCATTTATCGCATTAGAGATTGAGAAGACGAAGATGAGTCATTATGTACGTCATAAAAAAATACATGTTGAAAATGATAAAGAGGAATAAAGATGTAGAATCAACATCTTCAATTGATAGATAATGCCAATAAAATAAAATGCTTAAATTCAAAAACTAAAAGAAAAAATTTATGTGAATTATTAAAATAGGGATAAAATAATAATTTTCTACTATTGTAAAAAGAGATTTTTTATCCTATAAAAGGAACCCTTATTTCTATTAGTTGGATACAACTTTACCAATAGTAAACTATCTACTATAGAAATTATTCATCTAATAATTATGTATCTAGAAACTATGAGCAGCTAAGAATCTCTTCAAGGTTCTTAATTGACTTTTAGAATTTGTAATAATTATTAATATTGTAAATAAAATAGAGTACAATCACTATTTTACTATTCTCTAGCAAGTCTAATTTGGACGCCATATCATGTATAGATACAAATGGTCCACTATTATTAGGATGTGGTTAAGGCTTGAGCAAGCTGAAGCATAACAGTTGTAACAAAAAAAGATGAATAATAGAAGAGAAGATCATAATGGATTCATTAAATTTAGGTATGATAATTATAATTATAAGTCAATTAAGAGTTTTGAATGATTAAATATTTGTTTATAACATTTGTAAAACTAATAAATAAGAGAACAAGTACAAAGAAACTAGCTACAATTTAGTATGAAAATCAACATAAGGAAATAAATATAAAATAATATTTTCATAAGAAATTTAAAAGTTTACCTTTAAATAATCATCTATAAGAAGTAAGAAATAGCGTTATAAAAAACTAGCCATAATTTGATATCAAAGTCATATAAAAGAAGATTACATCATTAGATGGAAAGCTAATGTTGTTAATCATTTAAAAACATTAATGATATTAACTATAAATCTCATGAACATTAGAGCTTCTTTTTTTTTTTTACAAAAATAATGAGTATATGTGAAAATATACTAAACTTCAACTACGTTAATGATAAATTTCTTATTTATTGGTTATAAGTTTAATGATATAAGTGAAAAATTAAATGCATTTAATATTCTTCATTATTTATTATATGCAACAAATCATTTTTTGTTGAATTTAGAAATCCAAGAACCAAACTCTTAATATGTTAATATTATCCTCGAATATAACTCTACACCACGTCATTCACACTACACACACTATCACACTTTATTTTTTACACTACACACTTAGCTAAGGATAAAAGTGCATTAGAAGTCATTTTCTTTTACAAATATACTACTTTAGTCATTTTCTTTTTAAGTGGTTCACCCTAAATCACTTTCGTTTTAAAAATACTTAAATTTACTTCATTTATGTTGTGAAGAGTATAGAGAGATAAGAAGAAAGAATGATTTAATGTTGTATTGGTGTGTTTAGAATGTACATAGAGAACCCTATTTATAGGATTGTAACAAGTGTAGTACAAGTGTAGTACAAGTGTAGTACAAGTGAAGTAAATTACAATATCAAATATAACTTAACATCCCCCCTCAAACTCAAGGAGGAAGAGAAACAATCAACTTGAGTTTGGAAACTAATTCTTGAAATCTCCCTGGTAGATGAGATTTGGTGAAGATATGTCATTGTTTGATCATGGAGGATATTGATTTGAGACAAACGTGTCTTGAAGAACATGTTGACGAACAAAATGACAATCAATCTCGATATGTTTTGTTCGTTCATGAAATACATTATTGTGAGCAATCTGAATAGCACTGATTGTCACAATATGAATAGTCATAGTTGATTGGAGAAACACCCGTATCGACGAGTAACCAACGGAGCCAAGAAGTTCTTGAGTGGTGTCAACCAAGAGCACGATATTCGGCTGATCTTTGGATCGAGAAGTGAGAGATTGTTTCTTGCTTCGTAAGATATAAGAGAGTTTCCAAGAAAGAAACAATATCCGAGTGAGCGACGATCGGTTGGGTCGCTGCCCGTCGGCATCGAGTAGAGCGAAGAAGAAGATTAGACTTGTTGGAGAAATGGAGACGTGAAACATGGTGCCTTTTTGGCGAAGAATGCGAAGCAGTAGTATAATGGGTAGGACCGTGGAGCGACATGAATTGACTAACCGGATGAACGGCATAGGCAATGTCGGGACGAGTGGCGTAGATAAACAATGCGAGTACTAGTTGGTTGTCAGATAATGTGGCATACGAGAGAATAGTACCATCTAAATGGAGTAAGTTTGACATTGGTTTCTAGAGGTGTTGATGCGGTTTACAATCGATAAGGCCGGTACCGATTAAGAATATCGGAAGAGTACTTTGCTTGAGAGAGATAATATCCTTGAGAATCGGATGAGATTTCTAGGCCCAGTAGTGGAGACGACCAAGGTCTTTCATTTCAAATCGATGACTCAGTAAACCGCGAGATCAATAATTCCATTAGAGTCATTCCTTGGTTATGATCATATCATCTACATAAAGGAGTAGAAGTGTTACACCGGTGGGAGTCTTCCGAATAAAGAGACCGGAGTCATAAGAATCGGAAGTGAAACCAAAAGTCGGTAAGTGTAGAGGCGAATTTGGCAAACCAAGCTCGAGGAGCTTGTTTGAGGAATAGAAGCACGACGAAGTCTGCGTACTTGATGAGGTGAATGAGTGTATCCGGGAGGAGGTTTCGTATAAACTTCCTCGGATTATGTCTCCGTTGAGAAAAGCATTTTTGACATCCATTTGAAACATGTTCCAATTTCGGGCGACGGCAATGACGATACTTGACGGTGAGTCGGCTGGTGCAAAAAGTTTCTTCATGGTCGATTCCGTATTCACCGTGTAAAACCCTGCAGCAACCAGGCATTTGTGCTTTATATCGTTCCACGTACCACATCTCGAATGAGTTTTGATTTTGAAGATCCACTTCTGACCAATCAAAGATTTATTAGATGGAAGATGAACAAGATCCTACGTGTATGTGCTTTTTTGTTAATGCACTGTAATTCATCCTCATAGCTTCTTCTTGATAAGGGTTAGAACTAGCTTCTATAGTTTTGGGGTTCGCTGATGAGACAAAATAGTAGAGAAACATTGGTAATCACGAAGATGAAAAGGAAGACTACTTACACGAGTGAAACGACGAAGTGATGACTCTGGACAATCGAGGGTAGTTGGTCTTCGAGAAGATGTTGTTATGGTAGGATCGGCGAAAGAGAGCGTAACCACATCGTGAGAAGCGTAGTGGACGATGGTGAGGGTAATGGAGCAATGTCGGAGGAAATAAATCAATAGTTGGGTCATTAAAAATGAGAGTGAGGTAGGAGATGAGACATGAAATGAAGAAATGAGGAAAACATTTTATGTTCCCAAAAGATGACTTATTTGGCCCAAGAGATCTTGTGATCGTTTAGAGATAGGGTCCCAACAACGATAGCCTTTGTGTTTACATTCCATACCACTAAGAAAAGCAAAGACGAGAACGAGGTTCTAATTTATTGTGTTCGCTGAGGGTGAAGAAAGAACAAACGTGCACAACCAAACACTTTGGAGTTCAAGATGGAGAAGTACTATAGAGACGCTCATAAAGTTGATTGTGAATAATAGGCATGGGAACACGATTGATGGTATAAACGGCCGTAAGAGTCGCTTCACCCCAAAAGCGTTAGACGAGAACTAGAAATGAGAGAGTCTGAACAATATTAAGAATATGTACGTGTTTTCGCTCACTCTTCCATTTGTTGAGATGTGCCGGAGACGAATATTGAGAAAGAGTCCCGTTTGTCGAAGAAAATTTAAAAAATTTGTTTCTTTATATTCCATAGCATTATCGTTTCTAAGCACTTTGATATTTTGAGAAAATTGGGTTTTAACCATTTGGGCAAAATCATAATAAATTTTGGGTAATTCGGATCTATGTTTCATGAGAAAAATCCATGTGAATCTTGAATAATCATCAATAAAAATGACAAAATAAACACATCCCCCATAGTAGGATGTGGGGATGGACCCCAAACATCTCGAGAATGAATTAAGTCGAAAGGGAGATGTATAGAATCACTTTTATTAAAACATAAAGTAGGTTGTTTTCCCCAATTGACAAGGCAAACAATTTACATTATCAGAATAAACAAATCCTAATTTACCGAGAAGATGCTAAGGGACGAAGATGTCTATAGATGTACGGCTCAGACGAGCATGCCATAGGTTGATAGGAGTGGTAGAAGCGGCAACGAAGTGTGAGGAGAATTGGGTAGATGAAGGTTGATAAGTTCAAATAATCGTCAGCCAACCTTAAGGCCTATCCCGAGGATCATTCCTGTCTACATGGATCCACGCATTGACAACGAAGAGGAAAAAGTAATAGTAAGACCAAGTTCACATAATCGACCAACGAGAGATAAGATTTAGAGTAAGGTTGGGAATATGAAAGGTGTCGAGAAAGTGATATAGAAGATGTGGAAACTTGTCCTACAGCATTAACATGCATATGTGAACCATTGGCAGTTTGAATTAAAGGTTTAGAGATGGAAGATTGTATGGGAGAGAAGATGTGAGTATCATGAGTCATATGGTTACAACAAGCAGAATCAAAATACCATAAAGATTTACGATGTGAGAAAGGCAAAGCGGTGGGAGAAGCATTACTAGATTGTGAGAGAACATGTTTAAGAAGACCTTGAAGTTCTTGAGTAGAGAAAGTAAATTTGTCATGATTATCCTCGAAGTAGCAGCGGTGATAGATGAGTTACTATTTTTACACGAAGCATGTGAGAGGGATTCGAGAGGAATACCGAGAGGGATTCGAGAGGAATGCGCCGGGAGGATTCCGTGAGGAATCTTGAGAAGGATTCCAGAAAGCAATCTCTATTAAAGTGTCCTGGACCCTTCTTATGACAATATATACATACCCGAATGGGGCATGTAAAACTCGTGATTGGGGTTGTGACGGTAGGTGCGTACCTTGATGTTTGAAGTCCTCTTTAGAACCTCCTTTAGAAGGCGATAAAGGGGGTGGCAAGAACAGAATACGTATGATGAACTTTGAAAACCCCCATCCCAGTTTCTTCGGATCAAGTTCGGTCACGATGGTATCTAAGGATGGAAAAGGACTCGATGGAGTAAGGAAGCCCGAACAGTTCAAATCGATCATGGAGAGCCATGAGAAAAATAACAAGGCGTTGGTGATTACGGTAAGAAGTTGAAACATCTCAAAGATCAATCTTGTTTGTCCAAGTTGGTTCGGAAAGAATGTAGTTGATCCCAAATAGTATGCATTTCGAGAGAAATTGGTTAATGGTTTGATCACCCTTTGGCGTTTGGTATGAAGAGTTGTTAAAAGTTGATATTGGTTGGCTAAATTTGTTGTAGTAAGCGAGCCTCGAGAAATTCCCAAACTTCTTTAGCGGTGTCAAACGCCCCAAATTCACCCGCAATGGAGGTAAAGTGGTGTTACGGAACCGGTAATAATTTGATGATGTTTACTCTCCCGGTCTTTCAAGGCGATCGGCGAATAAGGAGTTGTTTTCGGTGGTTTCTTGGATGGGTATAGAGATATCACCAGGTTATGAAAGCTTGGCCAAGCTTACGTCGCTCAAGAAACTTTTCATTGCTTGTGCCCAGGCTAGGTAGTTAGTATCATCGAGGGTGGTAGAGATTGGTTTTAGGATATCATTTCGGTCCATTTTAACGAAATAATGGAGGAGATATAAAGCAAATATAGAGACGTATAAAGAGATATCCTTAAAAATGAAAAAAGGAGTTGAAAACAACTGAAACTGGGTTGAGGTGGCGGGTTGAGAGAGGCCGAGCCCTTGAGGAGGAGTTTGAGTGGCCGAGGTGAGTCGGGTTGGAGTGGCCGAGTGGAGGTGAGCCGCCGGGTTAGTAATGCGAGTTGAGGTGGCAGGGTTGAGTGAGTCGGGTTGAGGTGGCGGGTTTGGGCTTGAGGAAATTTTGATAGAAATTTTTAGAGGTATATATGAGAGGCTGCTCGATACCACAAGAAGAGTATAGAGAGATAAGAAGAAAGAATGATTTAATGTTGTATTGGTGTGTTTAGAATGTACATAGAGAACCCTATTTATAGGATTGTAACAAGTGTATTACAAGTGTAGTACAAGTGTAGTACAAGTGTAGTACAAGTGTAGTACAAGTGAAGTAAATTACAATATCAAATATAACTTAACATATGTTATTATGTTTCAATTAGAGAAAAATATATGAACGATAATGACATTGTTAAAAATAAACTATTTCTTTTATTTTCTGTAAGTTTTTTTAAATAATTTTTTTACATAGATTCATATAGCTTTATGAAGTTTTTTTTGTTAAAGAAATTTGCATATAATATAAAATATTTGTGCACATAAGATTATTCCGTTAAAAATACTGATAAAAAATGATAGAAAATAAAATAGAATAATAGATCTCCAATAATGTCCTTTCTTGTGTAGATATTTTTTTATAATTTAAATATAATAATATAAAATAAAATAAATTTATTTATTTTTAAAATAAAGTAACTTGTAAGCCATTTAAAAAAAAGTGTATAAAATGATAATTTATAAAAGAAAGTAATTTATGATCCGTTTCATCCTTTTAGTTAACCCATTCTTATTTAAAGAGTAGAATGCTGGTTATTCAACTAAATACAAAGATTCTATAACCTTCTACTTAATTTAAGTATGAGTAATAATATCAGATTTTATTAATAACTTTTTAATACTCTTTAGAAATATCAAATAGTAGCCTCTTAATTAAAAAAAAAATCATCTACTTAATTTAGAAAAAAAGATTTTATAGTGATTGAGAGATATAGTGACGATACTTTAACATTTTCACCCTCTGATAGGAGGTGATACTTTTGATATCTTATTTACGTTGGCAATATGTATATGATGTTTCATTGTTTTGCGCATATTCATTTCTCTTGGGCTTTTCAGCCTCGAATTAGATTAGAGATCGAAGAAACAAGATTTGGTTTCTTTTCTGTCGTGGTACAATCCTAATCGTTTAATGTACGTTTACCTACTTTATTGGTTAGTTTAAGAACTTTCCAAACTTGAGGATGAGGAGAGACTCAATGAGATGGGCTTTGATGACGTTGGTGGAGCAAGGATGAGTTGGAGTATATTACTTTTGATATTTTTATGCACCTTTTATTAAATATTTTTTTTTTAAATTTATATTAATTTAAAATTTTATTAATTTAAAATATAAAATCATCAATATTAAGGAAAAAATGACTCAAATAGATAAGATAGTAGTAGGGATGAGTAAATAATAAGATCAATCTACTTAAGTTGAGAAATTCAATTCGATCTATCGGATTTAGATCAGATTAGATTGATAAATTTTATAATCAGATCGTATTCGACTTGAAAATTATATAATTCGTTCGGATTCAGATTGATAGATTTTATAATCCGTTATATCTGATCCAGACTAAATTACTATTAAGTTATAAATGAATGCATATTTTATTTTATAATATGTTATATTTAAATATTATACATACCATAATTATATGAGATCATTATTTTTGCTTAAAAATAAATATAAATATTTATAATAATTTAATAATTATACATACATATTTTTTATTACTTTGATTTTTTTATATTACTATAAATAATAATATTTATTATAAAAAAAATCAATTTAAAATTTGTATTTGTGTATGTCTTTTTTTATATATGATAATAATTTATAAATAATTTTTAATATTAATATGACTTTATCCCATCCAAAAAAATATGATTTATTTAAATTCAGATTTATTTAAATTGATTATATTATCAGATCATATTCAAATTGAAAATCTTCAAATCTATTTAGATTTGATCCATTTTAAATCGATAAAAAATAGATAGTTTTGATACGTTATTCGACCTGGTCAGTACATTCACAACTCTTAAAATCAATCGGGTGTGAAGGCCCTAATTTCGTATCTTGTTTGGGCCACTTGGTTTTGGAAAAACTCCGATCGGAAGAGTTGGGACAAATGAGGTAGTGCATTCTTCTTCTTGATTAATAGCACATAAATAAGAAGTATTATTCATGGTTAGTATATTTTTTATTAATTAGATTATTTCTTCTCTTTTCTCTATAGAAGTTTACTGGTGAGTGTGAAAGCAATATCAGGAGAAGTATAAAAGAATGGTCCCTCAATCTTTTTCATTAATGAGAGATTCTATTGCTCCAAAGGGGAAAAGACACAAGGTGAAATGAAACGGCTTATTGTAACCCAACTTCTGAATTTCATGGATGGTCTTAAGAGCCGTGCTCACGTTATAGTCATGGGAGCTACCAATAGGCCCAATCTTATCGATCCTGCTTTAAGGAGATTTGGACGGTTTGATAGAGAAATTGATATTGGTGTATGCGATGAAGATGGAAGATTGAAAGTCATTAGAATCCATACAAAGAACATGAAACTTGCTGATGATTTCAGTTTTAGCTGTTAAAATGATGTGCATTTTTTCTTTGTATTAATCCTTTAATTGGTTCTTTCCCTCTTTTGTTTGGGTAACATATATCGTGTTTAATTTGTTCTGTATTTTAGGTTGATCTTGAAAGAGTATCAATAGACACCATGGTTATGTTGATATAGATCTTACTGCTTGTTGCATAGAGGTTGCTATTTAATGTACTAAGTTTTAATTTATAGATGTAATAATCTAAAGCAAGTAAATAAGTTATTTTTAAAAATTATAAATTTAATACATAAATATACATGTTAGACATGAAATAGAGAATAAATAACAAGTGTAAAAATAAAAGATAATTTAAAATTTTTAGGTGAAAATAATCTAGGTCATAATAATAACTTAAGAAAAAAATTAACGATCTATTAGATCACCTAATCTATTAATTATGAAAATGGAATATTTAAGTACAAACTTTATCTTACATTACTCTTAGGTGGCGTTTGGTTCGTGGAATGGAATGGGAATCAGAATCGGAATGGAATGGAATGGAAATGAAACAATTTTGTTTGGTTTGGCCAATTATCAATCAGTTTCTAATCGTGATTATAGTGTTTGGTTTACTGAATTTGGAATGGAATGAAAAAAGCTGTAAATGACCTTAATACCCCTATATGCTGTAAAGTTCAAATAATGTCATTTAATTACTATTTTTTCGTCAGACAAAATACATTATTGAAATTATTATTTTTCTAAATAAGTATTACTTAATTAAAAAGAAATATATTATTAAAATTATTATTTTTCTAAATAGGGTTTAGGGTTTTGAGGTTTGGGATGTGTGATTTAGGATTTAGGGTTATATTTGTAGGTTAAGGTTTAGGGTTAAAATGATTGTTTTTCTAAAAATAGTTTAGGGTTTTAGAATTTTGGATTTAGGGATTTAGCGTTTTAAGGTTTAAGGTTTAGGGTTTATGGTTTAGGATTTGGAATTTGGGGTTTAGGGTTTTGGGATTTATGTTTTAGGGTTTTGGGTTTTGGGATTTATGTTTTAAGGTTTAGGGTTTAGGGTTTAGAGATTTGGAGTTTGGGGTTTAGGGTTTTAGGGTTTAAGGTTTAGGGATTTGGGGTTTAGGGTTTTAGGATTTGGAATTTGGGGTTTAGGGTTTTAGGATTTGGAATTTGGGGTTTAGTGTTTTGGGTTTTTGGGATTTATGTTTTATGTTTTAGGGTTTTGGGTTTTGGGATTTATGTTTTAAGGTTTAGGGTTTTAGGGTTTAGGGTTTAGGGTTTAGGGATTTAGGATTTGGGGTTTATGGTTTAGGTATTTGGGGTTTAGGATTTAGGGCTTTAGGATTTGGAATTTGGGATTTAGGGTTTAGGGATTTGGGATTTATGTGTTTAGGGTTTTAGGATTTATGTTTTAAAGTTTAGGGTTTTAGGGTTTAGGGATTTGAGGTTTAGGGTTTAGGGTTTTAGGATTTTAGGATTTGGATTTAGGGTTTTGAAATTTTGGGTTTAGGGTTTGAGAATTTGGGATTTGAATTTAAGGTTATATTTTAGGTGAGGGTAAAATTGGAAAAAAAATGTTTAGATGGGAATGGAATAATGATTACCAAAGGTGGGAGAAGAAATTGTGATTCCTTCTCTTTTAGTAATCAGATTCCATTCCGCCCTCCATTCCGTCCAACCAAACACACAAAATGGAAGGAATCGATTCTGATTCCATTCCATTCCATTCCCTCTAACCAAACGTGGGGTTATATGAATAATGTTCCAATGTAATGTAATTATGAACTTATACTCTATTTTCGTAATCTATAAGATTAGTATGAACAAATTCTGAACAACATTCCAATTAGTTTATCACCAATCAAACATGTCCATAAAACAACTTTCAAAAAGGTTAGCATAGAAACCCAATTGTTCTGTGTGTGTTCTAAATAGATTTCAATAATAAATAAATCCTAATCCTAACTCAAAAGATATAAATAAACATAAAACTAAGAATTTTAGAACAGATACGAAAACATCATACCTAAGTAGTGATCAATCTAGCAACACTCAAGATTGCCGTATATAGATTCAAAAAGACAACAAATTTTACCTAAATATGAAGAAAAAAATGAAGCATTGAGAAGAATATGTCAACTTTTGGCAAATTGATATTACTTATGTAAGTTGTTAAATAATGAGCCATATCTTTATTTTTATAGTAAACCTTTAAATCTTA
The DNA here is from genome assembly GCA_033030585.1 of Hippophae rhamnoides. Classification (NCBI taxonomy): domain Eukaryota; kingdom Viridiplantae; phylum Streptophyta; class Magnoliopsida; order Rosales; family Elaeagnaceae; genus Hippophae; species Hippophae rhamnoides. The sequence continues at coordinate 28,331,614 of CM065433.1, forward strand.
AATCTATATCATTGTTAAAAGAAATTCATACTTCTAAAATGATTAGTAATACTTTTTTAAGAAATGAGTATGGTAATTTTACCAATTGGCTAATCTAGCAACAACAAGCCAGATTGAAAATTTTGATCCATGGGTATTCGATTGACTCAATACTTAATCGATAGAGTTCTTACCTTTTGCAACACGTAAGCATATAGTCTAAAGTCTATTGATCCTCGATTGATCAAGTTTCTAATTTTTGCAACCTGAAAGCACCTATACTAAAGTCAATTGATCTGACCCCCAATCGACCAAGATCCTTAGTCGATCAATTGAGCAACGATAACTTTAGCACTACAAATAATTCCAAGTGTTCTGAAATATGCTAGTAAGTACATTAATGCAAATCTAAGTATGATAGTGTAAATATTATACATAAAGTTCGACTATCTCAGACTCAAGAACTTATTTAGGTTTACTTGAAAGACGTGATAACGAACCTAGATATTAATTTACAATAAAATATTTTATCTACAAAAATCATCAACATTCATAATACCTTACAAGTGTATCGATGAGATGGAAAATTAATGCACGGTAAATAAGATATCATGTTTTAAATCTCGTTATTAATGCTTATAGGAAAATTTGGTTTACTACTTGGGTTATATTATTAGGAAGAGAGAAAAAGAAAATAACATAATGATGCACCATATTAATTCTTAACTCTAGTTTATATTGTTGAAGTTAAATATTTGAATGAGGTATCTAATGTGTCATGGGAAGACATTGGTGGTTTGGAGAATGTCAAAAGAGAGCTTCAGAAGGTTAGTTTCATAATCTTATTTTCTCCGATCTTTGTAACCTAACCTAGAGGATATCAATTTTGTTTTACTTAACCTCATTAAGCTTCTTTATAGAGGCAGACTGTTCTGACAAATATTGTGTTTTTCTGTTAATTATCACGTATATTTTATATCCTTTCTGTTCTGTACAAGAGTATTAATCAATGTATACTAAGAAAAACAAAAAGAAAAACCTAACCCTAGCAACATCTGTACACATGGAAGCTGTTGCACACTCATACTTTACGGCTCCATTAACATTATTGTCTGCCATTCCTTACTCCACTAAACATTGGTGTCTACCACTGCTGCAGCATGCACCACAACACACGCCAACACTCCCCCTCAAGTTGGTGCATATATGTCTCTTATGCCCAACTTGTTAAGTGAGTTGTAGAGGTTCTTTGCAGACACAGATTTTGTGGTATATCATCCAATTGATCTTCTGATTTAACAAATGGAAGCTGAATAATCTTTTCTTCAAGATTCTGTTTGATGAAGTTTTGATCCACTTCAACATGCTTCGTATGATCATGTTGAACTAGATTGTGGGAGATGAAAATGACTGCTTTATTATCACAAAATAAGTTCATTTCAGAGTTAGGAGCAACACCAATCTCAATTAGAAGTTTTTTCAACCAAAGGAGCTCACATATTCCCTTGATCATTCCTCTAAATTCAGCTTCATCGCTAGATAAGGCAACTACCTTTTGCTTCTTGCTCCTCCATGTAACAAGATTGCCCCCCACAAAAGTAAAGTACCTAGGAGTAGATTTCCTATCCTTGATATTCCCTGCCCAGTTTGAATCTGTATATCCAACGACTTCCAATTGATCATTCTTTGAAAATATAAGTCTTTTCCCATGGGAGCATTTTAAATAACGAAGTATTCGCATGACACCATCCATATGGTCTTCACTTGGGTAATGCATGAACTAACTCGCGACACTCACAAAATAAGCAATATCAGGTTGAGTATGAGATAAATATATAAGTTTACCCACTAACCATTGATATCTTTGTTTATTTGCTGGTACTTGGTCCACATATTCTCCAAGTTTATGATTTTGGACTATCGGAATATCGATAGGTTTACAATCTAGTAATCATGCCTTTGCTAGTAGGTCTAGAGTATATTTCCTTTGGGAAAGGCATATACCTTTTTTGATCTTGTTACCTCAATGCCTAAGAAGTATTTGAGCCCTCCCAAGTTCTTCATTTCAAACTCATTTGATAGTTATTCTTGAAGCCTAGAGATTTTTGCCTTTGCTACTGGTTTGGTGCTGAACAATAGTTCCAAAGGAGATTTAAATCCTATGGTAGAAGCATGCAAAAGATTTATAATGAATAAGTTAGAATGAAAACTTCATCCTACAATTTAAGAGGCATAAAAGAATAAAATAACATAGTTATGCCAAGCTCTACTACGTGCCTGTGTTTTCCTTCAACATGCCCATTCTACTGTGGAGTATAGGGATAAGAAGTTTGATGAATTATTCCAATACAGGCTAATATTGAAGTTAAACCTTGAAACTCACCCCTCGAATCAGATTGAAATATTTTAATTTTATGAGCAGTTTCCAGTTAAACTTGAATTTTAAAATAAAAAAAAGGCTTGATAAGCACCAAATTTAATTTAAGAAAACAAACCCAAGTGAATTTAAAAAAAATCATTAATAAAGTTGATGTAGTAATTGTACCTATTTGCAGATTGAATGGGTAAGGACTACAAATCAAAATAAATCAAATGTAAGGGCTTAATAGTATGTGTTGATGGATAAAGAATGACTTTTTCTATACTGATAGGTACCACAAATAATATTCACATCAGAATTATTAATAAAAGGTCTTTGACATTGATTTAAAGCTTGTCTTACAATGGATTGTGAAGCATGACCTAGCTTATGATGCTAAATATTTAAATTTGAATAGAAACAAAAGTAACAAAAGCATTTTTTACAAGTATGATTTGAACACTAAAGTTAAAGAATGAAGTAGAATAAGAGCTAAGATTGACTTTAACTGTAGATCAAAGGCATAGAGGCCATTAGTAAGGTTTCCTTGAAGCAAAACATCTCATGTTTGTTGATCCTCTATATAACAATAGTAAAGATGAAATTTAGAAATAATAAAATTATCTTTAGAAAATTGTGAGACACTTAAACGATTTTTTTATGGTCATATTGAACACTAATAGAATGTTATTCATAGAAAAGGACCTACTGTTTGAATCATTTTTAGATTGAAAAACACTAGAACCTATATGAGTAATAAAAAGTTGCTTACCATTTCCAATCATTAGATGATCTTGATAAGTGTATGATTGAGTGAAAGCAAGGATACTAGGATTAGAGGTAACATAATGAGTAGCACTAGAATCAGTACACAATAGGACATGTAATTTGTGAGAATTGTTCTTGTGAATGTTGAGAAAATGAAGAGTACTCTAGTTGAGGAAAACAGTAATTCTAATTTACATTATTAAAAGTAATAGGTTAAACATCTATTATAGTGGCTTGAGCATTAGTAGTTGTAGAAAGTATTGTTTGTGCATTGGAGGTGACATTGGATTGATTAGATAGAGTTTATGTCATCTGTTGTGGTAGGATAATAGAACTCTAAGCTTGAATATTTAGGTTAGCAAGTCTATACTTAGTATCAAACTTGTACTAGCATCTTGATACCAAATGTCCTACTTTGCCACAAAGTTGACATTGGAATCTACTATTATTGTTGTTGAACCTTCCTTTACCCCATTAAAGCCAATGCCACCATTTATATCTCTATCTTGCATTTGATAGAACTAAGATTGCCAAGCCCTTCTACTTAAAGGATTTGCACCAGAATCAAAACTATTATCAAGATTCATTTTATGTATTTGATTAGTAATTGGTGTGATTGAACTATTATTGTGATAAGACAAACCCAATGACTTTAGATGATTAAATCTAGAATGGACTACATTCAAAAAACTAGTGGAGTCTTGACACTCAGATTGATTGATGGAAGAGGTGACACATTTGCAACCCTTTTACTTTCCAACTGACTTTCATGACTAAGGAAGAATGCCTTAACGTCATTAATGGTTACTCCTTCACCAAGCATATTCTCAATAACAATAGAAGATACACTATCAAATTGGTCATCAAGACCAACTAAAACATACATAAGTTTTTCTTCTTCTAAAATTGAACACCCTGCAGATTCATGTTCATCCCTAAGAGATTTTATCTTCAAAACATAATCACTCACACTAATACTATCTTTCTTTAAGTTTTGCAATTCTCCTTTCATTTGAATAATTTTTGCTCTAGATTTGGAAGAAATTTTTTTCTCCAATTTAATCCATGCCTCTCTTGACGTATCAAAACCAGAAACCTATTTTAAAACTTCATCTAACATACAACCCTATTTTAAAACTTCATCTAACATACAACTCATCAACCCAAACCCCAATATTTCATCTTGTTTCTTCCAAGACTTAAAAATTTGACTAAGAGCTCTATTAAAAAGAGTTTTACTTGTGAATCTTGAAGTACATAATCATCTAACGTCAAACTCTTCAAGATTTGATGTTTTCATATAACAAAGTTAGAATTATCAATTTGAAGTGTTAACAATAGATTATGAAATATAAAGGGCTCTTAATTAGCTTGATTTAGGAAATTTCTTGAAATGTATTCGTCTCATCACTAGGATTTGCACATGGAACTTCCACTGCTATTTTTGATCACCCTTATAAGCTCACTTGAGCTACCGTGTCAAATTCATCATAATTATGGTCTTTCTAATTTTAAAAGATTAATCCAATGGGTAGAGACACTCATAATCTTTATAAGCTCTACCATAATATTATCTTTAATCAATGTATGATGTTATTTCCTACATGTATATGATCATCACTAAGATGTCTTTTTTACTATTTTGAATAACTGGGACCAATATGTTTCATGCTACTTTTTTGTGAATAAAGGGTCAATATTAATGTTATCACCTCTTTAGTTTCTATGATATAGGATATTGAGAGAGAGAGAGGGGACAAAAAACCAAGCCATAGAGGAAGAAGATGACGAGGTATCTAAGATAAGCCAGCTCATTTTGAGGAATCAATGGAATATGCTCGTCCAGTTTCTGATCCATTTGCTTCTGCCTCTACTGGCAAAGATGTTGATGATTTATAGGACTTAAGTGAAATCAATTTCGTGCTTTAGTTACTTAACAGAAAAGTTAACATTGCCTCCATGACTTCATAAGGTTAAATATTTATATTTTGTTCATAAGGTTAAATATTTATATTTTGTGCAACTTTCTCTTAAATATTTTGCTTCTACGTTTTATTTATATAGTGCTTCTGTATCTTTTTTTGCATGTACACTTTTCCTTATAATAGCAATAGCATATTACTCATGTTTTATTTGCTAAAAGAATCAATGTTAAGAGATTAGTGCTTCTATAGTATTTTTTTGTATGTACTCTTTTCCTTCTAATAAGGAAAGCATATTACTCTTCTTCTTTTGCATTGGACCTTATGGTTGGCTTTGTATTATTGTGGATCCTATGATTGGCTTTGTATTTTGGCAGATAAGATTATTTTTCTCTTCAAGTCACGAACTTTTTTTTTTTTGGTATTCTTCTTCTTCTTCTTCATCACAACTACAGAAATACCACTACTGAAGTAGAGCAATTGAAGCATTGGATCCTATCTTTGGCTTTGTGTTCTGGTAGATAAGACACTTTTTTCTCTTCAAGTTACAAAATGTTTTTTGGTAAAAAAGGAAGAAGAAAAAACCTCACTGGATTAAGCAACAACAGTCATACTATTTTGATTCATTAGCTAAGTTGTATAAATGTAAGCACATCGAGCTAGGTACATCCTTCATGCATGGTTTTAATCCGGATACAAGATTAAGCATTAGCACCAAATACCTGCATGGATTCATGCACATGATAGCACTCAAATGTGTATCCTTGTACATATCAATGAAATTGTGATACTAATTACATTCATGCTCTAAGCTGACTCATAATTTTTGATCATGTGAGAGGTGTATCCACTTTCAAATATGCAGTATGAACTATTAAAATTCGACACTATTAATTTTTATGAAGAGCATTAATATTTCTTTCCTTTTCTGTAATCCTACTATTTGAGAAATTGAATCTACTTGTTTAAAAAAGCATTAATAAATTTTTTATTCGGAAAGTTTCCAAACAATTGTTTTGGCAGGAGCACGGAGATGCAAGAACAAATTAGATGTAATAAACGAAGGAATTTAACTGATTTAAATGGAAAATAACATATATAAAAATTTAATATTATAGTAAATATTGGTTTAAATCATACATGATATTTTACTTAGTTTATCTGAAATTTTAATTCTAAAATTATGTATTTTAATTTTTTCTTTCATCTTAAATTAAAAATATATTTTTAAATATAATAAAATTATAAAAATAAATTAAATATTGATTGAAGTAAATTTTATAATGAATTGATTTTGTTAAGTAAGGAAACTCAATAGTGAAAATTAAAATTAAATATAAATTATTTTAACAAAATATTTATTATCAATTTTATCTAATTATATTATATAGTTTGTCCCCAAATACTATATAGAATAACTATAATGCAATTAAGTCAAATATAATTATACTTAACATATTAAATATGATGCACTAAACATGCACTAAAAATATATTACATTAATGATTTAAGGATAATATCAATAGTATCCCTAAGGTTTAATGTAATCTCACAAATACTCTTAAGGTTTCAAAAATGTTACAAATATCTCCAAACTTAACTAAATTTAATAATAATATTTTATATATAAATATGATAGAAATAATATAAAATAAAAATAATAATAAATGTAAAAATACAAGACAATTCAGGATATTTCTCACAAGAAATTGTAATTATCAAAAAATATTTTGAAGAAATACAAAAAACAAGATTAAATCGTAAGGAAAGAAATAGATTTAAAGATTCATCGTTATTAAGAATAAGAAAAATATATATTTTACTATGAAATAAATAATAAAAAATGAGTAATAATATTACAGATGGGAAAGAAATTTATAATATATAATTAATAATTAAAAATTATTATGAATAAATTATCAAAAATTCCTCAAAATGATAAAATAAAAATTGGTTACATCTATTTAGGAGGAATCCAAATATTAATAAAAAAATATTTTAGAGAATAAATTAATACATCAATAAAACTAGCACTCTTAGATAATATAGTAATAAATAGAAAATACGCTTTATTAAGAATGATTCATGAAAACCTAAGACACTAGAAATTAAAATTCATAGCATACCCTAAGTTTTCCATTAATATTAAAAATAAAAACTTAAATCAAGTATTAAGTTTATCTTTTACATTTGAAACAGAATATTTAAAACAAATCATTCATTTTTAGTATTATATATAGTAAAATATTCATTAATAAATATTCATAATAGTTTAATATATGGATAAAATGAATTCATATAAATAGATAAAACTTTCCAAGAAATTTGACAAATAATAAACCAAAAATATTAACAGATTTTGAAATACTTAAAGAAAGAAACTTAGATGTTAAATAAAAACTTTTGATGATAGGAAGAAAAACTAATATAGTAAGAAAGAGTAATGTATCATGAGCTAAATTTATAAATGATCAAACAAAAATATGTAAATAAGAATGTGCACAAGAAGAAGAAATAAAAGAATTGAAACAAAAAATTAAAAAAAGTCAAAAAACTTATCCATAAAATAATAGTTCAATAATAAGAAAATTGGTAAACTATTAAGTAGAAATCCCTTAAAAATATCAAAAGATAGATCACAAGGAATATAACTAGAAAATAATGGTACTCTAATAAGCACATTAAATGACCATAATGATATAATGAAAGCCGTAATTATTTTAAAAAATAATCTTTACAAAATATAAATAAAATTTAAGAAGAAATTCTTAAAGAAATAAGAAAAATAGTTGTGATAAGATATTACAACTAGAAATTCTTAAAGAAGATCCATTAGAAGGATTAAAACAAGAACCACTAAAGAGATCTGATTGAATAGTCCCTCGTAATAAAAGAGTAAAAAATGAAGAAAATCTATAGTTCAAATTTAATAGAATATAAAAAACAATTAGAAGAACAATTTATGAATCATGGAAATAAGAATATGAGAACATTAGTAAGTATGTTAACATTAACAGATAAGAAACTAAGAAAATAGAATGAAGAAAAATGTTATAATAAAGAAGAAGATGACATGCCAATAATAAATAAAATAGACTTTGAACAAGAAAGTACTTCCAAAATTATTATGAAAAAACACAATAATGCCTGCTATAATTGATGAGAGACTTCTGATCCCCATAAAAATGAAAGGAATAGGAAAAGACAAAATTAACCTAATTTTCTATATAGGAGAAGACAACAACCAAATAGAAAAAAAATTATATTGAAGTGTGAGAGGATCTATACCACCAGAATTCAAACTTTATAAAAACAATAATTAAACTGACTATCTAGACTGATATTGTATTACGGATAGAAAAAAGACATAAGATAAATGGACTAGTTCAATGAACGTACTAATCCAGACATCTAGAACTAGTAGTATAAACTTATAAATCTATAAAGCATTACTGAACCATAATATGATTGGAAATGTTAAAGTATGATTTAATAATCTACTAAATGATATACATCTTATGATACAAGTAGATTCTATGTCAAGAAGACAATATTTAGATAAAATAACAAATGAAATATACATATGGTTCATAGAAGAAGAAAAAGGAAACCATATTACCGAAACGAATGAACTAGAAATAAATGAAGCTAAATAGTATTTAACAAATATGAAAATATGTGATATGGGCTAAATAAATGTTTTTTATATGTGAATATGAAATATATTATCACAAGTTACCTAAAATACTACAACAACAATTTAAGAAAATACTTATCAAAAGTTACCAAAAACTCTATATAACACTCTTCAAGAAAACTAAAGAAATATAAATATTGTAGTAGTACCCGATAATTTAGTAGGAATAATAAAAGAACTAAAAACTTAGATAATTTTACAATGCTAAAGAAGAAGAGAATATAATTATGCTAAAAGAAATTCTAAATTATTTTGTGCTAGCAAGAATTTCTAGATGTCACGAAAGTATAAATATAATATAAAGTATTACAAACAAAAATATAAAAAAATATAAAAGGTTTAAAAATATAAATTCATAAAACAAGACTTTTGAAAATATAAGATAATAAGGAATTTTATACGAAACTATATTTTAGAACAAGTAAATTTCAGAAAAAAGAAAATAAATGTCCATCAGGTAAGAAAACTTACAGATGTTAAATATGTAAAGAGGAAGGTCATTATGCCAATGAATATCCAAATGGGGTAACTCAAAAATATGAATATAAAAATATTTAAAGATGCTAGAACAAGATTCTAAGTGAATCAAAGTAAATATACTTAATGAGTGAAACTATTGAGAAAAGTACGTTAAAACCGTGATGGAACAATATTATCGATAACCTGAAATGAACTGCTCAGGTTGAGTCACGGACTAGGTCGCTCTCTTTAAGACGCGTCGCTACTCTGCCCAATTTTGTGCAAGCAAACACAGCCATGTCGTCCCCAGGATAAAACAGCCCAGAATCTTTTTCTCTATCTTGGAACTTCACTACACTGATGAAGACCAGGATGCTACACCTGAAAATTTTGTTGCTCGAAAAACTAAAAAGTAACTTAGAATTGTAGAGAGAATTTTTTCTTAGTGAGATGAGTTTGTAGATTATTGTGTTGAAACTGGGAGCTGAGGCCCTCTATTTATATGTTTCAGAAACTGTGTGGCCATTATGATAATAATGGTCTGTCGAATGGACGGTGGCGGTGCACGCGTGTATGGTATCATATTTGCCTAAGTCCTCTCCCTTTCCACAAAAGTGGGTACCCCTTGGGGCCCAATCCCAATAGTCAACTCTTTACTATTTATAAATTTTTTAAGTAGTGTAAAAAGGCATTGTGGAACAAGCCTCTACTAATTTTTTAATAAACATTCGTCCTTTTACAACAATCCCACACTTGAATTTTATATAAAAATAATTTTCATCAAGCAACCGATTAATTAAAAATATAAGATTGTGCATAAGCAAAAAGGTGTCTATCGACTTGAACCTTTGCATGGTGTTGATGCTTTAGAATATACTAGAGTAACTCTTAGTTTTGAATTCTATCTCTAACAATCATCACACACACAACCTTTCCAAGGTGTAGTTCGAGAAGGCCTTGCTTTATGGCCATGCACGTGTATCCCAGTATAGTGAACGCTCTAGTAAATTTTGCCCAAAACATTTCCATAGGAAGCGACCACACTTACACATTCATAGAGGTGAGTCTATCAAGAGCATTCCTATAGCTATGTACTCCACTTCACATAGAGTATAGAACTCATTAAGAGTTTAACAATGAACTCGTCCTTTTCTATCGCTTCAGGACTTTATGCTTCTAACTATATAGAATGGGATTTGAAAATAGTATGATTCATCTCATATCATTTCATGACTTGTTATTACCCTTTGAACTTATTTCTTGGGATCTCCAATCTATAAGTTGGGTTACCATCACGAGTGACTCTTCATTCTAAGGGCATTAGCTCCATTCCTTTTGAGGTTTTGAAAACCTTTTCTCTCGGTAATCCTTTTGTCAAAGGATCTGCCAAATTTTCATCAAAATGTACATGATCCACTCTTACAGCTTCCGTAGAGAGAAATTCTCTAACAATACTATGCTTACGACGTATCTATCGTCTCTTGGCATTGTAGTAACGGTTCTGAATCTTTGCAATAGCCGTGGTACTATCTTTGTGGATCAAGACAACTCGTATCGATCTTTCCCATAAAGGGATCTCAGCTAACAGACTTCTTAGCCAGCCTGTTTCTTCACTAGTAGTGGCTAGTGCTATCATTTCAGACTCCATTGTAGATTGAGCCAATATTGTTTGTTTCTTAGACTTCTAAAAAATAACACCACCACCTATGTTAAATATATAGTCACTAGTTGCTTTGGAGTCTTCGGATAAAGTGTTCCAATCTGATAAAGGCACTAAATATGATTCCAACATTTTCAATGTTCTTTTTTAAAAAACTTATGGAACCATACATGAAAAAACTGCACCCGATTCTCCTGAAATTAATGGTAAAATTGAAAAATAAATTGGAACTTTTGATGAATAAGTTATTACAATTTTATTAAACTCTGGTACTGATTACCATTGGTGGGAGGACATTTTATTAACTATTTGCTATGTGCTAAATATAGTGCTTAAATCTACTAGTATGCTAAAACCTTTTCATGGAGACAAGGAAGACATGAGTAGAGGGGAATCTAAGAGGGCGCCCACCGTAGTGATAACCTCCTTCGACAAAGAAGTGGACTCGATTTTGGCGGACCGCTTGATCCGATGAAGGGGCGTACCAAGTTATAAGGAATACTTGGTCAAATGGAAAAACGCCCCAGATATAGAGGCAAGCTAGGAACCCTAGGAGTCTTTATGGAAATTCAAAGATGCTATAGAAAGGTTTCAGCCTGAAGGCGCGACGAGGGCGTCGCGAACTTGATTGGGGGAGGGTGTCACGTCCTGCCCAAACTGCCCCTAAAAATCCAAATGTTGGCTGCCTAAAGGATCTAGACACATGGAAAGTTCTAGAGTTGCCTAGAGAAGTCTAGAAAGGGCTAGAGTTGGACGGACTCAACTCACGCTTGAAGACCCTAGAATTTTCTAGAGCACGCTGGAAAGTGCTAGAATGGGCTGGAATATTCTAGAACATGCCGGATGGTTCGGGAAGTATGTAGAAGCCACTGGAAGCCTACGGAACGTCCCGGAACGTGCATGAAGGAGCTAGACAAACCTAGAAGACTCTAGAGTTGGCTAGAAGGTCCTAGAGCCTTATGGCACATTGTACATAAACCTAGAACAATCTTGTATACTCTAGGCTTAGAATTATATAGAAAATGGTGGCATATTCTTAAGCTTAGAAGCCACACTATAAATAGACCTATTGGTCTTCATTTTCATTCATCTTGGAAATCTTGGAAATTCCTAACATCCTTTGAAATCTTGGAAATTCTTAGCATTTGTAACATAAACTCTCTCTAGAGCAATACAAAGCATTCTTTGCAAACTTTTTCTATTCTCTTTAGAGTTACATTTCGGATTCAAAGGCAGGCTTAGTGCAACGGATGGTGCTAAGTGCCGCACGATCGATACTTGAAAGATTAAGGTCGTGACAACCAGCTATGTTAAATATATAGTCACTAGTTGCTTTGGAGTCTTCGGATAAAGTGTTCCAATCTGATAAAGGCACTAAATATGATTCCAACATTTCCAATGTTCTTTTTAAAAAAACTTATGGAACCATACATGAAAAAACTGCACCCGATTCTCCTGAAATTAATGGTAAAATTGAAAAATAAATTGGAACTTTTGATGAATAAGTTATTACAATTTTATTAAACTCTGGTACTGATTACCATTGGTGGGAGGACATTTTATTAACTATTTTTCATGTGCTAAATATAGTGCTTAAATCTACTAGTAAAATTTCACTATTTGAAAATTTGAAAAATAAGAAACTTATTTTAAAACTTAGAGTTATTTAATCTATGTTAGGATCACTCATCCTTAAAAGAAATAAACTTACTAGTAAAACATACAAATGTGTATTCATAGTATATGTTGTGAATAGTAAAACATTGTTGGTACAAATATGTGAAAAACTATGTAAGAACAATATTAATGATATATTGAAATATACTGCTTGGATTGAGTCGTAGACTATGTCGCTTTCTTTAAGACGTTTTGTGGCTCTGCCCAAACTTGTGCAAGTAAACACAGCCTCGTCGTCCCCAAGATAAAACAGTCCAAAATCTTTTTTCTGTCTCGGATCTTCACTACACTGATAAAGTACAAAATACTGCACCTCTTAAATATTTATGTTGCTCAGAAATCTGAGAAAACAATTTTGAATTTTCTTTTCTTTGATTTTGCTATGAAAAACCCTAGAATTGTTTTTGAGTTGTTAAGTTGATTCTCAATCTCATTCATAAATATTTTAAACATGTCAAATGCTTCATTTTATTTTTCATTAGATATACATAAGTATAATCTGAATAGCCATCAATAGAAGTTATAAAATAGAGTTTCCATTCCTTGTTAAATATTCTATCAAGTTCACATATGTCATAATGTATTAATTCTAAAGGTTCAGATTCTCTAACTACTGATTTATGTGAAGTTTTGGTTATTTTAGCTTGACTACAAAAATCACATTTTTCAAAATCATTCAAAGATAGTTTAGGAATTAGTTCTAAGGTACTCATGTCCTTGATTATGCGTTTATTAACATGACAAAGTCTAGCATGCCAAATATTAAAAGAACTCAACATATAAGTAGAAGAAGAGGTTTTATTGATTTCAACATTTAATTTAAACATGCCATTAGTGGCGTACCCTTTCCCAAAAAATATATTATTTTTAGTTATAGTATATAAATTAGCCCCTATAGTTTGAGTAAACCCAGCTTTGTTAAGAAGATAGCCTAAAACTAAGTTCTTTCTCATCTCTGGAGTATGTAGGACATCCTTCAAGATGACAGTCTTTCCAGAGGTAAACTTCAATACCACCTCATTAGTACTAGTAACTTTAGTAGAGTGGGAGTCGCCCAATAGCACTTTCTTATCCTCAGAATTAGACTAGGACTTGAACATGTCTCGATCATAACAAATATGGAGAGAAGTACCGGTGTCCACCCACCACCCCTCAGATCCACCAACAAAATTGACTTTAGATATCATAGCAATAAGTTGATCTTCAGTAAGGTTCGCATGTGGGGCAGGACGATTCCTGTTCCGGCAGTTCCTAGCTAAGTGGCCAAGTCTGTTACAACTATAACACATGAATGTGTTATTCCTTAAGGGGGTTAAGGTCCATTCTGGAGAGGATAGTTTTTGTTTCTATTTTGGTGGTTGTGGTTTTGGTTATTATTGCAATTCTGAGTTTTCATATTTCTACCTTTAGGTTTTAAAATTACAGATGAGGGTTTCTTATTGTATTGTTGTTTGAGACAATGAGTACTTCATCTCTTTTGTCTTATTTTTGGGCTTCTTCTTCTATTCTTAAATGGGTTATAAGACTTTCTAAAGAAAATTCCTTAGTTTTATGTCTAAGTATATTCTTAAAAGCTTTCTAAGCATGGGGTAATTTATCTATAATAATAGCTACTTGAAATTGTTCATCTAAAGTCATACCTTCAGAAGTTATTTCATGTGCTATCTTATGCAGTTCATGTGATTGAGACTCCACAGATTTGTCATCAATTATTTGATACTTCATGTATCTACTGACACCATACTTCTTAGTTCCAGCTTCCTCAGTATCGTACTTCTTTTGAAGTGCTTCCCAAATTTCCTTAGCATACGATATCAGAGTTATAATAATCATACAAGTCATCAACTAATCCATTAAGAATAAAAAAAAAATCATAGAAAATAAATTTCTATCTAGGTGTTTAAATCCTTTATTGTAGCTTCAGTATGAGAATTAGGCAGTGTTTCTTTTTCAATAATAAGAACAAAAGCGACATTTTACATGGTTAAGAAGAATAACATTTTTTTGTCTCTATTTTAAAGTGTAGTTCTTCAAAACGAAATGGTTTGTTGAGATAAGCAGTTAACATTTCAGTAGACACGGTAGATAGAATCTATCATAAAATTGTTAAGACAAGTATGTTAAAACCGCGATGGAACAATATTACCGATAACCTGAAATGAACTACTTGGGTTGAATCACGGACTAGGTCTCTCTCTTTAAGATGTTTCACGGCTCTACCCAATTTTGTGCAAGAAAACATAGCCCCGTCATCCCAAGGATACAACAGCCTAGAATCTTTTTCTCTGTCTTAGACCTTCACTGCACTGATGAAGACCGGAATGCTACACCTGAAAAATCTGTTGCTCGAAAAAATGAAAAGTAACTTAGAATTGCAGAGATAATTTTTTTCTTAGTGAGATGAGTTTGCAAATTGTTGCATTGAAACTGAGAGGTGAGGCCCTCTATTTATAGGTTTCAGAAACCGTGTGGCCATTATGATAATAATGATAATGTTTGGAGTTGAAGAGCGTAATAGTCATTATGAGTAATAAAGAGTAACAGTCATTTTCTGAGAAAAGATGAGTAACGACCATTTTCTAAGTTAAGACAAGTAATGACCATTTTCAGAGTTAAGATGAGTAACGACTATTTTCTAAGTAAAGACGAGTAATGGTCATTTAACGGTTATATTTTGAGTAAAAGAGAAAGAATATATATATATATATAACAACCATATTCTGAGTGGAAAAGTTTTTGAAATTTTTTTTTTCAAAAAATAAAATGCCCCCTCACCTCACACACACGCACACGCACACACACTCGGACTCGACTCGGCATGGTACGTCCAGTCGGACAGACGGCGGTGATGACGGCGTGCACGAGTGTATGGTATCACATTTTCCTAGGTCCTCTCCCTTTCTACAAAAGTGGGTACCCCTTAGGGCCCAATCCCAAAACCAACTCTTTACTATTTATAAATTTTTTAAGTAGTGTATAAAGGCAATGTGGGACAAGGCTCTACTAATTTTTTAATAAACATTCATCTTTTTCCAATAGAAATTTAAGAAAAAGAAACATATTCAAAGGAAACATATAGGGATGAATAATCTAGACATCATAACCAATCCTAATTGTACTTATATTAAAATAGAATGCAAATTTAAGGGATATAACATATACCATTGACATGCTTATATAGACACTAGAGTCAGTATGTGTGTAACAATCAAATATGCATTTTCACAATAACTTTGGACTACATCTCAATGGACTTGATAATAAGAATATCAAATAATACAATAAATTAACATTAACAAGATTATAAAAGATACTAATATCATAATAAGAGGAGAAAAGTTGCATATCTCTACTATATATCAATAGAAAATAAGAGTATATTTATTAATAACTTCTTATATATATATCAAATATTTGTGCAATATATAGATAAGATAATTATAATAACATTAGAAGGACAAACAATGTATATTTCAAATGTTAGAAATTCAAAAAGTGTATAATCAGAAAAATTCATTGAACAACATAAAAAGTGAACACGTGATGAGATGTACCAAAAATAGAAACCACATTTAGAAAATATATATTAGATGAAGATTATCTAGAGTTTAATTATCAAGAAAATCATTTCTTAAAATAAATACAAGAAGATAAGATGTTACTGAAAATAAGAAAATTACTTAAGATGCTAAGCTCAAAAAATCATTTAGATCCAAATATTAATAAGCTTGAATATGTAGCAAGTATAAAACTAGAAGACCCCAATAATGTTATAGAAGTAAAATATATGGTCTACCCTCCAGAAGACCGAGTATAATTTATAAACAAATTCAATAACTTTTGAAATTAGGAATAATTGAACCAAGCATGAGTCCACGTTCAAGCCCAACAGTTTTAGTAGAAAAAAGTTAGGAAAGAAAATAATGGTGATAAATTTTAAATCAATGAAAAAAGAAATTTAGATGGTTGATACTTTTCCCTAAAAAAGAAGAGTTAATGGCCTTAATAAAAAAAGAAATATTTTTCTAGTTTTAATTATAAAATTAAGTTATAGAAAATTAAATTATATAAAGAATCTCCAATATTAATAGCTTTTAGCTATCCATAAGGATATTTTTAATGGATTATTATACCATTTAGATTAAAATAGGTACCATGAGTATTTCAAGAATAAATGGACAACATTTTTAAAGAATATCATTTATGTTGTTGTGTCTATAACGATGATATATTAATTTTTAGTGATAATAAAAATCAACATTATCTTGATATATTAAAAATCCTAACAAAATATAAAAAAGAAGAAATAATATTATCCGAGAAAAAAATATTATCCCAACAAAAGATCAAGTATTTAGGACTTGAAATAAATTCGAAACATCACATTCAACTTATGTGTTACATAATATATAAGGATTTTCTAGTATCATCACTAACAATAACCGATTACAAAGTTTTTAAGATGTTTGACATATATTAAAGCATATATTAAGAAATTATCATAAATAAATAAAAAACATTTAGAAGAAAAACTTAAGAAATACCACATCTAAAAGCACATTGATCAAGATACTCAGTACATAGAAAAGATAAAAGCACAAATAAAAAATTTACTAGTCCTTTATCATTTAAGACCATATGACAAAATGATAATGGAAACAGATGTTTGAAATGATTATTAAGGAGCTATATTAAAAGTAATAGTATATGATAAGGGTGAATATTTATGTAGGTTTACTTCATACTCTTTTCAAGGAGTTGAACTAAACTACGCTACAAGAGTAGTAAATAAAAAATTTAGCTGTAAAAAAGACAATAAAGAAGTTTTCTATATCTTTAAGATTTATTTTTAGAACAAAGAATAAAAAATTTGGATATTTTTTAAGAACTGATATTATAGAAAATTACAAACAAGAAAGATTAATCAGATGACAATAGTGAATCAACCATTACAAATTTAATGTTGAACATCTATTAGAGAAAAAATAGTTTAACGAATGTTTTAACTAAAGAATTAACCCCACTAATAATTTTTACAATTTTAGGAAAGATGGACAATCTTGACATATATATCAAGATCAAAGAAAAATAAATAAGAGTTCTAAAAGATCAATTAGAGATTTTATATCTCAAAAAGTCATTCATATGTGAAAAATAGGAAGAGTCTAGCTCTCAAAACAAAGAAAGTGATTAAAATCTCAAAGGAATATAGTACAATATTAGAACTATCCAAAAGAGAAAAGGGTAACTACTTAAAAGTTGTATTGTCTAAAATTACAGATTAGGAAGAGCTCACAGAAAAGAATAAAGAAGAAAAACAAAAGTATTATGTTGTCTACAATGGATCAACACTTGGAATATATAAGACATGACCAAAAGTAAGTAGCATAATAAATGGATTCTTCGATGTAATATACAAGGCATTCAGTAATAGAATTGAAGCAGAATAAAGTTTTCCCAACTTCAAAACTCCCAAGTTTCTCAAACCCAGTGATGTAGTAGCTAGCTTAGAAGGCAAATATGCACAACCATTTAAAAACCAAACAACTATAAAAGGAAATATGACAATATTAGGAAAGATACTAGGATCAATAATCTTCAAGAAAATAGATGATACATTTATTATCCTCGAGGAAGAAAAGAAAAGACAAAGAAATATAAACTCATACCAATGGCTAAATATTTATAATTTAGCAAGAAATCAGGAAGAAAATTAACTTAAAACTATGAAATTTTTCACAACAGAATAAGTTCATATAATAGGAAGAAAACTAATCGCATACAATAGATTAAACATTAATGAGGAAGAAAATACAAAACTTATTTACCAATTATTTTATTATAAGTTAATTGAAAATATTTAGCCACTACTACAAAAAGGGGTATTTAAGTCGATATGTAAAGTTGATTTTTGGAAAAAAATGACTTATAATGAATTTAAAGTCGGTTTAGTGTAGAACTGATGCTATCCACGTAGGACGTATCGTCAGTTGATGTGATGAACCGATACTATCCACGTAGCGTAGCGTCGGTTGACACCTGGAACCGATGCTACGTCCTACGTGAATAGAGTCGATTCACACGTAGAATTGACACTACACACGTGGATAAATTCTTTTCTCTTCTTTCTTCCTCAAATAGAAACAATAAGCGCTACATAACTCTCAAAAACCGAAAACCTCCTCCACTTCTCTACTCTTTCTCATTTTTCGGTCACCTACGACCACCAATTTCAACGCCGGTTAGTGAGTTTTCTTCCTCTCTAACTAATCTTTTAAATCCCTTATTTTTTTGAGCAAAATAATCAAATTTTTATACTCATTTCTCACTTATAAAACACCATTTTTTCTTCATTTTCTTCATTTTTTCACTTCATTTACTCTTATAAGTATTTCTATTAATTTTACACACTTATTATTCATATTTTTTCTGTTATTATGTGTTATTATTTATGTGTATATATTTTTGTATTATATATTTAGGTTTGTATTATAACATCATGAGAAGAATATGATGATCTTGAATAACATAGGATAACACTATGATAATTTTTCTTTATTTTTCAATTATTTGTATTATTTAAACTATTTGTTAAACATATTTTTTTCTGCTATTATTTAGTGATCGAATACAAGTTTTAATTTGAGTATAATAGAAAATGAGTAAATTTTTTAAAAAAATTAAAAAAATAAAACTAAATTTAAATTTTAAGTCATTTCATTTAAAGTCAATTTTTAACCTACTTTAAATTGGTTTAAAGTCGTTTTTAACCGACTTTAATATCCTTTTTTTAGTAGTGAGCCAAGCAACAATTTAATATAATTAGTTTATTTTCCTATAAAAATTTAAAAAGTCACTAATTTGTTTTCATAAAAGGAATCAAATCAAATGATCGTCCAATATTTTTAAGGTTTGCTTAGTTTCATAATGAATTGATGTAAAGGAAAACCTATAAGTCTTTATCATTTTATTAAAATAAAAATGATATATTCGATAAGAACAATTGACTAATCTAGGATCAAAATTACCATGATACCATAAATAGAAACATTAAGGGAAAATTACTTTACAAGCAAAGACATAATGATCTTACACAATAATTTGAATATAATTTAAGAAGAAATTGAGAAAATTGTCAATTATGAAACATGATGTAAGTGCAATGAGTTGGACGTGATAGAGACATCATAAAGGAATTTTATCGACTAGCAAAAATGCAAATTAAGGACCGTAAGTATCTTTATTGTATATATGATAAAGATGGATCGATCAATACCTTTAGTATCAAAAGGAAGTATATCGACTAGTGAGTTTTAATAAATAAGTTTCGTCATAAATTTTTAAAAAGAAGGAAGATATAAGAAAAGATTTAATCATTATTCTTACATGTCTTTATTTTAAAAAATAAAAAAATAGATAAAGATAAAATATAATCATTATCATTCCATGTGTCTTTAAGTTAAGTAAAAAATAATAATTACTCTTATGTTTATAAAAGAGCTCTTTCATGTGTCTTTAAGTTAGGTAAAAAATAATAATTACTCTTATGTCTATAAAAGAGCTCATGCATAAGGAAGAAAAGTATAATAATTTCTAACTATAAAACTTAATCACCCTTCTATTCTTACAAAAATTATGTATAAGTAAATTTTTATTGAGTAAATTAACATACTCGTAATAATCTTACTATTTTAATAAATAAAAGTTTCTTTTTTTTTTAACCCAATGTCTTTTTTATATCTTAAATAGAATTATAAATCTTATCTTTGGTTGAATGCAGTAACTCATTACTCTTGATACATAAGTAATGTTTCTGACAACATAATTAAACATCATATACAAAATAGTGAGATAGTGATAGATATTCATTAAAATAATATAAGATTAAACAAAATTTTAAATTTATTAAGAATAATATTTATTTGTTTAAAATTTTAAAATTAATTAATATTTATTTATTTAAAAATTTTAAATAAAAAATTAATGAAAGTTTAATTATTTAAAACTATTTTATGATATTAAATATAAATTTTAAAATATTAAAAATACTTTTATAAAAATTAATAACATGTCAGGGAAATGAATGATAATTTCATCGGTGTGCGCTCAATCTCTCCAAGTCAAAAACCACTGTAACTCGTATGGTTGCCATGTGCTAACTGGATTTGAATTCATCCATATGGTGGACAGGTGGAGCCTATAACTTCTGAGCCATAGAGTTGAGTTAAGGCAAGAGCTAAATCGAGAATCTTTTGATATGATATTTTATTTACTCGATTTGATCCTATTTACTTCGCTTGGAATAATTTATAATCAAATATATTTAACATGAAATTAAACTTAATCTAATTCTAACTTATGAATAACAGGGGTGTTTATGTTAAATTTGAGTCTAATTTCTCCTCAAAGTTTTAGTAGTAAGGTAAAAGATTTTTCAAAAATTATATGTACAGTTGAAACTTAATTTTTAATTAATATGAAACTTTAATTTCTTTAAAAAACTTGTGTAGAACTCAGTATGAAACATAAATTTTATAAAATATATTTATATAAGTGTAAATATTTTGACATTAATTATGGTTTGTTGAATTATTATACTTAATTCAAATTAGAGTTTGAAAAAGCAAAGCTTGCTACTATTTGAATAATTTAAGACTTGTATTTAGAATTTTATTTAATTTGAATAATGGTCCAAAAATATAAGTACTTGTAAAAGAGTTGTTTATTTTATGATATTGTAATTTTATATTAGTTGTTATTTTTTATTTATATTTATTTTTAGGTGTTATCTTAGTAATATTTATATTTAATAAAATATATTAATTTAATATAATTTTTCATTTCATTGAAGATTTTTCACACATTTACAATACATGTGCATTTAATGGAATGCATTTGTGATAATTTTTACTATTTTATCCATTACAATATTAATGGTTTTCTTTCACGTTAATTTTGAGTCTTTAGATATATGTTTTAATATTTTTTATTCCTTTTACAATCTCTTCAATTTCTAGTCTAGTTAGAAGCTTAACAACTTTTCTTATATCATGTTTTTCTCATATTGATAAACTAAAATTTAGATTTTTCTCCTATTGTTATTTTCATTTTAAGCGTTTCTAATAATTCTAAAAATTATAAAATGATGAGACTCTAAGTTCCAAACAAAGCATTAGTTAAATGATCTTTATGATATTAACATTGTTTATAATAGTGGACTATCTTTATGATATTAACATTGTTTATAATAGTGGGCTAAATGTGTGTTATGTATGACTATATATTGAGTTGTGTATTTAATTTTTTTCACTAACTCAACTAACTTTTTTTAATATTTTAATACAAATTGCATATTGTCTATTGTTTATTGATTTTTTTAAACAAAATCCAAAAATTACATGTTGTATAAAATTTAGTTGAACACTAATATTCAGTGTACAATTATGAATGAAGTTAAATTCATAAGTGATATATGAAGAAAAGAGGTTGAAAAGAGTATAAAATTGATCAAAAATATTAAAACATACATCTAAAGACTCAAAAACCAAGAGTAAAAAGTTTTTCAATGTTCTAGCAAGCTTCCTCAATTAAATACATACATGGTGCACGCGTATAAAAAATTCCTAAAATAAAATCACGATACCACTAATTAAGCAACCCTTTACAAATTCCAACACAAAGGCGAACCAAATTTTAAAATTTGCCTTGCACAATCGCATGAATTTATATTCCTATTAAGTCTTTTGTTGGTTCCATTAGTTCGACAGTATCTAGCATTACATTATTTTAGGAAACTTTACCTCAAAATTGTAATAAACAAGAAAATAAGTCTAAGGAAAAAATGTTGTAGATATTTATTAGTCTGAAAAATATATCTTTAAAGTAATTTATTTGATTAAAAAAAACATAAAATGATAATATTAATTTCCACCTAATTTTTTTTTGGAGTAAAATATAACGAAATAAAACATGTGACATATAATATGTTTATATATTTCAATAGATATATATTTAAAAATTAATTTTTAAATAAAATCTTTCTATTAAACTTAAATAAAAAATTTATTGTTTAATGTGTAACATTTATATATTAGACGATGCAAATTTTATTTTAAATTTATTGAAAATTTTGTTTAATTTTGAAAGAATTTTTTTCTTAAAAAATTTAAATAATTTTTTAATTAAATATTAACTTTTTTTTATGTATCTACTTTTAAAAAATATAAAAATACATGTAACACATGTACTATTCCCATACACATTTTTTATAAATTAATTGACTTAAATAATACATTTTTTTTATAAACAAATAGACTTAGAATACATTTTTCTAAAAAAAAAAAAACTAAACAATACATTCAACTTAAACATAAGTAACTACTTATGCACTTTTCCCATATTCTAATACTAAAATGTATCGATCTTCTAAATTGATATTGCAAAGGTACTCTGAGTCCATAAAATTTAAAATCAAAACAATTTTATTTTTTTACGAAAACAAATAGACAATAATTTAACAATATCATTGATTATAAGTAGAATAATAAATAATACATCCCTTTAGTGATAGACTGTTATTTCCCTGTTACCATATAAGCTTTTTATCTATTTATTTCAAAAGCTTTTCATATGATTAGGGAACATTATGACTATATAACTGACACCTTAATTATAATTTAATGATTTTAAAAAAAAATCTATGTAATTGATAAGATGTAAAACGGTAATAATTATTATAATAAAAAAATATGATTAATTGAAATCGAATATATTATTATTATTATATATAATTATAAATAAATGAACTTTTAATAATAAAATAAACAATACTTGAATATATGTGATTGAATTTTATTTGTTCTTACTACATGTGATAAATAGATAAAACAAAAATGAAAAATAACATCACTATTTTAAATAATATAATATAATGAAAATTATATTAAGATTTAATTTTTAAAAACTAAATATATTTTTAAATAAATATTAAAAAATAAAAAAAGTAGTTATACCATGAAAAAATTAATACCACAATTATTATCTAAATGTAATCAAATAAATACAAAATAATTATAATTATTAACAAATGGCATTCCTATCAGTCCACACAGATACCTACATATGGTTACAAATCTGCTATCCTTTTATACATTATTGATAAAATAATTAACAAAGTCAAGATATCTCATCAATCCGGAGGACATAGCTTAAATGTTGTGGCAAATATGTTAATTGCTAATATATATAAATTTAAATCATACATGCAAATAAAATGAAAAGATGAAAGAAAAATAAACTGAGATCTTCGTCACAAGAAACACAACAGTTTATTTACCCAATTGATCATAAGCCAAAAAGCTTTCCAAGTTATTTAGTATATAAAACAAAGCAAGCAAAAAAGTTGCATCCGAATAAAAATTTGTCGTTTATTAAACACTTTAAAAGTAAAATGTTGTTAGTGATCAGCACCTTAACTACATTTAGCCAAGTATGCATCCCATCCTTGAAGACGGTAGTCACAAGCTGCCGCAGCAGGGTCTGAAGCCTTTATAATTCCACGCCCCACAATGATGATGTCACTTCCTCTTTCATAAATGACAGAGCGCGGAGTATTATACTGCTGGCCGAGAGAATCGCCACCAATCGCCATTTGAACACCTGGGGTTGCCTGAATGAAAGCAGGGTTTACTGGAGCCCCAGGCCATGATGCTGGGTTGACTGAAATGAATCCAATGACAAAGTCAGCATGGTCCTCAGCAATCTTTACTGCAGCCGTTGTATAGTCGCCTTTGGCAAGATTCCCAGCTGAGCTCATTTCTGCAAGCAGCAACAAGCCCCTACCTTTAGGCAAGCCCTTCGATTTAAGTCCATCTACTATCCCAGGACCAGAGATTATGTGAGCATTAACTATATCAGCCCAATCTAATATGTGAAAGATGCCTCCTTCATACTGCATTGTCACTGTGTTGCCAATATCTGCAAACTTGCGATCCTCAAAGATTAAGAAGTTATGTCTTTCTGCAATCAAACGAAGTTTTGAACCAAAATCTGGAGTGAAATCAGGCAGTATATCCACATGGGTTTTCAAGAGGCAAATCTCAGGTCCAACCTTATCGGCAATGTCGAGCAAGTCAGCTGCAGTGGGAACGTCTGCAGCCAAACAAAGATTAGTCTTCTTCTGCACCATGATATTGAAGAGCTTCTTACCGGTGGGATTTTTAGTCAATTGGGCTCGTTGCTCAAACCTCATAGCACCAACCACCCTAGGCTTCTCAAGCTGTGGGGCGGCGATATTCTTGTTGTCCTGGAGGAACTGGAGCACGATAGCCTCCATGTCATCGTCTACTTTTCCATTGTCCTTGAGAATCCTAACCATGTCAGAGAGCTTTATCAAGGCGTGAAGTTGGATGCCATTGTTGAAGAGATTCTCACGACCACCTTGTTGGCGATCAATAAGGACAACAGCTTCTGATACCTTAAGACCAGCAGCTCGGAGGGGAGCGGCGGTCTCAAGGACAGATGCACCACTTGTGACAAGATCCTCGATAATGAGGCAGATCTGGTGAGGGCAAAAGTGGCCCTCGATGGCCTTGGCAGTGCCGTAGTCCTTGATCTCCTTGCGGCGCATGAGCATTGGGATGCCCTTAGATACGGAGACACACGTTGCAATGGGAAGCGCTGTGTATGGAACCCCACACACCAAATCAAAGTGGGTGGTGGAGGGGATGGACATCATTAGGGTTTGAGAGATCTCATTAAGCAGAGATGGGTACGAAACGATAACGCGCAAGTCTATGTAGATTGGTGAGGATATGCCGGACTTGAGTTTGAAGTTGCCAAACTTTACTGCCGAGATTTCATGGAGCTTGAGAACCAGGGATTCCATTGATGGTAAAGATGACATTTCTAATACAACTAAATTTATGTATTCTTCGAAAATGCAAACCTGCAAATCATTCATTCCAAGTTTAAAAAGCTTTTGACAACAATGGGATATACATATTTATTAAAAATATATAATATGCATATAAATGTATGTAGAGTATATTACAATTATTAATATAGTTGATTAAAATTTTATTTTCGAAAAATGTATGAATAAAATAGAGACCATTATTCAAATTTTATATTAAAAATATTTATATCCATTTAAAAAAATATTTATGTGTCACTGAATATGTTGTGAAAAATATTTGATGTTAATATTACATTAATTTCAACTATACATATTTATTAAATTAAATATAACTAATATTGACAAAAATATATTTGCAAAGCATTGGTATACATCATTTTTATTTTTAAAACATTTACGAGTAAAATAGTTACTATTATTCCAATTTATATTTCAAATATTTATATCCATTTAAAATAAATTTATTTTGAGATTAAATATGCATAGTAAACTAAAATATGTTTATAGTATTTACTCCTTTAATGTGCTACACTACTATAAATGTCAAATAATTTCTAAAATATTATGACCGGTTCAAACTACAATAATTAAATTTAAAATCATAAAATAATAAAACTGAACATATTTTAATTTTCAAAGGGTAGATACTCTTTAAGCATTGAAAAAGCTCTCCAGTTTGAAGACGATAATTAATCACCTGGTAGAGGACAGGCATTAGGACTCCTTTGGATAAATAAATATTCAAATTTTCCATAATAATCAACAATTTTATAACTACATAAAAAAAATTCTTTTCTTTTTTCTACAAATTGGTTAGTGAATTCTCAAGATGTGAGAAACAAGTAAATTAATGGAAGAAGAGAAGTTTAAGCAGCTAACATATGAGATACAATAAGACTAATTAAAAGCAAAATAAAAATATTATCTATACTCAAAAAACAAAAATACAAACATTTTCGTAATGTTTATACCTAATGGAAAATCATATATGGGTAAATGACAATGGGATATCAATTCATCATCATTTATAAAAATAATTTTTGTACCAAAAAATTTGAGGAACACAAGAACAATGTTTATGAAAAATCTGAAGAATTTATTACCTATTTTCAACCCTTCAAATTTCAAATCCGAAATGAAAGGTAAATGGAAGAAGAACAAAATAATAGTTAAAAGAAAAAAAAATCAAAGACACATGAAATGGTGATGAAACAATAAGGCAATGTTTTCCTGTAGTCTAAATGGATTATTGTGTTTCATTCAATAATAATAATACTTGTAAACACTGAGTTCGAATTCATGCGCAAGAGATTATTGTATTTTAATTTAAAGCAATATATGTACTTAGAATCAAGAAAAAAAATAAAATAAATTAAAATAATATCTTGCGAAGGGATTCGAACTCACATAGTGTTTCAAGTATTTTTATTATTGAACGAAATACAATCATCTGTTTAGACTACTAGAAAGCATTCCTTATTGTTTCACTTTACTTTTATATATTTTGTCTAAATTTTGAATTAAGTTGTGGACTCTTGACAACTAGCATAAGTCCTTTATTTCACTCAGAAAGAACATAAACCCTATCCACATATCCCTATCATCACTCTGCCTCTTGTCCTCTACTAGCCAACGTCATTTTCACTTTTAAGTTTCAAAGTACGGTCCGTCTTTGCCATCTTCATTTCTTTCATCATCATTTCATGTGTCTTTGATTTTTTTACTTTTAACTATTATTTTGTTCTTCCTTTTACTTTTCATTTCGGATTTAAAATTTGAAGGGTTGATGATAAATTCCTCAGTTTTTTCATAAACATTGTCCTTGTGTTCCTCAAATTTTTTTATACAAAAAAAATTATTTTAATATATGATGATGGATTGATATCCCCTTGTCATTTGCCCCTTTGTGATTTTCCATCAAATATAAACATTGCAAAAATGTTTGTGTTTTTGTTTTACAAGTAAAGATCATATTTTCGTTTTCTTTTTATTATCCTTATTGTATCTCATATGGTGGCTACTTAAACTTCTCCTCTTCCATTGATTTACTTTTTTTTCACATAGTGAAAATTCACTAACCAATTTGTAAAAGAAGAAAAGAAAAAAAAATTATATAGAAATGAAATTGTTGATTATTATGGAAATTTTGAATGTTTATTTATCCGAAGGCCGAAGGATTCCTTCTAATGCATGCCCTCGACTAGGTGATTGATTCCCGTCTCCAAACTGAAGAATTTTTTCCATACTTAAAGAATATCTGCATTTTAATTTTAAAATATGTTCAACTGTATTATTTTATGATATAAAATTTTAAATATTGTAGTTTGAATCGGTTATAACATTTTATAAATTTTTTTTACATTTATAGTAGTGTAGCACAGTAAAAGAGTAAATACTATAAACATATGTTACTTTACTATGCATATTTATTCTTAAATAAATTTATTTTAAATGAATATAAATATTTAAAATATAAACTAAAATAATAGTAACTATTTTACTCATAAATGTTTTAAAAATAAACTTTTAATGAAGTATACCAATGATGTAAATATAATGCAAATATATTTTTGTCTATATTAGTTATATTTATTTAATTTAATAAATATATATAGTTGAAATTAATATAATATTAAAAACAAACATTAAATATTTTTCACAAAATTTTAATTATTGAACTATTAATATATTTTACTTTATCTCTCCTAGTGACGAATAAATATTTGTTTCAAATGGATATAAATATTTTAAATATAAAATTTGAATAATAGTCACTATTTTATTCATACATTTTTCAAAAATAAAATGTTAATTAACTCTAAATGTAATATATATGTATATTAGTTATAATTTTAATATACTCTAAATGCATTTATATGTATATTAGTTATAATTTTTAGGGTATGTTATTATTATTATATAGTTAAATTAGTATTTTGACTATGAATGCTAATTAGTCAAGTATCAAATAACAAACTAAAGCATCAATAATAGAATAAACCCAAGATTTGTCATTCTTTGCTCTTGTATATTCTCACCCACAAATATAAATAGCTAAAAAATTGAAGGGAAAAAATAAAGAGTGAATGAAGAAATAGCAACTTAAGAGCAAATATGTAGAGCTTATCATATCATTATTATTCTCTACGTAAACTATTACACTTGATTGTTACGTGTACAATTAATGTTAAATTTATCAGCATGTATTCAATGAGTTTATTAATAATATACAAGGAATTTGTACAAAACAGAACAAAATCGACTAAAATAAGCCATAATATACAAAAAAAAGTTCAAAATATAACAAAATTTATTAAATTAGACCACAAAGTTGTATCAAGAATGAGTACATTTAAAAAGTAAAACAAAATGCACTTCCAAAATATGAAAGGCTAAACTGCTTGTAACACAAATTATCCGGTTAACTACTTCTAACAAAAATTACCCACCAATTCGTAATTCTAAAAAAAAAAACAATAAATATACCCAAATACCATAATCAAGTTTAAACTATTTCTATCACAAATTAACAGAGTGTCCAACCTATTGGGAAAAATAATTTTTCTTTTATCTGCTGTGGTTTATGCATTTAAGCATACAACTTGTGATTTTGTCGACATTAATAATTCCATATTCGAAAACCACTAAAAGCTACTTAATTTTATTACCATGACTTTTGTAAGAATCATTAAGACATCAACTGGTGGATGCAGCTGAGCAAATTTTAAACTAACAAGTCCTATAAAAAAAACAGTGGACGGGAGAGGAAGTAGATATACAAACTCACCTCCCAATGGCGAGCGTTTGGAACCAGTCGATGCCCCTTCTAGTCCAGGAATGGAACGAAACTTTACAAAACCCTAAAACGAATTATGTAGTCGGGTATTGGAAGTACCAAAATGAATTGTTTAAAACCCTAGCAAAATTTGCTAACCTGTAGACTAGTACCTTTCAAGTATAATGGGCTGAAACGAAGTGACCCCAAGCCCAAAAGAACTCTTCAATGGTCTCTTGTGAAAAATTACCAGTTTACCACACTTAAAAAAAATTCACTCGCTCCTTACTCCCACAAAATTAAACACAATTTTAATTGAAAAAATAAAAATAACCCATGTTATATATCATCAACATTTCAACAATGTGATTAGCAATAAAATAATAAATGATACAATTGATAAAAACTTACACTTATCCACACACAAATCTTACTTGATATCCTTACTACAGAATGTATTATAAAAATAAATCAATTAAACTTTAAAATTTATTAAGATAAACAAAAACTGATATAACAATCATTTTACACAATTTGTACCAATATAAATGCATAAAAACAAATAAATAAACTTTAAAATGTGTATGAGTTTTTGTAACTAATATTCCAAAAATTAAAAAAAAATTAAAAGAAAATCCATAAAAATCTAAACTACTTTATTTGTGATTTGTTTTCGATTCCATCGTATTTTGAAAATACATAAGGGATACTATTCATATCAAGATATATATATATATATATAAATTAACATACCGACACAATAAAAAAATATAAATATAAGTGATTTTTTAATTTTGAAAAATAAGTTACTAATTATATATTATAATGTTATTTAATTTTTATAATAATATAAAGTATCAAATTTAATATAAATGATTCATAATTTAAGATAAATATTTTACTAATACTAAATTTATTTTAATATAATCCGTCTAATGATATAATATATATTAAGAATGATCTATAAAAATCTATGATACTAGAAATTAAAATTCATAGCATTAATATTAATGATAAAAACTTAACTAAATATTAAGTTTAATTTATAAATTTGAAAGATGAGATTTAATAAAAGAAGAAAATCATTTATATTTAATACTCTATATAATAGTATATTCATTAATAAATAATCACAATAGTTTAATATATGAAAAAATTAAATTTATATAAATAGATAAATACAATAGATTTTAAACTAGAAAGTTCCAAAATTATTATGAAAAAAATACAATAATACCTGATACAATTGAGGAGAGACTAAATAAAAGGAATAGTCAAAAACCAAATTAATCTAATCTTTTAAAAAGGAGAAGATAACAATCAAAAATAAAAGAAGTATCATATTAAGGTATCAAATGATCCATAATACTAGAATTCAAACTTTATAAAAATAATAATGAAATTGACTATCTAGACTAAGATTGTATTACAAATAGAAAAAGACATTAGAATATTAATGAACTAGTGAAATGACCTAGGAATCTAGACATCTAGAACTACTAGTACAAACTTATAAATCTATAAAGTATTACTAAATCATAATATGATTGGAAATGTTAAAATATGATTTAGTAATCTACTAAATAATATAGATTTTATGATGCAAGGATATTCTACATCAAGAAGACAATATTTAGATAAAGTAAAAAATGAAATATACATATAGTTCATAGAAGAAGATAAAGGAAACCATATTAACGAAACAAATAAACTAGAAATAAACAAAGCTAAATGATATTTAACAAATATGAAAATATATGATATGTGTTATATAGAGTTTTTTTATATGTGAGTACGAAACATATTATCACAAGTTACCTACAATATAACAACAACAATTTAAGAAAGTGTTTATCAAAAGTTACCATAAACTTTATATAAAACTCTTCAAAAAAATTGAAGAAATATAAATACTGTAGTAGTATTTGATAATTTGAGAGGATTAATAAAATAACTAAAAACTTAGATAATTCTGCAATGCTAAAAAAGAAGTGAATATAATTATGCTAAAGGAAATTCTAAAATATTTTGTGCTAGTAAGAATTTCTAGATGTCAAGAAAGTATAAATGTAATATAAAGTGTTACAAACAAAAATTTAAAAAGTATAAAAGGTTCAAAAAATATAAATTCATAAAATAAGACTTTCCTAAATATAAGAAAAGATATAATAAGAAATCTTATACGAAACGATATTTTAGAAGAAGAGAATTTCACAGAAAATAAAATAATTGTCTATCAAGCAAAAAAACTTGTAGGTATTAAATGTGTAATGAAGAAAGTCGTTATGTCAATGAATATCCAAATAGAGTAACTAATAAAAAGAAATATAAAAAAATTTAAAGATATTAGAGCAAGACTATAAGAGAATTAAAACCTAAAAAAAATCAAATAATGATGAAACAAAATCAATATATTTAATGAGTGAAACTGAAGAAGAAGAAAAAACATATTCAAAGGAAACATATGGAGATGAATAATCTATACATCATAACTAATCCTAATAGTACTTGTATTAAAATAGAATGCAGATTTAAGGGATTTAATATATACCAATGGCATGCTTATATAGAGAAATTTATTCGTTATAAAATAGAAGTTGAGAATTAACTCAACAAGAAGATTAAAGTACTGCATAGTGATCATGGTGGTGAATATGAAGCATAGTTTGGTGAATTATGTGCACAATACAGAGTTATCCATGAAATCACAACGCCTTATTCACCTCAACAAAATGGAGTTGTTGAATGTAAGAATCGTGCATTGAAAGAAATGATAAATGCAATGATATTAAGTTCTAGGTTGCCACAAAAATTATAAGGAGAAGTTATTTTGTCAATTAACTATCTTTTAAATAAGGTACCTCGAAAAAAAGATACATAAGACACTGTATGAATTATTTAAAGGAATGGTACCTTCCTATAAATATTTATGAGTGTATGAGTGTCTTGCTAAATTAGTTGTACATATACCTAAAAAGGTGAAGATAGGTCCAAAAATGATAGATTACATCTTCATTAGATATGCACATAATAACAGTGTTTATCAGTTTCTTATGCATGAGTTAAAGATATTAAACATACACAAGAACACAATAATGGAATCAAGGAATGCATCATTTTTTTTAACATTTATTTTCAGGTAAATCTCAAGGAGAATCAAGTTCATCTAAACGAATGTACGAGACTATGAATGAAGATAGTTAAATCGAAGAACCTGAACAAGAGGTTGAGGATAAAGTTAAGGTTGAACCCAAACATAATAAAAGGACTAGGATAGAAACATCCCATGGTCCAGATTTTTTCACCTACTTGCTAGAAAGTGAACCATAAACCAATGAAGATGCTACAAATTATTTTGAAGGTTCTCGATGGAAATAAGTCATTAATAATGAAATTGAGTCCATTCTACAAAATCAAACTTAGGAACTAATTGATTTACCTCAAAGTAGTAAAACACTAGGGTCCAAGTAAAATTCACAAGAAAATGTAAATCATATGGATCAATTGATAAGTACAAGGCTAGTTTGTAATTAAGGGATACAAACAATGACATACCTTTGATTGCTTTGATATTTATTCTCTTGTGACGAGAATAACATCCATAAAAAAGATAATTGCTATCACCGCTCTACGAAATCTTGAAATAGATTAAATAGATGTAAAGATAGCCTTTCAAAATGAAGAGTTAGATCAAGAAATATATATGGACTAACCCAAGGGTTTTTCATGCCTAGGGGAAGAATGAAATGTTTGTAAATTGGTGAAGTTTTTTATATGACTTGAAACAAGCACCAAAATAGTGGCATGAAAAGTTTGATAATGTCATAAGGACAAATGACTTTAAAATCAACGAATGTGACAAATGTGTACATGTCAAGGACAAAGATGGTTATGTTATCTTGTGTCTTGAAGTTGATAACATGCTAATTGTGGGTAGTAATGATTAAATGATCAAATCTACTAAGCCTATGTTGAATTCATGGTTTGACATGAAAGACATGGGGCATGTTGATGTAATTTTGGGAATTAAGATATCAAGGATATTAAGAGGCCTTATTCTAAGTCAATGTCATTACGTTGACAAAATATTTGAGAAATTCAACAAGGTTGATTCTATAATTGTGAGAACAATAGTAGTTGTAAATCTATACCTAACTAAGAATAAAAGTAAGAATGTGTTTCAACTAAAATATTTTAGAATGATAGGAAGTCTTATGTACTTGATGAGTTATACGAGACCAGATATAGCTTACACTATAAGCAAACTAAGTAGGTATAGTAGTAATCCAGGATCTTATCAATATTACAAGACTATTTAGATACTTAATGATATGAACCAAGGGGTTAGGACCTAGCTAATTTCAGATTACATAACAAAGGGTTTCTCCACAAATCAATGGATATTACTCACCATTTTTCTAAGGAAAAAAGACGCCACAAGGAGTTACTATTTCCTTGATAAGTTTAGCATAAATGACACCCTAACAAGTATGGATATTACTCACCACAAATGCTTGGATGCTAAACAATGCCACAAAGGTTTCCAATCCCTTGATAAGTTGCTTAAAGAGGAACAAAGAGCTTGAACGAGCTCTCAAATGATCTAAAAACTCAAACTTCATTAAAATTGTGTTTTCCAATAGTTGAACTGCTCTTAATAGGATACAAACAAACCTTAAGCTCTACTACATCATAGCTTTTGATCTCATCCAATGGTTGAAAATAAAAACAACTAAAACGCACAAAAGGTAGCAGAAAACATAGACCAAAACATGGAAAAATGGGGCAGCTGACTACAAAGGAATCTTATGAAAATATTACATCTTAACCCTTGATTTCATCCAAGGGCTGAAAAGAAAGCTGTCCAAAATCAATCCAAATGGCACTCCAAAATTGGAGCAAAATGTGGAGCAAAATTGGAGCAACTGAGAACAAAAAAAAACCCTATAAAATATTACATCTTAAACTTTATTTCCATCTAAGGGCTGAAAATGAAGCTACCTAAAAAAGTCCAAATGACACAACAATGTGCTTAGTTTTCTTTTGCCAATTTTGCCCTAATTTTCATCCTAGGATTGTCTCAATCCTTGCACTCCCAATTTAGGTCCCCTTGGTTATGCATGACCTCTTGAATGAGCCCATTTAAAGCTTTCTTGAGTTATGCCTTCCTAGACCTTATGATTGGTCCACTTGGAATTTGTAGGGCTCGATTATTCTCATCATTCCCCCTCTCTTCAAGAGGATTCGTCCTCGAATCTTCACCTGCATAATCAAAAGGAGAAAGATCAGAAACATTAAAAGAGGTGCTAACATTATACTCACCAGTAAGATCGGTTTTGTAAGCAGTGTCATTAATTCACTCAATCACTTGAAAGGGTCCATCTCCCCGAGGTTGCAACTCGGACCATCTTTTTCAGGAAACTGTTCCTTCCTCATATGCACCCAAACCCAATCACCAGGCTCAAAAATGACTTTTCGCCTCCCTTTGTTGGCCCTGTAAGCATAATCCTTATTTCTCTTCTCAATTTGCTCATGAATGCATTCATGGAGCTTTTTCACCATTTCAGCCTTCCTAGCACCATCTAAGTTAGTTTTCTCTGAAATAGGTATAGGTAATAAGTCCAAAGGAGTTAGTGGATTGAAACCATAAACAATTTCGAATGGAGAATGATCAGTAGTTGAATGCACACTCCGATTGTAAGAAAATTCAACAAAAGGTAAACAATCCTCCTAATTATTCAAATTCCTTTTGATTACCGCCCTAAGCAACGTGGACAGAATCCTATTGACTACATCAGTTTGGCCATTTGTTTGGGGGTGACAAGTAGTCGAAAACAAGAGTTTAGTACCCATTTTAGCCCAAAGAGTTTTCCAAAAATAACTAAGGAATTTAACATCCCTATCAGACACAATGCTCCTAGGAACTCCATGAAGCTTAACAACCTTCTTAAGGAACAACTCTGCTACATTAGTGGCGTCATCGATTTTATGACACGTTATGAAGTGTTCCATTTTAGAAAACCTATCTACAACCACAAAAATGGAGTCTCTACCCTTCTTAGACCTAGGTAACCCTAAAACAAAATCCATGGAAATATCTACCCAAGGTGTGCTTGGTACGGGCAAGGGAGTATATAGTCCTTGTGGTAGGACTTTGGATTTGGCTTGCTTACAAGTGATGCATCTAGAACATATTCTCCCTACATCCTTACTTATTGTTGGCCAATAAAAATGCTCACACAAAACATCTAGAGTCTTCTTAATTCTGAAATGCCCCATTAATCCTCCCTCATGGGCCTCCTTAATTAACAACTCACGCATGGAACATTTGGGTATACACAATTGATTTTCTTTAAATAAATACCCATCTAATTTATAAAAAAATTCAAAAGAAGTTTTTTCACATGCATGGTAAACAATAGAGAAGTCATCATTATTAGCATACATTTCCTTAACATATTCAAATCCTAGCAATCTAGCATTTAAAGTTGAGAGTAAGGCATACCTCCATGATAAAGCATCGGCTACAACATTCTCCTTACCTCTCTTATATTGAACAATATAAGGAAACATCTCAATGAATTCCATCCATCTAGCATGCCTCATATTCAATTTACCTTGGCGCTTCAAATGTTTTAGAGATTCATGATCGGTATGGATGACAAATTCTCTTGGCCAAAGGTAATGTTGCCATGTCTCTAGGGTCCTAACCAAGGCATATAGCTCCTTGTCATACGTTGGATAATTAAGGGCTGCTCCGTGAAGTTTCTCGCTGAAATAAGCGATAGGTCGCCGTTCTTGCGTCAAAACAGCTCTTATACCTATTCCTGATGCATCACACTCAACTTCAAAGGTTTTAGTAAAATTAGGTAAAGATAAAATAGGTGCAGAACACAAAACTATCCTTTAATAATTTATAAGCTCTCTCTTGATTCTCGCCCCATTTAAAACCAACAGACTTTTTAATGACCTCGGTTAGAGGTGCAGCTAGTGTACTAAAATCTTTGATAAACCTTTGATAAAAACTAGCCAAGCCGTTAAAGCTTCTAACCTCGGTTACAAATTTAGGTGTGAGCCATTCTCGAATAGTCTTAACCTTTTCCTCATCTACTTCTACCCCCTTAGAACTAACAACAAAACCAAGAAAAACTAACTTGTCCATACAAAAAACACATTTTTTCAAGTTCGCATACAATTGTTCTTTTCTCAAAATTTCAAGCACATGCCTAAGATGTAAGACATGCTCTTCAAGATTTTTACTGTAAATGAGAATATCATCAAAATAGACAACAACAAATTTTTCAATAAATGCACGCAAAACATGATTCATAAGCCTCATAAAAGTGCTAGGTGCATTTGTTAGACCAAAGGGTATGACTAACCACTCATACAATCCATGTTTAGTTTTAAAAAACAGTTTTCCATTCATCACCCTCTCTCATCCTAATTTGATGGTATCCACTTTTCAAATCATTTTTTGAAAAAGTGCAAGAACCATACAACTCATCTAACAAGTCATATAGTCTAAGGATAGGATGTCGATATTTTACCGTAATGTTGTTGATGGCTCGGCAATCAACACACATCCTGCTTGATCCATCCTTCTTGGGAACAAGTAGCACGAGAACAGCACATGGACTTAGGCTCTCCCTGACTTGACCTTTGATCAAGTACTCTTCAACCTTCCTTTGAATCTCCTTAGTGTCTTCGGGATTGGTCCTATAGGCAAGTTGGTTTGGAAGAGAAGCTCCCAGTATGAAGTCAATTTGATGCTCAATACCCCTAATTGGTAGCACCCCATCCGAAATCTCTTCAAGGAACACGTCCTCCAATTCCTGCAAAAGAGAAACAACGGTACTAGGAAAAGACTGGTTAAGATCATTAATAGAAAAATTAGCCTCCTTGTACAAAAGTACAAGTATGGGTTACTTCGAATAAAAAGCCCATTGACCTCACTTGCCTTAGCATAAAAATTTACATTTTTTTTCTCTCTTATTTTTCCACTCTCTTCTCATTTTTCTTCAATTGATTTTCAAAGACTTGCTTGGGTGAAAGGGGTACAAATGTGATGTTTCTACCATTCTTCACAAATGAATACTTGCTTCTATATCCGTCATGTGTAACCCTCTTATCATATTGCCAAGGCCTACCTAGCAAGATGTGTCCGGTTTGCATGGGTATCACATCACACATCACCTCATCCTTGTACTTTCCAATGGAGAAGCTTACTAATACTTGCTTATTAACCTTCACTTCCCCACTATCATTTAATCATTGCAACTTATAAGGCTTAGGGTGTTCAAATGTAGGAAACCCTAATTTCTCAACTAAGGTAGTACTAGCCACATTGATACAACTTCCCCCATCTATTATAACACTACACACTTTGCTACTTACATGACACCTTGTGTGAAATATGTTATCTCTTTGTTGTTCAAGGTCATCCTCCTTGACTTGAGTGCTCAGAGATCGCCTTATTACAAGTGCTTCCCCATCCACGGGTTCTATCTCCTCTTCATTAGCTTCCCCTACAGATGGCATCTCATCTTCTTCACTTTCATTATCGGTTCCCACCTCACCACTAGCTAAGGTGATCATTGCCTTGTTTGGACATTGAGTGGCTATATGACCATTACCAAGACACCGAAAACACTTTAAGTCACGATTACGAATTGGGGTGTCAATTTTACCTTTGTCCTTGCTAGCCCCTATCTCTTTTGGCTTTGTAAGGCTCAAATCTTGGTTTGAATGTAGCTATTACATCTTTTTTCTCATTGGACTTCCAAGGACTAGTAGGGTTTGGTTTTGGAGTAATGGGACTAGATCTTGATGGTTGGGATTGAAAACTTCGTTTCTTTAATTGCCTTTCCACCTTGATTTCCATGTGGACCATGTCCTCCATCTCCACATAATGATGAAGTTCCACAATGTTGGCAATGTCTGGATTCAACCCACTAAGAAACCTAGCCATGATGGCCTCTCTAACTTCCTCAACATTAGCTCTCATCATCGCCACTTCCATTTCTTTGTAGTACTTATCAACACATTTATATCCTTGAGTCAATCTTTGTAGGCGTTGGTGTAACTCTCTATAGTAGTAGCTAGGCACAAACCTCTTTCTCATGATGGCCTTCATGTCCTCCCAATTATATATAGGCCTTTCATGGTTTCTCCTCCTACTAATGACCAATTGATCCCACCAATTCAATGCATAGTCAGAAAACTTAATTACAGCAAGTTTTACTTTTTTCTTCATGGAGTAGTTGTGGCATTCAAAAATGTGCTTCACTTTCTTCTCCCACTCCAAATACAACTCCGGGTCATTCTTTCCTTGGAATTGTGGTATCTTCATTTTTATACTACTTAGATCTCTATCAATTCCATCTTGGGCTCTAGGTGGGTCTCCACATACCTCCTCTACCATTTCTTCCTCCTCTATTCTCATTTCTTCCTCCTCTAGGCATTCTTCTTTCTTCTTCCTCCAATTCCTCTTCCCAATCTTCTTCCTCTATATCATCCCCAGCATGAGCTTGCCTATTAACCCTCCTAACATTAGCTGGAGGTATTTCTCGTTGTAAAGCTGCTAAGGAATTTTCTTGCCTTTCCAATCTTTCATTCATATCAATCACCAAGTTGTTCATCCTTTCAAAAGATTGTTGCAGCACCCTCATCATGAACATCATATCCGATCTTCCTTCGAGACTACCCCTATTGGACATTTTTTAGTGTAATAAAATAGAAGTAATGTAAATTCACATAATACCTCATGTGTTTAGCGCTCAGATTGATCGCTCAAACCCTTGTAGTTCCTAATCAAAGCAACCAAATCTAGGAATTCCAAACAATTTGTAGAATTATCCAACACCCAAAAAAGTAGTTCACAATATGCCACTTGTTAAAACACAAAGGAAACTAACTCAAAGTGTTTAGAGTAGTAAGCACAAGGAAAATCAATAGATCAACACGATTGGAAAACAACGATTTCCCCAAAGGAACTAAGCACACAATGAGAGATTTATAATCAAAGGGTAAAATTCTTGAAACTATGAGTTATAATACTCACTAGAAATTAGCAAATGCAATTTGGCCTCTCATTTTTTCTGTCTTTTTTTATTGAATAAATTATGGCCACTCTTTTTCTGTTTTTTTTTTGGAACAAATATGCTAATAACTCAAGAGTAACTCAATACAACACTTTCAATATGAGTTTAAGGAATTTTGAAGATACGTAAAATAACACATAAATTATGACACAAAGGGGAAATGAAATTTCTGTAAGAACTACCACAGAAATACTAGAAAACAACCAAAAGCTGCAGAAAATATCAGATATTGCAGAATAAGCAAGGAAAAATGCAGAATAGTTTCAAAAATAGCAAAATTTGTAAGGAAAATGTAGAATATGAAAGGAAAATTTAGAATACTTTCAAAAAATGCAAAATATGCAAGGTTATTGCTGAATATTTTTGGACATAATAGAATTTGCAAGGAAAATGTAGGAAAAAACGTGGAAACAAAGCAGAGCAATATTTTTAGGGTTTGGAAAATGAATTTAAGCAAAAACATAGCATAAGGAGTTTTTTTCTTTGTTTTCTATGTATCAGAAACAAAACAAGAACACAAGAACAAGAACAAATATAAATGATAAGAATATGAAAATTAGCACCTAAAGCTCTGATAACAAATGATATGAACCAAGGGATTAGGACCTAGCTAATTTCAGATTATATAGCAAAGGGTTTCTCCACAAATCAATGGATATTACTCACAATTTTTCTAAGGAAAAAAGACGCCACAAGGAGTTACTATTTCCTTGATAAGTTTAGCATAAATGACACCCTAACAAGTATGGATATTACTCATCACAAATACTTGGATGCTAAACAATGCCACAAAGGTTGCCAATCCCTTGATAAGTTTCTTAAAGAGGAACAAAGAGCTTGAATGAGCTCTCAAATGATCTGAAAATCCAAACTTCATTCAAATTGTGTTTTCCAATAATTGAGGTGCTCTTAATAGGATACAAACAAACTCTAAGCTCTACTACATCATAGCCCTTGATCTCATCCAAGGGTTGAAAATAAAAACAGCTAAAAAGCACAAAAGGTAGCAGAAAACATGGAAAAAATGGGACAACTGACTACAAAGGAATCCTATGAAAATATTATATCTTAACCCTTGATTTCATCCAAGGGCTTAACAGAAAGCTATCCAAAATCAGTCCAAATGGCACTCCAAAATGTGGAGCAAAATATGGAGCAAAATTAGAGTAGTTGAGAATAAAAGAAACCCTATAAAATATTACATCTTAACCTTTGTTTTCATCTAAGGGATAAAAATGAAGTTGCCTAAAAAAGTCCAAATGGCACAACAATGTGCTTAGTTTTCTTTTGCCAATCTTGCCCTAATTTCCATCCTAGGACTTTCCCAATCCTTACACTCCCAATTTAGGTTCCCTTGGTTATGCATGACCTCTTGAATGAGCCCATTTAAAGCCTTTTGGAGTTGTGCCTTCCTAGACCTTGTGATTGGTCCACTTGGAATTCGTAGAGCTCGATGATTCTCATCACTTAAGATGTACACGTAGCTATAGACTGCACTACGTAAGATATCAAGTTGTATTGAAGGATACAATGATGTAAATTAGATACTTGATATGAAAGACTCAAAGTCTATCAGTGGATATGTGTTCATACTGAGTGGTGCAGCTATTTCATAGAAGTTCTCTAAATAGATGTGCATTGTTAGATCCACGATGGAATATGAGTTCATCGCATTGGATAAATTTGACGAAGAAGCCGAATGAATACACAAATTTTTAAAGAATATTCCTAAGTGGGTGAGGCCTATACCTGCAATATGCATCCATTGTGATAACCAATCTACTATTGGTAAGGCACAGAGTAATATGTATAATAGTAAGTCTCGACATAGACTTTGTATACATAATACCATTAGACAACTACTCTTAACTTGGGTTATCTTTATTGACTATGTGAAATCAAATGATAAGATGTCGGATTCCTTAACTAAAGGGTTAAATCGAGAGTTAGTTAATAAGTCATCAAGAGGAATGAGACTGAAGCCCATGAATGAATAAGGATTTGCAAAGGAAACCTAACCTATTTAATTGGAGATCCTAAGATCTAGGTTCAAAGGGATAACCTAATGGTAAAGAATTAGTGAGATCATTTTGGGGGTTTACCCTCAAATCCATTCCTATGATGAAAACAGTGATACCCATAAGATACAATGTAAGTTAAGGCTTTTAATGATTCTAATAAAGAGAATACCGAGCGGAGTATGAGGGTTATTCTTTGCAAATTAATTTTAAAGATAAGAGATCACCTATGTGAGAGAGGAGTGGGGCCATTAGAGACTCTCACGCGTATGTTCATGGCCAAAATGAATATAACAGTAAAAACTGAATTATGTTAGGTAAAACTCTTGTGTAAAGTATGTCATTGCTGACATAAACAGAAGAATAGTTTATGAACATCGCCTTTACTGGCCAGTCTATAAGATAAATACATTTTCACAAAGAAAGGTTCAAAAGATAACACCTACCTATCCTATGCAGGTTTCAATTCGTTGAACTCTATTTCCATGTCAAAATTTGTTTTAAAATCTATGTCAATTTTTATTCATATGGTAGATTATTGAAATTTTATGAATTAAGAAGGAAAAAAAGGAAAGGTAGAGTAAGGAAAGATTAAAGGGAACTTTTTTTTCTATCTAGAGTTAGGTTTCCAATAGAATTCAAACTACAGTGTAAGTTTATTATTATTTAATCGTTATATCTTAGAAAATAAGTTCTTATCGTTCTCTAATACCCACAATAAGTGAAAAAATTATCTTAAAAATATTGTGATACACAGATCTCGATTTTTTATTTTATTTAAATTTTGTATTTAATATATATATATATATATATATATATATATATTAATTTTAATAAAATAATTTTATTCTTAACTTGTTTATTTATGTATTATTTTCTACATTTGTTTCTAATGTGTCATGCAAGAAATACAACCTGCCACGTCCACATGGTTTTATATATATTCTTTTGTTTTTTTTGTTTACATAAACTTATTATTAGTATTTCCCATATGCAACCAAATAATCCTTTGTAATTTGTTTTAAAAAAAAACGAAGAAGATAAATCCTCTGTATTTTCTCTTTTACATGGTGGGGGCTAATACACTTGCATGAAATGAAACCAAAGACGCTTCCTCCTTATCCTTAAGCAGTAGTTTTGGGGAGACACAAGAGGTGGATTAGAACTTAAAGTACAAAATTATTGCTTTCCTCTCCCCACAAGGCCACAACCACACATCCTACGTCTTATGAACAAATATTGAAGTGACACTTTTTTGTTCTTTTCTTTTCATATTGGTCTCAGCCAGATCTAGAAGCACCATCAGAAAAATATATGTCCCAAATTAGCCTTTCATAACCAGTGATGATAATTTCAAGGTTGCTATACTCTCAACTTTCTCATGATCATATTGTCATCAACTTATCTGAACTGCTACACTAGCTAACTGTTCTTTAAATTGCTAGTTTATGCCTATATAGACCTAATCAATATAATTACCTCCAGGTATATATAATTCTCACTACTACTTGGTGGCACTATTATTATCTTCTAATATATATCCTGCTAAAGAAGATGAGTATGCAAGGGAAAAATGGGGAGATCCCTGCGAGAGTAGCAATTCAGCCGGGCTCACCAATGAAGATGAATAAGATGTTGGAGTGTCCAACTTATTAAGAGAGTTACTAGTTGGCTTCTGTGCTTCACTTCCATTTGTGGGTTCATGTCGAATTCCCCTCAACAGCGCTGCAACATCCTTCATTGTCGGTCGATCATCTGCGCGGTTGCTGGTACAGAGGAGGGCAATTCCTAGTGCTTGCAGCATTTCTTGTATCTGTGCTTCTGGGTGGCCTTGAAGCTTTGGATCAAGAACATCAACTAGGTTTCTCTTACTCTTCAAATGGTCTCGGACCCATTGAATGACATGTTGGTCATCAAGGAATGATGGATCTACTGGCTTCTTCCCAGTTATGATCTCTAGAAGAACTACTCCGAAACTATAGACATCACTTTTCTCAGTAATTTTTATCATTGAAGCATATTCTGCAGTGCACAAACAAAATAGAGAAAATATAAAGACTGTTGAGATCCATAAGCTTTTCTACCTAGCCTTAGTTTTGCAGAAAATTATTATGGAAAACAGGTATAGGAAGAAGCTGGTTGAAGCTTGAAATACCATGTTCAAGTGATGAAGCTCTACACTAACAAACAAAAACAAAATGGAGAACGCACTATAAGAGATGAATTGCCTATACATTGTATTAGTATGAAAAAAGTAAAACTTATGGGCTACATCAAACAAGAAGACGATGCTTTAGATATAAGCCATACAAGTTCAATGTCATGTCCTGTCAAGTGT
This sequence comes from Hippophae rhamnoides, assembly GCA_033030585.1. Taxonomy (NCBI): domain Eukaryota; kingdom Viridiplantae; phylum Streptophyta; class Magnoliopsida; order Rosales; family Elaeagnaceae; genus Hippophae; species Hippophae rhamnoides. The sequence continues at coordinate 28,375,285 of CM065433.1, forward strand.
CAACAACATCAATTTTTTTGGTTCTAAACGGCTTAATATCATAAGTATTATCATATGAACCATCAAATGCGGCCAAATACTTAGAAAAAGGAGAGATGAACAACTCTTATAAAACAACAAAGGACAGCAAATTATTACAATAACTTCTATCAAATTAAGTTGTATCCATGTCCCCCATTTTTGGCCATAGAGCTTTTAGCTTTAATATCTATCAATATCATAAAAAGGAATCTCGCTTTTCCTATCTACCCAAAATAGTAGGGTGCCCAACACATAATTTGCAATTATCGTTTCTCTACTTCCCCTAGTACCAAATTCACATTAAGCCAAGCCAATTACAATTGAATCAAAGTTTAAACCTTCGAAGCAAAATTGCCTGAAAGTTTCTATTTCGATAGAGAAAAAAGTATCTGAACTTTCAAATTTAGCTCATCGCCATAAGCATGCTTACTTAAAATTCTCATACTATTAGCTAAAGTTTCAGAGCTCATTCAGTTAACCAGATATAGAAGACATCTATATGCAGTGTGCTAAAAACATAAAACAATGAAATGGGATTAAAAGCTTGAAATTAACTTAACAGCCTACCTGGCGCAAAATAGCCATAAGACCCTGCAAATTGTGGGTAAGCTGAAAACGAACCGTCTTGATCATCTTCAACAAACCTAGCCAACCCAAAATCAGCCAAGCAAGCCTCATATCGGTCCCCTAAAAGTATGTTTTGTGCCTTTACATCACGGTGCAAGATAGCAGGAACACAATCGTGGTGCAAATAAGCTATTCCCTCAGCTACACCCAATGCTATCTTGAATCGAGTTCCCCACTGCACTAAACCTGCGCTCCCCTCATGCAACAAAGATCCCAAATTACCATTTGGCAGAAAATCATAGAATAGCAATTTCGTTTTCCGATTCGCTCCCCAACCCAATAACCGGACGATGTTTCGGTGTCGGATCTGAGCTAACGTCGCAATTTCGGACGAAAAAGCCGCCGCTGAAACTTTCTCCGAAGTCCGAAACCTCTTAACGGCAATCGTTAACCCTGACGGCAAGTAAACATGATAAACAACTCCGGATCGTCCACGTCCTATGACACTACCAGGTGTCAAGCACTTTGCCACGTCTGTAATAGAAAGGTCGAGTTTTTGGTACAGCGTGACATCCCATGGTGGGTCCAACTCCATGTCGTCATCAAGGTCGAGATCGCAGTCGTCGTTCCTACCATGTGTACCTCTCCGTTTCGCTTCGATGATAATGTAGAGCGCTGCCAGCAATAGTGCGCAAGCTGTGCACAATAGCACAATCATAGTTACACGCGCTGCGAAATTGTGTCTTACGCGCTTCTCCGACAAGCACTTGTCTGATGCGAAGCAGAGCGATGGGTTGCCTGATAAGACGCTTAAAGGGAGCTTCACAAAGAAGGGTGTCTCAGGCACGCGCCCTGAGAAATCATTATTTGAGATGTTGAGTGTTACGAGATTTTGCATGTCCGCTAGATAGTGAAGGTCCCCTGTGAGATGGTTGTATGAGAGATCGAGGATTCCGAGCTTGTCTAAGGCTGTGAACTCCTCCGGTATGTTGCCGAATAGTTGGTTCCGGCTTAGGTTCAGAGCGATTTCTAAAGAAGGAATCTTCCCAAGGCTCGCCGGAATGTAACCTGAGAGTTCGTTTGAACTCAGGTCTAGTAACTGTAGCTTAGAGCATGAACCGAGATCACTCGGAATCGTTCCGGAGAAACGGTTTTTCCCAAATACTAGCTTGGTGAGTGAGCTCAACGATCCGAGCTCTGGACTGAGAGATCCTTCGATCATGTTGTCCGAAAAATCAACGAATTGGAGGGAGGTAAGTTGATCCAAACCCTTGGGGAGGTTTCCCGATATGGAATTCGAATGGAGGTCGAGAAACGTCAAGTTCTTGCATCCCGAGATCTCCTTTGGTATGGTTCCGGCAATTCTGTTCGATCCGAGATCCAAGAAATTCAAATTCGTTAAGTTTCCAATCTCTTTCGGAATAGTGCCAGTGAACTTGTTCTCACTCGCTCTGAACCGAATCAACGACAAGCAATTTCCAATCGACGGCGGAATTTGGCCCGAAAGATTGTTGGACAGCAGTAGAATCTTTCCCAACTTCTTGAGCTCGAAGATTCCACTCGGAATCGGCCCAGTCAAACCGTTTTGAGACAAATCAATAGCCTCGAGATTCGTACACTTGGAAATCGAAGTTGGTATTGGGCCCTCAAGCTTGTTTTGCCACAGAAACAACAAGGTAAGATTGCCTAGATTTCCCAATTCAGAAGGTATTGTACCGGAGATTTGATTGTTGTCAAGCTCAATGTGTGTCATTTTCACACAATTCCCAATACTAACCGGAATTTCGCCGGAAATCTGATTCATACTCAACTGAAGCTCGTAAAGCCGCGTCAGATTACCAAATGAATCGGGAATACTACCAGTCAAAGAGTTCAATGAAACATCAATCACCTGGAGTTGCTGACAATTGCCCAGCTCTGCAGGAAGAATACCGACCAAGTTGTTCTGCCATAGAAGAAGGTTCTGAAGGCTGTTAAGGTTTCCCAATCGGTTTGGAATAGAACCACTGAGTGCATTTTCATACAAGTAGATATGTTGAAGCTGTGTGCAATCACCCAGTTGAGGAGGGATTGGACCTGAAAGAAGAGCAGTGTAAATTGCCAGAGTTTGTAGCTTCTTGAGCATGCCTAGTGTGGATGGCAATGATCCTGAGATGCTTGTTTCTGCTAAGCCCAACATGGTCAAATTGGAACAGTTGCCAATTTCTTGTGGCAATGGACCTTCCAGGTTCTTGTTTCCACCAGCTCTAATCTCTTCTAGTTGCTTCAAGCTTCCTATGCTATTGGGTATGCCTCCACTTAATTGATTATCATATAAAACTAGCCATTTTAGGCTTGTGAGGTTTCCAATTTGTAGAGGAATTGTGCCCTTCAGATCATTGGAGTTGAGGTAAAGTTCTTCAAGCTTTGGCAAGTAACATATATCGCTAGGGATTTCACCAGTTAAAGCATTGTCACTTAGGTCTAAAACTGTCAAGTCTTTGAGATTGCTTATTTGTTTAGGGATTGGACCTGTGAGATTAGTCCCTGCGAGGATGAGCTTGTTTAAGGATAACAAGTGGGTGAAATTAAAAGGGACTCGACCCAACAAATCTATATACTTGAAATTCAATTCAACAACTTGATTCCTGAAGTTACATGTGATTCCAAACCACCCACAAGGAGTTTCATCACTTGGGTTCCAATTATTCAATGGCTGAAGAGAACCATGCAAGCTCTGTTTCCAGGAAAGAAGAGCTTGGGCTTGTGGGTTGAGGGAGAAAGACATTGAAGGATAGTGAATTATGAGAGAGAAGGAGAGGAAAATGAAGAAGGAAAAGAGGGTGGTGATGGTACATGATGAATATACAGGCATTAGATCAGAACAGCTACAATTCAAAGGTGAAGAACAGAAAAGAGAGTTTGAGCCTAGGGAATGACAATGAGAGAAACCAAATCATATCTGGTAGGCTATAATGTTTTAAATTAGGTCTATATAACAAATTGGAAGACCCAGAATATCCGGATCCAAAATATGTTTGTGTAGAGTGAAATTGAATTTTGGATGGCTTTTTTTTCTGCATTTGTTTATGGTGGAGGAGAAGTGGGGGAGAAGAGATTACTATTTTTTTATTAGTCAGAGACCAGAGAGAGAGAGACTGAAAGAGAGAGAGATGGAGAGTGGTGTGTGTGAGTTATCACTTTTGTTTATAATTTTCTGTAGAGAACCTTTTTTTTAATCATTTATTTTTTAATTATATGTGCTAGTGGCCCTGTACTACAAATTAATTATCTTTCATTTTCTCTTGGATTTGTTCACAAGAAAATGAGAAGAACTCAAGTATAGAATCCTATCCTTGTACTGTTGCACGTAGCTGCCTTTGTTTGAGGGGTCCGACTCTACCTTTGTTTGAGGGATGAAGTTAACGACAAACAACACGTTGAAAATAGTTTGATATTCATATTATTTGTGATATATCATACAAATTTTGAAAAATGAAATAATTTTTCAAAAAAAAAAAAAATTCAAGAGTTAAAATCTCATGATTGCCGCTGTAATTAGTGACGGAGAATAAGGATTCCATTCTAAATAAAGAGCCTAAGAAACGGCTATTACATCTAAAGAAGGTAACAATAAATACCGACAATCTTGAAATGAAAACCGTTTACTATGAATCTGTAAACATTTGGCTTGTTATAAAGAAAAAAAACTTTGCAGCTTTCAGGGATTGATTTGGCAACTACTACTTGAACTTCATAGGATGCGTTAAAATGGTTACAGGGTTTGAATAGGAATTAGATTAACGAATCGTCCAAAATTACCTTTTAAAGATTTTCAAAAGCTGCAAATTATAAATAAAAAAAAATACATAAACACAATAAGAAAAACAAAGCCTGCAAGAGGAGACTGCGATTATTTAACATAGTTCATGTCCATTTCTGTGTAGTTTAAACATTAATATCTGATGCAGACTTTCCATCCTATAGTTAAGACCTTACATTCAGATTTAGATCTCTGTTTATATTAGAAAATTACAGAAATTGAGACGGACCCAGATGTCAAATTCAAGTAAACCTGTTCTAAATCCAATTTTATGCCCCTTTGATTCTTAATGAATATAAGTACACTATATCTGTATAAGGACCCATTTGTCTTATTAATCTGACCAAATTACGCAGAGTATATATTTATATTACGAATATAACAAAATTAAAATATTTGACATAATTCAAATGTAATACCCAATTAACTGTGACCAAAATTTATGGTGCTGATCAACATATACGCATAAATTCTTTTATCTTTATCTTCTTCTTCTTTTCTTTTTTTATGTACGAGTAGTTATAATTCAGTGGCACCAAAGTTTATTATGAGGCATGAGGTTTAATTTAAGGTGTGTGAGTAGTGAAATGTTAATTAAAAAACATGCATAAAATTTTGATAGGTCAATTACAAATATTTCCATTCAAATTTACTAAAATAACAAAAAGAAACTTTAAGTTTAGAAAAAAATAATTATATCCCTTGTAGTAACTTTTTAAATATTTTTAAGAGAGGTGCTTAAAAACAAAATGATAAAATCAAGATAACAAAAAGAGAGGATAATGTAATATACCAATAGCTTGGGGTTATAATTGCCTATTTTCAAAAATTGATTGATTTTTTTGCAATTTTATAAAATCAGTGGTGTTTAATATAGTTTTCCCAATTTTGATTAAATTTGTGAATTTTTTTACTTGCTAGTGTTTAACAGGAAAAAAAATCTGACACCCTTTATTTTTCTATATTTTCTAATAAATCTGATATGAGAGTTTGTAAATGTAATTAGTGGAAAATAAAGTAGTGGATCACGTGAGATGGTGTAAATGTATTTTAATAATAATAATAATAATAATAATAATAATAATAATAATAATAATAATAATAATAGGGTTTTTAGTTTTAGTTTAGGTTTTAACTTTAAGAGAATGTAATGAAAGAATCACAAACACATACGTAATGGTGGGCTCGTGACTTTGGTGTCATGTGGGGTTCATATTATTTTACTAAAAACTATCTTACAAGTATGTCTAGTTTGGAATCTAAGCACGAGATCGGAAGGGTTTGCACATGAGGGTCGGATTAGTTTTTCTTTGTTTTTAAAATCGGTTTTTTTTTTTCTTTCAATTATTTAATAATTAATTTATTATTATTGAGCTAAAACCAGCATTGTTGTAGGTACAGCTTTTGGTATGTACTATCTATATGTATATCAGTTTTTTAATCAATGTGCTGAAAAACAAGAGGAGACAACCACGCCCCATCACAATTTGAAAAGTAGGCCATTATCCTTCTATCACCCTCTATCACTATCTCTCATCTATTATTAATTAGATATTCCACCCTCAACAAAATTTCCTAGTTTCAATTTAATGTTATTATAGTGCAGGCACACTCTAAGCCCACAAAGTTACATTGTAATACGCTTTAGTACATCTCCGAACCAATACATCATTTTGTTACAATTTTTATACTATTTCAAAAAACAAAAATTGCATTATATTTTTTTTATCATTCTTCAACCTCCAACACCAAATATTACACTAAAAATATATTTTTTAATTTATTTCTTAATAATTATTAAATTAAATTAATTAATTATTATCTAAAAATAATTTACCTAATTATTAAATAGTTATTTTAATTTTAATTATATTTTTAACTCTATTTAGTAATTTTTTTACAAATTTTTGTATTATATATTAATTTTAATTTATTATAATTAATAAAAAATTAAATAATATTATTAAACAAATTTTAGTTAAAGATATACATAATTAGAATGAAATATAGATTAAAACAATAATTTTTTTCTTTTATTAAAAGAAATATTACGTGAATAGTATTATTTCAAATGAATAATGTATTTGACACAACATTACTGTCGTGTTATATTTTTTACAATATTTGATGCTTCTTTGAAGCAATTTTTAGTATAAAAGTTACACCATTTTAATACAATGATGATATTAACTTAAGTGAAAATAATGTGTTCTAAGATTTATAAAATATACACATCATGGAACATCCAAAAAGATTGTCTAAATATTTCAAAATATATGCTATTTTGATTAAGATAATATTTGTGTTATGATATGTAAACATTTGACAAATGGTCAACAAAAATCTATTTTATAAAGGTAATGAACTTATAATGACTTACATTATTATCATTAATACAAGATTTCAAGTTTAACTTGTCACATATATTCACCTTACCATTAACCTTGAACAAAATCCCCAATCAACTGTTACAAATTATTTTTCTTTTTTTTCTTTCATAATGACTAAGGAACCTTTACTAACCTCCATAAACCTATTTCTTACAAAAAAAAATATTATAATCCAAATTTTTTAGTCTGCTCAATGAAACCACGTCCTATCTTAAAGTGAGTATGTGTCTAATATCACCTAATATTAGGACAACTCCATCAAACATCTTTACTTTCACGGTACCCTTACCAACTGAAAGTTTTAAAAATATGAACCTAATTAACTTAGAGGGGGATAAATAAGTTATTTTTAATTTTTATCAATTCATATTTTAATAACCTAAACAAAGCAGCCATATATGTGATCACGTGTAAGAATAAATTGTAGAAATAAAAGAATAACACACGATATTTTTAGATGAAAATAACCTACGCCATAATAATAACTTAAGAAAAAAACCATCAGTCACCTAACTTTTCACTATAAAAACCAAATACTAATGTGCAAACTCGATTTTATGCTAACATTTCTAGGATACTGTCATAATGTACTTTACTTACGAGCCTCTACTTCACAATTGCTAATATTAATGTGAGCAGTTTCCAGACCAACATTTCAATAAACTTTTCGCTAATTAGATATGTTTATGAATCAATAACAAAAGGGTTAGCACAAAAATATAAGTCTCATGTGTGTTATAGAACGGATTTAACAATAAATAATCCTAATTAGATGATTCAAAACATATGTCACTTAAATCAAATCAACTAGCAAATTATAGAGTAAAAATGATTAAGTACGAGTTCAATAAAAATAAATTCTTTAAAATATAATAATTAAATCCAAATAAACATGATGACTCATATAATCATTTGATTTAAATATAAAAGATTTTAATAAAAAAGAAATTATATGAATATAAAAATATATATTACCAACTTATAAAAAAACTAAAGTTAATTTATATTATGATATAATTAATCTTTTTTCTTATAAATCAACTTGACAATATATATTATTAGCTTACCTGTCGCCGGCTGTGTATATATATCTTTGATGATTGAGTACTCTAATGATGAAACCAATGTATATTGCTATATAGGTAATTACCTTTCTTTCATTTTCTGATTTTTCCTATTGCTACATAGGTAATCACCTTTCTAAATTTTTTTTCTCGATAGTAAACAACACTCGGTAGGCAGATCTTATTCGGTAGTTTCAGTCATTTTTTTTCAACCACCCTAACCTTAGGTGATGATGATATTAAGGGTAAATATTTTTTTTACTTAATTTTTATAAATTGATTAAAGTTTAAATAATTATTTTAATACAAAAATAATTTCAGATTTATGAACATGTGTTATTCAATACATGAGTACAATCTTATGTATCGTAACTATAAAAGATATACTTGAAATACGACTATCTGAAATTTTGATGTTTCTTTGACTTTGCTTAACAAACTTGATAACGAGTTTAAAAATAAATTTACATGCAAATATTTTGTCCACGATAATAACTAACATTTATAGTCCTTACACGAATTACATGTTTCTTGGTATCACGAATTCCAGTCATATTTTCTCATTTAATATCTTTTATTTAATTCTCTCATTATTTAAGCTTGCTTTTGAATCGCTGATCGTAGCAAGACAATGTCCATATGCAAAACTAACCAGATGCTTCATATTACTAGTTTTCAAGAGAATTGTTAACACCTTATTTACTATCAATATAGTATTTCCCTTAAGCAATAAAAATACCAATACATCATATGACTCAGGCAATGAAGACAATAATATGATTGGTTGATCTTCCTCTTGTATTTTCACATCAACCCTTAGTAATTCAAAAACATATCATTTGAACTTATTCATATGATTTTTAGCATCACCATCTTCAAGGTATACACTTGTTTCTTCAAGTACATCTTAAGAAGCCCTTTTTGTACCCATATATCTTTGACATTATTATTCCCAATCTCAAAATTTCTTATTTCCATATCTTTCTTAAACCAATATCTTTTGACTCTTAGCTCCAATACCACTTCTTAGACACAATAGAAGCAAAAAAGAAAAAAAATAAAGCAAAAGAAAAAACAATTACGAAAGAAAATGCAAAAACTCATAAAGAACACAAAAACCCAAGAAATTAATGTGGTCAAACAAATTAACCATACTATTTTTTGTTGTTTAATAGGATGTTTAATATCATCTTTTTCTCATTGATTTAGATCAATAGATTGTTATATTTATATTGTGTGTGATTTGTGTAGAGTGAAAGCTTAAAGTTGGTTGAATCAATTGGTTTCAACCTAAGAGCCATAAAACTATCTATGGATGATTATTTTATTAGGTTTGCTTATGCTTCTCCTATTTTTATTGAACATCAGTTTCTTAATCGAAATAACTTGGATAGGCTTTATCTACCTATGAATGTGAACGATATTCATTGGGTGTTTTGTATTGTTTATTTGGACAAGAGATTGATTAAAATATACGACTCATTAAACATTACAGATATAGGCAAAAAGTGTAGTTATATAGGTATAATGATTCATTTGGTTTTATATTTCTTAGGATGCCATAGTTATGATAAAAATAGTGAGTCTGACCTATAAAACCCTTAGCCTTTACTTGTTATTAACTGTGTGGTAAAACAAAAGAATAAGTAAAAGTTGTTAGATATGCTTGATTTGTGTTTTATCTTTTTATATAAGTTTATATTTATTTATCATTTGTGTGCTTTTTGTTGCAATCATGATTGCATTATTTAGTGTTTGATATTTATTGAATTTCTTATCTATGAATATAGTCTTGTTATAATTGATTCTCTTAATACTAAGAAGATTAGGTTGAGATATTGTTCTTAACTTCTTGTCAACAAAACAAAATTAGATCAACATAATACTAAAAGTTTGTTTTTAATTTTTGTCTTTTGTTGACATCATTTAATGTTTTGGACAATTTTTTTTATATTTTTGTTAATATTTGGATGAACTTGGTTCTTATTTTGGATCTATTGAGATCAGGTTGAGATTATGTAGTTTATATTTTTGTACTTTTTGAATATATTATTTTAAACAATATAGTATACAAAAAACACTTGATCTTAATATGAAGATATCTAAATTGATGTTACACTTTAGAGTTATATGTAATTTGTTACATGTTGTTTTGTGTTGAATATAACATATTACATTTGATAGGGGTATTTTTCAAACATTTAGATGTAACATTTTGTTGTTAATGTGTTGTAAAATGTATTGAGGTTATTAAAATGTGTTTGTAATTGTTTTAACATTGTATTTTAAAGTTTAGAGTGTGATGTAAGTAATTATATTAATATTGTGATTGAATGTAAAACATTACATCTATTTTTAAAATTTTATAAATATTATGATAAAATTTATATGTATAGTTTGTTAATGAGTCTTTGTAAATTTATTAAATATTAATTGTTAAATGTATCTGATGTATGTAAACAATTATATACATATATTTTTTATGTAACTTGTTGCATCATGTTGATGATGAGTATATAGTATGATAAAGTTGGATATAAAAGTATTTCAACAATTGTACGAGAATAATCCTATAGTATATCAATGATATTATCAAAGTCAATATAATATTCTTCTAAGTCATATAGTATTTTTTTTTGTCTTATTGCTTGCCTTCTTTTTCTTTTCTTCCCTTTTGAGTCCTTCAAAGTCTCAAGTGATGGAATTATCTTTTTTCTTGTTCTTCTAATTTTGTTTTCCATTTTTTTGTCATCCTTTATTTTCACAATTGATTCTATCATTATTACATCTCACACATCAATGTGTAGGTTCCATTTGTCTTCATATTCAATTGGGTAGATTCTAACTTCATAAAAAATTTGTAAGTTATTTGAGTGATAGTATTCACAACACATTGCTTCAATGGGTTGCTTCTTTTGTATGCATGTGCACAAGGTATTTTGATTGCTTAAAATTTATAACATGTGCAATATAAGCAACCAAGTCTACAATGTAGCTATCAACATCCTTCTTGACTTGTACTTTATAGTTGTTTATGTGAACCACTTGCATTTTCTATCTTTATATTTCTTTTTTCAATCCTATTTTGTACCCATTTTGTTAGCACCCCTATTTTCAATACTGCTTCCTTTCTATTTACAAACCATTTTTCGATAATGTCTCTCACTTCCCCAAACATGTAAATGACAAAAGTGTCTCTTGTATTTCTCAAGGTTGCATTTATGTTCTCTGTATTATTTGATGTCATGAAATCATATCTAGTTCTTAGGGCTATGCATTTAACTATTGCTTATGCTAAATAGTCTTCTTTATTTAGTATTTCATAGCTCTTTTGCTCACTTTTTGTATCATGTTTATATTTTTATTTAAGTCATGTTCTATGTATGCATAGATTGCTTACTTGAAATAGCTATTTGGTGTCATGTTGTGAAAGTTGATTAGTAGGTTTTTCTTCATATGTTAGTAACAATAGTAATGGTGTGCATTGCTTACAAAAACTATGGCGACGATAGATTTGATGGCTGGACTCTTGCCTAATATTATTACTACTTTTTTTTGTGCAATGAGATTATTCAATATTCTAAAGAACCACTTTCATGCTTTTGTTCTTTCCACGTCTATTATTTCAAAAGTAATATGATATATCTACATTTTATAAAAATAATAGATGAATGATTTAAATATATCAATTTGTTAGGTTTCAATCACTTGGATGGTAATATTAATTTAAATATATGTGATTTGTATTAGAAAAATCATAATTTTACTTGGTTATTTCCATCTTTGGTTACTACAAGTAATAATAGTCCACCTTCTCTTTCTTTAACCACCCTGAAGGTAGAGCATGCCAAATAACTTTTATAATATTGGGATACCATTATGGAATGTCTTGTACTCATAAATGTCAAAAGACCTACAAATCATCCAATGTATTTCTCATAGACCTTTACTTCAACTTACCAACATGTCGAATGAACTATTAAATTGTGGCAAGTGTAATCTTAAAGAAGTTGGCCTATTCTAAAAATAAGAATCATTATTGGCTGTCCATATTACCTAAATGATTGAACTAATCCCATTTTTCATAAATTTTCAACATGTGTTCTAAAATCTATCCACGTAACATATATACATGGATTTAAAATAGTTGAGCCTGTGTAATACAATCTATTAGAAAATGAACCTAAAACATCCCATAATGTACTTGAAAAAAGATATCTAAAAGAAAGATGAGAAATTTTTTCCTTAAAATAGCCATATAAGTAGCATTAGGAAGGGATCCCATTTCTTGGTTTGATAGTTAGTGGAAAGTAGGATTAGGTCCAAGCTTGGTTGGGCCGGCCATTAATTCGAAATGAAACAAAATAAAAATTTAGGTTAAATTTTTAAAAAAATTATGTTAAATTAAAACAATTTTTTGTTCTCTTTTGATCTTTCTAGTTGACTCCAAAGGATCCAAATTCATAGATTAAAAAATTTAAGTATTATTTTAAATGGTTGAGATTATTTCAATTAAATCTAATTATCATAAATATATATATACATATTATATTAATTGTTAGTAAGTATAGTGTAAAATGGAGTGAAAGACATATATATTATTATGTTTGTTACTTAGATGGCATCCAAATTGTTGTTATCCTCGGTCTAGCCAAAATCTTATAACATATATTAAGTCAAATTGAATAATATTTTTTGTAGATATTTTTATATTTATTTTTTTATTATAAATTTGTAGTAACACCCATAAATTTGATTTTAAATAAAGTTATGTTTAAAAAAAAATTATTTTGTTTTTATTTTATAAAATTATTATTTATTTTAAGTGCACGGTATGTAAATAGTTTTATCAAAACTTGAGTTTTGAAAATATGTATATTTATTGGTTATATATTAAAAAAATTAATTAATTAATAAAATATACAATTAATAATTCGAATTAATCGTTTTGTATTAACCCGTTTGTATTTGGTTAGTATAATTTAATCATATTTTTGTTGACTTAATTTAAGTTTAATTCAAATTAATGATGAGCTAATTTAAGATTGAGATTGGTTAATTTTGGTTAACTTAAACGGATTTGACTTGATGGATTGTCACCACTATGGAAAATTTATTCCAAATAATACGTCAAAATAAAATGGGTCGAGAATGTGACATGAAAGGGACTTAGTTGGCACTATCCCAAATCTTGATCTCCTCAACTGCTCGATGAGAGTCATAAACACCTCACTGATCATGACCCCGCCCTTAATTTTGTGAATCCAGACTCGTGTGTCAATGCCTATCCTGATAACTATAGAATGGACCTCAAGAATTGAATCTGCAAAAAAGTCTATGGAATTAATCTGTCTACAAATAATAATTCCCCAACTAAGGATCAGTTGTGGTGCTGTTAATATTAAATAATCCCCATCTCTCTTAAGTATGCTGAGAGAATTAATCTACCAACAGAATAAAATAAATAAGAAAAAAAAAACCCCCGAGTAATATTAGTTAATATGAATATATAACAAAAGCAAGAGAGAAAAAAAAAAAACTTAAACTAGAAATACCTGAAATGGAGGAAGAGTATGTAAAGAAAAAATAGATATTAGAAGAGTTTAAGTAAAGAAAAATAAATTAAATATATGAATGTCATAAATGAAATAAATGAATTTTGATTTTCTTGGTGCAAGATTCATTCTAATATTAAGAGAAGATCGATCAAAAGCAACATGCAGCACGATCAATAAGAAAGTTTATAATTAACAAGTTCTTCAAAGATCATGTCATTTAATATTTCTGCAGTTTTAATTAATTTGAATTGTCATCTATTAATTTTGAATATAAATTAACAATTTGTCTCAGATCTTCATGACAGTCAATCTTCCTTTGCAGCTATATATAGTCTATTATTTGTATTTATTTATCCCCATCAAAAAATGGGTTGTTTTTGTAAAATTTTATTTTATTATTTCTACTGTTTATTTATTATTAAAATTAAAAAATATATTATGAAAATAATAAAATGAGATGTGAAAATAACTACATCCTAAAACATATCTTTTCTTAATCTTTTTTCTTTTTCTTTTCTCTTTATAATGACTGCATTGCTTGAACCTTGAATAATGCTTGCCATCTGAGTCGTTTTATTTATAATTTATTTTATTTGATTTTATGCTACGTGCCCTTGCATCAAAGATCAAGCTAGTAATTACACACTAAAAAGTAATTATTGTCTAGCAAGTCTTTTCTTCTTAAATGTTCTAATTTTCCTTTAAAAGATAATTATTTATTTTTATATGAGTATATAATTACGTATTATTATAAATTAATAAAATTTAAAATTAATGTATTTTTTTAAAAATAAATACTTAATAAAAAATATATAGAGAAAATAATATGATAGATCAGAAATATATTCAGAAGCAATAAATAATATCTCACAAATATAAAGTATTATAAATTAATTAAAAATATTTATTGGTTTTGTTATAGGTAATAAAATGATACTCCAAGTTAGTTAAATTTAAAATTATTATATATTTTTTTTAAATAAATATCTAATAAATATAAAAGAAAACAACATGATTAGTGATTAGAATAAAATAATAAATAACATGTTTAAATTAATATACTAATTAGTGATGAAATTTAGTTACTAAATATAATTAATTTTTTTTACTATTCTTGTAATTTTGTAATATTTACATTTCTTTTCAAAAAGAAATTTATATATGTTTTTTGAATTCCAATCTTTCTTGAATATCAAGGAATTATTAATTATTATTAAAATATGCGATGATTTGATATTTTATATCAATAAAATTTAAGATTAATATAATTAAAAAAACAAATACCCAATAAGATGGAGAGAAAAGATAATTTAATTAATATAAAATATAATTTAAAATAGACGTCAAGAAAAATATTATAAAAACAATAAAAAATATTTCTTGATTCTCTTTGAAAAAAGATGTCATATAAATTTTATTTAAATACAAATATGTTTAAATTATTGAATTTATAATAAATTTTTAATGGATAAAAACTTAAACATAAAAACTTAAAATTTAAAAACTAACTATTTTGATTTTATTCATAAATTTACTTATAATTATATAAGTGATTTTATTTTTTTACATGTACCTCCTAACCATCCACGTATGCGCCCCCTGGAAAATATCTTTACACCTTATTTTTATATATAAGGAAAATAATTGGATTGATTGCTTTGCTTTTATGTTAATAATTGAGTGAATGTCATTTTTTAAATAAAAAGGATGGAAAATAAAGGTCCTTCAATCCAAGGTTGTTTAACCTTAAAGAATATATATTTGACCAGATTGCTTTTTCAAACATGACCCATTAGTCTAAAAAAAAAAATAATAATAATATGGTGCTAATAACATAGCTGGATGGTACACAACGTAGCAGATAACGTAATCAAGTACACTTAATATGCTAATTTGTTTTAATTAAATGCATTATTGATATTTATCAAATAATTTTTGTCGAGTATCTTTTTGGTGTTTTATATGTGTTCTTTATTTTTAGGAAAAATCATCTATAATAAAGTTACCATAACATTTTGAAATTTATAAATAGAGAAAATACAATTAATTAAAAATTGTGACGTTATTTGCATTTATCTTATATTTGTGATGTATAATGTGTTTTTATTTTTAACCCAATTTTTTTTTTCATACTTTCACTAAATATTGTTACTAAAAGTATTATATTTGATATATTTAGAAATTTGTAGTAGCACTCTCTTTCTTGTTGTTGGAATGTCATTCCCTTCTTTCAAGGATAATGGGGCTTTTTAACTTTCACCTTTCGGCCCTAAAAGAGAGATTAGAAAATAAATTATCTAGTATTATTTTTTCTTCATTTCCTTTAAGACTGAATGGCCTTTCAAGCAAGCAAACTTTGTAATCATGGGTGATTTTGTTATAAGAGAAATATTATTTAATCCATTGATTTTAACAAAGTGTTTATTAATTTTTTTATTGATAAATAAATTTTAAAATATATATTGATGGTTTATTTTTATCATTTTACCTCTACCTTATTAAACAAAAAATGACAAAAATAAATGGTAAGGATATTTTCATCTTTTATTTTCACTCTATGGCTGAAATATGCATGATAATTTTTTTATAAATAAATTAAAAATTACTAAATATTTATTTTAGTTACTAAATATCACATTCTTAAATTTTGTATAAGTAAAAAGAAACAATATTTCCTTTCTTCTTAAATTAATTAATACTTTTTCCTTCATTTTAATGACTAGAATCTATTACTTGTTTCTTTGTGCTTAATTAATTGTTTTTGTTTTTAATTCTCAACTGTCTATTTTATAGATCCTATAATGATATAAGTGATACTTATGTTAATTGTTAATTTATTTTGTAATAAATTAGTCTTATTATTATAAAAAATTGATTACGAAATAACTTTTTTTTATGTTTTTATTTCTATTTTATTTTTCTTCGATTCTTTAAATTCCAATATATTTAAATCATAATAGTTTCTATCTAATATAATTGAAAAATTAAAACTAAAATAAAAAATTACATTTATTTTTATATAGTAATTTTTTTCGTAACAATAAAATTGAATTGTTATAAAAAATAAGTATGAGACTTAAGTATTATTTTTGTGATAAATAAATACCTTTGAGGCTATTTTTCTATAAAAGTAATATTTTACTCTTAGATTAAGAATATATAACTTAGATTTGATAAGTAAAAACAAAAATAAGTATCCTAATTTTTAACTTATAAAATTTTATATATAATCGTGATTGTAAATTATTTTTTAAGTTGCAAACTGCATTTGCCTAATGCTGGGATGGAGAAATATTTAGTCTAATTGTAATTAGAGCTTTTGACAATATAGAATAACGGATTGTCTTTTAGTTTAGTTTGAAGTGCTTTGAATTCTATCGTAAAAGGGAAAAAAATTGAAATTAAATTGATTTTGATTATGATTATTTATATTATTTTAGAACGGTGATAAAACCATTTGTTATTAAAATTATTGTTAATATAATAATTATTTTTAAAGATGTTAATTTTAAAAAATAATTTTATATTTTTATACAATAACTTAACTGAGTCCAGATATTTTGTCTTAAACTATCTGTCCCCTTTATCACTGCTTAATCACATATTGATAGGCATATTTTTTTTAACGTTAGTTATTAAATTTCTGAAGTTTTATTTAAAATTTACTTTTTAAAAAAAAATTACACATATAACTCTCTAACTAAGTGTAAGTCACTCTTACATTTAAGAGGAAGAAAACACAAATTCAGTAGGTCTGCCATGGTAGGAACCACCATTCGATGGTAACTATAAATGGTAGGTCAATAAAATGGTGCAGACAACCACAACAGTAGGTGTATCTAACATCGATATGCAATTTTGCTATAAATAGAACGATGTCTTTCTTGCGTAAACATCAACACAACAAACAAGAAGAGCTAAGAAAGCAAAAGGAACAATTTCCTTTGAAGAAAAATAGTGTTGTGTAGAAAGGTGGGAGAATATCTTAGAAAAATATTGAGATATTTTTCTAAAAGGAAGGAAAAATAAAGTGAGTTTGGGAAACACTTGTGTGACACTATTTTGGGTTTATCTCAATTTGTTGTATTGCCTTTCACTTTGTACCCATTAATCTTATTAGTGGAAGAAATAATTTCGCAGTTTGTCCCGTGGACTTAGCCCAAATTAAAGCATGAACCACGTTAAATTTTTGGTGTCATTATTCTACTCTGTTGAACTCATTTTATCTTTACTCATTTTGCCCAACAATCGGTATCAGTGGTCTAGTAAAATTCTTAATATGCTCTGTGGTTAAGCGTAGCCCGATCTTCCACATTAGAAAAGATTTTATTAGGTCCAGGTGTATTGATTACGTAAAAGAAACACAAATAAAAAAAAATGTCAAGCCAAAAGGTAGATATTGAGAAATTTAATGGCAATAATAATTTTTCTTTATGGCAAGGAGGATGAAAGATATTCTCATTCAATGAAGGTCCATAAGGCGTTCATTGAAAAGAAAAGAAGGTAGCAACCGTCACCGAGGAACAAATGGGGGGGAAATAGATGATATCATGCGGCTAGTACAATCCGTCTAAATCTTCTCGCATGTCTTGCAAAATATTGAATCAAAAATTGCAAGAGCTGCTAAAGAAACACGGGAGACTCTAGAAAACGTGTACATGTCAAAGAACCTTTCCAATAAATTTTATTTGTGGAAGGAGCTATATCGATGAGGAAGGAAGATAATGTAGTACGATGCAAAGACGTTAGCAATTTCAACAAGAAGCTTTCTCACTTAGCAAGATTTAATGTGAGTTTTGGCGATGAAGATAAAGGCTGTGATGTTGTTGGCATCACTACCCTCATCATATAATCATATCACAACAACTCGACTTATGCAAAAGACAAGATGGAGTTTGAAGTTGTTGTAGAAGCCTTGTTCTCATATGAGAAACAAAACAAGGAAAGAGATTCAAGCACAAGCCCTTATCACAGTGCAGAGGAAGGAGAGACCGTACAAAGAACAAAAACCCGGAAGTAAGCAGCGAGGCAAATCAAACAAATTTGCCAATGTTGAATGCTTCATCACTGTAAGAGGAAGGGCCACGTTAAGAAATTTTGTCGGGTGTTCAAAAGGAACAAGAAACGAACAAAGGCAAAGTAACGAAGAAGGACGACAGTGATGATGAAGCAAACAAATACCATGTACGAGTTCAATATCGTTTATGATGAAGATTTTATCAATCTTGCATCACACGAGACCACGTTGGGTGATTGATAGTGGTCACGGCCACATCGTGTAAAGAATTTTTCTCATCATACACACCTATAAGTTTCGTGTTGTTAGAATGGGAAATGAAAGAGGCACCACAAAGGTAGTAGGCGGAGAGGAGACGTTTGCTTGGAAACAGAGAACGGAACCGTACTATTTTTGAAGGATGTCGGACATATTCCGGATATGCGCCCGAATTTGATCTCTCGTGCGCAAACTTGCAAATGAAGGATATTGTAGCTTCTTCATTTATGACAAATGGAAACTTACAAAAGGCTCCTTAGTAGTGGCTAGAGGTGAGAAGCATACAACTCGTATATAATGCAAGCAAAGCTCTCCACCGACATAGTAAATGCTATGAGAAAGATAGTGCGGTGAAAGCTATGGCATAAGAGACTCGATCACGTGGGTGAAAAAGGTTTGACAAGTCTAGCCAAAAAGAAGATATCGGAATGGATGAAGTATATTTGGAGAAATGTGTTCATTGTCTAGCGGGAAAGCAAAATAGGATTGCTTTCAAGAGCTTCCCTCCTTCCGGAATGAATAATATTTTAGATCCGATTCATTCGTATTTGTGTGGAGCCAATGTCAAAGTCACTTGGTGATGCTCAATACTTTGTGACTTTCATTGATGATCATTCAAGGAAGATGTGGGTATATCTTCTAAAGACAAAGGTTCAAGTGCTAGATGTCTTCAAAGAATTTCATGCCTCGGTGAGAGACAGACCGAAAGAAGGCAAGTGCATCCCACGAACAATGGTGGAGAATACACAGGACCTTTCCATACTTACTGTAAAAAGCACGGTATTCGGCATCAGATGACACCTCCAAAGACACCGCAGTTGAATGGCTTAGCTGAGAGGATGAATAGAACTTTGATGGAGAGAGTTAGATGTCTACTCTCACATGCAAAGTTGCCTAAAACTTTTTGGGGTGAAACCATACTCACAGTTGCACATGTGTTGAATCTTTCAAGATGGATGTTCCAAATAAAGTGTGGTCAGGAAAGGATGTTTCCTATGATCATCTGCGAGTGTTTGGCTGCAAAGCATTTGTTCATATCCCCAAGGATGAGAGATCCAAACTTGATGCCAAAACAAGACAGTGTATTTTTATTAGGCATGGTCAAGATCAATTTGGCTATAGATTTTACGATCCAGCTTGCAGAGACTTGTCGAGAACCGTACGATGTCTTTGTATTTTTGAAAGATGAGACCATTGAAGATATTATCAAAATGAAGAAAGATGTTCCTAATTCCAATGGTGACTCATCGCATTTGGAATTAATTCCTCCAACATCGAAGACAAGTTGGAGATGAAGACCGAGGTTTATCCACGATGAAGATGATGCCCCATAGAAGTTGGTTACGAAGATGAGAGAAATGATGATATTCATTATCTAGTACCAACACACGTGGCTTCTCCCGTTCCACCGAGAAGAAGTGATAGAGTGAGACGACCTTATCTCATATCCTCTAGATGAGTATGTAACTTTCAAGCGATGGGGAGAACACGAGAGTTATGAAGAGGCCTGGATGACGAATCCAAACAAAAATGGATCAAGCCACGCAAGACGAGATGAAGTCCTTGCGTGAGAACAAAACCTTTGAGTTGACGAAGTCACCAAAGGGAAGAAGGCCTTGAAAAATAAATGGGTGTTCAGGGTGAAGCATGAAGGACACAGTTCGAGTCCGCGATACAAAGCCAGATTGGTTGTCAAAGGAATCAGCCAAATAAAAGGTATTGACTTTGATGAGATTTTCTCTCCAGTTGTAAAAATGACATCCATCCGTGTTGGGCTAGGGTTAGCAAAGAAGTCTTGACTTGGAGGTTGAGCAAATGGATGTCAAAATTGCTCTCTTACATGGTGACTTGGAAGAAGAGATATACGTGGAGCAACCGAGAGGGTTTTCAGGCAAAGGGAAAAAGAAGATTATGTCTACAAATTGAAGAAAAGTCTCTACGGCTTAAAACGGCACCCAAGACAATGGTACAAGAAGTTTGAGTCTGTGAGCAATACAAAAAGACTACTTCACCATTGTGTTTTGTGCGAAATTGTCTAACGATGATTTTATTATCCTTTTGCTCTATGTGGATGATACGTTGATTGTTGGCGAAATATTTCCAGAATCAACAACTTGAAAACACACCGAGTAAATCTTTTTCCATGAAAGACTTAGGACCAGAAATGTATTCTTGGCATGACTATTATTAGAGCATGCAGGCGCCAAGAAATTATGGTTGTCACAGAGAAGTACATTGAGAAAGTACTGAGAGATTTCATATGAATAAGGCTAAAGCGATTAGTTGTCCTCTTGCTAATCACTTTAAGCTAACTTCTACAGAGAGCCCTTCTACGGACAAAGAGAAGGAAGAGATGGAAGAGGGTTCCATATGCTTGACGAGTTGGAAGTCTAATGTATGCCATGGTTTGTACACGGCCAGATATCACCCATGTAGTTGGAATTGTGAGTAGATTCCTTTCAAATCCTGGAAAGGAACATTGGGCTATAGTGAAATGGATTTTTAGGTATCTTCGAGCTTCTTCCAAAATATTCCTATGTTTTGGAAATGATAAACCTGTGTTAGTTGGATACACAGACGAGATATTTATCGGTGATGTGGATTCCAGAAAATCCACTTGGTTACCTAATTACATTCGCAGTGGAGGCGTGTCACGGAAATCAAAGTTACAAAAATGTGTTGCATTGTCCACTACCGAAGCGAGAGTTTATAGCGAAAGAAGCATGTAAAGAGTTGCTATGGATGAAAAAGTTCTTGAAAAGAACTTGGGTTGCAAGAAAACGCTTATCGGTTATTTTGTGATAACCGTAGTGCTATCCATCTTGGAAAGAATGCCTCCTTTCATTCGAGATCAAAACATATTGATGTGAGATATCACCTGGATTAGGGATGTAATGGAGAAGAAGCTATTACAACTTGAGAAGATCCATACGTAAGAAAATGGATCGACATGTTAACAAAAATTCTCCCGAGACAAAATTTTGAATACCGTCGTTTAGTCACCGGATTGGTGGAAAGCCTACGTAGTCGGGAGGAGGAGATTTATAAGTCCCTCCTACATTTAAGAGGAAGAAAACACAAATGGTAGGTGCAACCACCAATTGTAGGTGCAACCATAAATGGTAGGTGCAGCCACAAATGGTAGGTACAACCACAATGATAGGTGCATCTAACATTGATATGCAATTTTGCCTATAAATAGGCAATGTATTTTCCTTAGAGAAACATCAACACAACAAACAAGAAGAGAAGCTAAGCAAAGCCAAATGAACAATTTCCTTTGAAGAAAAATAGTGTTGTGTGAGAAAGTGGGAGATAATATCTTAGAAAAATATTGGGATATTTTTCTAAGAGGGGAGTGACAAAATAGTAAGTTTAGTAAACACTTGTGTGACACTATTTTGGGTTTATCTCAATTTGTTGTATTGCCTCTCACTTTGTACCCATTAATCTTATTAGTGGAAGAAATAATTTCGGAGTTTGTCCCGTGGACTTAGCCCAAATTAAAGGGTGAACCACGTTAAATTTCCGGTGTCATTATTCTACTCTGTTGAATTCATTTTATCTTTACCTGCTATGCCTAACACTAAAGAGACATAGAAAGGCATATAAATTTAAGAGACAATAAGTGAACTTTAATTTAATTCTAAACTCTTTATAAGGACTTAAATTAATGAAAAATTTGTAGCTTCATTCCCAATATTCGTTTGCGATCCCAGAATCATTATTTATCACATAAATAAATAAAAAGGTTATCACATAAATAAATAAAAAGGATTAGGGAAAAAAAACAAATAAAAAAGTGTTGTTATAGATTATTGAAAAATGGGTTCAGATGATGCTATATTATTATTTTATTTTAAATTAAAACATTAATTTATAATTTTTTTATTCTTATTATATATTTAATCAACATATAATTGAATATATCCAATTAGATACAACAAAATTGGACATATGTCCAACTAAAAACCAATGACCTTATTTGAAAAACATCCGATTTAAATAGTAAAATCGGACAATTATCTAACCAATTATATGAACAAATATATATATATATATATAATCATTCGAATATATATTAATTGATGATTGGGGTTACATGTCGATCTAAATTTGATCATGTGTTTTTCACTCTTATAAGTATGATTATCGACCAATCAAAATCTAAGTTATTGGACAATTGTCTATGTTATTTGAACATGTACAACTCTACTCTGGCAAGTAGGATCACTAATTAACCAAACTTTAGCCGGTTGGACAACAGTTGATTTAGTTAGACATGTGTCCAATTTAATTCTGATAAGTGGGACCACAGATCAAAATTCGACGAGTTGAAAAACTATTCAATTTGGTTCCAACAAGTATGATCATCTACCGATCAAATTCCAACTAGTTGGACAATTGTCTAGGTCATTTGGACATGTGTCCAACTCGGTTCTAACGAGTAGGGTCATAATTTAGCCAAATTCCAACTAATTGAACAATCGTCTACTTCTGACTAGTCAAATTGGATAAATATTTAGTCAAAATTAAGTCATAATTGGTCAATAAAAACTAAAAGTATTTGTATTGTTTTATGTAAGAAGTTAAGTAAGAGAAAATCATATTTAATTTTTCATAATATAAGATAATCAGAGCATATAAGCCCAAATTATTTAATCTCCTTTTATGATAAGTAACTATTAAGAATATCTTTAATTTTGATTAAAAGTGTGACTTTTCATTGACAACATAAATATATGTAGACATCACACACAAACATACTAACAAATATAGTGACATATAGACAATCACCCAAAGTAAAATATGTGTTGGAATTGTAATATGATGTCAATTAGTTTACTTATGAACAGTTACGAAAGATTCAAAATAAAGAGTATCATCTATCTTAAACAAATTATAGTTGAATTCATAGTTGTACAAAATAAAATTTACTTAATAAGACAAAACTTTTAATCTATTTTTTTTATATATATTTTCCTCTTGTATTAATTTTTTATGAGGGAATGGTTATTTATTTTCTTTTTGTATAACCAATTGTGGCCTTTTCTTTTTGTGCATGTAAAAGCTTTTGTATTTTTATTTTTTCCTTTAATATTATTATCATTATTTTTGAAGGAAATATGCACAAGCTAGTATACCTAGTATGATGAATTTTACACTAGTTGTGGGGTAACCCTCTCTACTCACTACAATAGCTTTCACACATCACACTAGGTAGCCTTCTCAAAACTAGTCATCTCTCTATATCAATATTTTATATCGTGAAAGATAGAATTCAACTATAATTTTCACAGTCAAGGTTATCTTATGCCTCTAAAATCTCACATAATTAATTATAAACTTCTAGCATGATATAGTTATATGTCCAGTGAGTGTACGAGTTGGTTCATATCAACATTGATGACCAAATGTGAAAAATATGTAAATACAAAAGTCAAAATATCCATTTGTATAATGTATAGCTAATTAAAATAAATATTAATAAAATATGTAATGATCATATCAATGTTTTATTACATCTACTTCTCTTCCTCTTTCTTTATCTTTTTTTTAAACTAAAGAAACATTAATTAAAATAATAATAAAAAACAATCAAACTAAATATATTCACCAAGGGTCAGTTACATACACAAACAAAAAGTATCTAGATAAAAAAATAAAGAATGCCGGTCAGATGACAGAAAAAAGACAATCTTTTCTAACCCAAACTTTTTTGAGTTTTAGTTTCTTTATATCTTCGGGTTGAAAATCAACTGCCTTAGTTGCAATAGGTATATTCTTGGACTTACCTTGAGATTTCTCATTCATCCTAAATGAAAATACACCATGCATAATAAGATGATGGTAATTAGTACTAGAGTTGTGAGTGTTTGATTTTACATGCCTCTTTAAACTAACAACATCATGCTTTATAGTATAATTTTTGAACATGTTATTATAATTTCCATTCATCCTACAATATGATAAAATATGTTTATATATATTATGGTTATGAGTCTTACTATGTGAAGCATAAAAAGTATTATTAAATTTAGGAGCATTAATCAAAAATCTACACTGGGGCCTGATATAACCTTTCCTACAACAATGATGACAAACAAATACAAAATTAAAAGATTTTTCAATCATAAGTGTAACTGCTCTTTATGTATAATGAGTAACATTAGGAGTAGGGTTAGAAGGCCTTACCATAGTAGTCTTTGATGTTGAAGATGTATTTGTAGCCTTTGAAGAAGAAGATTAAAGGGTTTTACAAACTCGGTTATTTTTTAAGATGATGGCATAGACTCATCATCTATATAGCCTAGTTATTTCTTATCTCCAATAGGTTTTTCATAATCTAAAATTTTGTTTAGCCTTTTCAACTCTAATTGTTAGCCTTTTCATAGCTTCATTTGATTGTTTAAGTTCCTACACCAATTTTTTTTTCTTTTTCTAAACTTTCAGGACTTGAATTCAAAGCATTAGAATGTTCAGAAAAATCAATATTATCCTTTTCAAATACTGATGAGCTTTCTTTAAATGATTTAAGTTTTTCATTAAGTTTAGTTACTTCAGTAAGCAACTTTTATTTATCTCTTTTGCATATCATGAATTCTCTAAACACATCATTAATATCAATGACATTAAAAATTTTAAGTAAAAATTTAGTGTTACTTTCTATGTTGTCTGAATCAATTCAAACTTACTAGAGCATCCACTAGATTTTGCAAACAATGCTAGGAAGTATGTGTCACTGTTTTCTAGTTCAACTGGATTTTTATTGTCACTTTCAGAGTTAGTGAATGTGGTATTGAAAGCTTTTCCAACGTTGTTCTTTTTATTTGCACATTCTATTTCAAATTATCAAAAACCAAACATTCAAAACATTGAGATCCATTGGGTTTAGGTTTTTTACCATCATAAGTTACATATTTGAGTTCTCTCTTATTTTGATCTTTTTGACGGTTTGATTGAGCTTTGTTTTAACGATTCTTTCTATTGAAGATCTTGTTTAGTCTTCTAGTCAAGAGTTCCAATTCTACATCTTCGTTGTTACCTTCTTCAGCCATAACAATTTTGAAAGTAACACCCTTATTCATTGGAGGTGTTTGAAAGCTCATCTTATAGGTTTAAAGTGATCCTAAAAGTTCTTCTATTTTGATGTTATCTATATCCTTGCATTCATCAATTGTAGTGACCTTTGCATGGAAGTGATCTGGTAATTAGCATAGAATTTTTCAAGCTATAATGGAATCATCAATTTTCTCTACAATATTGGAAGAGGTGTTAGTAGTATCACATAATCTAGCATAGAATTTAGAAAAAAAGTATCATATTTTTTCATCCTAATATTTTCAAATTGATTACCAAGCATGTGAAGTTTTATTCTTTTAACTTGTGAGGTACCCTCATAGAAAACTTCCAAAATATCCCAAGCATACTAAGCAATTTCAATATGAGAAATACAACAAAACTCATCAGGAATACATAATTGAATATAGAATTTATAACTTTTTTATTCCAATTACTATCAATTACTATGTTTAGGAGTAACAACATTATCTTTAGTAACCATAGGTGGTTCCCAACCATAAAACATAAAATTCCAGACGCTTTCATCTATAAACCGTAAAAGGGCTCTCATACAAGCCTATATGAGTAATTAAACCTATCAAAGTAAAGTACACGGGTTGTAGATGAACCCTTTCTTAAATGATCCATAATAAGGTCTAAGGCATACTAAGTGTATCCAGTGACCGCTCTGATACCAATTGAAAGTTCATTTATTTAGTTATAGATCTAAAAGTCTAATAAGTGGAAGTATGGTAAATAAAAATTTGTAAGTATCCAAAAACCAATCTCGT
Organism: Hippophae rhamnoides; assembly: GCA_033030585.1. Taxonomy (NCBI): domain Eukaryota; kingdom Viridiplantae; phylum Streptophyta; class Magnoliopsida; order Rosales; family Elaeagnaceae; genus Hippophae; species Hippophae rhamnoides. Next base: position 28,401,815 of record CM065433.1, read on the forward strand.
GTACGTAAAGTAATTTGAATATAAAAATATCAATACATGAGATTTTTAGGTGAAAACAACCTAGGTCATAACAATGACTTAAAAGTTTATCGAACCACCTAATTATCCACTATGAAAAAATGATTTTCCAGTTATAAGGTTAGGATTCAAACTATCTATCAAGGTAATGCTCCCAAGTAACATACTTACAAGCCGCTGCTTTGATCACAATCTCTACAAGATAGGCTTTCGTATTTGGACCAACGTTTTGACAAACTCAAGTCCCACGAGTTAGTGGAACCTATACCACTCTCACTTGAAATATTAGCATATAAACACAAGTGCAAGTATGTGTCATAGAGCATATTCAAAAATAACTAGCAATTCTAGAACAATCAGTTAAAGCACAAGTTCAATAAAGATATCTTCTTTAAAGATTAATAGTCAAACCAAATAATTATGATATGACACACATAATTATTTAATCCTACAATTCAAGAACAAGAAAAAAGAAGTTATAAGAACATATGAATAAAATATCATAAACCAATTAGGCTAAGTAATAGATCAAACACAAGAACTAATTTTTGATCAATTAACCAAGTAATGAAGGCTAAAGAATTATGATATATTATTTGTAAAATAAGAAAAAGAGAAGTATACTCTTGTGTGGTTTTTCCTAGAAGTGTGCTTAGCTTTGTATTTGTAGAATATTTTGAAGCACATTAGGTTAAATTAAAACTACCATATTATCCATAAAATCATTTAAACATATTTAAAAAATAAGAAAAATAAGGTAAAAATTCAATCCAAATCATATTGGAAATTTGTTTTAAAAAATAAAAACCTAGCTACTCGATCGATCCACTCAATTTCTCAATCGATCGAGTACATTGGTCAATCGATCAAACATCCACTTGATCGATCCAGAATACGTTTAACTAATATTTAAAAATTAGTGGATCAATCAAGTACATACCTTGATCGATCTAATCATTTATTAAAAATAGATTAATCAAGTTTATTACTTGATCGATACAGTATACACTCAATCGATCAAGTGTCGCAAATTCATATTTTTCCTATTGTATCTAGTATGCAATCAAACGTGCATGTGAATATAAATATACTAAATATGTGATGGTTAAGGTGAAATTAAAATTACAACTAAATATTGTTTTCACAAATATCGACAATACTAATATAAACCTAAAAAAAACTTGTTTCTTTGTATAAACTATTAAAAAAAGAGACTAAAGTCCCTAAAAAAAATCTCTCATGCCATACCTATTGATAGCCTCACCTTCTCTGTGCAATCAGTAACCAACCACCACTACCAGTAATTGACGACTAGCTACCACTACCAACTATCTATGACAAGTCTAGTCCATCACAAACAAGTCTTACTTAACAATACCAAAAAAGAATTTTCTCCATTTCTAAAGCCCTAAAAATGTCTTCATCCATTTCTCTACCATCATTGGTGCCTTATACACTTATATTTCTGATCTTCACAACAAGGAGTTAAGTGAATCAGATCTGATAGTAGAGCCCCAAGTAAATCAATTCACTACCCTTGGATTTGCATGTTTGGTAGCAAGGCCAGTCATTTTCTTCTCTCGAAGAGCTCAATCTTCTACAACATTCCATGGGTAGCCTCTTTCATTGAGTAGAGCGTACTTTGTTCATTAGCTCTTCTACCTAAAACTATTATTTCAAGTAGTGAAGTCGAATCTCCATATCCTTCATAGGTATTTTTTTCAATTCACTATCAGATTAGCTTTAAACTATAATCACCTATTATTATGGTCTTGAATCTGAAATTTTACATTGATCTCTTTGGACTTTCCTTCCAATCATAGTGTTGTGATATGAATAGAATTTCAGAGGGGTTGGGGAAGAAAGAAGAACATTAAAAGGGGAGCTAATTTCTTATAATTTTTGATATTTATTCCTCGATTAACTATGGCTATATATAGCCTTACATGCATTTGGAATTATAAGGAATCCTGCTAACTGATTCTGACATTCCTTATTGAATTGTAATGGTCCCCCTACTCATGTATTTATCATGCCTCTCCGCCCACCAGCTATGTGCCTCATGCATCCATTGCGCTGCGCCCACTGCAACCTTATCTACATCCATCTACATTTGGCACCAAGCCATCTCGAGCACATCTGCTCGTATCATTCCTTCCCCCTTTTAGAATCCTTGTCCTCAAGGATGAAGTTGAAGTATGATTTGGCAAGATTATAGCATGTGTTGTGAGACCAAACCAAAAGGTAGCTCTAAATTGACCTTGGAGCAAGCCCATAGTTCCAAGGAAAGTTTCTTCGATGCTAAGGCCACGCCCACTTGTTATTATTTCCCATTCAAATGGCTGCTCTATATTTGAAACAGGCCTTCTAGGAATACCAGCTGGTATGACTATTACATTTATACGTTTTAATGAGTCATTTCCTATGAAATCCTCAACTTGAGAAGTGTTGCAATGACAAAAATCAACGGTAACTCCCTTGACATTTGCTATCCCATAAAGATGTAGTGCAGAAACTAATAGAGACCTCTTGATAAGGAGTGAAAGGGGATGGCTTATCCCTCTAGTAGTTCTAAGAATGGCGACTTTATAAGATGCCTATGGCTGCAAGTGATATCGAAACCCCTGATCCACTTTTTGGTTTCTTTGCATAAAGGATCACTAGAGATCTGCATTGCTTTCCTTGCTAAAAACGCATGGGTTTGACTGTGGAAGTGAGTTTACTTTGGAACCAAGAGAGGCATTTGTTCCAATTGAAAGGACAGCTACTGAGGTTGTTTTGTCAAGCCCTTCTCTCAAGGAAGACCTACTTTGATCACTATACTTTAGAACAACATTCCTAGTAACCATTCCCATTAATTGGGAAATAAGAGCCGTTCACGTGGTATATTTATAACAACATATTTATAATTGTTTCTTAATATGTGGAAGAACATAGCAGTTTGTTCTTCTAATTTATTAGAAGCCAACACCAGCAAATGGAATGGTCCAATTGTGCCACCGATAGAGGCATCCTTTTGAATATATAGCAATTGTGGATCAACTAAACTTGTGTCCATTGAATCTACATTTTCTATATTCATTCCATCAAGTGAAACTTCCACATCTGCCTATAAAGTTGTGATACCAAAATTTCAGAAACTGGTCCAACCTCGAGCTCTTTGTCATAAATACTGACATTTTTACCACGAAGTCTCTCAATTTCTTTGACAGACCACTGTACTAATTTCTTTCCAGATTTACTTAAAAAATCGTTTTAGGAATGGCATGAAGACTAGTCTATCCTTTAACATAGGCATCTGAATCACTATCTAATTCATTCACCCAACTTTATAGTATCCTCCTCCTATTAGCACCATCATAGAAGGTTTTGGAAGTATAAAACTTTCCATAATTATAGCTCGGATCTGTACTAACACCGACAAAGTTGAAACCAACCACAAATTGTTTTGTTTCAGTCAGGTACTTCCCAAGTAAATAACAGTCATGTTTGTTGTCAAGGAAGCTTGTTGTCAAGGAAGCTTGTTGTCAACATATGTTTGTAAGATTCATCCTGATCAAATGTCTTAACTCCATTTGTGTTACTAGTACTAATAGGAAAGAAATCTACACATTTCCACATTCTAGTTTTTGAAGATAAGTGAATAGGATCTTCAAACCTAGTCTAGTTTATCTTAGGACACTACTAGAAAAATGAGTATTTAAGTCGATATGTAAAGTCGATTTTTGGAAAAAACCAACTTATAATGAATTTAAAGTCGGTTCGGTGTAGAACCGATGCTATCCACGTAGAATGTAGCGTCGGTTTATGTGTTGAACAGGCACTATACATGGACATAGTGTCGGTTCCAGGTGTCAACCGATGCTACGCTACGTGGATAGCGTCGGTTGACACCTGAAACCGACGCTACATATGTGGATAAATTCTTTTCTCTTCTTTCTTCCCTAGACAGAAACTATTCCAAGTGTTGCATAATTCTTAAAAACCCAAAACCTCATCCACTTCTCCTCTACTCTTTCTCATTTTTCAACCACCTACGACTACCAATTCCAACGCCAGTTAGTGGGTTTTCTTCCTCTCTAACTAATCTTTTAGATCCCATATTTTTTTGAGAAAAATACCCAAATATTTTATACTCATTTCTCACTTACAAAACACCTTTTTTTCTTACTTTCCTTCATTTTATCACTTCATTTACTTTTGTAAGTATTTCTATTAATTTTACGCACTTATTATTCATATTTTTTCCTATTATTATGTGTTATTATTTATGTGTATAAATTTTTATATTATATATATAGGTTTGTTAACATCAGAAGAAGAATATTATGATCTTGAATAAAATAGAACAAAACCATGGTAATTTTTCTACTATTAATTAATATTTTATTTTTCAAATATTTATATTATTTGAACTATTTGCTAAACTGATTTTGGTTTTTTTCTACTCGAATACAAGTTTTTATTTGAGTATAATAGAAAATGAGTAAATTTAAAAAAAAACAATTAAAGTTGGTTCACCGCATGAACCGACTTTAAAGGTAAAGTCAGTTCATGCATTTAACCAACTTTAAATTTTAAGTCATTTCATTTAAAGTTAATTCAGCAAACTGACTTTAATGCCCTTTTTTGTAGTAGTAGTAACTACCAAATTTTGGACTTCATGGCTTAAAGAGTCAATTCCAGTGTACATAATGATAGGTTTAACAGAATCATACCTTCCAAAGTACAACCCCAGGTTCACAATGATTCCAACCTAAGAAAGGTTGAACCCATGGTAAGGGCCAACAATACCCTCATTTTTCTGAGTCTTTCTGTAGACACCACATGAACCATCAAATGGTCTTTCTCTACCTTTATTTGTAGCCTTTGAATCATCAGCCAAGCGGTTGCTAACATATTCCAAAGAGTAGACAAGGAAAGAGGAAGAGACATCAATAGTACCACCAGATTCCATCTTCCAACAACCCATTCGTAGTAACCATTTTTGTCTTCCTTAAAGTTAAATAGTCTCTTAAAGTAAACTTTGATTATTCTCTTGAATCAGTCATCAGTGTCTTTGTAATATTTAGGAAGCCTACTCGAGTTCATCATCTCATCTTGATTTTGAATTCATAGTTTAACACATTCGGTTGAGGCAGTAGCCGTCTGGGACACCTTAACAGGAACTCCACCCATAAGGAATTCAACAAGGAAGTTTCCTTATTCTGTAGGCCCAAGAACAAAATTAGGGAACAATGCTGATTGAACCCTAGATAGGTCAGTAAGAGCTCTACATGTTGGGGAAACTCGATTCCATAATGCAAGGTTTGAGTAGTTTGTGTAAGCATACTTGCTCTATTGCACATCAGGTGCTCGAAAACCCCTATAGCAGTTTTGAGCAAGTGAGATGTTAGAAGTCAGATGGAGCTGCCAAGCAATTTTCTGAACAATAGTTGGTTACTGATGCTTATCAACCATTCGTTTATGAGCACGTAGAAACCCTTTTGAGCTTAGCATTCATACTGTGATAGAAGCATAGAAGAACAAGGATAACTGTGGAGCTATAGCTGAGGCATGAGCGTATTGCTTCTTGTTATCCTTAGTCTTATGATGCCCCCAATGCCAGATCTTAGTGGGAATGAACATGCGAACTCCTCGGCCCTTATTCCTGATAGTTTTTTGACCACCTCTGAGAGTACCTCCACTAGAAACACTAAGCCACCAACGTAATTTCGCATGATTGGTATCCCAACAAGATAAACGCCTCCCCGATAGGGTTTCACATGGGTAATCTTATCATATGAAGCGATCATTTCTTCATAGGTTGGGTCTATGGATTCACATAAAGAATTGAAACTAAGCTCCTTTGAACACGTGAGGCTATGTCTACGATATAAACTTGCTTCATGGGTCGATATACAAGCATATTTTATGAGTCCAACTGATCCATAGAGCCTTGTCTTGGGTTCTATATTAACCCTTGTTCCTTCTCCTTTTAACCTAGAAACACAACTCTTCTTAACTCGAAGTTCTGTGATTTGTAGTACGCTTGTCGCGAAGGAATCAATGGGTGTAGCCTCAGGATTCTCGAAGGTCTCAGGCGATATACTCCTCTAATTGCCAAGAGAGGTTGTCAGTGGTGAGCTGCGAGCTGCATAAAGAGCTATCACCTCAACTTGCCAAGCCTATAGAGTGGCATTGAATCGCTCTGAATCGAACTTAGATTGCACGAAGAAATCATATTCCTCATTAGAGGTCTCTATGCTGGATCGGTTCCGGTCATCCATGGCTGGAACCGGCTTTGATACCATTGATAGGAATAGAATTTCAAAAGGGTTGAGGAAGAAAGAAGAATAGCAAGAAGAGAACTGATTTCTTATAATTTTTGATATTTATTCCTCAATTAAGTATGGTTATATATAGCCTTACATGCATTTGGAATTACAAGGAATCCTGCTAACCAATTTTGACATTCCTAATTGAATTTTAATGGTCTCCCTACTCACGTGTTCAGCGTGCCTCTCCGCCCACTAACTCTGTGCCTCGTGCTTCCAATGCGCTGTGCCCACTGCAACCTTCTCTATGTCCGTCTGCATTTGGCACCAAGCCACCTCAAGCACATTTGCTCGTATCATGTTGGAATATTTTTTTGCTAATTTCTAAAATTTCATTGGATTGCTCTCTATCATCTCAACTACTAATGGAAAACATGGTGTTGTTTTGCTGTATCAATTCGAAGATTAGTCCATATTATTCTGCTGGTGCAACAGATTATCGTCACGTTTATCAACAAAAAATTATATCAATTGCTCCTCAAGACTAATTGGCTAATCAAGGTGATGTTCAGAACAAGGTGTTTGAAAAATAAAAATCATCACTAATTGGTGCCGGAACAATGAAGTTTGATGACTCTTCTAAACTCAAAACTGAAGTAAGATGTCAATTTATTTTGGGAAGGGGAGCTAACTAGACAACGAGAGACCAAACTGATGTTTATATTTGAATGTTATAATAATGGATGTGAGAGTTATTTTTTTATTTTTCCTCCATGTGTAGCCTACTTTGGGTAAGAAGCGTTATATTTTAGATGCTTAGTGATTTGGTGGTTGTAATGCATTTTGTGTGATTATGTTTTGAGCTTGTTTCTTTTGCATTGTTTAGTTGGATTAACGTTAGGGGCTTTTGAAGCACTCTTGGTATGCTTTCTAATAGCATTGTTATTAGATAGTTATGTTTCTAATTCCTGAAATAGCTTCATTGCTATTGATGATGGAATTGATAGATTGATTGTTATTTTTAAACTTAATTTTTTGTGATCGACATATGACGTTGACATGGATATCATAGTCAATGTTAAGTCCAATATGGTGTTTGATTCATTCATTTCATTATTATTTTTATGTTTGTTTGTTTCATCAAGTGTTTCATGCATTACTTTTTCGATTGTTTGATAGATGCAAACTGACCCATATTTGTAAGCCAGCTCGTCCTTTGCACGTCGTCTGTGCGTTTTTGAAAATTATTTTTAAATAAAAACAAAATGAAAATAATAAATAAAATATACGAACTATACTGATTAAAAAAATACATAATTATAAAATAATTTTTATTATTAGTCAATTATTTAACTAATTATATTATATATTTATATTTGAACTATCCTTAACTTAACAATGTCTTGAAAAATTCCTTCATTATTTCAGTAAGGACTCTCAACCCACCTTTTTTTACTTTTAATTGAAGTAGAATACTTTCATAAATAAATCATAAATTAGAATATGAACCTAGTTAGTTATCATTGCTAGATAAAATCCATTCATTGTATTACATGCTAAAAAAGAGATAAATAAACTTCGTAGGATCACAATTTCTAGCAATATTCAACGAGTGTATCAATTTTAATTATCACATTGTCACAAAACAACAAATTATCACTATGAATAAGAGTATTAATGAGTATCATAATTAACAAAATAAATAAAATTCTATATATTTTTAGGATATAATAGTAATATTTTAAACTAATATTAAACATAGACATATAATAAACTATTTAGCTACTCTAATTCATACATGCATAGTCATAAAATTTAATCATAGAGTCGAAGATATTATCTAAAAATTATCTTAACAATTTATTAATTAAAATCATAGTCTAGAGTATGAAAATTGCGTACAATCACATAAATCAATTAGATAGGAAGAATCATAATTAAAATAAATATAAAATAACAAAGAATATGAAGAAAAAGAAGCATATTACAACTCCTTAATTACCTCTTTGAATTCTTATCTGAACTCTAACATTTAATCTCTCTTTAGACCTATATATATATATATATATTTGTGTCTACAATCTAATTCGATATATGGATTCTTTTGTTGTTAACTCTAACTATATATTTATAGTAAAAGAGATATAATGTAATTACAATTAGTTAAGATAAGGTTGTAGAGATCTAAAACATTTAAAATGCTAATATAATAAATCTAGAATAGTTTGGATAAACATGTGCTTGAAATCTAGTGTGGAAATGCAATCCGTTTGTGCAGGTCACGGTATGCATCGACTCATGCCATAGTGCAACTTTGTTTCTAGTTCTATGAGATTCATCCCGAGAGTGTTATGTTGTGGTGCACCCGTAATTTTTTCACTTTAATGTTTTGACCCCTCCATGATGCATCTTGTATAAATGTTTGCACCCTTGTTGTGAGATTTGATTAGTCTTTTTTCATTTGAATCTTTTAAATCCAAAAATACCTGATGAAATACATCAAAACATATACCATGATTTCAAAAACATAATTTATGAAATACTTGGGTTAAAATATGATGTCAAAACCTAATTCACTTAATTAATTTCGATAACTCACAATATATATGCATGCTTTTTAGGTATGTATCATAACCTTCAACTAGCTTCTGGTTATTCTCTAGCAAGATAAGCTCTCAAAAAGGTTCTTAAAAGGAAAATAAAAATTAAATACTATATTAAACTAAACTAAATCTAGATTGACACGATTGCATTTAACATATGCAATAAACCTTTATATCCTTAGGGTGCCCTAACAGACGAGTTATAATCTCGTTAGAGTTTTCAAAAATGATGCCCATAAATATCTATTCTAAGCATTGTTCTTAGCGTTCCAATGCATATAAAGTTACTTTCTTGTAGTGGAGAATTGTATATATTTTGAGCATTAAGTTTACATTCTCAATTCATCATATATATGACTTTCAATATTCATTGTGAATAAGTGTACTTTATAAATAACAACATCACCAAAAAAGTAACAATGTTGGAGAGCCTAGAAGAAAAGGAGCATGAGATAAATGCATTCAAGCTCGCTCTTGAGGAAAGGAAGTCCTCAGTTGACAGTGAAAAAAATGATCTCACTAAAAAGTGTGGGTTCATTCAGAAGAGATACACTGATTTGTAAGAACGATTCAATGCAAATCATGAGAAAATGAAAAGTCTTAAGAAGCAGCTAAAATGTTCTACCTATGGAATATCTATATCTATGTACGTGAACTATGATACCTCATCTTATCAGAATTCTAAAATTTCACAACTGAAGAAGTAGATCATTGTGCTTTAAAATGCTAGGGAGCATATGGCATTTCTCTTACTAAAAAAGAAGTTTAAGTGGAACGATTGCATGATAGTGTATACATTATCAACAGTTCAATGACATACCTCACTCAATCTTCCTCTACTATTAACAAGCTGAAAATTGGCTCACATAAATTAAATAAGATCATGAGTAGCACCAAGTCATTTGGTGATAAATGAGGTATTGGGTATGATGAAAGGTTATCTACTTTAACAATGGCTGCACCAAAGTTTGTTAAGTGGACTACTCAAGAACCAAGATTGAAATCATTTGTTGTCACCCCAAAAGGTAAGTTGGTCGTTACTTCCCAACCTATTTTCTCTAACAAGGTGAACACTTTCCATAAGCCTAGTTTTTCTTAACACTTTCATAGTGGCATGTTGCCTCTACCTACTATTCCCTCTACATGTCACCATTATGGTGCACACGGGTATTTGAGACTCAATTATAGCAAATTAACCTCTCATTATCATATGAGTATTAATGTGCGAAGTTCTTCTTGTTCTCCTTTGCATACTACTCGTCAAAGTTAGAGACTCAGATTCTATAAATCCTCAGCATATTTATGCCATCTATATGGAACTACTGTCCACCTTGCTAGGTGATGAGCAGAATCGTGATCGCCAAATACTTTGATGAACAAAAACTTGATGAGCAGCAGAAATCGTCGATCCTAATACTTTGGTTTTATATTTATAAAACTCTGTAGTGCACGAATCATTTAAGTAGAAAATGATAAGTATACTCCCAGTCGATCTAAGGCCGGAATGTATGTGGTTTTTAATTTATTATTCAAACTTTTAAAAACGCCATTAAATCCTAAACATCACCCCACGATATTTTGGGGTTTTGTGTTTTTAATCTAATAACGAGAAAATTAAACATAGATTCAATAAACATTCATGCAAATTTTATCTTTTATAAATAGTGGAGTATTTATGGATATAATAACTAAGTTAATTATGCTTGCTCGTATTATCTAGGTTATTAAAGATATGAATTGATATTTATTGATTCTCCCTTTTTGTATGAATACCACCTTTGGTGGTTAGATATTCTTTGTTAACTAAACAAATCAATTAACACCTATGGGTGGGGTTGATAACTAATTTGGTTAATTAAATTAATTCCTTTTTCTAAGAGATTGAAAATCAACCATTTAAATGCCACCTTTGGTGAGTTGACGATTTAAACTTTATTCACGGTGTCCAAATTAAACCTAAGAATTTAGTTATCAAGTACTAACTTTCAAGTTTTAAAACTACTCGAAAAACATGTTGTCAATACATTTTCAGATAATAATTCTTATAAAAACTTTTTGAAATAGAGCTTCAACTCTAACTAAGGCGTTGTACCATCAAATAAAAAAACCTTCTAAATCGACAGGATAACTAAACCTTAAAATCTAATCTTCGGATTTAAGTTTGTAATGAAAAATAATATATTTCTCTACAATATCCTTAATATAAAATCTTGAATAAAAAATAAAATCAATTCATTTTAGAAATTTTCACCTATTTAATATTTACGTAAGCATAACAACGTTATTATTATATCATGATTATAAACAGCTAGCACGAGTTAAATTTAATCACGACAAATTAAATATAACATGTAAGAATAAAGCATAAAAATAAGCGTAAGAAAATAAAATCCTTACAGAACTTCGGCTATTCCCGTTGCTAGAAAACCTCAAGCGAATTTGCACTTCCATTTATTGAATCAAAAATCTAAAATTATTACAAAAACATTACAAATTCCTCTCCAAAAGAAAGAATCAACCTAAGAGAATTGAACTAAAACTAAGAGAAAAACTAAGAAAAGCTTAGAAACTAAGAAAACTCAAAAACTAAGAAAACATAAGAAAAACTAGAAAAAAACTAAAGAATCCTAAAATCTAAGAAAAGAGGAAAAGAATGTATTTGGAGGTGTTTTTAGGTGTTTGAAGGTGTGTTTTGAAGTGAAGGGAAGGGGTATTTATAGGTGAGGATGGAGAGAAAAAATAGAGAAAAAATGTTAAAAAATGTAAAACGCGGATTAGTGATTGCGCGATTGATGGCGTCGGCACTGACGGCCGGGCCTGCACAGCGTATGAACAGTACCGCGTATGAACAGTACCAGGGATGAACAGTGTCGCGGATGAACATTGTCGTGGATGAACAGTGCCGCGGATGAACATTACGCGCGGATGAAGACGCTGTAGCGGATGAGCAGATACACGAGGATGAGCAGTGTTACGGCTGACTTAGAGCGGAGGTTAGGCGGCCCAGAACTGTATGCAAGCGGCGTGTGTGATTTTCTCATTCGACATTTTGTCTTTTTTGACCCATTTTGTGCAATTTTTCCTTATTTGAAGCCTTTCCCGTTTATTTATTAATATATTTGTGATGTATTGCTTCTAGTATTCCTCCTTTTTTTAAGTTGCGTTTTTAAGTAGAAATACCGAAAAACAATAAAAATACCATTGATTCAAAAAGACAAATTTATATAAATATATGATAAAACATATAAATATATATTTTTAATCAATTATTAATGCATAAAATCATGGTTATTTTAGTGCTTTTGACGCTCAAACCAATGACAACGCTAGTCCCCAGTGAAGCGATAAGAACTAAAAATTAAACTATCCTAAATCACTTCCGTGGATTGACACGGTTGCATTTAGCCTATGCAACAAGTCGTTAAACCCTGGGATTTGCCAGTGGACGAGTTTGAGTCTCGTGAGGTTTTTGATAATGATACCACAAACATTGAACTAAATGTAAAAATAAAAAAAACAATAAAAACAATGAAATCAAAAACTAAAATTACAACAAAATCAAAAATTAATTTTTTTTAAATAAGAGAAAACAACATATCACAAAATGTCTCATACTTTTTTAATCTCCTTTAAGATCATAATTAAAATCTCAAGCATAAGTTATTTTAATCTCTTCAAACAATCATGATTTATTATAATAATTAGTCGAAAATCATTTTCATATTTCATGTCAAAAATGTATCAATTTAATTTCACCCAATTCTGTCATGAATCGAGAATTGTGACTCTTATTCCTCATAAGTCAATACTCTTGAAACAGCGAATCCTATGGGTTCAAACACTTTCATACTATTTTATATGCGAAAGAGTTTGATGTATAGAAATGAACTAATATGTTCGCATATGTATAAAGAATAAAGGCTTAAAGTGTTATTTTAACATTGATCTCATGAAAGGAATCAAATGTATAAATTATAAAGATATCATATATAAAAATTATTTTCATGCATAAATCAAAATCATTAAGAAGAATTTCAAGATATATGCCTTTTACAAATGAAAGAGTGCAATGACTTTTTGAGGGAATTATTTCTATATCTTTCTTTTGTAATTAACTTTTACTCCATAACTTTGTAGGCAATGTGGGTTATAGTATGTAGATTATACTATATATTCTTTATCTCTCTATTTTTTTTCAAGATATTTCTCAATATATGTATTTTAGAGTCAACCCATTATACAGATTGTACATTTTTTTTTAATTTTGGTGAGTGGTTAATTTTGTGGCTTTTTGATTTTGATCTTGGTTTAGGTAACCCACGTATATGTCTTTTTTTTGTAGCAGTCATGCATGAACGAGATATAAGCATATACTATCAATTTCTACTCAAATCATTTAATCTAAGCAATAATAATAAAAAATATATGATACTCATTAAGATGAGAAAAAAATTCATACATTCAACGCTAATACCTATAGAGATCATCTAAAAATTTGAAGAAATAAGAAATGTGTTTGGAGTAGAAAAAATATATATTTCACTACGAATAAAGGAAATTAGGCTCAAATTATATCTCACAAAGGTAGTCTCCATTTAAAAAAATTCATAAACACCGATTTTGGGTTTAATATAATTTCTACATCTTATCAAGAAATACTAGTTATGACAAAAACTAACTAATTATCAAAAAATAATTACAAAATATTTCATGATATGTTTTCAAAAATTAATCCTAACGATACAAAGACTTAACTATTTACTTAAAATTGATTTAAAAGAAATGATAAATTTTTGTGAGAAATGTTTTTTTAATTCCAAAAATTACTAAATCACACAAAATAGAAATAAAACCAAACACACAAAAATGAAAAAGTATATTTTTATTTTTTTATTTTTAAATTGTTAAAACTTTTTTTTTAATTAAGCATGGTAACTTTTTCACCACCCCTGACCTAGAACTTACATTGTCCTCGATGTAACAAGTAAATTAAAGAGATAAGAGAAAGAGAAGAAAGATTACCTATTTCCGAGAATATGCAAATAGTAATGGAAAATGCGAGGCATCCATCATATTCATCATTAAAGTGTATACTGAGACAAATCACCTTGTGAACTTAACATCTCAACAAATATTTTTAGTTTTAACAATTTAAAAAATTATTCACATGTAATTAAAATGAAATAATTAAGTAAATAAAGAAATAAAAGAAAAATTACCTAAAATGATGGGTTGCCTCCCATCCAGTAGCTTAGTTTAACGTCTTAGCAACGTAACTTTGAGGATTGCATTTTAAGTAAACTCAATGTCCCTCATCATTGAAAGTAATCAAACCTTCGAGGTAAGACAAGGTTGTCCTATATACTTTTTTCACGTCATGATTTTCGATTTCTTTACGTACTTAAAACTAGAAGCGTACTTTGAGTTTTAGATAACCCACGTCTAGGTACAAATCAAATAATTAAGGCATAAAAACACAATTGTGCCTGGATTGAGCAAAGCAGCTAGCTGCTTAGATTGTAATTAAAACTTTAAAATTTTGGAGATAGTTGAAAAATTTTGTTTTTTGTTTTTTTTTTTAAATAACATGTCAGTATTAACGAAAGTGCTCACAGAAAGAATGGTGGTCTGAAAACTTTAAAACCATCCTCACCAGAGCGAGCAACGTTCACAGGAACGTCTAGTGGCACAAAGGCTTCCAACAACTAGTCTCCTAGACAGAACTCCCTTAGATCTTTACTTTTCATGCTATTAAGTTAATTAAATTAAGTTAAGTAAAAATCTAAGTTAATGAAAATCTAAGTTTAAAAAAAAAAGATTAATTAAGTTAAGTGAAGTAAAACAAATCTAAGTTAATTAAGTTAAGTTAAAAAAAATCTAAGTTAATTAAGTTAAGTTAAAAAAAATCTAAGTTAATTAAGTTAAGTGAAGTAAAAAATCTAAGCTAATTAAGTTAAGTGAAGTAAAATAAAAAAAAAACTAAGTTAATTAAGTTAATGAAAATTTAAGTAAAAACCTAAGTTCATGTTAAAAAAAAATCTAAGTTAATTAAGTTAGTAAAAAAAAACTAAGTTAAGTAAGTTAAATAAAAATCAAGAAGAAAAAAAAATAGCTAAAAAAAGAAAAATAACAAAATAACAAAATAAAATTGAAAAAGATAAAAGAAAATAAAAAAAATAAAATTATGATTTAAAATAAAAAAAAATAGTAAAAATTAAACTCAAAAAATTAAAATTTTGGTTTTTTTTTTATTTTTTTTTATTTTTTTTTATTTTTTTTTATTTTTTTTTATTTTTATTTATTTATTTTTATTTTTATTTTTTTTATTTTTATTTAAAATTTATTAAAAAAAATTATTTTTTTTATTATTTCTTATGAAATTTAAAATTTAAAATTTGATTAAATTTGTTTATTTTTTTACAAAAACAAAAAAAAAATCACAATTATTTACAGCACAAAAATATTTTTAAAATTTTGATAAATATATTAAAACGCTATTATTCGGCGTATGGCCTTAAAACTTAATGACTTCCACGCAGAACGCGCAAAAACTTGATGGCAGAATCGTGATCGCGAATACTTTGATGAGCAAAAACTTGATGAGCGAAAATTGGCGTCGATCACTCAATGATACTTTGGTTTTATATTTATAAAACTACCGCAAGTGCGAATCATTTAAAGTAGAAAATGATAAGTATACTCCCAAGGTCGATCTAAGGAAGGAATGTATGTGGTTTAATTTATTATTCAAACTTTTTAAAAAGCAATTAAATCCTAAACATCCTGTCACGATATTTTGGGGTTTGTGTTTTTAATCTAATATGAGAAAATTAAACATAGATTCAATAAACATTCATGCAAATTTTATCTTTTATAAATAGTGGAGTATTTATGGATATAATAACTAAGTTAATTATGCTTGCCGTATTATCTATCAAGTTATTAAAGATATGAATTGATATTTATTGATTCTCCCTTTTTTGTATGAATACCACCTTTGGTGGGAGTTAGATATTCTTTGTTAACTAAACAAATCAATTAACACCTATGGGTGGGGTTGATAACTAATTTGGTTAATTAAATTAATTCCTTTTTTCTAAGATTGAAAATCAACCATTTAAATCTGGCCACCTTTGGTGAGTTAGGCGATTTAAACTTTATTCACGGTGTCCAAATTAAACCTAAGAATTTAGTTATCCAGTACTAACTTTCAAGTTTTAAAACTACTACTAAAAACATGTTGTCAATACATTTCTAGATAATAATTCTTATAAAAACTTTTGAAATAGAGCACTCTAACCTAGGCGATTGTACCATCAAATAAAAGAGCACCTACTCTAAATGGAAGCGGATAAATAAACCTTAAAATCTAATCTTGATTTAAGTTTGTAATGAAAAAATAATATATTTCTCTCAATATCCTTAATATAAAATCTTGAATAAAAATAAAATCAATTTATTTTAGAAATTTTCACCTATTTAATATTTCGTAACAACGTTATTATATCATGATTAAACTAGCACGTTAAATTTAATCGCAGAAAAATTAAATATAACATGTAAGAATAAAGCATAAAAATAACTGTAAAGAAAATAAAATCATACGCTTCGACGCTATTCCCGTTGCTAGAAAACCTCCGACGGAATTTGCACTTCCATTTATTGAATCAAAAATCTAAATTATTACAAAAAATATTACAAATTCCTCTCAAAAGAGAATAACTCTAAACTAAGAGAATTGAACTAAAAACTAAGAGAAAAACTAAGAAAAGCTTAGAAACTAAGAAAACTTCAAAAACTAAGAAAACATAAGAAAACTAAGAAAAAAAACTAAAGAATCCTAAAAATCAAAGAAAAGAGGGAAAAGAATGTATTTGGAGGTGTTTTTAGGTGTTTGAAGGTGTGTTTTGAAGTGAAGGGAAGGGGGTATTTATAGGTGAGGATGGAGAGAAAAAATAGAGAAAAAAATGTTAAAAAATGTAAAAACGCGGATTAGTGATTCTTGTCATTGATGGCCGTCTGTGGCAATGACGCGATCTGGGGATGAAACGATGCTCGCAGCAGATGCAAGCGTATGAGCAGACCGTGGATGAACATTATCGCGGATGAAACGTAAGGGATGTGTGCCGATGAATAGCGCGGATGGAACGATGTGCGGATGAAACGATGCAGGCGGCAAGTTGAAGTTGAGTATTGGCTGGTCAGCGGTACGCGCGCGCGATTTTCTCGCTTTCGACATTTTGTCTTTTTTGACCCATTTTGTGCAATTTTTCCTTATTTGTTGACCTTTCCCCATTTATTAATTAATATATTTGTGATGTATTGCTTAAGTATTCCTCGGCTTTTTTTTTAAGTTGCGTTTTTAAGCGAAATACGAAAAACAATAAAAATACCCGTGATTCCGAAAAAGACAAATTTATATAAATATATGATAAAACATATAAATATATATATTTTTAATCAATTAATGTGGATAAAATCATGGTTATTTTAGTACTTTTTGAGCACTCATCACTAGGTAGTGTTCTAGATGCATTCAGAGTACATCTTGGAGTTCTCCACCTTGCTCACCTCCATCTTCTCTGTTAGGATATAGCTATTGTGGCTCATCAGGGCATATACAAGCTGGATGCATTATGCATATCAGGCATAGTGTAGAAAGAAAAAAAATATTCTTCAAAAAGTCCCCTTGGCCACATATATATGGATCACTCTGATAAGTGGTCAAAAGCACTTACTATATCGTGATTTTATGAATGTTAAATGATTAAATAGATTTGTATTTGCTTAGTTTTACTATTATTGAAATCTATCTTTTTGAAATCACGAGTATATGTTGTTGTTTTATTAGGTATTTCTTGTATTTAAATGATTCAACATGAAGAATTGTATTTGAAGAACCATTAGAAGATTAAAAAGAAAACATATGTCAAGTATTACATATGTTTTAAAACTAGAAAAAGGAAATACCAGAAATAAAAGGTTTGAAGTGATGTAGAACATAACATGTAGCAATGTGAAAATTTTATATACTACTGTGTAAGGCAATAATAGTGACATGAATGCATCCAAAATATTATACAAGCCGCGACATGAAAAATTTATATACTATAGTGCAAATGTAATGGATCAAACCAAAATCCTGTAAAGGTTGTGTATGCTCTAGGATGAAAAATATTTATGCCATGATGCCATTCTAAAAATTCATATTTCTCTCCTTTCCTCTACCTATAAATATGACTCTTTCTTCATTATAATCCATATCCCATAACTTCATTCTTAAGCTATTTTTTTAGTCTTATAAGGTTTTTAGCTTCTTTTTTAGTAATTTAAAGTTCTTTTCTCATTTGAGAGTTGAAAAAAATTTAATTTATGTAATAGATTTTAGTTTCAATTCCATAAACTCCCTTAGTAATTCTGTTTGGAGGTTTTACAAAACATAAAAAAATTGAGATTCTGTTGAGGTATATTTAAATATATTCTTTTCAGATGATCTCTATGTGTTGTTTTATAGCTATATGTTTAATTTATTGATTATTTATTTAAAATATGCATATGTGGCTATAAATAGTATGAGGTATTAGTATTGTTGTTACGCTTGTGAAATAATAAAGTAGTTATACATTTTTATAAAGTTAAGTTTTATTTCTTCCTCAAGATTTAAACAAAGTTTGTAAAAGAAAAATATACCGATAAAATATTTTTCTTAATAAACAAGAGAGTTAGATTTAGGATTTAAATTATCTAACTTTGATATAGAGTAATACTCACAGATATTAGATATTTGCAGTCTAAATCTATTTTAAGGCAAACTTTATTTCAAAGATTTTTATAAAAATTATTATTGAAAGATATATTGATGACATATCATTCATAATAGTTTTAAAATTTAAAAGTTAGTTCGAGATACTCCATGATTCATATTTAAACTGAACTTGGAAGTATAATTATCATTTTTTATAAGTGATTCATCTACCTACGAGCTATTTTATAAATCAAAAAAAAATTTTATGCAACAAATTTATGCATCAAGTTTCTGGCACCATTATGAAGGAACTGATAATGTTATCAAAGACTAGCTAAATTTTGTATGATCATATTAGACAGGATTTTCTAGAACTTCTAAAAAAAATAAACCTTGAGTGCCACATACACCACATGCTTACATGACATAGAGACTACTTTTTAACTCTGTTGACTCTCACAAATTTTTTAAACGTAGGGATGCAGTTTGATCACTATTTTTGGGTGATTTGTATGGGGTTTAGTAACTCTTTTCTTTTGTTTTCTCCCTTATGATTTGTAGTTCTTCTGTATGTGTTTTATGTGTTTTCCTTTGTTTGTATAATATTTGTCTGTACTACTTTTCCCACTTTATCACTTTAAAAAATAAAAAAGTATTTGTGTTTGATGGTTTGGTACTTTCTCTTTTTCTCTCTCTCCCTATAACACTTAACGCGTTTTTTTGTCACACCTCACCACACCCACGTCTAGGGCTCATGAGACATTGTCTTTTACACATTTGTTAGGGGCTGGTCAAGCACACTAGAGAAGAGGTTGGAAAGGTGTGTATGACCCTATAAAAAACCCTAGCTTCTATTTCATCAAACCATAGACTTGTATCCCTTCCCTTCTTGCTAAAATCGTGACATTTACCCTGGTTTCTTAGTAAAAATGGCTCCAAAACAATCCATAAAGTATGAAGAAGTTAAGGCAGTCTAAGCATGCTAGCCTCTCTAGTCAAGCACCTCTCCTTGATGAGCGTCCTGTCGATACCTGATTAGTGCTTGAAAATCACTAACATTATGTTATTTATTTACAATTAAATGTTAAAAATAGATTTGAAATCACATAAATTAATCAAATTTATCAAATCTATGTCCTCAAAATCATGGGTGTATTTTGTTAGTATTTAGGTATTTCTAGCTTCAAAATGATTCAAATAATAAATACTTGAAGAATTGTACATGAAGCACCCATTTTCAACTAAAAAAATAAAATAATAAACATGTAAAGCTTACATGTAAATCCAACCACTTGTTAAGGGTGAAACAATAAGGAATTGGTAAAAAGCATATCAATG
Source organism: Hippophae rhamnoides (assembly GCA_033030585.1). NCBI lineage: Eukaryota > Viridiplantae > Streptophyta > Magnoliopsida > Rosales > Elaeagnaceae > Hippophae > Hippophae rhamnoides. The sequence continues at coordinate 28,421,776 of CM065433.1, forward strand.
CAAACTATGGCATGGATTATTGTTGTTTCTTGTGCTTGTGATGGCCGTAGAGCATCGCCAATTCTATAAATACTTTGGTTTAATATTTGTAAAACTCTACATGAGTGCGAATCATTTAGTAGAAAATGATAAGTATACTCGAGTGTCGATCTAAGGAAGGAATGTATGTGGTTCTTAATTTATTATTCAAACTTTTAAAAAGCGAAATTAAATCCTAAACATCTGTCATCGATAGTTTGGTTTTTGTGTTTCTAATCTAATAACATAAAATAAACATATATCTGATTAATTAAATATAATCTAAACATAGATACAAATTCAATAAATATTTATCCTACAAATAAATATAATTGATTCAATAAATATTCATGCAAATTTTATCATTTATATTAGTGAGTATTTATCGATATAATAACTAAGTTAATTATGCTTGCTCGTATTATCTAGGCTATTAAAGATATAAATTGATATTTTATTGATTCTCTCTTTTTGTATGAATACCACCTTTGGTGAGGTTAGATACTCTTTGTTAACTAAACAAATCAATTAACACTATGGGTGGGGTTGATAACTAATTTGGTTAATTAAATTAAATCCTTTTTCTAAGAGATTGAAAATGAACCATTTAAATGCCACCTTTGGTGAGTTAGACGATTTAAACTTTATTCAAGGTGTCCAAATTAAACTTAAGAATTTAGTTATCCAGTACTAACTTTCAAGTTTAAAACCACTATTGAAAACGTGTTGTCGATACGTTTTCACATAATAATTCTTATAAAAACTTTTGAAATAGAGCTTCACAACTAGGAGGCGATTGTACGAAACAAATAAAAAACCTTACTCTAAATTAGGCAGGATAACTAAACCTTAAAGTCTAACTTTCGGATTTAAGTTTGTAATGAAAAATAATGTATTTCTCTACAACATCCTTAATATAAAATCTTGAATAAAAATAAAATCAATTCATTTTAGAAATTTTCACCTATTTAATATTTGTGAAGCATAACAACGTTATTATTATATCATGATTATAAACGGCTAGGTTAAATTTAATCACGAGACAAATTAAATATAACATGTAAGAATAAAGCATAAAAATAGCGTAAAGAAAATAAAATCTTCTGTACTTGACGCTATTCGTTGCTTTAGAAAACCTCCAATGAATTTGCACTTCCATTTATTGAATCAAAAATCTAAATTATTACAAAAACATTACAAGTTCCTCTCCAAAAAAGAAAGAACTCTAAACCTAAGACAATTGAACTAAAAACTAAGAGAAAAGCTAAGAAAAAGCTTAGAAACTAAGAAAGAAACTAAAAGAAAACTCAAAAACTAAGAAATGAGAGAAAAGAAAGAAAGAGAGAAGTGAGGTTTTTGAGGTGTGTTTTGAAAGTGAATGGAAGGGGGTATTTATAGGTGAGGATGGAGAGAAAAAATGATTAAAAAATGTTAAAAAATATTAAAAAAATAAAAACGTGTAGTGGACATCTTGAGGTCATCAATGACGTCGACATGACGTCATGAGAGCGACTGCACGTGAAAAAATGGGATCAAAAAGCGTTGAACGTTAGACAGCCTTATTCTGCATGTGTGGTGAATTTGCCGCTATTGACTTCAGCGCGTGAACGATCTTGCATGTATTTATCTGTGTGAGCTTATCGTCAGTCTTGTTATGTGACTCTGAAAAAATTGTGCCGTGACTCTGGTTGTGTGTATGTAATCTTGTGTGGTATTGTTGAAATTTGAAGGCGTATAAAGCGTTTTCCGATCTTTGACATTTTGACCTTCGACCCGTTTGTCCAATTTTTTCCATGTTTGTTGACCTTTTTCACTTGTTATCAATTTATTTGTGATGTATTGCTTCAAGTATTCTTCTTTGAGTCTTTACATTGCGTTTTTAGGCAAAATTCACGAAAAACAATAAAAATACACGTGATTCGAAAAAGACAAATTTATATAAATATATGATAAAACATATAAATATATATATTTTTAATCGATTAAAGTCGCATAAAATCATGGTTATTTTAGTGCTTTTTGAGCACTAAATCACAACCCAACTCTTCGCTAGTCCATAGCGAAGCGATAAAAACTAAAAATTAAACTATCCTAAATCACTTAGTGGATTGACACGGTTGCATTTAGCCTATCAATAACTTTAAACCACTAGGTTGCTTACAGTGGACGAGTTTGAGTCTCGTGAGGGTTTTCGGATAATGATACCCATGAAACATTGCACTAAATGTAAAAACAAAAGAAACAATAAAAACAAACAACTTAAAAATTAAATTTATGACAAAATCACAAATTATCAACATTTCCACAAAAATGTCTCGTACTTTTAATCTCCTTTAAGATCGTAATTAAAATCTCAAGCATAAGTTATCTTAATCTCTTTAAACAATCATGATTTATTATAATAATTAGTCGAAAATCATTTTCATATTTCATATCAAAAAAGTAACCATTTAATTTCACCCAAATTTCGATTAATGGCAGAATCGAGAATTAGCCGACTCTATTCCTCGCAAGTCAATGCTCTCAAAAGCTCTTGAATCTATGGGTTCGAACACTAAATACTAATTTATATGCGAAAGAGTTGATGTATAGAAATGAACTAATATGTTCGCATATGTATAAAGAATAAAGGCTCGAAAGTGTTATTTTAACATTGATCTCATGAAAGGAATCAAATGTATAAATTATAAAAGATATCATATATAAAAAATTATTTTCATGCATAAATCAAACTCATTAAGAAAGAATTTCACAAGATATATATGCCTTTTACGAATGAAGAAATTACCTGACTTTTTGGGGAATTACTTCTTATATCTTTCTTTTGTAATTAGCCTTTACTCGCTGACTTTGTAGGTATGCGGGTTATAGTATGTAGATGATACTATTTTTATCTCTCTCTTTTTTTACGTAGATATTTCTCAATATATGTATTTTTTTTAGAGAATCGGCAGTATACTGGTTATGCCCATTTTTGATTTTGATGAGTGGTTAATTTTGTGGCTTTTACATTTGATCTTGGTTTAGGTAACCCGGATATGTCTTTTTGTTTTTGTAGTAGTCATGCATAAATGAGATATAAGCATATCTTATCGAAACTTCTACTCAAATCATTTAATCTAAACAAAAATAATAATCAAAATATATGATACTCTATTAAAAATGAAAAAAAATTCATACATTCAATGCTAATACCTATAGAGATCATCTAAAAATTTGAAGAAATAAGAAATGTGTTTGGAGTAGAAAAATATATATTTCACTTTCTGAATAAAGGAAATTAGGCTCAATTATATCTCCTGAAGGTAGTCTCCCTTTAAAAAAACTCATAACGCGATTTTGGGTTTAATATAATTTCTACATCTTATCAAAGAAATACTAATTATGACAAAAACTAACTAATTATCAAAAATAATTACAAAATATTTCATGATATGTTTTCAAAAATTAATCTAACGATCTGAAAGACTTAACTATTTACTTAAATTTGATTTAAAGAAGTGATAAACTTTTGTGAAACTTTCTTTTCTTTTTTTTTTTATTCCAAAAATTACTAAATCACCTGAGAATAGAAATAAAAACCAAGCACACCTGAAAAAATGAAAAAAGTATATATATATATATTTTTTTATTTTTTTATTTTAATTAAGCATGGTAACTTTTCACCACCCCGACCTAGAACTTACATTGTCCTCGATGTAACAAGCATGTAAATTAAAGATAAAGAGAAAGAAAGAAAAGATTACTATTTCACGAGAATGTGCAAGTAGTAATGGAAAATGCGAGTGCATCCATTAATATTAAAGTGTATACGAAGACGGATCATTTGTAAACTTAACGTCTCGTAATATTTTTAGTTTTAACGATTTAACAATTATTCATATGTAATTAAAATGAAATAAACAATAAAATTAAGTAAATAAAACAAAAACAAACAAATTTTTTTATATTTTTTTATTATTTTTTTATTGTTTTTTTTTTTATTATTTTTTTACCTAAAATGATGGGTTACTCCCAATCCAGTGGCTTAGTTTAACGTCTTAGCAAGGCGTATCTTTTTAATTGCTAAGGGTTTCTCGACTAAATGCAATCCATTTGACAATGTTGTTTGGTTCTTCTAAATAAGGCTTGACGATGGCCCGTTGACTTTGAGCGTTTTTGTGTCTTGGAGTCAATAGTTCCGCTTGCATTGTTGAATACTTGAACTATTTTGAATGGTCCATCCCGTCTTGATCTCGGCTTTCTGAAACAATCTCAAAGCGAGAGTTAAATAAAAAGAACATTCATTCAGGGTGAAGAGTCTTGAGGAACTAGCCTCTTTGTCGTGATAGCGCTTAGCGCTCCTTGTATAATTTGGCATTCTCATGAAGCTTCATTCTAATTTCTTCCAACTCATGAAGAAATTTGAAGTAATGCGTTTTTCACACCTTTATCTAAATCCATGTTTAACTCTTTAATTTGCCCACGATAAGCTTTGTGTTCAAGTTCAGCGGAAGGTGTATGCAACTTTCCCGAATTAAGCAGGTGAGCTCGTCGATAGGTGTTTTGTGGCGGTGCGGTATGCCCGTAGGGCATCGTTTAACAAATGCCCGATCCTTCCCTTGACGGACGCCGGTGCGTTCCGGTATTCCATAATTTGCCTATTGCTCACTTCCGCCTAAACCGGAAGTTTGAGGATGATATGGAGTAGCTACTTTATGTGTGATGTTGTACTTGTTTAGTACTCCATCAAAGAGTTTGTTACAAAATGGCTACCTCATCACTTATTATAGCTTCTGGCGTTCGAACCTCTTGAATATGAAATCTTTCAAGAATTTCACAACAACATTAACGCATCATTGGTCTTGGTGGGGATAACACGGCTTGGACCACGTCAATCCACGACAACAAAATATATTGAAAACCATTAGATGGGGAAAAGGACCCGTAGAAGTCAATCCCCATTACATCGAAGAGGTTCAGCAACTAAATTAGATGTCAAAGGCATTTCATCTCTTTTGCTTATGTTTCACGTTCTTTGACATACATCACATTGTGCCTGAAAACATATGAGCATCTTTAAAAAGAGTGGGCCAAAGAATCAGGCCCTTAATATCTTACGGTACGTCTTTTCCTCAAAAATGACCCATGATGAAGTTAAAGCTGACAAAAAGTCGAGAATGCTCTTATATTCTTCTTGGTACACATCTCAGGATGACTTGATCTTGACCAATCTTGTATAAATAAGGGTCGTCCCGAAATAGTCCTTAATAGTTTTAAAAAACCTTTTCTTGTCCACGATATGAAGTGTTAGGTCATTTCACAGTGTGAAGATAGTTTACAATGCTCAATACCGTAGGTTCGGACTATGAAAAATAGCGTCATCGGAAAGGTTTCAACTATATCATCGTTACTCATGCTTTAAGAGAATTGAAGTCGAGAAATCAACCTGAACAAATGGTGACTACTAAGTTTTCTGCCTTTCTTATCCTTGATCTACAGGTCAAATTCTTGTAAGAGTAAGACCCCTTTGATTAATCTTGGCTTGGCATTTGGTTTACTTAATAGGTATCTTAAGCGACATGATCGAGAATGTACAATCACTTTAGATCACTACTAAATAAGACCAGAAATTTGTCTAAAGAGAATACTATAGCCAAGAATTCCTTTTCGATGGTGGTGTAATTCATTTGGGCATCGTTGAGTGTTTGCTTTAGCATAGTAGATGACATGTAAACGCTTATCCTTTCTTTGTCCCGAAGTTGCTCCTATTGCATAATCGAAGCATCGCATTATTTCAAAGGTAAAGACAGGTTTGGTGCCATTATAACGGGGTAGATGTTAGTTTCTCTTTCAAGGTATTAAAGGAAATAAAGCGGATCATTGTTGAAGTCAAATTCGGCATCTTTGGATAATAAGTTACATAAAGGGCGACTTATTTTAGAGAAATCTTTAATAAATAAATACTGTAAAATCTGCATGTCCCAAAAACTTCTTATCCGCTTCTGAGATGTAGGGAGGTAGTTTGGATATCAATTCAACTTTTGCCTTATCAACTTGATACCGCTTGTTTGAAATTATATGTCGAAGCTTATCCCTTGTTGAACCGTAAAATGACTTTTCTCCCGACTAAGGGTTAGATTGCATTCAATGCATCTTTCTAAAACAAAGTCGATTTATGTAAGCAATCATCGAATGAGTTCCCGAGCAGAAATAGATCCATGAAAATTTCAATGAATTTACTCCCCATGTCGAGAAAATAGATATCATGCATCTTTGGAAAGTGGCGGGGGCATTGCATAACGAATGGCGTTACTGCGAAAAGCAAATGTCGAGGACATGTAAATGTGGTCTTTTCTTTGATCTTACGGTCTTTATGGGTACTTGATAATATCCAGGCAGTCCGTCAAAAACTTGAGGTAAAATTAGGTACTTGACTAATCTTTCCAACATTTGATCAATGAATGGAAGAGGAAAGTGATCCTTTTAGGTATATAAATTTAGTTTCCTAAAATCTATACACGTTCTCCATCCGGTGATTATTCTAGTGAGCACTAATTCACTTTTATCATTTTTAACAAGCTGTTATCAGATTTCTTTGGTACCACGTACCTTTGGACTAACCCAGCTTCTTATCCATGATAGGATAGATAATCCGCTTCTAGTAGTTTAAGGATTTCCTTTTTAACTACCTCTTGCATGTTTGGGTTTAGTCTTCTTTGGGCCTACCAAATGCCAGGTTTAGCACCGTCCCGAGTTGATCTTGTGCGTACACATTGTTGGACTAATGCCTCTTATATCACATACTCTGACCTATAGATTTCTTAAAGCTTGTTTAAGCACTTTGATGAGTTCCTTTTCTTGTGGTTTGGTCGAGTTGAAGAAATTATTCTTTGGATATGTTTCTCCTTCTCCCAAAACACATATTTTAAGTGCTCGGAGTAAGTCTTTGAGTTCAAGTTCGAATTGGATTGGCCTCTTTATGAGATGAAGAAGCTGGGTAGATTTAAAAGTGCACTAGATTTTGTCATCAACTTCATTATTGTCTAGTTGTTCAAGGTACCCACTTAATTTCTTCATCTAAATCTTCTTCAACCTTTTCCAAGTGTAAGAGCGGTTTCGAAGCTTGTCTTGATACGGTTTGGAAAAGGTGTTTTGGATAAGATTATCCAAAGGATCAACTTTGAATATTTCATCGATGGCGAGAAATAGAAGGGAAAGGTGAAGAATCAAAAACTTTGAAATGAGCAGTCTCTCTGAAGAGCCCATTTGTCAAATTTCCATCTTGGACGTCAATAATAGTTTTAGTAGTTGCCATAAATGGTCTACCCAAACCAATATTGTATGTTCTGCATCCAATCTTGGGATTTTCTTGCATATCCCGGAACCCTGAAAGTCGACGAGGTATTATCGGTTTGTCTACTGTACCAAAAACATCCTCAACTATTCCTACGGATATTTAAGAGATCTATCTGCGAAGTTGCGAGACATGGTTGTGGGTTTAGATCCCCTGATTGGTGTGAGAATATAGAGTAGAGCGCATCAATTTATACTAGCACTAAATCAAGCATTGCCTTAGCAACCTTCTATCCCCCAATATGGTTATGTTTATAATAAAACTTCCGAGGTCTTTCAACTTAGGGGGTAGTTTGTCTTGAAATCTGTAACTAGAAATTTACGACATTCTTACTCGTTCATTGATTCGTACCTCCTTTTCTTAGTGTTCGACTCTTTTGAAAAACTTGGCATATGAGGGCACGTTCATGATCACTTCTAATAATGGTAAATTGATATTTACTTTAGAGAGCATATTAAAAAGATCATTGAATTGCTTATCTTGTTTGGACTCTTTCAATAGGTGGGGAAAAGGTACTTGCATCTGGTGTGGTTACATTGTCTTTTGAATTTTGGGAGTGTCCGGATGACCCCGATGATTTTAAAGCTTGTGAAGTTTAACACTTGTTTCTCCTTTTTGTGAGATTAGAATGTCGCCTTAACTTTGTTAGAGATTTGGTACCTTGGTATTGACTACTTACACTTGAGGGTTAACATCTTTTGCTTGATGACGGTTGGTAGACGCTTTCTGGTTCTTTCTTTTGCATTTGTTGACCGGTTGCCCAACTTTAGATTCAATTCTTTTAAGCAGAAGCCTCGTGGTGTTCAACCTTTGATTAGTCATCGGTTGGTTGTCACGACTAACTTGAATAAAAGCATTCAAGCTATCTTAGGTTGGTTTATGATTGGCTTGGTGGGTAAGGGTGGTTGTAGGTTGGGTGATTATAGGTGTTTGGATGATACTTTTGAAAATATTGGACTTCCTCTATGGCATCGACACTAGAATCACATAGTATTTGAATAATTATGAGTACCGTGCGATTGAACAACAACTGCATACCTCTTGACTTGAAATTTGGTGAGATGTGAGGAATTTCACTTGTTTAGTCAATTGACAATTTGCAAGGTTATATCATCATCAGCCGACCTGTTGACCTTTGCTTTCCTTCCACCAACTTCTTTGTTGGGAATTAGAACCCGATGGCTGTAGAGATTATAGGCTTCCTCTATTTGTCTTTTCTCTCTGTGCATAAAGCGGCGACATTATCAACCATGTATTGACTACGTAGTGTCAATCCATCGTAAAAAGAATTGGTTTTGTATTTGTAGTGGAAAAGCTATGATTTTGACATTGAATGAAAAGGAGTTTGAATCGTTCCCGAATGACTTAAATGAAGAGACTCTTCGTTCATTTGAGAAAATGTTGCTATCTTTGTTCTTAGATCCATGATCTTTTGATGGGAATAGAACTGCCCATAAAAAATTTCATGAAGCGCCTCCCAGTTTTAAGAGAACATTTGTAGAGTAATGAACCATGACCCGAAGCTTTATCTTTGAGAGTGTAAAGGAAAACACCTCGTCCTAAGTTGATCTTCGCTAATTTCATGTAGTGGAAAGGTTTGGACAATAGCATAGAATTCTCGAATGAAATGCAAAGGATCTTAAATTAGGGATCTGCAAGTAAAGGAAGGCAACGAAAAGAATAATGAATCTTTTTCAATTCATAATTCCTTACTGACCCTCTTGCAATTGGATCTGGAAGTTACATTGCCAATGATTGGCATTGTATAGTCTTTCATCTTTTTAGCCTATCTTGACATCTCCCGTGGTTGTTTGTAGTTGAAAATGATCCTCATACTGTGTGAATCGACATTTTGCTTTTAAAAACAATGGTAGATATCTCTAAAAAAAATCTGAGGAACCTAAATTATTTTTTTTTTTTTTTTTTTAATTTAAGCAGAAGGGACCACGATTTTTGAAACAAGCAGAATTTATTTTATTTGAAATATATTTTTTTTTTTTTATTACCGCATGAAACTAAAACAAAGGAAAATACAATAATGGGTGACCTCGTGTAGGACTAAAATTTATCGTCTTACTAGTAAGACGTTGCTTGGAAGTGCAGAATGAAAAACTGATGTCTCATAACCGTTGAATTCATCTAAGTTTCAATTTTTGCCTTTAGATATTCGACTAAAGCATTCAACTTGAACTTCCACCTTTTGATAGAAGCTTCCCTGAGTCCAACCCAGTTGATTGGTTTTAGATTGATTGTCCCTGAAACTTGAATAAAAGAATTCAAGTTGTCTCGAGTTGGTTTATTTGGAGATGCTTCGTGGAATAGGTGGGTGGAATTCTTTGCTGCACACGCTTGAGCTTTGAGGAAAGGAGGTTATTTTGCCTCAAAGAAATTTGGATGACTTATCACCGGATTATAGGTATTTGAATTGGGATCAAACCTTGGTCTTTGTTGATATGCTCGACACGTTAACACCTTTCGGAGTCGAGTTGTATCTTGATGTGGACGGGGCGATCACCTTGTCCCGTGTTCTTTGTACTGAAACCGTATTGTTCATTATTTGTGTTGGTTTGTGTAGCGAGAAAGCAACTTGCTTAGTCGGTTGAACAAGTTGTTGTTGAATTTCATTACTGAGTCAATCTACTTGAACACGGCTTTTCTCTCTGAGCTTTTCTGCTTTGGGAATTAGCATCTCGAATAGATTATACGTTTACGATGCTGATTTTCTCCTGTTGCTCTCACTGCAGCGTTGTCGACAAATGAGCAGCATTGTTGTGTAGAGTCCCATACGTAAAAGAATTGGTTACTGTTGTAGAAGCTATGATGGGGGCGTTGGTGAGAAACATTTTGAACCTATCGAAGCTTGTGGAATGGTTCTCCTTCCATACGAGAGAAAGTAGCGATCTTTCCCATTTCTGATGTTTTTGATGGGAATAGAATTTTCCCGTGAATTTATAATTTGACCCCGTGTATAGAGAACGGGGGGAAGTGACATCGACAAGCTTTAGCCTTATCGCTTTAAGGTGTACGGAAAACATCTCATTAGTGATCCTCGTTTAGAATACGGGAGAATGTTTGGGCCGTAGCATAGAAATCTCGTAAAGGAAAGAAGAATCTTCGTTAGGTAGCCCGGCAGAAGGAAACGTAGAAAAATGAATATTTTAAGGTCGTAGTTCTAGCGGACTTACCATGGATAGCGGCGATTCTTGCGTCCATCACACAAAGTCTTGCCATTCTTTCATCGTGGTTTCCACTAACATGTTGGTTTTCCTGCATTTCTTTTGGTTCTAGTAAAGGATTAAGGCGTTACATGTTTGACTCAAAAACTTGTTGATGGGAAGGATCAGGTGTTGTTGACAAACATTTAAATTTATGAATATTATTTATATATGGTGTTAGGGGTTTCCTGAGGATCTCTCTGTAGCATGTTATTTTTACAACGTAAATTTAAAACTCATCTGACAAAAATAAAAGAAATTAGAAAATTTCCATGGCATTTAATACAAAACACTAGACAATTTTTTTTTTTTTTTTTTTTTTTTTTTCGTTTTTTTTTTTTTTTTTTATTTTTTATTTTTTTTTTTTTAAATAACGTAATTAGTGATTAGCAAAGTGTTAGGAAAGAATGGTGGTCTTGTAATGGTATTCCTTAAGCAATTCTCTGGCCACTGACGTTAAAAGGAAAAATGATGTGAGAACGGCTTGATCTCTGCAATGACTTCAGCAGATTTTTCTTTTAAATGCCTTTTAGTTTTTAATTTTTTTTTTTTTTTTTTTTTCTGACGGTAATTTTATTTTCTTATTATTATCTTATTTCTTAAAATTTTAAAAAAAATTTTAATTTTTTTTTTTCGATACGGTAATTTTATTTTACTTATTCACACTATCTTATTTCTTAAAATTTTAAACAAAAAAAAAAAAAAAATTTTAAAATTTTTTTTTTTACGTCACGGTAATTTTATTTTCATATTAAATCTTATCTTATTTCTTATTAATTTTTTTTTTTTTTTTTTTTTTTTACGTACGGTAAAAACTTTTTTACTTCAAATTTCAAATTTCTAAATTATTTACTTTTTATGCTATAATAAAAAAAAAAAATTAATTTTTTTTATTTATTTATTTATTTATTTATTTATTATTTATTTTTTATGAAATTTGAAATTTGATTAATTTTTATTTTATTTATTTATTATTATTATTATTTTTTTTTTTAAATATCGCGATTATTCTACAAAATATTTTTAAAATTTGATAAATAAATTAAAAGCAATATTATTAAATGTGTAAATGAAAACTTGATGAAGCGCGGCCGTCATGATTCTACGTAATCTTTGGTTTAATATTTGTAAAAGCTACCATGATCTTTGAATCGTTTAAGTAGAAAATGATAATTATCTTTCGAAGGTCGATCTAAGGAAGGAATGTATGTGGTTCTTAATTTATTATTAACTTTTAAAAAGTTAAATCTGAACGTCACTGTCGCGATAGTTTGGTTTTGTGTTTAATCCCAATAACGTAAAATAAAGCATATATCTGATTAATTAAATATAATCTAGCATGAATCTGAAATTGATAAATATTTATCTACAAAATAAATATAATTCTGATTGATAAATATTAAATGCGAATTTTATCGTTTATATTAGTGGAGTATTTATCGATATAATAGCCAAGTTAATTATCTTTCGTATTATCTAAATTTATTAAAGATATAAATTGATATTTTATTGATTATATATCTCTTTTTTGTATGAATCTGGCCTTTGGTGGGTTAGATCTTCTTTGTTAGTAAGCAAATCGATTAATATGGGTGGGGTTGATAAGCAATTTGGTTAATTAAATTAAATCCTTTTTTACAGAGATTGAAAATGAGCAATTTAAATCTTGGCGCTTTGGTGGGGTTAGATTCAGATTTAAAGCTTTATTGAGGTGTCAAAATTAAAACAAGAATTTAGTTATTGATCTTAGCTTTCGAGTTTTAAAGCCATTATTGCAAGCGTGTTGTCGATACGTTTTCGGCGTAATAATTCTTATAAAAACTTTTGAAATAGAAACATTTCACAACTACCCAAGGCGATTATGCCAAATAAAATAAAGAAGCATTCACTACAGAATTAAATGGGATAACTAGCGGCGTAAAATCTAACTTTGATTTAAGTTTGTAATGAAAAATAATGTATTCTACTACAACGTCAGCAATATAAAATCTTGAATAAAAATAAAATCGGATTCGTTTTAGAAATTTTCGCTTTTATTTAATATTTGTAATATGAACGTTATTATTATATCGTGATTATAAGCAATTGTACGAGTTAAATTGTCATGTAGAACCAATTAAATATAACGTGTAAGAATAAAGCATAAAAATAAGCGTAAAGAAAATAAAATCGCTCTGATCTTGTGTTATTCAGATTGCTGAAAACCTCCGGCGGAATTTTGATTTATTGAATCAAAATCTAAATTATTACAAAAGCATTACGAGTTCATACCGAAAGAAGAAGCTGCAAGCTGAAGACAATTGAACTAAAAAGCTAAAGAAAAAGCTAAGAAAAGCTTAGAAACTAAGAAAGAAAGCCCAAAGAAAACTCAAAAACTGAGAAATGAGAGAAAAGAAAGAAAGAAGAGAAAGTGAGGTTTTGAGGTGTGTTTTGAAGTGAATGGAAGGGGTATTTATAGGTGAGGATGGAGAGAAAAAATGATTAAAAAAATGTTAAAAAAAATATTAAAAAATAAAAAACGTGTAGTGGACATCTTTGAGGTCATCGATAGCGTCGACGCGTAGCGTCGTAAAGCGGTACCAGCGTGAAAAATGGGTCATAACGTTAGTATGTTGAGGCATTCTTTGGTATTCTGCATGCTGTATGTATTTAGCCGTGACAGTATGCGCTGCTTGTCAGGCTGCCATGTAATAACGTCCCATGACACTCATCAAGCCTTGTATTCTTATGTGCATGTCCTTATGTAAACTCTGGCTGGCCTTGGTACTCTGGCTTGTGGCATATGTATTTCTGGTGAAATTTGAAGCGTTATGATATGTAAGATCTTTGACATTTGACCTTTCGACCCATTTGTCCAATTTTCCATGTTTGTTGACCTTTTTCCACTTATTTATCAATTTATTTGTGATGTATTGCTTAGTATTCTTAACGAGTCTTTACATTGCGTTTTTAGGCCAAAATTCACGAAAAACAATAAAAATATTGATTAGAAAAAGACAAATTTATATAAATATATGATAAAACATATAAATATATATATTTTTAATCAATTAAAGTGCATAAAATCATGGTTATTTTAGTGCTTTTTGAGCACTCATCAGCGACCTTCTAATATCTTGATTATAGGTGTATTAAAATAGATGCAGGCTACAACGTGGAAAGAAGTGGGCCATTACACCCGATGAAATTTCCCTCATGATTCACATTTTTATATTTTTTTCTCAACCTTCCCTCACCTATATAAACATCCCTATCTTCTCTTGCAAACACACAACAAATCATAATTTCATGTGTTTTATAATTTTTTTGTAGTTTAAATTTTAATAAATTAGGAATTTAGTTAGCTTCTATTTTATGTAGTAATTTCGATTCAATAAACAATATAGATAGATCAACTTGGATGTTTTTTGAATCACAAATTGGTACTTAAGTTCTCTATATTGAAGGATACTTTTGAGGTATTGATGTGTGCTTAAAAAACACTAAAATTACCATACTTTAATGTATTTTAATTAATTAAATAGATTCATATTTTTATGATTTTACCATATTTTTATATAAAATTGTTTTTTTTAAATCGGGGGTATTTTTATTATTTTTCAGGTATTTTTGTTAAAAAAAATTAAAAACTCGAAAAAAATATTGGAGGCAATACATAACAAATATGTTGAGAAAAAATGAGGAAAAGTAAAAAAAAATTGGAAAAATGGACAAAACCGTGCACAGTTAGCACATGCTCGCGCATTGCCAGCACACGCCCACGCACAGGAAACACTTGCCTACACTCCCAACGTATATCATACATAGTTTTGTGGGCCTCACATCATGTCACGCCGAGTCCCATACACACCAGCACTCGTTTGCCACCAATTGTTTTAGATATTTTTCCACTTTTTTTGCCTTTTTCTCACCTATAAAAGGACCCTCTCCCCTAATCTCAAATCACACAATTTCTCAACTCTTCTCTCTCTAGCATTCTCTCTTTAGAAAGCTTTCTTAGTATTTTAGTTTTTTTTAGTTTTAAAGTTCTCTTTTTGAGAAGAACTAGTTATGCTCTTATAAATTTCTAGTTTTTGATTTAATAAACCGAAATGCAAATCCATTTAGAGGTTTTGTAGAAACGAAATTAGGATCAAAGTTCTATAAGGATTCTTTTGAGGTATAAGTTTAAAATGAATTCTTTATAGTTATTTTTATGTTTTATTCTTATATGTTATATTTATATTGTTTGTGATTAAATTTAACATAGTTGGCTATTTGTAAATATGATATAAAAAATTACATTGTTATGGTTGCAAAAAATTAAATTGGTAAAGAATTTCTACTGATTTTATATTAAGTATGTTAGAGAAAAACAATATTTTTTAATTACAAACTTAAATCTGAATATTAGATTTTAAGGTTTAATTATTCGATCTCATTTAAAGTAGCGTTCTTTTATTTGTTGGTACAATCGGCCGGTACTTAAAGTGAAGCTCTATTTCAAAATTTTTTATAAGAACTATTGTTTGAAAATGTATTAACAAAATATTTTCGATAATGATTTTAAAACTTGAAAGATAGTACTCGGATAATTAAATTCTTGGATTTAATTTAGACACCTTGGAATAAAGTTTAAAATGTTTAATGCCTATAAAAGTAGCATTTAAATGGTTCATTTTCAATCTCTTAGAAAGAAGGAATTAGTTTAATTTATCAAATTAATTATCGACTCTACCCATATATGTTAATTAATTTGTTTAATTAACAAAGAATATTTAACCCCACCAAATGTGGTATTCATATAAAAAGAAAGAATCAATAAATATTAACTTATATATTTAATAACCTAAATAATATGAGCAAACATAATTAACTTAATTATTATATCCATAAATACTCTACCGTTACGAATGATAAAAAATTGCATAATTGTATATTGAATCCATATCTATGTTTATTTTTTATGTTATTAGATTAAAAAATACAAAAAAATTAAAATATCGTGATAGAATGTTTAGGATTAAATTTCATTTTTAAAAGTTTGAATAATAAATTAAAAATTACATATATTTCTTCTTTAGATCAACCTTAGGAGTATACTTATCATTTTCTATAAAATGATTCGTGCACTTGCGAGTGTTTTACAAATATAAAACCAAAGTATCTACAGTATCGGTATTGCTAACCTGATTCCGATTTTGTCTTATCGTGTATAAATTTTAATTGTACTCTTTTATTTATTGAATGAATTTTATGAATTGTTTTGAAATCTTATTCTTAATTTATTGGTTATTTATTAAATCTAAGTATGTCTGGTTGAAAATTATTATAGGATATTAGTTATATTGTTATGCTTATAAAATATTAATTTAGGTAAATCTTTTCATAAAATAAATTAAGTTTCTTTCTTAATTCAAGATTTATACAAAGTTTATTATAGAAAAATATATTTATGATATATTCTTCATAATAGATTTAAAATATGAAAATTAGATTTTAGAATATTATTATCAAAATTTAATTTAGAATTATTTTTTATTTCAATATTTTCCAAGATTTATTGTTGAAAAATATATTAAGGATATATTTTTCATAATACATTTAAAATATGATAGTTAGGTTTCAGGTACATCAATCTAAAAATTAATTTAGACATCTTGACTTAAAGTTTAAATTGATATTCCTCCAAAAAAGTATTGATTTAAATGGTTTGTTAATTCCTTAAGAATAAAGTATAATTTAATTTTACTAATTAATATTCTCATCAAAAGACTTTACTTGATATTTATTAACTACGAAATTAATCTCGTCAAAAGACTTTTTCATACATATAAGGAAAAATAAATATTTTTAATAACTTAATTAATTCTAAACAAGCATAATTAATTAAATAATATATCTCAATAGATTAGACATTTTAAAGGGCAAATAATTATGATAGAATGTTTTTTTTTAAGAGTTTTGTTGAATTGATTAAAATCGCATAATTGATTAACCTTAAAATTATACTTATTACTTTTTACAATGTGATTTGTGCATTTGTGATATATTTTAAAATACGAAATTTGTGTATCAAGTTTTTGGCGCCGTTGTCGAGGAGAAATTACGTTTAATTTTTTATTTTTAAAAATCTTAAAAACTTTCATTTTATAAATATTTGTAATTTATTTTATTTAATAAAAAAATCAAAAATTTTGAAAAAATAAAATAAAATTCAAAAGTTTTTGAAAATCAAATAAAATATATATAATTTTTTAATTAAATTTGAATATTTTAAATAAAAAAAATTAAAAATAATAAGATTTTTTTCCTTTTAGTATTTTTGTATTAATTTTAATTTTTAATTTTTAAATTAAATTAATTTTTTCTTTTATTTTTTTATTTAATTAATTACTCAATTCTTTTTAATTTTAATTTTATTAATTTTTTTTTAATTTATTTTAATTTCTTTTTGTTAAATATTTTATTTAGTATTTTGTGTATGTTAACATGTATTTATCATATGATATACCTTTTTGATTTGTTGTAATTATGTATGTAACTTGTACTATTATATAATAGATTGTTTATATCATAAATATTTTTGTATAATAAATTGTTTATATCATAAATTTTTTGTATAATAGATTGTTTATATTGTTTGTATCATTATATTGTATATTGTATTTATTTTACCACTTATTTGTTGTTTTTTGATACCTAGTTTACTTAGTTGTTTTTCCTTTTCTTTTATTTTTGTTCATAATAGTACTTATTTTACTGCTAATTTCTCTCCTACCTTGATCCTTATTTTTATTCTTGGTAAATAAAAGATAAGTGATCTTTGAGAAAGAAACTTGTACTTTTTATTAATATCTACAAGATGAGAACATTTTTAAAGGAAGCTTGACATTAACACTCATGAAGAGGACGTGCAATTTAAAGTACAAGTAGACATGCATGATGTTGGAGATAAGTAGAAAATGATAGAAGAGTCTACAAAGCTAAGCATCGGTAATGATACTTCTTTCATATAATTGGAAGAGGCTGCAAGGAATTATGAATTTAAAAAGATTCATTAGTCCATATTACCTTAATTTTATGGTATCCCTAATGAAGTCTCTTCAAACTTTATTAGAGATTTCTATACTATTGTGCAAACATTTTCGATGTAGACAATTGATGAAGATTAGCTTAGGATGAAATATTTTTCTCACACACTTAAGGATAAAGCTAAGTCTTGGTTCATGATTTTATAACTGGGTTCATTTACTACTTGAAAGGAAATCTACAATAAATATATGGGTAGGTTCTATTCTTACCAAAAGACTATTGATTGAGCCCTTTCATGAAGCTTAAGATAGATTCATACTCTTTTTGATCCAATGCCCATACCATAGTTTTCTACTATAGTTGTAGAAAAAATTCTGTAATGATGGATTGACACAATAATTTTACTACACATTTGATGATACTGTAGGAGGAGTTAGGGGAGAAAAGACAATAGAGAAAACTTATAAGCTGTATGAGTTATTGGGTACTAATTACCAGCAAAAGACTGCTAAAGGAAGGAGAGTAGAGGTCAATGAAGTTAGCTCTAGGAACAAAATGATCTTGCAACTTGCAAAATCATCTAAGTAAGTGTAACTCAATACTTAGAAAATGCCAAATTAAGAGGTATGTGGAGTGTGTGGTACATTTAGGCATAATGCTAATGTCCATTCTATGGCAAGTGATTCTAGTGCAGGTACTTTGGAGGATGCCAATCTTATGCAAGGGTATCATTCTAATACCTACAATCATCGTAAACAAAAACTAAAAATAATGTAATTTATGTCGAAAACCAACTATAAGGGTCATATGTAAACCAACCTTACCCTCCAGATCAACCCTATAGTCCAACTTTAGAAGATAACTTTAATGCCTTTCTTCAAGTTCGTAAGGATAACCAAATGATAGATAATCATATGTTAGATTTCTTAGAAGCTTCAGTAAAAATGGTTGAAGTTAAATTTGAATAGCTAGCAGAGCATATGCAAAAGCAAGAACTAGGAAAGTTTTCTAGTCAAGCAAAACAAGTGAAGGAGATCACAATCCTTCTAAGTGGTGAGGTAGTTAACAAAATTTTACTTATGATTTCTAATGATTTACAATCTAGTGCGAGTAATAAAAAAGGTAAAAATATAATCTCTCAAGAAGTTGGAGAGATAAGTACCAATCATGATAAACCTTATGAGCAATGAATTGATGAGTCAACTGACATTCCCAAAACATAAAATACATTGTAACGACTTTAGCTTCCAATACCATCCCACACCAGTTAAAAGAATCAAAACAAGATAAGCAATTCTATGATCTTTTTCAAATTCCCATCTTGGACATCAATAATAGTCTTGGTGGTTACCCTGAATGGTTTACCATAAAATGTTGCATGTTCTTGTCCAAGGTTGGCCTTTTACGCATATCTAGAACCACAAAATAAATAAGTATTATTAATTTGTCTACCTATACCACCATATCCTTAACCATTCCCTTCAGATATTTAATAGAACTATGTGCAAGTTATATAGATATGATTATAGGTTTTAAGTCTCCTAATTCTAGCTACAAGAAAATAGAGTATGGAATTAAATTAATACCATACGAGAGGCCTAAAGAAGACTAAACCTAATCATGCAAGAGGTGGTTAAAAAGGAAATTTTGAAACTATTAGAAGTAGGAGTCATTTATCCTATTGCTGATAGTATGTGGGTTAGTCTGTTTCATGTGGTACCAATGAAATCTAGAATCACATTGGTTATAATTGATAAAAATGAATTAGTTCCTAGTAGGACAATTTGATGAGTGCTCAAAAAGCACTAAAATTACCATGATTTTATGCACATTAATTGATTATATATATATATATATATATATATATATATATATTTATATGTTTTATCATATATTTATATAAATTTGTCTTTTTTGGAATCACGGGTATTTTTATTGTTTTTCAGGTATTTTGGCTTAAAAACGCAATTTAAAGACTCAAAGAGGAATAGTTGAGGCATTACATCACAAATATATTAATGAGTAAGTGGGAAAAGGTCAACAAACATGGAAAAATTGGACAAAATGGGTCGAAAAGGTCAAAAATGTCAAAAAGACGGAAATGGCGCCATTGCCCACCAGTGCGCGCCCACGCCGCCACAGCCGCACTGTGCCGCGTATTTGGCTTCTTAGCCAGCGCCAACAGCTCTCCAGCGCGCCCGACGCGTTTCGCCCAACGTTTTCGCCCCATTTTTTCACGTGCCGGCCCGTGGCGTCATTGATGACCTCAAAGCATTTCCATTACACGTTTTTTCATTTTTTAATATTTTTTAACATTTTTTTACTCATTTTTTTCTCTCCATCCTCACCTATAAATACCCCCCTTCCCTTCACTTCAAAACACACCTCAAAACCATACTTCTCTCTTCTTTCTTTCTCTCATTTCTTAGTTTTTGAGTTTTTCTTAGTTTCTTTCTTAGTTTCTAAGCTTTTCTTAGTTTTTCTCTTAGTTTTTAGTTCAATTCACTTAGTTTTAGAGTTCTTCTCTTTTTGAGAGGAACTTGTAATGTTTTTTGTAATATTTTAGTTTTTGATTCAATAAATGGAAGTGCAAATTCCGGTTGGAGGTTTTCTAGCAACGGGAATAGCGTCGAAGTTACTCAGTAAGGATTTTATTTTCTTTCTGAGTTATTTTTATGCTTTTATTCTTACATGTTATATTTAATTTGTCTGTGATTAAATTTAACTGTGCTAGGTATTTATAATTATGATGTAATAATAACGTTGTTATGCTTCCGAAATATTAAATAGGTGAAAATTTCTAAAATGAACTGATTTTATTTTTATTCAAGATTTTATATTAAGGATGTTAGAGAAATATATTATTTTTCATTACAAACTTAAATCTAAAAAATTAGATTTTACGGTTTAGTTATCGGTCTAATTTAGAGTAGTGGTCTTTTATTTGTTGATGCAAATCGCCGGTAAGATTTAGAAGAAACTCTATTTCAAAAGTTTTTTATAAGAATTATTATGTGAAAATGTATTGACAATGTTTTGATAGTAGTTTTAAAACTTAAAAGTTAGTACTCGGATAATTAAATTCTTATGTTTAATTTGGACACCTTGAATAAAGTTTAAAGCTGTCTAACTTGACGAATGTGGCATTTAAATGGTTCATTTTCAATCTCTTAGAAAAAGGAATTAATTTAATTAACCAAATTAGTTATCAACCCCACCCTTAGGTGTTAATTGATTTGTTTATTTAACAAAGAATATCTAACCCGCCAAAGGTGGTATTTATATAAAAAAAGAGAGAATCGATAAAATATCAATTTATATCTTTAATAACCTAGATAATATGGCAAGCATAATTAATTTAGTTATTATATCCATAAATACTCCACTAATATAAATGATAAAATTTGCATGAATATTTATTGAATCTGTATTTATATTTATTTTTAGATAAATATTAATTGAATTTGTATCTATGTTTATTTTTATGTTATTAGATTATATTTAATTAATGTATATATGTTTATTTTATGTTATTAGATTAGAACACAAAAAACCAAAACTATCGTGGACAGGATGTTTAGGATTTAATTTCGTTTTTAAAAGTTTGAATAATAAATTAAAAACCACATACATTCCTTCCTTAGATCGACATTAGGAGTATACTTATCATTTTCTACGAAATGATTCGTACACTTGCGAGAGTTTTACAAATATTAAAACCAAAGTATTTGCGAGAATCAACGATCGGTTTTCATTCACATCAAGTTTTAGCGTAGTTGCTGACAATAACGGTTTTTAAATTATTTATCAAAATTTTAAAAACAGTTTTTGTGCTGGAAATAATTCTGATATTTTTAATAAAAAAAATAATAATCAAATTTCAAAATCCATAAGAAATAATAAATAAATAAATGAATAAAATAAATAAATAAATAAATAAATAAAATTTTTTATAGTTAAAATAATTTAGAAACTTGAAATTTGAATAAATTTTTTTTACCGTTCATGAATAATAAAAAATTAAAAAAATTAAAAATTTCAAAAAAAAAAATTTCAAAAAAAAAAAATTAAGTTAATAAGAAATAAGATAGCGTTAATAGTAAAATAAAATTATCGTTCGTAAAAAAAATAAAAAAAAATTAAGTTAATAAGAAATAAGATAGCGTGAATAGTAAAATAAAATTACCGTTCGTAAAAAAAAATAAAAAAAATAAAAAAAACTTGAATTTATACATAAATGGCATGAAAAGTAAAAATATAAGGGAGTTCTGTCTAGGAGAATAGTTATTGGAAGCCTTTGTGCCACTAGTCTTTCCTGGGAACATTGTTCTGGCTAGGATAATAGTTTTTAAGGAGCCATTGCACCACTATTCTTTCCTGGGAACACTAACTGATTATGGTATTTAAAAAAAATAAAATTAAAAAAATTTAAAAAAAATTTAAAAAAAATAAAAAAAATAAATTAATAAATTAATAAAATAATAATAAAAAATTTTAGGGTTTAACTAGTTTTGTCTAGTGTTTTGTATTAAATGCCATGGAAATTTTCTCTAAATTTTTTATTTTTGTTGACAAGAGTTTTAAATTTACGTTTACAATAATATCGTGGTAGGAGATCCTTAGGAAACCCCTTTACACCGTATATGTAAATAATATTCATAAATTTAAACAAGTGTCAACCCAACCGGATTCTACCCATCAACTGATTTTGAGCCAAACATAGAACCAAGTCTTAATCCTTTACTAAGAACCAAAAGAAATGGGAGGAAAACCAACGTATTGTTAGGAAACCACGATGAAGGAGTTTGCAAGGCCGTTGATTGTACGGCAGAATCGCCGCTATCCGATTGGGTGAGGTTGCTCGGAATTATGACCTTAAAAATATTCATTTTCTATGCTTCCTTCCTTTTATGGGCTACTTAATGAAGATTCTCTTTCCTTTATGAGATTTCTATGCTACGGCCCAGACATTCCCTGGTATTCTAAGCGAGGATCAACTTAGAATGAGATGTTTTCCTACACCTTAAAGGATAAGGCCAAAGCTTGGTTGATGTCACTTCCCAGGTTCTCGATGACATGGGGTAACATTTACAAAAAATTCATGGGAAAATTATATTCCCATGAGAAAACATTAGAGTTGAGAGCAAAGTTAGCTACTTTCTCTCAAATGGAAGGAGAACCTTTCCACAAAGCTTGGGATAGGTTCAAAATGTTTCTCGCTCAATGTCCCCATCATAGCTTTCCCTACGGTTGCAAAACCAATTCTTTTACGATGGACTTACACAACAATGTCGATTCGTTGTCGACAACGCCCAGAGGAGGAACGATAGGAGAAAAGGCGCCTCGAGAAACGTATAACCTCTTTGAGATGTTGGGTCTTAATTCCCAACATAAAAGCTCCCGGTGAGAAAAGGCGGTGTTCGTGAAATCGACTCAAGTAATGAAGTTCAACAACAACTTGTTCAACCGACTAAGCAAGTTGCCTTTCTCATCGCTACACTGAGCCAACACCGATAATGAACAATATGGTTTGTATAGCATGGGACATGTGATGCTCTTTGTCCATATCAAGGAGATACAAGCTGACCTCGAGCAGGTTAATGTGTTGGGAGGCATATCCAGCGAGACCAAGGTTTGATCCCAATTCAAATACCTATAATCCTGGGTGGAGAAGTCATCCAAATTTCTCCTGGAGGCAAAACAACCCCAGATTCACTCAAACCTCAAACCGAGGCCGACAATTCCACCCACATTCGAGAAGCATTCCCGATAAACCAACCCTGGAGGACATGACTTGAATTCTTTTATTCAAGTTTTTGTAGTGGATAACCAATCTAAAAACCAATCAACGGTTGGACTCTATGGAAGCTTCTATCAAAAGGTGGAAGTTCGTGTAAACGCAGTTAGTTGAACATTTGCAAAAACAAAGCAAAGACTAATGAATTCAATGAAGAGGAGACATTGAGTTTTCATTCTGCAATCTCCAAGCAACGTCTTACTAGAAGACGATAAATTTTAGTCCTACATGGGAGGTCACCCATTATTGTATTTTCCTTTGCTTTAGTTTGCGTGTAATAAAAAAATTCAAATGAAATAAATTCGTTTGTTTCAAAAATTGTGTCCTTTCGTTTAAATTAAAATTAAAATAAAATATAAAAAATAAAAAAAAAAATTAGGTTTCTTGCACCTTTTTAGAGATATCTACTATTGTTTTTAAGAGCAAAATGTTGATACATAATAGGAGGAGGATCATTTTCAACTACAAACAACCATGGGAGATGCTGAAGATAGGCGGAAAAAGATGAAAGACTATACAATGCCAATCATTGGCAATGTAACTTCCGGCATCCAATTACAAGAGGCTGCAAGGAATTATGAATTGAAAAAGATTCATTATTCTTTGTTGCCTTCCTTTTACGGTATCCCTAATGAAGACCCTTTGCATTTCATTCGAGAATTCTATGCTCTTGTCTAAACCTTTCCATTACATGCAATTAATGAAGATCAACTTAGGATGAGGTGTTTTCCTTACACTCTTAAAGATAAAGCTTGAGTCATGGTTCATTACTTTACTCGGGTTATCTTAAAACTTGGGAGGCGGTCTATGAAATTTTTATGGGTAGGTTCTATTCCCGTCAAAAAATTTGTTGATCTAAGAACAAAGATAGCAACATTTTCTCAATTGTATGAAGAGCCACTTTCATGAAGCTTGGGAACGATTCAAACTCCTTTTCATTCAATGTTAAAATCATAGCTTTCCATTACAGCCTACAAAACCAATTCTTTTATGATGGATTGACAACTACGAGTCAATACATGGTTGATAATCTTCTTTGGAGGGTCTTTGTAGGAGAAAAGACCCGCAGAGAAAACCTATAATCTTTATGAGCTATTGGGTTCTAATTCCCAACAAAAGAGGTGGTAGAAGAAAAGCAAGGTTCAACTGAAGTTGGCTCGATAATGAGATAACCTTGCAACTTGTTGAATTGACTAAACAAGTGCAAATTCTCACTACCCAAATTTCAAATCAAGAGGTATGTGAAGTGTGTTGTTCAATTGGGCATGGTACTCATAATTGTTCAAATACTTGTGATTCTAGTGTTGATGCCATAGAGGAAGTCCAATCTTTTCAAAGGTATCATCCAAACACGTATAATCACCCAACGTAGACCCAATATCGAACACTAAGGTCGGTTAACAACCACCCTTACCCAGCAAGCCAATCTTTTAAGCCAACCTTAGAAGATAGCTTGAATGCTTTTATTGATTGAGTCGTGACAACCGATTGATGACTAATCAAAGATTGAACACCGTGGAGGCTTGGTTAAAAGGATTGAATCTAAAGTTGGGCAACTAGTGAACAAATGCAAAAGAAAGAACCAGGAAAGTTTCCCAGTCAACGAGAACAAGCAAAGGATGTAAGAACCGCCAGTGGTAAGGTAGTCAATACCAGTTTACCTGAAATCTCTAACAATCTACCTTGTAGTTCAGGTAACAAAGAAGGCGATATTCTAATCTCGCAAAAAGGAGAAACAAGTGTTAAACTTACCAAGCCTTCTGAAAAACTCGCGACACCCCAAAATTCAAAAGACAATGTAACCACACCAGATGCAAGTACCTTTTCCCCAATGGTTAAAAGAATCCAAACAAGATAAGCAATTCAGCGATCTTTTTAATATGCTTTCTCTAAAGTAAATATCAATTTACCATTATTAGAAGTGATCATGAATGTGCCTGCATATGCCAAGTTTTTCAAAGATTTGAACTAAGAAAATGAGGTATGAGTAATGAGCAAGTAGTAGTATCGTCAATTTCTAGCACTTGACCTGAGCTACCCACTAAGTTGAAAGACACTGGAAGTTTTATTATAAACATAACTATGGGGGATAGGAAAGTTGCTAAAGCAATGCTTGATTTAGGTGCTAGTATAAATTTGATGCCACTGCTGCATATATGTACGCCTCAATCTAGGGATTTAAAACCCACAACTATGACCGCTTCAACTTTGGCAGATAGATCTCTTAAATATCCGCAGGGAATAGTTGAGGATGTGTTGGTACGGTAGACAAGCGATAATACTGTTGACTTTGTGGTTCCGGATATGCAAGAAAATCCGGCATTGGAATGAGAGAGCACACAATATTGCTTGGTAGACCATTTATGGCAACTACTGAAACTATTATTGATGTCCAAGATGGAAATTTGACAATGACAGTCTTAGGAGAGAATGTTCATTTTAAAGTTTTTGATTCTTCACCTTTTCCTTCTATTTCTGCCATCGATGAAATATTCGATGTTGATCCTTTGGATAATCTTGTCCAAAGCACCTTTTTCCAAACCAGAATAGAAGACAAGCTTGAAACCATTCTTACACTTGAAGAGGTTGAAGAAGATTTAGATGAAGAAATTAAGGGGTACCTTGAACAACTAGATAATAATGAAGTAATGACAAAATCTAGTACACTCTTAAATCTACCCAGTTCTTCATCTATTAAAGAGGCCAATCCACCTAAACTTGAACTCAGAGACTTACCGAGCACTTAAAATATGTGTTTTGGGAGAAGGAGAAACTTATCCGAGTTGATAATTTCTTCAACCTTGACCAAACCACAAGAAAAGGAACTCATCAAAGTGCTTAAACAGTTTAAGAAATCGATAGGTTGGAGTATAGGGGATATAAGAGGCATTAGTCCAACAATGTGTATACCTGAATCAACTTGGAGGATGGTGCTAAGCACATGCGAGAGGCCCGTTAAGACTAAACCCAAACACGCAAGAGGTAGTTAAAAAAGAAATTCTTAAATTATTGGAAGAAGGGATCATCTATCCTATTGTAGATAGTAAGTGGGTTAGTCGATTGCATGTGGTACCAAAGAAATGCAGGGATAACTTGATTGTTAAAAATGACAAAAGTGAATTAGTGCCCACTAGAATAATCACTGGATGGAGAATGTGTATAGATTTTAGGAAACTAAATTTATATACAAAAAAGGATCACTTTCCTCTTCCATTCATTGATCAAATGTTGGAAAGATTAGCTGGGCACGAATTTTACTATTTTTTGGATGGATTATCTGGATATTATCAAGTACCCATAGCACCAGAAGATTAGGAAAAGACCACATTTACATGTCCTTTTGGGACATTTGCTTTTCGCAGAATGCCATTTGGGTTATGCAATGCCCCTGCCACTTTCCAGAGATGCATGATATCTATTTTCTCGGACGTGGTGGAAAAATTCATTGAGATCTTCATGGACGATTTCTCTGTCTTTGGGAACTCATTTGATGATTGCTTACATAAATTGACTTTGGTTTTAGAAAGATGCATTGAATGCAATCTCACCCTTAGTTGGGAGAAAAGTCATTTTTTGGTTCAACAAGGGATAGTTTTAGGACATATAATTTCAAACAAGGGTATTGAAGTTGATAAGGCAAAATTTGAATTGATATACAAACTACCTCCCCCTACATCTGTGAAGGGGATAAGAAGCTTCTTGGGACATGCAGGTTTCACAGGTGATTTATTAAAGACTTCTCTAAAATAAGTCACCCTCTTGTGTAACTTGCTATCTAAAGATGCTTATTTTGATTTAAACAATATTTGCCTTATCTCCTTTAATACCTTGAAAGAAGAAACTAACATCTACCCACTCGTTATTATGGCACCAAATGGTCTTTACCTTCGAAATAATGTGTGGCGGATTATGCTATAGGAGCGATCCTGGGACAAAGAAGTGGATAAACGTTTGCATGTCATCTACTATGCTAGCAAAACACTCAATGATGCCCAAATGAATTATACCACCACTAAAAAGGAATTCTTGGCTATAGTATTTTCTTTAGAAAAATTTCGGTCTTATTTAGTAGGATCTAAAGTGATTGTGCATTCTGATCATCTTCTTTAAGATACCTACTAAGTAAACCAAATGCCAAGCCAAGATTAATCGGTGGTCCTACTCTTACAAGAATTTGACCTAGAAATCAAGGATAAGAAAGGCAGTGAAAACTTAGTAGCTGACCATTTGTCTAGGTTGATTTCTGACTTTAATTCTCTCAAAGATGAGAGTAATGAAGATATAGTTGAAACCTTTCCTGATGAACAGTTATTTTTCATAGGTCAGAACCCATGGTATTGTTGATATTGTAAACTATCTTGCCACTTTGGTGTTTTGCGACCTAACAACTTCATATGAGGACAAGAAAAGGTTTTTAAAACTATTAAGGACTATTTACCGGGATGACCCTTATTTATACAAGATTGGTCAAGATCAAGTCATCCCAGGAGATGTGTGCACTCAAGAAGAACATAAGAGCATTCTAACTTTTTGTCATGAACTTCATTGTGGGGGTCATTTTGGTGGTGAAAAGACAGCTCGTAAGGTATTACAAATCTGGATTCTTCGCTCTTTTTAAAGATGCTTTCATATGTTTTGTGCGCAATGTGATAGATGTCAAAGAACGGGAAACATAAGCAAAAGAGATGAAATGCCTTTGACATCTAATTTAGTTGTTGAACTCTTTGATGTATGGGGGATTGACTTCATGGGTCCTTTTCCCCATCTAATGGTTTTCAATACATTTTGGTTCTTTGTGGATTATGTGTCCAAGTGGGTAGAAGCTATCCCCACCAAAACCAATGATGCTAATGTTGTTGTGAAATTCTTGAAAGATTTAATATTCAAGAGGTTCGAACGCCTAGAGCTATAATAAGTGATGGAGGTAGCCATTTTTGTAACAAACTCTTTGATGGAGTACTAAACAAGTACAACATCACACATAAAGTAGCTACTCCATATCATCCTCAAACTTCCTAGGTTTAGTGGAAGTAAGTAATAGGCAAATTAAGGGAATATTGGAACGCACTGTGCGTCCTTCAAGGAAGGATTGGGCATTTAAGTTAAATGATGCCTTATGGGCATACCGCACCGCTTACAAAACACCTATTGGGATAAGCCCTTACCGGTTAATCTTTGGGAAAGCGTGCCACCTTCCAGTTGAACTTGAACACAAGGCTTACTGGGCAATTAAAGAGTTAAACATGGATTTAGATAAAGCAGGTGAAAAATGATTACTCCAGCTTCATGAGTTGGAAGAAATTAGGAATGAAGCCTATGAGAATGCCAAATTATACAAGGAGCGTACTAAGCACTATCATGACAAGAGGCTAGTTGCTAAGACTCTTCACCCTGGAATGAAAGTTCTTTTATTTAACTCTCGTTTGAGATTGTTTCCAGGAAAGTTGAGATCAAGATGGGATGGACCATTCAAAATAGTTCAAGTGTTTGAACATGGAGTAGTGAAACTATTGGACTCCAAGACACAAAAAACGTTCAAAGTCAATGGCCATCGTGTCAAGCCTTATTTAGAAGAACCAAACAACATTGCTGAAATGGATTTCATTTGGCTGAGTAACCCTTAGCACCAAAAAGATACGTCTTGCTAAGACGTTAAACTAAGCGCTGGATGGGAGGCAACCCATCATTTTAGGTAATTTTCTTTTATTTCTTTTATTTACTTAATTTTATTGTTTATTTCATTTTAATTACATGTGAATAATTTTTAAATTGTTAAAACTAAAAATATTTGTTAAGATGTTAGAAGTTCACAGCGATCTGTCTGTATACACTTTAATGATGAATATGATGGATGCACCTGCATTTTCCATTACTACTTGCACTTTCTCAAGAAATAGGTAATCTTTCTTCTCTTTTCTCTTTATCTTTAATTTAAGTTGTTACATTGAGGACAATGTAAGTTCTAGGTTGGGGGTGGTGAAAAGTTACCATGCTTAATTAAAAAAAAAGGTTTTAATAATTTTAAAAAATATATATAAATAAACAAAAAAAAATACTTTTTCATTTTTTGTGTGTTTGGTTTTATTTCTATTTTGTGTGATTTAGTAATTTTTGGAATTAAAAAAAAAACTTTTTCACAAAATTTATCATTTCTTTAAATCAAATTTAAGTAAATAGTTAAGTCTTTTGTACTGTTAGATTAATTTTTGAAAACATATCATGAAATATTTTGTAATTATTTTTGATAATTAGTTAGTTATTGTCATAACTAGTATTTCTTGATAAGATGTAGAAATTATATTAAACCCAAAATCGGTGTTTATGAATTTTTTTTAGTGGAGACTACCTTTGTGTGATATAATTTGAGCCTAATTTCCTTTATTCAGAGTGAAATATATATTTTGTCTACTCCAAACACATTTCTTATTTCTTCAAATTTTTAGATGATCTCTATAGGTATTAACATTGAATGTATGAATTTTTTTCTCATCTTAATAGAGTATCATATATTTTTTTATTATTTTTGCTTAGATTAAATGATTTGAGTAGAAATTGATAGTATATGCTTATATCTCGTTCATGCATGACTGCTACAAAAAAAAAGACATATCTGGGGTTACCTAAACCAAGATCAAAGAGAAAAGCCACAAAATTAACCACTCACCAAAATAAAAAAAAAGTACAATCTGTACATGGGTTGACTCTCTAAAATACATATATTGAGAAATATCTTCAGAAAAAAATAGAGAGATAAAGAATATATAGTATAATCTACATACTATAACCCACATTGCCTACAAAGTTGTGAGTAAAAGTTAATTACAAAAGAAAGATATAGGAAATAATTCCCTAAAAAGTCATTGCACTCTATTCATTTGTAAAAGGCATATATCTTGAAATTATTTCTTAATGATTTTGATTTATGCATGAAAATAATTTTTATATATGATATCTTTATAATTTATACATTTGATTCCTTTCATGAGATCAATGTTAAAATAACACTTTGAGCCTTTATTCTTTATACATATGCGAATATATTAGTTCATTTCTATACATCAACTCTTTCGCATATAAATTAGTGTGAGTGTTTGAACCCATAGGATTCAGTGTTTTGAGAGTATTGACTTGTGAGGAATAGAGTCGAAGCGAATTCTGATTCATGACATTGAAATTGAGTAAAATTAAATTGATACATTTTTGATAAGAAATATGAAAATGATTTTCGACTAATTATTATAATAAAATCATGATTGTTTAAAGAGATTAAAATAACTTATGCTTGAGATTTTAATTATGATCTTAAAGGAGATTAAAAAGTATGAGACATTTTTGTGAGATGTTGTTAATTTGTGATTTTGTTTTAAATTAAATTTTTAAGTTGTTTGTTTTTATTGTTTCTTTTGATTTTTACATTTAGTTCAATGTTTGTGGGTATCATTACTGAAAACCCTCACGAGACTCAAACTCGTCCACTAGGGCAACCTAGGGGTTTAAAGGCTTGTTGCATAGGCTAAATGCAACCGTGTCAATCCACGGAAGTGATTTAGGATAGTTTAATTTTTAGTTTTTATCGCTTCTCTTGCTAAGGGACTAGCAAGAAGCTGGTTGGGGGTTGTGATGAGTACTCAAAAAGCACTAAAATTACCATGCTTTTATGCACATTAATTGACTAAAAATATATATATTTATATGTTTTATCATATATTTATATAAATTTGTCTTTTTCGGAATCACGGGTATTTTTATTGTTTTTCAGGTATTTTGGCTTTAAAACGCAATTTAAAGACTCAAAGAGGAATACTTGAAGCAATACATCACAAATATATTAATAAATAAGTGGGAAAAGGTCAACAAACATGGAAAAATTGGACAAAATGGGTCGAAAAGGTCAAAAATGTCAAAAAGACGGAAATCGCCATTGCCGCATACCTTGGCATTACCACCAAGCGCCGCCTTCAGCCCACTCCACGCGCCCAACGCCTTTTCCCCCCATTTTTCACGTGCTGCCGCCCCCATGACGTCATGCTGACGTCATTGATGACCTCAGCATTTCCATTACACGTTTTTTCATTTTTTTTAACATTTTTTTACTCATTTTTTCTCTCCATCCTCACCTATAAATACCCCATTCCCTTCACTTCAAAACACACCTCAAAACCACACTTCTCTCTTCTTTCTTTCTCTCATTTCTTAGTTTTTGAGTTTTTCTTAGTTTCTTTCTTAGTTTCTAAGCTTTTCTTAGTTTTTCTCTTAGTTTTTAGTTCAATTCTCTTAGTTTTAGAGTTCTTCTCTTTTTGAGAGGAACTTGTAATGTTTTTTGTAATATTTTAGTTTTTGATTCAATAAATGGAAGTGCAAATTCCGGTTGGAGGTTTTCTAGCAACGGGAATAGCGTCGAAGTTCTGTAAGGATTTTATTTTCTTTACAGTTATTTTTATGCTTTATTCTTACATGTTATATTTAATTTGTCTGTGATTAAATTTAAGCGTACTTTAGTCAGTTTATAATTATGATGTAATAATAACATTGTTATGCTTACAAATATTAAATAGGTGAAAATTTCTAAAATGAATTGATTTTATTTTTATTCAAGATTTTATATTAAGGATGTTAGAGAGAAATATATTATTTTTCATTACAAACTTAAATTTGAAAATTAGATTTTACGGTTTAGTTATCCGGTCTAATTTAGAGTAGTGGTCTTTTATTTGTTGGTACAATCGCCCGGTATTTAGAGTGAAACTCTATTTCAAAAGTTTTTATAAGAATTATTATGTGAAAATGTATTGACAACATGTTTTCAATAGTAGTTTTAAAACTTGAAAGTTAGTACTCGGATAATTAAATTCTTATGTTTAATTTGGACACCTTGAATAAAGTTTAAACTGTCTAACCCCACCAAAGGTGGCATTTAAATGGTTCATTTTCAATCTCTTAGAAAAAGGAATTAATTTAATTAACCAAATTAGTTATCAACCCCACCCATAGGTGTTAATTGATTTGTTTAGTTAACAAAGAATATCTAACCACCAAAGGTGGTATTTATATAAAAAGAGAGAATCAATAAAATATCAATTTATATCTTTAATAACCTAGATAATATGAGCAAGCATAATTAATTTAGTTATTATATCCATAAATACTCCACTAATATAAATGATAAAATTTGCATGAATATTTATTGAATCTGTATTTATATTTATTTTTAGATAAATATTAATTGAATTTGTATCTATGTTTATTTTTATGTTATTAGATTATATTTAATTAATCTGTATATATGTTTATTTTATGTTATTAGATTAGGAACACAAAAACCAAACTATCGTGACAGGATGTTTAGGATTTAATTTTATTTTTAAAAGTTTGAATAATAAATTAAAAACCACATACATTCCTTCCTTAGATCAACCTTGGGAGTATACTTATCATTTTCTACGAAATGATTCGTGCACTTGCGAGAGTTTTACAAATATTAAAACCAAAGTATTTGCGAGAATCGGCGATGTCGATTTTCGTTCATCAGAATTATAGAATGAAGGATATGTATAGATTTTAGGAACTAAATTTGTACATAAAAAATCATCATTTTCCTTTTCCATTCATTGATAAATTGTTAGAAAGATTAATTGAGCATGAATTTCATTATTTTTTGGATGAAATTTTAGGTTATTATCAAATACCTATTACACCATAGGATCAGGAGAAGACCACCTTCACATGTCCTTTTGGGACATTCGCTTTGAAAAGGATGTCATTTGGGTTATACAATGCTCCAACACATTTTAAAGATTTATGATGTCAATCTTCTCAAACATGATGGAAAACTTTATAGAGGTATTTATGCATAATTTTTCTATTTTAGGAAACTTATTTGATGGTTGCTTGTATAAATTGACTTTAGATTTAGAAAGTTGCATTGAATGTAACCCGACAAATAGTTAGAAAAAAAGTCATTTTATTATACAACATGGGATTATTTTAGGTTATGTAATTTCTAACAAAGGAATTGAAATTGATAAGGCACAAATTGAATTGATTTACAAACTACATATAGATTTCTATAGATAATTTATTAAATGTTTTTTTCTAAAATAAGCCATCCTTTATGTCATCCTTTATGTAACTTCTTACCAAAAGATGTCTATTTTGATTTTAACAATGATTGTCTTATTGCCTTTGATACTTTGAAGGATAAACTAACATATGTCCTCATTATTATGGCATCTAATTGGTCTCCCCCATTTGAAATAAGGTGTGATACTTCTGATTATGTTATAGTAGAAGTGATGGGATAGAAAGTGAATAAGCATTTACATTAGTAATAGGCATGGTTACGAATAGGGTCAGTTTTTAATATAACTATCCCTGAATCGAATTATAAAATCAGTACTCGAAACCACTCGAAAATCATTATAGTTTGGGACGGTTATTAAAACATATTTGAAAAAAAATGTTTTTTCTAAACATTTTAATTTAAACCTTAATTAATTCTAAACATATTAATTTAACAAATATATAATTTAATTTAATGAATATATAAATTAATTAAATAAATATAATTAATTTTGGGTACGGTTATTAGTATAACTATACTCGAATCGTACCTGTTACTTCATGTTTGGTTAATACCTAAAACCGTATCCATCCCTAAAATTTATCAAATAAAAACCGAACCGATAGTGCGGATAACCATAGATAACCGAACTCACAAATTTTTTTCCCATTCCTAATTTACATGTCATATATGACTATAGAAAAACACTCAATTACACCCAAATTAATTATTCCACCACTAAAAAAACAATTTGGCTACTGTGTTTTACTTAGATAAATTTAGGTCTTACTTGGTAGGTTCTAAAGTAATTGTGTATTATGATCATACTACTTTAGATATTTGTTAAGTAAACCTAATGCTAAGCCAAGATTATTAAGGTGGGTTTTACTCTTACAAGAATTTTTCCTAGAGATCAAAGATATGAAAGGTAGTGAAAATTTAGTAGCCAATCATATGTCTAGGTTAATTTTTGAATTCAATTCTCTTAAAGGTGAGAGTAAAGAAGAAATTGTTGAAAGTTTTCCTAAAACTATTATTTTTATTAGGTCCAAACCCATGGTATGTTGACATAGTAAATTATCTTGCCATTGGTGTTTTGAGACCTAACATTTCTTCTCAAAAAAATAAAAAAGATTTTACCTTCTTGTAGGTAATACCTCTTAGATGACCCTTATCTATTCAAGATTGGTTAAGATCATTTCATCCATAGGTGTGTGCCTGAAGAAGAACATCGGAGCATTCTGCCCTTTTGTCATGAACTTCACTCTGGGTGCTATTTTGGTGGTAAGAAAATGACCATTAAGGTATTACAGTTTGGATTTTATTGGCTGACTTTATTTAACGATGCTCATACATTTTGCACACATTGTGATAGATGTTAGATGATAAGTAATATAGGAAGATGTGATGAAATTCCTTTAACATCTAATTTTGTTGTTCAACTATTTGATGTATGGGGATTGACTTTATGGGTCATTTTCTCCATCTTTTTTTAATGAATATATTCTAATCATTGTTGATTATGTGTCTAAATGGGTAGAAGTTATACCCACTAAAATAAATGATGCTAACATTATTGTGAAATTCTTAAAGGTTTTGATATTTAACAAGTTTTGTATGCCTAAAGCAATAATTAGTGATAAAGGGAGAATTTTTGCAACAAACATTTTGATGGGGTACTGAAGAAGTATAACATCACTGATTACCACACAAATTATGTGTGTAATGAATACGCATTTATACGTATCGTAATAATTAATATAATAAAAAAAATATTGTTCACACAGAGATTATTTCATTAAAAATTAATTTTTAAAACTAAAAAAATAAAAATCAATTTTTTTGTGTTTTTATATTTTAAGGAAGCAAAATTAAAATAACTTAAAGTAAATAGCAATAATTAATTAAATCAGATTTGGTAATTAAGAAAATATATGAGAAAATATCTAGTAATACTTAATACTCCAATTTTCTAAACATGCGAATCACTAAAACCCCTTCAATATAATTATCAATTAATTACATGATCAATTGAATCTAACCTAGCATGTATTTATTTCTTAAGTAAACTACATACCATATAGTAATTAATTTAATCACACTCTCATGTCAATTAAATTGAATATTACTCATTAAGTTCATCAATTATGGATCACATACATAAGAATCATATATCTTTTCTTAGAAACTATGCATGTTATTTAATCAAGACAAATAATTAAATAATTCTCTTAAATCTATTTAATTGCTTCTATAGATAAATTGTTGGCCAAATAGTTAATAGCATAAAAATTAGATTAAATAATAAAATTAAATTATAATTATAATTGAGGTAAAATATTAAATCATCACATGGTGAAAATATTATGTGCAGCTTCTCAAAAACATCAAGAAATTTTGAAAACTGTGTATCTAAGTTTTGCTTTTGCAGTCTTTGAGGGAAATAAATAGTGGGTTAGTACATGTTGTTTTCTTCGGCTGAATTATTTCATTTTCAATGTTATCTTTATCCATTAGTTCCTCCTCGTTCTTGTTAATTTCTTGTTGCTCATCATCCTTTTCTATCTTATGTACCTGTTTTAAAGTTTTATCACTACTCAAAGCTATAGCGTTGCACTGATTCTTACCTTCTCTTCGTGGGTTTACAATTGTATCATTTGAAAGGTTACCTTGAGACCTTTGACTTATTGCTTGAGAAATTTTCCCCATTTGGTTCTCCAAATTTGAATTGAAGCCTCTTAAGTGGATACTTTTGTATTTACTGATTGCATGAAGTCTTTTATCATCCCCATTAAAGCATTTGTATTGTCCTCAATATGTGGCTTCTTCTCTTGGGCTTATGATTATTGTGGTTGTTGAAAACCAGGTGGTGGAAATGATTGATGGTTGAATTGATTACCACCTAGATTGTTGTTATTCCAGGAGAAGTTTGGATGTTGTCTCCATCTTGGGTTATATGTGTTCGAGTATAGATTATTATTTCAATTAACCTTACAAATATAGCATACAGATTCAGGATTATTTGAACAATTATTAAACAA
This sequence comes from Hippophae rhamnoides, assembly GCA_033030585.1. NCBI lineage: Eukaryota > Viridiplantae > Streptophyta > Magnoliopsida > Rosales > Elaeagnaceae > Hippophae > Hippophae rhamnoides. The sequence continues at coordinate 28,458,257 of CM065433.1, forward strand.
ATGAGCTCCTCCACAAAACACATACGACACTCTTGAATTTTGGACTTGGTTTATACTCGCTGTCGAGTTTTGAGCCTTCAAAAGATTAACCAAAGATGAAACTTGAGCTATAAGTGTTGTGATATCATTTACCACATGCACTCTAGCTACTCTTATTGTGGCTATCATTCTATCCATTGATAATTATTGCTAGTCATTTTCTCAAGTAAATCATACGCTTGATTGTAAGATTTGGCTAGCAAAGCTACATTAGCATATGTATCAACAATAGTTCTTGTTTGGGCATTGAGATGATTTTAAAAAGTCTCAATTTGAAATCAAGAAGGATACCATAATGAGGACACTTCCTTAGAAATTCCTTGAATCTTTCCCTTGCTTCATATAAATATTCTCCTTCATATTGTTGGTAGGAAGTAATGTGATTCATAAGCTTGGTATTATTTGTTGGTGGGAAGTATTTCATCAAGAATTTCTCTGTCAAACCATTCCAAGTTGTAATGGAATCTGGTGGCAAAGAGTTTAGCCAAGCTCGAGCACAGTCTCATAAAGAGTAAGGGAAAAATCTTAGCCTAAAAGCCTTATCGGTCACACCACTGAACTTAAATGAATCTACAACTATAATAAACAATTTGAGATGAAGATGAGGATCCTATGTTGAATTGTCCAACTGTTTGTAGCAATTGAAACATCACTAACTTTAGTTCAAACTAATTAGCTTGAATATTTGGTCTTGTAATACTTGGATTCAACCCTTCCAACATAGGTATAGTGTATTCATTCATAACTATATCTCTATCATCCATCAAAAGTATCTGATTGTTCAATGAATATGCAAGTATACGTATCACAACAAGTAATATAATGATAAGAAAAAATATTGTTCCTACAGAGATTATTTTATTAGAAACTAATTTTTAAAACTAAAAAAATAAAAATTAATTTTTTTGTGTTTTTATATTTTAAGGAAGCAAAATTAAAATAACAGAAAGCAAATAGTAATAATTAATTAAATCAGACTAGTAACTAAAAAGATATATAAAAAAATATCTAGGAATACATAATCCCTTCAATTTTCTAAACATGTGAATCGCTAAAATCTCCACAGTATAATTATCAATTAATTACATGATCAATTGAATCTAACGTAACATTTATTCCTCTCTTAAGTAAATTACACACCTTATAGTAATTAATTTAATCATAATCCCATGCTAATTAAATTGTATACTAATCATTCAGTTCATCAGTTATGGATCACATACATAAGAATCATACATCTTTGCCTAGAAACTATGCATGTTATTTAATCAAGATAACCAATTAAACAATTCTCTCAAACCTATTTAATTGCCTTTAAAGAAAAATTGAAGGCCAAACAATTAATAGCATAAAAATTAGATTAAATAATATAATTAAATTATAATTATAATTGGGGTAAAATATTAGATCATCATATGATGAAAATTGGGTTCATAAGATCCCTAGTTTAATAAATAAACTACACATAACTGTGTTCATAAAACTAATAATTTTTATAAAGAAATACATAAAAATTGATAAAGAAAAAAGTAGATGAATAAATACAAACAATCTCTTGAATTGTAGTGCTAATCTACTCTTGAATCTTCACCAAAATTGTATCTTCTTTTTAATTTTTCTCTCTTTTTAGCTATAAAAATTGACAAAAATTATGCTAATGGCGGCTTTATAGGGTTTATGGTGTGATTAGGGACTTAAATATAGCTCAGGTACATCTAGACAGTCAGATAAGCTTCAGATCAAGAGTTGAGATCAAAACTAGCAAAATCAACAACGCTAGCCAATCACAATGCGACATATGGCACACATAATTAATTGGACGGATCAGAGCATGACATGTGGTAGAGGAGACCAATCTGAGTCAACGTATGCTAAGTTAGTTGCACATAGCGTAACATGATTCTTGGTAATGGATGGCGTGGCACACTGATGGAATGCGAGGAGCAATCATAGATGACACATGGTATGAGTGTTTAACCGTGCTTCGAAGTTGGATTGAACTTCGTGTTGACATGTGGCATGCGCTACTTCGCTCTTCCCACATGGAAATTTTCAATTCATTGTCCCTACTTGGGTGGCGTTCACGTGGCTTGCCCAGTCAGTTCCTCTACTTATGTGGTAGGCCACGTGGTAGCTTCTGATTAGACTTGTGTTAAAATTTCATAAAAAATCCATAAAAGTTCTTTTATTTGATTTTCATCTGAGAAGTGGTTACCCCAACATAGTGAGCTTGAAGAGAGTAGGGAAAAAACCTATGAAATGCAAAGTTATACAAGCGCTAGCACTACAAAAGGCTAGTTCGTAATTCTTTTCTATCTGGAATGAAAGTTCATTTATTTGATTTTCATTTGAGATTGTTTCTAGGTAAATTTTAATCAAGGTGGGATGGACCATTTATAATCGCCCAACTATGTCCAAATGTACTGGTGGACTTATTGAGTCTTAAGACTCAAGGAATGTTCAAGGTAAGTTGACATCGTGTGAAGTCTTCTTTAGAAAGAGAACATAAAATATCAAAAATTGATTGCATATGGATATGTAATCCTTAGTACCATGATGATAACCATGTCTTACTAGGATGTTAAAATGACACTTGATAGAAGGCAACCCATTATTTTAGGTAATGTTATTTTCTTTATTTTAATTGAATTATATTTTTTGGATTTTATTTTCTCTTGATTTATGTTATTTTTTTCTTTTTATATAATTTGTTTGCTTTAGTTTATCTTGTTTAGTGTTTGTGTAAAATATGATTATGCTATTTAGAATAGTTAAAATTTATAACTATTTGTTGATATGTGAAAGAGGTACACACTGTTTTGTTTGTGTGGGTAAAATGTTGAGAATATGGATACACCTAACTTTCCACATCAATACTTTATCACGAAAAGCAAATAGGTAACATTTATCTTCCTTATTCTTTGTTTTTAATTTGTATTTGTTATATTGAGAACAATGTAAATTCTAGGTTATGAGCGGAGGAAAATTACATGAATTTGGAAATTTTTAATTTTTTATTAAACATGTGTTTACATTTACATTTATATGTTTTTATTTAGTTTATTTATTGGTTTGGGGATAGGTAGGTTCATTTTTTAAAGTTTTCTCGAATAATTGTGTCTTTGTACTATTAGATTAATATTTTGAACATGTCCTAGAATATTATGATAATTTGTGTTTCATGATTGAATGTTAAAATTGAAATAAACCCAAACATGATGTTTAGGAGTAAAATAGTTGAGACTATCTTAGAAGAATATTTTGAGCCTTTATCTTTTTATTTTGAGTGATAATATTTTTTGTACTCCTTTAAACAGTCTTCTTATTATTCGAATTATTAGATGATCCCTATAAGTTTTTCGTTGAATACAAAAGTTTTTACATCTTATAAAGGGTCATATGCTTTTTTTATTACTTAAATTGAATGAATTAAGTAGAATTGAAAGTGTATGCCTTTTTCATTTATGCAAGATTTCTACAAAAAGAGATATATCTAGGGTTCCCTAAAGACAATACAAAAAAATCCCTTCAATCAGCTACTCATCAAGTCATACAATTATGTACATGGGTACACTCTTTAAAAAAAGAAAAAAAAAGAGAAATATATATATACATACATAAATACATATTGGCGCATGCCATACACCCTTCTTTCAAAATTTCTACGCCCCACACACGTGCCAACTTGTCCAAACAAGCCCAAAATCAATATTTGAAATATTTTTCCACCTTTTTTGACCTTTTTCTCACCTATAAAAGAACTCTCTCCCCCATTGTAATAAACCCACCATTTTTTCAGATCTTTCTCACTCTATAAATTTTTCTTTGTTTTAGTTTTTAGTTTTAAAGTTATTCTCTTTTTTAGAAGAACTAGCTATGTTTATATAGATTTTTAGTTTTTCGATTCAATAAGAGGAAATGAAAATCTGTTTAGAGATTTTTCAGCAACAAAATTAGCATAAAATTAGTGTAAAGATTCTTTTAAGGTATATTTTTAATGGATTCTTTACATTATCTTTTTATGTTTTATTCTTAAATGTTATATTTAATTTGTTTGTGATTAAATTTAACATGATTAACTATTTGTAAATATGATATAATTATAATATTGTTATGCTTGCAAAATATTAAATAGGTAAAATATTTCTATAAAATAATTGAGGTTTTTTATTAATGATTTTATATTAAGGATGTTAGAAAAAAATATATTATTTTTCATTATAAGTTTAAATATGAAAATTAGATTTTAAGGTTTAATTATCCGATCTGATTTAAAGTAGTGTACTTTTATTTGTTGTTACAATCGCCCGGTAGTTAGAGTGAAACTCTATTTCAAAAGTTTTTATAAGAACTATTATTTGAAAATGTATTGACAACATATTTTCACTCATGGTTTTAAAACATGAAAGTTAGTACTCGGATAATTAAATTCTTAGGTTTAATTTGGACACCTTGAATAAAGTTTAAAATATCTAACCTCACCAAATGTGGCATTTAAATTGTTCATTTTTAATTTCTTAGAAAAAAATAAATAAATTTAATTAATCAAATGAATTATCGACCCCACTCATAAGTGTTAATTGATCTTTTTAATTAACAAAGAATATTTAATCCCACCAAAGGTGGTATTTATATAAAAAGAGAGAATCAATAAATATCAATTTATATATTTAATAACCTAAATAATATGAGGAAGCATAATTAATTTAATTTTTATATCCACAAATACTCTACTTTTATGAATCATAAAATTTTTTATTTTTATTTATTGAATCATATATATGTTTATTTTTATTATGTCATTAGATTAGAACAAAAAAAAATCAAAAATCGTGACATGATGTTTAGGATTTAATTTCAGTTTTAAGATTTTGAATAATAAATTAAAAACCATATATGATCCTTAGATCGACCTTGGGAGTATACTTATCATTTGTTATCAAATGATTCGTACACTTGAGAGATTTTTAAAAATTATAAAATCAAAGTATCCATAAGATTGGCATTGCATTGCCGATCTTGCTTCATCAAGTTTTTGGAGCCGTTGCGGGGGAAGGGGTAGCGTTTTAAAATTATTTATCAAAATTTTGAAAACTTTTTGTGTTTTAAATAATTTTGATTTTTATTTATTTATTTTGAGTTAAAAAATTTAAAAAATATACAAAAAAAATTAAATTGTTTTTAAATAATAAGCTCTTAAAAAAATAAATAATAAAGAAAACTAATTAACTTAGATTTTTACTTAACTTAGTTAACTTAACTTAATTTATTACCTTAATTAACTTAATTTATTAAGTTAATTGACTTAGATTTTAATAGCATAAAAATTAAAGATCTTAGGGAATTCTGTTTAGGAGACTTGTTCTTGGAAGCTTTTGAGCTACTAGTCTTTCTTGGGAATGTTTATCTAGGAGGATGGTTTTTAAAGAGGCTTTGTCCCACCATTCTTTCCTGGGAGCACTCTTGATTAATACCAATTATGTTATTTAACTTAGAGATTATACTAAAATAAAATTAAAAATTAAAAAAATGAAAAAGCCTAAACAATTGTAAGAAATAGTTAATGAAAAAGAAAATATATGAAGTAATTCTCTAAGAAATCATTGCATTTTCCTACATTTTCTAAAAGGCATATTACTTGATATTTTTATTTGATGAATTTGGTTGATGCATGAAAGTAATGTATAATATTTTATAAATCCTTACATTTGATTCCTTTTATGAGATCAACGTTAAAACAACAATTTAAGCCTTTCTTCTTTATACATATGTGAACATATTAATTCATTTCTATACATTAACTCTTTCACATATAAATTAGTATAAGTGTTTGAACCTATAAGATTCAGTGTTTTTGAGAGTATTGACTTGTGAGGAATAGAGTCAAAGCCAATTTAGATTCCTCACACTAAGTTTGGGTGAAATTAAATTGATACATTTTTAATATGAAATATGAAAATGATTTTCAACTAATTATTATAATAAATTGTTTAGGAAGTTTAATTAATATATTCTTAAGATTTTAATTATGAAATTTAAAAGATATTATAAGCATGATATATTTTTGTATTTCATTTATTTGTTTTCATTTTTTAATGTATGTGGGTATTATTAATGAAAACCCTCACGAGACTAAAACTCAACCAATAGGTCAACCTAAGGGTTTAAAGGCTTGTTGCATATGCTAAATGCAGCAGTTTCAATCCATTGAAGTGATTTAAGATAGATTAATTTTTATTTTTTACCACTTCTCATACTAAATGACTAGTGACAAGTTGGTTGGGGGTTTTGATAAGTGCTTAAAAAGGACTAAAATTACCTTGATTTTTTGTACTTTAATTGATTAAATAAATTCATATTTATATAATTTTATCATATTTTTATATAAATTTGTCTTTTCGAAATCGCATATATTTTATTATTTTTCAGGTATTTTTTTTACAAAATTAACTTAAAGACGCGTAAAAAATACTAGAGACAATACATCACAAATATATTGAGAAAAGAAATGAGGAAAAGTCACAAAGATAGAAAAAATGGACAAAATTGATCAAAACGGTCAAAAATGTCAAAAAGGCCAAAATCCTATGCGTAGTTGCCCATCCGTGTTAAGTCACATGAGCGTGTATGCATGCCCATCAAATGGTGGCACACACCCATAAGACGCCAGCACACACCCAGCACCCACCTATATGTAGCCAGCATATGTCCACTCGCAGCTAGCACACGCCCGCACGCAACCTGCACACACCTACGCCATGTCGCTTGTGTGCCAATACACTCATGCACCGTGTCCCGCATGTACCAAACTCATGTTTTCCATGCAAATGGCCATCTGTCGATATTTTCACACCCCACACACATGCCATCCTATCCAAACGTGCCCAAAATCAATTTTTGAAATATTTTCCCACATTTTTTGGCATTTTCCTCACCTATAAAAATATTTTTTACCTCATTGTAAAAAACACACAATTTTCTCAACTCTTTCTTTCTCTAGAATTTTGTTTTTAGTTTTTATGTTTTAAATTTCTTCTCTTTTTTTAGAAGAAATAACTATGTTTATATATATTTTTAGTTTTTTGATTCAATAAGCAAAAATGCAAATTCATTAGGAGGTTCTTCAACAACAGAATTAACATCAATTTGTTGTAAGGATTCTTTTAAGGTATAATTTTAATGTATTCTTTACAGTTATCTTTTTATGTTTTATCCTTATATGTTATATTTAATTTTTCTGTGATTAAATTTAACATGGCTGGATGTTTGTAAATATGTTATAATTATAATGTTGTTATGCTTACGAAATATTAAATAGGTAAAATATTTCTATAAAATAATTTAATTTTGTTTTTATGCAAGATTTTATATTAAGAATATTATAGAGAAATATATTATTTTTCATTACAAACTTAAATCTTAATATTAGATTTTAAGGTTTAATTATCTGATTTGATTTAGAGTAATGCTCTTTTATTTGTTGGTACAATCGCCTAGTAGTTAGAGTAAAACTCTATTTCAAAAGTTTTTATAAGAACTATTATTTGAAAATGTATTGACAACATATTTTTAGTCATGATTTTGAAACTTAAAAATTACTACTCACATAATTAAATTCTTAAATTTAATTTGAACACCTTGAATAAAGTTTAAAATGTCTAACCCCACCAAATGTGGCATTTAAATGGTTCATTTTCAATCTCTTAGAAAAAAAGGAATTAATTTAATTAGCCAACTTAATTATCGACCTCACTCATAGGTGTTAATTGATTTGTTTAATTAACAAAGAATATTTAACCCCATCAAAGGTAGTATTCATATAAAAAAGAGAGAATCAATAAATATCAATTTATATATTTAATAACCTAAATAATATAAAGAAGCATAATTAATTTAATTATTATATCCATAAATACTCCACTCTTCTGAATGATAAAAATTTGTATTTTTGTTTATTGAATCATATCTATGTTTATTTTTATTATGTCATTAGATTAGAACATAAAAACCAAAATATTGTGACAAGATGTTTAGGATTTAATTTCATTTTTAAAATTTTGAATAATAAATTAAAAACAACATATATTACTTCCTTAGATCGACCTTAGGATTATACTTATCATTTGCTGTAAAATGATTCATGCAGTTGCGAGAGTTTTACAAGTTATAAAACCAAAGTATCCACAAAATCGGCATTGTATTGCTGGTCTTGTCTCATAAAGTTTTTGGTGTCATTGTTGGGGATTTGATGTTATGCTTATCAATGGGTATCATTACTGAAAGCCCTAATTGTCCACAAGGGAAACCAAGAGGTGTAAAAACTTGTTTCATATGTTAAATGCAACCGTATATAGAAATGATTTAGGATAATTTTATTTATTTTAGTTTTTTATTGCTTTTCTTGCTAGAGACTAGAAAGAATCTAGTTGGGGGTACATGACTTATTTGCACTCAAATGTTAAAAATAGGTTTAAAACTACATAATTTTATCATTGTTACATCTTAGTAAATCTATATTTTTAGAATTATAGTTATATTTTATTATTTTTAAGGCATTTTTTTACTTCAAAATGATTCATATGATAAATACTTACAGAATTATACCTTAAAGCACTCATTTTCAATCTAGAAGAATAAATGAATAAATATGTAAAGCTTAAAAGTAAATCCAGGATGAAATAATAAGAAATTTGTGAAATGCATATCAATATGGGTTATGGCATGGATTGGCCACAGTGTAACCTTCTTAGATAGTGATTCTAAGCGTACCAAAGTAGACATGGGCCGCGGTTTGGATAGAAGTGTGTCGCAACACGCAATGAAATTTTCCTGATGATCAACATTTTTCTCCATTTTCTTAGCCTTCCCTCACTTATATAAACACTTTTTTCTTCTCTTGTAAACACACAACAAATCAGAATTTTGATTGATTGTTTTGGTATTTTTTTGTAGTTTAAATTTTAGCAACTAAGGAATTTAGTTAGGTATACTTTTATGTAGTAGTTTTGATTCAATAAATAGTACATGAAAATCTGTTCGGAGGACTTCTAGATCATAGATTAATACTTAACTTCTATTTATTGAAGTATACTTTTGAGATATAAATTTTAATTGAATTCTTTTATTTACAGAATTAATTTAAATATTATTTTGGATGCTATTTTTAATTTATTAATCATTTATTAAATCTAAACATGTATGGCTAAAAATTACATAGGAATATTAGTTATGTTGTTATGCTTGTGAAATATTAATTTAGGTAAATATTTTCATAAAATAAATTAAGTTTTTTTCTTCATTCAAGATTCATATAAAGTTTATTACATAACAATATATTGACGATATATTTTTCCTAATAGATTAAAAATATAAGAATTAGATTTTATAATTTGATTGTTTAGATATAATGTAGAATTATTTTCTATTTCAAGATTTTTACAAAATTTATTATTAAAAAATATATTAGTGACATATTTTTCATAATAGATTTAATATATGAAAGTTAAGTTTCATATACATCAATCTAAAATCCAATTTAGACACTTTGAATGAGAGTTTAAATTAATAACCCCTCAAAAAGTATTGATTTAAATAGTTTGTTAATTCCTTAAGAATAAAGCATAATTTAATCTTATCAATTACTAATTATATCAAAAGACTTGGATTGATATTGATTAACAACGAAATAGATCCCCGTAAAATACTTTTTCATTTATAAAAAGAAAAATCAATAATATTAATTTATATTTTTGATTAATTCTAATAAGTATAATTAACTAATTAATATATTGATGAGTGCTTGAAAAACACTAGAAATAACATAATCTATATACAATTTTGTGTCAAAATGGATTTGTATTTTGCATTATTCTGTTGTCATTTGAACCAATCTATGTTTTTAGAATCACAAGTATATTTAGTTATTTTTTAGGTATTGTTCTTCCTAAGTGATTCAACTTAAAGAATTGTACTTGAAAACATTTATAGCAATCAAATAAGAATAAAAGATAAAACATACGTAGGCCTTACATATGTTTCAAACAAATATGAAGGGTGAAATTCAAAAGAGGATCTAGAAGCAAGAAGGATCACCTAGTTCATTTGTAATAATCCCATAGCACATTTCATAACTAATTTTCTTAGTTTCTCTCTAGATTTTCTTTTATTTTCTTAGTTTTAAAGTTCTTCTTTACATGTTACATTTAATTTATTGATCGTTGATTAAATTAAACATGACTAGCTTAAAATAGTTTGTGATATTAGTAATATTGTTATGCTTGTGAATTATTAAAGTATGTAAAATATATTTTTAAAATGAATAGTGTTTTATTTATTCATCAAAATTTAAATGAAGTTTGTTACACAAAAATGTATCGATGAAGTATTTTTCGTTAAAAACATGAGAGCTAGATTTAGCTTTATTTATCTAAATATGGTTTAAAGTAATACTCTTAGATGTTAGATGTAATTATCTAAATCTTATTTAGATTCATGTTCTATTTATAATATTTTTACAAAAAATACTATTTAAACCACTTTTTTTTATCTTGTTTGTGCTTAAATATCATGAAAAATCTTAATTTGTGTTTAATATTTGATCAAATATAAATTGTGTGCAATGAATACGTAAATATACGTATCGCAACAAGTACTGTAATGATAAGAAAAAATTGTTTCCACATAGATTATGTTATTATAAACTAATTTTTAAAACAAAAAAAAATCAATTTTTTTATGTTCTTATGTTTTAAGAAAGCAAAATTAAAAGAACTAAAAATAAATAGTAATAATTAATTAAATCAGATTTGATAGCTAAGAATATATATGAGAAAATATCTTGAAATACTTAATCCCTTAATTTTCTAAATTTGTGAATCACTAAAACCCTCTCAATATAATTATCAATCAATTATATGATCAATTAAATCTAACCTTAGTTTTAAAAATAACCAACTCAAATTTGTGTTAGTTGTTCTATAAAACCGATGCAAAAAAAGTAAAAAAGAAGAAGAAACTATTCTATATTGGTTTCATAAAAAGTAGATGTAAATTTGACTCGATTGTTTAATAAAATTGATACAAAAATAAATATTAAAAAAACTCTATGTTGGTCGTTGTAAAAACCAACTTGCAGCCAATCCAAGTCAAGTAGCTTCCAATCATTCTTGATAATAGGATTATATTCTCTCTTTCTTTCCTATTTTCCTTCATATTTTAACTTATCAAACACTAGAGGTGATGGAAGGATGGACATATACTGATGGAGCATTTCATTTTCATGGAAAGATAGTAGTACCAACCGATGATTATTTAAGGAAAAATATTTTAGGTAAAGCAAATAGGTGGTACATCTTGAAAGCACAAAAAATGTATCGTGATTTAAAACATACCTATTGGTGGAAGGAAATGAAAATTGATGTAGCTCATTTTTTAGCAAATTGTATGATATGTCAACAAGTTAAAGAAAATCATAAGAAACCAATGGGATACTTCCACCACTCCTAGTTCTGGAATGAAAATGGGATAATGTAACTATGGACTTTGTACAAGGATTACCTCGTATGTCTTAAGGTCATGATTTCATTTGGATAATTACTGACTGTCTCACAAAGTCTGCTCATTTTATTCTAGTTAAAACTCGATAATCAATGAATACTTTGAGTAAGTTGTACATTTGAGAGATCGTACTATTACATGGCATACCAAAGCCGATTGTATCAGATCGAGATCTATAATTTACCTCAAATTTTTGGAAGTGTGTACAAGAAGCTTTAGGTACAAATTTGTTGCATAGAATGGCTTATCATTCTGAAATGGATGGACAATCCAAAAAAAGGTTATTCAGATGTTAGGAGACATGTTACAAGCATATGTTATGGAATTCAAGGTAAATTGGAGTGAACACCTACCATTGCTTGATTTCGCCTATAGTAGAAATTATCATGCCAGTATTAGGATGGCTTCTTATGAAGCCTTGTATAGATGAAGATCTTTGATGTGCAATGCAAAATGTGAATATTTCAGTATGATGAGAACTGATCTTATAAAAGAAACAACTTAAAAAAGTTTGCATTAAAAAAACAAACTTCATATAGCTTCAAGTTGATACAAGAGTTATGTTGATCATGGATTGACCATTGAACTTCAAAGTGGATGATAACGCTTTCTTAAAATTCAATCTCAGAAGGTAGTAACTTGTTTTGGATTAAAATGAGAGTTAACATCACGCTACATCAGGACATTCTGAATTGTAAAAAGAATTGGTGATTTAGGGTATCAATTGGAGTTATCTCCAGAATTGTCACAAGTTCATAATATTTTTCATGTATCTATTCTAGGAAAATGTCAACAAAATATGAATATTATTTTGGATTGGACAAAAATGTCATTATATAAAGACACATCATATGAAAAAGAACTGATGATGATAATTGATTTTCAAGTCAGGAACTTGAGAAGAAGAGAAATACCACTAGCAAAAGTTCAATGGAGATATCATTGTGTTGAAGATGTAACTTGAGAGTTAGAGTCTGAAGTTTGCTCGAAATATCCTTACTTGTTTATGGATTCTAGAACATTGAGAAAATTATAATAAAAGGGTGGGATTCTAGAACATTGAGAACTTTGTAATAAATTATAAAATTTCTTGGTATTTTTTAATATTAGTTTAAGAGATAGCAATATATCGAAAAATTTCATGTAAAAAAATTGAATCGATTGTGAAAAGTTGGAAAACATTTTTGTAGCTTGTTGGCTAGTAAGTGCCCGGTGAGGGGTCGACGAGGATTTACAACAGTCGCGTGGGTCTCACCATGGAAACTCAGCAAGCCATTGGCAAAGGGGATTGATCACCACACACGAAGTATGTGTAATGAATACGCAAGTATACATATTACAACAAGTAATATAATGATAAGAAAATATCATTCCCACAAAGATTATTTTATTATAAACTAATTTGTAAAACTAAAAAAATCAATTTTTTTGTGTTTTTATATTTTAAGGAAGCAAAATTAAAATAACTAAAAGTAAATAGCAATAATTAATTAAAGCATATTTGGTAATTAAAAAGATAAATGAGAAAATATCTAAGAATACTTAATCCCCCAATTTTCTAAACATGTGAATCACTAAAATCCCCCCAATATAATTATCAATTAATTACATGATCAATTGAATATAACCTAGCATGTATTCCTCTCTCAAGTAAACTACACACCATATAGTAATTAATTTAATCACACTCTCATGCCAATTAAATTGCACACTACTCATTAAGTTCATCAATTATGGATCATATACATAAGAATCAGATATCTCTGCCTAAAAATTATGCATGTTATTTTATCAAGACAAATAATTAAATAATTCTCTCAAATCTATTTAATTACCTTTATAGAATAAATTGTTGGCCAAACAATTAATAGCATACAAATTAGATTAAATAATATAATTAAATTATAATTATAATTGGGGTAAAATATTAAATCATTACATAGTGAAAATTGGGTTCATAAGTTTCCTAGAATAATAAATTAACTACACATAATTGTGTTCATAAAACTCATATTTTTCATAAAAAAGACATAAAAATTGATAAATAAAATAGTAGAAAAAGAAATACAATCAATCTTTTGAATTGTAGAATTAATCTCCTATTGAATCTCCACCGAAATTGTGTCCCCTCTTAAATGTTTCTATATTTTTCTCTCTTTTTAGCTCCAAAAATTTACCAAAATTATGCTAAAGACAACCCCTTAGGTTTTATGGAGTGATTAGGGGCTTAAATATTACTCAGGTGTGATCTAGATCGTCAGATCAACTTCAGATAATGGGCTACGATCAAAACAAGCAATACTAATAGCACTAGTCAATCATAGTGCGACACATGGCAGGGGAGATTGATCCAATCAATGCTTGTTGATTCAACGCCAGGCGACACAACGTGATTAGCAGAAATGGATAGCGTGGCGCACAAGTTGAATGCATGGAGCAATAGTATAGCAACACGTTGCAACACGACTTGACCAAGCCCAAACTCGAATTGAAAGTCTTGTAGACATTTTTCCTCCTCACATGTGGCGTAAAATGATTTGCTTTCCATGCTTCTGTGGAATTCATATGGCTTGCCCAGTCATCTCCTCTGCCTCCGTGGCATGCCCTATGGTAGCTTTTGATTGGCCTGCGTTAAAAATTCATAAAAATTCCAAAAAAAATCAAAAAATTATTATTTCACCCATTTTCACTAAAAAATTTATATTTTAATATTTTGGCCATAAAAATACTATTTATTAAATAAAATAAGTAAATATTTAGTAAAAAAATGTGCTAATGACTCTACTTTCATAGAATCATTAAGGATGACCAAGACCTAGTTTATCTATAAATACTCAAAGATTCATCTATTTTTTCTTCACTCAAAATTTTCTTCCTTTCTTTCTCTCTCTAAAATTGTTCACTTCTTTTGTACATTTATTATTATGTTTTGGAGATATATCAAGGAGTTTGGGTCTGAAAGAATAATGTCAGGATAAGTTTCCAAGTAAGGTTTCTTGCTCTGACTTTCTATTCATGCATTATTTTTATAAAAATATAATGCATCATATATTATGAATAAAAAGAAAATAAATGTAATGATTTTTATAAGTAATGTTATCAATGTTGTTAAATGAATTACTCATTACGAATATTTTTATATACATATATGAAATTTTTTATTTAAAACGTCGAGATCAATTGGTAAAATTATTTGCATAACCCATTTGTATTAGGAGTGTTTACACAAATGATTTAAAAAAATATTTTTACCAAATGATATCTCGGGAGATTTAGCTAAGTTTTAGCTGTTTGTTAAAATTAATAAACTTAAGCTTAGGCTTAATTCATATATAATTGAGCATCAAACTCATTTAAACATAAAATTAATAAAGAAAAATTAAACCTATAAAATTACAAATAAATAGAAGTTTTGTAGGAATCATATATTAAAAAAATTTAAAATAAAATTTCATTTTTGTTTAATTAAAAATAAATGGAATAATTAAGTTTCATAAAAGTTTTATTTTGTAAGTAATTATTGCATAAGATGTTACTTTATAATAAAACACATAAAAATATAACATGAAAGGGCTGATAAGCACTTTGTAACCTGTCAAATTAATTAAGGGTATTTTTGTTTTGTTTATGAAATTATAAAAGCCACTTATACAATTAAAAAATGATTTAAAAATTAAAAATGGAAATATTCGTGATCATGAACGCTTATAATTCTTAAAAAAATACACTTTGTGATTCCAAGCATTTCTTGAATCACATGGCATAAGAGATTTTATACATATAACATGAAAATATTTTTTTCTAGGGAGTATACTTATATATATGTCTTACAGAGTATGGTACCATGAACTATAGATTACAACAGATTATTTTTCGATGAATTAAATGTATGTATTGTATTCATATGTATTCTCAAAATTTGTCCATCTATAGGTATTAAATTTGATCGCATATTAGCGTCAGAGTTATATCCCTCCATTCTATTTTGGAGTTTGGCTGTCTATGAGTCTTGGTCAAAAATATTATTACTCTCTCGAAGTTATGGTACATATTATTTTCATAAGAAAATGTTATATGATATTATTAAATAAATAAAGTAACGATCCATGGTTTATATTATACCATAAATAGTGATTATATATATAATTTATATGATATAATAGATAGTAATTATATATGTTATTGTCTTAAAGATAGTAACAGAAAAGGGTAGGGAATGAGAGAAAAAAGAAAAGCTGTAGTTGATGAGATGGAAAATTGGTGTAATTCTTCTTATCTTTATTCCATTAGCTATTGGTTTTATATAAACTTATATTTTAATGATTAAATGTTGGAAAAAAGATGAAATTTAATAAAAAAATTGATTGTTAGGAAACGTGCCTTATCCCACATTAATTTTTTACATTATTTTAAAGAGGTATAAATAGTGAAGATTTGGCTATTGGGATTGGGCCCCAAGGGGTACCCACTTTTGTGGAAGGGAATAGGACCTAGGCAAATGTGATACCACACACGTGCACACACGCGCTGCCGCCGTCCATTCGACCGGCCGGCCGTGCCGAGCCAAGTTCGTGTCCGTGTCCGTGTGAGATGGTATTTTATTTTTTGGTAAAATATACTTTGAAGGAAAACTTTTCCACTTACAAAAATGGTTGTTATATATATATATATATATTTTCTTCAGAAAATGACCGTTATTTACTTTTATTAAGAATATGGCCGTTAAATGGCCATTTGTCTTCTTTATTCAGAAAAAGAGTTGTTGCTTGTATTTACTCATAAAAATATCCGTTACTCGTCTTTAATCTGAAAAATGGCCGTTACTCTTCATTACTCAGAATGGTCGTTACGCTCTTAATTCCCAAACATTACCGTTTTATTCATAATTGTCACACGGTTTCTAAAACCTATAAAAAGAGGGCTTCAACTCTCATTTACAACACAACAATCTCAGCAAACAATTCTCACTACAAACAATTCTCTCTGCAACTCTAAGTTAATTTTTTTTAGTTTTCCGAGCAACAAATTGTTTTAGGTGTAGCATTCCGGTCTTCATTAGTGCAGTGAAGCTCCGAGACAAAAAAAGAGATTCTGGGATGTTTTATCCTGAGGACGACGGGGCTGTATTTGGTTGCACAAATTGGGCAGAACTGCGAAATGTCTTAAAGAAAGCGACCAAGTCCGCGACTCAACCCAAGCAGTTCATACCAGGTTTTCCGGTAATATTGTTTCAGTACTGTTATTAACAAACTTGTATCAATAATTTTAAGACATATTTCAATCTGCTATGTCTATTGAAATGTTAACTGCTGATCTAAACAAACCATTCCGTTTTGAGGGACTACACTTTAAAAAATGGAGACAAAAAATGATATTTTTATTAACCATGAAAAAGTAATTTCTGCCCTTACTACTGAAAAACCAATACAGTCTACTCCTCCTACTGAAGATGCAACTAAGGATTTAGACACTTGGATGCAAAATGATTTTCTGTGCAAAAATTATATTCTTAATGGTTTAGCTGATGATCTGTATGACTATTATAACTCTGATAAGTCTGCTAAGGAAATTTGGGAAACATTTCAAAAGAAGTACGACACTAAAGAAGCTAGAACTAAGAAGTATGCTGTCAGTAGGTACATGAAGTTTCAAATGATTGATGGCAAATTTAGTGGAAGCTCAATCACATGAACTACAGAAGATAGCACACGAAATAACTTCTGAAGGTATGACTTTAGATGAACAATTTCAAGTAGCTGTTATTATAGATAAATTACCCCCTGCTTGGAAAGATTTTAAGAATACACTTAGGCATAAAACTAAGGAATTTTCTTTAGAAAGTATTATAACCCGGTTAAGAATAGAAGAAGAAGCCCGAAAACAAGACCAAAGAGATGAAATACTCATAGTCTCAAATAACAGTACCAATAAGAAACCCTCATCTACAATTATGAAACCTAAAGGTAGAAATATGAAAAATCAGAATCGTAATTATAACCAGAACCGCAACCACCAAAATAGAAATAGAAACTATCCTCCCTAGAATGGACCTCAACCCCCCTTAAGGAATAACACATTCATGTGTTATAGTTGTAACAGACCTGGTCACTTGGCTAGAAACTGTCGGAACAGGAATCGTCCTGCCCCACAGGTGAACCTTACCAAAGATCAACTTATTGCTATGATATCTAAAGTCAATTTTGTTGGTGGATCCAAGAGGTGGTGGATGGACATTGGTGCTTCTCGCCATGTTTGGTATGATCGAGACATGTTCAAGTCCTATTCTAATTCTGAGGATAAGAAAGTGCTGCTGGGCGACTCCCACTCCACTAAAGTTGCTGGTACTGGTGAGTTGGTATTGAAGTTTACCTCTGGAAAGACTATCATCTTGAAAGATGTCCTACATACTCTAGAGATGATAAAGAACTTGATTTCAGGCTATCTTCTTAACAAAGCTGGGTTTACTCAAACTATAGGAGCTGATTTATATACTATAACTAAAAATAATATATTTGTTGGAAAAGGGTACGCCACTGATGGCATGTTTAAATTAAATGTTGAAATCAATAAAACTCATCTTTTGCTTACATGTTGAGTTCTTTTAATATTTGGCATGCTAGACTTTGTCATGTTAATAAACGCATAATCAAAAACATGAGTAGCTTAGAACTAATTCCTAAATTATCTTTAAATGATTTTGAAAAATGTGATTTTTGTAGTCAAGCTAAAATAACCAAAACTTCACATAAATCAGTAGTTAGAGAATCTGAACCTTTAGAATTAATTCATTCTGATATATATGAACTTGATGGAAATTTAACAAGAAATAGAAAACGTTATTTTATAACTTTTATAGATGAATGTTCAGATTACACTTATGTATATCTAATGAAAAATAAAAGTGAAGCGTTTGACATGTTTAAAATATTTATGACTGAGATTGAAAATCAACTTAATAGGAAAATAAAAAGGTTTCGAAGTGATAGAGGCACCGAATATGATTCTAATATCTTCAATGATTTTTATAAAACTCATGGAATCATTCATGAAAAAACTGCACCTTATTCTCCTGAAATGAATGGCAAAGCTGAAAGAAAAAATAGAACTTTTACTGAATCAATTGTTACAATTTTATTAAACTCTGGTGCTGCTTCCCATTGGTGGGGAGAAATTTTATTAACTATTTGCTATGTGCTAAATAGAGTGCCTAAATATACAAATAAAATTTCACCCTATGAAATTTTGAAAAATAAGAAACCTAATTTAACTTATTTTAAAACTTGGGGTTGTTTAGCCTATGTTAGAATCCCTGATCCTAAAAGAAATAAACTTGCTAGTAGAGCTTATGAATGTGTATTCATAGGATACGCTGTGAATAGTAAAGCTTATAAATTCTATGACTTAAAAGATCAGGTAGTTATAGAATCAAATGATGCTGATTTCTATGAACATAGGTTTCCCTTTAAATTTAAGAATAGTGGGGGCTCGCCTTCTAATAGTTTACCTATAACTAGAACTAGTGAACAAACTGAAGAATTAAACCCTGAAATTAGAAGAAGTAAACGAGCTCAAACCCTTAAGGATTTTGGGTCTAATTTTTATGCTTATACCTTAGAGGAAGATCCCCAAACTATTAAAGAAGCATTATCTTCTTTAGATGCCAACTTATGGGAAGAAGCCATAAATGATGAAATGGACTCACTTGAGTATAATAAGACTTGGCATTTAGTTGACTTACCTCCTGGTTGCAAAACCATTGGATGTAAATGGATACTAAAAAAGAAATTAAAACCCGATGGTACTATTGAAAAATATAAAGCTTGTCTTGTAGTTAAAGGATATAGGCAAAGGGAAAATATAGATTTCTTTGATACCTTTTCACCAGTTACACGAATAACTTCCATACGTGTACTTTTCTCTCTCGCTGCTATCCATAATTTAGTAGTACATCAAATGGATGTTAAAACTGCTTTCTTAAATGGTGATTTAAAAGAAGAAATTTATATGGATCAACCTGAAGGTTTTGTTATCCCAGGTCAAGAAAATAAAGTTTGTAAATTAGATAAATCTCTTTATGGTCTAAAACAAGCACCTAAGCAATGGCATGAAAAATTTGATAATCTAGTTATCTCACATGGATTCAAAATAAATGAAAGTGACAAATGCATTTATTATAAATTAGAAGATAATATTTGCACTATTATATGTTTATATGTGGATGACATGCTTATTTTTGGATCAAATATTTATGTTGTGAATAAAGTGAAAACATTGTTAAGAGCTAATTTTGATATGAAAGATCTCGGAGAAGCTAGTGTAATCCTTGGTATAAAAATAACTAGGTCTGAAAAGGGAATTTCTCTATATCAATCTCACTACATTGAGAAGATCTTAAAGAAATATAATTACTTTAACTGTAAACTTGCATGTACTCCTTACGATCCTAGTGTAAAGTTGTTCAAGAACACAGGAGATAGTGTTAGACAAACTGAGTATGCGAGCATCATCGATAGCTTATGTTACGCTACTGATTGCAATAGACCAGACATAGCTTATGTTGTGGGACTACAATGTAGGTTTACCAGTAGACCTAGTATAGAGCATTGGAATGCTATTGAAAGAGTTATGAGATACCTTAAGAGAACTATGACCCTTGGATTACATTATAAAAAGTTTCCTGTTGTTTTAGAAGGATACAACGATGCAGATTGGAACACTTTATCAGAAGACTCCAAAGCAACTAGTGGAAAGCAACTAGTGGCTATATTTTTAACATAGCTGGTGGAACTGTTTCTTGGAAGTCTAAGAAACAAACAATATTGGCTCAATCTACAATGGAGTCTGAAATGATAGCACTAGCCACTACTAGTGAAGAAACATGTTGGCTAAGAACTCTGTTAGCTGAGATCCCTTTGTGGGAAAGACCGATACCAGCTGTTTTGATCCACAGCGATAGTACCGTGGCTATTGCAAAGATTCAGAACCGTTACTACAACGGCAAGAGACGACAGATACGTCGTAAGCATAGTACTGTTAGAGAATTTCTCTCTACGGGAGCTGTAAGAGTGGATCATGTACATTTTGATGAAAATTTGGCAGATCCTTTGACGAAAGGATTACCAAGAGAGAAGGTTTCCAAAACCTCGAAAGGAATGGGATTAATGCCCTTAGAATGAAGAGTCACTTATGATGGTAACCCAACTTATAGACTGGAGATCCCAAGAAATAAGCTCAAAAGGTAATAACAAGTCATGAAGTGATATGAGATGTATCATGCTATTTATCAAATCCCATTCTATATTGTTGAAAGCATGAAGTCCTGAAGCGATAGAAAAGGATGAGTTAATTGTTAAACTCTTAATAAGTTCTATACTCTATGTGGAGTGGAGTACATAGCTACATGAGTACTCTTGATAGACTCACCTATGTGAATGTGGAAGTGTGGCCGCTTCCTATGAAAATTTTTTGGGCAAAATTTACTAGAGCGTTCACTATACTGGGATACACGTGCATGGCCGTAAAGCACGGGCTTTTTTGAACTACACCTTGGAAAGGTTGTGTGTGTGATGATTGTTAGAGATAGAGTTCAAAACTACGAGTTACTCTAGTATATTTTAAAGCATCAACACTATGCAAAGGTTCAAGTTCATAGACAACTTTTCGCTTATGCACAATCTTATAATTGATCGGTTGCTCGATGAAAATTATTTTTATATAAAATTCAAGTGGGGGATTGTTGGAAAAAAGATGAAATTTAATAAAAAAATTGATTGTTGGGAAATGTGCCTTGTCCCACATTGATTTTTTACATTATTTTAAAGAGGTATAAATAGTGAAGAGTTGGCTATTGGGATTGGGCCCCAAGGGGCACCCACTTTTGTGGAAGGGGAGAGGACCTAGGCAAATGTGATACCACACACGCACACGCGCGCACCGTCGCCACCGCCGTCCGTTCGACTGACCGTATCGTGCCGTGCCGAGCCGAGCCGAGTCCGAGTCCGAGTCCGTGTGCGTGTGTGTGAGGTGAGGTGGTATTTTATTTTTTGGTAAAATATTCTTTTAAGGAAAACTTTTCCACTTACAAAAATGGTTGTTATATATATATATATATATTTTTTTTTTCTTTAGAAAAATGACCGTTATTTTCTTTTATTAAGAATATGGCCGTTAAATGGCCGTTTGTCTTATTTATTCAGAAAAAGAGTCGTTGCTCGTATTTACTCATAAAAATATCAGTTACTCGTGTTTAATCTGAAAATGGCTGTTACTCTTCATTACTCAGAATGACCGTTACGCTCTTAATTCCTAAACATTACCGTTTTATTCATAATTGCCACACAGTTTCTAAAACCTATAAAAAGAGGGCTTCAGCTTTCATTTACAACACAACAATCTCAGCAAACAATAATCACTACAAACAATTCTCTCTGCAACTCTAAGTTAATTTTTATTTTAGTTTTCCGAGCAACAAATTTTTTCAGGTGTAGCATTTCGGTCTTCATCAGTGTAGTGAAGTTCCGAGACAGAAAAAAAGAGATTCTGGGTTGTTTTATCTTGGGAACGACAAGACTGTGTTTGCTTGCACAAATTGGACAGAGTCGTGAAATGTTTTAAAGAGAGCGACCTAATCCAAGCAGTTCATACCAAGTTTTTCGGTAATATTATTTCAGTACTGTTATTAACAAACTTGTATCAACATTAAAGAAGAAAGAAAAGCGTAACGGAGGTGCGCTAAGACATTAACTAATTCTAACGTTCTAATAGAATTGACAATAATTTCCTTGTGCGCCATTCTTTGCATGTTCTAGGCCTTCAAGTACCTTCAATGCGCCCTTCGCGCGTGCAGTTGTGGTCGCTACTGCGTGCCACATCACTTAAGTTGAATCTGTTTGTATTAAAGTTTGTTTTATATTTATTATTTAATATATTTTTATTAATAGTAATTTTATACATAAACAATAAAGGGATAAAAAGTGATATATAGCATTACTCATTCATTAGTCTCCAGCCTTATATCCTAATATTATTGCTCCTATCCTTCGAGTAAAGGGATTTAAATGAGCAATAATTAAGATCATTAGATAATTTTGACAAATTCTTAACTACGCAATACTTTTTGATGTAATTATACAAAGCAAAAATTTTGTTCTTACAAATAAAAGCCATAATTATGTGTATAATGTATTATGGCATTTTTTTCTCTCAATAAAATAACCATACAATTCAGTTTTTTTAATACTAATTTCAACAACATATTAAAAAAACAAAAATGAACATTAAATTTTTTTTTTAAAATAAATTAAGTTTTTTAGGAGATTAAAAATAACATGATAAGTAAATTAAACTATTTAAGATTTGAAATTGTGTTTAACATGTATAAAACTTTTTTAAGCTAATATTAAACTCTTTAATATAATACATGTATTAGAAAGATACATTCATTAATATTATAGAAGTTTTTTAGCTAAATTTATTAGCTTAAATATTTCTTAAAATATAAATGGTTAATGAAAATCTAAAGATATTTTTGTTTACAATTATTTAAAAAAATTACATAAAATAACACTTTTAGATTTATAAAAACAAAATAACACATTAATAATATTAAAAAATATCAAATTGGATAGAGTTAACAATAAATAAATTTAAATGAATGTAGTTTAAAGTGTCTAATCAGACTCTTTTCAATGCAAAATAATAGATTGAATTTTTTTATAATATTAAAAATATATGAGAAGGATATAATGCTATTTAATTTTGTGATTATTTTGTTATTTTTTAAGTTATTTAGACTTTTATATAATAGTGTATAGATGTAGATAAGCTAATGAGTTTGTTTTATTAATATTCTTTTAGAAAAATACTTAATAATACTTATAAAATTTATAATAACAAAAATAATATTTAATAATAATGAAAGTTTAATTGATTAAATTTTAACATTTAATAAATCTAATTAATTAAAATTCAATTAAAATGATGTCTAAATAAGCGTCATTTAATCTAAAATTTAAACGTTAGAAATTTGTTTTGTAATAGAAATATATAAATTTAATATAAAATTTTTATTTTTATAAATTGTAAGTGTTATAAAAATATTTATTTATTATTTAAGTTCGAGCAATTATTACACTCTATTTTATTATTTCACGTTATGTTTAATATAAATTTTAAAGTATTTAATTAGTATAAAAAATGTAATAAAAATAAAATGTTATTTTTATAGATTTAAAAAATTTACATTAAATATGATAGATAACCAACAAAATTGATCATAACAATAACCCCACTATTTATTTATCATCTTAATTTGATATTAACTTTTAACAAAATATTAATTTATTGTTATAATATTTTTA
Organism: Hippophae rhamnoides; assembly: GCA_033030585.1. NCBI lineage: Eukaryota > Viridiplantae > Streptophyta > Magnoliopsida > Rosales > Elaeagnaceae > Hippophae > Hippophae rhamnoides. The sequence goes on from CM065433.1 coordinate 28,482,211, forward strand.
TTTTTTACTCCACATTTCATGTAAGTTCTATAAATAAATAAAAATATTTTTTTCTTAATATACTAAAAACATACATAAATCGCGCCTAAAAAAATTAATTTATAAAGAAAGATATGGAAATTCAAATAAACTTCCTACTTATGATTTTTTCGATCAGAGTAATAACATGATTTGTTTTCTTCAAACGAGTCAAACGTCCAATGATACGAAATCTACGTGTCATATAAAAAGATTAAATACGAATATTACAACTGTTATAGGTAGATATTTATTAGAAAGAAGGTTTTCATATTTTGTTACCCTCCAAATTTTAATCTTATTGTTTAGCATAATAATTAACCAGCCTTAATAAATAAATAAATTGACGGTCAAAATTTCATGTAGTCATATATCATTCATTTTTTAAAAAAATATTTTTTATCAATTATATTATTTATTTTTATTAAATATTGAATATTTATTTTTTAAAAATATATTAATTTAAAATATCACGTCGTGTTAAAATGAAGGGAATTTTCACCTGTAAAATCGAAATGCAAAATTTCGTAGACGAAGAGCAGATAAGATGATCTCAGATGAGAGAAATGAATTTCTTTTGAATCTTTCACATAAATAAAATGATCCCAATTTAATTATCAGAAACCATTAAGGTAACAAGCCACAAACTCATCAATTTATAGACCGGAAATCTTTCAAATACGATTAACGTTGATAGTTGGATCATTGGGCCGAAGCTCTGCTCTTAGCAGAAATGGCTGGCGCCGCATCGGCGCTCTTTCTCTTAGACATCAAAGGCCGAGTATTGATTTGGCGCGACTACCGTGGCGATGTAACTGCTGCCCATGCCGAGCGCTTCTTCAGCAAGCTCATAGAGAGAGAGGTACCCGTATATGCCTTTGTATGTATTTGTGTTCTTCCGCATATGGTAGATTTAGGATACAAATTTCCACGAAATGTATGAAACAAATTATGGGTTTTGGATTTCTTTGGTTATTCTGTATTGGGTTGGCAAAATTTGGAATTTATGAATAGAATTCTATGGGTTACAGGGTGACCCTCAGTCTCAGGATCCTGTAGTGTATGATAGTGGTGTAACATACATGTTTGTACAACACAACAATGTCTATTTGATGGCTGCTTCGCGTCAGAATTGTAATGCTGCGAGTATTCTGCTCTTTCTTCACCGTGTCATTGAGGTACCCTTGTGTTCTTTAGAGAATTTGATCTACTTGTAGTGTTATTCGTGTTTAATGCTATTTCTGTTTATCAATTTGGTGCTGTGTAGGTATTTAAGCACTATTTTGAAGAGTTGGAAGAGGAATCATTGAGAGATAACTTTGTGGTGGTGGTAAGTTTCTTCTTTGATCAATGAATAAATGTGTTTAATCAGGCAATGGTGTTAATTGTTGTGGAAATTTTGGCAGTATGAGTTGCTTGACGAAATTATGGACTTTGGTTTCCCTCAATACACGGAAGCTAAGATTCTTAGTGAGTTTATCAAGACTGATGCTTACAGGATGGAGGTTATTCAACGGCCTCCCATGGCTGTGACAAATGCTGTGTCTTGGCGCAGCGAAGGGATTCACTACAAGAAAAATGAAGTGAGTTGTGTGCTGTGTGGATCTACATTTATAAGTGACCTTTGACCTTCTTACAACTAAACAACCTGAACCTGTCTTTGTTCATACTCTTATCTTTTCTTGTTTTTCCTCTTCCCAGGTTTTCTTGGATGTGGTGGAAAGTGTAAATATACTAGTCAACAGCAATGGACAAATAATACGTTCAGAAGTTGTTGGCGCACTAAAGATGAGAACATTTTTGAGGTGCAAGCTACTTATTTTCCAACAATCATATACACATTAGTAATTGAGGATGGTTTCTAAAGTTTTTCAATTCTTCCTAAACTTTTTCTTTTCTCCTTTTACAATAACTATCCTTCATGGCTTACAATTGTCTGAATTTCAATTACAAATTTTTGGCTAAGAAGTGCGGACATTAAAGTAAAGTGTGATCAAGTAGGCAGCATTGTCCATATTAAGAGAACTCCAGGACAAAATTCCCATTTCTTGTAACAAGTATAAATTTGTGTAACTATGCTAACCTTTGTACTGAATGCATGCCCTTTTAGTCATTGTAGCTCTATCAAGCCTATAGTTGTACCCCATGGAGTTTCACCTCCATGGGCTTGGACTGTTCCTACAGTAAACAATTAAGATTTGGCAGATCCAAATTTAACCTACAATGTGGTCCAATTGTGGTGTCATCATGTGTACCTCTTATTAGTAGTATGCTTGGATATAAATTGGATGAAATTATGAAGTGCTGCTTGAGGTGCATAATTAAAGATGTTCAATTTTTGCAGTGGTATGCCTGAGTGCAAGCTTGGCTTGAATGATAGGTTGCTTCTGGAGGCTCAAGGTCAAACGTCCAAAGGAAAAGCCATTGATTTGGATGATATTAAGTTTCACCAGTATGTTATCTTGATATCTGCCTTTACCTTTTGCTTCACATATTCGCTTTATTCTTCTTTGTATCTGACTGGTGCTATGATTTTGAGCTTAGTTACAACTTAAAATTATGATATTCTTTAAGTTATAATTGGTTGTGATGCTAATCTCTCTCTCTTTTCTTTTTCTAATTTCATTTCTGGTTTTTACCATTTTAGGTGTGTACGTCTGGCACGATTTGAGAATGACCGAACAATATCCTTCATACCTCCTGATGGATCCTTTGATCTTATGACATATAGACTCAGTACACAGGTTTCGGTTAAATATGCATACTTGCGTCTTCACAATTATTTACTTATTAATTGGCCAAAGATTAATGAAAATTTTAAGCATCTTTCATGAACTATTCATGTATCATAGCAAATAATATTTGTTTTTTTATGGTTCCAGGTAAAACCACTCGTCTGGGTAGAAGCACAAGTTGAAAGACATTCTAGAAGTCGTATTGAGTTGGCAGTAAAAGCAAGAAGCCAGTTTAAGGAGCGCAGGTAAGCCTTTTCCTCTTGACAGTAAAAGATGAAAATGAATTCAAATTTCAATAGCTTTTTGTCAATCATCAATTTAGGAGCTCTCTAATACCATCTGTTGTGTTCAACCAAACTTTCAATGTTAGCGCTTCTTGGATTAGGAAAATATGACTTTTTGGTTTTTGTATCCTTGTTTTGGGTTGGTTCCATTTTTATGAGTAGATTTGATATATGATTAACAAGTTGGCACAGCCTGTGATAATGGCTTGACATTACTCATTAAGCTCTTGAACTTTCTAACTGAAACACATACATGATTTTTCTGGTGCAGCACTGCATCAAATGTTGAAATCGAGTTGCCCGTCCCCTCTGATGCTACAAAACCCAAAATCCGTACATCAATGGGATCTGCTTCTTATGCTCCCGAGCATGATGCCTTGGTCTGGAAAATAAAATCATTTTCTGGTAATAAGGTAGGACATATTCAAGAGTTCACTTCATTTTATTGACATGGCTCTAGTATGTTATTGATTTCAAAGTCATGGTTTGTCACTGATAGGAGTATATGTTGAGGGCAGAGTTTACTCTTCCCAGTATAACAGCCGAAGATGCAGCTCCTGAAAGAAAAGCTCCCGTACGTGTGAAGTTTGAGATACCATATTTTACCGTCTCTGGAATTCAGGTATGTGTTTCTGAATACTTTCATACCAAGGCATGTATTTCTGATAATGTAGACACCTAAACTGGGATAGAAAAAAGTGTACCTATTCTCACTTTATTTTCACAAATTGGACACATTAATCACCTGCATTAAACTGGTACACCTAGCGTTGTTTTTTCTATTATAAATTAGGCATTTTAGTCATTTTTATTGCCTTTTTGGTCACTTTAGTTCTTTTATTTTCCTTCTTCTTTTTCACTTTTTAGCCTTTTTTTTTAATATTTTTCTCATCAAACATCCAGTAGCCCCTTATAATGTTCAAATCCATCATACCTAGTTTTTTCTCCAAAAAATGACCCAAAACGCCAAAAATGGCAAAAAATGAATAATGTGTCTAATTTGTTAAAATAAATTAACCTTAAGTGTACCAATTTAAAGTAAGGTGATTGATGTGCTCAACTTGAACTTGCACAAGTGAAGTGACATATCTCACCTTGCTCAATGGTGATATCTGTCGTACTGTTGTTTGAGTACTTTTTCTTTTTTTTTTTCTATATACGCACGCACACACGCACTCACTCCCTTTTCTGTTTCCTCACGTGGTTAATGTTCATCAGACTCATTGCAAGAAAAACATCTCAAGTTGTATATAAGGTAGATGCTGCCTTAGTTTATTAGCAAGGACAGTTCAAGTAGTGTAGTTGGTTATTTCAGTGAGGCAGAGTTGTGGTTTTTTCCAATTTCTTGATATTGTATCCCCATTTAAACTAATGCATACATCTTAAATATTTGTTTTTTATAGGTTCGATACCTGAAGATCATTGAGAAAAGCGGATACCAGGCTCTTCCATGGGTGAGGTACATAACAATGGCTGGAGAATACGAACTAAGACTAATGTAAAGGTCATATAGTTTAGTGCTTGCAGTCGCGTAAATATTTTGAATTCATTCCGACTACTTTTGCTACATTTTTGGGGTTACTAGTAGTAACCCGCTTCTTCAGTGATATCTCATTTAGTATACTTTGCTAATCGATCAGCCTAACAATACTATAGTGAGGTGCTTACCAAAAACTCAGTTGCAACTAAATTTTGTGGAAAGTTACAATTATTTTTTGTTAATTGAAAATCAAGTAATTGTTTCATTAATTTTGTTGGACATTTCAATATAATTAAAGATAGTAGTGAACAGTGGGTTGAACGGTTTGAATAAGATTTGAAGATTTTGAATTTAAATATCATCCTATGATGTAATCAATCTAAACAAATCCGAATTCGAGCTGTTTGGATTTTTTTGATCAGATAATGTCGAATTAATGTTGAATTGATGTTGAAATTTATTTATGAATTATTTTTATATATAAAATACGATATACACAATATTTAAATTTTAAATTAGTATATCTCTAACAAAATTTATTATTTATAGTTACAACTAAAAAAAATTACCATTAAATAATTATTAAATTATTATAAATATTTAACATTTATATTTATTTTTTAAATTAACATAATAATTTAATGTAATTGTGGTATATATAATATTTAAATATAATATAAAATAAAATATATATTTATTTATAATTTTAATAGTAATTTATTTATATCAGATTGTAATGGATTATGAAATCTATTAATCTACGTTCTATTCGAATCTTAATAGATCGTAAACTTTACGATTCAAATATGATATTAGAATCAAAAATTTCAATCTAACTCTATCAATATTGAAGAATCGAATTAGATTTTTCAATTTAAATATATTTATTTGCTCATTCCCAGGTGTTCGATAAGAGGTGAGATGATTTTTGTTTTTTATTTTATTGGAAAGTGATTTAAGCTTGAGACATTGTATTTTTCTTTTTAGCATCAAATATGCATAAAAGTTAGTTTGTTGATGAATTCAAGTGACAGGATGGTCATATAGTATATCAATGTCCCTAGTTGATTTTATGACAAAGTTTATATGTAAAGTAATTAAGGGTGAAAGTATGGACAATATTATTGTGATAATATTATCATTTTATATATCTCAATATCAAAACATGATATTCATATTTTTTAATTAAGTGTTGTATAATCATATGATTATTAGGCTTCTTCTTATAAGGATCAAATTTCATTATCAAGCCCCGTAATTGCGTTAATGAAATGACGTCAAACCTTTGTTTGATGACTCTTGTATCTCATGAGAAGTTTTTCAATACTCAATTATGCCAAGAAGATTATTTTATATACTATTAAATATAATATAGTGTGCGCTACGATCTTTGTCAACCCATGCCTTATAGGCATTAGCATCTCGATGATGTTGAGCAATTTTGTCTTCTTCAAGTCTCATCATGATGTGGTCAAATGTTTTAAAAACTTTATTCATTGATGATATTATGGATCTTAAGATGCCAAATATCATAATTATTGTTATTTGTTTTCTCATCCCTTATTAGATCCATCGTAATTGGCTTCTAGAAGCCAAATCTTTCAAAAAGAATGCATGTGGAATATTTATATTAGCACCATATATATATATAGTTTTGTAGTACAAAATCTAAATAACACTAAAAGAAAATGGATCTTTAAAGGAAAAACATTTTGACTCAATAAAGCTAAATTTTGCCACCAATTATCTTTTGAAATATTTTTACCACTAGCTTACTACCGTAATATTTTTGCAAAATATGAAATTGATGAAAAATTTGAATTCATCATTAAATATTATTAATTAACAGCGATTATTTTTGCCATAAATATTTTTATTTTTACCATTGTTTATTTATCTTCACCGTTAAATGTCTACATAAAAGTTAAAATACACCATTGATAAAATATTTTGTTACTAATAATAAAAGTTTGCTACTAAATGTCTACATAGCAGATAAAATATTTTGTTGTTAATTTAGTAAAAATTCACCACTAAATGCTTTTATAAGAGGCAAAATGTTTTGTTAACAAAGGAGTTAAAATTCACCGTTTATCACGATGCTGCAAAAAAGAATAATCATTTTAGGCCTTTTTCAAAAGTCAAAGAGAATGTTAGAATTATCGCTACCAAAAGCTGATGTATATGATTAATGACAATTTTAAAATGACAGAATAGATAATTTGTAACGTTTTTAAAATGTCATAAATATAATCATTTGTGATCTTTTTTTAAATATCAACGAAAATGGCACAATTATCACTATCAAAAACTAATGTATAAGATTAAGGGTATTTTTGAAACACCAGAATTAGTCACTTGGAAAACTCAAGAAAGTGTTTGAACTTAAAGTTCTAAAATCTATACATAAGTATGCACGTAGACAGACGAATAAAAGTAGGTGATTGCATTCCTGTGGCACAAAAGTTCAACTGGATGTACCTTTGGAGCTAAAGCAGCTTTAGACTCATCTTGAGGCCATGCTTTCAATTTAGCTGTACCATCAAGTACAGAAGGAAGTTCTCTTATCAAAAGTTTAGCTCCTGAATCATATATTAAGGACAGAATTAAAACCAGAAAGCAATACCTGGATCCATTCTAACATGTATATGCAGCGTAAAACAAACAAAACAATTATAGAATACAGCCATAATTATTTAATTAATTAAGCCACTTCCATTTCCATAACAGAGCAAAAATTGTTAATGTTTCAATAAATAGAGCTAACAAAGACATTCCCTATGCTGTTTAAAATGCTTGGAATATGAACATTAAGTTAACCACAAAAATTGGCAAGAAATTAATATCAAGACTTGGGTGGATATTTACATTCCCTGGTAAAATTGCATTTTGTTTTAAGTGCTTGCTTATAAGAAGTAAGACTCTAAATAAACATATCACATTAAGTAAACGTATGAGCACGCCATCAACAAGAAAATTCTTGCAACATGATGTATCTCATGTGCGGCCAAAAAGCTTGACTGAAAAGTCATCGAAAGCATTGCTACTATCTTTACAAAGCAAGAGAACGATACGTATAGAAACGGCTATGGATTGCTAGTGGGCGTAGCGTCGAGCAGATGTGGCGTATGGGTGCAGGACATGAGAGCAAGACGCAGGAGGCAGGTTGAACGCGTGAGTAAGGGACCATCGAATTGGGCTGGAGGTGTCAGAAGTAGTTAGCCTTGATTATGCTATATATATAGCTATAGAATTGAGGGAAGGGATATATCGGAAAATATATGAAAATAAGTCCCTGCATGTTTTCTTTTGTTTATTATTTCTACTGAATAATACAAGTCAATTAAGAAAGAATCTTTCTGCAGATAATAGTCATAATTGCAAGGACTTTAAATGTTGGAACAAAAGATTCAGATAACACATACCATATTAGCATTTCATAAAACAACCAATTACTCTATGTTCTTATTAGACAGTTACCACAGCAATCTCCGCAACAACATTCTGTACCTAATCTCTGAGCTATCTGAACTCTGAACTAAAATATTACTTTCAAAGATAACATAAATCCAAAAGGGAAGTAGTAAGTTCTAATGCAATATCTGACTTAACAAGTTTGAATTACATCATGAAATGGGAACACCAGATTATGACCTACAAAAGTTAGGTTCAACTAAGTCAATAAGACATAAAAGGATTTACCTCCATCAACTAGCATTTTCATGGTTTCTATTGGACGGAAGACAGCAACATACTAAACATGCCATGCAAGGAGTGTCACTTATTATAAGGACTACAAGTATTGGATATTTTGATGGACAAAATATGTAAACTTATTTTTGAGATCGTTATCAAGTCTATCAAGTAAAATTGAAAAAATATCAGAATTTTAGATAATCATACTTTAAGTATATCTTTTATAACTATGATACATATGATTTCATTCATGCATTTAATAACACATGTTCATAAAATTAAAATTATTTTTACAATTAAAATATTTATTTAAACTTAAATCAATTTAAAATTACTAATTAAATATTTTTAGATGTGTTTTAATATTTTTAAAATATGTTTTAAAAAATAAATATTTATAATATTAAAATTTTTAATAGAATTTAAAAAATTAAACACAAGATATATTTATCCCTAATAACAGTAGATTATTATTATTATTATTATTATTATTATTATTATTATTATTATTATTATTATATAGACATTAGGGTTGAAGGTGGGGTAATTATATTCATATATAGTTCTCTTGAACACAGGGATTAATGATTTTGTGTACTCGGCTTCACACATAAAGTACATATATATATTTGGCTTGTAGATCAATTTGTGAACAGATTTGTTTTTCTAAGCTTTCGTATTTTTGTTTCCTAGTTTTATATTCATGTTAAGTTATTATATAATTTTATCGTGTCATCGTAATTATTTGATTTAATTATTAAATTTTTAAAAAATAATTTTAGAGAACTTGTTTTTGTGTAACCCATTATGCCGTTGATTTGTGAACGTATCTAATTGATGTGAAGTTTATTGGAATATTTGTTTGAAAACCACTCATGTTAATATTAAAAATTGTGAAAATAGAACAAAGTCTCGTAAATAAGATACATTGAGGTAGTACTCAAGGGAGGATAGTATAAAATCGAGTTTGTACTTGAACATTTGGTTTTCATAGTGAAAAGTTAAGTGGTTCGATAAACCGGTGGTTTTCTTCTTAGATCATGGTTGTAGCCTAGGTTATTTTTATAGGTCCCTCCCACATAGAAGAGGAAGAAAATAAAAATGTTAGGCGCAACCACATTTGAAAAAATAAAAATGTTAGGTGCAAATACATTTGACAAAATAAAATTAGGTACAACCACATTTGACAAATGCATCAAATATTTTTGTAGCTAAAATTTGGCTAGCTATATGGCCAATTTCTAACCACATAAGAAATTTGCAATTTTGCCTATAAATAAGTAATATTTTTGCCTTAGAGAGATACATCAACACACCAAAAGAAGATAAGCAAAGCAAAACCAAATGAACAATTTCCTTTGAAGAAAAATAGGGTTGTGTATGTAAGAAAATGGAAGAGAATATTTTAGAAAAATATTGGGATATTTTTCTAAAAGGAGAGTGACAAAATAGTAAGTTTAGAAATACTTATGTGACACTATTTTGAGTTTATCTCAATTTGTTGTATTAAATCTCATTTTGTACCCAAATTAAAAGGTACGTAAAACACGTTAAATTGTCAGTGTCATTATTTTACTCTATTGAATTTATTTTATTTGTACATGTTATGTCCCAACAACTGGTATCAGAGTCGGTCTAATAAAATTCTTAGTATGCTCTATGGTTGCAGCATATATTGATCTGCCACATCAGAAAAATTTTTATTAAATCCAAGGCATATTTATTTGTAGAAAAAGAAATACAACGAGGAAAAAAATGTCATGCCAAAAGGTAGATATTGAGAAATTTAATGGCAATAATAATTTCTCTTCATGGAAAGGGAGGATGAAAGATATTCTCATTCAACAGAAGGTCCATAAGGTGTTACTGGGGAAAGAAAAGAAGGTAGCAACTATCACCGAGGAACAATGGGAGGAGATAGATGAGATTGCAACCATCATAATCCATCTAAATCTCTCAGACAGTGTCTTGCAAAATATTGAATCAAAAAATTGCAAGACTACAAAAGAAACATGAAAGACTCTAGAAAACGTGTACATGTCAAAGAATCTTGCCAATGAATTTTATTTGTGGAATAATCTATATCAGATAAGGAAGTAAGATAATGTGAGCATGATGTAACACATTAGCGATTTCAACAACAAGCTTTCTCACTTAGTAAGATTCAATGTGAGTTTCGATGATAAAGAGAAAGTTGTAATATTGCTGGCATCACTACCCTTATCATATAATCATCTCATAAAAACTATGACTTATGCGAAGGAAAGAATGGAGTTTGAAGTTGTTGTTGAAGCCATGTTGTCATATGAGAAACAAAAGAGGGAAAGAGACTCAAAAGAATAAGCCCTTATTATAGAGTCCAAAGGAATGAGATAGTGCAGGAAAAAAAAACCCAGAAGCAAGAGTAGAGGAAAATAATCACTGTAAGAGGGAGGGTCACATCAAGACATTTTTTCATGTGTTCAAGAAGGAACAAAAAATGAACAAAGGCAAAATAGTAAAAAAGACAACAACAACGATGATGATAAAAAAATACCATAGATGGGTTCAATATTGTTTATGATGAAGATTTTGTCAATCTTGTATCACACGGGACCAACTGGGTCATTGATAGTAGTGCTAAAATTCATGCTACATCACGTAGAGAATTTTTCTCAACATACACACCTTAAATTTTTGGTGTTGTTAGAATGAGAAATGAAGGCATGTCAAAGGTTGTTGGAAGAGGATATGTTTGCTTGGAAATAGAGAATGGAACCAGACTATTTTTGAAGGATGTCAATCATATTCCAGATATGTGCGTGAATATGATCTCTATATATAAACTTGCAAATGAAGGATATTAAAGCTCCTTCATATATGACAAATGGAAACTTACAAAAGATTACATAGTAGTGGCTAAATGTGAGAAGCATATAATTCTGTATATATTGCAAGTTAAGCTCTCCACCGACATAGTAAATTTCATGGAGAAAAATAGAGCAATTGAATTATGGTATAGGAGACTCAGTCACATGGGTGAAAAATGTTTGACAAGTCTAGCCAAGAAAAAGATACTACCCGGAATGGATGAAGTACATTTGAAAAAATGTGTTGATTGTTTAGCAGGAAAGCAAAACAAAGTTGCTTTCAAGAGTTCCCCTCCTTCCAGAATGAATAATATTTTAGATCTGATTCATTCAGATTTGTGTGGACAAATGCCAAAGTCACTTGGTGGTGCTTACTACTTTATGACTTTAATTGATGATCATTCAAGGAAGACAATATATATTCTAAAGACAAAGGATTAGGTGTTATATATCTTCAAAGAATTTCATGCTTCAGTTGAGAGACAGATTGGGAAAAAGTTGAAGTGCATCCGGACAGACAATGGTGGAAAATACACAAGACTTTTTAATGCTTACTATAAAAAGCATGGTATTCGACATCAGATGACACCTCCAAAGACATCGTAGTTGAATGGCTTAGCTGATAAGATGAACAAAACTTTAATGGAGAGAGTCAGATATCTACTCTTACATGCAAAGTTTCCTAAAACTTTCTGGGGTGAAGTCATACTCACAGTTACACATGTGTTAAATCTTTCACCCTATACTCCTCTAAAGATAGATGTTCCAGATAAAGTGTGGTCAAGAAAGGATGTTTCTTATCCCTAAGGATGAGAGATCCAAACTTGATGCCAAAACAAGACATTGTATTTTTATTGGCTATGGTTAAGATCAATTTAGCTATAGATTTTATGATCTGGTTGCAAAAAGACTTGTCAGGAGCCATGATGTTGTATTTTTTAAAGATGAGACCATTGAAGATATTGTGAAAATGAAGAATGATGTTCCTAATTCCAATGGTGACTCATCATATTTGAAATTAATTCCTCCAATATCAATGCCAAGACAAGTTTGAGATGAAGATCAAGTTTATCTACCTAATGAAGATGATGCTTTCATAGAAGTTGGTTCTGAAGACAAGGGAAATAATGATGTTCATTATCTAGTATTAACACTTACGGCTTCTCCTATTCCACTGAGAAGAAGTGGTAGACCGAAACGACACTCTACCACATATCCTCTATATGAATATGTAACTTTCACTAATGAGGGAGAACCTAAAAGTTATGAAGAAGCCATGGATGACAAATCCAAACAAAAATGGATTGAAGCCATGTAAGATAAGATGAAGTCCTTGCATGAGAATAAAATTTTTGAGCTGATGAAGCTGCCTAAAAGGAAGAGGGCTTTGAAAAATAAATGGGAGTTCATGAAGAACACAATTCCAATTTGCGATACAAAGCCAGATTGGTTGTTAAAGGATTCAGCCAAAGAAAAGGAGTTGACTTTGATGAGATTTTCTCACCAATTATGAAAATGACATTCATCTGTACTGTGCTAGGGTTAGCAACAAGTCTTGACCTGGAGGTTGATCAAATGGATGTCAAAATTGTCTTCCTATATGGTTACTTGGAAGAAGATATATACATGGAGTAGCTAGAGGGTTTCAAGCAAAAAGGAAAAGAGGATTATGTTTTCAAATTGAAGAAAAGCCTATATGGCTTAAAATAGGCACAGAGGCAATGGTACACGAAATTTGAGTCTGTTATGGGGGAGCAAGGCTACAAAAAGACTATTTCAGACCATTATGTTTTTGTGCAGAAATTCTCTGATGATGATTTCATTATTCTTTTGCTCTATGTGGATGATATGTTGATTGTTGGTCAGAATATTTCTAAAATCAACAACTTGAAAAAGCAATTGAGCAAGTCTTTTTCCATGAAAGACTTGGGGCTAGCAAAGCAGATTCTTGGCATATTAGAGACAGAGGCGCCAAGAAATTATGGTTGTCACATGAGAAATACATTGAGAAAGTACTTTAGAGATTTCATATGAAGAAGGCTAAAGCAATTAGTTGTCCTCTTGTTAATCGCTTTAAGCTATGTTCTAAGCAGAACCCTTCTATAAAGATAGAGAAGGAAGAGATGGAAAATGTTCGATATGCTTTAGTAGTTAGAAGTTTGATATATGCCATAGTTTGTACACTGCCAAATATCGCTCATATAGTTGGAGTTGTGAGTAGATTCCTTTCAAATCCTAGAAAGGAATATTGGGTTACAGTGAAATAGATTTTCAGGTATCTTTGAGGTTCTTACAAAATATGCCTATCTTTTAGAAATGACAAACCTGTGTTAGTTGGATACACAGATGCATATATGGTTGGAGATGTAGATTCCAGAAAATCCACTTCAAGTTACCCCATTACATTTGTAGGGGGAGCTGTGGCATGGCAATCAAAGTTACAAAAATGTGTTGCATTGTCCACCACAGAAGGAGAGTTAATAGCAGCAACAGAAACATATAAAGAGTTGCTATGGATGAAAATGTTCTTGAAAAAACTTGGGTTGTAACAAGACAATTATCAATTATTTTTGTGATAGTCAGAGTGCTATCCACCTTGAAAAGAATGACTCTTTTCAATTGAGATCAAAACATATTAATGTGAGATATCACAATATTAGAGATGTAATGGAGAAGAAGCTATTACAATTTGAGAAGATCCATACAAAGGAAAATATATCAGACATGTTAACAAAAATTCTTTCAAGATAGAATTTTAAATACTTTCATTTAGCTGTTGGATTAGTTGAGTCTTCCATGTAGTCAGGAAGGAGAGATTTGTAAGTCCTATCCACATGGAAGGGAAAGAAAATAAAAAATGTAAATACAGCCCCAATAATTACATTTGAAGAAAAAAAATTAGCTATAGCCCCATTAATAACAATTGATTTTGGTGGCTATAATTTTACCAATAATTAGACAATATTTTTGTCTTAAAAGACACACCAAAAAAAGAGAAACAAAGTCATAGAAATAATTTCATTTTATGAAAAATAGTATTGTGTGTGTGAAAAAGTGGAAGAGAATATTTTAAAAGAATATTTGAGATATAAGGGGAGTAACAAAATAGTGAATTTTGGAATCACTTATGTCACTATTTTAAATTTATCTCAATTTGTTTGTTGTATTGACATTCACTGTGTATCCATTAATTTAATTAGTGGAAGAAATATTTTTCAGAGTTTATCCCGTGAACGTAGCCCAAATTAAAGGACAAAACACGCTAAATTAATGGTATCATAATTTTATTTTATTAAATTTATTTTATTTTTATCCACTTTTTTTCAATAATTTAATCCAAAAAATAACAAAAAAAAATAATTATGATAATAACGTTCTTTAGCAATATATACAATGACAAGCGTTAAACTCTAGCAGTCTCTCATCGAGTGACTCTAAAAACTTACGAGATGTTACGTGACCGCAGAAACTTACAGAATTTTTATGACATTATGTCAAAGAATCATAATCATAGGCAAAAATTCTGTAACACATACGTTACTAAACTGGTCTGAAGCAAACTCTTCTGTCAAAAAAATTGTTTAAAATTTGTAATTAAACAATCAATAAGTAACTCTCGGTTTAACATATATATTATAGGGAGAATACGTTAGTAACGTAAATTTCAGAAACTTTTAATCTAGGGTTTTCAAAAAATTTAAAACTGATGCATAAATCACATGATAAGGACGTTAAAGTGTAACGCTCATAGTAAACTTCACCAGCATACTTTTATATTAGAATTTATTGATTCAAGTTCAAGGTTATAATTAATAGAGCAAATCCCCGAAGATTGTTATTGTTTTGAGGTAGAGATACAAATAAGTAACATGGGAAAATGGGCCAGATTGGTTGGGGGGCAACAATCCAACTGCCTCCAAAATTTCCGCCTGTAAGGTTATTTCCCAAAATGTTGTTATCTTTTTAAATAATTAAATCATCACAACATTTTTCAAAATCATAGTTATTCCTAAAACTTTTTATTCTTGGCAAAGAGTTTCAATAAAACTAGTAGAATTAATCCCTTTAGTGTGAGGATCCTACTATTGGATTGGTGTTATTTTTGTTTTGATAATCTTTTAAGATGTTATTTAAAATACATCAAATATTTTATTTTAAATTATTAATAAATATTTTAATCAATTTTAATATTAATTGATATTTTTGAATTACTTCATTCTATTAATATTATTATTAAATTTGATTAAAAAAAATTTATAAATAAAATAAACAGAGAGTATTTGATTTGTATTAATGAAAAATATGGATAAAAAAGATACTAAAATAAAAATAATTATTAATTGATATTTTTGAATTACTTTAATATATTAAGAGTACTATTAAATAAGATAAACAGAGAATATTTGATTTGTACTAATGAAAAATGTGGATCAAAAGAATATTAAAATAAAAATAAAAGTTATTTAAATGTACCTATTCTTCTTTTGATACAACTATTAAAATTAATCATGTAGTGTACAAATTAGCTTATTTAGTCATGTAGAGTGCTTAAAATTTATGTCATAATAATGAGTTTAATTGTTTTTAAAAAAATCATTTTTTTAAAAGATCTCTTAATTCAAGTAATTTTGAATTTTTAACATGCATTAATTAAACAATAACTTTGTATATCCAGTGTTAATTATTAATTGATATTTTTGAATTACTTTAATATATTAAGAGTACTATTAAATAAGATAAACAGAAGATATTTCATTTGTAATAATGAAAAATATGGATAAAAAGATACTAAAATAAAAATAAAAGCTATTTAAATGTACCGATTTTTTTTATGTAACTATTAAAATTAATCATGTAGTGTAAAAATTAGCTTATTTAGTCACGTAGAATGCTTAAAATTTATTTCATAATAATGAGTTTAATTGTTTTTAAAAAAATCATTTTTTAAAAGATCTCTTAATTCAAGTAATTTTGAATTTTTAACATGCATTAATTAAACAATAACTTTGTATATCCAGTGTTAATTATTAATTAATATTTTTAAATTACTTCAATCTATTAAGAGTACTATTAAATAAGATAAACAGATGATATTTGATTTTTACTAATGAAAAATGTGGATAAAAAAGATACTAAAATAAAAATAAAAGCTATTTAAATGTACCGATTCTTCCTTTGATGCAACTATTAAAATTAATCATGTAGTGTACAAATTAGCTTCTTTAGTCGTGTAGAGTGGTTAAAATTTATGTCATAATAATGAGTTTAATTGTTTTTAAAAAAAATATTTTTTTAAAAGATCTCTTAATTCAAGTAATTTTGAATTTTTAACATGCATTAATTAAGCAATAACTTTGTATATCTAGTGTTAATTATTAATTGATATTTTTGAATTACTTTAATCTATTAAGAATACTATTAAATAAGATAAACAGAGAATATTTGATTTGTACTAATGAAAAATGTGGATCAAAAGGATATTAAAATAAAAATAAAAGCTATTTAAATGTATCGATTCTTCTCTTGATGCAACTATTAAAATTAATCATGTAGTGTACAAATTAGCTTATTTAGTCTTGTAGAGTGCTTAAAATTTATGTCATAATAATAAGTTTAAATGTTTTTTAAAAAAATATTTTTTAAAAGATCTCTTAATTCAAGTAATTTTGAATTTTTAACATGCATTAATTAAGCAATAACTTTGTATATCGAGTGTTAGTTATTAATTGATTATGAATTTTTGATAATTTTCTTTATTTTTAACCTTGAAGGGATGTTTGTATTATCGATATATGTAAAGATGATGATATTAGTTTTCACAATAACTTTATTATTTTTTGAAAAAAATGTATAGTATATTTTAAATTGTAAAAATATAATGTTAGTATCACATTTCAACTTACACTAAAACTTAAAAAGATGGTTGGTAATTCTATATGATATATTTATTACATAGTATTAATAACCTCAAATGTATAATTTTTATACAGTTAATCTTAAATTAGATCGTGCCGTATAATATAAAAATAATATAATTATGTAAAATTTAATACAATTAGAGTATGTGAGTCTAAAACATATTGGATATATACTTTAATATGTCTTAATTTTCAATTATAAATTTATGTGTTTTGATTTTTTTTCCATCTTAAATTAAAAATAATATTCTTATTTTAAAACATAATAAAATATAAAATAAATTAAATATTAATTTAAATAATTTTTATAGTAAAAAATTATTTTAAATATAAATTATTTTATTAAAATATCAATAATCAATTTTTTTAATTATATTATACAGCTTGTCATCAAATATTATACAGATTAAATACAATACAGTTTAATCTAATACAATTATACTTAACTTATGCAATACATTATAAAAAAATATGTCCTTAAAGAATTTATATGATTTTATTAAATTTTATGTGCTTTGTTTATGAATTTTTTTAAAATTTTTGAATTTTATAATATGTTTAAAATTTATATAATATAATAATAAATAAATAAAATAAATTAACTATACGTTTTTGAGTTAATTTATATACAATAATAAATATAATAAATATTATTAATTAAATTAATTAAGTTTTGATTTTTAATTAAAAAAAAGGAATTATAAAAGTAAATTTTTATATTTTATAAATTTCCTCACCCGTACTCTATATAAATATTAGTTCAAGCTACCAGAGCAAATCACTAAGTGATTGTCATTGTTTCTATCTTTATAACTCTTAATATTTTGATAGAGATTGATTTAAAATAAAAAAATAAGCCTTTTGTTTAAAGGTAGAGATAAAAATGAGTAACATAAGAAGAAATATAAATACACATCAATGTTTTGTCATCTTATGAAACATAAGATTCTTAGCAAGGTAAATAACACTTTTATTATCACAATGTACCAAGACATAAAAGTTATTCAAAACAAAACTCTCTATGATATTGTATAGTCATATTGCTTCCTTAATTGTCTCAATGAGACATCATACTCAGATTCAATGATTGAGAGAAATTATATGTACAACGAAACATTCCAACTAACCACATTTTTAAACAATGAGAACACATATCTAGTTAGAGACCTTTTGTGTCAAGATTGTCAGTATAATCAACATCCACAACTTGAACCTAGTTGATATTTTCTATACTCAGACCTTTTCTAATGAATCAAAGAATCTATTTAACAGCAAGCCAATGACCCTTTTCTAGATTTGATATGAACCTACTTACCAAGCTAACTCTATGTCCCATGTTAGGACATGTGCAGATTATGGAAAACATAAGAGTACCTAAATGCTATTATAGGGAGTATAAGACATTACCATTCTTTATTCATTACTTTTAGGTGATGACATGGTATACAATTTAAATTGAGTAACCATGAGAATTGAAACTGGCTTAGAGTTCTCCGTACCATATTTTAAGAGCATTTTATACATACACTTATGTTGAGACAAAAGAAGCATACCATTTCTTCTGTTTCTTCTGATTTCCATACCTAGTATCATCTTAGCTCCACCTAGATCTTTCATACCTAGTATCATCTTAGCTCCGCCTAGATCTTTCATTTTGAACTCTGAGGACAACAAGTTCTTCAAGTGAGCTATTTCTTTGATATCCATACTAGCCAAGAGCATATCATCAACGTATAATAGGAAAAACACTGAAGCTTTTCCTCTATCTAACTCTTTACAGGCACATAGATAATAAGATGATCTACAATAACCTGAGGTGACAATGAAAGTGTCAAACATTTTGTACCACTATTGTGGGAACTACTTCAATCCATAAAGTGACTTTTTAAAGAGATACACATTGTCTTCACTCCCCTTAAGCACATACTATTCAGGTTGCCTCCTGTAAATCTTCTCTTCCAAGTCTCTATTCAAAAAGATTATTTTGACATCCATTTGCCTCAAGTGCATGTCAAATTGTATAACAACTGAAAGCAATATTTTCATGGAAGTATACTTTACTACAGGTGAGAAAACCCAAAGTAGTATATACCTTCCACTTGGGTAAACCCTTGCGAAACTAACCTAACCTTATGCTTTGTATGCTCAACTCCTATTACTCTTTCTTTAAGTTTATAGAGCCATCAACAGCCTATCATTTTAGTGCTTTCATGTTTCCTTGTCAATACCCAAGTTCTATTCTTTATCAGAGAGTCATATTCACCATCCATGGCTAGCTTCTAGTTCTTGGAATCTACAGATGTCATGGCTTTTCTAGAGAACCTTGGCTTTGAACAAAATGGTTCTATCAGTATAAAAAGTGTGTAATGAATAATGTCAACTTCTGCATATCTTGTAGGTCTTTTGATTTCACTTCTTTCTCCATCTCTGGTCAATTGATAATCTCTTATAGGAGCAATTTCAATATCAATCATGATAGCATCTTGAATATCATCATTATCAATATGAACTTCTTCGTGTATATGCTTAGTATCAATTTTGAAGTCTATGTTTTTATCACCATGAATGGCACCTGAAATTAAGTCATCATGTTCCACTTCAATAATGTGATTAGTAGGTTTGCTCTCAATATCATTTGGTGTAGATGTTTTAACTTAAGTGTCTAGTGTAGACTTTTCATCAAACATAACCTTTGCCGATAATATTCTTTTTAATAGCTGGACAAAAAAGTTGGTAACCCTTTACTCCATCAAAGTATCCCATAAAGACATCATCTTCCTTCTATGTTGAAGCTTGCCTTCATTTATGTGAATATTTCCAATACATCCAAATACTCTTAAAAGTCCATATGAAGGAGTCCTTTCACTCCACATCTCTTTAGATGTCTTGCATTCTATTAAACTACATGGGCTTTTATTTATTAGATAGTAAGCAATATGAACTATCTCAACCCAAATGTTTTTGGATGAATGAGCATTTGATAATAGGTACCTTACTTTCTCTAAAAAGATTCTACTTATATGCTTAGCAACACCTATTTTGTTAGGGTGTGAGCCTAATAGTTATGTGCCTTTCAATGTCTTATCCCTAGAATACTCAACCTACTTACTCCCTTGTCAATGATATTTTCAACAAACATCTTCCATTGTTTAAACTTCAAAAATGTTTCATCATTAGTTTTTATCAAACATAACCTTTGCCGATAATATTCTTTTTAGTAGCTGGACAACAAAGTTGGTAACCCTTTACTCCATCAAAGTATCCTATAAAGACATCATCTTGCTTCTATGTTGAAATATCCAATACATCCAAATACTCTTGAATGTTGTGCAGGTTATAATTTTATTCTTTTATATTTTCCTTTTATGCAATTTTCATAGAGGCTTGTGTAGGTCACCTTATCATCATTAAGTAGTCTATGCTTAGATAGTTCAAATATCATTCTATCACCGATATGACCTAATCTATTGTGCCACAAAATTGATTTGTCATTTTTAGCAACTATGACTATAGATCCCTCAGTAGTGGTGTTGGTTAGAAGAACATATAAGCCATTTTGTTTGTTGGATTTTAGCAAAACTAGTGAACCTTTAACAACCTTTATGTAACCATCCTTCACCTTGATTGAATAACCAGCAGCATCCAACATACTCATAGAAATTGATTTTCCTTGATATCAGGCAAGCATCTATATAAAATATAATTTTATAAGAAGCATTATGTTTCACCTTATTGAACCAATTCCTTTTATCTTGTATTCAAAGTTATCACCAAGAAAAACCTTCCCATCATTAAAATCCTTCAGGTTGATAAACTATTTTTTCTTGGGACATAAATGAAAAGTATGCACATCTTGAATCAATGATCCATCATTGATTAGATCTTGTTAAGGATATGTCCAGGATTTCTAGATTGCTTGATCTACCTGTCACCACATCAGCATCATCTTTTCAATCTTAAAAACCCTTCCTTAAGACTAGACAATCACTTTTATAATGTCTCTCTTTAGAAGAATTCTTGTATTTTTTCTTGGAGTGTTTCTCACGCTGGTTGGTTTTACCCCTTGCTATTAATAACTTTCTACTATAATCCTTCTTATTTCTCTGCCCATGTCCTTTCTTTAAAGTTTCAATTCTATACCTCTGGTTCTCAAAGCAACAATGACTATGTTGATTGTGAAACCATCTCATCCATATCGGAGTACAAACACCACTTCTCTAAACATCTTAAGGATTGAGTCAACAAGATCACATCTTGGTTTTTATCAATCAAGCTTTCTCTTGAGTCAATTTACTAAATTGTCATTCTTTTTAGGTCATTAAGATTGGATTCCAAGTTCTTGGTATTGTCCATCCTAAATCCAAATAATTGGACCTTTAAGCTAATTCTATTCGATTGAGACTTAACAAGGTAAAAGTTATCTAACTTTTTCCATATTTCAAATGTTGTTTTCTCTTTGTTTATTTGTCTTATGATAATGTCTACAAGATTGAGGATTATGTTGGTATAGACCTTTTCAAGAATTTTTTCTTGCTCAAAGTTGAGGTTTTTTTAAGGAATTCTAGTGAATCATAAACTCCACCATATACATCCAGATGGACTATTAAAGAGTATTTTTTTCTTCTACAAACCATAATCTCTTAATCCGTCAAATCTAGTAATTTCATACTTGGAGTTTCCCATCTTTCTTGAACTCAATATCGAGTTCTTTGATTGAAATTCTCAGGATACCTCTTGGTTGACTTCATGCAGTTAGGTTGATTAGGCCTAATCTGTCCAGAATCAACTTAACGAAGATTCGAAATAACTTTTACAACGCAACTCTGATACAAAATTGTTAGAACAATTCCTTAAGAACTCACCTATGTGCACACCATTCAAGCAAATAACACTCATGTAAGAACCATTACCCATACGTTAATGATCAAGCACAATAACAATAAGACATAAAGTAATAACAAGAACAGATTGAACACCAAGTTTTTTAGTGGTTCAATCCACAATTGTAAATCTAATCCACAGGAAAGATCAACCTGTCCAATAATCCAGTAAATTAGAAAAAGTGTGTTTACAAGAGTGCTTTCAGAGCACATTCTATGAATTCAATCTCTTTGTTTTGTATGCCTTACATTGATCTCAACCTTCTCCTTTTTATACACATCAAGGATAACGTTCTAGCTACTAGTTTTCTTGATCAGCTTCATTAATCTTACAATAGGTTAAACTAAAACTGGTTTACAACAAAAATAGGCAGCTGAAGCTATAATGTCAACATAAGACTTACATAGAATCAAGTATATGTTTATAAAGGTTACATGTAAACTCTACAAATGAATCACACACGTATTTGCCACATTAACATCTATAATATTCGATTTTTGTATATTCTGAAACCCCCCCTCTTTTTCCAAATGCTTGTATATTCTGACTCTTTTTGGGGTTATGTTTGTATGTTTTGACTTATTAGCTACTACTCTGTTCTCTATATTATTCAAAGCATTAATTCTTTTCTCTACAGGTTACACACGTATTGGAGGACATCAAATTCATGACAACAGATTCGACTTCATAAGCATTAATTCTTTTCTTATATTTATTATTAAATTTTAAAATCATTAAAAATATCATTTTATCTTTAATATATTTATTATATATCAATTAAAATTTATTAAGGATATTATTGATAATTTTTAAATTTAATAATAAATATGTGGTGGAAACAAGTGTGACAATAACTCTACTCCATAAAATGTAAAATTTCATTAAAAAATTATAATTAGATAAATAAAAATAAAAATTACATTTATCTCCTTTACCCTTTTCTCTACAGGTTACTAGGCTGCCTCAATGTTTCATCTGGGAAACACGAGGGATCCACATGATTATAAGTGGATCGTGGACAATCTCTTCAAAAATAATCTGAAGTTTTCATCCCGATCCAACATGCTTATTCTTACATACTTTGGACCAACCCCAAAGTTTGTCCCTCCCCGTGTTAGTATCTTTTGCCCTCTCAAGAAGCTTTCGCAGTCTTCTATGTCTTTCTCACATTTTAGCCATGCGAAAGCTGCATCATAGGTAAAAACATAGCGTTTATACCAAGTTCCATAATAACTTCAACTACATATGTACATGGGCTAGAGCTTACTAGCTCTGCATGAAATTCAGTAGTTCTCGAAGAATACACTATTATTCATGCATAAATATGTTCCAAGTTCGATGAAATTGACAAAATGGATTTAATGCTACTTACCAGGTTGAGGATCTGAAACCTGCTGAAGGAAACGGCAGAACCCAGATGAAAATTGGGGCAGAGTGAACAACCCTGATACGTTCACCGCCTCTCGGAGTAGTTGCCACCTCTCTGCCATGAGGTGATAGTTAAACTCGAAAAAGGACTCACTAAACTCGGAGCTGCCAGCCTGGTAACAACTATCAGCTGCGACCTTTAAGACTCTGGCTGCTCGGAGTTGTGAGTCCTTGGACACGCCAATTGTGCTGAGTTCAATGAATTTGATCATTTTCTTGGCAACATCAGCATCTTTCACCAAAGCCCACCTGAAAAAAAAATTGGAACATTAACGTTATTTGGTTATAAGGATCAGAACCTAAAGCAGGTGGTAAAAAGTAGCTTAGAGCTTGAGCTCACCCAATGCGTGTCCCTGCATGGCCAGTGGCTTTTGAGACGGTGAACAATGTTAGGTCATTGTCTGTAGGTGAGGAAATGGGGGTGTATTGAGGCCAATAATAGGCCAAATCATGAATTAAAAACCCCCCAGTTTGGTTCACCGTGGAGTGCCTAACATTGCCATCAGGATTATTGGGAGAGGTCACCACCTCAATGTATGACCCCCCCTCCTTGTTGTAGCTTTGGGCATCTCCAGCCCATCTGTAAAGACCTGACTTCAAGTAGTCGGTCATTGAAGGATAGGACTGCATAAGAAAAGTCAAGTATTCAGATGAGTTAGTCAAAGCACCACCACCTTTAACAGGTAATTATCAAACACATACTGCATTTATATTTTAAAACACGTGATTTTGAGGTCTTAAATTCTACTTAAAGATTCTAATTGCCTAATTTCAAACTTCAAGGATTTAGATATTGACTTTATATTTCTATTAGATTTTTGGGTATTTATTATTTTTCTATAAAATTTTGACAGTTGAGAGAATAATCGAATGTGGGTGTAATTATGATATTTAATATTCTAGTCAGTTCAAGCACATGTAGAAATTAAGATGTGCAATGTGCAGTGCCAGCTTGTTGTGTGGGAAACGAAAGTAAATATAATAAAGGAGACAAAGACCCCAAAGTGAAAATAAAAGAAAGAAGACAAAACCCACAAAATAATTAAATGTCAACAACACTAGCTTGTTTAAAAAACAAATATATGAACTTGATCTAAAGTCAAAATTGAATAACACCATACAAATTATAGTTATGACTTATGAAAAATATAAAATAAGCATGAGTGGGCTTTGCATTAATGCTTTTGTTCTTGGGGCGGTGGGAATGAAAATGTTTGAAGACGTCCACATAAGCCACATAAAATGATGATCTTTGGTTTGAACTTTTTGTTGAATGCATGAGAAAAGACCATAAGTGTAAAAGAATGACGCTGTCACAAAAAAATATCTCATAGCCAAACAAACGTTTTAATTTCCTTTTTTTAAGGGAAAAAATTAAAGGTGACAACTTTAAGAAAAGCATGTCCACCATGTTGAATGATTAAACTAAACAAATATTATTAAAAAAACTTATTAAGGAATAAACTCATATGGTCTTATCACTTAATGCGTTTTGACTTTGCTTGCAATTTGTAAGCAAGCATATCATAAGTGACTTTACTAGCAAAACATAATAATAAAAAAATCAAATAAAAAAGAAAATTTATAATAACAAAAATATTAGTGTGTTTCAATTTAATGGTATTAAAATTTAAACTATGTTTAATTGGATAATGTTTCAAATAAAATGATTTACTAGATTTTTTTTAATTAGTGAAAATGTAAGTGTTATATTTTTGTAATTACAAGTTTTAAAGGGTATTATTTTATTTTTATTTTTATTTTAAAAAAAATAAATGTAATCTAACCGAGTAATAAGGAGAAGCAGAAACCACATTGATAGGTTTTGAGGCATCCTTAGGAGAAAGAGCAAAAAGGGCAGCTAAGAAGAGTTGTGATGAGCCAGTGCCAACGACAATATAACGACCCTCAGTCACAGCATTACCCACAACTTTATGAAGACGAACAACTTGTTTAGCAAACTCAGGCTCTAAAAACCAACAGAGATTTTTCACATCTGAAAAATAGCTCATTGATTGCCATCCTGGTATTACTATTGTGGTTTTGTCTCCCTGTTGTTGCCAGTACTTTTCATACATTGTTGGGTCGCCACTGCAATTTAATAACACGATTATAAAAACATAAATTCAATTGATTCATATCTTTTCTTTTTTTGAAAAAAAAAGAAAAGAAAAGAAAAAAAAGGTAATAAATAATTGCACATAATAAAGTTGGCATTATTTAAAGTAGCATTAAATGTAAAAGATGGTAAAAGACGAGAAAGAAAGAAAAAGAAAAATCTGTGAGGGGCTCTATTGTGAAATGCACGAGGTAATTATAATTGTTATATACAATTGGAACTGGACTCGCCAAACTTTATTAGATAATAAGTTGTACTGTACTACTGTGATTTCAAGTTTGTAATCTGCATGCATAGGAAAAAGCCAAAAGACATATCCCTTGAAAGAATGCATTGAACTTTGAAAGCACTTATAGTGCCCTGTGCTAGCATACACCTAGGCTAGGGGGCTACAACTAAACATATGTCACATATTATATTACTATTAAGAAAAGGGGTAGCACATAACCCCCAATAAATTGTAATATGTATGTTCTGTAAACTTGTGAGTCTGTCGAGGAGGTCAACAAGTATTTGATGAATTGAGTGGGTGTTTTTGGTCATATGTGTATAAACACCATTCATAGTGCATAACATATAAATAGAATGAATATAAGCACTAGTAAAAACTATCCTTTATACCCCCCTCAAATTGGGAGGAGCACAGAAATGACAAAATATAAAACAGTCATAGAGTACGAAAAGGAGTGACCAAAAACAGAGACCGTGGAAAATCGAAACTAAGCACTACGACCTGTCTCTGTCTACTCTGTTTAAAGAACCCAAAGCAACCACTGTACTCACAAGTTATGGAATCTCAGAAGCAAGAACAAGATTCAGTAAAGCCAATAATATAAAAAAAAAAAGATATCACATAACATTTGTATTAAATTACAAATTGTAAAAAATGGCAAAAGTTGTTTTTTAGTTGTGGTGTCCGGTAGCTTTAGTAAGTTTACATTTTAGTCAACTGGCTTTCAAGTATTACTTTAAAAGTTAATTAAATTTGTAAAATAGTACATCATTAATTTCCATAAACCAATAATATCTCGTTTTTTAAACAAATAATAAAGATTGAAAAATAAGACAACATGGTTTCTTAAGATTTGAAAAAGAAGACTATTCTATTTTTCAAAATTAATGTAATTAAGTGTCCACTAATAAGATATTTCTTTATTATTATTTTTAATTATTCACCTCCCTTTTGAATTCTAGCTGTTCTCACTGCCATTCTAAAGAAATACACGGCATTTGCTCTTCAACTTAAAAAATACAGATACCATGCAACAACACTGTAACATAGTGGCTAAATGATATAACAAACAAATTAATGTGAGACTGGTCATAGTAACATAAATTTATAGAAACATTAATGAAATTAATCTAAAATTCATTAATAGATTAAATTAAAAACAAAGTTACTGTACGTACTGATCCAAATTGATGACTTTTTCTTCATCATCTTCGACAGGAATTCCATCAGAAGAAAGCGAAAGCGAAAGCGAAAGCGAAGGTGGTGATGGAGACACAGCAAGAAGACTTCTCTGGCTAACTTGAGGCTCTGTGTGAGACTTATCAGTTGATGCCCTGTTTGGCTTCTCCGAGGAGAGGCCAATAGAGCCCTGTTTTTCCGTTAGGTCAAGTACTCTCAGTATGAGAGTAACATTCATGGCTATGGAGATAACGATCAAGTGCTTCAGTGAAAATAGGGCCATTCTTAAGAAGTTAAAACAGGAGAGCTTAAAAGAGAGTTCTGAAAAGAACAGAGTATGAAGGAAAAACAGGGGAAGCTAGAAGATGGCTTAGAAAGCTTTGTTTTGTGAATGTGAAGGGCTATAGCACCGAAGAGGGGAATTTATAGCAAACCCAGAAGATGAAAACAAAAATTTTGAAGTGACCGATAGATGTAAAAAGTTTTGCATGCGAAACTTGATTGGTGGGGGGTGTGGGGGTTATGGATTTTTCTTCAGGGTCAAAGATAAAAATAAAGAAACCAATTCAAAAAATAATATATGACAGAAAAGCCGTTTCGTTGATGATTCTTGAGACGGTTTGGCCAATTTGGAAGCACTTTGAAACCCTAATGAATTGCTTTCTGTTTCTCAGATTTCTAGAGTTTGTAACTTCAAGAACTGCAACTCCTCCTTTGTTAATCCAAAAGTGAGATTGAAAAGAAGTTTCCACCGATAGACTAGACCGTGAAATAATATACTTACAACAACAGATAGCTCTAAATGGCATTTATTGAGATTTTAGAAAAATAAAGGAGATTGATCTTAATATTGCATTACCATTCTCAAAATAGCAATAACAAAAAGAAAGGTAGAGGAAAAAAGGGACCCAAATGATCGAGGAATCAAGGGGTGAAGTGAAGCACACTTGAATTGTAAACGACTACGACAGTTGATTTTCCCAGGAAACAAGCAAACCCAGGTCGATTTTCTCTAAAAATTGCAGTTTTACGATGTTAGATCTCGAAGGCAAAAGAAACCCACTAAAGCTGAAATGCACCCTTCCATTTTATAAGAAAAAAAAATGTATAAAAAGGAGAATTTATAGAAGTACGAGATCAAATTAGGGTGTTAAAAAAAAGCTGCCCTCACTACATGCTCTGCTCTGTCTGCAATTTTAGCTTGCTTTTAGGTTCTTCGTTTCATTACCTTAGTTTTATTCTTATCTTTTGTTAATTTAAAACCCTGATAATTTTGAGTTGTCAATGAATAGAAGTTTTCGATTTCGATTGGGGAAGCAAAGAAAGAAAGAAAAAAATGATAGTAATCGAGGACAGTTTTAAAAAGTTGCTGAATTTCGTTACTAGGAATCTAAATTTGTACTTAAATTTACGATTACAGTAATTGTAATATGTAAGTTACAATTTTTAGTTACGAATTATTTTAAAAAATAAATAATTTTTTTTATTTTTAAATTTTATTTTATCATGCCACACTTAAAAAAATTTAAAGAATAAATTTACCTATAATTAGAATTAATCTTTAGAAAATTAAAAAAATAAAATTTTTTAAAATTTATAATAATAAAAATAACATTAAAATAACATTGAATAAAATTTAATATTAAATAAATTTAAATAATTATAATTTAATTTTAATTAAATTAATTGAAATATATTAAATATAAAATAACTTTTTAAATTTTTTTAATAATAAAAATATATTAACTAATTATAAAAGGTGTTATTTTATAATTATTATTAACTTTACTTAATTTTTTAATATATTTTATTCTCGTGTTTTTTTTTTTTGTTTTGTTACAACTTAAATGATAAAAATGTTCTACATTATCGTTTTTTAAAAACCTCATGTATTTATAAGTGAAGTGTATAAATACGGAGAAAACCGTCTCAAAGATCCCATAATTATCATTAAATAAGTATATTAGATATGTTCACGATTATGATAATTTTTTAAAAATAATTACTTTAATCTCCTGATTTATAATTCGGATATTATTAATCTTGTTATTATAAAAATAAATAATTTAATTATATAATTTATTAAAATAAATATTTATAATTAATCAAAAATAAAAATAAAATAAATTTATAATACATAATTTTCATAAATAATAAAACTATAAGTATTAAACTTTAAAAATTATAAGATAAAAATATTTATTTTAAAAAATTAAGAGATTTTTATATCTAATTTAATAATTATAAAATTAATATATTTAAATTAAATAATTATAGAATTTTTAATTTCCAGTGTCTTACAGATAAGTAGATGTATATTATAATTTTTAAGAAAAAAATATTATTACAAATAAGCCTTTTCATGTAATGTAATGCAATGAATAAAAAAAAGAGTTTCTTTTACTTTTGGTTAAATAATATTTTGTTTCTCCAAGGAGTGGCTGCAAATTTCTGTAACTTCTTGTAATTTTTATTTTATTTTATTTTTTAAAAAAAGTCTAATAACTTAATGGCATGTATTGTATTTATGAGCTTCATTTACTCTATATTTATTATGTTATTGAGATAAAAGAAATTAGCACTCAGATATATAAAATCAAACATCAAGTATTAAATTTGTTGATAAAACGAATGAAAATTTTTACACGTAACACCCCATTAAATTAGAGATATTTTTTTAATAAATTAAAATTTTGAAATAAAATTTGAACCGACATGGCCTTTTTACATGAGAAAAACATTTTTTATTCCCTTTTCTATATTCTACTGTGATGTGATATTATGGCCATTAACATTAATATCAAACATAAATTAATAAAAACTAAAAAAATATTAAATAAATTAAAATATTGGTATAATATATTGTCAAATAATTGATAATATATATATATATATATAATTATACATAAAACTCTTAAAGTGATATTATACCTGAATTAAAAAACATGAATAATTGCTCAAAAAAAAATGGGATGAATTTATTTACTTTTTCTTTTAAGTCTGAGATAAAACGCACTGTTCCTTCATGTCTCTTTCTATGCCCGATTACATCTTATTTATTAGGGTTTTGGGTTGAAAATATGCGGTAACTTTATATAAGTATTACATTGGTTTTGTAATTTTTTTTTTGGTAAGTTGATTTAATTTTGTTATTTAAAAAAATAGTTAATTAAATTTAAATTTTAAAAAAATTTAGATTTTTTAAGAGAGTAAAATAGAAAAATGTATTAAAAAACTCTTTATCTTATTTCTCCTTCAATTTTTAATTTTTAGTTATCTAATTTTGTTATTTTATTTCTATAAATAAAATCTACTATTTTACTTATTTTACATATAAAAATGAATTAAATACAATATTACTTTTTTCTTCCATCATCTGTTATTTCTTTTTTTTTTCTTATTCACGTAAAATTTGAACCATAATTAGTCTATTATTTTCCCTTTTTATCTATTTCTCTATCATGTTTTAAATCAGTTTGGTATCAGAACCAACAAAATTTTATTTTTTTTAAACAAAAATTCTTATTTAAAATTTTTCCAAACAAAAAAAGCCCACTCATGAAAAAAAAAATGATTTTTTATAAAATAAGATAGTAAAGGAAGATAAATATTTTTCTTCATTTTTTAAAAATGATTTTCTATTCTATCCCTTGAAAAAACTCTTTTTTAAAATTTTAGATTTGATTAACATTTTTTTTAAATTACATGATTAAATTTAGCCACCTTAAAAACTTCAATTATCAAATACTTTAAGTTACGGGACCGTTTTAACCCAAATCCCTTATTATACCATATGATATGTCTTAGATTAGGTTATTTACATGGTTTAGTTATTTATATTAAAAATTATGTTATTTAGTCCATTAAATATGAAAAGTGAGTCAATAATTTTATTATTTTAATGATTTTGTTATTAAAATATTATTATTTTATATCTAGTGATTAAAATACGATTAAAATATTAATTTTTAACAATAATAAAAGATAAATTTAATATAAAATTACTTAAGAAAAAATCAACAATAATAATATTCAAACAAAAATTTATTTTAATATATATTTTAATTTTTAATAAAATTTCAAAAATTAATAGAACACTAAAATAAAATAATGACAAATAATAAATATTTTAACAAACATTTTGCATTTTTTATATTAATTACTATTATTATTATTAAAAGCCCGTGTTTTAATTATACTTAATTACTTAATAAAAAAAATTAATAAAAAACTATTAGAATAATAACATTTATCCGTAAATAATCATTTTTCATAAGTAATGAATTAAATAACATTATTTTTAATCTAATAGATTAATCCACGTAAATAACCTAATATAATAAAAAATTCTAAACTTTTATAATATTTTTATTTATTATATAATATTTTATTGCTATTTTTCCTTTTTTTCCTTTTAAAAACTTACATTTGCACAAAACAATGAAGTCATTGTTTTTTTAAAAAAAATATTATTAATAAAATATTTTTATAACATTAAAAATTTATAATGTGATAATATTATTACTTTTTTTATATACTTTGTATTTTTTAAGATTCCATCCTTATAATTGTGCCAATACAACTATAGTCAAAATTTTGACTCAAATATAAAGATTAAATTGTATTAACCTATGTGCTTTTATAATTCATATTATTATTTACCATTGAAAAGTTATGAAGTCTAGCTAGTTACTCATTTATTTCATGATTTATAAAAGAAAGTTATAATAAGTTTTATGAAGATTGTTTAAAATCTATTACAATTAAAACTTGCTTGATTTCTTCAATGATATTTCGCTATGTTAAAGACTTAGATATTATTTTTCTTTATTATTTTGTTTAATTTTTATTTATTTTCATATATATTTTTATTTTAATTAGTCTTTATAGTGTCAATCAGAAGTTACTTTATGTTTTGATAATCATTAAATGATAGAGCTTCTCGTGAGTCTTTATTCCTAAACATATAATGTATTTCATTGAAAATCAAATGAGTGGTGAGCTTCTATCTTTCCTATCAATATTTGTTTACTTTTTTGGCTTTATATTTGACATGTATCAAAAACAATAAGTGAAACATATATGAAATTAAAGTTGTAAATTCTATTTATATATGAAAATGTAAATTCAATAACATGCCTATAGAAAAGAAGGTAATTGAACCCTAACCCAGAACAATTATGAAATCAAAGTTTAAAAAGTTTTATGTTGAAAATATTATCTTGTTTCCCATTCACCTGGTCACCTTTTTTTCAGCTGCGCAAGTATTTTTTGTTTGGTATTTAAACAATCCTAGTTGAGAAATTTCGTAGTTTAGTTATTTATTCTATTTCTATTATTTTTTCCTTTTTAAAAACAAAAAACAAAAGTATTAAATAGTAAGTTTTATTTTATTTTATTATGAAACAAAAAATGAAATTTAAAAAATAAATTAAGTATTCGGTCTTTTCTTCTTTATTTTTTAAAAAAGAATAAAGTATAATCACATTCTACGGAGAAGATAATCTATTTAGTATTACATACACTTCAACAATCTTGTTCTATAACGAATAGACTCATTTAGGTTATTTATTGTATGAATGATTATATGAAAGTGGCTTATACACATATTTTCCTTATTTACATGTTAGGAGGATGTTTACATTAATTTATTCAAACACGTTAAATTTATATGTACGATATGTTATAAGTTTAAATTTTATCTCGAAAGATTATATGATTTAGGCTAACTTTGAATATGAAATTATATTGAATTCTATAATCTTTTAAAATTTCTAGAGCAAGAATACACATAGTATTGAGAAAGTTAGTTAATATGATATGTGTAAATATCTTAATGAATAACTAGTATAAAAATAAGAATCAATATATTAGGTTTGTGCCTCGTTTATATCAAAAAATAATTTAAAAACAATTGTACAAAAAGTAAATTTGCAAAAAAAAAAATAAGCATTGTTGTTTATATGCCAAAAAAAAAGTAAAAAGTAAAAAAAGAGAGCCAAAGAGGTTTTAAAAAAATTAAGTGTTTCATTGAAAGAAAAAAATTCAAAGTTATCTTTTAGTATACATATTTTATTTTATGAAATTGAAGATTCAATTGTAATTTTGCATGATAAATGATACATTTTCTTTTAAGTTTTTTTTATCATAAATGAATTAATTGATATATTTGTGGAGTTCAAACATATTTAATATTTTGAATGAATGTCAATATGTCACAATATGTGTTAATGTACTTGTGTGCCTTGTTAGTTTTACTAAAGTTTTTATACAATATTTAATCAATATTTGAACTAAAGTGAATTTTGACTTGGTTGTGGTTTCATTTTTGTTTGATAATAGACTTGGTTGGGTGCGTGTTTGTGGTTAAATAGGTTTATTGCTTCTTATGATTATTTAAATAAAATAAATAAATGTTGGATAGGAAAATTTTCATATACCCGTGGCTCTATTTGATTGATTCACTACTATAATGAAAAGTCAAATGAGTACACTCGGTGCATAATCATTTATACATTTCATTATTTAAATTTGAATGAATACGATCAATTGGGTATAATAAGGCACAATCATGTATATATTTTATTATTTAAATTCAAAAATACTAATGGTACTATAATATTATGAAAATTCATTAATATTGAAGAATTTCATACGTGAGAATAATTACATAAAGGTTAATTATTCTTTCTACTTAAATAGGAAACGGGATCTAGTTGAAGGGTGAAAATACCAACCTATGAAATCTTTTCGCAATCTCTATTCTAATTTGACAGAACATGACTCACAATGTGAATTAAACAAGTAACATATCAAAAGTACAAAATAACATACTTAGTTCAACACACAACTAAATAAACCAGTAGATACGAAACAATAATCTACAGTAAACATGCTAGAAATAGTATGCCTCACAAACTCTTATCCAAACTAACTACAAGCAAAAGCATGGAAACAATAAATCGCATATGAAACAAGAATGCATATTGAAAAAAAAAGATTTTCAATCATGTCAAGACTTCATATATGAGAGCATATTTAGTAAATAATTATTGTACTCTCATGGCATGCAATTAAACAAAACATAGCATACTATGATAAAGAGTCTGACACCTAGTATAAACTAGGATAAAGAGATATTAACTCTTTAAAGATTTGCACCAAATTCACATGTATATTGAAGTAAATCAGCTGAAACAATAATAAGATAGCTATAGACATGCTACAAGTAAAAGAAAGAAAGCATGAAACTATATAATTCAAAATAAGATTTTTAATCATAGTTTAGATCTAGTATGTTTGCACACATTATGAAAACTCAAGTTATACTAACACAAAAGTTTAAGTAAAACACTTGATAGAAAACAATGAATTCATTAAAATATTAATCACAGACAGTCAAAAATAAGGAGTAAATATATTATACAGTATTCAGAAAGTAAGCAATAAATAATAAAAGCTTTCTAATAAGAGTTTAAACTTTAGTATGTAGAAATATAAAAAAATTGAACTCCCATTGTACTA
Source organism: Hippophae rhamnoides (assembly GCA_033030585.1). Lineage (NCBI taxonomy): Eukaryota > Viridiplantae > Streptophyta > Magnoliopsida > Rosales > Elaeagnaceae > Hippophae > Hippophae rhamnoides. The sequence continues at coordinate 28,516,554 of CM065433.1, forward strand.
CCCAAATATTATAGCATGCATAACACTAGATATAATAAGATAAACTCACATAGAATCCCTACCTATATGGTAATATTCTCGGATTGCTTATGACAACTACTCAACAACAAACAAATCCACTAAAAAATAAAAATAGATATAACATTGACATAAATAAAACCACCAATATGTATATTAGTCAAGAGCCACACTTTCCTAACTACCTATTGTTGTCTTTTCTTACTGCCTCAATAATTACTTGATCCGACATACAAACCCAACTTTCCTCCAAAGCTAACACTACTCAATATAGTGTGATCAGTAACCGAAGATTAGTAAAGTGAACCACTAATCATTGGAATTGCACTCAACCAAGAACTACCAATAATCAACGTGGGAAACACGTTAAACCATGTACAATCGTAGCTCTCACTGAACACACAACTTACCACAACATAGGCTCCTAACCCATGAAAAATGTTGCATCCTAGCGACTACCAACTGACACATGGATCACCACCACACAAGCTCCTCACCTAAGAAAATATTGCATCTAGTAACTATCTACTAACACACAACTTATAGCCACACATATTTCTCACCAAAAACCAACTTGCAAACATTGCCTTGAGTACTCACCATTTAAGAGCATTGTCTTGCTCACTTAGTCATGAATAACTAATACCAAACAACACTCAAGATAACAGTGATTCAAAAATAGAATAGTGAGATGTCAATTTAACAAAGCTCTGCTATATTCTTTTTGGATAAGAAACAAGGAGAAATAGGGGTATTTATAAAGCTCACCCAAGCTCAATAGCCAACATCGCTAAGGGTCCTAATTGACTAGATTTTTGGGGGTCCAACGAAGCCCTCGTCAATGTGTCAAATAATTCAAATTTTTGTTTCCAAAATTATTGAGTAATTTTTATAAATACCCACCCCCGAAATGAAATAAAAACACTAACGACAATGTCGACGAGACAAGAACCATAACACTCATCCTATTATATACAATACGAAAACCAATTTTGTGGTTTGTGTAAATATGCTCGTATATAAAATATATTTAACTATATGCATATGTGCATTATTGATTGTTAGGTACCAATCTTACACAAAGGAAGAAAAATACACTAAGTAAAATATACAGATTTTTTATTTTGCACATGGAAAGCTAGCAATGACATAAAAGACCACATGACTTACAAATATTAATAAATAATTATATATTAATTAATTTAATATTTAAATATTATAAATTTAAAAATTAATTAATTGAAATTACTTATTTATGATTATATCATCCATCAAAATCTTTAAATATATCATCACAATATGAAAATGCATGCAAAATCTTATATCACGAACCTCTTAAATTTTCTCTGACCTTAATCTTTTTTCTTAGAAATTGACTTAAGCATTGAAGTGAATATGATATCTAAAATGTTGTAACTTCTAACATGGTTTTTTAATTATTTATAAGTTTACATATTAAGAGAATGCAACATAATAGAAATTGGTTTCAAAATCTGGCGTCATCTATAGGAAATAAAGTTAGTTTTCAACCGATTGATATAGTGAAAACTCAAGAACATTCATCATGTTATTCACTCTGTTTGTTGCGTTCTTCATTTAATTTTCTCCTAACAATGCATTTTGATCCATTGAATCACTAGAATAAGCTCCCAACATGTTCTTGATTATATGTTATCCTCTCGGTAGACTCATGACTAGGTTGATGCCCAAGTTTAGTACCCTGCCCTTACCATTCTCTAAAAGAAAGGGAACACCTAAGATGAGCTTGGTTGCCATGATTTTAAAGTGCTATCTTAAGCACCCCAGATATAAATAAGGCAATAAACTATCAATGAGGAATTCCTAAGAGCATTTGTGTAGGAGCTAGATCTAAGAATGGGTCATGATGTGGTCACTAAGCCACCTAGGGAGACCATACATCTCATTTGTATAGGTACATTTAGGAGGAAAAAAATTAAGTAAGTTGAATAATTATATCTAAAAGATTTTTCTCTTCAATTTTACTTTTATTGATAGCGAGCTAAATTGCATTTTGATAACAAGTAGCGTACTTAGGCTTCTTCTTCTTTTTAATCTTTCAATATATTTTTAGAGGTGATAATGACAGGAAAAAGAAGTTTAGTGGACAAAAATAAAATGGAATATGAATTTAAGATGAACATTCCTATTGTCCACAGTACAAAAGGCCTGGACCTCTCATTATTTAGGGTCCACAAAATCCAGTACTCTGAAAAAGTATAATTGGGTCATCTTGGGACCATATTTATGATAATTGAGTGCTCAGTCATATTGATCTGTTGTCTCTCCTCCATGCCATAAAATTTCAAGCAGACCACTTGTAATTCTTATGGCTTTACGACTCACTGTGTTGCAATATTCAAAGCATGTCATCTTCTTTATTTATCTTCCTATTTGTGGTCCTCTATCTAGAAATTGTATGCAAAAGGTCTCCATTTCTTGGAGATATATATATATATATATATATATTTTAATCAAACCCTATTTAATGCTGCTCCGTCAGTAGTTAAGTCTCATATTAACAGAGGATCTATTGGGATGTGAAGTAGGGACTCAGCTTTTATACGTATCTTAATGAGTTCGGTACAATTTTTGTCCTTACTTCGTTTGCACACCGATGATCCAATATTTTTAATATTTGATGCAATTTAAAAAACTTTAAATAAAATGAAAATTAAATATTAAAATAACTCAAACTCTATAAGTGCAAGTCATATTGCAGCAATAACAATTAAGTAATTTTCATTTTTGTTATTTAATCAAATTTTGTTTTCAAAGGTTAAAATAATATATAGTGTTTTTATTAGAGTAAGAAAGACAAAAAAAGAAGAAGATGTATTTGATTATGATATGGAAAAATAGTAACTATGACAGAGGATGAAGATAATGAAAACAATTTTACTTAATAACAAAAATGGAAATGACTTGATTGTCTATATAATTGTACTAATATGATTTTCACCTAATAATTTAGGTTATTTTAAATTTTAATTTTACTATTCAAAAGCACATACCCTTTTTCAACTAATGAATTAACATGCACAATCCAAAGCAAGGAGAACAAAACTGTACCTAGCCCTGTGTTTACTTGGTGAACAATACAGATAGAGAAGTGTTAACATTCCAGCAGTGAGTTTAATTTAAGCTTGATCTTTTGAGGTCACTTTTGAGTACAATCACTTTTCTTTTGGGCTTGTGTTCTATAGCCCATTTATAATTGTGAGTTCGAGACATATATTCAAATCTTTTATGTTTTTTTTTATAAATAAATTCAGGATATATGTATATATATTCAGACTTATTAGGTTAAAATATTTATTATATATTTTTAAATTTTAATTAAATTCATATATATATTTTTAAACTTTTAATACTTACAACTTTTCTTTAATATTTAAAATTCTTATTAAACTTTTAAATTATATAATTTAGTTTCAAATCTTTTAAAATTTCATAGATATATATTTTAAATTTTTGATTCACAAATTTTTATTTTGATAACCAAGTTCTAGAATTTATATATAAAATTTTAAAAAAATTAGGTACTAAATTATAGGATTTAAATATTTATGGACTTATATATGAAGTTTTAAAAATAAAAAAACTAAATCATATGTTTTAAAAGTTTTTGAACTTAGAGTATAAATTTAGTTAAAATTTAAGTATCATTTATACATTTTAACCTAATAAGCAATTATAAAGGTTCAATAATTACAATTTTACGAACATAAAGGAAGAATATTAGAAACATCGAAACTTCACTCCTTTCCTTCGTGAAAGAACCATTTACCTATAACATGTCAAGTGAATTATGATCTCTTGGGATCCTTTAACCTAAAAGTAGTTAAAGAAATTAATAATTTGAGTAACTTCATCAATAAATTGTCTCTCATTTTGTTTGATTAGGGTAATTTCTAATTTGATTAATCATTGTTTTATAATCCCCTTCAATCATAATGGATTTAATTTGTATAACCATTGACAAATCGACCCAAATTCCAATAATGTTTGCATATGAATCTCTAGCAGCAATGATTGTTACTTATCGAGTAGTTATTCTCGTTATGCTTGCATCAAAGTTGAATTTTACTATTTCATTGGGAAGTTTAGTCCAAAATTTACTACAACAAAATGTGGCATTTAAGTCGAGATTTAAAGTCGGCTTACTGAAAAATTGACTTAAAACACGTAGATTATAACGTCGGTTGACATGTTGAACCGATGCTACACATATGACGAAGAATCGGTTCTACGTGTCAACCGACGCTACACACGTAGATAGCGTCAGTTGACACGTAGAACCGATGCTTTTGTCATATGTGTAGCATCGGTTCAACACATCAACCGACGCTACACACATGGATATTTTTCTTTTCTCTTCTTTCTTCCCCATTAGACAAAACATTCTAGAGTTGTAAACACTCAAAAACCCAAAATCGATCGACACTCCTCCTTCACTCTTTCTCATTTTTCAGCCACCTACAACCACCAATTCCTACGTCGTTTAGTGAGTTTTCTTCCTCTCCAATTTATCTTCTAGATTCCCTATTTTTTTGTAGCAAAATACTCAAATTTTTTATACCAAATTTCTCACTTACAAAACACATTTTTTTTCATTTTTTCACTTCATTTACTCTTATAAGTATTTCTATGAATCATTTTACACTTATTATTTATATTTCTTTATTTTTTGTATATTATGTGTTATTATTTACATGTATAATTTTTTGTATTAATAAATGAAAGAGATTTGTTTGTTTGCTCATTGTATTTGCATTTGTATTTATGAGATTTCTAAATAATTTGTAATTATTATGATGAGATTGCGTATCTCATTTGTTTTATGTCTCAATATATAGAGATTTAGAATGCTAATTGTAAAAATCTCTTCCATCTCATTTGTTTCAATTATTTTTGATATTATAATTTGTTAAATTTCAATTATTTTTGAGAAAATTAAATTAAAGATAATGTATTAACAAAGGAGAGAGACAAAAGTGTATTATTTTATGTGAGTAACGTTTGAAAAGTTTGAAGTAATTAATTAATATTTAATTTTTTAATTATTTGTATTATTTAAACTTTGTTAAATAGATTTTGGTTTTTTTTTGCTATTATGTGATCGAATACAAGTTCTGAGTATAGTAAAAAATGAGTAAAATGTGTAAAAAAATTACAAAATTTAAAATCGGTTCAAGTTTTTTTCCCTTTAGCAGTTGTGACAAGTTTGTTTTACTCTCTTTGACCATAGATTGTGGAAATTGTGGAACCTAATGGAAAATAAGATGGTAAGTCAACGTATTAATTAACTATGTTGTTTTAAGAGTCGTTTGGGAGCTCAGCTAGGGTTTCAACCATCTTCCTTCTATCCTCTCTGCTTTATCGCCTCCAACCTTTTTTCCTTGCCATCTTCAGCTGTTTGAAAGTTTGTTGCAAACATCACTCTTGTTGCTGACTCCATCAAATCTCAGTCTCATCACCCGGTTCGACATCAACTATATTCTTTCAAGTTTTTCTATACATCCCTTCCATTTCAGCATCACCATCTTTATTCCACATATGTTTGGGTCCTATTTTTTTTTTGCTATAGTATATGAAGATCTCTCAGTAAAGAGTTTATTTTGTTTATGAGTTTAGTTATTTTTTCATTACGATGTATTTGTGTAGTTTGTGTTGCTACACTGATGAATTTTCCGTTGAACATGGGTATATCTTCAAGCATTTATCAAGATATCACCACCTCTAAAAATCGTTAGTGTATCATTTTCATCAACTAACGCTAAAGTAGAGAGATATATGGAGAAAAATACAAAAGTTGGAATATTATTGTAGTCCACAACAGCTTTGCCAGTTTTGGATGTGAAAAATTGATCATTGATATATTTAGGTGTTAGAAATAGTTTATGATTGTATTTTATTCTATGTTTAAAGGAATATACATGGTGTCTTTATATAGGAGTTACACGTAAACTAGATATGCCTAAAATAACTAGATATAAATATACCTAACGTAACTAGATATACATTAGCAGATATATACATTAACAGATACATATTAATCTGTTACTAGATGTACATCAACAGTCCCCCTCAAACTTAAGGTGGATGTGAGACCAGCTTGAGGTTGTCAACTAAATTGCGTGTGCGTCCTTTAGGAAGTGCCTTAGTGAAGATATCTACAAGTTGATCGTTAAAGGAGAAGGAGAAAAGCTTAAGAGCACCATCGACAAGATGAGAGCGAATAAAGTGACAATATGAATGGTACTATGATTGTCACAATAAAGGGGAGTAGCAGAGGATGTGGACACACCCAAATCCTTAAGAAGTCATCGTAGCCAAAGGAGCTCAAATGTGGTATCAACAAGAGCACGATATTCTGCTTCAGTACTGGAGCGGGCCACAAAAGTTTGTTTCTTACTTCGCTAAGAAATCAAAGAAGAACCAAGGAGAAAGCAATAACCTATAGTGGACTTACGATCAGTGGGATCTCCTGTCCAATCAGCATCAGAGAATGCACGATGTACTAGAGGAGACTAAGATGAGTAGAAAATTCCATGGAAGATAGTGCCCTTTAAGTATCGTAGAATACGTAAAACAACAGCATAGTGAGTCGATCATGGAGTAGAAAAATATTGGCTCACCTGATGAACAACATAAGAAATATCTGGACAAGTAACTGTAAGATAAACCAAGCTGCCAACCAAACGTCTGTAAATAGAGGGATTAGACAATGGCTCCCTACCCCCCACCCCTCCGAGGGTGTCAAATGCGTATTAAGTTCAACTAGAGTGTCAACAGTCTTGTTATCAATGAGTCCAGCTTGAGATAAGAGGTCAGATGCATACTTGTATTGAGTAATATAAAGATCATATATGGAACGAGTGATCTCAAGGCCCAATAAATAGCTCAGATGTCCAAGGTCTTTCATCTCAAACTACTGACTAAGAAAACCCTTGAGTTCTTGAATGCCACTGAGGTCATCACCAATTATGATCATATCATCCACATATAAGAGAAGCAAAAATGGTGCCTTTATCATTGCGACGAAGAAATAAGGAAGAATCATAAGGTTTGGCAATGTAACCCAAGCGAAGGATGATGGAGCTGAACTTGGCAAACCATGCTGGTAGAGCTTGTTTAAGGCCATAAAGTGCACGTCGAAGGTGACAAACCTTGTTTGTTTCAACAGAAAGACCAGGAGGAGGTTTCATATAGACTTCTCCATGCAGATCCCCATTAAGGAATGCATTTTTAACATCCATCTAAAAAAGGTCTCATTTACTAGCAGCGTTAACAGTTAAGAGGGTACAAACAGAGGAAATATAGGCAACTGGAGCAAAAGTCTCTTCATAATCAATCACATACTCTTGTGTAAAACCTTTTGCTACAAGACAAGCCTTATAGCGTTCGATGGACCCATCAGAGTGAGTCTTGATCTTATAGATCCACTTACAACTAACCACAGACTAACCAGGAGGGAGAGTAACCATATCCCAAGTATGGTTTTTGGTTAATGCATCAATTTCTTATTTCATTAGAATCTTCCATAAAGGGTTAGTAGATGTCTCATGATAGGTGTGAGGCTCATGAAGTGTAGCAAGGGTAGTGTAACAATGATAATCAAGTAAATATGCATGAATGGATCTTATCTGGGTTGAGTGGCGATATATTATTTGTAAACTTATCATATATTGAATGAAAATTCTTATTTTTCTATAAAAATTAAAAATTTAAAAAAAACGAATCTTTGCAAGTTGTTGACGAACCTAGCTATTATATTTCATGTACTTTATATTTTAAATCATGCATCCCACCTTGAACAAGTGAAACAATTAATGAAATCTTATTGTCAAAGACTTAATAAAGAATAGAGTAAAAGAGATTTTATATCGAACAAGCCTTAACAAACAATACTTAATTGTTCTCAAACAGTACCATCACTTCCCCAGAACAATTATGCCTTTCATTGTAATGCTAATATACAAGTCAGATTTCATTCTCATATAACAGACCAAATATACAAGGAAAAAAGCTTGGGAACAAATTAAATTACTCAATATCACTTATGTGTCACATGTCTTCCAATTTATGCATTTTTTTAGAATTTAATTAATATTTAAATTTGTATCTACATCACTGATATTGCTTCCTATCTAGCATTACTCAATATACAAGTATTCCCTTCTTGTTATAAAAAACTAGTTAGTGGTGAAAAAGCTTTATGAATTCAACATAAATTATGAGGACATAATGAAGAAACAAAAAAACCTATATAGACTATATTCTTTTGAATTGGTTATTTTTACCTAAATTGAAAACTCTTGAATTTTTCTAATAAACAAAATTACAGTTTATGTAAATTATTAAATGAGTGAAAAATAAATTAATAAATAATCAAGATCTTTAGTATCCTCACAGTATGTAATTATAATTGACCTTATAAATATAGGGTTTATCTCAATCTTTCACTTCATGATGTATTCTTCTTTTTCTTTAAGGTAGCACCTCAACTAGGATTCAACCCTATGTCTTTCTTGGCTTATGACGATCTATATTATCCATATGTTTCTTTTAAGATTAAAGTGACAAGTATGAGTTTTTATTTAAGATGAACTTTTATTTATCATAATAGTTTATTACAATTAGAGTACTAAGAACCTTGAATAAGGTTTTAGTTATTCGATCCTAGATGAAATATTACAAAAGATAGAAAGATAGGAGCTAAGTGAATAAGTTTTTTAGAGAGTATGATAGGTATGTCTTTCCTTGAAATAAGAGTTCCCTTTTATAGAAATAAGGGTTCTCGTTTACATAGCTAGAATTTTACTATTTTACCTAACTTTCCTAATTAACACCTAAATTATTAAGGTTGAAGTGACAATTTATTGTCTAAGGACACTACCTTTATTCAGAGTCATCTATTGATACTAATTCTTGTGAAGCTGAACTCTTCACATTTTCTTATGCAATAAATGCATTTTTGGTTCCTAGTCTGTTGTCTGGCATAATGATATAATACCTTCTCACTTTACATACTTATTTTCAATTCATTGCAATTGAAAATAGCTTCATGTTTATGATCTTTTCATCATCTACCTCGATGATGGGTAGATTATTTTGTGAAGTAATAATCACTTTGCTGGTATAATAATTAACTTTATCTTCAAAAGAGTTGTTAATTTTTCATAGTTTATAATAGATCTGGCTTAGCATTTGATCATGTTCTATAATTAATTCCTCTAGATCAAATTTTGTTTATGGAAAAGCTTTGGGCGATTAAATTTCCTTTTGGTGCTGGCAAGTCCAAGTTTAATGAAATGATATGGATTTATTGAAATTTTCTAATTCCAATCCATAATTGAACTGAAAAAATCTTAAATAAATAAGATTATCCATAGCCTTAATTTTCTTTCTAAAAATTTTAATGGGTTTCTTGAAGTTTTTAAGAAAGTAATTTAACCCATTTTAATTATTTCATGTATACAAGTTTTCTATTAACTTAGCATGAAATGCTTTGTATATAAATGTTGGATCTGCTTGTTCTCGGATATTGAATTTTCTACCTACATGAAATTCTTTTTCTAATGTGTAGAACTTCATATAATCAAGATATACCTCATTATATTTTCTGGCTAAGTTATACAAACTTAAACATTGTTGTCTTGTGTGGTTCACATGTTAGTCTCTTTCTTCTTTTGAAATAAAAGAGTTATTGGTTGCTTTCCTAAATAGCATCGATCTAGGTATCCTTTCGAGTGTCTTCAATCTGCTAAGGCTGTCTGATTGGTGTATTACTTGGAATATCCTTAATTACTTCTAAAGGAGTTAATAGTTTTGACATTCTATAACTAGCAAAACTAGTTTGTGCTTTTATCATATTGCTAAATGATCTGTGGATTATTTCATTGAAGCATGTTATGATTTTCCTAACCCATGGCCAACTTGTATATATTCCTAGTTTTGCGCCATTGTAGACTATATAATGCTTAGTTTTTAAAGATTCTTCATTTTTTGTTTCATTTGCCAATTAAGTTTTTTTTTATATATATAAAGAGATATTTTATCCTTAACTTATTTTGAAAATTTTGATTTATTTCTTTTCATCTGAGATAGTCTCATTATTTTTATAATTTGAACATTTAAGTTCTTTCTGCTTAGTCGGTGAGTTAATCTCTTTAATCTTATCATTTAAAGATTTCTTAAGATATAATATCTCAAGTTGATCTTGTAGGATTTTGATTTCTTTTTCTTTGATCTTGATGCTGATACCAAGAGGATCCATTCCTTATAAATAAATAAAAATATTAAAGGTGTTAATTCTTTAATTAATGCATCAGTTAAACTATTTTTATTTCCTAATAAATTTTTAACATCAAATTTATAATGATTAAACCATTGCACCTATTTGATTAATCAACTTTACTTATAATCACCTATAATATTAGTCTTTAAGAGATATCTAAAGTTTTTATTATTTGTTTTGAAAATAAGCCTCTAACTAATAATATACATTGCAAATTTTTTATAGCATTTTTAATAGTTAAATATTCTTTTTCATTATTATGATATTTAATTATGGACCTTGAAAATATCTTGATGTGTATCTGTAAAGATATCCATCTTTGTCATATATATTTGCTTATAGATCTACTCGCCAATATTCATTTGAAACATCTATATTTATTATCATTTTATCATCTGAATAGTGGTATAAAGTTGATAAGTTTTTACTTTATCCATGTACTATGTCATGTTTTGTCCATTTTCAAACATAATCTTTTTTTAGTTTAGTTTTTAATAGTTTTTGCATTTCTACTAATTTTTTAATGTATGCTTTGGCATAAGTTAAATATCCTAAAAATTTTTGTAACTAATTTTTATCTTTGATTTCACTAGGAAATATTTATATACTATTTAATATATGAGATTGTAGATGATATTTTCCATTTTCTATTTCTAATTCTAAATACTTAATTTTTTGTTAAGTTATTACAATCTTTCTTTCTGATAGAACAAGTCCTTATTTCCTACATTCTTGTAAGATATTAATAATATTTAAGTAATATCTATTCAAATTATTACAAAATGCTAAAACATCATCGATTATACATAACAAATATTATGTAGTTTTTTAAAGATATTATCCATATGCCTTTGGAAAATACCTGGTGCAAGTTTTAATCTAAATGGTACAACTATCTATTAGAATTGTCCTTATAGGAAACTAAATTATATTAATTTTTATGATTCTGTATCAAGTTTTATTTGTCAAAATTCACTTTTACAATAAAAACTTGAGAAATATTTCTTTCTTTTTATTAATGATAATATTTTTTTTCTTTTTTGGAATGAAATATCCATCACAAATGGTTTTTTTAGAATGAAATATCCATCATAAATGGTTTTTTTATTCAAGACTTTGAAGTTGATTATCATTCTCTTTTTACCTCTTTTTTCTCATTTTCTTTTTCAACTAAAAATGATAGACTTAAGTGAGATGAATTATTGGATATTATGATTTTTAACTCCAAAAGTTCTTGAATTTTTTTTCCCAAATTTATCTTTATCGTTTGGGGTATAAATTATTGGTTTTACTCTTATGACTTTGTTAAGATCTTTGAGTTTTATGCTTGCTATTATTTTAGACCTATTGATTTTAGGATCTAAAAGGTTTGTTGAACTTACCATTGGTAACAATTTTCTTATTCCTGTTAAGACTTGATCTTCATATATTTCGCTTTTTATGTTATTGTATAAAAGTTAGGTTTGATACTATAAAAAAAATTCTTATTTTTAACACGTAAATGGTTTCACCATCTAATGTTATTAGCTTATTTATGTAATTTTTTAATATATTTAAATTAAAATTTTGACCATATTCGATCGGATTGGCATTTAAAGTGGATTCAAATTGAATAATTTTCGGATTGGATCAGATTGACTTAAAATTAGCGGATTCAGATTTGTTCGGATTGGTATGTACAACGAATCGGATTCGGATTGACATTTAAAGCGGATTCAGATTGAATAATTTTTGGATCGGATAAGATTCGGATTGACTTAAAATTGGCATTTTCGGATTTGTTCGGATTGGCATGTACAGCGGATCAGATTCAGATTGAATAATTAATTGTAAGGATTGCTAACAATAATATAATAATCTTAATAAAATCTTAAAATATATAAATATAATGATAGAAGGAAAATCGTAAAGGTTTAGGAAGTTATTTCCTATTAATAAATCAACTCATGTTCTTGTTGATATGTGCTAGAAATATTAAATTTTTGTCCTTCTATCATTATATTTATATATTTTAAGATTTTATTAAGATTATTATATTATTGTTAGCAATCCTTACAATTAATTATTCAATCTGAATCTGATCCGTTGTACATGCCAATCCGAACAAATCCGAAACTGCCAATTTTAAGTCAATCCGAATCTGATCCGATCCAAAAATTATTCAATCTGAATCCGCTTTAAATGTCAATCTGAATCCGATCCGTTGTACATACCAATCCGAACAAATCTGAATCCGCTAATTTTAAGTCAATCTGATCCAATCTAAAAATTATTCAATTTGAATCCACTTTAAATGCCAATTCGATCGAATATGGTAAAAATTTTAATTTAAATCTATTAAAAAATTACATAAATAAGAAAATTATGAAATATCAATCCGATCTGAAACACTATAAATGTCAATCCGAACAAATCTAACTCTAATATAATTTCAACATATAAAATGACAAATTACATAAAATAAAAATATTTTTCATACAAATTAAAAGGTAGGCGACAACATGATTAAAAATAATTCAACAAAAATAATCAAAAAGAAAAAATTCAACATCAATTACATAATTTAACTCCAAAAAATTAAATATCAATTACATAAATTAACTTCGCTCTCCAAAAATTAATAATAACAATAACTCTTTTTGATAATCATTCAAGGTTTAAGTCACTAATACCATCAAGAACATCTGCATGATGAAAAATTAAAAAGTTAAAAGTATACATAAATAATGAGCTAATAAATATAATAATATATAATTTATAACAAATAAATCTATATATATTCAAAATATATATTTGAAAGTGTTATGCAATATACTTTATTCTAGAGCCTCAATTTCATCAAGTAACTCTTGGATATTAATGATTGGAGATGAACGAATCCAATTTTGAGTGCAAATCAAAGTATGGACTAATTGTAGGACTACCAGTAAAAAATGCAGATTCAGATGCTACAGAAGATGTGGGGTGATGTTGGACATGATTGTTCTATATTAATAGACCTCAACATTTTAAAAGTAGCTTAAAAAATTTTGTAACTCAATTAAAGCATGAAAAATAGCGTTTTTGGGGAAACATTTTGGACAAACCGCCTTTGGTAGTTTGCCGTGCCTAGATATCGAAAAGTTACATGGAATAAAAAAATCATCTAAAATAGATCTCCCAGCACAAAGTAATGACCGTTCAAAGATTTCTTATAATGTAACCCAATTTTTGTTCTACAATACTATCACATTTCCACTCAGACTCGTAATTTTTATTTCATAGCTCTTGAAAATTACTATCAGAAAATAGTAAATCACACAATATGTTCTAGATAGCTTCTTGTTTTACACATCCATGTTCTAGATAGCTTCTTGTTTCACACATCCATGTTCTAGATAGCTTCTTGTTTCACACATCCATTGGAAACAAAAGTAATAACTATCAATAACAACCAAAATAGAGCATTTGAATATTAGATTTGAAATCAAAATTCAGAAAAAGAAAAAAGTTCAAACAAATATAACCTTCTATGTAGGATGATGAAGAATAACGAAAAGCGACAGGAGCTAACAGCGAACAAGACCATATTACAGGCGAACACCGAATAGTAAGTAGCGACAGTGGAGCAAAGACTGGTGAGCAGCGACTGGAGAGCTACGAATGGCGAGCTACGATTGAAGAGTTGACACTGGAGAGCTACGACTGGAGAGCTGTGAATGGTGAGCTACGACTACCGAGATATGAATGGCGACAACAGAGCTGCGACTGGCGATAGTAGAGCGACAACAATAGAGGTGGGATAGTAGAGCAAGAGCAGCAGAAAGGCGAGCAGTAGAACCTAAAACCAGCAATGGAGGCAGAGAGAAGATGGAGGCAGCTATATTAGGTTTAATAAGTTAGGTTTATTAATTATTATATATATATTTTAAAATAATATATAAATGTATCGGATCGGATTGGATTTTTTGGATTTGAATATTTTCAATCCGATTCCGATCCATTTTTGGATCAAAACCACTCAATGTTTTCGAATTTGATCAGATTGATTGGATATTTTGCTCACCCCTAGTTTATATATGCATGTAAATGGTAATTTATATAACCTTTAAATTTTAATCATATTTTAATATAAGTACTTCTTGGATTTGTAATACTATACAAATAATTCATCATTTGATAAAGAATATTCGAATTCTAAGTCAGTTATTTCCTCCTTAGTTTTCTCTAATAAAAAAATACTACAAATATTATCTATATTTGATTCTTCTATTAATTCTAATTTCATTTTAAAAGCTTCTTCTAAGATTTTTGTCTTATGTAGAAATTTCTTTTTAAACTCTTCTTTATGCTAGCCTATTAGGGCATTCATTATCATAATGACATTCCTCGTTCCAAAACCAACATTTTCATTTTTTTATGACGGACAATAATTTTTTTTTGGTGGTTTATATTTTTTTTCTTTTCTAAAATGTCTTTTTTCTAAGGTTCTCTATTATACATTCTCTTATATTTTTAAAAGTCATGTTTTCTAAATTTATATTTTTTAAATTTTTTGAATTTTTTATACTTTTTCTTATAAAATTTTATGTTACATCCATCTTTTCCTAACATCCTAAAATATCTTAAATTATAAAAGATTTTTATATTTCCTCTTATTTGTTTATAATATTGTCTTTCCTAACCTTTAATAATTATCTAATTCTTAAGACTTCATACTCTTCCTCCTAAGATGTTTGGTATAGTTTCTCTATTCCTTTTATTAAATCCTTTTGTTATGGTTTTATATAATATTTTTGGTAAATCCTTTTGTTATGGTTTTATATAATATTTTTGGTAAATCCTTTTGTTATGGTTTTATATAATATTTTTGGTAAATCCTTTTGTTATGGTTTTATATAATATTTCAGGTAATTTCTAAAAAACAATTTCTTATCAGTTTCTTGCATGGAGGGTAGTAACTTATGATAATACATTTCATATTCACAAATAAAAGAATATAAATAACACATATTTCTATATTTGTTAAATATCATTTGGCTTCTTCAATTTCATTTTCACTAGATTTAGTGATATGTGTACCTTTTTCTTCTCTAATAAATTTATTATATATTTTATTTACTACAATATCTAAGTATTCCCTACCTACAAGAGCGTTCCCTTAAATTTATAAATATTGTTATTATGTTGAATTTGTAAATCAAATTTTAACATTTTCTATCACTTGGTGAGCTACTAAGACTTTATAAGTTGAAGAATTTGATTGTGTGGTTGGAGAAGTATGTATGATTACACTCATACCATTAGACCATTCATCTAAGGTTTTTTTTATCTCTTATACAATCTAAATCTAAAAGATTAGATTTATAATTTTCATAAAGTTTGAATTCTTATGATACTACATCTAGTTCCCCAATATAATCCTTCTTTCATTTTTGTTTATTATTTTATTCTATAAGGAAGATCAGGCTTTTCGAACATTTGCCTTTTTTTTCTTCTCTTTGTGAGTCAGATGTTCCTTCTTGATAAGGAACTCATAATGAAATTGGTTTCATATGATTTTTTGGGATCATATTTTCTGATTTTAAATTAGTTTTACTAATTATTGTCATATCATCTTCCTCTTTGTTTGTACAAAAAATTTCATCATAATATCTTCCTAACTCTTTATCCGTTAGGGTTAACATACTAACTAATTTTTCTATGTCCCATTTTTAGGATTCATAAATTATTATTCTAATTCTTTTTTTTTTATATTCCATTAAACTAGAATTATAACTTCTTCTTTTTTCTTTGAGTTTTTCCTCATTTTTTCTTCTCATTTTTAGTTATCAATGCATTTAATCTCCTATGTGGTTCTTTTTTTAATCGTACAAAGGGATCAAAGTTGTAACCTATAATTTCACTATCTCTAGGTATGTTATTTACATCCCTTTTTAATTTTTTAAATTTCTTATATATATCTCATTGTAATTTCTTATTATAACCATATTCTTTTATTTATTTTAAGAATTCTTTTTGTATTTTATTTATGTCTTATAAGGACTTGATATTTGATTCTTATACTGTTTTTTTTTCTAAATGAAATAAAACTTTTATTATTTTTATTTGGTTTTTGGATATGTCTGCCACATTACTATCAAAATCTCATTCTATATTTTCTAGTTTATTTTTGAATATTATTAGAATAGCAATTTTCTTTTCTTTCTAATATTACATCAAAGATTAGTACTTTCATTATTTTAACTTATTGCTTTAGATATGTGATTGTTCTTTCTTTGTTAGAGGTTATCATTTATGATCTATAAACGTAAATCTTGATATATTAATTTTTCTTGTTGCATTGTTTTTTCTTTAAATTTCTTTTTTTTAATCACAATTTTCTGTGAAAACATGATGTCTTATATTTCTATTTCTATTATTTTTGAATTTTTTATTATTTCTATCATTATTTTTTTATTTTGTAAGATTTTTTTCTTGCTGCATTATTTTTTCTTCAAATTTCTTTTTGTTAATCACAATTTTCTGTTAAAACATCAAGAGATGTATTATATTTCTATTTCTATTATTTTTAAATATTTTATTATTTCTATCATTATTTTATTATTTTGAAAGATTTTACAAATTTTTCATCATTGTAAGTAAAGTCTTACCTAGATTTTAAATTTAAAAGCCAATAAAGATAAAGTAGTACTTTTATAAGAATTAAAGCGCTCAAAACTTAATAGTTTTTCTTTTTATATAAAAAATGTTGTTCGTTCTTTTTGGATATATTTTGGGTAAATTAGTAAAGAAAGTTCCTAGTTCAAAATTTGACTTTGAAAAATAAAGAAAATTTTCAAAATCTTTTGGTGACTTATTAGTCAAAATTTGGTTTTGGTATTTTTTTAATTTTATTTTTAGGCAGTATCTTAAGGATATTTACATTTAAAAAAATATATTAATTTAATAAATATTTTTAATTTATTAAAGATTTTATTGAAGATATTTATAGTTTTTTTCGTTTCTTATCACACCTAGAATATTAATATGTTATTTTTCACGATTTTTGAGTCATTAAATATATATTTTAATACTTTTTGATTCATTGTAACTCTATATTTTAAGCTTTTAATGAGTCGAAAAAATATTAAAATATTTATTTTAAGATCCAAAAATAACGTAAGACAACTATTATTGTTGATAAAAAAAACACTATAAATTTTTATTATTAAAATCACATATATTGTATAGATGCGAAAATATTAATAAAATAAAAAATGGCATTAATACCACTAAATTGCAATTTAAAATGTCAAATCAATTAAATAGATTCCTGTTATAAATGTAAAGGCTAATTTCACCATTTAGTTTACCCGAAGGGTGGTGGGCTAGAAGAGATTATAGTTTTAGTCAAAAATTTACAATATATATATATATATATATATATATATATTAAATATTAAATAAATATTTTACTTATAATAATATATTATGTTTAATTTTTTGTGACATATATTGATATATCATTATATATATCAATAATATTTGTAAACAAAATTGATATAAATAAATTATGAATAAAATGATTAAACATAGTAATTTTTATTGATACATTTATCATACACTAATTAATTGTACATATAAAATTATAATAGCTTATATTCTATAAAAATATTTCTTAAATTCATGTGGTGTAATATTTTATTTATTTAATTTTAATTTATAATAATAAAATTTCAGTATCAAACGTTATAAAAATTAAAATAAAAAAACATGATAATAAACTTAAAACTAAAACTATTAATTTCATTCATATATTTAAAGTTTTTCATATTTTATTTAATTTTAAATTTTTATTTTATTTAATATTATATTATTTGGTATTTTATTCTATTAATTTTTTATTTTATTTAAAAGTTTTTAATATGAAAATTATAGTTTTTTGTTCATTTTAATTACTAATACAAAACTAACTCATTTTATTGATTAAAAATAAAGATGCAACAAGGCTTTATACTAAATCTAAATTATGACATATTTTTTATTCTTAAAGATTTAAATATTATTTTTTATTTTATTTAAAAAAGTTATACTCCAATCCCACTTATAATATTTTGCTAACTATGCCATTGTTTACCCCTAATAAATAGTAAGAGTGTCAAATTCAGGAGTTAAAGTTAATCTTCTTAATATTGAAAAGCCAGTGCTCCTTCAAAGTAAATCCAATATAAGATGAAGAAACTGAAATTCCCACAACTGTATATCCAAATTTCTTTAATCTCCAAAAAAAAAATTTGGAATAAGAAAACACAGAGAATTCAAGATTATGAATTTCCTTTCAGATTCAGCTAAACCGAAGCTAAGACAGACCTTCTTATCCAAATTAGTATCGAATAAAATAAAACTATCTATGTGAATTCACATGGTTTTTATATTAAGAGAAGTATTACAAGTTTCTTATATTTATTATAAAAATAATAACATTTAAATCATATATTTGTATTTTTATGACGGTAGATAAAGTAATTTTTAATTTTTCAGCTGTATTAAATAGAGATTGTTTTTAATTTAAATAAATTATAACTGAAAAAATTAAATAAAAATAAAATAAATATAAAAATGATTATATTATTTGTTATTATGAAATCACTTTTTAATAATAATAAAGTTAAATTGTTATAAAAAAATAAATATATTATCTAAATATTATTTTTAAAATAAGTATAAGGTGTATTTGATTCGTGGTTATTATATGTAAGACTCTAAAGTTTAAAAATGGACCCGTGGCATTTATTAAAAGTGCCATAAACAGATTATTCCAGATTTCGTCTATGTTTGTGGAATTTGGCAACTTTGATCATATTTGAACATTTTTTGGGCCTTATTTTCTCTTACAATTTGCAATAAAAATCACACCGATGAAGTGTGATTCTCGTTGAAATTTTTTCAATTTAAGTGTTTATTTTCTTTATATATAAAAAAAGAGGGAATGTTTGATGTATGAACAAACTACACCTTTTTTTTTCTCTATTTTTTTAGTTTTTAGTATTTTTTTATACCTATAAATATTAAAATATTTATAAAATAAATATATTTTTTAAATTATTTTATTTTATATTAATTTTTAAAATTAATAAATACAAAAATATTCATACAATAAATACATTATATGAATAATTATTTTATATAATTTAATTATTTTTATCACATTAAAAGTGAGAATTTATATAGTTTATAATTACTTATTTAATGAGTATTCAATTAATTAACTTATAAGTAGATCATTTTTTTATGTCAATATACATAAAAAATATTTATATAATGAATACATCTTTTACATTTTTCTGTTAGTTTTTTTACACCAAAAAAGTATTTGAAAATATATTTTTTATAATGCAATTATTTTAACTACATTAAGGGTAATATCTATATAGTTTATTATTACCCATTTAATAAGTGTTTGATTAATTCACTAATGAGTAGATTTTTTTTGTGGAACTAATAATTTTCATATCGAGATCATATTATATCTCATATCAATTAAAAAAAGAATTGCCAACTAATACAAACTATTTTTAAGCAAAAAAACTTATTAAATTCAATCATGTCATGTCTATCATTCATATAGAATTAATGTCTTAGATAGTGAAAATATTAATTGAAAAAATTTATAAGTTGTTATGTTATATTTGACTTATTTATTAAATAAAGCTATGCAATTATTATCAATATCTTTGTAAATCACTTACATTTATATTGTATTTGAATTCTATTGTTCATAAAATAGTTAATATTATATTTTTTTTTCATCAATAAAGTAACAAATTAATTAACTATCTATTTTAATAGTATTTTTACAAATCACTTTATAAAACATTTTGACAACAATTTTTCAATTATAATAAAAGTAATTTAAAAATTTATATTTAAAGACTTATTTTTTATTTTATTTTATAAAATAAAGAATTTAAAACAAAAAAAATTATTTCTTAACAATTAATACTAATATATATTTATCAAATCTGAATCTTAAAACTAGTTTTTACAAAAAGGACATTTGTATTCCATTTTTTAATTTCAACCTATTTTAGACAAATTAATAATAGATGGGGTTATCATCCCATTTTGTTATTTTCATAATATATTTATTACTAAATTTAAAAAATTTAAAAATACCTTATATCTTTAATATATTTATTCTATACCAATTAAAATTTTATTAGGGATATTTTTGATAATTTTTAAATTAAAAATAAACATGTTAGTGAAAACAACAATATAAGATGTGACAACAACCCTACCCATTGGTAATTCATATTCAGTAAAATTCTATAATATACAACCCTCGTTAGATATATATGCAACCTAGGCTTACATAATTTAAAGAAAAATACTACTTTTACACGATTCATGTTGAAATTATCATTGATGTTTCTAAGATTTAGCATATCTATATATATGCCCTTGAGATTTATAGATAATATTAATAATGGCTTCAAAAAGTTAATGGTGAATTAACTTTTCAACCATGATTTATTTTTCTTTTTATGGCTTTAATACCATGTTGTGGCTAATTGTTTCACAACGCTAGTTGTTAATTTTTACATATTATTATTTAAAGACAAACTTTTAAGTTTCTTATTAAAAAAAATTTAACTTTATTATTTCCTTATATTTATTTTCATACAAATTCGTGGCTATTTTCTTTATCTGTTTTATAAATATTATAAATAAATATTGAATCATTCAAGATCTTTAATTGACTTAAAATTATAATTATCATACCAGAATATAATTAGTCTAATATGATTTTTCTTTTTATTATTCGTCTTCTTTTGCTATACCTGATATACCTTAACTTTCTCAAGTCTTAATACCCTCTTGATAATGACAAATATATTGCATTCATACATGGTATGATGTCCAAATTAGACTAACTAGAGAATAGAAAAAGAATAATTGCACTAAATTTTTATTCATAGTATTAATAATTATTACAATTCTAAAAACCTATTTAAGATTCTTAGCTGCTTATACTGTCTAGATATATAATTTCTAGATGATTAATTTTTAGATTAAAGAGTTTACTATTACTAAAGTTGTGTCCAACTAATGAAAATAAGGGTTACTTTTATAGGATAAGTAATTCTTACTTACAATAGTAAAAATTATTGTTTTACCCAAACTTTAATTATTAACCTATTTTTTTTTGTTTTTGGCTTTTGAATTTAAACATTTCATTTCCCTAGCATGATCTGCCGGCTTAATATGTGGGTTCTACGTCTTTATTCCTCTTTGTTATTTTTTATCGACAGTCCTTTTGATAATGTCAATGATGATGCATCTTCATATTCTCTATCCCTAAAATAGTAGTAGATTTATGGTCTTTAGTGGTTTTTTTGGTGCAAAAACAAAACACATTTCTTGTTTCTTAACAAATTTTTAGACTATTATTGTTAAAATTTGTTTCAAATGTATTGATTTTATCATAATCTTCTTCAATGAGGGCTATATTGATATGAAAACTGATGATAATTTTACTAATTGAGTAATTTACTTTGACTTCAGAAGAATTATTATAATAACTTACAATATTAGTTCTTAAAAAATAACCAAAATTCTTGTTATCGTTTTGAAAATGAATTTGGAACATATTACATATATTGCAAATTTTTTAATATATTTTTTTACAACTAAGTATTCTTTTTCATTAATGTGATAATTTAATTCTGAACCATGTAAAGATTCTGATATATATCTATAAAGATATTCATCTTTGTCATCTACTTTTATTTTTAAAACTGCTCCCAAATATTCATATGAAACATCTGTTTCAATCATCATTTTATCATCTGGACTTGGATGGTATAAAGTTTTGATAAAATTTTACATGTGTTTTTATCTTATCCATATATACAAAGTATCTTGTTATCCATTTTCAAACATGATCTTTTTTTAATTTTTTTTGTAAAGGTTTTTACATTTATGCAAGATTCTTAATATATGCTTAAGCATACCTTAAACATCCTAAAAATATTTGTAATTGATTTTTATCTTTTAATTCATTAGGAAATCTTTAGATATTATTTAGTATATGGGGTTGTAGATTATGTTTTCCATCTTCAATTTCTAACCCTAAATACTTAATCTTTTACTGAGAAATTATTGCTTTATTCTTAGAAAAGTACAATGCCTTTTTTCTTATATTCTTGTAGAATATTAATAAAATCCAAATGATATTTATTTAATTAATTATTGAAAACTAAAATATAATCCATGTAAACATAGAAAATGTATTTTAATTTCTTAAGATGTTATCCATATACCTTTGAAAGATACTTAGAGCTTGTTTTAATTTGAATAATACAACAGTCCATTGAAATTGTCCTTATGGGTAACTAAATGCACTTAATTTTTGAGATTCCCCATCCAATCTTATTTGACAAAATTCACCTTTACAATCAAAACTTGAGAAGTATTTTTTCCCATCATCAATAGTTTCTTCATTTAATACTTTAAATCTTTCTACCATTCTCTTTTTTCTATTATTTTTTTAGCTTTCTTTTTATTAAGAATGATGAACTAGAGTAAGGTGAATTACTTAGTATTATAACTTTTACTTTCAAAAGTTCTTGAATTTATTTCTCAAACTCATTCATGTCTTATGGAGTATAAATCATAGGTTTTACTTTTATGACTTTATTAAGGTCTCTTAGTTTTATGTTAGCAACCATTTTATATTTATATTTTTTAGATCTAGGAGATTTTATAATCTTACTATTTTTAACAATTTTTTGGATCTTGTTAAGACATTATATTCTAGGATTTCATTAAGAAAATAGTTTTATTTCTCTTCTATAGCTAATGAAATATTTTCTAAATAAGGTTTTTATTGCTACTGTGTGTCTATCTCACTGGTTTTTCACTTTTTAAGTTGTTGCATAAAAATTGTATTTGATACAGTCAAAGATTTTCTTACCTTTGACACATAAATGGTTTCACTATCTGGTGTTGTTAGACTTATTTTGTCTAAATATTGTGTGTAAGTCTCATTGTACTTATATCTTTGTGTTGACTTTTTGTATACAAAACACAGTATCTATTTTATTTTACTCATTGTTATGTCTTTCTCTGTGTAAGATTGATTATTACGGATTAATAATACATGTGCACATATAATTAGCAACACTTTATATGCAAGCATATTTACACACACCACATGGATGGATTTCTTAGTATGCATGTTAGGTGGAGTGTTAGTTTTCGACGAACGAGCATGAATGCGAGTCAATGTTGTCACTAGTGTCATTGGTTCGTTTCGAATGCAAGTATTTATGGAAAGTACTCGGTAATTTTTGGAACAAAAAATGTGACTTTTTACCACCTTGCCACCAAAGTCACCAACACCCTTGGTGAGGTAGTTGGTAAGGTGGCTGACGAGGTGAAAAATTTGAGTTCTATAAATACCCTTCTATTTCACCTTATTTGGTATCCAAAAAAATGTAACAGATCTCTATCAAATTGACATCTCGTTCTTTCTTTTTTAGATCCGTATTACTTAGTGTTTGGTATTAGTGGTTTGTGATTATATGAGCAAAATCATTCTTATAAGTTGTGAGCCCTTGAGGAAATGTTTGCAAATTATTTATGTAAGGTGTGCCTTAAGCAACTCGATGATGTTACCACATAAGTAGGATTTCTATATAGATTTACCTCATCATATCCAGAATTATGCATGCTTGAATGTATGGCTAGTACAATCAGAGTTCAAATGGTACATATCTCTATATACTAAATTTTAAACTCTGATTAGAAAGCTTTTAACATTTATCACATGCTTTCTATTTATTAAATTATATATTTGATGCTTTATTATATTACCTGTTTGAATTTATTTATACTACAATTGTGAATATCTATTAGGTGTTTTTATCTCCAGTAATTGTGAAGTTGGGTTATGTCCTTAAGGAGTCAACATCTCCTTAACTTGATTGTTTATCGGGTCTTGGACTCCTTCTTAGTAAACATACATATTTAGATTATGCATTAGTATAATCTATCTTTTATCTACATATATGCTTGGTGTAAGTCTCTAAGGAGTCTACATCTTTTTACCCTGAATGTGTACTAGGTATCATACTCTTTATTAGGGTTTGCAATGTATATTTGATTACATGTTGTGAAAGTACAATCATCATTTACCGAATATACTTTCACAAACAAGGTTCTGAAGTGATTGAAAATCCTTTGAACTTTTTAGTATATATACCTGTATCACTAGTGTGCATTCTACATATTGTTATTGTTGCATCTTGTAGTTGTTTTAGTTGTAGGATGAACTAAGCATGTTGTTTTCTACTTATATTGTGTTAATTGCTTTATTCATATTCTGATGCATGTTTGGCTGAATTGATATAGAGCTTACAAAACAATTACATGGGTTGTTGTTTCCACCCCTCATCTAGATCCTAGTTATCTATTTGGGTCGAAAGAAATTTTTTTCCTACGTATGAAAATCTTTAATTCATATCAGAACAGATTACCCCTATTTAGGCTTAATTGCCTTGGTGCTCGATCCTAGAGAACACACATTGTATGTTTGTACCCTTTGTCACGAGTGGTGTATGCTATTATTATTCTGTGAGATTGTTTGTCTCTATGAACTTTTATTATCAGCATGTTCCTAATGAGCAAAAACTGGCATCGCCGATCCTGCAAATACTTTGGTTTTATATTTATAAAACTTTCGCAAGTGCACGAATCATTTCATAGAAAATGATAAGTATACTCCCAAGGTCGATCTAAGGAAGGAATATATGTGGTTTTTAATTTATTATTCAAACTTTTAAAAACAAAATTAAATCCTAAACATCCTGTCACGATATTTGGGTTTTTGTGTTTCTAATCTAATAACATAAAAATAAACATAGATACAGATTCAATAAACATTTATGCAAATTTTATCTTTTATAATAGTGGAGTATTTATGGATATAATAACTAAGTTAATTATGCTTGCTCATATTATTTAGGTTATTAAAGATATAAATTGATATTTATTGATTCTCTCTTTTTTATATGAATACCACCTTTGGTGGGGTTAGATATTCTTTGTTAACTAAACAAATCAATTAACACCTATGGGTGGAGTTTATAACTAATTTGGTTAATTAAATTAATTCTTTTTTTCTAAGAGATTGAAAATGAACCATTTAAATGTCACATTTGGTGGGGTTATACAGTTTAACTTTATTCAAGGTGTCCAAATTAAACCTAAGAATTTAATTATCCGAGTATTAACTTTCAAGTTTTAAAACCATTACTGAAAACATGTCAAAACATTTTCAGATAATAATTCTTATAAAAACTTTTGAAATAGAGCTTCATTCTAACTACCGGACGATTGTACCAACAAATAAAAGAGCACTACTCTAAATTAGACCGGATAACTAAACCTTAAAATCTAAATTTCAAATTTAAGTTTTTGTAATGAAAAATAATATATTTCTCTCTAACATTCTTAATATAAAATCTTGAATAAAAATAAAATTAATTCATTTTAGAGATTTTTACCTATTTAATATTTCGCAAGCATAACAACGTTATTATTATATCATGTTTACAAACAGCCAGCAATGTTAAATTTAATCACAGATAAATTAAATATAACATATAAGAATAAAACATAAAAAATAACTACAAAGAAAATAAAATCATTACAGTACTTTGATGCTAACTCTATTGCTGGAAAACCTCCAAACTGAATTTACACTTCCATTTATTGAATCAAAAAGCAAATAAATTACAAAAACATAATTAGTTCTTCTCAAAGAACTCTAAAACTAAGAAAAACTAAAAACTAAGAAATGGAGAGAAAGAAAGAAAAGAGAAGATGTAGTTTTAGGTGTGATTTGAAGTAAAGAGAATGAGGGTATTTATAGGTAAGGAGAGGAAGAAAAAGTGGGTGAAAAAATGGTGGAAACGCGGAGTAGTGAATGATGATATCATTGTTGACATCATTGTTGACATCATGTTGACGTGAGGTGCTACGACGCGTGCAGATTAGGGCAGATGGGCGCAGCGGCATGCGTAGATGGGCGCTGGCGCATACTGCGCATGTTGGCTGGCGCGGCTGGGCAGATGCATGCACGATTTCCTCCTTTTTGACATTTTTGGCAATTTTGACCCATTTTGTCCAATTTTTCCATATTTGTTGACCTTTACTCATTTAATTTTTTAATATATTTGCGATGTATTGGCTCCGGTATTTTTCTTTGAGTCTTTAAGTTACTTTTTTAAGCAAAAATACTTGAAAAACAATAAAAATACCCGTGATTCCGAAAAGATAGATTTATATAAATATATGATAAAATCATATAAATATATATATATATATATATATATATATATTTAATCAATTAACGTGCATAAAATCATGGTAATTTTAGTACTTTTTGAGTACTCATCACAACCCTAAACCAGCTTCTTGCTAGTCCCTTAGCAAAAGAAGCGATAAAAACTAAAAATTAAAATATCCTAAATCACTTCCGTGGATTGACACGGTTGCATTTAGCCTATGAAACAAGCCTAACCTCTAGGTTGCCCTAGTGGATGAGTTTGAGTCTCATGAGGGTTTTCAGTAATGATACCCACAAACATTGAACTAAATGTAAAAATTAAAAGAAATAATAAAAACAATCAACTTAAAAACTAAAATTACAACAAAATCAAAAATTAACTTTTAAGAATAAAAGAAAACAACATAACATAAAAATGTCTCATACTTTTTAATCACCTTTATGATCATAATTAAAATCTCAAGCATGAGTTATTTTAATCTTCTTAAACAATCATGATTTATTATAATAACTAGTCGAAAACCATTTTCATATTTCATATAAAAAATGTATCAATTTAATTTCACCCAATTTCAGTGTCTGGAATCCGAATTTGCTTCGACTCTATTCCTCACTAGTCAATACTCTCAAAACACTGAATCCTATGGGTTCAAACACTCATACTAATTTATATGTGAAAGAGTTGATGTGTAGAAATGAACTAATATGTTCGCATATGTATAAAGAATAAAGGCTCAAAGTGTTATTTTGACGTTGATCTCATGAAAGGAATCGAATGTATAAATTATAAAGATATCATATATAAAAAAATATTTTTATGCATAAATCAAACTCATTAAGAAAAATTTCAAGATATTTTTACAAATGAAGAAAATGTAATGATTTTTTAGGAAATTAATTCCTATATCTTTCTTTTGTAATTAGCCTTTACTTACAACTTTATAGGCAATGTGGGTCATACTATGTAGATTATACTATATATTCTTTATCTCTCTATTTTTTCTGAAGATATTTTTTAATATATATATATTTTAGAAAGTCAACCCATGTACAGATTGTACATTTTTTTAAGATTTTGATAAGTGGTTAATTTTGTGACTTTTTTGTTTGATTTTGATTTAGGTAACCCCATATATGTTTTTTTTGTAGCAATCATGTATAAATGAGATAAAAGCATATACTATCAATTTCAACTTAAATAATTTAATCTAAGCAAAAATAATAAAAATATATATATACGACACTCGATTAAGATAAGAGATAAAATTCATACATCCAATTCTAATACCTATAGAGATCATTTAAAAATTTAAAGAAATAAGAAATGTGTTTGGAGTAGAAAAAATATATATTTCACTCTTAATAAAGGAAATTAGGCTCAAATTATATCTCACAAAGATAGTTTCCACTAAAAAAATTCATAAACACCGATTTTGAGTTTAATATAATTTTCACATCTTATCAAGAAATACTAGTTATGATAAAAACTAACTAATTACCAAAAAACAATTACAAAATATTTCATGATATGTTTTCAAAAATTAATCTAACAGTACAAAAGACTTATCTATTTACTTAAATTTGATTTAAAGAAATGACAAATTTTTGTGAGAATTTTTTTTTCAAAACTAATTCTAAAATTCAAAAATTACTAAATCACACAAAGAAAATAAAACCAAACACAATAAAAATGAAAATGTGAACAAAAAAAATTATTTATTATTTATTTATTTATTTATTTATTTATTTATTTATTTTAAAATTGTTAAATCTTTTTTTGAAATTAAGCATAGTAACTTTTCACCACCCTCAACCTAGAACTTACATTGTCCTCAATGTAACAACTGTAAATTAAAGATAAAAAGAAAAGAGAAGAAATATTACCTATTTCTTGAGAATGTTGCAAGTAGTGATAGAGAAATGCAGGTGCATCCATCATGTTCATTAAAGTGCACATGTAATTAAACTAAAATAAACAATAGAAATTAAATAAATAAAGTTACCTAAAATGATGGGTTGCCTCCTATCCAGCGTTTAGTTTAATATCTTAGCAAGATGTAACTTGGGGATTTCATTTCAAGTAAACTCAATGTCCCCACATCATTGAGTCAATCAAACATACAAGTAAAACATAGTTATCTACCTATACTTTTTTAGTCATGTCTTATGGATTTCCAAATTTTTTTGTACTTAAAACTAGGGACATGCTTGTGGGTTTTAGATAACTCATGTCTAGGTACAAATCAAATAATTAAAGACATCAAAACACAATTGTACCTAGATCAAACAAAACAACTAACTCCTTAGATTGTAATTAAAACTTTAAAATTTTGGAGATAGTTTTAGAATTTTTTTGTTTTTTTAAGTATAATATCTAAGTTAAAATAACATAATCAGTATTAACCAAGATTGCTCCCTGGAGAGAATGATGGGGCAAAGGCTTCTTAAAAACCATCCTCCTAGACAGAACAATGTTCCCAGAAAAGACTAGTGGCACAAAGGCTTCCAAGAACTAGTCTCCTAGACAGAACTCCCTTAAATCTTTACTTTTCATACTATTAAAATTAAGTTAATTAAGTTAAGTAAATATTTAAGTTAATTAAGTCAATAAAAATGTAAGTATGACCCATTTTGTCCAATTTTTCCATATTTGTTGCCTTTCCTCGTTTAATTTATGAATATATTTACGATGTATTGCCTCCGGTATTTTTTTCTTTGAGTTTTTAAGTTACTTTTTTAAGCGAAGATACTTGAAAAACAATAAAAATACTTGTGATTCCGAAAAGACATATTTATATAAATATATGATAAAATCATATAAATATATATATATTTAATCAATTAACGTGCATAAAATCATAGTAATTTTAGTACTTTTTGAGCACTCATCAGTTCCCTGTTTACTTGTTTATGCATATCTCTTTCTTTCTCTTTGCTTATTTATTATGCATAGTATGTTAATTACTTTACTTGTTGTTATGTCAGACTGTTTGATCCTTTACTAGTATTCTCTCCTACTAATTGCTTTGACATACTCTTTTTATGTGTTTTCCATTCTTACTACTTACTTCTTCTATGGCAGTTTGCATGAGTATCATGTCATATATTTGTTAGAATGTAATGTCAAAGTATTAGGAACTTTCTTTTTACAATCTTGTCATTTATATACCATGCCATATAGAATACATCTCTTTTGTTTTACTAGGTTCTTCTCTCTTATACCTAATATATTAGGTGCTAGTTCTCTTCTTTTATCCTGTTGATTAATATTCATCTTTTGCCTGAACTTCCTTTTCTCGTGCTTTAGATGTCTGTTTGGAGAATTCTAAGGTGTGTTAAAAGTTTGAGCACATAAGTATTTATCTATACTATGCTTGTTCGGGTTTTTCATGTGAATTTGTATGTCATGTAGATTATTTGTCTATCTTTTGGAATCTTGACTTACATGCATTATTGTGACTATATATATTAGGAAATTTTTTAATCTATATAGTATATATATATATATATATATATATATTCCTTCACAATCAATTCGAGTTCATGATAAAGAATCATCGTCATCAACTAGATCATCACATACATTAGACAATTTGTTTGAGAAATGAATAATATTGGATAACGTAGCAAGCATGTTATATCTTCTAAAGCATCACATGATATAACTCTTTTTGTGGAGGCATTAACACAACATATCATCTTGTGTGAATTTGATTACTCACGTAAAATATTTATTTTGCATAAAGTGCTAACATAAAAGGATCATTAGTGTGACCTATCTTGGATAAGTTTACAATGCTAAATCCAAAATCATCTATTTTATATTCAACAATCATAACATCTTCGACCCAATCACACAAGAATATTGTTTCATGGAAGACCTCATAATTGAGTTCCCAAATATTTTGAATTATACCATAATATGTTTATCAAAAAGTACATGATTACTATCTTTTGAACTGGAAAATTGCTTAATTTATGCAACCATATTTACACCACTATTCTGGTTTACTCTGACTTTGTCCATTATATAGAACTACTAATGAATTCTTGTATGTGACACTTACATGGTTACAAAAACAATTAATAAGCTCTTACTTATGCTCATCATACAACCATTTTCTCCTCCTTTTTTTATAATGAGGATCGGTCTTCAGTAAGTTTAAATGCGTTCTATGATATTATGCAATATATATCAATTACGTGTCATTAATAGTTAAATAAATAATAATTTTATTTTATACGAAAAGGTTGAACCTGTCATTACTTACTCTATGTATGGTTGTGCCTCATTATTTATTACCAAAATGATTTGATGTGATTTTTCCCATTGAGTACAATCAATGAACAATTTCTTACTTCCATCGAACATAAGGTTACCTACTGATCATGTCACATTCTAAAAATAATTTATGCATAGGATTTTTAATTTCAGTGCAACCACTAAAGTATTCAGAACAAAACTCAATGGCCTCTTCAGCAATGTAACGTTCCACCATCCATCATTTAGGACGATTTCTATTATTTAAATATCCTTTAAGGACTTGTATGTATCTTTCAAAATGATACATCCATCTTAAGTAAGAAGGACCACACAATTGAACCTCTCGAACTAAATGAACACACAAGTGAATTATTATACCGAAAAAGAAGTAGGAAAGTATTTCTCAATTAGACACAAATTCTCTACAACATCTTTTTGTAAAAGGTTTAACTCACCAATTGATATAGATTTCTTGCATATTGTATTGAAGAATGAACAAAGACAAATTATTGGTAATCGAATATGTTTTGGAAGAATTAACCAAATAGAAACAGGCAATAATTGTTGCATTAAGATATGACAATCGTGTTATTTCAATCCATAAAGCTTCTTATCGATCATAGACACAAAATTTCTCAAGTCATATGCCCATTTTTTTTTAAATCCAATCTTGTTTTAATTCTATCCTTCATTTTTCCAAGTATATTAAGTAATGTACCAATCAAGTTCTCACGTATATCATGTGCATGACATCTAAGATGTGACGAATGTGTAGGTCTTTCCAATAAGGTAATTTCCAAAAATATTGATTTTTTATTCCAACAATCATAGTCTAATGATTGAGTAACAATTTCATTTTCACCTCTTTTATTAGTTGACCTCTTTCATTTCCCTTCATCAGTGAGTATTCTTTTTTTCATCTTTCCATATCATTTGAATGTTATACCATGGAAAGGTTTCTTTTGGTATGTAAACTTGTGTCTAGATAGCAAACATCTTCTTGGTCTTCTATAAGAAATCTTTTGTCCATGAACAAGATAAGTTATTGAAGTGTCATCATTACAAATAGGACATCCCATATAACTTTTTATTGCATGTCCTGATAAGTTCTCATATGCAAGAAAATCATTAATCGTTCATAAAAAAACCCCCCTTAAGTTAAAGTATTCTTCTTTATATGCATCATAAAAATTTACACCATCATTCTATAACGTCTTTAAATCATCTATTAGAGCCTACAATTATACATCAATATCAACTTCGACTTGTTTCAGTCCTGAGATCAATAATGTTAGCATCATAAATTTTCTTTTTATACATAACTAGGGAGGAAGGTTGTATGTTACCATAATTAGTGGCCAAAAACTATATCTGCTACTAAGGGAACTGTGTGGATTAATTCCATCCATAGCAATGGCATGACAAAGATTGCACGGATCATATGGAAATTGAGGGGATAAATTATCTACTACTTTTCAATTTGAAGAATCAGAAGGATGACATAGCATCCCATCATCAAATCGATTCTTTGATTCCCAAGTCAACATTTTTTATGTCTCTTTACTTTTGAACAACCTTTGAAAGCGAGGAATCATAGGAAAGTACCAAAGAACCTTTGCGGGTGCACCTTTCTTTAATGTCATCTTATTTGTAACATGCTTCTATCTCAATTCTTTACACACTGGACAATCATCTAATGTCTCATATTATTTTCTATAAAAAATGCAATCACTTGGACAAGCATGAATCTTATAATATTTCATGCTAAATCGACTAAGAGATTTCTTCACTTCATACATTGAAGATGGAAACTCATTATCCTCAAGAAACATATCTATTAATACATTTAGTAATAATGTGAATCCCTTGTCAGAAAAATCATTTTTTTCCTTCATATTATACCGATGAACCAATCTTGACATTTTATTGTATTTCTTGCACTCTGGATATAACGATTTTTCGGCATCTTCTACATTTTTTTTAAAGTTTTCGGGATTATCCTCATATAGTTCATCTCTAGTAGCATGAAATATATGTTCTATTTGTATATTATGTCTGGAGTGTCTATTATGATAAGGTGTATATAATTCACTCACATCCTTATTTATCTCTTCCTCATAAGTATTATCAATATTTTTTCATGATAATATTAACATTTATAACTCAAAAGAATACCACTACGGATAAGGTGATACTTAACCTCATCAATATCATAATTTTTTTTCATTTTTACATTTAACACATTGGCATCAAATCATATTAATTTCATTATTACTATTTCTATGTGCACATTCCAAGAAAGCTTAAACTCCATAAATATGATCATACTCAATTCTACAATTTGATATCCAAGATTTTCTATTTTCTATTGATAACGTTAAACATATTAAATATATATCCAATAAAATATAAATCCATTAATCAGCAATATATTTAAGCTATTATTATATATGAAGTTATAAATTTTTAGAATATCCATCAAAACATCATATAAAAATAAATACAAAAAATTCAAACATTTAATAAACTCATTATAACATTAACATTATATAATATATAATAATTTAAATACATATATAATGCATGTAATATAATAATAAGTTTGAAAAAATTTAAATTTTAAATAAATTAATATATATGAAACATGAAATATATATATATATATATATATATATATATATATATATATATATATACATGTAATAATAATAATTCTAAGGTCGAATAAAATTAGTTAAAATAAATAAATAAAAAATATTTTCTTCTCTTTTAAGCTTGAATAAAAATACACAACTTACATAACACAAAAATATATACAAATAATCAATAACACATAATATACATTAAAATAAAAATAATTTTATAAAAATATAAAATATCAATAATAAGTACAAAATAATTCATAGAAATACTTACAAGAATAAAACAAGTGAGAAAATAAAGGAAATGAAGGAAAAAGGGTGTTTGGTAAGTGAGAAAGTGAAGGAAAATGGGTAAGAAAAAATTGAGTGTTATGCTTTAAAAAAATGGTAGATTTAGATCAAAAAATGGAGAGGAACAAAACCCAACTGACAGCGCCAAAAATGGACAAAGAAAATAGAGGTAGTGCATGATTTTTTGGAGAGAAATAAAGAAACACAAGCAAAAATAGTCAGCAAATGAGGAGAAGAAGAAGAAAAAGGAAAAAAAATACACTTAGCATCGATTTTATGTGTCAATCGATTCTACGTGTCAATACGTGTCACATGTAGCATCGGTTGACACGTAGAATCAACGCTACTCATTACGCGTTGGTTGACATGGCAACCGACATTACATGTGGAAATTAGCGTCTGTTGTACATGTCAACCTATGCGAATCTATCTGTAGTGTTAGTCCTATATGTCAACCAATGCAAAATTATGGATCGGTTGACATGTACAGTCGACGCCAATTACCACGTGTAACATCGATTGTACACGTCAATTGACACTATTTTTTTTATTTTTTACAATTTTTTAATTTTAAGTCTATTCAAATCGGTTTTTAACAAAAACTGACTTATAACAAATTTTAAGTCCATTTATAACCATGTTGACTTAAAATTCGTTATGAGTTGGTTTTAAGAAAAAATCGATTTTAAATCCCGACTTAAAAATCGTTCTTAAAAATCGTTCTTTGTAGTAGTGACTTGAGATGTAATTAGGATTAAAAATGAAACTTTGGACTAAGTTTATATGGTTCTATTAAAACACAAAAAAAAAAACAAACAAACAAACAAAAAAATTGAATAACACAAAATTGTAAAAAATAGAACTATAAGATCAAAAATAACATATTTATATATAAAGATAAGTTAAAAGATATCGGAGTGAGAGTTAAGAGGAAGCTCGAAAACAAAGAATCAAGAAGAAGAAAAAAAGATGAAGAAGAAGGTGTTTGAAGAAAGAAAAAAGTAAGAGAAAACTCTCTCTTACTAGAAGAACTATTTAAAAATAATAAGTTGGTCCAAGAGTTGATATAGAACACTTAATATTTCACTGACACTTTACAGAGAGAACAATTTAAGAACTAACTCGAAGCAGTAAAGTTCTTTTATTTGCACTTGCAAGAGGAAACGTTCCTAAACATGATGTTAAAAACAGTACTCAAATACATATAATCTTGATGAACCAGGCCAAGGAACTTCGACATTAACCATCTTCTCACTATCATATCCAAACTTGACTTCAACTCCATCAACCTTGCAAGTCGATGGCTTTTCTGAGGCAAAGACCTTCATTTCTCCAAAACCCTTCACTCCAATTCTAACCAAATTCTCATCATCAACAACTTCCAGGGATTGAATTGCACCACCGGTGTTAAGCATGTTCACCAACCCAATTAGCGCAAATTGAACTAATTTGGGCAGAACAATCACTGGAGAAACAGTAAGGAGTTCATAGGTGAAAGGCTCAAGTGAAATCTCCAATTTCTCTGATGACTTTAACAGTCTCAGCTTCTTTTCTTGAAAACTATAAACTGCAAATATGTTCACTCCTTTGATTGGAATTGGGTTTTTCTCACTGTTCCATTCAATGTCCTTTGGACTAGCCATGCAAGTCACTAAACTTGAAAACTCAGAAGCACTTTTGTTTTTCCTATCTTGAGGGAACCACCCTCCTCCTTGGCAGTTAAAGATTCCTAATACCCCTGTATACTGTTTCCATAAAATTGAATCAGAACCATATTTAAGCTCATAAAGAAAAAAGAAATAAATAAATACTGCTATAATTTGAAAAGAGTTTCTTACTTTATTGAGGTTCCAGATCTTGAGCATTGTTTTACCATCATGAAGTGGATCTTCAAAGAGGCAATCTCTGGTGGGAAGTGCATAGTATTGGCATCTCAGAATAGAACCATCAGGCAAAGCCAAGCTTTTGAGCAGCTTGAAGTTGTGCTGGCCAACCGAATCACTTACATAGATTGGTCCTCCAGACATGGCTCTTGAAGCAGCATGGAATTCCGCACAAGGATGAGCTGATTGGAACATGTCCCAATCTGGGTGTATAAAGTTGCTCATCCATATACTATTGTAGGCACAGTGTACCATATGACACCCTTGTAGCCAAAAGGATCCATTTGGGTCTCCACTTGGATCAGTACACCAAAAGTCATCTCCTAAATGTGTCAAAACATTATGAGATTTAGTCTCTTCATTTTCTCAGTTTATTGTTAAGTTTCATTTTGGTATCTTTTTTGGTAAGTAAATAAGAAGCATACCAACACGTCCAAGAGCTACGGACTCTGTTCCAAGAAACATGAAATCATTGCAATGTTCCATGCTAGCAATGACCCCATTCCCTTTGAAATGCTTCCTCACTGAAGCTGTCAGTGCTTTATAATAAGCTTTAGCAAGCACAACTCGGCCACCGTATTCCTCACATAGCATCTCAAGCAACTGCAAGAAAACAAAAAAACAAAAAATTAATTGGGATCTTTCTTGATATACCAAGTTTGAAGCTAAGAGAACCTTTAGACATCAATATAGTAAGTTCCTACATAACATTTCATGCAGCTATATAACCATTCTGTTACAAAGAATTTCGAAAATGCTTTTCCAACAACTTCTAACATAATATGAGTTAAAGTTCTTGTCTTCAAAAGTCAGTAACTCCAGTTGTTGAGCTGTAATTGTTTGACCTATATAGTGTATAAAACCAACACTAGAATAATAAATACATAAAAACATTGTTAACTCTCCTCCTAATAGTTTAAGTTTTTAATAAAGAATTTTCTAACCATTTCTAACACATTCAATGGATATTCTCAAATATTCTATTTATTACTTTACTAAGATGAATGTTTGAACTTTGAATTAAACAAAAAGATAAAAAGCAGGTGATATGAGAAAACACTTGAGCAATCCTTTCATACTAGTGTTGGAGATTTTCATTTCCCAACAACTAGAACTTCGAGTTAGATCATTAAAGATAGGGACAGAATATACATGTGTTGTTTAATAGCTTTCTACTCTGTTTTTTCTCTCTGCTTTTTTCAAAAAGAAACACCAACTTTGATTCTCTCGCTACTATAATTACTTACTACTTCCCAAAACTGATTACCTCTTATAACCACTAACCAGCAAGGACAAGCTTCAACATTATATCACTCATATAAGTTGTACAAAGTCAAGATATTATCATACATGCCTTTTACTTCTGAAACACTAGAAAATATAAAAAGTTGTTGGATAACAACCTTCTAGTGAGCTCTATGCATTTAAAGTTAGAAAGCGGTGCAACTTGTAAGTTAGTTCCAATAACCAAAAGCAAAAATAAAATAAAATAATTATGAGAACTTACGTGTATTACATCAACCTTAACACCGTCAATTCCCACCGATTCAAGGTATGAGTGAAGACCCTCGTACATCTTATACACCATCTCCGGCGGAACTAAACCGACACCACTTTCCACAATCTTGTCAACCGCAAGATCTTTCATTGTTAACTTCAAACCCTGGGACAATTTTGGAGCAATTATCTTACTCTTTGGTAAACCTGAGACATTGGGTCTTATTCCTCCCCAATACCCACAAAGTGCATGCCAAACATACACATGTTCTACACTCTTAAACTCTTCTTTTAAGTCCCTTATAAAAGCCCTCATGCCTTTATCAGATACATTTTTGGGACTTCTATAATCCCTAAATTTGTGATTTTCTTCAAATTTTATAAGCCTACAAGGCATTTGAGCCCCAGCACTTGTTCTATTCATACCTTGTTCATCTGAAACAAGGTCATCATCATGAGAAATTGATTGCCATCCATCATCGATTAGAACCATTCCTGGAGGACACCCACCCTCTACTAATCCCTTAATACCTTCCAAAACACCCTTTGGATGTACATTA
The DNA here is from genome assembly GCA_033030585.1 of Hippophae rhamnoides. NCBI lineage: Eukaryota > Viridiplantae > Streptophyta > Magnoliopsida > Rosales > Elaeagnaceae > Hippophae > Hippophae rhamnoides. Next base: position 28,554,348 of record CM065433.1, read on the forward strand.
AGATAAAAAGCATCCCAAGTACACCAACCAAATTTATCAACTATGGCTGGTGGATTTTTCTCTTCAAGCAACTTAAAAGTACCCAAATGAACTCTCATCACTTCCATGGCTTCTTTGACCAGATTAAATGGGTCGCATCCAACATGAATGTACAAGCAACTTCTATAGCTTGAACCCAATACACTAGTTGAACCGCTCTCAACGCACATGTTTATATGATTATTCAAACCAGCTTGAAGAGAAGCTCTGAAAGAACCCTCAAGAATTGGGAGAAGAAGAACATAAGGACGACCCAAGTCGTTATTTTCCAAAATCATCATCTGGGTTTCGTTCTCTACGTCTTTTCCACGGTTTCCAACCCAATGGGTGGTCCACCAAACTTTGAATCTGAATATGCTCATGAACCTTATGCCTGTGAGCTTGCCTATAGGCACAACATGACGACTTTTGGGCTCCTCAACATCGAAGCCCACGAAGCAGCCCACGATGTTCTTGGTCCTGTCTGAGGATATAAAAGGTGATGGGGTGGCTATTATATTTGCAGGGACTTGCAGGAGAATTGGGTGGCCATTAGCAAGAAAGTTAGTTCCTTCAAGCGTTATTGACATTGGAAAGTTAGTATCTACAATCCCCATTACATCAAGGGCTGTATTCTTGCTCAAACTTGGAGCCATATTAGGCGCAACACTGGAGTAAACTCTGTTTTTGGTTTATTTGAAGACAAAATGAAGTAGTTATTCTAGACAAGAGCAAAGGAGGCAGTGGAAGTTTGGTTTGAGGTTTGGAGGGAAGGAAAAGAGTGTTTCCAAAGATATTTGGGTTGTTAAGGTAAAGTATGACCAAGGCAAAGAGTGGCAGGGTTTATATAGAAAAGGGAAGATAGATTATTGTGGAATTTTTAGCTCTAGAAGTAAAAAGAAAAAACCATGCACTCTAGAATTAAACCAAAGCTGTATGGGAATAAAAAAAAAATTCTAAACATTTTATGTTATCTTATTCATTCTCACTTAAAAATAAACTAATTTTTCATTAATTATTACAGGTATTATATGATTTAAAAACAAATCTATACATATATGTCGATTCACTTGGGCCTAACTCTACCCCTGAAAACGCGCTTACTAGGGTGAGGACTACCCAGGCTTATAAACCAGCTCTTATGCTGGTCCTTGGTCGATGTGGGACTCCTCAACACTCCACCTCACATCGACTATGTCGACGGATGGTGGTGGTCTTATGGTTGCCACGGATGTAAGTGTAGGGTAGTTCTCCTCCACCGCCAAGGATCCTGCTCTGATATCATGTTGATTCACCTGGGCCTAACTCTACCCCCACACTGCAGGATCGCTTAGGCTTATAAACCTCTTTACGCCTTGGTCCTTGGTCGATGTGGGACTCCTCAACACTCTCCCTCTCACATCGATTGTGTCGACGGACGGTGGTGGTCTTATGGTTGCCACGGGTGTGACACAGTCGATGTGAGGGGGAGAGTGTTGAGGAGTCCCACATCGACCAAGGACCAAAGATAAGAGCGCTTATGTTTCAGCCTCACCCTAATGTCAGCGTAGAAGCAGCTGAATCAACAATATATAATTGTTAGTTTAAAAGGCAAACAAAAATAAAAAAAATATATTGTTATTAATTGCATAAATTTACTTTAATTTTATAATTTTGTATTCGGTTAATATTAATCTTTTTATTACGAGTTCTAAACATTTCAATTTAAAAATCATATTCTTAAAAATGCTTTACAAATAATGAGTCATAGAATACTTGAGTAGTGAAGTTGGATCCAGAAGTTTTAGGACATATGTTAACACATTTGTGATGGACAAGTACTCAACATTCGTATTAGCAGGGTTTCTAGTAATGAAGATGCTGGCGTGGCGTAGGTCTTTTGGAATAACGACATGGGTTTGGGGATTAATAGTAATCATGAATGCTGATTGTTTGTGTGTAATAACATGCATGATTAAAACATATATGGTGCTATATTCAGTTGGTGTAATTGCATGCTATAGTAACTATAGATTCAATTAGATTTTGTAGTGGTTGTTAAATAACTTTATTTAGGAATAGTTTTTTTTTTCTCGAAGAGATTAAGACAATAATTAATCACTTTTGAAAACTATTAATCAATTTGAATACTCATATATACAAGGAGAGATTTTTACATGCACCAAATTCATGAAACTAACAAAATATACTACATATTTTTTTTTCATATATGCATAAATGTTTATGTTACTATGTTTTATGGTGTGATGTATGATGATTAATTGATTGGTTAATACTAAATCACTAACAAAATAATTCATTTTCGATAATAATAATATGTTTTAAAAAAAAACACAAAATTAGCCATTTTATAAGCAAACAATGCTGCTATCAAAACATAAATATATAAAACAAACAGTGCATGAGGAGAGAGAGAAAAGATAGAAGTATGTAGTAAGTTTCGTTATGACACATGCATGGCTCGAGCCACTAATTGCCAGTGTGTAGTGCCACGTTTTATCTTAAAACTCTACGAGCTGCCACTCCACTGAAGAGTAATGTTGGGGAGTAGGAATTGAAAAACACAAAAACAGGTTCGACTGCCCCCCGAATAGATTCAATTTTAATCTAATAAATTTTTACAATTTTGAATAAAAATTAAACATCAAACATCATATACGAGCGATTATGGTTATATTGATGATCATACCGATAAGTATCCGAAATTAATTACATGTATTTAATTAATTTATATATTTATTAAATTAAATTATATATTAATTAATAGTTAAAATTTATTAAGAAATTTTAAAAAAAATTAGAAAAATAATTTGTTTAGATATTTTTTAATAATTGTTTCAAACTATTACTAACGGGTAAAAAATCGTCCCTTACTCATAATGATTTGGAGTATAAATTTTATAATTCGATTCAAAAACAGTTATGATATGCATATGTTACATTCTTATTGGGGAGTTGTTATTTATACAGTAAAAAGTATTAATGACTAGTAATTTGATGTTTTAATGTTTTTTGTTTTGAAATTAGTAAAAGTTACTTTGAAAATATGTATATCTTTTATACGTAAGAAGCGTGTCAATGTTAATGGATGTTAAATTATATAGGTAAGATTTAAAATAAATGTGAGAATATTTATTAATAAAGATTAATTATATTATTATAATATATATAAAATGATATAAAAAAAAGCATTTAGGAAGAAGAGTACCGAAGAAGCGGAAGAGTGGAGGGGCTTTTCACGTTTCCATTGCAAGCGACAAACAAACTACATTGTCGGCGCTCTCAATGCCCAACCGTCACCGCTATTATAAACCACGGAACGAACACAATGTATGCATCTCCTCAATATTTTTCCATATGGTCTCTTTTTTTTTTGTGTGTTCTTTTTCTTTGTATCCAAGTTTTGAATTTTTTATTTTGTTCACTTTGCAAATAAGAAATGTTAGAACTTGGAACTTGGAACTTGGATTTTTGGTAACCGTTTAATACAATTGAAATTTGAGTTTAGGATAAAATAGATGATATATATTGTGTTAGTTTATATTTTCAGATAATGTTTTTTTTCCCCGAAAATCAAATAAAACCTAGAAATGAGAGTTTAGATCAAATGAATACTTAACTTGATGTAATTCCAACATGTACTTAAAATAAGGAGGCCACAAAACCATTACGTTATAAAGAAGAGTTTCATCTAGTTAAAGATTAATTTGCAAAATATTACTAAATAAAAATACATTTTAGATTTATATTTTTTAAATAAAATAATGGAAATCTATTATATTTGTAAAAATAATCACATAAATTTATTTTGTAAATAATGAACTTATGTTAATTCCTTGTACACTTTGAAAGTTATACAACATAAATTCGTTATTTTACAAAAAAACAATTGTAATTCTTTTTATAAAAATAACAGGATTTTACTTCCCTGTAAAAAATAAAAAATTAAATTATAATTTCTTTAAAAATAATGAACCTAAACAATCATTTTTTCTAAAAAAAAATTACATAATTCAATTGTGGGTTAATTTAGAGAATGTGTGCTTATTCTGAATCACTCAATTCAATTATGATCAAATATATGAAATTAAGTCTGCTTAAATTTAGGATATTGTTCTAGAAGGCACGATTGGTTTCCTCGAATTTTGGTATAATTTATAAGTCAATTTTGCTTTCATAGTTTTAAAAAAATTAAAAATATAGCATATTTATGCCATGAATCCTCAAAAACCCACCTTTAAGCTCCATGTGATTTTCAACCTATAATATTTTTTTAAAAATTACTTCACGTTTGAATATATAAATCGACCTAGAGTCTGAGCCATCAGAGAAATAATCTTAAGAGGACATGTTTGTGCACGTGCTTACAACAACACCAATAATATAGGTCTGTTTACGCATATAAGCTTTGGTGTTTGAAGGTCAACCTCCAGATTGAGCCATGGTGTAGTCGATCTCAAACTTTAAATGTATTTTTGTTTGCTCTTTGCCCCTCTGACACGCTATGACATGTACCCTTTATGTAATTGACATATATACATGTAATGATCTATATATACATAGACCTTATAAGAGATCCACACATTTACAAAATTCTCTGACTTCTCTCTAGTTTCTCTTTCTGTAAATCGGACCAATCCCAACATTTTGGTCCCTACCATAGGCTCAAATTATAAAATCGAGCTTTGGCTTCTAACCTCATATTTTCGAGAATTCACCCTGAGTTATGAGAAAAAACTTAGTAAGAAGGCATAGTTTTTCAAAATCACAACCATCATGGTAAGAACACGAGTCGAAGAATGATTAAGACTAACAAACAAGGAGGCAACATCGACACAGGACCTTCATGCACCCATGCTTACAACAGAATCAGTAGTATGGGTTTGCTTACGCAAATAAGCTTTAGTGTTGAAAGGTTGACCTACAGATTGATTCATGATGTGATCGATCTCAAGCTTTAAATGTATTTTCTTTTACACTTTTATCCCTATGACACGTTGTGACGTATACTTCCTATGTAATTAATATATATATATATATGCAATACTCTATATATACATGGATCTCATAAGGGATTCATACATATTACAAAATTCTCTTACTTCTTTCTAGTTTTTTTCTCTATAAATCGGACCAATTTCAATACTTCACAAAACAAACCTTAAAATTAAGAGAAAAAAATTTAACATGATATATCTTTTGTATATATTGCTATTTGAAAATATTTAATTTTGTCAAAATTTAAATTATTTATAAAAGATTTCAAAATATATATCAAATCTCAAATTAATTAAGTGAAGCACTACAAAGATATTAACAAATGGTTAAAATTTGAAACAAACATGGGAGTAAATCTAATAATAATAAAATAAATCTAAATATATTAATTGATATGTAAAAATATTATAAATATAATAAAATCAAAATATTTTAATTTTTATATATTTAATTATTTACACGATTTTAATATTGACTCAGCTAAAAAATATTTTACTTTAGGAAAAAGGACATGTGTACTGCATTTTTTAATATGCAAAATACATATTTTGTCATGTGAAAACTAATATGTGCATCACATGAAAGAATGTTAAAAATAAAATTTTTTGTATAAATAAAATTATGTAATACAATTAAACAAAATTAAAATATGTTATAAAATAATACATTTATGTGCTTAATAAAATAAAAAATTATAACTGACCAGGTCGGTTTGAGTCGATTATATAAAATTTATAAATTACATTGAACCAATCAATTAATAAAATAAAGAACGAAAAGTCATTTTAGTCTAATACTTTTAATAAAAATACATTTTAAACATATACCTATTAGGTAAAGTACTACAAATCCGCTACCTTTACAATAAAGATCACAAAACTTCATTTTATAAAGTGATAGACTTGTGCTACCTCACTGGTCTACTTTGAAACTAGAACAACACAAGTCCATTACTTTACAAAATGAATTTCTACTATCATTTTTTATAAAGATAACGAATTTGTGTTAGTTTATAACTAAAGTATACTTATGTTAAATTTAGTAAACTTGAACTAACTTTTTTCTAAAATAAAAATGTATGTTATGTCTACTCTTAAATTTGGTCATATAAAAATCTAATTTTTTAAGATATCAAAGTCATTAACCTATTACCAAAAAATAAAAGGCATTCAATCAATCTAAACGTCCCTCTTTCTTTTAGAAAAACCTAACTTTTTATTATTTTTATTTCTTATTGGAGAGAGTTTTCTATCTAAAGAGCTCTATCTCTCTCTCTTGAATAGATCTTCAATTTCATTTAGTTTATTTCAATAAACACATATTATAATTTATGCATTACATTTAGACTTTGGTCTAATGTTATTTTTTCACCTAGATTTTGATCCAATGGTCATTTAGGCATATTTTGTTATGTTTTAGGTTATTTTGTTTCTATATATCTAAACCTATTTGTTTAGGTATTTCTCTAGTTAAAAACATAAATATCTCAAAATATAAATGATCAAGTTGGATTGAAGATTCATCATCATATTAATGGAAAGAATCATGCATATTGGGAAAAATAAAATAGTAATAGATTACTTTTATTTACTCTTATAATAATTTAATATATTTTTATGCTATTAATTTAATTATTTTTATATTTTTTATTTAAATGAATGAAATATTAATTTCTCAAAAAAAAGTTTTTCCGTGTAAGAAATTTGTTCATACAAGACATTTTAAAAAAAAATATCCCTACAGTAACATATTTGCAAATTAACAACTGGGTTAATTATCTTTTTTTTCTTTTAATTTTATACGTGATAATCGTGAAGAGAGTTATAATCTTTTATGAGTTTGCCCTCTCTTCATTTATTTTTTATTTTTTTTTATCTTTTTGTTAGGTTTAATAAAATCACTTATTGAATACATGAAAGCATTGCTAATAACAATCTAACAAAAAAAAAAAATAGAAACAATCTAACCAAACAAGTAGGAAAGGTGATTATTGCCCGCACTATCACCGCAATTTTAATGAATTAATATAAATTTCTCTTTTTAAAAATACACTTTCCCCGTTTTGTTTATTAGCATTCTTCGTTTATGCTGGTTGTGTGAAATTGATGATTATTATTGCTCGTGTGTTCCATTTCTTCTCTGATAGCTAGTCTTTAATTGAATTTTTTTTTTTCAGTAACAATGGTATTTGATGAAAATAATGATTAATTTCCTTTGAAAGGAGAAAAAAAATTTTAAAAATTTATAGTTGACTTACCGGAAATATGTTCAAGCCACCAGTGTAAGCACTTTCCTGTTCTTTACATCAAGAAATCTACTACTGCCGATTAAGAACTGGTATTAACAATATAGCTACTTGTTAGTGTTAAAGATGCAAATATAATATGTAATAACTAGTTTCCACATTTTAGATTTACTGAAAGGAGGGGAAAAAATAAATAAAAAAGAAAAACGTAGCATCTACAGTGGAGTTTGTTTCAAAAGAACGTGCAAGTTCATGCATAAGAAAGAATACAAGATTTTTTTTTTTTTAGGTGAGAGGTAGAGAAAGTCCATAATTTTTTCAAAAAAAAAAACAGTGCTTTAATCGCGTTACTGGAGCGCTTAACTCCCAATTTTCTACTTAAACAGAATGCATTTATAAAACCAGTCTGTTTTACATAAATGGTAATATTGGGCACCAAAGTACACCGTTTGGTGTTATATTAAATATTAATATGACTAAAACACTCGTAGTTTTATTAAGGACAAAGAACAATCGTCAAGGAGAAGAGGGAATAGCATTTTAAAGCTAAAGTAGGCAAAAATCTTCTACAACCATCTTCGCTGGCTTTGAAATCGACCATAGAGAAGGTCTGCGTGTGGCGAGGGATCGGTGAAAAGAAAACTAATGTTTGATTTGAGAAACAAAGAAATATCTACATTGACATTAACAAAGCCAAGCCAAGCCAAGGGTAAAATAGTATGATTAAGCTTCCCAAAACGCAGCTGTGAAACTATATACAAATAAAAAAAATCAGTTTGATAATAATGCTTCTATACGAAGTAAATAATTCCTCGTCACTTCGAAAAAAAAATTATATTTTAATCTTAAAATCTCAAAATTACATTATTTATGTACAATCAGTGAAAAGAAAACTAAAGTATTCTCTTTTAAAACTAAAATACACTTTTTTTTTTCAAAATCATAAGATTAAAATACTCCGATTGGAAGTAATAGAACTAATGCGCTCCTTTAACTATAATTAAAGGCAACATTTGTGGGATTCCCCCATAATAACACTCGTGCTTGGCAATATGACGTTGATCTCCTGTTAAAGAGGCCAGATGGTCACCCGCCCTCTGATTTAAACAAATAAAAAAAATACACATTCTCATGTACCCGGCCAATTTGCAAGAAATTTGAGGATAAGGGTTCAACATAAACAAGTTTAATGTACAAACATCAACGAGAATGAAAGAATAATATTCTACAAAATTTTAAGTCTTTGTTCCTAAATTATCAGTTTCAATTGGTGTTTCTTCAGATCGGGCTCTCTTATTAGACCCTGAATCAGTTTTAACCTCGACTGGACTTCTCTGCTGCTGCTCTTCCTTCAGCATTTGAAGTTCACTATTCTTCTCTTCTAGCCTCTCTTGCAATATGAGTACCTGCAGATGATAATGTTATTTAATGTCTATCACGCAATAACGTACTCAAATCTCTTCAAGTGGAAGGTTTTAAATATGTTTCTTGTTGATAGTTATAATCTTGAATAAATCAATTCCACTAAAAGCTCAAATAATGATTCAAAAATTGGACCTTATCTTAATAATGGCTAAAACACTAAATAATATTTCCGATTAGAGCTCATAAGGATGGATTACATATCAATTGAAATTCGAGATGACAGAAATAAATGTTTATGATTAGAACTACGAATCAAAAAGTATCATATTTACCAAAAAGAAAAACATTGCAAATCAAAAACAGGAGAAGGGGAAGAAGATATTAACTTATATTACAGGGATCTAATAGTTTACGAAAGCTAACAAATGAAAAAAGAGAAGAAACCATTTCATGTGATCTTTCCGCATCATTTGCTACCCCCTGCATATGTTTGACCAATTCTGTAAATGAAGCATAAAGATCAGTTAGTTATGTTCTACTGTTCTAATGACAAACTAGAAGAGCTGTATAAGTGGAATTTTAAATGAAACAAGGAGAACACAGACATCAGCATTTGATGCTTCACAGATCAAAAATGGAAATAAATTTGCATATACATCTCAACTCAGCTCTTAAGAATGGAATTTAAACCTAAAAATAATTATGCATAAGTTGCACTAGCGTACAAGGATTTGTTCAATCTGTCCATCAGAGTTTTCAAAGAAAGGAGGGCAAGTCAAAAGAAAAGAAATTCAATTAAGATAGTAACAATGGTTTTAACAGCATCAGCAATTAACAATCTCTAACAGTCCTGATAATAAATGTGGATGTCATATTACTTGCCTTCAAATTCAATCTTCAGTTCAGCATTTTGAGATTTTTGCATGGCAAGCTTCATGCCCAATTCATGCATCTGCATATCAACGATTCAGAGCAAATTAAAATAACTAGAAAATTAGCATAAACTATCAAACATACTAACACTGTTCAAACAACAAAGGAACAGCAACATATGCTCTCATTGTAAAAACCATCATCCTTTGCTGAGCATATGTATTATAGCATATGACAGTTCAATGTACGCATTTCATATAACAAAAAAATTCACCAGAACTTGAGCATAATGGTAGGCTAAGCTATTGCTTGACTAATTTTAATTCATTCATAGGTTGAGTCCCAAGCACAATAAGAAACATATTCATATTACTAAACCCCAGAGACGAAAGAGGAAAAGGAGGAGAAGAAGAAGAGGAGAAGGAAAGGGGGGGGGTTATATGATAAATGATAATTAAAAAAACCCTAGGCAAAGAAAATCAAATAAGATATTAATAATGTAAAGTAAATGACCATTGTAACACATTTTGCCTCAAAAGCCTGATTATTGAAAATGAGAGGTTAATATTGCGAAGTAGATAATATGAAATTAGACATCAGTTCATGGAAAAGAAACTTGTAACCAGTCGTAGTGCATAATAATAGTGACACCTTTCCCTCCGAAGCTTGATTTCCAATTTCCTCATTTTCCTCTTGCAATGTCCTACATTTAGCCATTAGCATCTTTCCCATCTTGCTTTGTGGAGTAAATTGGACAGCAGCAATGTTATCCTGCAACTCCTTCACTTTTTTATCTTTCTCCTCAACCAAATTCTGACATCATTGCAGAACAGGCAAGTGTATACTCAGATCTAGTAACAAGCATATGAATATCATAACCAAGAACATACCCAACAGGGAATCATCACAAACCTTCAGACGAGTAAACTCTTCATGAATTGCTGGATCTAATAACAATCTCCGTGCCTGTTAGGCAAACAACATAGAGTTGTAGAAATGAAAAAAGCCAAGGATATAAAGATCCAGACACCAACAATATAGGCCTGCATACATGAATGGTCTGCAATTCCACCACTTAAAAATAGGCCTATCCCTCCAAAAACAAATTCAAGGAAAAAGGGCATCAAAATATGGCCCTTGGAAACATACTTATCATACTATTGATGTCAAACTTAATGTTGAAGGTGGAAACATTGCAACGACAAGTTGGTAAGGATTCTAAAAAGAGTCCAAAGGTAGTGTCTTAATACGATTATGATATGCTTATCAATTGAAAATCACATGACTTATGTCCGTCAACTTTTTTTCCTTTTGAGGTAAATCTTTTTACGTGTTACTGGCATCAAATTTTTTTGCCCTATGTTTGAATTTCTCATTATGCACTTGTTAGCCGTGTAAAAAAACTTGGCATTGTTTCCATGTAGTACCAATCACTACCATCTATACTAAAAATTACAAAAGTTATTACTACTCTCCTTAGCGATCAATCTCATTTCTTACCATCCTTCAAAGCCCAGCAATTAATAAGTGCAATATTAAAAAAAAATCAATACAAATAAATTGTGGCTGAAATTCAGGCGACTGCACAGTGTGTGAATGTACCATGAACACAAAATATGCTGACAATGCCAAGCATTCAACAAAGGTGATGATGAAAATCAACATACATGTTCACTTTTTTACGCAATAATTCTTGCTTTTCTTGCATATCTGTAGAAGAGTTAAATTACCAATTAAAATATATCTACAAGATACACTTAAACTTCTAAGCTTAAAGCTTTTCTAGTTTCTCAACAATTTTGAGCTTTCAGTAGATAAGTGTTACAATGATAAACACAAACAGTACACTAAGAAAGCAATCAATATATGGCTTCAACACAAAATCATAAATAAATAAGTTAAAAAACTAAAAGATACAAAATAAACCAAAATGGCCTTCAAATGTATGATTCAACCATTCACAGACAGCCTCATAAGATTTATATGTTGCACAGAAGACTATATTTCACCTGCATTGATGGTGGCTTCAATTGAGCTCTCAAATCACGCACTGCAGACTGTTCAATAAAAAATAATTGGTGTTCATATCAAACAATTAAATCAAGAAAATAAATATTTTCTACAAAACTTAAACCTGACCCTAAATAGCACACAGGATTATCACATTATACAGAGAAGCTTCTTGATAAGAAATCAGCTGGATATTTTTGTTAGGCATCAACTATAGGTAAGCACTTCATTAGTGGTGCTTGGCACAATTGTACAACATAAAAAGACAATTGCATTTCATAGATAACCTTTTCTTTAGCTTAATTTCAAATGACACAATCTGGAACCTGAGCTACTACACAATTAAGTGAAACCTGAAGGAACCATTTAGATCTCTAGGGCATGAAAAAAAAATTCCTTTTTTTCTATGGTATCCCATAAAAGCTTAGGAACCAATGATGGATTAGCTGAAATGATTTATCCTGGGAGGGAAAGAGCCTATAAAAATAAACTATTCAATTCTAATTAAAAGGTAGCCAAAAAGAAACTTTCCTAAGTTCTAGTATTCTTGTTCTCATTTGTTAAACTGAAGTGGTCCTAATAAAATATACTGTAAACTCTCCAATTCCTAAGGAAACACAGAAAATTACCAAATTGTAATGTCAAATACTATTCAAGTTCACATGAGAGCCACTCACAAGATAACTGTGGACAGCAAACAATACAATAAAATTTACTCAGTTGCATATTCTTTTATTTCTTCACCATCCTTCCCATTGCTCATCCACTACATGTAAACCCCCGACCTAAAAAGAAAAGTCCCCTTTACCGAACCAAATAAGTACAGGATACCTATCATTTAGGAAAAGTCTCAAACTACAGGATGCCCTATCATTTAAAATAGCCTTTAAGTACAGTATACCCTATCATTTAAAAAACAGAAACTACAAGGTAGCAGGTTGAGTCACCTTAAGATCTGCTATTTCTTGTTCCCGTTTAGCAAATGTTATGATGAATGCAGCTTCCTTCTTTTTTGCTTTTTCTAACTGCAAAGGTTAAGGGGAAAGAATATAATTAAAGTCCGCATAATCGAGATAGTATTTTAAGGAGCAAAAAAGTGATTTCTAGGACTAAACCTGTTCTCGCAATGACTCCTCAGAGTTCTTTAGGGTCTGAAGGTAATTAACCACTAGTTTAGGTTCTGCATAGGAAGGCTGAAATCAATTTCTTCGTATTCCAAACAGATTATGTAAAGTTGTAGCCAAGGTTCCAAAAGGCGGAAACGGGGTACCGAGGCAGTTGTCCCAAATGAGGCAAGGCGTAAGCCTCAAGGCGGTGTGAGGTGTAAGCCTCACTTCAAATTGAAAAAAAAATATAAAATTATTAATAACCTATTATATAAAGTAAAATACAAGTTAAGGTTCAAATAAAATCACAAAACAAGTTTCAAAATGAAATACAAATAACAAAAAACAGGTTTTAATATGTTAGGCATTGTAAGTTTCTTCCTCTTCATCATTTGAGTCTACTAATTCAAACTCTCACTCATCACTCATCAACACCCTCGTCACTACTGGTTTTATCATTTATAGAATCATCATCATATCTCATTTCAATGTCTTGTTCATCTTCATCAACATCTTTACTTACCTTTATCCTTAATATTTGTTGGTAGATTTCTTCTTTTAGTTCTAGAAGATCCTTCACTTTTTTTGTGTGATATTATTTCTTTCCCTCCAACCAAAAGCTCATCATCAAGTTTATTTGTATCCGTTAGTTGTAGGTTTCCTAGGTCTTTATCATCAATATGCCATTCATCATCTGATGGTATATCATCAAGTACCAAAAGATCTTTATCTTCTTTGAACGCCTTAAGTTTCATGTGCCTACGTTTAAGTTCCTTGTTATACATAATATGAATAAAAAAATTCATCTCGAGTGTGTTCAATCAGTTTTATGAAAGGACTCTAAGAATCCTTTCATTTCTTCTTTTTCTTTTTATTTCATTTTTTTCTTTTAATGACTATTAGACTTTTATAAAAAATATGGATCTAGCTTAAAAAAAACACAATTTGGCCCTTTATTGTTTCATGAAAGAGGCTTAAGCCTCATGGTGCCTCAAGGTGCATAGCTTCTAGGCATACACCTCACTATAAAAGGCATAAACCTAAAATTACAAAGATGAGGTACTAGCCTCAAGGCCCACATCAGCCGCCTCGCCTCGCCTCACCTCACCTCAAGTATCTCAGTGTGTTTTTTGGAACTATGGTTATAGCAAACATAATGCTCAATCTTCAAAAGAAAACGGATTTAAAGTACATAATAAAAGATTGCAAGCAATCTTGACGAGTTTAAGATGAGCATGACCAGGTGTAGTCCCAGAAGGCATAAAAGATTCGTTCTGAAATGAAGAATGCCATTTTTGAATCTCAGATTTTGCTGCTTCAAATTCTCTCTGTGAATGGATAGAGTTATCAACAATGAGTAGCCGATAAGTGATAAATAAGAAAAAATAAACGAGGAAAGATCCTTTTTAAGCATTCATATCAGACACTGGTATTTGGAGCATCAAATAATTAGCCTATAGTGAAACAGAATAGTATACATAGTTACATGTAAATCTAAGATACACAATAATCTAAGCAAAATTCACTTCAAATGTTTCAAAACTTAATATAAAATGCAGAAAATCATCAAGAAACAAAGAAAATGCTGCAAATTAGAAGGAATTCGGCCAAAAAAAAAATACATACTTGGCAGGTTGAAAGCTCGTCTTTACTGTTTTGGAGACTGCAAAAGAAGTCCAAAAGCAAACAATAGGTTCAGAAGAAACTGAATAAATCTAACAAGTGCAGTCTACTCTAGCTCTAAATGCAATTGTATGGATATATATTATAGATATATCCCTAAAATATGAAGCCCTTTAATAGTTACCTCTCGCGTAGAGTCAAAATCATAGCAGTTGCTACACCAGGAGTAGTTTCTTCAAGCCTCTTATTGTGAGTTCCATCAAAATCACCTCCGAAATCATCATCCTGTGTTTCTCAAGTAGGGACACAATGTACGTACACAAACAAATTTAAAAGAGAGAAAGAGATAGGGAAAAAAAAACTATGAAAATCAATTTGAATGTGTGTAGTAGGGAAAGTGAGTGAGAAATTGAAAACTTACATCGTCGAGATGGCCATGGGTAGCCATGGATTTCGAAAAGCCCTAACAGATTTTATTTTCTCGGGAAATCGGAGTAGAAGGAACAATGCAAGGATTCTAGGGGAAAAGGAAGTTATCAGCTGTGCATTGTTCCAGGATTACATTTTTAGGTTATTAAAAAGCCCAATGGATCACGGAATATCAAATGATGGGCTTTCCTTGTGTAATAGGCCCCAGGGAACTTAATAATGCGAGGATTCGAGAATATAGTGTTCACTACCGGTTGGTTATCAATCAATTGGAAATAAGAAACATGAAATAAAAATTATAATTCATATTAATTTGTTCCATTATGATTAAGTAAAAAGAATATATTAAACTCTAATCTTTTAGGAAGAGGAATAAGAATACAAAGAATAGGCATTCCCAACAAATTCTAATTTATAAACCATAAAAGCCCATCCATGTCCTAATGTTTTTAATATACACAAATATAATCTTTTTGCAAAATTAATTTTTTAACTTTTTTTCTTAAATTTCTTACAAAAATTGAATGTAATTAGTTTTAACACACGAAAAATATATTTTTGTTTTCAATTAGATGCCATATTTGTTTATTGCCCTTACTTTATACATCTGAAAAGAAGTAAAATGTCACTTATGTCCCTGAATCTTGCCCTATCTTTATTTTTATAAAAATACCTCTAATACCCTTGAGGTATATAATTAATATCTCTATTTTTTTATTAATTATTTTATAGTAAAATATATTTTTCTGTTGAAATATTTTATTTATTTTTGATAACGATGAATCTTTGAATCCGTATACTTTCATTTTATTTTTACTAATTATCATTTCATTTAAAAAAGTCATAATATGTCTTATGTTTTTATTTTCGTTATTTCTTGATTTTATATTATTTCATATTTCTTTATTATTTCGACCATTATTATAGGTAAGGTATAAAATATTACTATTAATATCCATTAAATTAAGAGATATTTATGATATTTTTTAAACTTCAATATATTTATGACATTATTAACTTAAAAACATTTTGTATTTCAAAATTTCTAACATTGGTTTTACCAAGTATTTTTTAGGTTTTTTCTCCGATATAATATATATATATATGAGAAAATTTTACTTTCAGTATATTTTATGTTACATATTAATATTGTTTCCACTTCTAACATCTTTTTTTTATTTATAAAATTAAAGTGTCAAGCTAACTCTATTCTGCTTCCATTATATGTAATATTTTCTCTATATACAATGTCACATATTATTGAATTATGAATCATTTTAACTATAAAGTAATTTAAATAAACAATATAAATGTTATTCTAATTTGATATTACTTAATAACTTATAAAATCAAGATAATAATAAAATAACATAAAAGCACATATTCATAGGATTGTCAACGAGCTAAGTGGGGCAAGATGGGGCGAGGCAGGGCTCTTTTTTATTTTTTGACCTCGATTTAGAATTTTTATTTATTTTCACTTAAAATCTATGTGATAACATATTGAAAACTTTGGGTGAGAAATTAAAACCCTAAATGAGGAATAATAATCCAAGTGTTATTTTAGACATTATTTTTAATAATTTATTTACTTTTATTACAAACACAAAAGTAAAAAAAAAATCAATTATAAATATTTTATAATAAGGAGGAGAATCAAATTTCAAACCAATAAAGAACAAAAAAATATATAAATAATATTTATATAATAATAAAATAATATATATATATATATTCTCTTTATAATATAAAATTTTAATATGATTTTATTACAAATTATTTAAAAATAATATAAATAAATTATAAAATAATTAAATATTTTATATTTTAAGAATTTAAGTATATATCTTTAGTAATTTTAATAAAAGAAAAGTTATAGATGTTCTAAAAGAAAATAAACATAAAAATAAAATAAAATATATATTATATTATATTACTAGATAAAATATAATAAATATTATATTATTAGTTTGAGTTTTAATATAGTTACATTTATAAAAATTAAAAAATATAAATACACTTATATATTTATTGAAATGAAGAAATAGTTTCGAGGAACATGGACATGCAATCTCGTAGTTTCCCTATCTCGTGTTATAAAAATACAGATCTTTATCCTAATTCTTCATTCTTTATTTTGTTTTCCTATCTTTGTCTCCAAATGGAAAATCTGTTGAGGATTTGCTTCGTAATAAAATTGACAATTTTATCCATATGTTCACTTAATTTTTACAAAATAAACATAATAATTGCTTTTATTTCTAAATATACGATTTAGTTATTATTTTTCACTAAATATTGAAATTTGGTTTATTTTACTCACTTTGTTTCAAAAATAAATTAAGTAACTAATATATTGAATTTTTTAAAAAAAAATTGATTAAAGTGTACTAAGTTTCATAATTTAGTGAAATTAAAATAGTTAAAGTATACAAGTTACAAGTAATTAATGTATGCGTTTTGCAAGAATTAAGTTACTTAAGTATGACCACGGTTTTGCTTAATTAAGTAAATCATTTCCATTGCAATGATTTATTTCTCAACTGCATGTTGGTTGTGTAGTTTATTTATTTTTAATTTATTTCTTATTGTTTATTTTAGAAAATAAAATAATAATCTATTATTAAAAATGATATCCCAAAATTTAAATTATAATAATGTTTGGATGAATAAGTAGAATATACTTAAACATTCTTACTTTTTCACAATTTTATTTTTTAATATCAAATGATATTTGATGTAATTAAATTTGTAACTTAAAATTGAGAAATAATCTTACTAAAAAATCACCACAATTTTGTTTTTATATTACTATCATATAATAATAAACAAAGGAAAAATAATTAAAAAACCACCTAATTTTTCAAAAAAATGTAAAAACACTCCTTTAACTTTAAAACATAGGCAATCACCTCCCCTCAATTATTGTTTCATTACAAAATCTTAGCTCTCTCAAATTTTTTCTTTCTTTCTTTTTTTTTTCAAATACCTCCCTGAAATAGTGACAATAAGGAATATGATTGTAATTTTTCAAACATGTTGAATTTTTTTATTGTTTCATGAAACTTATAAAAAGATACTCGTAATTTATCCTAATATAAAATTGAAATGAGTTTTTAGCCTCTACCATTTCTGCTCAACATGCAATTACGATGTCAAACAAACTATCATCACCATATATATTTCCTTACATTAGTCAAATATCGATTTAACCCCTTATACTTTTTTATAAAATATGCATGATATGACATTAATATTTTTATGTTTTATTAATTAAATAAATTATAGTTAAGTAGTTAGTATACCTCAATTTTTAATTGCAAGTAACTCTACATAATCTGTTATATATGCAAATGATGCCTCTGAATAATAATCGTGTTATTTCAACAAAGTAATAATCGTGTTCAGTCATATTTTCTTGACCACCATTGAGTTAATATGCTGTTTATTTTAATAATATTATTTTTTGACCATTTACACATACGTGTGGTATATATATATATTATTTTTTCATAACCATGCCATAATAGTCCACATGCATACACAACAACGATGGCAAACACATTATGTTGTCTTTTGAAATTATAAATTTGTTGAAGAATTTTCCCATTCTACTTTTCCGGCCGGCAATAAACATATTATATATATATATTGACAATTTAAATTTTTTATTATTTCTGTTTATATATATTTATAGTTTATTAGTGTTACTATACAAATCCCATGTTATATATACACGAGAATAAGTTTAATAGTTTCCAAATGCATTTGCTATATATAGTAATTAAATACAATATAGTCTCTTTTTTATTAGACATGTTACAAAGAGGTAAAAACAACCAACCTTTTTTCTCGAAACATTACCATACAATGGCCATCTAGCAATTTTAAATAACATTAATTGACATTTATATGGTTGTTAGTTTCTTAACGTGCATGTGAATAATTAAAAGCTAGCTTATTAAGCATTTATCAAAATTAGAGGTATATAGTATGAAACCAAAACACTAGCCTTGCTTAATTTGCTTCCATTCTTATCGTGATTGACCTCTTTGTTGGTGCCAACTTTTAATAAAACCACTTCGTTACTCCATGATTGGACTATATCACGAGTGGATAGCACTCATCAAAATCAAATATGGGAGGGTTTTTTTTTAACAAGTAACCTTTATTAATGTTCATGGTTGACAAAAGGTCCATTGATATTATGTATTTATATTTTGTTTATAGAAAATTGAACTTACATTTATTAAAAATAATTTAATGAGATGGTAATTATAAATTTGAATTTAATATAATTAATATTATATTTATATATATATATATATAATTATATAATATAAAATATTTATCGGTAAAAATATACATTACTTTTAATAATTAAATTAGATTATATATATATATTATTTTATTAATATTTTAAAAATATAATATTTATAACTTTTATTTAAATTTATAATTACAAAAATAACATTACTTATACTATTTTTACCATAAAAAAATCAAGTAAAAATATTTCACTTTAAAAAATGATTAATTAAATATTTTTTAAATTAAATACATTTTATATTAAACTCTAATTAATTTAATCATATTCGATGTTATTATAATATTAATTTTGTTATTAAAATTTTTAAATTGAGGTAATTTTAGTTTTCTTTTAATTAATAGATAAATATAAAACCAATTTTATCAAAAACATTTTAGGTACAATAAGTACGGGTTGTATTCACGAAACAAAGGTACCAAAAAGCGATTCTTCTTGTAGTGTTTTTTTTTTTTTTAATTACTCGCTCATAATTCACATTTATTATCTAAAATTGGTGAGTGGCAATTATTGTTATTAATAATACGCACTCGTTCCCCACCCAACATACTAGATATTTCGGTATTTAAAGAAAATTCTTAGACGTCCCTTCAAATAAAAAAGTAGGAAATATCATTAAAATTCATTATTTTTCACAAAAATATACTTAAAGAGTTATTACAAAATTACTATCTTTTAGAAAAAAAAAATGGAGTATCACATGTCATTAAATTTACAAAATAATAAATTTATGCCTTTTCATCCTATAGATAAGGGATTAAATTGTAATTTCTTTAAAATTAACATATTTTTATTACCTTTATCCAATAAAAACCTCATCTTGTATTGTTTATAATGGTTTTTTTTTCTCTCGCTTGAATTAATAATTTAGCAATATAATTTATAATTCTAACAGAAAAGAATAAAATTTATTAGAAATTGGAAAACCCTCGTTTTCTTTGGCTAGGTAGCTTCTTTTATTTATTTATTTATTTATTATTATTATGCTTATTATTGTTTTCCTCTTATTCAAGCAGCCTTCCTTTCATTGGCCCTATATTGAATCGTGGAGTTGTCGAAGATTTCGTGAAGATAATAACGTGTCTTAGTATTGTAGTTTAGTTTTTATTCCTAATTTTCCAAAAAAAAAAATGACATAATTTATAAAAAAGATAAACTAAATGGTGAATTTGAGTCGAATTATAAATAGAAAAATTGTAGATTTTAAAATGCTTATAGTATGAAAATCTTACGTGAATATTTGATAACTCTATAAAGGTCGAGTTATCAATTCATTATTTTATTTAATATTGTTATTTTATTAAACAAGTAGTATTTTGATATTAAAAATATTAGAATATGAACTTATTACTGTAAGAGAAAGAACATATATTTTTCAAAAAACATTTAGAATTTTATGGATTTTTTACAAATTTTTTAAAGCAAGATCGATCAGAACAAGACATGTGGACACCATGTAAGTAAGGTTTTATCGAAACGCGTTGCGTGTATAACCACACAACCAAAGGTAAGCCAATTAGAGTGTGTCGCATGTACCAGGTGATGTAGGCTTTACCACGTGTCAACGTAATGTTAATTTCGAGTTTTATAGAGCGATTAACGAGCATGCCACACGGCATCACGGGATTCGTCCAATCATTCCACTAGGATGCTACGCAATCCGAATTAGCAAATCGCATCGTGACACGTGGTGCTGATGAAACACGCGTTAGCCATAACCAATCTGCCCGTCGCGTGTTTATTGGTCCTATGTTTCTCTCTTACCACGTATCTCGATCATATTGGCTAACACTATTTAATTATCTTTTTTTCATCTCAATCTCTTGATCTAAAGTTGATTTGATGGTACAGATTTCACCTAAACTTAATTTAACCCCCTAATTGCACCAAAAATCCCACATAACAAAATTTACAATTTTTTTAATCAATTTTTGGTGTTAAGAAGAAAGCAAATACAGAAAAGGTTCAAAAGAAAATACAATTTAGTGGATATTCAAGAGGATATTGTCTAGCTAATTTATTAATCTAGGGGTCTTATAAACCAATTTTTTCATGTGATAATCTAATATTTTTATCTCAATTATGATTTCAATTCAATTATATTATTTAATCTAATTTTTATGTTATTAATTGTTTAGACAACAATTGATCTATAGAGTCAATTAAAGATATTTGAGATAATTATTTAATTATTTATTTTGATTAAATAACATAAATAGTTTCTAGGCAAAAATGTATGATTCTTATGTATATGATTCATAATTGATGAACTTAATGAGTAGTATATAATTTAATTGATATAAGAATGTGATTAGGTTAATTATTATATGATGTATAGTTTACTTAAGAGAGAAATATATGCTACGTTATTTTCAATTTATCATGTAAATGATTGGTAATTATATTGTGGTGGTTTTAGTGATTCACATGCTTAGAAAATTAAAAGAATTAAGTATTCCTAGATATTTTCTTATATATATTTTTAGTTACTGATTTTGAGTTAATTAATTAATGTAATTTATTTTTTAATTCTTGTAATTTTGTTTTCTCAAAACACATAAGATTGATATTTACTTTTTAGTTTTAAAAATTAGTTTCTAATAACATAATGTCTCTCAGAACGATCTTTTCTTATCATTATATTACTTGTTTGCAATACTTATACTTTTGTACCTATTGCACACAATTTATATCAATTAAATATTTGGTGCCGTTACCAAGGATTACAAACATTAGAAATTAAAACATCTAAAATGGAAAATATTTGCACACGCAGAACACAACAAAAGCCAAAAAATGGCTTTTGCGTGTTCTGCACTTCAAAACCGAACAACACAAAATAATCTCCAAAACTAAACTCCCAAAAAACTCCTCAACTCTATCATCTTATCTCCTATTTATACCTAAAAAATAAAAAATATATATTAAAATTTAATCCACGCGGGGGACAGGAAAGTGTGGCGAAAATAATAAATTACACGCGTGGGGGACAAAAATTGTATCAAAAATGGAATCGAAAAAGTGAGTGGAGATGCGGCGCGTTTCTGTTTTATTTTCCTTCCACACTGCCACGTGTCGCGTTATGATTCATGGAAACAATTAGTGGGACACGTGGCAGCATCTCATTCGTTGAAGGGAATGGGCGCACGCAGAACTTGTCGCACGGAATTGGGGCGCGCGAAACGTGAGGCAACGGCTAGAACGAGGGCGAGATTCTGCGCTTTTGCGTTCACCGATATGTGCCACGCGTCCTCTGATGATTCGTTCAAGGGGAAATTGGGACACGTGGAAGACTTTAATTCGCTGGAAGAACGATTGCACATGGTTCAGCCGCACAGAACAACGCCCTTTGGCAAACGTGTAACGGACACGTGGGTCCCACCTTGCACGCCGGCCTGCGTGGCAGGTGGGTCCCACTCGGGCACCGAGATGCGTGAAGAGGAATTCTGCACCCACTCCCGTTGGTCGAGTGTGCTTGTAACGCGTGTATCTGGCTGTTTATTTTCTGATCGGACGGTCCGCGTTGCGCGCTTGCATAAGAGCGCGTGGCTTCTTCTCACCTGCGCAGAATTTAAAACTTTCCTTAATTATATTTTCACCCACAAATATATTTCAAATTACATTTTAAACTTTGTTTAATTGCAATACAGCCCTTTGGTAATTTAAATTAAATTTTAAACTTTTAATAATTAAAAATTAAGCCCGAATTTAATTTAATTTATATTTTCAACATTTATAAATTGCAATTAAATACTCATTTATTTTGAAATTATATTTTTGGACGAAAACTTGCAATTAAGTACGTTTTCGATACAAATTATTTACTTTTCATAAAAAATATAAAAAACAGTAAATACTAATTTATTCATCGAAAATTAACTAAAAACATTAAGAACATAGCAATTACAATTAATAAAATAGGTGAAAATAAGTATATAAAATACAGTTATCAATGAGCAAAGCACGTTAGAGAGAAATTTTTCCTTTAGATCCTAAAATCGAGCATATTTTGAGATCAATAAAAAAACAACAAGTTGTCACCCAAGTAGAAGAAATGGGTAATCCATTAGAAATAAAAAAAAATGAGCTAAATTTGAACGATTAGATACCTGGAATGGATGATAGGGACAAAGCTATGAATGAATATGCATTATCTGTGTTGCAAGGGTTGAATCCTAGTATCACAAGGCCAAATATTTAAGCCAATCATTTTGAATTAAAGCCAATGGTGTTTCAAATATTACAAATAGTTGAACAATTCAGCGGATTACCAACAAAGGATCCTCATTTACAACTCAAATTGTTTATTGAAGCTGAAGATTCATTCAAATTCAACGGTCTGACCAAGGAGACGTTTAAGCTTAGATTGTTCACTTACTTTTTGCAAGACCATGCTTGAGCTTGGCTAAACTCTTTGCTACTTGATTCCATTACAACTTGGAATGATTTGGCAAAGAAATTCTTGATGAAATACTTCTCACCAACAAAGAATGCCAAGCTTAAAAATGATACTACCTCCTACCAACAAATTGAAGGGGAATCTTTATATGAATCATGTGAGCTTCATATAAAGATTCAAAGAATTGCTAAGGAACTATCTTCACCATAGTATCCCTCATTGGATCTAAATTGAGACTTTCTATAATGATCTCAATACTTAAATAAGAACTATTGTTGATGCATTCGCTAATGAAACTTTACTAGTCAAATATTATAATCAAGCTAATGATTTACTTGAGAAAATGGCTAGCAATAATTATCCATGGCCAATGGACAAAATGGCAGTCATAGGAAGAGTAGCCATAATGCATGAGACAAATGATATCATAGCATTTGCAACTCAAGTTTCATCTTTAGTGAATTGTTTCAAGGCTCAAAACTTACCAACAAGTATAAACCAGTTCCAAGATTCAAGGGTGTCTTATGTCTTTTGTGGTGTAGCTCATTTGTTTAATAATTGTCCAAATAATCATGAATTAGCATGCTATATGGGTAATGTAAATCAAAACAATAATCCATACTCGAACATATATAACCCAAGATGGAGACATCTGAATTTCTATAAGTAATAACAATAATTAGCGTGGTAATTAATTCAACCGCCAATAATTTTCACCACCTGATTTTCAACAATCACAAGCCCAATAGAAGAAGCCATATACTAGAACAACACAAATGATTTAATTGATGATTAAATACAAAAGTATCCACTCAAGCGGCTCCAATTCAAAATTTAAAGACCCAAATGGGGTAACTTGCCTAAGCCATAAGTCAAAGGTCTCAAGATAACTTTCCAAGTGACACAATTATAAACTCAAGAAGAGAAGGTAATGAGCATTGCAACCCCATAGCCTTAAGGAGTGGTAAAAATTTAGAGGAGAAACATGAAACTTAAAAGGATGAGAAAGAACAGGAAGCTAACAAGGATAAGGAGGAAGAAGTGGATAAACAGAGCATTAGAAAAAAAATAATTCAACCAAAAAAGAGCAATCTCTACAAACCCACTATTCCTTTCCCTCAAAGGCTGCAGAACAAAAGTTAGATATGCAATTTTAATTTTTTTTGGATTTCTTCAAGAAGTTGCATATAAATATAGAATTTGTAGATGCACTTGAATAAATGCTATCTTATGCCAAATTTCTAAAAGACATCCTATCTAAGAAAATGAGACTTGGAGATAATGAAACAATAATCTTGATTGAAGGTAGTTCTATCCTTGCTAGAAAACTACCCCAAAAATTGAAAGATACAAGTAGCTTTGACAATCCTTGCATAATTGGGAACATAAACTGTGAGAAAGTACTATGTGACTTAGGTACAATCATTAAACTTATGCCGTTATCGATCTCTAAGAAATCGAGGGTTGGTAAAGCCAAACCCACTTTAATAACATTACAAATGACAGATAGATCAATTAAGTAACCTCATGGGTGTGGTACAAGATACACTAATAAAAATAGACAAGTTCATCTTTTCAATAGATTTCATCATACTAGACATAGAATAGGACTATAACATTCCTATCGTACTTGTCATCCATTCTTAGCAACTGGAAGAGCACTAATTGATGTGCAAAAATGTGAGCTTACAATGAGAGTGCAAGATGAACAAGTAATATTAAAAGTTTTTAAAGCATATGAACCCCCTAATAATTATAATGCTAATGAATACTTTAGGATAACTATTAGTAATCATAATGACAACTTAAAAAAATCTATTCAATTTCCCATACTTAAGACTATTACATATAATGTTGTGAATAATGAAGTAAACTCATAAAAAAACAATTCAATCTGTTTTAATTTTGAAAGTATGAAATTTAGGATTAATATTATCAAATGTGTGAATTATTTAGATGTTGCACCTTACATATGTATATCTAATATGATTTTGGAAAGTTTTGGGATAGGATCTAATCTCAAACCATCTATTGAAGGGCCACCATGGTTAGATCTCACACTTTTACCCTACCATTGCCAATTAAGTGCGAAGCGAAAGATTCCAATAGAGACGTAAAAACAATGCTACAAATACATAAATTAGATTAGTTACGGTGAAGTACTTATATGAATAACAAAAAGTACAAAAGAAAATAAAAATATGGTATAATAAGAAAGAGATGTTTTGTTTAGATATCCCAACAGAGAAATAACGTCTTGAGTTTTAACAAAAGTCTTCAAAAAAGAGATGTTCGTCTAATTAATTACAAAATCAAATATAGAAAAATCAAAAGGAAGAATATATTGCAATCAGAAAATATCACATGCAAAATATATCGCAAAAAGAAATTAAAGCACTATATACATCGCCCCAAATGGTACCTAATTTTTCAACACCTTTGGCAAGTGAGGAAACAACATTAGGTAAACAATATAAATGGTCCTTATAGTTTTTCTATATCTTATCATTTGGTCCCCTTATTATTTTCTTTTTATTTGGTCACTTTAATTTTTTAAGTTTTATACTTAATCTTCTACTTTTATTTCTCATAATTTAGTCTATTTATTTCAAAATTTGAGCCTAATTTGAAATTAAATCTCAAAAGTATAAACACTTAATAATACCAAAGTGTAAAATTTAAAAAAAAAATGAAGAGACTAAATTACAAGGGAACCAAATTGTAAAAATTAAAAATAAATATATAAAATTTTAAAAAATAATAAAATAATCAAAGTATAGATCATACAAAAATATAGGAGTCATCTGTGTTATTCATCTTATTATTCAACCACGAGTAAAAAATTACTCATAATTTACATAATTCCAAACAAAATTGCTAAGTACGTCATTGGCCAGTACTGATCCAAAGCTTTTGTAACGCACAAGGCACAAGCATGTATGTGAATGTATAAGGGGGCTCTTTTAAACACAATCAATCCCAGTTGCTTTTACACTTTAATGGACATACCATGAGTGAAGCAAGGGATATGAAGATCAAATGTGAAACTAAGAGATAGAGAGAGAAAAGTAAGTAGCTAGCTAGCTAGTCCTTCAAAGAGTTGTATTCCAATTGGGAAACATAAATGGGTCCCTTAAATTGGTTCTACAGCTCCATTGTTGAAGAGTCAACTTCAGTGTTCTCTCTTAGTCCGTCAAAGAACCAACACTACCCATCATTCTCAAACCAACCCATGGAGGACTCACTCTGCACTATAAATGTTAACAATAATGGCCCTTTTTGTGTGCAAAAAGCAGACGTGAGTGTGACATGGTCTATCGCACGCAGCAAAAGTATTTATGTTTATACTCTCTTTCATCTTATCCTGTTCTTGTCTGTATTTGGTTATTCTTTTTTTCAGTCATGAGATTCAAATTCTGAAGAAAATTGATAGTAATTTTCATACATAATAATTTCTAGATGTACACGTGTGGTAACTTTGTAATAATGTATGTTCACATCTCATTTTTCTTTCCATTTTCGTTACAAGAAAGGTTGGAAAACCAGTCAGCTTAATTCTTCATTTTTGAGCAAAGCACAAAGGCTATATAAAGTTGAGATTATATGTCACGGGTTATTATACTCAAATTTTATACTATTTATTATATAAATAATAAAATTATTCAATTGATTTAACTTTTAAATAAAAAATTATATATATGTTTATTTTCTTATTAAATTATAAAAAAATATTTATTTACGTTATAAAAAAAATAAACAAATATTTTTTTCTTATAAGAGAGTTAAAAGAAAACTACATGTATAAATTTAATTTATAACATACAATTAAATCAAATTTATAATGTAATTGGGTCACACGTGTGACTTAGGAGGAGGTTTACTCAAGCGGCGACATGTGCTCTTAATTCTTTTAATACTATTTTTATATTTTTAAAATAAAAAATTGAACTAAAAAATTTAAGAATATATTAATTTAATATATATTTTTTGTTTGAGTATAAGACTCGACTTGAAGCTCAATCATTGAACAATTCGATTTATCACGTGATTTGTCCGAAACCATAAGATATACTCGTGTCTAAAGTAATGATCTTAGGGTACTCTCATCTACTTAAAATATCCTGAAGTATTAAAAGACTGACCATCAATCCATTTTATCAATATAGTTGAGCCTAAGTTAGTTTATTCTTTTAATAATGTATTATATGGCACGTTGTGACGTGTATCCCTATATAATTAACACGTGTATATATGATGTCTTATACACACACATATGTAAATGTAATGTGAGATCCAGACAATTCACTTTACTTATCTAACTTCTCTCTAGTTTCTCTGTCTAACATTAAATCATCCCAACATTTTGGTGTACTTTCTCTCTCTAATTTTCTCTTTGTCTCCCTAAGCATCTCAAATCACCTCGCATTTTCATTCAGCTTGCTCACAACTTTAAAAAGTTTCTCCTCCTTATTAATGGCCTCGCCTTCCCATTTGTTAAACTTTGCTAATAGTAGAGTATTCTTGGTTCAAGTAGAGGCATGCCTCTCATTTTCAATTTGAAGCTCATTCTTGAGTTTCCTCATGCCTCAAACTCTACTAAGCTCATAAAGAAGCTAGGTCTGAAAGCATTGTAAAAAAAAGGTGAAACAATGCATATATAGGAAATGCTTAAGTAAAATCAAAGCTTGAAGCGATACTTACTTAATAAAGTAGTCTACTGATCACAACTGAAGCATTAACATCCTCACACATGGCATCGAGTTATTTCTCATGAACCATGAATAAGAGCTCGTACCTCTTAAAGGAACCGTACTCTTTTGGGAGCTTGTCCCTTGTTTTGCAACTTTACTTTGAAGTTGAGCTAGTAAAGTATTAGAGTTAAACTCTATAATACTCGTTAAACAAAGAAATAGAGGTGTCATATTTTTAAAGCATGAGGTAAACAAGATTAGGTGATTAATTTAAAGAGCGAGCTCATTCACTGTCATCATGAACAATTTCAAATCTCCCCCAAAATCAGTACGAAGGGTCTTGCATTTCTTTGGTGCTCGACGCTTGTGCATTATCCTATTGGGTGGCTTTATTGATCCTGGTTTCATTAGCGCACAAGCAACAAAATGCAGGGTATTTAGTAACTTCCTCTACAAGGTTTTCTAAAGAAAATAGTTTTGAATGTCAACCAATATTTTCTTCACTTCTAAGCTCAAGGTCGTGATGAAGGAATCCATATTCTTTATCACAACTTTTGTATAAACCCAAGTGCTTCTCACCAGCTTCTTATCACTATCGATTTTTCCCATCAACCAGCTACATAGAAGAAGTGTTGTTTCCAATTCTTCTCATTTTTTTAGAGAGGATCATATTAACACCTATATTCTACTTAGCTGACATGTATACTATTCTAGTGTTAGTAGGATTATATTTTAATACATATGTGTCATTGAACTCAGACATTTCTAAATCCATCCCAAGCTCTCTACATATTAGGGTGAAAAGTCAAAGCAAGTACCTTTACTCATTGGGCATCAATTGTCATGGCACCAGCTGCATCCTTATTAGGAACTTTCTAATAAATGGATACAATGAAAATCTAGCCTCAAGCCATAAAGCCTTCTTGTGAAAGGCTGTACATCCAACATGAGGTGGTGTAGTATCAAGAACAACCAAGTTGAGAATCATTATTTGAATCGAGAAGGGAATGTCATGCATTCTTTTTAGCCTATCCTCGTCATTTGGAACTAGGCCACTTGTTTAAAATTTGGCCTCCTAACCCTTAGTTTGACTTGTGGTTCCCTAGTTTTCTTTTTTATAGATTTCTTTCTCCATATCCTTGGGATAAATATTTGTGTTTGTGGTATGCTCATCTTGATTGTAGGAATGGTTTGAGGTCGAGACCAGAAGTAGTGGAAGGCTTAAATATCTCTTCATCACCTGAGGTGTTTGTTTCATATGTAAAGCTTGATTCTTCACTTTTCTCTTATCCTAAGTAGGTTAGCTATTGTATGCTCTCTCAAAAAGAAGATCCTGGTTAGCATGAAGTAAGGACTACCTTACTAGTAGCCCTTAATGATACCTCTCTATGCATGATTGCTACAAGAAATTATAGAAAAATCAAAACAAAATCATAAGGTGTGAAGAAATAGGAGTTACCTAAAATTGAGTTTTCAAAGTAAAAAATGAGAAATGAATTTGAGAATTGATCTAAAAAGAAATAAAAAATGGTTAACCATGAGAAAAAATCTCTAAAGCTTGAGCAAAAATACTTAATGTCATGTTGTGTATCTTATCACTCGAGCAAAGAAATTATAGGATACTAGCTAAAAAGACAGAGCATTCTTGTTCAAATTTTGGTTTGATATCTTGGAAACAATGAAATTGATGATGCTTTGACTCATCCTTATATAGAGATTCTAATTTTCTCTCTTCGATCAACTGACAAACATTTATTAGGGTGCACCAAAACATTTCATATTCCTTATTATTTTAATTGATCAATTATTACTCTTTCACCCCAATTGAAGAATCGAGTTGAAAGAGTATAAGCACTTAATGTTTGAGCACAAGGCTCG
This sequence comes from Hippophae rhamnoides, assembly GCA_033030585.1. Classification (NCBI taxonomy): domain Eukaryota; kingdom Viridiplantae; phylum Streptophyta; class Magnoliopsida; order Rosales; family Elaeagnaceae; genus Hippophae; species Hippophae rhamnoides. Next base: position 28,584,310 of record CM065433.1, read on the forward strand.
ACTTGAAGCCTAACCCTTGAACAATCTGATTTATCATGTAACTTACCAAAGACCATAAGATATGTTGCACTTATAGTAATGATCTTGGAGTTCCCTCGCGTACTCAAAAGTATTAAAAGATTGATAATCAACCCTGTTTATTAATGTGGTCAAGCCTAAGTTAGTTTATTCTTTTAATAATGTACCCTCTAACATATTTTAACATGTATTCTTTATATAATTAACACGTATACATATAATATATTATATGTATAAAACCCTAACGATCAACACAATTTACTCTACTTTTTTAACTTCTCTCTTTAAAATCAAATCATCACAACATTATTAATATTTAATTCTTATCAACTAATACAACTTAAATTTATAAAATATATTTAAAATATTATTTTACATTTTTTGACCAGAAAAATACTTAGAGCTTTCCATATAAGTGATACAATATACTAAAAGTTTAAGAAAAACAAATTATATTATCACACACGTGCCTTGAATTGTTCCAATCATGGATTGAAAAATCGATGATATTGTCAATATCGTGTTGATATTATCTTTTTTGCATATTTTACTCTCGAAACGTGATATCTATACCTTTTAACTAAAATATTGAGAAAATCGCGATATTATAGACAAAATCTTACTGTCGAGAAAATTTCTTGAAAAAAATCCTTTTTTGTCCAAAATACATATTGTAAATACTATAAATATTTTTGATAAAATATAAAAGTAAAACTTTGATATTTTCAACCACAAAAATAATATCCTTTATCAACAACTCATATATTATCACTATTAAAAAAAATTATAGTTTATTTCACATTAAATATCGTTCAATTTTAATTACGATTTTTTAGATATATTTAATGTTAAATATTATCTAATTAAATTACATTTAATAATATTATGATATTATTTTTACTTTTTTATAAATTTTAAAAGTATTATTTTTATAATTTTCAAAAAGTGTTTTACTCAACTTCAATGACTCTGTCAAAATACCTATCATTCAAACTTGTCTTTCTCTGCAAGAGGTTAAAACTTTATCTACCTTCTGATTATGCTTTGAAATTAAGTTATTTAAAAACTTGAGAACATGTAATGGTTAAAAAAAGTCCCTTTAAATCCCATAAAAAGAGAAACAAAGCCAACACATTCATTCAGAGGACTCGACAGAAGATTTTCCATGAAACTTGTCTATAGCTTTTCAATTAATGTTGATTGATGTCTGCTACCACGTATATAAGTTACTGGTATTCTTCACAACAGATACATGATAACAAAATTAATTTTGATTAATGTCTGCTATCACGTATATAAGTTACTGGTATTATTCATATATAACAGATACATGATAACAAACATTATGTAGGGCTTAACTTACCCAAAAGCCATATAATTAAAGTGTATATATATATATAATTTTATTTAAAAATAAATATGCTATAGAAAAATTTGATTATATTTTACCAAAATAAAAGGTATATTTTAACTATATTTTTTCTATAATGGTGTTATAATAATTTAATTTATGAGATTTATGTGACACTTCACCATTTTTTATTATAAAAGTTATATATTTTATTAAATCTTATATCTAAAAATTATAATAATAACATCATTTGTTTAAATATAAGATAAACATAGATATATATGAATGATATTAAGTTGTAATATTATAAACTATGATGAAAATTTAGCTCATTCTATACTCAAATTTAAGACAAAGGTTGTTTTTATGCATCATCTTGGAGGCTAACCTTTTGGTAGCAATAAGATAATGCTGGTTGATAACGTGTCAGTTGCATGTAAGACCATAAAACAAAGTAGTACTTAAATGATTGTACAAGGAATGTAAAAATTAAAATTTAACATATTATTTTTTTAAATAATTAAATTGTATTGAATTGTTTGTAAATGTATGCAAATTAGAGGTCTTAATAATTAATAATTAATTTTAGATAGACATGAGTATCTTTGAAGCAGATAACAATATTTGGACTAATAAAGCAAGAGGACTTTGTAAAAGAACATCATTATTTTCAATTAATATATCTTCTGCTTTATTAGCAATCAAGCACCTAATTCAAGGCATCAAATTGCTTTCTCACTTTGGCACATATAATCAGAAACATATAAAGTTAATCTCTCTGTTTCTTTCCACTAGTCTCACAGTAGTAATTAAAACCATATCTTAAGCAAAAACTGGTCGTGTAAGCCATCAAATCCAACTATATAATTTAAATAACATAATAAAAAATTACATCTTTAAAATTTACAATAATAAAAATAATATTAAATAATTTTTAAATATAATAAAAAATTACATCTTTAAAATTTATAATAATAAAAATAATATTTTAATAATATTAAATAATTTTTAATTAGATAATATTTAACATTTAACATATCTAAATATATTTAGTTAAATTCGATTAACATTTAAAATAAAATAAATGATACGATAGATTTTTTTTTATAATAAAAATAAACAATTAGATATAATAGATATTATTTTTTGTATTTATAAATTTATAATTAATCAACTAATTGTAAGCCACTATTAAAATATTCATAATATATTTGATACATCCACAAATCTGTACGTTTAGAAAGTAACTTAATTGAAAAAAACACTTTCACTAATTTTAAATTGTTATAAATTTTATTGATAACATCTTCTATCATTTTTTTCTATACGTTTGTAAAATTAAATTGTTTATATGTATATGTAATATTTGTTGAAATTTATTTAATTTTTATATAAAATGGTTAAATAATATATATATATATATATACTACGCTACTTCACTGTGACTCTTGTGATGATCAATTATGAATTGCTATAGTTACCTTTTGAGTACTAATCTATACTTCAAATAACAAATCATGTCTATAAATGACCTTAAGAAGATCCTCCACGAAATATATGGAGGGCATATCCATTCAGGACATTAAGGACAGACAGTAATAATTAAAAACTAAAACAAAAGCAATACGTGTCTTATTCTTTTTACATTTATTATCAGTTTGTACACAAGTTTATAATAATTAATTAAGAAAAATACCTTGAAAATCTGTATTTATGGTAAAAATAATATTTAATTCTTTTTAATAGTTCTAAAAAAGTTATTTTTTCAATTTTTTAGTTACAATGTATAAAAATGTTATAACTTAAATAAAAATGAATTTTGATCTAGATTAAACTAATAATATATATATATATATATGATTTAAATTTTACTTTTAAAATAAGTATAGAATATTTTTTATCAGGTTTCTTAATTAATTAAATATCAGAGAATTCCAGCAATCTGACTCATATATTGCAGTATTTTCTAGTTGAGACCAACTAGTTATTGTGGTCCTCAACGCACCATAAAATTAATTCTCCATATCTTCTCTATATGTTATATATATATATATATGTGGCTATATATAAATTATTATGTGCTCACTAACTAAAAAAATACTATCTTGGTTTCTGGGATTTGAAGTTTGTAGGCCGATGGAGGAAGCACTTAGGTATTTAGCTGGAATTGCAGGGCCAAGTGGTTATGGCTCAAAATCAACTGCTGACCAAGTCACTCAAAATTGTTCTTCTTCATTCTCTTCTCAGCTCACTGCAATAATCACTGGTTAGTACTTAGTATAGATCTTATGGGTAACCCCATTTACCGAACTTTCAAAGCAAAGTTTCTATATCATTAAATTGTGATTATAAATTTTAAATTTCCTATCTTATATATCTAGCTAACTTCACTTCATCAAAACACAGTAATGTGAAAGATCTAAATATTTTCCTTGGAACTTGGAAGCAGACCTGTTTTTGTTTTTTTTTTCTTTCTTGGAGACTCTCAAGAATTTTCCTTTGATTTTGAATCCTAACTGCATGAACAATACTAGAAATAGAACATAGAATATCTTTCATTACATGCCTGTGGTTTACACAATAAGACTCATCACAAGGGTCCTTTATAACAAATTAAGCATTTTTCAGTTTTTTACCCATACATTTAATTTTCTTCATCATGTTCATTTTCTTCTACTTCTAGTAAAAAGGGTTTCAAAAGAAAGCACTTTCTGAAAGAAAGAAAGAAAGAAAATGTTCTTTTTAAGCCCTAAAATTTCTTCTGGTAAGTTTATATTTGTCTGGTTTAGAAGACACTTTTTTGTTGTTAGAAGCGCTTTTACAGACAAAGCATAAACACACAAACCCTAGTAACTCCCTAATATGGATGTTTATGACAATCCAAAAACAATAAAAAGTAGATTTATTTGCTTAAATTCTTTTGATACCTTCTGGAACTTTGGATGTAATATATTTTATGGTTGTATATTTTTTATTTGCAATCTGTTAACTGACTTTGCATAGTATTAGTGGTTCTTTTTGGCTGTAGCAAGATATAGTTTTGTCTCCTTTATATGGTACAAGTGCTTAAATTATGTTTTCAATTTCACCTGAGAATTATGTAATTTAATTGTATTTGTTTGTTTTTTCTTCTAATTAATATTAGTAGTTTTATATGTAACCAAAGAAAAGCTTTTAATATCATATTGTAAAATATAGGGGCCACGTCAGGCATTGGAGCTGAGACAGCAAGAGTATTAGCAAAAAGAGGAGTAAGGATAGTGATTCCTGCAAGAGACTTGACAAAGGCAGCAAAAGTGAAGGAAAGAATTCAAAGAGAGAGCCCAAACACTGAAATTATTGTGTTGGAGATTGATCTTAGTTCTTTTACTTCTGTCAGGAGATTTTGCTCTGACTTCCTTGCTTTAAGACTACCCCTTAATATCCTCATGTGAGTTTTTCTTCTTTTTATATATATATATGTTTAAATTACCTCATATTCCCATATTAATAAAAAGTAACTGTGAATTACACATAAATTTTATCAAATTTAATATAATCAAAATTAAAATATTAAAAAACTTATTTTTTAGATTATTTATTCTCTTACCTTTTAAAATTTAACATATTTAATTCATTATATTTAAATTGTTATATTTAAAAATATTTTGTACTTATTATTATAAAAAAAAATTAAGAGAATAAATTATAAATATGATAAAATTAAGAAAAAGAAAGTGTTATACTTAATAAAATTTAAAGAATAACTGTAATTCAACCTAAAAATTATATTTGGTCCCTTCTACTTGTAGTTTTAAAAATATTCTTATATTTCATTCACCAAGTTGAATAAATTAGTTAAATATTCTTTCTTTTTTTCCTTTTCATTTCATCTACTAAATCTTCTCGTTTAATTTCTCCTCTTCTACACGTATATAATGCCCGATGGCTGTGATTCACAATGCAGAAACAATGCTGGGATATACTCTCAGAAGATGGAATATTCTGAAGAGAAAATTGAGATGACATTTGCTACAAATTACTTGGGTATTTTATTATTTTTATTTAATTTCTGATCCTTTTTTTTCATTTTTCTTTCACTATTATAATCTGGCGATGATTTTATAACATTTCTCTTTTAACAAAAAAGGAGAGAGAACAAAAAGGAAACACCTAAAAGATTCTTTTACAATGATGTCAATGGATATTTCTAATTTTATTTTATCAATAACTTTTAAACAACATAGTCTATAAGCTACATTATATTATTTAACATTGTTCAGAAGTGATCCCATGTCAATCACATTTTTTTGTAAAAGAAGGGTAACTTTATAAATATAGCCCATTTCAACTTTGGGTTTGATTTTGTGCTTCAGATTAAAACAAAGAATCAAACTTTAAATTACCATCGTTATGGGCACTAAATGAGTATTGGACTAGTGTATATGTGTCTGCGTATAAGTTGATGAGTGTATGTGGATGTGGATGTGGACAGGACATTTTCTTTTGACAGAATTGCTGCTAGAAAAAATGATAGAAACAACAGCTCAGACAGGGATTGAAGGAAGAATAGTTAATGTTTCTTCGGTGGTTCACAGCTGGGTGAAGAGAGAAGCTTTCAGCTTCAATCAAATGATAAACCCAAAAAAGTGAGAGACTAATCAATTTCTTGTTAATAAAAAATACTTGAAAATCCAAAGATTTTTAGAAAAAAGAAAATTAAGAAGTGAAGGTTTCTAACTTTTGCAGTAGTTATAATGGCACAAGAGCATACGCACAGTCAAAGTTGGCTAACATATTGCATGCTAAAGAAGTAGCAAGACAACTAAAGGTAGACTTGTTTTTGTTCCTTTTTCTGATCCAATTTAGTGCCTGTCAAAAAGCAATTTGTTGAGTTCCTCGAGGCTAACATGTTGGAGTATTATCAGACAAGAAATGCAGGAGTTACCATCAATGTAGTACATCCTGGAATAGTGAAGACTGGAATTATTAGAGCTCACAAGGGCTTTCTCACAGGTACTTTCACGTCCTGGAATAGTGTAAAGACCGTTGTAATAATTTTTCATATAATACAATTTTTATTATAAGGCTTAGTAAGTAAGAATGGCAATATGCTCATTAATAATACACTTTTTCATGTTATAATACTTGTGAAATTGTGGATCCAAATATTCCAACTTAGAATGTCTATAATTTTTCAATTTTTTAGTAGAAAGTAGAAGTTCATATCTGAACAGTTTTTATGTCCTGCAGATTCTGTGTTTTTCATTGCATCCAAGCTACTCAAATCAACAGCTCAGGTATGGTGGGGGAAAATGTAAATTTCTTTGGTTCTTTATGGTTTTGAAACTAAGTGAAATTTTAATGATTGTGTTAGGGTGCATCAACCACATGCTATGTAGCTTTGAGCCCAAATACAGAAGGTGTAAGTGGGAAATACTATGCAGACTGCAATGAGACTAACTGTTCAACTTTAGCAAATGATGAAGCAGAGGCACGAAAGTTGTGGAAGCAGACTCGTTCTTTCATACATAGACGACTTTGTCTTTTAGCATCTTCTTAATTGTATATTTATGTTCATTCTTTTAGGTGCACAAATTGGGAGTCCTTAGGACTCATGTAAGATAAACCTATGAGAAAATTATATGGAAAAGTTTACAGAAAAGTATATTGGAATATAAGGTACATCGGAAGAACAAATGTAGAAAGATAACGAAGCTTGGATTACATATGACCAAGTCCTTAATTTGTTATGAAAAGCAAACAAGATCATATATTTTTTTTTACAATTGACATATGGTATTTGATACGCTTCAGCTTATCTTTCCAATCCTAGAGAAAAAACTTCGAAGATTACATAAAATAATAACCATAAAACTTATAACAAAAAATAACTCTTAAAATTTGAAGTATTATTTTTGTGTTTACAAGTTTTAAAGAGTATTATAAATGTTATTTTCAAAAAAAATTAAAAAAAAAACTCTTCACTTGTTTTAGAAATTACTGCAAGAAAAAGAAAGTCCTGTGAAGAACTGAATCTGCTTCTGTTTATATAATAATGGTTACTAAGAAAAGAGTATTCAAGAATCAACCAGACTACAATACCAACCAAAAAAAGTATCAACCAGACTAATGCATACTAGTAAATTTCAATTTTTTTTTTAATATCAGGGAATAAGATAAGGACGCAGAGAATTGCTATCAATCAGTAACTCATTATTGATAAGCGGAATGCTAAAGAAATGAATTTGTATCCACTTTTGCACCCACATTCTTCATGTTATGCCATGTGTACGTATTATTTAGAAAAATGAACAATTTTTTTTTTATTTCCAAAATAATCTCAACACAAGGCATGATATAACAAGTGTAAGTGCAAAAATAATTACAAATTTGTATAATATTAGTATTTCTCTTACTGATAAAAGCCAAGAGTAGCCACCATTTGTTTAAAAAAAGAAGAAATCACATGTCATACAACCCTTCAAAACCGCAGAAGATTCAAAGACTTTAGACAAAATAAACCGAAAGGAAAGACAAACAAATAGAAACACAAGCACTCATATTTACAGACGTTGGATATTAGGAGTATCCTAATTTTCCAACAGATGTTAACATCATTTCATTACAGAACTAATCCAGTGGAGCAAAATAAGCAGCAAGGTGATGCTGTTGTGTCTTGTTCAGTTGGAGAAACCCAAGCAGCTCTGACAAATGGAATAATCAAAAGTTCTCCAACATAAATAGAAATAAGTTTCTTGTTTTTTATACAGCTTGTCAAGATGAGTAGCTGACATTAAAAATCTGATACAGCTTTTCCAAAATTAACCGTGACAACAGCTGCTATCAATCTTAAGCCTGCTAAACCATACCAATTCATCAGGAAAATTTTGCAAAAGGATGATAACCTTTGGCGTAATGCTATATACATCAACTTGTTGTTAGTGTCAAGTGATAGTCAGTATTGCGCTGGATGTGGTTTTAGGAATTGGGGTGTTAAAATAACTTATTAGCAGTTTAGCACTTTAGCAAAGTGCCAATTACATTTTGACATGTGAATTGATGCATAGATCAACCTTTGCATTGAAAAGGGAAATCCAAACACAAATAATTATATCATCAGCATAAATGCCTTGCTTAGAGAACATAAGAAAAAAAATACACTTATTTAGCTTCCTTAAGTTTACAACTCATATACCTAATATAGCTCATGAGGACTTACTCCAAAGTATGATAGAGGGAGATATTGGACATGGAACTAACCTAATTCCTTTCATCAAATATTTTCTGCAGACAGATAACGAGCACAAAGCAAGAAATCAAAAGTTACCTTATGGCGAAGAGACCGTCGAGGAGAAAATGCAGATTCAGGAGTCAGACTTTTGTTTTTACGTCCCTTTCCACTACTGAGTTTCTTGGAAACTCGATCAACTTCTCCAAAGTCAAGTTGGTGCTCATTTTTGTTGGCCGGAGAATGACTTCTATCAGATGAAATTGACAAAACTGGAGCAGAGATGGATACTATGGAAGATTCTTGCTGAGCATTCATTGATTGAGGCACAACTCCTGATGAATAACAAGATGGAACATTAGTCAAATACAACAGGCTGCTCACAGACTTTAATCAGAACTACAATCTCAGCAGGAATCAGTAACCAACATTTATTGCTAGCTTCGTTTTACCATGAATCATTTGTGCTGAAAAGACAGCAGCACTTTTTTAGAGTCTATTACCTTCAAGGAATGCTGGATTATAGGTAGAGTGAGTAACAATAGCTCCATACCTTCTCCTGCAGCTTCTTGAATCTTAAGCCTCATAATTCTAACAAATTTAAATAAGCCATTGGTTCTGTTCAACTCATGGATCAACTCTTTGATGTCATTGAATTGCAGACTGCAATCTAACACTAACGATTACAAGAGAAGATCAAAATTAAAGCACACAATAACAATTTATATTCAGTATTATAAATTGTTTAGGGAAAAAAGCACTTACAAGTGTAAGTATCATCTGCATGACGAATAGTAAATGATAATTCCTTATTCGGGTTCTTGTGATTAATGTTCTTAAAAGTGAATTTGACCCCTATCAGAAAATATTAGGGGGTAAGGAAGCACACGTTACACTACAAAAGAAAAATATGCAGGATTCAAAACATAAAATACTTCAATTACCATGTCCGCCCTCAATATAGAAGCCAAGAACCCTATTGTACCACGAAATGGCTTCCCGTACTTCATCTAAAATGCTCTGGCCATCTTTTTCTCCTAATTCTGCCAAAATTTCTAAATGAGTGCTCGGAAAATGTTATGTTTTGTTTTGCGGGGGGACAAAAAGGCGAGGAAATAGTTTGGAGTTCCAAGAAAGTGAAGTGAAACAATGCATGTCACATTGTTACAAATTATGCAGAGGAAATAAATTTTTTTATCAACAAACTTTGAGTGTTGTTACAAAAATACCATCGAATTTTGATCTGTTACTTCCATATCATTAAACTTTACAAATATTACAAAATAACATCAAATTTCTTTATTATTATTTCCATACCATTAAGTGTATGGTATTTTTGAAACATTTTTTAAAGTTTAATGGTATATAAGTAACAAAAATAGTTTGATGGTATTTCTATAACAATTGCAAAGTTTAATGATATAAAAATAACAAATCAAAGTTAAATCCACATATTTCGGTGGTAGAAAAATCTATTTACTCAAACTATGCACGCATGAAACAAGTACATAGATAAGTTAACTGACAAGTAAGCACAAATGTAGCCCAGAATATGAGTAGCATTGAACAAAAAAATACATCGGGCAATTCCTTTAGTCCATAATAGATCAATTAGATTAAGAGATTGCAAACTGGAAATACATTCATGATTGAAATAAGTTAAATTTGAAAGACTTTTCCTAAACAACAAGATAGCAAAAAATTTGGAATTGAAAACCAAGTAAGCCAGAAAGCGAAAAAAAGACAATTATATAAACGGTCAAAAGTACCCAAAGATTGCTTAGAAAGAATTGAAGCGTATTCATCCCTCTTAGTCCTCTGCTCTTGAACAGTTCTCTTAAGCCCTTCTAATCTAGCTCTCCTAGCAGCAATAGAGTCCATCAAAGCCATTCGCTTCGCCTCTTTACGGGTCTTCACTAAAGGACAATAGTGAAAAAATTCGTACATAACATATTAAAATTTTATTTTCGAAAAGAAATCAGCTCAAACTTGCAAGAAAAATCAAACATAAAAACTGAAATTTAACTAATTTATTCCATGTGAAACTTGAAATGCAAATAGTAGATTCATGTACCTGACAGTGCTTTCACCAAAACATCCTCAACCTCCCTCAATTTAGATTTAACCTCCAAAAGTTTTTCTGCAACATTTGAAGAAAGTAAAATGAAATTTAAACTAAAGCAATAAAAAATGTCAAATTTTTTACATTTCTAAAAACCCTAAAGCACCTCCACTAGCAATTAAACCTCCTTAAGAAAGAAAATTCAAAAAAAAAAGCAATGGCATTAGCCCAAGCAGAACCCAAATGCAGAAAAGAGTAAATATAAGTTGGGGCATTAATACTTTGGTAATTGATAGTTTCAGGTGCTGAAGAACGAATCGAGGAGAGGGACTTTCGAAACGAAGCCGTAAGAGCATCAATACTCTGCTGCTGAGCCTGGATATTCTTTTCACAGGCCAACCTTAGAGAGTAAATCTTCGCTCGCGGCGGTTCTTCTACTTGGCTATCCATTGTTGAGCGTCAAAAAAGAAAGAGAGCGACTGTAGTCTGTAGACTTCTATTTTGAACTCAACTTCGCTTCTTAGTCCGCCATTTTCTTTTACTCCATATCGCTTTTTTTTTCTTTCCCTTTTTCTCCCCCTTGGTTTAAGAGCACTCGAATTTCATTTTTTGAAAAATTCGTTAAATACCTTAGCAAATATATATATATATATATATACTTAAATTTATAATAATAAAAATAACATAAACAAAATTCAATAAAATAGAGTTCAATATTAAAAAAATTTAATTGATCATAAATAATACTTTTAAAATTTATAATAATATAAATAATATTGAACAAAATTTAAAAATTTAATATTAAATGAATCTAATGGATAAAAATTTAATTAAAATTATATTTAATGTAAATTAATATAATAAATATTAAAATATATACATTTGATAAAATAAATATATTATTTGTGTGTTTTAGCGAGTTTGAAGACATGTAGAAAATTTATTTCTCTCTTGAAGAAGAAGAACTAAGGTTGTTCGTTACAAAGTGATCCTTCCTCTAAATTAATCAATTTCCTTATATCTTTGTTTCAATTTCTCTAAGGATTACTCCATTTCTTCAAGCTCGTGTGCTTTTCTTGTTTTCCTATGAGGCAATTTTTGTTTTCTTTGGACTTTCTTTTATCCAAAGTGTAATAGGTGTGGCTTTGTGTGATCTTTTGGTTTGCCTTATGCTCTTCTAGCCTGAGTGACCTTCATACATATATTTGGCTCTCTGTTTTGGTGAAGCATGGAAGAAGTCCTAAATGGATTGAACAATCTTGACTTTACATTCAAGATAAAGGATTTACTGATTGAGTAACATGATTTGTGTGAATTGGTGATTGTTGTTCGAGTTGTTACTGATCGTTATATCAATCTTGATGTGTTATTGAAATTTTTTTAATGTGTATAGGCAAAGAAGAGAAGGAATTGAGCTTAAGGCTCTCGATCGATCAATTTTGATGTTCTATTTATAGGAGATTGATGATGTTAAGTTGGTTCTTAGCAAGTCACCATGAAATTTCAACAACTCTTTGGTAATAGTGAAGAGGTTGGAATTTATTGTTCATCCATCACACATGTGCTTCAAATCATCATTTTGTTGGTTACAAGTGCACAACCTGTTTCCAAATCAGAGGAAAATATTAATTGCAACGAGGATTGTTGAAAGAGTAGGTAATATTATGAAATTTTATCTTTACTCTCTTGAGAATAATTTTGTGAAGGTTATTAGAGTTAAAATTGAACTTATTCTCAACAAACTTGTTGTGCCTAGTGTTAAAATTCCTCTATTTACTAGTGGTTTTAGTCTTAAGGTTGTTTGGATTAATTTTAGGTACGAACGTTTGTCACGATTCTGTTATCCTTGTGGCTTGATTACTCATAATACAAAGGTGTATTTATTTGGTAATGGCTCGAATAAGAGGAATGGAGGTAGTCATGCTAAATTGAATGAATGTCCTCTGAGTTAGCTTTAAGCACTCTTAAACATATTAAGGGTGTTATGTCTCCTTCTGGCAATATTAGAAGGGATACTGGTATGAGTCCCAACTCGAGTGATGGAAATTATTCAAGAGCAGTGATTCCTGATACAATTGAGTGCACAACTAGTAGTGTGTCTTTGGATGGTGATAGGGGTTCCATTGACTTGGGCTTCACTATGGATGCTTTGGTTCAAGATAGAAAGAGTTAATCATAGGGTGGCTAGGAAGAAGAAAAGGGTCATGCATGAGTAGTGACAAATTGATTGCATCTGGTGGTGGCAAGCACATACGTAGAGAGATTGAAGACACCTCTAGCCTTTCTTATATGCCCAATGATATTGTACAACACTTTCCGTCTTAGAATTAGGCTTGGTTTTTTGTACTTTTCTATTTCTGTTTTGACTTTTCTACCTATGACAAACTATTTTGTTTTGTTGGTTTGTGTGGTTTCTATTATAGTTGGTTGGTTTTGGATTGTAAAGGTTGGTAAGTTTTTTCTATCTAAAAATAAGTGTGTGTTTGATATCGATACTTAGTTTGATAGTTTGACCTGTTACCTTTAAACTCCATTTGGATAGCTTGACTATTATGGATAGGATACATTTTTTTTGTAAGTTGTTTCCTTAGTTTTCTAGCTTATGTTTGTAATTTTCTTACTTGTTAATGGATTTTGTCTTTTCTTGATAAAAAAAAGTTTGAATTCATGTTAATTTTATTATTTATTTACAAATAAATAAACTTAAAAATATGTTAGAATGTTAAAAAGAATCTAATAGAATTGATTTAAAAATAATACTTTATGTAAGGACTATGGGTTGGTTATTTTCGTGGACAAAATATTTACTTGTAAACTAGTTTGTAGGCTTACTATCAAGTTTATCAAGAAAAGCCAAACAAATGTTCGAGTATCAGATATTCGTACTTCAGGTATGTCTTTTATAATACGACACATATGATTACATTTTTACATTTAATAGTACACGTTCATAAATCTAAGATTATTTTTTAGTGCTTATATATTTTTTTATGTGTCTTGACATTTTTAAGATGTGATTTAAAAATATTTTTTAATTAAATATTTAAATGGACCTTGAATAATGAAGCTTAAAATATTTTAACCCTAATACTAATAGGTTATATATATATATATATATATTAAGGTTAGGGTTTTAGAGATGGCCGAGTGAGTTTAAAAAAAAGAAGAAGAGAAGAGGAATAACTAGCTGCCGAAAAAAAAACAAAATTGAAAAGGAAAGAAAACTCTAATCGGTGATGGAGGAAAGGGTATATATATATATATATATATATATATATATATATATATATATATACTTAATATATATGTGATTGAGGCCAATATACATATGTATATGATTCGGTCAGACTCCACTTTATTAACAAATATATATATATATATATATATATATATATATATATTCGGTAGACTTTGAAATTATATATAATTAATATATATTGATTTTTTTAATTAATTTAATTCTTTTGGATTAGATATTTAGATATTTAGATTAAATAATTTTATGAGTAATCATGATTATTTGATTTGAGTATTAAATTTTAAGGAAATTATATATAATTAATATATATTGATTTTTTAATTAATTTAATTCTTTTGGATTAGATATTTAGATATTTAGATTAAATAATTTTATGAGTAATCATGATTATTTGATTTGAGTATTAAATTTTAAGGAAGTTATTTTTATTGAATCTGTACTTAATCTTTTTGTTCTAGAATTTTCTAGTTGATTTGATTTAAATGACATATATTTAGAATCATCTAGTTAAGATTATTCATTGTTAAATCCGTTATAGAACACACACGGGCACTTGTGTTTTTTGTGCTAACTATTTTGCAGTTGATTTGTGAATGATCTTATTTGCGAGGAGCTTATTGGAACGTTGGTCTAGAAACCGTTCACACTAATATTGGAAACTATGAAAATAGAGTAAGGGCTCGTAAGTAAAGTACATTGGGGCAGTATCCTAGGGAGGGTAGTATAAGACCGAGTTTGTACTTGAACATTTGATTTTCATAGTGAAAAGTTAGGTGGTCCGATGGTGTTCCTCTTAGGTCATTGTTGTGGCCTAGGTTGTTTCTACCTAAAAATATCGTGTGTTATAATTTCTGCACTTTACTCTTACACACGATTGCATGTCTGACCGCTTTGTTTAGGTTATTAAATTATAAATTAATAAAAATTAAAAATAACCTATTCACCCCTTCTTTAGGTTAATTAGGTCCATAATTAATAAACTTTCAATTGGTATCAGAGCCGACACTAGACACACTTAATGAGATTAATCCTTAGGGATACACACACTTACTTATGGACCAAATGAAAGAAGGTGGGTCATCTGTTAGACCCCCACTCTTTGATGGGTTTAATTACCCTTACTGGAAGGCTCGCATGCAAGCCTTTCTCAGACAAGATGAAAAAGTATGGAATGTTATTCTTGATGGTTGGGAACCACCTTCTGTAACAAAAGATGGTGTAACAATCATAAAGCCAAGAAGAGCCTGGACCACTGAAGAACGCACCCTTAATGGGGTAAACCAAAAAGGTCTAAGCTCAATATTCGTTGTAGTGTCGATGGATGAGTTTCGTCGCATCTCCGACTGTGAGACTGCTAAAGATGCATGGAATGCACTTGCTCTTGCTCATGAAGGAACTTCCCAAGTAAAACAAACAAAATTGAGATTACTAACATCTGAGTTTGATTCTATTAAAATGAGCAACAACAAAACTTTTGGTCAATTCTATGCTCGCTTCTGTGATATCACTAATGCTTATTCTAACATTGGTGAGAAAATTCCACAACCTATACAATTGCGCAAACTCCTAAGCTCTTTAACAGCTGACTATAAGATGAAAGTTACAACGATAGAGGAAAACAATAATGTAGACACACTAAAAATTGATGAACTTGTCAGGTCAATCCAAACCTATGAGCTTTCTCTTAATCCACCTAAGAAAAATAAGGATGTGGCATTCAAAAGCTCCCAAAAGGACATCTCTGATAGTGATCATGATATGAATGATGAGTCACTAGTCTTGTTAGCACGGAAATTTAAGAAGTTCATGAAGAAGAAGGGTCAACAGAATAATCATTCCAACAAGGGACAATCCAGTCGTTCGAATGACCGAAAGTCAAGGGAAATCAAGTCTCATAGCCTTGATGGTAAGAAAAGTAAGCCCACTAGTCCTCAATGCTTTACTTGTGGGGGATTTGGTCATATTTCTACAGATTGTGCTAATAATAAAAAGAAATTTGGAAAAGCCTTTAATGCTACACTCAGTGACACAAAAAGTGAGCATGACAATGCTAATAACTCAGAGGATGATGACACTAATTATTGTGCCTTCACCGCAACTGTCAATGCATGTCACAATGACTCCAACCTTAGCTCGGATGAAGAAAATGAGGAAGTAAACTCTTCTCTCTTACTGTCTAAGTTTAATGTATGAATTATGAGGAACTATTCATGGATTGTCTAGGTGCCAGAGAAGAGAGAGATAAATTGCTCGTGGAAGTAACTAAACTTAATGATATCATCAATGTTCACAAAACAAATTCCTCTAACCTAGAGAAAGATAAAAAGGAACTGTCTGATCATATTAATGCTTTGAATTTGAGGCTTATAGAAACCATTAAGGAAAACAAAATTCTTAGGCAAGAACTTAGTATTGCTAAAGAAACAATGAAGAATTTGATCATTGGTGCTGAAAAATTAACCAAAGTCCTAGACTATGGAAAGCCACATGGAGATAAGAGAGGTCTTGGATACATAGATGAACAATCAACACCTTCATCATCCAAAACTCAATTTGTAAAACCCATTATTGCGCAGGCAGGGAAGGTAGTTTTTGCACCTTATCATTCTAAGAAATTCAGTTTGTTCCCATCTGTCATCATTGTGCTAGGAAAGGACATATTAGACCTAAGTGTAGATTTCTTTATGCTTATGATTCTATCACGAATACAAATGTTTCTAAAGAACCTCAAAAAATTTCAAAACGTAAAGTTTTTACTACAAGAACTACACAAAAAGAGGAATATAAGAAACCGGTAACTCAAATGTCCAAAATTAAAAAAAGGATGGGTTAAGAAATCTAAGTTGCACTGCTTTGTGGCCCATATAGCATTTAAAATTAAATCAAATACCGCTTGCTATTTTGATAATGGATGCTCTAGACACATGACGGGGAATCGTTATTTGTTTAAAACCGTTAAGGAATACAATGAAGGGACAGTTACCTTTGGTGATGGTAAAGCATCTAAAATTATTGGAAAAAGGCTCTGTTCAAATAAAGGGTATCCCTAAACTTGATAAAGTTTTATATGTGGAAGGACTTAAGGCAACTTGATTAGCATAAGTCAAATATGTGATAGTGATTTTAATGTGCAATTTACAAACAATCACTGTATTGTAACGGATCAAAAGGGTGAATGTGTGATTAAGGGAATTAGATCACATGACAATTGTTATTGTATTGATACATCACCTATAGTAACATGTAACCTAGCTAGCAATGACTCAACTACCTTGTGGCACAAAAAGCTAGGTCATATGAATTTTAAAGATCTGGTTAGATTAAGTAAAATTGAGATTGTGCGTGGTTTACCTATTCTTTCAAAAATTGAAACACATGTATGTGGACCATGTCAATTGGGTAAACAAACTAGGATTGGTCATAAGAAGATCAAGAGTATAAATACAAACAGAGTATTGGAATTGATACATATTGACCTTATGGGTCCTATAAGAACAAAAAGTATTAGAGGTAAGAAATATATCATAGTTGTAGTAGATGACTTTTCTCGCTACACGTGGGTAGACTTTCTTAGAGACAAGTCAGATGCTTTTGAGTTCTTCATCTCATATTGTACAAGGGTGCAGGTTGAAGCAGGTGAAAAAATAGTAACCATCAAGAGACTGAGAACATACCATGGAAAAGAGTTTGAAAATACCAAGTATGCTAACTTCTGCAAAGAACATGGTATCTTTCATGAATTCTTTGCTCCTATCACACCTCAACAAAATGGAGTATTTGAAAGGAAAAATAGGATACTTCAAGAGATGGCAAGAGTAATGATGCATGCCAAGGGAGTCTCCAAAAGGTTTTGGGCTGAAGCTATAAACACTGCATGTCATATTATAAATCGTGTATATCTTCGCCTAGGTACAAACCAAACTCCCTATGAGATATGGAGAGGTAAAAAATCCAATCTGAAATTTATGCATGTTTTTGGAAGTAAATGCTACATACTTAGAGATCGAGAACAGTTGGGTAAGTTTGATTCAAGAAGTGATGAAGGTATATTTCTTGGTTATTCCTTAAATAGTAGAGCTTATAGAGTCTTCAACTGTAGAACTAATGTAGTTATGGAATCCATAAATGTCGTTATAGATGATGGAGGTAAGAAGATTACAAGTGAAGAAGTTGAAAATGAAGAAAATTTCACAACACCTCAATTAATAATGACCAGTGACACAATTGGAATAAAAGAAGAGGAATTGAAGGAAAGTGAACAAAAGAAGGAAGAAGCATCAACCTCATCAATGATAAATCCAACTCGAACTTCAAAAAATCATCCTATTAAGAATATAATTGGAGATCCTAATGCAAGCATGGTAACAAGAAGAAGGCAAATAAGTGAGGTAACTCATTTATGCTATATTTCTCAATTTGAACCAAAAAATGTGAATGAAACTCTTAGGGATGAATTTTGGATAAATGCCATGTAGGATGAGTTAGCTCAATTTGAAAGAAATCATGTGTGGGTATTAGTACCTAAGCTTAAAAACAAAAATGTTATTGGAACAAAATGGGTGTTCAAAAATAAATCTGATGAGCATGACATTGTTGTTAGAAATAAGGTTAGGTTAGTAGCTCAAGGCTACACGCAAGTAGAAAGAGTTGACTTTGATGAAACATTTGCACCTGTAGCTAGACTAGAGTCAATTAGGATTTTACTTGTCATTTCTTGTCATATGAAGTTCAAATTATATCAAATGGATGTTAAGTCTGCCTTTTTGAATGGATTTTTGAATGAGGAGGTGTACGTGGAACAACCAAAAGGATTTGTTGATTCGAAATTTCCAAATCATGTTTACAAACTTAAAAAGGCTTTTTATGGTTTGAAACAAGCTCCACAAGCATGGTATGAGAGACTTACCAACTATCTTTTGAACAAGGGAATTATTTAAGGGGAAGTTGATAAGACTTTATTCATTAAAAGGAGTAGTGACGAGATCTTTATTGCTCAAATTTATGTGGATGACATAGTTTTTGGATCCACATCTAGTACACTAGTGGATGATTTTGTGCATGTTATGACAAATGAATTTGAAATTTCCATGGTAGGTGAAATGACTTTCTTCCTTGGTTTGAAAATCAAACAATCTCGTGATAATATATTTATTTCTCAAACCAAGTATGCATGTAACCTTGTTAAAAGGTTTGGTCTTGAAACTAGCAAGCCATTACGAACTCCTTTAGGTACCAAGACAAAAATTACAAAGGACACTCAAGGTAAAAGTGTTGATCAAACCCTTTATAGGAGTATGATAGGTAGTTTACTTTACCTCACTACAAGTAGACCTGACATATATTTTAGTGTTGGTGTGTGTGCCCGTTATCAAGATGGCCTTAAGGAATCACACTTAGAGAATGTAAAGAGAATCATCAGGTATATCTCAGGAACAAGTAATTATGGTTTATATTTTACTACTGACACTACTTATGAAGTAAATGGTTTTATAGATGCCGACTGGGTAGGCAACCAGGATGATAGGAAGAGCACATCAGGTGGTTGTTTCTACATTGGAAACAAATTAGTATCATGGCATAGTAAAAAGCAGAACTCTATCTCACTCTCTACAACTGAAGCGGAATACATTGCTGCAGGAAGCTCTTGCACACAAATGATTTGGATGAAAAACATGCTCAAGGACTACGGTCAATCACAAGGTATGATGCCCTTATATTGTGATAACTCTAGTGCTATATGTATTTCTAAGAACCCGGTTCAACATTATAGAACTAAGCACATTGACATTAGGCATCACTTTATTCGAGAATTAGTTGAAGAGAAAATAGTGACACTTGAGTTTGTACCTACTGAGAGACAATTAGTTGATATATTCACTAAAGCCATAGACACTCAAAGATTTGAGTATCTCAAAAGTGCCTTGGGAATTTCTCCCTCAAATTGAATTTCAAGTTTTAAATAAATCTCAAAAGTGCCTTGGGAATTTCTCCCTCAAATTGAATTTCAAGTTTTAAATAAATAAATATATATATATATATAGCATCCTTGTTTGGCCAACACAGTGTTCGACTTGTTTAATACTTACATACACATAATCTCATTTTTAGTGACTCAACTCATTTTGATATTTATTGTATAAATTATTTTATAATTTTTGGCTTACACACATACATATTCTTGTACATGTGATGATCGATGTTGACATGAACTTATTCACACACTCACGAACACACATATATGTTATGCTTGAAGTGTATGGATTTTCTTGAAAGATTCTAGGACTTCAACTAATATTGAGTGTAAAATTGTGTTGAGTTATATTTCTTGTTTTCAAATACTTTATCTCATGGAGGCACCTAGTATTGAGAGGGTTACCTATTGTGATGTGTGAAGCTACCGCAATGAACGGAGAGGGCTACCTCACAACTAGTGTGAAAATCATTATGCTAGGTTTATGGCTCGTGCAAAAAAAAAGGAAAAGATTATGCAAAAAGTGACTCCATATAAATCTTATACAATGTATGCACAAAAAGAAAGAGTCAATAGAGGTTATAAATATATATATATATAAAACAAGTCCTTCTTTTGTAGATATATTTTATTTTGTGATATTGAAGATTTGATTATGGTTTTACATGATAGGTGATTTTTTTTTCATTTGAGTCTTTCTTGATAGGTCATAAATGAATTAATTGACATATTTGTGGAGTTTAAGCATGTATACTACTTTAAGTAAATGTAAATATGTCATTATATGTGCGAAGTGTGCGTGTGCACTTCTTCTATTCTACTTATTTATTTATATGATAAATAATCAAAATTGGAGTTAAAAAAATGATGAGTTCTCAATTGGTTGTGTGCTTGTTTGTAATTAAATGAGTTTAATACCTTATGTGGCTATGTATGCAAATTTGAAAATTAAAAAAAATTAAAAAAATAAAGTTTTTTTTCATTTACATCCTCTTTTCATTTATTACATTTTTAATTGATTTCTAAGTTAGAAAGTGATAGAACTTAGAGGGAGTTTAAAGTACATTACACTTTTGCATTACTCTGATTTTACATTGTTATATCTTTAGGAGAAGTTAACTTCATTTCTTTTTTTAATGCTTTTGTCCTTCTCGTATGTCAAAAAGGGGGAGAGAAATAATGTGTTTTACTTCCATGTTTTTATTTTGTTATGCATATAGGGGGAGAACATATTTAATTAAGCTTTATTGATATGCACACTACATGATTATTCTTTACACTTTGCTTATTTTTATGTAAACTGAACTAATGTACAATGAGGCTTTCAAGCCAAGTTGTTGTTTTCTTTACCTATGTCTTGTCAGTTACTTATAAGCTTATCAAGTTGCAACGAAGATGGATTCACCGGACCATAGGATAGTTCCACTATGGAGTCTGGGACATCATTGTATTTTTATCTTATTCCTATAAGTGTCATGTAGTGAGAGATAGGTTTTGCCAAACGAAAATGCCAAAGGGGGAGTTTGTAAGGACTATGAGTATTGGCTATTTTCGTGGACAAAATATTTACTTGTAAACTAGTTTGTAAGCCTACTATCAAGTTTATCAAGAAAAGCCAAACAAATGCTCGAATATCAGATATTCATACTTCAGGTATGTCTTTTATAACTACGACACATAGGATTAGATTTATACATTTAATAATACACGTTCATAAATCTAAGATTATTTTTTAGTGTTTAAATATTTTTTAAATGTCTTAACATTTTTAAGATGTGATTTAAAAATATTTTTTAATTAAATATTTAAATGAACCTTAAATAATGAAGCATAAAATATTTTAACCCTAATACTAATAGGTTATCATTATATATATATATATATATAAGGTTAGGGTTTTAGAGATGGCCGAGTGAGTTAAAAAAAAAAGAGAAGAGGAATAACTAGCTGCCGAAAAAAAACAAAATTGAAAAGGAAAGAAAACTCTCTAATCGGTGACGGAGGAAAAGAAGAATATATATAAATATACTTAATATATATGTGATTGAGGCCAATATACATATGTATATGATTCGGTCAGACTCCACTTTATTAACAAAGACTTCAGATTCATAAACGTAATATAATGTAATATATATATATATATATATATATATATATATATATATATATATATATATTCGGTAGACTTTGGACTTATATATAATTAATATATATTGATTTTTTTAATTAATTTAATTTTTTTATTAGATATTTAGATATTTAGATTAAATAATTTTATGAGTAATTATGATTATTTGATTTGAGTATTAAATTTTAAAGAAGTTATTTTTATTGAATCTGTACTTAATCTTTTTGTTTTAGAATTTTCTAGTTGATTTGATTTAAATGACATATATTTAGAATCATCTAGTTAAGATTATTCATTGTTAAATCCGTTATAGAACACACACGGACACTTATTTTTTTGTGTTAACTATTTTGCAGTTGGTTTGTGAACGATCTTATTTGCGAGGAGTTTATTGGAACGTTGGTCTGGAAACCGTTCACACTAATATTAGAAACTGTGAAAATAGAGCAAGGGCTCATAAGTAAAGTACATTGGGGCAGTATCCTAGGAAGGGTGGTATAAGACCGAGTTTGTACTTGAACATTTGATTTTCATAGTGAAAAGTTAGGTGGTCCGATGGTGTTCTTCTTAGGTTATAGCTGTGGCCTAGGTTGTTTCCACCTAAAAATATCGTGTGTTATAATTTCTACACTTTACTCTTACACACGATTAAATGTCTGATCGCTTTGTTTAGGTTATTAAATTATAAATTAATAAAAATTAAAAATAACATATTCACCCCTCCATATTAATCAAGTCCATAATTAATAAATTTTTACTTTACATAGAAGCAAGGCTACTTATTTATACGTGAAGCTTATGCATGTGAGCCCTGAGATATTAAAAGTGATTTATTTTATTGACAAAACACATAAGAAATGCTCGTGGATATAATTATGCATCTAAACTCTCACTAACTCTATTTGGATTAACTAAATTGAAAACTCTATCCATATATCAATTTTATTAAAAAAGTATTTATTGATTATAAATTAAGTTGATATGTGAGCCTATTTTAATAAAATTAAAAAAGATAGTATAATTATTTTTTAAAATTTTTTATATCTTAAATTATTATTTTTATAACCTATACCAATATTATAACTTGTTCAAGATTAATAAATATTTTTTTTTCAATTTTATATTAGTGTTTTAAAATAATTTTATTATATTTATAGCATCTCACTTATCCACTTATTTTTAATTGGTTATCATATATGGGTGGTGCCATTCAATTGAAGTAGAACATATAACAATTTGTAAAATATTTAATTTATTTGTGAGTAGATATGTAAGTACGGATAAGTACTCATATTCTTATTTTGTTAACTTTTTTATCCTTAATTTGAACCAATATTTTTAGATTATTTATATTTAAGTTATCGATATTTATTTTGGTCAATTTTAACAACAATTTCAAAAAATTATAGTACTTTAAAGGTACTATTATTATTAAAATTGATCAAAATATATATCAATAATCTAAATAGAGATAGTTCAAAAGTACTAGTTGAGAACAAAAATAAAAAAGATATCAAAAGAAAAATAGATTATCCCAAATGTATCAACTCTAATACAAATTTTGTAATTTTTAAATATAAATCTCATTATTAAATAAAAAGAGTCCCAAAAAATTAAGTGTAATTTTATTTGTAGTTATTAAAGTTATATATCTATTTATGCATTTCTTCATTTTTTTTATTGGTTTGTGATGTATGTCCTTGTATCATGTTAATAATAATTAATAAAATATTTAGTTTATTTTTAAGTATAAGTATTTTATAAAAAAGTAAGTAAATGATGAATTTATGGAGTTATTTTATGAATAAGGATGCAACGGGGATGGACTTGTAGAGGTAATATGCATAGTTTTCTGTTTATTAAAAACAAATGTACAATTTTCCTTTTATTTTATATTTGAGAGACGTACCTTTCAATTTGAAATATATTTTAAGTAATGTATTATTATTATTATTATATTGATTTTAATATTTGATTGATAAGTGTTAAATTAATTTTTGCATAACTTATTTTTAAGGGCAAATGAGTTTGAAATAGAATCATTTATTTGTTTTTATTTTTATTTATTAAATTTAAATCATATAGTTTTATTATAAGGATTAAAATATTATCTTTTATTAATAGTTCAAATCATCACATGCTTTAAATATAAAATAAATAGTTAAGATTTAAAAATAAATATAAATAAGTAGAGGAAAAATAAGAAGACAATCTTATTCCATAAGTTTTATCTACTAGTCATTTTAAATACCTTAAATTTAGATAAAAATATTTTCTCTTTATATTTACTATTTAATAATATTTAGGACACATAAATTTATATCTAAATTATTTATTATGTATCACATGTTAAAATAAATTATTTTTTAAAAAAATATATCATATATCACACAATAATTGATAAAAAGTTTGTGTCTTAACAATCTTATTTATTTATTTATTATTATTATTATTTAGGCCAACTCTTATATTTTCCTAGCATAAATATTGTTGACATTATCGAATTTTGAATTTACCTTTATACCCATGCTTTTTATACTAAGTGATGTGTTAAAATTATTTTAAAAATTATAGAAGTGGTTTTTTTATATTATTAACACTAATAAAATTTAAATTATATAAATATAAAAATTTATGAAAATTTATATTTACATGGCTCTTTATTTTATCTTTTTCGTAACGACAACTTCTTTTTACTTTTTAAGTTCAAATAAGATGGAAATATGAGGTGATGAAACCCAATTGGATTATGAAAGTGGGCTCAACCGATTCATCCAATTAAATTTGGTAGCTTTAGTTAAGATATCACCTTAACTTAAAATAAGATAATTTTTCATTCATAATTTATTTAATATATTTTGAAAGTAATATATATTTTTAGATTAAATAATTTATATTATTTAATCTCTTAAATTATAAATGGTATCATTTAGATCTTTAGTTATAAAAAATCATATTATTTATTGATTTTTTTTATTAAACTTTTGTTATTTTTATATTAAATGATTAAATGAGATTAAAATACAAATATTTATTAAGAATATAAATAAAATTTAATATAAAATTATTTAAAAAAAATTAACAATAACAATATTCAAACAAAAAATTATTTAAATATATTTTTAATTTTTAATAAAATAAAATAGTAACAATTAACATATATTAAACGAATATTATGAGATTTTTTTTACATTAATTTTTACTTTATTATTGTTAAATATTTGTGTTCTAATAACGTTTAATTACTTGATAGAAAAATAATAAATTTTAATTAAAAATTATTAAAATAATATTATTTATGGAACATTTTTTCATAATTAAGAAACTAAATAATATTATTTTTAATTTAAAAGATTAAATGATAGGATAACATAATTTAAAAGATTTCTATAATATTTTTTTATTTTGATATATTCTTTAAATTCTTAGTTATATTTTACACTAATTTTTGAAATAAATATTTGAAAAATAACTTTAGTAAATGAGATTTTTTTATGTAATTTAAATTTAAAAGAACTAAAATACTAGATTTAGGGTGAAATTATTAGTTTTTAATTACGTTTTTAAGCTTTATATATATAAAACCTTTATAGTAAATGTTTTTATTTTTATTTATTTATCATATTTTTAAATGTTATTAAAATATCACTTTTATATATTATATTTAGCAATAGATAACAATAACTATAAAATTAAAAAAATAAAATAAAAATATTTTTAAAATTTTATCATTTATTTATATATTGTTATTTTTTATAATACATAAATTAAAATATTTTAAAAAATAATAAATAAATTAAATTGTTATAAGATACTATTAAATTTATTTAATCTTTATAGGTTGTTATACTAATGTTCCGATTTTTCGTATTCGGCGCGTACAATATTTTTCCGATCAGTGTTTTTTCTCAAATATTAGGTGGCGTTTGGTTCGTGGAATGGAATCGGAATCGGAATGGGAATAGGAATGGAATTGAATGGAAAGGAAACAATTTTGTTTGGTTCGACCACTGGAATCAAGCTCGGAATTAGGATTACAGTGTTTGGTTTGCCACTGGAATGGAATGAAAAAAGCTGTAAATGACCTTAATACCCCTACATGCTGTAAAGTTCAAATAATGTCATTTAATTACTATTTTTTCGTCAAACAAAATACATTATTGAAATCATTATTTTTCTAAATAATTATTACTTAATTAAAAAGAAATATATTATTAAAATTATTATTTTTTAAATAGGGTTTAGGGTTTTGAGGTTTGGGATGTGGGATTTGTTAGGGTTTAGGGATTTAGGATTTTGGGTTATATTTGTAGGTTAAGGTTTAGGGTTAAAATTATTATTTTCCTAAAAATGGTTTAGGGTTTTAGAATTTTGGATTTGGGATTTAGGGTTTTAGGATTTGGAATTTGGGGTTTAGGGTTTTGGATTTTGGGATTTATGTTTTAAGGTTTAGGGTTTAGGGATTTAGGGATTTGGGGTTTAGGGTTTTAGGATTTGGAATTTGGGGTTTAGGGTTTAGGGTTTTGGGATTTATGTTTTAAGGTTTAGGGTTTAAGAATTTTGGGTTTAGGGATTTGGGGATTTGGGATTTAGGGTTTTAGGGTTTAGGGATTTAGGGTTTAGGGCTTTATGATTTGAAATTTGGGGTTTAGGGTTTAGGGTTTTGGGATTTATGTTTTAGGGTTTTGGGTTTTGGGATTTATGTTTTAAGGTTTAGGGTTTAAGGATTTGAGGTTTAGGGATTTAGGGTTTAGGGTTTTGAAATTTTGGGTTTGAGAATTTGGGATTTGAGTTTAAGGTTATATTTTAAGTGAGGGTAAAATTGGAAAAAAAAAGTTTAGGTGGGAATGGAATTATGATTACCAAGGTGGGGAGAAGGAATTGTGATTCCTTCTCTTTTAGTAATCTGATTCCATTCCATCCTTCATTCCGTCCAACCAAACACACAAAATGGAAGGAATCGATTCTGATTCCATTCCATTCCCTCCAACCAAACGTGGGGTTAGTGGTTAAAATCTCTCAATACACGCGACATTTCGTCATTATGATCATTTGAAAGATTGCTCCACGCTTCCGCGACGATGAAAAGGTTTTACTCCAAATTAAGTACCTTAATTGTAATTTTGTTAGTGTAGTGATTAATATATTATAATCATTTTTTTTTCAACTAAGAGAGAATAAATAGGATTGATAAAAAATACATAGAAAATAGAGAAAATATAAGTAAAAAATGTTGATATTATTTGATTTATAGTTAAAAAAATGGTACCAAAATTAAATTAGAAAAAGAAGAGAAGAGTACAAAAGAGTTAAAAACTTTAATATGATATATTTATTTATATTAAATATACTTTATTTTTCTATCACACTTTTTTGAATAAAACAATAGATAAAGTGGTTAACATATTTCATTTTTATTGAATGAACACATAAATGTTCGTTGTAGAAGAAGATTAAAAAAATATTTGAATTTGATTATGGCTACACAAATCATATATATAAATGTATGTGCATATGTATATTAGATTTTATAATTTTAATTAAACTAGTTTTTTTTAAATATAGGAATTAACTTTCTTCTTTTTTTTTATTTAATGAAAAGATTTAAATGTATTATCATTTTTACCTTTATTAATTAATTTCATTATTTTTATTAGTATGATTTTTTATCATTTAAAAAATTTAACGTTAATTAAAATTAAAGATTCTTATAGATTTAGAGCCCTAATTTTTTTTGGTTGCTATTAGTAAGATTTATCTCAAATTGTTAAAGTTAAATTAATTTAGATTTAGATCGGTTAAAGAATCCTTTTAGATTTAAAACTCTAAAATATTTTTTTCTCTTCTATCATTATTTTTATTGTTTAAGATTGCATTCTTTTATACATTCATAAAATATATAACATATTGGCATTAACATTAATCGAAAACATTTTTATACTAAATGAATCTAATTAATCAATTTTATTATAAAATAATTTAAATTACTTATATATATATATATGTTATCACAATTTAAAAATTAAAATTAGTTAATAACTTTAAAAATTAAAAAAAAATCAAATATTTAGTATTAGATTTGAACAATTCAATAATAAAATATGATTGATTAAATTTATTGGTTAAAATTATTTGATTTTGAATCATAATTCAACATTAATTATCTTAATTATTTAAATTTGGTTTATTGAATGAATGACTCATTTTTTATCCTTTTAAAATAAATTATTTTTTTAAGAACTCTTCAAAATAAATGTTTCCACTTAATATTAATTATTTTAAAGTTTTCTTTAAGTATGCATTTTTAATTTTTAACTTCATGAATTGATTTTTTTATCTTTTTTATTTGAAAAAATAAAAGGATAATTAAAATTGTGGTAATCCATAAAAATTAGGCAATTTTTCTCCCCCGTAATCGATAAGACGTGCAACATAGATGATTATTATAATATCATATCTGTGGTTAACCAAAACTAAACATATATTAATATTATTATTTTATATACATATAATTACATAAAAATATAATTTTAATAATAAAACACAATACTTTTTATACCTAGATTGAATTTTTTTTTCGTACTTTATATTTTTTTATTTTACTTAAAAACTTGTTATAAGTAGTTAAAAAATAAAAATTAATGTCAATATTTTAAATAATATAGTAAAGTAAGAAGTAAGTTAATATTTAATTTTTTTAAACTAAATATATTTTTGAATAAATGTTAAAAAAGAAGAAGTGGCGAAACCGTGAAAAAACTGCTATCGGCTCATAACCGATTATTATTAACCAATGTACCTAAAACTGATGCATGGTGATTATGTTCATTAGCATAACCATCCCGTATGTCCCATGCACATTCATAAAAGCATGTATGTAGACAATGTTTTTTAATTTTTGGAATAACAATTAATTTTAAGAATTTTTCATGGCATGAAATAAATTTGTAATGATAATCTCGTTATGTACTATACATATGTAAAAATAAGTTATGATATGTATGGCATTTTCAAGATTTTATACTCCAAATAAATAATACATTATATATGATGTGTTGATGTGGATTTTTATTAACATTATGTAGAATTATCATCTAATGATCTGCAAGATAGATCAAATAGTTAGGATCTCAAACCACCATATGGGGTGATTATTGACTTTTTAATGCTTAAGTAAGTAACAAGATAATAGAAATTAATAGAGATATATAGTTTCGCTCTATGATTGAGAGAAAATATAATATTTAGTTATGATTCTGTGTTATATGATTAAACTTACAAATATGAGCGATAGTGTATTCAATTCTCAAATCCTAAAGCACAATTCAATGATGTTTGTCTCTGATCAATAACGATATTAGAAAAGTGGAGTGGTTTCTACAAAGTTAAAGAGATTGATGTTTACCACTTTTCACACTAACATTGAACAATTGAATGTAGGTTTTGATTGCAAATCAAGAGACATATTTCTCTTATCTGAGTTTGAATAATAACACATTTGCTTGTTTCAGGCTAGTTGTTATAAATTCCTTGTTTTGAATCATTATAGACCATATAAGTCTTTTTCTGGTCTTTTTGTTCTGCATCTTTAACCTAATTGAATTTTTCTTTTTTTCTTTTCAATGGTTTTACTCTCTTTTAAACTATTAGATTATTCTTTCTCATTTTAATTTTTTTTAAAGTTCCACCTTTCTTAGAATGAATCTCTCAGATGAATTCCTTTTTAGAGTTTTTAGACTCTAAAGCTGGATTTGAACTATTAAGTTCTTCTTGTTTAATTCCTATCTCTAAAACTTCTGTAGGTATAAAGTCTCGAGTTATTCTTGAAGGATTCTTATCTCCTTTTTCTTTATCTTGATCTTGATATCAAGATGTTCCATTCCTACAAGAACAAAAATAGTTAAAGGTGTTAATTCTCTTGTAAAGGCATCTGCTAAACTTTCTTGTTTCTTGAAAGATGTTCGACATCAAAATTGTAGTAATTAAACCATTGTTGCTATTATACTAATCTTCCTTGTTTATAATAACATACTAATTTAGTTATTAAAAAATAACTAAAATTCTTGTTATCGCTTTTGAAAATAAATTTAGAACTTATTACATATATTACAAATTTTTAATAGTTTTTTTAACAGTTAAGTATTCTTTTTCATTACTATGATAATTTAATTTTATATCATAGAAAGATCCTAATGTGTTTATACAAAGATATTCATCTTTATCATTTAATTTTGCTTTTAAAATTGCTCTCTAATATTCAAATAAAGCATCCATTTCATTTATTATTTTATCATAGGGACCTATATAATATAAAGTTGGTAAAGTTTTTACCTATGTTTTTACCTTATCCATATATAAAGTATATTATTCTTTTCATTTTCAAACATAATCTTTTTTCAATTTTGTTTGTAAAGGTTTTTACATTTATGTAACTTTTTAATGTATGCTTGAGTATATGTTAAACATCATAAGAATTTTTGTAATTGATTTTTATCTTTTAATTTACTAGAAAATCCTTGAATATTATTTAGTGTATGAGACTGTAGATTATGTTTTTCATCTTCAATTTCAAACCCTAAATACTCATTTTTTTTGTTGAGCAATTATTGCTTTCTTCTCAAAAAGTACAATGCCTTATTTCCTATTTTATTGTAGAATATTAATAATATTCAAATAATATTTTTTTAATTGATTAATGAAAACCAACATATCATCTATATAAACACAATAAATATTTTTATAATTTTTTAAAAATATTATCCATAGACCTTTGAAAGATACCTACAGTTTGTTTTAATCTGAATGATACAACAGTCCATTAGAAACATCTTTGGGGCGACTAAATTCCCTTAGTTTTTGGGATTCTTCATTCAATCTTATTGTAAAAATTAACTTTTGTAATCAAAACTTTATACGTATTTCTTTTCTTTTATTAATGATAATAATTTTTCTTTCTTTAAAATAAAAATATTCATCATTAATGGTTTCTTTATTCAATGCTTTGAAGTTTATTACCATTTTTTTATCTTATTTTTTAGCTTTTTTTTACTAAGAATACCAGACTAGATTGAAGTGAATTATTTGGTATTATGACTTTTAGTTCCAAAAGTTGTTGAATTTATTTTTCAAACTCAATCCTCTATTTTGGAGTATTATTCATGGGTTTTACTGTAATGACTTTGTTAGGATCTCTAAGTTTTATGTTAGTAATCATTTTAGATTTATTTACTTTTTTATCTAAATGATTTTTAAGATTATTATTTTTAATAATTTTTTATACATATTAAAGCTTTATCTTCTTGGATTTAGCTAAAAAAAGAGTTTTGTTTCTCTTCTATATCTAATAAAATATTTTATTTATAAGGTTTTTGATGCTACTTTGTGTCTATCTTACCACTTTTGTGCTTTTTATTTTGTTCCATAAAAGTTGGGTTTGAAACATTCAAAACTTTTTCTAAAACTTTTGACACATAAATAGTTTCACCATTTAGTATTATTAGACTTATTTTTTCTAAATATTGCGTAAAATGTTGATATATATTTAGGAAATTATTTTCTATTATAAATCAACTTCTTTTTCTTGTTAATATATAGTAGAAATATGAAATTTCTCTCATCCTATTAGTATAGTTATATCTTTTAAGATTTCATTAAGATTTATTATAGTATTATTAGCAATTCTTACAATTAAATCTTTTGGTGCTTGTTTTTAGAGTTTTTTTTAAATACATATTTACTAGCTACACATATACTAGTTCATGCACGTAAATGATAACTTGTGTAACCTTTGATGACTCTATGAAATTAGAGTAATTAATGCATTTTTTTACTTAATATTTGCTCGTTTCATTTAATAAGTAGTACTTTTAGGGTTAAAAATATTAAAATATGAACTTTTTAACGAAAAAGGGTGAAAATATAATTTTTGAAATTTTTATGAATTTTTAATGCATGACTAATCAGAAGTTACCACATGGATACCACATATGTAAAGAAGCTAACAGAGCAAGCCACATAGGTGTCGACATGACATTCATTTCGAGTTTATTGTTTGGTTAACGCACTCACCACGTGTCACATCTTGATTTATCTATTCTATCCACCCATACACCATACAAGCTATAACTATGAATCATGTTGAGATGTGTGGTAGTGACTTTGTATACATTAACCAGACCAATCCTCCCTTATCATACGTCGTGCTTTGATTTGCCTAGTGAATACTGTGTGCCATGTGTCACTCTTCCATTGGCTGATGTTGTTAATATTGCTGTTTTGATCTCAACTTTTGATTTGAAGCTTATCTGACGGTCCAGATTCCATCTGAGCTATATTTTACCTCATAATTTCCCTATGAATCGTAATGAGCCGTAATTAATATAATTTTTATTGTTTTTTGGAGCTAAGAAGAGAGAAAAATACAAAAAATTCAAAAATAGATGCAATTTTAGTGAAGATTCAAGAGGAGATTCAAGAGGGGATTGATACTATAATTCAAGAAATTGATTATATTTCTTCTTATTATTTCTTTATGAATTTTTATGTCGTTATTTATAAAAAGTATGAGTTTTATGAACAAAATTATGTCTAGTTAATTTATTAATGTAGGGTGTTATAAATTTAATTTTCATCATGTAATGATCTAATCTTTTACCCTAATTATGATTTTAATTTAAATATATTATTTAATTTAATTTTTATCCTGTTAATTGTTTAGTCAATAATTGATCTATAGAGGTAATTAAATAGATTTAAGATAATTATTTAATTGTTTGTCTTTATTAAATAACATGCATAATTTTTAGGTAGAGATGTATGATCCTTATGTATGTGATCCATAATTGATTAACATAATGAGTAGTAAATAATTTAATTGACATAAGAGTTTGATTAGGTTAATTAATATATGATGTGTAGTTTACTCTATAGAGAAATACATACTATGTTAGATTCAATTGATCGTGTAATTAGTTGATAATTATATTGAGAGATTTTAGTGATTTATATGTTTAAAAAATTGGAGGATTAAGTATTCTTAGATATTTTATCATATATCTTTTTGGTTACCAAATCTGATATAATTATTTATTTTTAGTTCCTTTAAATATAAAAACACAAAAAAATTATTTGTATTTTTTTAATTTAAAAATTAGTTTCTAATAACATAATTTCTATAGAAACAATCTTTTCTTATCATTATATTACTTGTTGCGATACATATACTTACGTATTTATTGAATATAATTTGTATCCAATCAACCTTTAAATTTTAATCATACTATAACATAAGTACTGCTTAGATTTGTAATACTATACAAATCATTTATCCTTTGATAGAGAATATTCATATTTTGAGTCAGTTATTTCTTCCTTAGTTTTTTTCTAATAGATAAATATTACAAGTATTATATATATAGATAAATACTACAAGTATCATCTATATCTTATTCTTCTATTCGTTTTAATTTAATCTTAAATGTTTCTTCTAAGATTTTTTTCTTTTTGTGAAAATTCATTTTTAAATCTTTTTTCTTGTTGAAGCCTATCAGAAAATTCATCAACGTAATGTTATTTCTCATTACAGATCCAACATTTGCAATTTTTCCTTGATGTGCAATAATTTTTTTTATAGTGGCTTGTACCTTTTTCTCTTAAAATATATTCTTTTACAAGGTTCTTTATTAAACATTCTTTTATATTTTTAAAAATTTTGTTTTCTAAATTTATATTTTTTGAATGTTTTGCATTTTTTATATTTTTATACTTTTGTTTGTAAGATTTTATGTTATACCCATATTTTGGCATTTTAAAATCTTTTGCATCATAACAGATTTTATTATTTTCTTTTATTTGTTTATATTCCTATTTTTTTGACATTTAATGATTATCAAGTTTTTGAGAGTTCTTATTCTCCCTCTTAAAGTGTTTCTTTTATTCTATCATTCTGTTATAGTTATATGTAAAATTCCAGGTAGTTTTTGAGGGAAAAAAATAATTTTCTTAGAGGATAGTAACCTATGATAATACATTTTATATTCACAAATAAGTAAATCTATATAACACATGTCACATATTTTCATATTTGTTAAATGTCATTTGTCTTCCTCAATTTTATATTTATTGGATTTAGTAATACGTCTACCTTTGTCTTCTCCAATAAATTTCTTGTTTTTATGTTAAATTTGTAAACCAAATTTAAATATTTTCTATCATTTTATGAGCTATTAAGACTCAACGAGTTCAAGGATTTGATTACGTGGATGAAAATATTTATTTGATTACACTCATACCACTAAACCATTTATCTAAGAATTTTTTTTCCTATCTCCTATACAATCAAAATCTAAAAGATCAAATCTATAATTTTCATGAAATTTGAATTCTTGTGGGACACTACCTCTAATTTTTAAATGTAATCCTTCTTCCATATTGGGTTGTTATTTTCTTCTATAAAAAAGGTTAGGTTCTTTTGGCCTTTGTTCCTTTCTTTCTTCCTTGTATGGGAATTGGTAATGAAATAGGTTTCATATGATTTTTTGGAATCATATTTTCTAGTTCAGAATTAGTTTCATTGGTTATTGTCATATGATCTTCTTCTTTGTTTATACTTTCATCATAATATCTTCCTAGTTCTTCATATATTAGGGTTAACATATTCACTAATTTTTCTATGTTCCTATTCTTAGGGTCTTTAAATTATTCTTCTAATTTTTTTCTATATACCATTAAATTAAGATTATAGTTTCTTTATCTTTGGGTTTTTCCTCATTCTTTCGTTGCTCATTCATAAATATTAATGCATTCTTGAAAGAATTTAAGATTCAATACATAATCAAGATAATGATATATTGATTCCTTAAGGATTTATCCCATACTCGTTAACAGCAAAAAAATAAACACTTAATAGATTACAACAATAACAATAGTAAACAATAAAAATAGGCAAGCAATTTACTTTAAACAAAATCATTTTAATCAGAGTTTAACTATAATATGTTAAAATATACACAATTTAAACTCATACTGTACTAGCCAAATAAATGAACATTCATAACACTAGATATAATGAGGAAAATACACATAGAACCCTTGTCTATGTGATAAACCCTCGGGGTTCTTATGACAATCACTTGGTAGCAAATAAATCCACTAAAAATAAACAAATACAACTTAATAAAAATATAAACGTAAATACACTTATTAGTTGGGACCTCTACCTTAGTTGCCTATTGCTGTCATTGCTTGTTGCTTCTGCAACAACTTGATTTGACACACGGATTTGACTTTCCTCCAAAGCCAACATCACACAAAATAGTGTAATTACTAACTAAAGATCAACAATGTGAACTAGATAGTGAACACCAATAGTGAAAAATACACTCAACCATAGATCACAAATAGCCACTGATTTGGGATCTCAATCAATACTACCTTACCCAAATTCACAGTGTTGTTCTCACAATATTTAGAATATAATCAAGAGCTATCAACATTTAAGCACACTATTTTGCTCACAAAAGTGTAACACAAATACTTAAATACACTCAAAGTAATTTGTGATATAAAAGTAATTTCATAGTTAAATTTGATAGCATTTTATGGTAATTTTCATGCTTTAGAAAAGAGAGAAGGGATGGCATTTATAGAGCCAAAAAAGCACCAATGGTTATCCTCATTGAGGCCTCACCGAGGGTCCTTATTGACCACCATGATGGGGATTCGACGAGGGCCTCGTCGAGGTGCCAAAAAATTCAAATTTTCATTTTCCAAAAATACTGAGTAAAATATCATAAATACCGTTACATGCAATGGAACAAAAATCATAACTTATAACCTATTATGCATACTAAGAAACCAATCACGTAGTGTGTGTATAACATGCTTTTAAGCACAATATACCTAACTATGTGTGTATGTGTGCGCATTTCTAATCAATAATAACTAATCTTACACAGAGGAATACAAAAACATTGCGTAAGATAATCAGACTCTGTGTTTTGTACACGAAAATGCCAACAAAGACTCAAAGGATAACAAGACTTATACATCTGAACTCCTAAGTGGTTTTTCCTTTAATCCAACAAATGGATTAAACTTATAACCTATAATTTTATTGTCTCTAGGAATATTATTTATATCCCTTCTTAATTTTATAAATTTCTTATACATATATCTTGTTATAATTTCATATTATAATCATATTCTCTTATTTCTTTTAAAATTTCTTTTTATGTTGCATTTATGTCTTATAAAGACTTGATATTTGATTTTTATATAATATTTATTTCTTCTGCTAAAAGAATTAATGTTTTCATTATTACTATGTAACTTTTTGATATGCTTGTTAGACTTCCATTACAATCTAATTATATATCTTGTAGTTTATTTTTGAATATTATTGAGATAATAGTGGAATTATTTTCTTTCTAATAGTACGTTATGGACTAATTCTTTCATTTGTCTAACTTCTTATTTTAGTTATATCATCTCTCTTTTTTTGTTATAAGTTTCTTCTTGAGGATCTATAAACATAAATATTGATACATTACCTTTTTTTACTACATTACCTTTCCTTCATGGTATGAGAGGTTTTTCTTTAATATCTAAGTTCTATTTTTTAGGTATTTTAAAATTTGTTAATATTTTTGATTTTATTAATTGTCTAATTTTTTGAATTTTTTTTATCTTTTTTTATGAATTCATTTTGTCAATATATTGAACTATTATAGTTGTTCGTTAATGAATAACTTATTATATAGTTTACTAAAAATGAATAATTTCATTCGTTTATTAAATCTCTTCTTTCAAATTCATAAGTTACACATCATATTTGACTTAAGTTTTTATCATTAATATTAATTAAAAATCTAAAGTATGCTATGAATTTTAATTTTTGATATCCTATATTTTCATGAATCATTCTTAATAAAACATCTTAACTATTTATTATTCTATTATCTAGCAATGCTAATTTAATTGACGTATCAATTCTTTTTCCAAATTGTGCTTTTATTGGTATTTGAATTCCTCCTAAATGGATGTATCTAATTTTTCTTTTATCCTTTTGAGAAATTTTTGATATTTTATCCATAATGATTTCTTTGTTAATTAATGATATAATATATATTTATTTTGCATTTATAATATTAATATTCATTTCTTTATTACTTATTTCATAATAATCTATATATTTTTTTGAAAATATTTTTTCAAATTTAGGGAATGAAGAATCTTTAAATCCATTTCTTTTCTTAAGATTTAATAATATTTTTTGTATTTTTTTAGATTTTTTTTGCTAATTATCATTTTTTGTCAAAAAATCATGAGATATTTTGTGTTTTTATTTATATTATTTCTTAATTTTTTATTATCTTTTGTCATTTTAGGTTTAATTTAACCACATGTAATTATTTTGTTATTTTAATTGAATATATATCCTTTCTTTCGTTAATTATTGTAAGGCTTTCAAGCTTTTATTATACTTTGTAATGCCCTACGTAAAATACAAAGATTAGATTTATTATTTTATAAAAGTTATCCTAAAATGATAAATGGCCTTACCTTTTAGCTCAAAAAGAGAGAATAATCGTTGAGATTAATGCTTTTCAAGAAGGTTTGAAATGGAATCACATATCATTATGTTTAGAAGGCGGGGATGCAAAAAATCTCCTTGAAGCATTTATATTTATTTTTTGGTTTCCATCATCTGCATCCTTTTATCTATTGATCTTCCTCAATTTATGGCTCAAGATTTGAATTTTTTTTCAATGTTTTTAGCTAGATGAATTTCTAGGGAGGTTAAGTAGTTTATCTAGTATAAAATTGTTAACTAAATTATATAAGTATTTTTATTTATGATTTATGATTAAATAATAAATTTTATGATTTTTGATAATCTTTTTAAATAATTAATTTATGGTTTGTCTGATAATAATTTATAATAGGTCATTTTCAAGAAAAAATCACCTCCATGTTATTCCGTAACTTTTTTATTTTCTGATTTTTTTTCAAAAACTTTAAATAATTAAGATTTTTTTTTGTTATTATTTATAAATTTTAAGTTTTTAATCATTTTATTTTAATATTTATGCGTACAAAAGTTTTAAAACTCATTTATTCTTTAAAAAAATAAAAATCATAAATCAAATTGAAAAATAGCTTTTTTAAATTTATAAATCATTTTATATTATGAAAATTAAAATTAGAAATCGTTATTAAACATATCTCATTATCATATAACTTAAAAAAAATTAAGAATATTAAAATCATTATCAAACATATTAGAAGTTTTTCTTAATTATTTTGATGAGAGGGTTGATTTATCTACATTGCCATCTTAACTTTTAGAATTAGTAAATTCTATTTCATGCGAGTAATTGAGGTGAATTGACCATATTAATTTGTGCTAAGTCAGCCCATCTCTGTCCTAATAGACATGGGTTAACTAAGCCAAGGTATGGGCTACTTTGGCAACAATCATGGTGAAAAAAGGCAGCCTATGGGTAATTTGAGTTCGTATAGGGCTGAGCCTGCTGGTCTGAAAACAAATAGGTCGGGCTGGCTTTTCACCTCCCTCCTTTTTCTTCTTCTTTTTAGTTTCCCTTTTCTTTCATCTAAGGCTCAATAAGTTAGTCTTGTCTCTCTCTATTTATAGGGATGTGCAAAATTTATAGGATATAATCCAATTTAAACTACCCACATCAATCCAACTTAAAATTTTCAATTTAGAAATTTTATTGATTTATTTTGATTCTTAATTTTAAATGACTTATTTAGGTTGGATTGATTTAATTCTCATTTATTCAAATCTCATAAGAATGGAATAAAACCAACGGAATATATTTAAAATTTATTATTTTATATAAATATTTTTAAATTTTTTGTTATATTTTACCATATATTCTCTTAATTTTTCTTAGTTCTTATTATTCATCAAACATCGATGTCTCTCTACTTTTACTCGTCTCTCAACTTTGTAATTACTCGCCTCTCGACTTTGCCATTACTCGTCTCTTCACTTTGTATCTACTCGCTTCGTATATATATAGATGAAGATACTAAGATATTATTGGATTTTTCATAATAATATAAAATATCAACAACATATTTATAGATACATCATAATTGATAATAAATTAACTGAATAACTATTAACATTAAATTTAATTCAATTATATCATAATTTTCCTAATGGTTTGATAAATAAGATCTTGTCTATTTTAATTTGACTACAATTATTAACGTTTGATATTAAAAATTTATTTTCAACATCTTTTTCTTTTAATATATGTTTTATAATTAATAATTTTATTGTTAAATGAAAATCTTAATATTTCAATAAATTATAAAAAATTATAAACTATATATAATTGAAAATTACTTTTATTATATGTGGTTCCATGAAAATAATAATAATATACCTATTTATTAATAAAAATTAATTTTTATTTATTATTAAATGGGAAAAATATTAATTATGTATAATACTTTTAGCTTAGTAGTACGAGTATTTTTCCATGGTTTAAAAATTATTCGAACAATGAAAATATTTTTAATTAATTTATACGTACAGATAAAATATGAATTTAATATATAAAATTGTTAATTAGGCTATAAAACCATCATTTACTACAAAAATACATAATATGCTCACATATGTATAATTTGAACCATTAAAATTATAAGAATACTCAAATGGGTCAAACTAATATTGTTCAACAAGAATATTGTAAAATTTTCAGCATTGAATTTAATGTTTTAGGTCTTACATGTTATTTCATATATTTTTAATAATTATTAACAAGTGCTGGATTATATTTCATATTTTTATGGAGATATATGATCATTTTTGAATCATAACGTTTTGATTTGTTTATATAATTATATTGTACAACTCTCCTATACTATGAATCAGACACAGTCACCTTGTATCATCATGATATCTTGAAAAATAATAGTAGTTTTATTACGTAGAGAACGATAAAATGATTGGGCAAAATTCAGTCATGGCCCAAAGTCTGTGATTTACTATAATTTTAGTTTATTTTAATGATGTGATGTAGTCTTTAAATAGATGGACTTTCTTCTATATGGACAGTGACCTATTAAGCTGCTAATTTTAAATTTCCATTGTTGGCTCGTGTTTTAGCTCATTGCTAGTTATATACAGGGTATTTTGTGTTTTTAAAATAATTATAGTACTTATATATCTGATTCGAAGTACAAATTTTTTACATATTCAACTATATTATATATTTTTGAACCACTATTTAAGAGTTTTTATTTGTTTACATTTCTAAAAAATGGACAAATTCTTTTTCTTAAGAACACGTACAAGATTCGTCATTAAAAAGAGGATAATATT
Source organism: Hippophae rhamnoides (assembly GCA_033030585.1). NCBI lineage: Eukaryota > Viridiplantae > Streptophyta > Magnoliopsida > Rosales > Elaeagnaceae > Hippophae > Hippophae rhamnoides. The sequence continues at coordinate 28,624,676 of CM065433.1, forward strand.
AACTCCATAGTTAATTACTTCATTTAAGAATTTTATAGTAATAAAAATACATCTTGTGTCAAAACAGAATTTGTAACTTGTTATCTTCTTGACTAAGAGTTAAAGATTGATCTAGTTTAAAATGATGATTCATTTAGATCAACATGAGAATCCAAATCATCGTTTAGATTAACATGAGAGTCCAACTACATTGCACTCTAAAAAAAAAGCATCTAAACAAACAACTTTGCTTGTGGTGGTATGAGTTTTGGAAACTGTGTTCTACTCATTCTAGTTTGTTTATCTTATAGTATAAAGGCTAAGTAGCTTTGGATAAATAAATATGAGTGAACTATGCATGTTCTACTTTTAATTTAAGAATCTCTACTGTGAAATATGAATACAATATTGATAACTTACTAGAGAGTGTGAGTGGCTTGTTAAAAAAGTAAATCAGGACTTATATTGCCCATATAAAACGAATATATACTTGCCTTTTTTTTTTAAGGAAAAATAAAATAAAATTGACTACATTTCATTACTCTTAATGGTAGAACTTCATTTGCAAGTCATTTTCTATAATATTATTTTTTTAACAACTCGAATTCTAAATCTAAGAGTTAATTAATCTAATTATCATTAATCAATCAATTGTGCTAGAGGCTCTTTGTAAAAGCTAGCTAAACTATAGTAGAAAAAAAATGGATAGATCAATTTGAAAGAGACACATGATAAATGAGAGGTAAATTACAGGTAATATTAATATTCCCCTCAAATTATAGAGGGGCTAGCACTAGAAAGATTATATATGATTCTACATACTTTGGAATTAACAATTAAATATACCCACCAATCCCAATTCTAAGATTCTTATGCAATATCTTCGTATATTAAAATGGAATTTTAACTACAAACATATGAATGCTCAAAAGCAGAATATGAATCAAAGAAAGTTCAATTCTTTAAGTACCACCATAATCTAATAATAGTGTTGTTTATTAAGGTATTCATGGGTATAATCATGATCACTATGATCATAATTTGTAATAAGAACTACTCTTTTTTTAGTGTATTAAAGTAAGAAATTAAAAAATTTATTTATATCAAGTTTGTGATAAATTAAAAATAATATGATATAATATTATTAATAATTATAATCAAATATATATAATAAAATAATAATAATAATAATAATAATAATAATAATAATAATAATAATAATAATAATAATAATAATAATAATAATAATGGCATATCTAGAATCATATCTAAATTAGTCGGCGATAATTTTCCACATAAAACCTTTTAAGTTTTAGAGCTAGAGCTAGCCCTAGCGTTAGGTGCACCGTGCCACTATTAAAAAGTACGAATAAGGGGCTTTCTATATTCTATATATCCTAATAAATCCTTCTCCCATTTCAGCTTTGTGGTTCCAACTTTTTTATTTCCTAAATATTTTGAAAGAAAAATATTAAGATAACATAAATTTATATTTATATTTACATTAATATTTATTAAGGTGTAACATATTTCCAAATAACTTTAAAAATAAAAGAAATTATTTATTTTTAAAGAAAATTTAGACATATATTACATCATAATTAAAATTAGTGTAAATATAAGTGTAAATTATGTATTCTTCGTATTTATCTATTTTATAATTTTTCTCTAAATGAATGCAAAAGACATAATTTGTATCAACTTTTGTATCCATAATACTTATATTACGACACATTTTGATATTATCTAAAAAAAATGAATTATTTTTCAAATTTCAAAATAATTCTTAAATATGCATGTTACAATATGAAATGAATGTATATATGAAAAAGTGGGTGATAATATGTTGCCATATAAAATGCATGTATATGTAGAGAAGTAGGTGATAGCATGTAAATTTAACCTGGTTTACTTCAATTACGAATAACACATCTTGATTCAATTCGACTTTAAATCCAAGAGTTTCAACCCAATCCTATCCAAATAATTTTAGGGTTGTGTTTAGAAACCAAACTTTTATATTATGAGTTCAACACGAATTAGAACTGAAGTGTGAGTTAAGTTTAAATTTTATAAAAAATATATTTATTTAAATATTTTATGGTATTATTTAAACTCTAACACTGACTTAATAATTCAAAATTCAAAAAATAAGACAATATTTACCGTATGACTTTGGCTTTTATTTAATTTGAAAAACTTGATCTAACCTAACCTAAAAATATACATAGGCTTACAAAGTTTATTCTATGCTTGACCCAAATTTGAAGTTAATTTGTTAACACGATCTATCTAAATTTACAGAGTGATAACCTATCTAGATTTACATTCTTGGGTGATAATTGCATTTCTCTTTATTCTCTATCCACAAAATATTCTGTAATTCTTTGCGTATATATGCTTCATTATCAATTATAATATAAATGTTTGGTTAGATAAAATTCTTAAAATAGAAATGCATTTTTCTATGACATGTTTTATATAATAAAGGCAAGAAGACAATCATGTTTCCTTAATATATATTTACCAATTTCAAACACTATTAATTTCTTAATGTTTTTTATTCTTAAGATTTAGTCACATAATTTTTTAGGTTATATAAATGTTTGATGGATCAAATTTTTATAGAAGAATTAACGTATGTATGATACAAAGTGTATGAACAAAGGGAAATTTTTTTTTTTGAAATTCGAACCAATTTGCAATTGTTTTCCTAAATTTGATATTGTAAAAACGAGATTCTAAGTATTAGCGATACCCATACAATTAAATATGTACTATTTTTATAACAAAAAATAAATAAATTAATATTTCCTCTTTAGTAGCATTCTACACTTGGAAACAAGGACCACAAAGCATATAATAAACATGCAATATGACAACTAGAACATGTAACAATTCGTAACAGTTCTATGAGATCTAATAAGTTTATATCTATTAATTTTGATTTTTAATTTATGATTAAACAATTAATTTTATAATTTTTGATTTTTTTATAAAAATAATTACTAATGTATTTGATAACAATTTTTACTTAGTGATTAAAAAATAAAAAATCACCAATAGGTTGTTTGGTAACCCTTTTAGTTTTTGAATTTTTTTTTCAAAAATTTAAAAAATTAATAGATTTTTTGGTTATTATTTTAAAAAATTAATTTTTTAATCATTTTCTTCCAATATTTATACATACAAACGTCATAAAACTTTATTTAATCTATATAAAAATATATTAGGTGAAAATAATAAAAAAAAAAACAAACATTTGATTTTAAAAATCTTAATTTTAAAGATTTATGAATGCTATATATTTTAGTAGGGTTCTTCAAAAATATGAAAATTAAAATAAAAAACATACTTGTTTAAACATTTAAAAAAATAAGAAATTAAAATCATTATAAATACAATCTTAGTTTACTTAAGTTAAGTTAAATTAATTTTTTAGATGATTATAATACCAAGAGACCATTGGGAATGATGGAAATTAAATCACCCTTGTGTGTTTACTCGTTACTCAAATTACACTTTGTGAATGCCAGTTCAACAAATTCTGTTTTTTCAAAGGAAGTTTCAAATAGAATCATTTATATATTAAATAACATTCTCCAATTCAATAAATTCAAAAGAAATTGGATTCTATCTGGTCCTTAGTGTTCATGAATCTAACTATTCTTTGACAATCTCTTTTAGTTATATTGAGAAGTATTTCCACGATTCTTTGTACACGTGAAAATTATTTTCTTTTACAATGTTTGATATTAAAAATCTATAATAAATATATGCCATAACTAATGTTTGTAACTTGTTATTATACAATGAGGTGACAAAGATGACGGTTTAACGAAGATTATGATTTGATGAATTCGAAAAACACATGACCTAATTAATTAGGACATCTCATTATTTCTTTGCGAGTTCATAAAGATCAAAACCTAATTGTAGAGTTTTACATCCTGGGGTGAATTTGATCTTGACGACGTACTTACAACCTGTGCAATTAACTTAGGAGTCTTAAGCGATCTAAATGCTTATGACGATCTAAGATGTTATATTTTAATGAGTAGAATACATAATCCATTTTAAATATCAAATTTTTCTACTTTTCTTTAAAATCACTAAAATCTCTAATTTACATTTTTCTCTAAACAACCAATATTGAAAATCTAAATTTGTTGCCATTAATAATGGTAGCACCTAGAAGTAGGGCTTCCAATTAACGTGTATCCATGGAGATGATGGAGATCAAGAGAATTTCTCGGATGAATTTATCTTATTTTATAACTTAACATATAAATTGATATATGTTGGCACTTCTCTTGTAGGATATTCTCATCAAATTAAATTTAACTACAAAACTTAAATAACACATACAACTTTAAAGATATTTAAATGCTTCTAAGAATATTTTAAGTGTATATATTTTGTATAATTGAGGTATTATTTTAAAATCAATTTTATTATATATTACATGTTCATAACAATTATTAAAAGACAAAGGTTCATTTAGCTACTAATTAATGTCATCTAAAAGTTTTTTATCTATCACTTTTAATAAGTTTTGTTTCAATTGATTATTTGTGTTATTGAAATTTTTTTGGATCAATTATTACGATAAAATTTGATAAATTTGATAAAAATGTAAGTTATGTGCATCACATGTAAAGTTATAACTTCAATGTCTTATTTATTACACATTTTAAATTACAACTTTTGTACTACATATGAGAATTAAATATTTTGATTAAATTAATCAATTTTTTTTTGTTAAAATGATTGATAAAAATAGATTTTAATAATAAAAATAATAAATAGAAATAGAAAATATTTAAAAAAGTAAATTAAAGTTTGTTATATGATATCAATACATAACTTTAAAAAAAGTGTGAGTGTAAATAATTATTTAAGTCCAAGATAATTAAATTTGCTTTAACACGTTGCAATATAGGTACTAATAGCACGTATATGTTATGTAACATTATACTAAAAATGGGTGAGCATGTAAATAATAATTAAAAAGAAAACACTAAAGAAATAGACACGTACGCTTCTTAGGATAAACAGAATAAACCTATCCTTTTAAGCATTTGCAATTACTGTTATGGATTATTCGTTAAAAAAGTAATAATAATCAAAAGTACATGCTTCGATTCCAATTGCAACATCAGGCAAAGAATTGATACATGCGTAAATGCCTTCAAATACATACAGTTAAAAAATAAAATACTAATAAATATACATATTTTTTTTTATCTTTCCTTATTTCATTGGTTTTTTTAAAACAATGAAATAACACAATTTTACATAGTTATAAAAATTAATGAAAAACCATAGAAAAAATATTAAAAAATTTATCATAGTTTTTATTTATTTTTAAAAAACTTTGACGACATAAATAACAAAAATCTTAAAATATTTAGTTTCAAGTTTGTCACTCTAATTTTTTATTTTATTTTAATTCTTATAATTTTTGACATCGTAATTTTGTTATCATGAACTAAATTTAAATATATGAAATCATTTTTTGGATTACACCATATCCACTTAAGAATTTTTTTATATAATATATACTATTATAATTTTATGTATAACACTAATTAATTTTTGTCAAATAGGTTAATAAAAATACCTATGTTCAATTATTTTAGTCACTTTTATGTACAACTAATTCTACGTGATCAATTAATTAATATTTGACAAATACGTGAGAAAAAATGACATTTTACTCACAATTCTTTTGAGTCATTTTTGTCCCTATATCTACTAAATATTATTGAAATATACAACTATATATCAAAAATATACATAGAAAAATTAGATACAATATATTATTATAAATAAAATATTTATTTAATGTTAAAAGTATACATATAATTAATTTTTTATGTGAGCCTTCCTTAAATGTTCAGCCATTACTTGTTACATAAGAGATAAACTTTGTAGCCATATCTATGCTATCCACTTGTGTTGGTAAATAAGGGTAAATAGTATATCAAAATTATTTGCTTTTAGTCTGTTTGATTTCGATTTGATAAAATTTAAAGATTTTTAATTTAAACATGATCTAATGATGTAAACAATATGAATAAATCTGAATTCGAATAGATTAAATTTTTTGGATCGAATAGTGTTAGATTGATTTTAAAATTTATTTATGAGTTATTGTCATAAATAAAACACAAAATAGTCAACAATAAAATTTAAAATTGATGTATTTGTAGCAAAATTTATTATTATAGTTACAATTAAAAAAAAAGTAAATTATTTTTTTCTATACAATTATTACAAATATTTTATTTATTTTTAAGATAAAATAGTAATATAATATAATTATGGTATCTATAATATTTAATTATAACACATCACAAAATAAAATATGTATTTATTTATAATTTAATAATAATTTGGTCTGAATTGGATACAACAAATCATAAAATCTTTTAATTCGAATACAATCCAACTATAAAATTTGTCAATACAATCCGATTTAGATCCGATAGATAGGATTAGATTTTCTAATTTAAGTAAATTAATAATATTATTTATCAACCCAATGTTACGTATATATTATATATTTTATATAATTTTTGTCTTATTACGGTAATTGAAAAAAAGAAAAAAATGGAATATTATTTGAAATAACGATGGATATACATAATAAACAAAAAAGTGAATTTAGAGAAATTGTGAATATTGTGTTTAAACACAAATAATATCAAGAACATGGAACCTAATAGCCACAAAACGCAGAGTCCTATCTTGTTCTGTTGTTTATGTGAAGTGAATACCCCACGAGTGTGATGAGATTGATATCAGAATGGTGATCAGTAAAACACAGAAACAAGAATTTCGCTGATCGATTGATGGTGGGGGACACAAATAGGAAACTCCACGTCCCTTTATTATAACTTTTTTGTCCTTTCTTTCTATTAAACCTCTGCAATTTCACCTGCTCTTTTGCTTCTTTTCCACGTCTTTGCAGAGAAACAATATTGATGAATATTCTTCAAAATATTTTATTTTATATAATTTCTCTATATCCTCACACAAAATAATAATAATTTTATTCATATTATTATAATGTAAAAATCATAGAAAGTAAATAGGTACATTTTCTGAATCTAACAGTACTATTTTATATGTAGTATGTCAGATATCAAAATTACAAAAAATATGTGATTTTTTTTTTAATTTTTATCTTGTAAGTTAAATCCTGCCACATTTATGTTGAATATTTATTGAAATTAAATTTTTCAAAAATAATTTAAAAGGAAAAGTTCTGTTTAAATAAATCTACTTGTTTTTACGACTTGGATGTTATGCAGAACATTTAAGATAGAAGAAACCAAAATAGAGTTAGGATCAAGGAAATAATGAATTATGAATCTAATCAAGTTTTGATAATTATTTTCATTTAACGGTTAATATGTGTGTTTATATTAATTTATGTTTGTTTTAAGAGTTATCATGATATATATATAACTTATTTAAATTATTTTATGATTACAATAATTGCTATATTTTTGAATTATTTTCCTTTAAGAGTTATTAATTTTTAAATTTAAAATAAAATTATAATGATATATATATATATATATATATATATATAATCGATTTAAATTATTTTATGATTTATTTTATTTGTCAAAAGTATATTAAAAATACAAATAAGTTACTTTATTTTCATAAATTGAATATATTAATCGTTTTATTTTAAATTAATGTATTTTAATGACATTACTATTATAATTATGAAAATTTTAATTATTTTAAACAAATTTTAATGATTTTAATAACTTTATTTTCACATTTTAAACATCAACACATATTAATAAGATTCAATTTAATTAAAAAAAAAATAACTAAAAATATTAATAAAAAATAATTAAAATATATAAAATGTAATAATTAAAGTGTGCAATATATTTTTTTAAAAAATATGTATTTAATTTATAAAAATAAAATAATAAAATTGTAATGATATCTAAATATAAAATTATACAAGTGAATGAATGTAGCTTTAATTATTTAAGGAAAAGTAGAGGGGGGAAAATGTAAAGTGTGGTGAGAAAATGAGATCTTAGAAGGAGGGTTAGATCTTGTTCACCAGAATATTCAAGATTTTAAAGAAAAGGTGTGGGATTGGATTTTGGTGATCTCGAGAAAGGTCACTTGCAGGTGAGAGAGACGATGAATTGGAAAACCATGGAAGTGACTCGTACTGAAACACACCATTAACTCAGTTATTGTTTATATATATGATCATGTGTCCTGTTAGAGAAATTTTATTTTATTTTATTTGTCAGAAAAAGAAAAATATTCAAAGAAAAAAGAGGGGACAGTTTTAACTTTTATTGTTGAATTTTCTAACTTCAACAGTGCTTCTGTTTGTGTTTGGGAGAGAAAAAGAAAGAGGCTAACAAAGGTGAACTGTGAAGGGAAAAAAAGGAAAAGTCTTGCTATAAATATCAGGTGATTAATATTATGCATTAAATAATAGAGATAAATGATCGATCCAGGTTTTCATTTTTTTAAGTAAATTGTGTTAATTTCTTATTCTAATTTATTAAAATAATGTATTTTAGCGTAAAAAATATAATTTAATTTTTCTAATAAAATGTATGATTTTAAATAATTATAAATTATAATATTCATTTTAATAATTATAAGATTAAATGTGATTTAAAAAGTGAGACTATATTTACTTATTTTAAGTAAAATTAAGATCATTGGTACCCTTCATTGAATTTAAATTAGTGAAATAATTACAAAAAGTAATGGTATAATTATAATTATTTTTATAATAAATTATATAAAATATTTATATTATTAATTACATCTTAATATTATTATAATTATATAAAATAATTATTAATAAACTATTATTATAACAATATCACCCCTATTATATATTAACACACATATTTATTATAAAAAATTTCAGTTTTATAAATTAACAAAAACATCCCTTTATGTTTAATAATATTTTCTTTATCAATTAAAATTACATTTAAAAGTATTTTTGTGGTCAACTTTTAAAATTTACTTTAATTAAATAGCAGAAAAAAAAACGAGCGTGACATTAATACTACCCATACGAATTAGTGACTCATAAAATTGTGTGCAACCGTAAATCTACCATTTTTGAAGTACTTAAAAAAAAAAACTTTAGTAAATTTTATTAATATCAAAATAATATTTATATTTTTAAAAATTCTAAATTATTAAATTATAAAATAAAATATTTAGTTACTTTAACATCAATATCTTATGCAAATGTCAATTTTCAAAATGATAGTTCAGATATGTTGGTCTGTTTCTCTGTGATCGATGAAGGGTAATTAAGGTAAAAAAAAAAAAATGTGTACAGTGAGATAGAGAGAACAGAAAGAACTATTAGATCATACAGCACTCTAACAATCTAATCATACAAATCTGTGTTTAAACCTACGTTAAATCTAACGGTAATATGACTGCTTTCTTTCTTTCAGATCAGAATTTTACTCCTTTTCTGGGAGAAAGGGGAGAAGAGTAAGAGAGATCTAGTTGACTCTGAAATCGCTTTTTTTTGCTCAGGTGTTAAAAAACCCTAACCCTAATTTTTTTTCCTCCTTCATTTCATATGAATTACTCTGTAATTGAGATCTGTACATATTGATTGTTGTAATTCAGTATTATTTTTTGTGGCTTTGTTAAATTGTATATCATATTAGTCTCCTTGTACTGTCTATCACATCACTAATAAAAAAAATTCAGCCTTTCAAATAATACTGTAGGAGAAAAAGCATAAATACAAGAGAGAGAGAGAGAGAGAGAGAGGTTGAACTTTGGGATTGTTAACTGTGGTTGAGACATATTGTCAAAGGTTTCACTGTTTTGTGTGGGAAGTGTTTAACTGTGTTGAAGCTGGTATGGAGAAGTAAAAGCTGATCAAGATGCTTACTTGTATATATAACTACAAATGCTACAATTTTTTTTATATGAATAGTATCCAATGAGAAACTAGGAAAATAAACTATATATCATTTTGATATTGTTAATTTATTTTAAATTAAACATATTACCGTCTTATTATAACAAATTTAATTATTTGAATAACTTAATTAGTAAATCACATATTTAATGAACATATAATATTTATTTTTAATTATTAAAAAATTAATATATAATACAAGTATAGGCACAATTCATAACATAACACATAATAATGTTCACTCTTTTTGGTTGGATTATGTTTAAGCGTCGGATTGGTGGCTTTGCAAACACCAAACTGTGTTCAGGGACTTTTTAATTGCATATATATCATTGAAAAATTCGTGTGGCAGTAAAGAAACATAATATATATATAAACACAAACAAGAGTCGGTGATAGGGTTCCCAAATTAGAGAGAGCACAATTTGAATGATCCAATATCACCTAAATTTTTTTTTTAATAAATAGTATATTTACTAGAATTTGAACAATTTGAGAGTCAAACAACTAAAAAAGTTGAAAGACACTGCTTCATCTATACATCTCCTGTTAATTTGTTTGTTCCCATGTTGTTTTTACCTTCTTGTTTATATTCTTTAAACAGTTTTCAAGCTTAACATAAATTACAATATTAGTATGATCTATAGGGAATTCAATATTACTGAAAAAATAATAATTAACAACCAAAATAACAAAGTAGTAGGCTTTTCTTCTCTGATTTTGTTGCTAATAATTGTTTTAAGTGGAAAAGCATTTCACTATTTAGATTTTATACTTCTGTACACAGTTTTGAAAATCTGTACACAAATTTCTATTTTCAAAAACATTATGACATTAAATTATTCAGTAAAATATTTAATTGCTCTGGTATTAGTCTGTAGTATTCTGAAAATATCAATTATATATATATATATATATATATATATATATAGAGAGAGAGAGAGAGAGAGAGAGAGAGAGCTGGGAAATTAAGAAATTAAACAGATTAGTATATAAGTGGTCCAGAAGAACAAAGCAGAAAGAAAGGTGCATGAGCATATATAGGTTTAAAAGGAAGAGGACTAAACCCTAGACTCAGGCTCAAGAATAATCCTCTTTATGACCAAGCAAATAATAATCAATGTTATAATTTCATTTATTCTTAAACCATAAATATTCATTAACAATATAATGACAGAATGTCAACTCCGCATGCGAATGCCTTGAGAGTTGCACACTAATCACTCAATAATAATATATAAAGAAAAAGAAAGAGAGAGATAGAGAGAGAGAGAGTTACTATCCTCCCACTTGAGTAGTAGTACTAGTAATCGATCATCTGCATATTTTGTGCTTCCTCTATTCTTCAGCCTTATTTAGGACCCCCATCCCAAACAATATAGCATAATCTTCAACAGTTTTATTTTTTATTTTTACCCATGCCTCTAAATATAATACTTAAAAATAATAGAAACTCTTAGGAGCTTCACGTGAGGCTATATAACTTTTTACCTATAGCTAGAAAATGATCATCGATCAGCTTAAATATTATTGCATATAATACCTTCCTCAGAGTAAAACCCTAGAATAGGTTTTTTACCTTTATAATGTGGGTCTTGTTCAATCAAAAACTTCCTCCTCCTCCTCCTCCTCCTCCTCCATGGATATTATCTCCAGAAGGATTATCAATATTCCATGGAAGAGAATTATAAGGAAATGAGAAAGTATTAGGAGGAGATTGTTGATAATTAACACCTCCTCCACCTCCTCCAATATTATTACCCCCAAAAGATCTTCTAGGAGTGTTGTAATGTAAGGGCTGCTGGCTTAATTGTCTAATTTGAGGCATTAATGGTGGTAGAGAAGTAATGGCAGTTATCGAAGGAGGAGGAGGTAAATTAGGGCAGGCAATACGCAAAAGATCAGCATTAGCAGCATCAAGTTCCTTTTCAAGCCTATGGACTTGTCTTTGGAGGAATGAAATGGCACCAACACAGCCATAAACAGGGTCTCTAACTCTAGCCTCAGCTTCATAGGCAAGAGAATTCACCGCATCTTCTCTTTGGTGAGGTAGGAGTTCATTTAGTAGCTTAGTCACATTGCTTGCTCCAAAGATCTTGTGGACATTTGCAAATTTTTGTGGCTCTTCTGGTGGGAAATAGGGTGCAAATATGCATCCTGGCATGCATTTTCTTCTCAAGAATTTGCAGGCTGCACAGGGCGAGTTATATGTACTGCTTGATGATGATGATGATGATGCCATTTTCCAACTGCAATTCCAATTCATCAATGTTGTTTTTTTTATTAATCAACATATAACTAAATCAAATTTCTCATGTAGCCCAATTAAATGTTCTCTGATTGAAGAGTTGTAATAATTGTAAGATCTGAATTTCGAATCCTACAGTTATTTAGAATAAATACATGTAATTAAGAAGATCAAATTACAAATTATTCTTATTTTCTCTCTTTCTTTCTTTCTTTTTTCCCCCCCTACTTTCTTTCTGTTATAGTAGACACATCAAGCTAGAGTTCTTATATACTATTTAGGTTATTCAAATTAAAAAGAAAAGTAATCCTGAAATTCTAGATCCTGAGCCTCTTATATACAATTTGAGTAGAAGTACTGATTAGCTAAATTTACATCTGAGACTGCTGCAATAATTCCCATGAGAAACTCACCAAAGCATTGCCTTGCCCAGTTTACTTCCTTGGATCAGGATCATTTATTTGTTTTTTCTCTACAATTTTTTTTTAATCTCAATAGTTTACTTTTTACATCAAATATATACATGGTAAATTTGAGACAATTAATAAAAAGTTATTATTTGAAAAAATTGTTTGTAGTATTTGTATCATAATTTTTTAGATAAATATACTTGATGTAATATCACTAAATGAACCACAATATTTATATCGTTTTACCATTAGAGTAACAATGCACAGTTAAGATCAGACAAACAAAAACAAGCACAAGCAGAGGATCATATTCCTTGTCTCTCCCTTATCACAGTCTCACACACATAAATTCACTAACACACTTATTCATGTATGCAGCTTAAACTGAATTGTCACACTTTTGCTTTCTTACTACTCCTCTTCTTTTTAATATAGCTTTTAATTTGTTACCTTTCTCCCCCATCTGATCTAATAATAAAAAAGGTGCATGGTTACTTCTTACAACATATTTCAACATTTGACTCCCTTTAAAAAGTCTTTCTTATTAATCTTGATTTAGTACCGTTTTGTCTCTTTTCTTCTCTATCTCACAGACACTCACACGCACAAACATACCCAGAACAACTGAGTTGCATGAGGAGTTGTATGTATATATATATGAAAAGATTAACAAAAATAATACCCTTTAAATCTGAAATCACATCTTAATTATTAATAATTGAGACATATGGGATCTGGAGTGCAACTAATTAAACCAAAGGGATCTAGTAAATAAAATCTTTTTAATTAGTTTACCCAAAACAACAAAACAAGAGATATGCATGAGACAATAATTAGTTAAATAAAAAGAGAAAGATATATATATATAGAGAGAGAGAGAGAGAACAGAGCTATAAATATGTAGGTTTATAATTAATATACCTGTTATATATTGATGGAGTAGCTAGTAGTTTCTTTGATAAAATGAAATAAAGTTAACTTCTCTTTATATTTTTATTTCCCTTGTGAGATGAGCTATCAAGAGCTGATCTTCTTAATTATTTATTCCTTTGAAGATGTATAAAAACAAAACCTTAGCCAAGGAAAGGTCTCTGAGCATTACAGATAGAAAATCAGTAGTGACAGAAAGTTCCCATAATCCCGAAAAGAGAGAACCCTAGTAAGTGATAGAAGTGAAAGAGAGGTCTAAGTTTAGTGAGAAAGAGAAAAAAAAAAATAGGGTAAATGAGAGGAAGCTGGAGAGGTATGGCAAAAGAGCATTTTAGTGGATGGAGAAGGAATGGAGAAAAAGGACAAAGAAAGGTAATAATTATAATAAATGGGATGTACACTACAAAAGAATAATGACTATGACCCTTCATCTAATATTAATATCAAGGACGTTACCATGTCTCACTTTCCTCATTCCATTCTAGCTTCTCTTCTTTATTTATTTATTTATTTATTTATTTTCTCATGCATTTGAGACAACATATATACAGATTTCATTTATAGACTAAATCCAACAACACTTCAGAGAAAATTAAGGGTATATAACATTTTGTTAAATTAGATCTGTCTTAATTTTCAATAACTACTCTTTCTCTAACAAAACCTCTAGCTAGCCTCACAACATGATTTATTTATGAGAACATGTTTTTAACACGTACAGCAAGAATGGATTTTTTTTGTGTGGTCAAAGCTCGAACGAAATATTTAACAAATAAAAATTACATTGAATTGAATAAGGTTCCTAATAGTTTCAGTAATTGCTGGCTAGTCCTTAGGTTGCGATAGCACAATTAATGAGGACTGAGTTGGCAAAAATAACTATTTTCTAAAAAATAAAATAAAGGAAAATAACATAAGCTATATGAAATTATCCAAAATTAGCCTTTAGTACCATGATTGTCTATTTGTTTTCTTATTTGCTTATTTGCTTATTTTAGGTTTATTTTTAAATTTTATCTATCCATTTTAATAGCTAATACATACATGAATTTGAAGCTACTAATGAATAGTAACATTTTAAATTTGATAAGTAAAAAAAAAATAGGTAAATTAAATGATATTTTAAACAAAAATTAAACACCAACACATCAATATAAACATTTATACAAGATGGGTTGAATCCAACTCATAAAGAACATATACTGTTATATTATAAGATAATTAATAATTTTGTTAGGAATATTAAGAATAAAAAATAATTTTTTTTGGACTAAATAAGAAGAATCATATAATATAATTGTTATAATTAGAGGGAACTACCTCCCTCTAACAAGAAATTCTAGGTTATTGCTTGCTGACTTAATTCCCACTCTATGCTATTGGAGGCTGCACGAAGATATAATGTTAATTTTGCAGTAGCCAACCTGCGGATTCTTTTAATTTTCTCTGGGAGACATCTTTACGGTATTTCACGTGTAAATTAGGATCATCAATTTTCCAAAAACATATCAAATTTTTGTGAAAATTATTCATTTATTAGAAAGGATAGGAAGATCAAATAGGAAATAAAGATTACATTCCGCATCTTATTCTCGAAAATTATATACCTCATTTTAATAAATATATAAATTTATTTATGTTTTTATTTTTTATAGATTTAATTATATTGAAACTTAAGCTAATCTTATATATTTTATATTTTATATTTAAATTATATTTTTATTCATTTAAATCATTAATAATTTTTCTTCTTAAGAATTATTTAAACTATTTAAATCTAAAATATTATAATTTATTTTTATTATTTCAAACTAATTTGTAATTAACTTCGTTAAAGTTGAATGATATAAAATATTATGTATTTATTGTTACATATATTTCTCTTTATCATATAAAAATTGTTATTTTTTTTATTAATTGAGTCAAAATTTATTTTCCTTCTCATCATAATATATTTATCATCGACTTAGTTTTTTTTAAAATTATTTATAATAAAATAAAGAAATTATTAAAATTATTTAAAAAATAATATTAAAATATCAATTGAATCAATTATATAGTTGGGGTTATCATTCCTCATTAGTGATCTCTAATACGTCCTATAAAGATTTTAAATAAGGATTGAAAACAAATTCTAAATTAGAGATAGGGAGCTTCCGTCCCGCCACAACCCTAATCTTAACTTATCAAAAATAGATAACAAGATATGAATTAAATTAAGACTAAATAACTCTATTGGTGTTGAAACTTTATCAAATTTCACTCTTTAGTCATAAAACTTTTTCTTGGTTGTATTTATTTCATAAATATTTTCAGTTTCGTTATTCTTTCCCTACTTTAAATTTTGTAGGGACATTGTTACTTAGGTGAATGAGGCATCACCCAAATTGATTGAGCTTAATTTCTATAACATTTATTTTATATTTCTAAAAATAAAAAATTAATAAGATATTAATTTCAAAAAATTATTATGTATTTAATTCAATATTATTAAGGTAATAATATTTTCACAACACAATTTTTTATTGCTTAAAAAATAATGCATTGTTGGAATTAATGATTTTATACTTTAAAATAAATATATCTTAGTGTTATTGTGGTTGAATAAATTTTTATTAATAATATTAGTTTTAGAAATAACAATTTACATGTTATTAATTAATAATAACAAATATGAACAATTGTTTACCCTTAGTTCTATTATCTAAGGAAAAACTCTTGGATTCCTATAAGTTAAAATCAACTTATTTGAGTTCCTTATTGTAAATCATATAACAAGTAAGCTTTGAGAATAAATAATTCTTGATGATTGTTTTAGAGAAGCATGAACAAAAGGAAAACAATTAGAGTACATGGTAAGCATAGGAAATATGTGTTAGTTAGGATATAAGTTACTTTTCACTCTAGACTATGATAAGAAGATATACATTCAATACTCCTCCTCAAGCTTATGGTTTAGCAACTACCATAAGCTTGACTTTTTAAAACTAGAATCGACTTGTCCCAATGGTTTTGTAAAGATACATGCTAGTTGATCTTTAGAGCTACAATAGGTGACATCTAATTTCTTTTATAGCACTTAATCTATGATAAAATTATAGTCAATTTTGATGTGTTTAGATTGAGTTGGTTGAACTGAATTGAGTGCCATGTATAGAGCACTTGGATAATCAGATATGATTGTTGGAACAACTTGAATGCCAAGGTTGAGTTCAGTAAGAAGAGATGGAATCCACATGATCATAGCTACTCCATTGGCCAGTGATTTATATTCAGCTTTAGCAGAACATCTAGATACAACCTTATGTTTTGTAGCTCTCCAATGCCCCAGATTTCTACCAAGAAAAATAGAGTGACCTACTACACTATTTCCATCATCTTGAAAACTAGCCCAGTTTGCATTATTGTAGGCTATGAGGTCAATTTGAGTGGATTTTATGAGGTACAACCTATGGTTGAGAGTCCCTTTAAGGTAATAAAGAACTGTTTTAGCAACTTGCAAATGCGAGTCAGTGAGATTGCTCATGAAATGGCATAATATGTTTATTGAGAAGGAAATTTTAGGTATGGTCATAACACAATATTGTAGAGTACCTACAATGCTTCAATGCAATATTGCATTATCAAATAAAATACCATCATATTTTAAGAAAACTTTTCCTAATGCATTGGGTTATCTAGTGATTTTGAATCACTAAGACCAATCTTGTCTAACAAATTGGAAATATATTTTGATTGATATAAGTGCAAGCTTGAATCATTGTGTTACACCTCTATACTTAGAAAATTCCCATATCCATCAAAGCAAATGTATTATGCAAATCATCAATTACTTGTTGACTTTTGAGAGGACTATTATCAGTGATGATTATATCATCCATATAAATGAGAAGAAGGGTCATGTTAACAACATCAGTTAACACAAAGAGACTTATTTTAGATTTGATGTTGACAAAACCTTATGCTTATAGGTAGTTGTTAAGTTTTGAAAACTAGGTCCAATGTGTATGTTTTAAACCATAAATGGCTTTATTCAATTTACACACTTTGTGAAGAAATTCAGGATGAATAAATCCATTTGGTTGTTTTATAAACATATACTCTTTCAAATCACCATTTAGAAAAGCATTATTTATGTTTACTTGTTTTAACTTCCAACCAAAATGCAATGCTATAGTGAATGTAATCTTGATGCACACTAGCAATTTAAGAGAACCATTGATTAACTAGTCTTTATTTATATATGTATAATGTCTTATTTGGTTTGGTTTATGATTTAAAGTACCACCTATTTCTGATAACAATACTTCCAAGAGTAAGGTCAACCAAATCCCATGTTCCATTTTGCATAAGAGCATTATATTCTTCATTCATAGCTTATTACCATTCAAAATTTTTACAAGCTTCTTTATAGATATGAGAACCCTATTTTAGATCTATGTTACATTGCATGATTGTTAGACATAATGTATGGGTTAGTAGATATGAGAAGATCGATGGTTAAATCAATAGAAGCAAAATTGATTTGAGAGTTAGGGAGAGTGGATTAGGATATCATAGGTAGATCAATGGCTAAAGGGATTAAATTATTTGATTCATATGATAAGGGTACATTTAAGGAGTCATAAGCAAGAAATATGGACTAAGAAGGTACATGAGGTATGGAACTAGAGGTATATTGTTAAGAAATAAGATGATTGAGACAAAGTTATGTTATTGTTAAAAGAATGCATAGGAGAGAAAGTGTGAGATTTTGAATTGGATGGACTAGGAGATGATGGATTGATTGGTAATTGAGATGTGATAGATGAAATGTTGTGTTCAGTAGATGTTGCAGGTAAATGTTGGACATTGGACGGAGATAAAGTTGTAGGAGATAACCAACTAAGAACATGTAGTATAGGGTTTTGTGTTGGTTGAAGTGATGAGGTTGAAAATTACTATTTCTAGATAGGAAATTTTTTTTCCAAAGAATATGACATGTCTATTTGTGTAAACTTTCTTGTAGCTCATCTCTAAACACAAACACCCACTTTGAAAGGGTGCATAGATCAATAAAAAAACATATTATAGACCTTACTTCTTGCTTATTTTTGGTACATACTCCTAAAAATTTTAAAAAATCAAAATTAAGTGTCTTGTCAAATAATTTTGCATTAGGTGACAAAAAATGTAGAACTTTAGTGGGAACTCTATATAATGTAAATACTGCACTTTGAAAGCATAATTAAGGCCAATATTCATGAAACACATTAGATCGAATTAGCATTGCTAAATATTCTATGCATGCACTCTACCATCTCATTCTATTAGGAAGCATGAAGGAAAATGAGTTCATAAATCACACCACACTCTTCCAATTTTATAGCCAAAGATTTGAACTTATTAGCCCAATCGCTTTGAGCTATTTAATAGATATAGAATTTCGATTTTCATTCATGTTTTTAAAATGAAGAAAGACAATCAGAGATTCATCCCTAGTTTTTAAGAAATAAATCCTACAAAATCTTGTAGCCTCATTTGCGATAATTATTAAATATCTTTCATATTTTATTTCTTGAATTGGAGAAAGACCCCAAATATCAACATACAACAAATCAAAGGCACACTTATATATAATATTCGCATTAGAAAAAGGATAATATATGAGACTTTGCTAAAGCACATGTAGTACAAATACTATTGTTATTATTTGTCATATTCAATTCATCTTTCATAATAGGAATTTTATTGAAAATACTTTATGAGATATGTTCTAATCGATCATGTCAGATTGAAGAAGAAGCCATGATAGCCTTACCAATACCATCTCCATGCAAATCAATGCCAAATTAGTCAATGAGTTTGAATAAACTTTTTTCAAGCTGCCTCTGATGGAAAATTTTCTTTGTATGCATGTCCTTCATGTAGAAATAATTTGAGTGAAACTCAATTAATACATTATTGTTTGAGCAAAAATCCTGTATAGATATGAAATTAGTGCTCAAATTAAGAGCATACAACACATCCTTAAAAGAAAATGAAATATTGGAAGTGACAATTCTTGAATCATATGTATTAGCAATAGTTAAGGAATGTCCATTACCTACTAATACACTCTCATCACCATTATATGCGAATGGATTACCAAGAATCGTAAGAATTTTTGTCATGTGACTAGTGGCACCATTGTTAAGTACCCATTGTTTAAAACCTAGCTCATTCATTACCATACTCATATGAACTATAGTATGGTTCTTCATTTTGATAGTCAAATTGTTTACTACATTGATTGTCATATGAAACTCCACTGTCATTTAAGTAATAAGGCATTCCTTTGGTTCCAATTGCCAAGAAAGATGCATGATTCATTTTGCACCAAATTGATTACTGACTAGTGCACTGAGTCATGAATTATTTAAACCTCTAAGAACATTTACACCAATGAGATTTTTTAAGGCAAAGCAACCTAATGCAATGTAATCCATCTTTAGACAAAATTGATCTTGTGCATTAAAATTATCATTGCATTTAGGGCTTTAACCACAACCTCAGTTAGAATTATAACCAGTACCTCTTCCTCTAGTGGAAATAAAACTATCACAAAAATTTTCACCTTTAGGCTTGCTATTAAAACTAGGGTCTTGAACTTATGACATCTGATTTTCAAAGCCTTTGTTTTGTTTAGCCAACGAATGCTCATAAGATAAGATCTGGCTGTGCACTTCTCTCATAGTTATATTATCACATCTATTATTTAGAGAATAAACACATGGATTGTATTATGAACACAATCATATTTTTCTTTAAAATCTTTTCACCAATAGCACTTAACTCTATGCACAAAGATTTTTATTTTTGAAATATAATCAGAAACAAGCAGATTATCTTTGAAAACTGATTGTAACAAGCTTTTCAGTTCCATGATTCTTGATCTTGTAGATGATAAGAACTCTACTTCCAATGATTTCCATTGCTATCTCATAGTGGCTTTGCCAACAATGTGGCTATGCATAAATTCTAATACATAAATGTACACCCAACTTTTCAAGACTCTATTAATCTTGCTCGAGATTGAGTATTCAGGATTAATCTTAATTGAATCTTGCAACATTTTCACTTGTTCTTCTTGCATTCCATCCTTGTACTCAACAACACCATAGGCACATATCATGCTCATCATTTGTTCCTTTCACACAAGAAAATTACTGCGATGAAGTTTCATAAAGAAATTGACATTTGTAGATGGAATGGAGATTGAATTTTGTGCAAGAAAAATTGCAACTTTATTACTTCTAGTAGTTGTTAGATCTTTTCAGGATCCATTACTTTCAAAAATTTAGATCAAGAATTCTATAACTAGATGTATTTCTTAGATTAAGGGGAAAAAAACTAACTCTAATACCATATAAATCATATAACAAGGAGGTTTTGAGAATGAATGACTCTTAATTGCTTATATAAGATCAAGGAAAACAATTAGAGTACATGTCAAGCATAGGAAATATATGTGTGTGTTAGGCTATAAGTTACTCTACACTCTAAACTATGATTAGAAGATATATTTATAATTTTCATTTTTCTCAATTAATTGAGATTATGCAAAAAAAAAAAAAAGAACATCGTAAAAATGTTTCTTTTAATGCATTTTGTGTAAGTATATATATATTTTTTTCACTATCTCTTCATATTCTTAAAGTTTAAAACTTAACTTGTTTATATGTTTTGTTTGTTCATGAAAGATATATCCTCGTTGCATACACATTGAAAAATAAACTAAATATTTCATAAATATTTATAGGCCCCACTTAATTTAATAACAAAACTCATATTTAAAAACTAAATGCAAAATTGACTCGATATTGGAACTCATCTTAAAGTAGAATTAATCTTTATTGAGATATATTAAAAATAAATATTAGTTGTATAGATAATTTGAATTTTTTTATTTCTAAGTTAAAAAACATATAGTTATATCAAGTTCAAATTAAAATTAACATTTCTCATAAGATTATTATATAATAACAGTAACTTTTATACATTTATTTATTAATTTTTAATTTATTATTTATATATAACCAACAAAATAAACTAACATGATCCCTTTTTAGTATTCTTATTCTAAAGTGAACTCGCATGTATAAAAAAATATTTAATTATATATTATAACTTTATTCTTAAATTAAGTTTTATTTTTAATCACAATCCAATCGAACGTATGTTAATTTTCAAATAACATAAAAATATATTTTTTATGTTAAAAATATGGTACACATATTTTTTTAATATAACATAAAAACATTTCTTTTCAGAGGAGTTTATTAAAAGTGGTGTGTACATGTCAAAATAAGATTAGTGTAGGAGGAGGTTATGTTAGCTTATTTTTAAAAAAATTCTGATATGATTAATAAATTTTTATCCATTATTAAAATTTATTTTTATGAAACACATTAGTCATTTTTATTTTCTCCAAAAAAATATCTCTGATTAACTTCGTGGCTTTAAAATTTACTTGCATGTTTTATACACACAAATATTAGGATATATATGGAATAAAAAAAAAGATTAGGATATATATGGAATAAAAAAAAGATTAAGATATATATAATTAAGGATAAGGAGTTGGCACGTACACAGGCACATAGCAAAAAGAGTACACATTAATGGGCAATTACGAGAAGATGAAGGTCTGCTAAGTAAATATGAGAAGAATGGTAGAGGGAGAGCTACATCTAGGTTAGCTTTACGAAGCAGTCCCAGGTGGTGGTGGGGCCTTGGGAATGTGTAATGTTTTCTCATCACATTTCGCTGCGAGTCCCTATCAATCCCAACCATTAATTAGTCATTCCTGTTTTGGCCCCTATCATCACAAATTTTTCCTATTCCTAACCCTATGTAGTGTTCTTGCCCTTACTCTCTTATACATGAGTACAATTAGTTTAATAAGTGCACTTACAATTATACGGTTTTTTTTTTACCTTCAAAATCATCTCTAATATTAATTAATTAATGGTGTATACAAAAAGGTATTAAAGCTAGCCACTTAAAAAGTTGAATGTGATCCATCCTGATCATGAACGAACTAACAAACTAACATCTTTATTCAACAAAGACCAGCTCCTATTAAGAATTACCATTGATAGCCTCCTAATTAACTTGTTCCACTATCTTATTGGAGATCAATCTACATTGGAAAATGATAGCATTTCTACACTTTCAAATTTACCACCACTCAAAAATGATC
Source organism: Hippophae rhamnoides (assembly GCA_033030585.1). Classification (NCBI taxonomy): domain Eukaryota; kingdom Viridiplantae; phylum Streptophyta; class Magnoliopsida; order Rosales; family Elaeagnaceae; genus Hippophae; species Hippophae rhamnoides. Next base: position 28,647,433 of record CM065433.1, read on the forward strand.
AAGGAGAAAGACATGTTTCACTCCTTTTGCTTGTAGAAATTTCATTTCAACAAGGCATTGAAACTTCTACCAATTGTTTCCTCCCTAAATTCTTTCAGTGAAATATTTAGCGTTTGAACATCAGACAAATATTTTGCTGGCTTCAGTATTAGGAGATTAAACTATTGCCTAAAAACACACAATATACATCAGCGCTCTTTCTATCATCATGATAGGTCAATTTTGCATCATTAAAAGCCAATGAATCAAGTGAAGAGGCTAAGATGTGAATACCATAGACCTTTTTGTATATTAACCCTATTATTAATTATGTTATAGAAATTACATTCCTCTAATCCCAAGGATAGTATATGCATTTATCAAAGTAACAAAAAAAATAGTGTTCAAAGATGGATAAAAAAGTAAAAGCTCACAACAGAATTTTTTTACTACCTTAACGTATCCTTTATCAAAGTATAGTAAGCATAATTATACATTGAAAAGCAATGTAAAAAAGAAAAAAAAATAGAAAAAAAGAGATGTGCTAATTCCTCACCTCCTCTTAGAGCTATCCTTCTTTATGGAATTGCTTTCACAATCTAGTATTAGTTTGCAATTTCTATTCTTAGTGCTAGAGACTCTTGTTGCTTTAAATCTTATTCTTACATCTCAATCCCCAATCTCACCTCTCTATCGATCTTCATTATTATCTTTCTTTCAAATCGTTTCTCGATTCTTTAAATTGTTCTTTGAGTTTGATTCTTAATCCCTAATTTTGGTTTTCATTTTTAGCTCTCAATCCTTTGTAAGTGATTCCCTAGTGCATATACCTCAACTCTACTTTGTTTCCTTTTCTTTGTAAGTTATTTTTACAATGGAAGATTTATGGAACCATGTGAATCAAATTGACCTTACCATTGATGTTAGAGATTTGTTTGAGACAGAGAAAGGTGTGATAGATTTCATGATTGGTACTCAAATTGTGATGCCTAGATATATCAATGTTGAAGCTCTTCTACGTGTTCATCGTAAGAGATGGACTAGGAATGGTAGCTTGGATATCAAAGAGTTGGATCGTACTACTTTTGTGTTTTGTTTTGAGGATGTTGCCGAATTGGTATTGATACTTAAAAAGGCACCATAGAGCTTTGATGGTTGTCTCATGGTGGTATAATGACTTGAGCTAGGTACGTCTCATTCTAACTTCATCTTTGATTCCATTCCAATTAAGATTCAAACATATGATCTCCCTATTAATTAGAGAGTGAATGCAATTTTTAGGAGAATTGTGAGCTTTATTGGTTTTGCATTGGAAGTTAATCATTTCTCTTTGTCAAGTGTCTCTCTAAGGTCGATGAGGGTGTGTATTAACTTTGCATTGGTCCCTGGTACTTGGAATCCTTAAATAAATGATTATGTATGGGTATAATTTAAGTATGAATGATTAGTAAAGTTTTGTTATTATTGTGGTAAAATAACTCATCAAAGTAGGTCTATGATAGGGCTAGTGAGGCTTGTATTGATTTTGGGAAAAGTATGCACCATATGGTGAATAGTTGCACTCATACATGAACATAAAAGTATCATTTCAAGTGAAAAGTGGTGGGTTGAATAAGAAGATTACTGAGGGTTTTTTTTGCTTTAGAAGTGGTCATGGCAAGAAAAAGGTAGGAGGCAAAAAAGTGCATAGGAGGTAACAAGAATTTGGTCAAGTGTTGGTAAATAAATTGAGAGGAAGGGCGCAAAACCAATCCATGATAGTTAGTACCTTGCAAGTATATGAGAATTCTTTTGACAAATTGCCAATGTGGCTCTCTTTGAATTGCCATAAACCGACATGTTTTATTCACAATAAAGGATAAATCTGGTTTAGTTATGGTAATGTATTGCAAAGCTCTAACAATACTTCGTTAAAGACTAGGATTATGAAATAACTCTTCTTTCACAAGCTGACAAAGTATATCTGGAAATCATAGGAGTGGAAATAGGTTTAGAATTATCAAGCTTGGCTTTGACAAGTATCTCTCATATATATTTTTGTTGTGTTAACAACAAATCACCATTTCTAAGGTGTTGACCTCAATTCCTAAGAAGTGATTGAGCATACCCATGTATTTGAGGGAAAATTTGTTATTCAAAATAGAAAGTAAGAACTGGATATCTACCTTATCATTACATGTGATAATAATATCATCAACATATACTAACAGATATACAACTAAAGTGGAAGTGAGTTTATAAAAAAGAGAAAACTCTACTTGAGACCAAAGGCAACCCATACTAGAAAGAGCAACACTCAATGTCTCAAACCAAGCACATGGTTCTTGTTTTAAGCCATAGATGACCTTTTTCAATTTGCACACATAATGAGGATAATTGGGATGTTCAAATCCTTGTGGTTGCCTTATGTAAACTTCTTTTATAACTACCTATTTAGGAAAGCATTGTTAATGTCTAACTAATGCATTTTCCAACCTCTTAAAAAAGCAATAGTGAGCATATTTCTTATAGTTACTTGTTTAACAACTGGACTAAATGTCTTAGAAAAATTTGGCACCTGTTCATAATCTTGAGCCATAACTCGAGGCTTGCGCTTGTCAAGTAGAATAAGAACCCAAGTTTTATTTCTAGCCAATGCATTAAACTTAAGCTACATTGAATCATACTAAGCTAGACAAGCCAAAGCTTGTTTGAAAGAAGTAGCTTCTTTCTCAACACTATCTACAACTACTATTATATATACTTTTGGTTTATAGATCCCTCATTTACCTCATGTTACCATAGGATGAGTATTCAATGATAAACTAAACTTAGATGCTGTAGAGGTAGGAAAAGGGTTATAGGAAAGAGCAAAATGCTGGACATATGAGTCAATAGAAGTGGTGGACACAACTAGTAATGAATTTGGTATAGAATTTGAAACATTGGGTAAGGAAGGATTGGAATCATATAGAAAAGGTGCCAAAGGGGAAACAACATCATAATTAGAAGATGAATATGAAGGAAAATAATCTAATGTATGGGAATTGGCATGGGTTCATCTAAAGGATATGGGATATGATGTTTAATATGATTGACATTGAGAAGGGGAAGAAAATTCCTAGAGGAAGAAGGTAAGGATAATGTGGTTGATGTGGGAGCATCATAAAGTTTATAAGGAAATTGATCCTCTTAGAAAATAACATCACAACTTATATATAATCTTTTAGTGGCAAGACCCTAACATCGCATAATGCCTCTTTCAAAAGATAAAATCAGCATTTAGACTACCATTGTAAGGTAGTGCAATGAAGGATCTTCAAGAACATAACTATCTGATTCTAAACTTCTAAGAATTTTTAGGATTTGATGCTTCCAATTGTAAAGTTTCTATCATCTAGTTTAATTGTGATAAGCATACCATGAAAGAAAAAACCTCGCAATTAGTTATTCTTGTATCATCATTAACGTGAAAATTTTGTACTACTTTTGGTGGATTTTCCATGGTCGCTTGCAATATAAAGCCAGCACAGCTTCATAGCTCTGATACCATGAGAATAATGAAAACTTAGAACAAAAATTGAGCACTAGAAAGCAAAAAGGATATGAATGCTAAGCATTGTAGCAATATCAATAGTGAGAGAAAAAATGATGGATTGTAGAAAATGTTGGGAAATGTATTTCTTGATTGTATTGTTTTACAAGCCTATGACGAATATATAGTTGTAGTTATAATTGAGAATAAAATAATCAACTAAAATTGACTGTTACAATTACAAAACAACAACTCAAGCATAGGTCACAGACCTTAACAAACTGTATCTAACTCTATATGAAATCATAAATAATTCACCATATAAAACCATGATCTTTCACACATAAAATCATAGCTTTGATAGCTAATACACTTGAATACAATCTGATGCTCAATCCTACACATTATTTAGCATACACCAATGCAAAATATTAGTAATTTATTATACTTTGGCAATATATCAGGTAATCATCACCTGCTCTATTTCATTATTTGCTTGCATTTGTACAATTTTGATTAGTTAGTAGCTTTTCCTTCTCCTAAAATATAATTTCAATAGGGATGTTTATCTCCTTTTTGTTTGGTTTTTCATTTGTTTTGTTTATGTTGAGTTTGAACCTTTTATTTTTCACTACTTTTTTTATTATCTATTTTTTAGGTGTCATATGTGGTTGTCTTAGGAAGGAATTATGAATGCACCAATAATATAGAAACACTTTGAAAATAAGAAAAATATAATCAAAGTTTAGACTAGCTAGAATCACTCTCTAGCAAGAGGCCTTCATATTTGTGTTACGAAGCAAACACAAGGAAATTATTATATAGGTAAGCACTCTAGAAAATCTAGAATAGGACAAGCCTAGCTATGTTATCAATCTTTAGACGAGAATTCTAGCAACTCTAGAGTAGGACAAGCCTAAAGATATTACTCTATCTTACGAATAAGAGGACTTTAACTTCCAAATGGAAGAAAGAAGAGCTATTACTGTAATAAGAGAAAAAGAAAGAAAGAAGAGAACTTCTTTAATATTACTAAGTTGGTTATTTTCTAGGTTGTCTTATACAAGCATATGGGCTAGTTATTCATATTTGAAAAGTTCATAGAATTGTTCATAAAGTTTCCATGTGAGAAAAAAAGAAGAAGAAATTTAAATAAAATAAACTACTTTCCCTTTTCTTCTTATATCCATTTGGTATTAGTCCCCTCCACTTGTTTTAAAATTGTCCCGAGTTATCTTCTAGATAGAGTGGTTCTAGTGAATGATAGTCATAAATATATGATACATTGAACGTTACTAAGATGATCATATCTTTGGGTAAGTACACAATATATGCATTATCATTGATCCTTTTCAATATTTGACATGACCCATATTTCTTATCCTTTAGCTTGCTTTATGTGCCAATAGGAAAGCATTCTTTTTGCAAAAATACCATCACTGTGTCTCCTACTTGATAAATTTTCTTTCTTCTATGCTTTTCGATCGTTGCTTTATACTTGGCATTGGACTCTGTAATCATTCATTTTACTTCTGAATGAATAGTTTGAATATTATTTTCCATTTCTTTATCAACTTTACTTTTCCCATGAATCTTTAGATGATTAACCAAATCCAATGTATGCTTTGGGACTTTCACATATACAACCTCGAATGGGGTTTCATCAGTTAAACTATACATAATACTATTGAAGGAAAACTCATCTTGTGTAAGAGCGAGGTCCCATTGTTTTGGTTTGTTGATACATAGACAACAAATCATGTTACCAAGTGTTTGGTTCATTACTTTTGTTTGAATATATGTTTGAGGATATGCAATGCTACTAAAGTTGAGTGACATATCAAAGCGTGCCCATAATGTCCTCCAAAAATGAGAAAGAAACTTTGTGTTTGGATATGAAGTAATTGACCATGAAACTCCATGTAGCCGAACAATCTCCTTCAAAAAGAGTCTTGTTATATTCGATGCATTTGTAGTTTTGCGATATGGGATAAAATGCATTATTTTAAATAATCTATCAACAAGAACAAAAAATGAGTCTACACCCCGTTGGGTTCTTGTAAGTCCTAGCACAAAATCTATGGATAATTCTTCCCAAAGGGTTTCAGGGATGGGTAAAGGTGTATATAATCTAGTATATTGAGCTCGTCCTTTGGATGTTTCGCACACATAACACCTTTGGACAAACTTGTTAACATCTCTTTTCAACTGAGGCCAGAAGTACCTTTCTTCAACAAGTGTGATGGTTTCTTCTCTTCCAAGATGTCCATTTAGTCCTCCAACATGTAAGTCTCGAATGATTTTCTCCCTTAGTGAGGTCCTAGGATACAAAGTTGGGTACCTCAAAACAAGTATCTCTCATGTATTTGCATGTCTTCTGCATCTTGTTTTAGGTGACACTTTTTCCAAAGGTTCTTAAAATTTTCATCTTCATCATATATATCCCTAAGATATTCAAAACCTACAACTTTAGTACTTATAGTGACAAAGAGGGTTACCTTACAATTCAATGCATCAGCCACTTTGTTATGTTAGCCATACTTGTGTTTTAGAATAAAAGAAATTCTTTACAGATAGGAAATCCACCAAACATGTGTCCTGCTAGGCTTAGTTTGACAATTGATAAACTTCAATGCCTCACGATAAGTGAAAAAAATGAACTCCTTTTGGATGAGATAATGTTCCCAGTATTTTAAAGTGCAAAATACTGCATAGAATTCAAGTTCATATGTATTCCACTTTCATCATGCTTCATTGAGCTTTTCACTAAAGTAAGCCACCGATCACACTTCTTAAGATAGAATAGCTCTAATTCCTAATATCAAGGCATCGCACTCCACTTGAAAGAACTTATCAATATCTGGCAATGCTAACACTAGTGCAAAAATCAACTTCTCTTTCAGTAACTAGAAACCTTTTTCAGCTTCTTCCTAGTTGAACTTTCTTTTCTTTAGGCATTTAGTAATTGGGGCAATAATAGTGTTAAAATTCTTAATAAACCTTCAGTAGAAGGTTGATAACCCATAGAAGCTTCAAACTTTGGTTATGATTTTGGGTGTTGGCCAGTCTGGAATTGCACGCACTTTCTCCTATCAGCTTCAATTCCATTGGCAATGATAACAAAACCTGGGAATACCAAATATTGATCAAGAAGCTACATTTCTTGAAATTAAGGTATAACTTATTTTCCTTCAAAATAGCGAGTACCTTCTTCAAGTGCTCCATATGTTCTTCTTATGTTCGACTATAAATTATGATATCATCAAAGTAAACAACTACGAACTTATCAATGTATGACTTCAAGACATGGTTTATAAGTTCCATGAATGTATTAGGTGTACTTGATAATCCAAAAGGAATCATTAACCACTCGTAAAATCCTTATTTTGTCTTGAATGTAGTCTTCCACTCATTTCCAAGTCTGATTAGAATTTGATGATATCCACTACATAGATTAATTTTTGAGAATATAGTTGCTTCTAAAATCAAATCATGCATGTCATCAAGACATGGTATTGGAAACCTATATTTTATTATCATCTTGTTAGTAGTTCGATTGTTTACATACATACGTCAATCTCCATCCTTATTTGAAACCAGTAAGGCTGGTACTGCATATGGACATATGATTTCTTGAATCATCCCTTTGTTTATTAACTCCTTAACCTTTGTTGGAAAATTTCACTCTCTTTTGGACTTAGACGATAATGAGAAAGGTTAAGAAGGCTTGCTCATGGAATGAAATCAATTTGGTAATGAATACCTATCATTGGTGGTAGGCTAGTTGGTTGTTCTTCGAGCATCATTTCTTCAAATTCATCAAGGATTGTTTATACATGGACATAAATGATTGAATTTGACATGGCTTCTTCTTTGACTACCAAGGAAAATATCTCTTTACATTGTTTTACTTTTCAAAGAATAATGCTCGAGATATTTCAAGGAATGATTTTCCCTCCCTTTTAGAAGCTTTGACATATTCTTTTACTAGTAAAGGAGCCAATGCAATATTTTTCTCTCCCTAATGAAATATATAAATGTTATTTCTATCTTTGTGGTTTGCATTTACTTTGTATTGCTATGGTCCTCCCAATAGTATATGACATGCATCCACATCAATAACATCGCATACAACTTCATCCTTGTATGATTTTCCAATGGAGAACGGGATTTGACGTATACAATTTACTTCTATTTCTCATTTTTTGATCCACCCAATTTGTTATGGCGATGGGTGTTGTTCAATTTTTAATTTAAGCGCTTCCATAAGAGCTTTAGAAACAATATTTTTGCTACTTCTACTAAAAATGATTGCATCGCATAGTTTATTATTGATTTGTGTCTTACTTTGGTGACAAGAGGTGTTGATGAACAACATAATTAGCACGTTCTCCTTCATATTCTTTAGCAAACTCAGTACCTTTATAGTGATCATATTATGGTTCTTCCTCATGATCATCACAGTCTTGCTCCACTAGGTTGACCGCTCATCTCTTTCGACATTGGTTAGAGTGATGACTAACTTATCCATATTTATAACATTTTTCTAGTGCTCGACGTCTATAAGGGTTTCATGGATGATTACGAGCAATGTTTTCCTTTGAATGAGTTTGCTTTGTTTTTGATGTGCCATCCTCATTTGCTTTTTCTTTATTATATGTTGGCCTAGTTGTTTCCATTGATGGCCTTGGTGGACCTTGTGATCATGTACTTGAACTTGTCCTGCCCAACTGCATCTCCACTTTGAGGGCTATGTTATATGCATCAATTATTGTCCATACTAGATGTAAGGACACTCAATCTTGTATTTGTAGACATAACTCACCAATATAGTGTGCAACTTGTTATGTTTCAAATTCTGCCAAATTATTTTGAGTAGATAAATGGTGAAATTTTGTGTTATATTCTAGAATCGAATGATTCTCTTATTTGCAATTTTGATATTGTTGAAATAATATTTGCTCATAATTAGAGGGAAGAAACATATGCATTAGGTATTGCTTCATCCGAGGCCATGTTCTGATTGGAGCTTTCCTTTATCTTAATCTATTTTTTTGGAGTTGGTCCTACCATGTTTAAGCTCTTCCTTTGAGTTGGTAGGCTACTAACTTGACTTTTTTTCAACTGGAATGCCTATAACATCAAAGAATAATTCCACTTCTAAGATCCAATCAAGAAAATCTTCCATATTCATGTTGCCAAAGAAAATAAGAAGGTCAATTTTGATACAATAATCTTGTGGTTCTTGGTCTCTTTGATGACGTCCTCCTTTGGCTCAACCTATGAAATGTTCTTCTTATAAATCTTCATTACTAGAACTATCAATGAGGGCAACATGTCTTCTTGAGGGTGTTGGATCAACAAGTCTTCTTAGGGGTAATCCTTCAACTTGTCTTTTGGGCAGTATTAGCTTGATCCTATCTCCACATGCACCCTCTACTTCTTGGGCTTGGACTTAAGGCATATTTTCATTATTAATCAGTTGAGCAATAGTTGCAGTAGGCTCTTCTATTTGGTGTCAAATCTGTTCACAAAATTGTTGACATTCTTCTCGCGTCACTTGATTATGCTCTATTCTTCCAAGTTAAACTTGGCTCTGATACCACCTGACGCAGGATGGAAGCATAAATGCACCAATAATATGGAAGCACTTTGAAAATAAGAAAAATATGAGCAAAATTTAGACTAGCTAGAATCAGTCTTTGGCAAGAGATCCTCGTATTTGTATTATGAAACAAACATAAGGAAACTATTATTTAGACAAGTACTCTAGCAAATCTAGAATAAGACAAGCTTAGCAATGTTATCTATCTTTAGACGAACATTCTAGCAACTCTAGAGTAGTAATAACTTAAATATATTTCTCTATCTTATGAATAAGAGAACTTCAACTTCCAAATAGAAGAAATAAGAGCTATTCTTAAAAATTAAAAATAAGAGAAAAAATAGAAGATAACTTCTTTTCTTTAATATTACTAATTTGATTATTTTGTAGGATGTTTTATACAAGCATATGACTTAGTTATTTATTGTTAAAAAGTTCCTAAAATAGTTCAAAAAATTTCCACTTAGGACTCTAATAATAGAAACAAAAAAACGAACTCCACATAAAATAAGTACTTTCTAAATTTTTCCTATATTCATTTGGTATTAGTGGTAGTAGTTAGCTTTTGTGCTCTAGTTTTAGTTTTGTTTGGATTATTCTATTTAGTGTTGTAGTTCTTATCATGGTTGCTAGATAAGTATTGTATCTGACTCATTAGGCTGGCTAGTTTGGTTGCTGAGGTTGGAGTCCGTTTTTATTGGGTTCAATTGTTTGCTAACTGATCTCTTTTCAAGTTTGTATTTGCTCAATGAAGTTGATTCTTAAAGGGAAAAAAATTGAAGTTGATTCTTAGAGGGAAAAAAAATGAAGTTGACATATATATTTTGGAAAATGGTGCCCCTTTTCCATGTGGGACAAGAGATCAATTTCTTATTCACTCAAACACGATTTTGAGTTTATAAAAATATGAAATCAAGGTCTTGCCAAGGAGAATAATAATTCAAAGTGCTCACATACAAGAAGCAGAGTTGACCAAGACTTTTCACTAATATGAATATGAAGTGAATCTCGCTTAAAATTTAGTCTCAAAATGACAATTTAAATGAGTCAATACACCTAATTTTCCAACATAATCATCGATAACACCTCCCAATTTAAGCTACGTACCCTTGAAACAAAGAAAATTTGAAGCTGTCATTGAGTTGGTTACTTATCTTTCATATTAATGGATCTTGTAATGCCCAAAATTTAAATATTTATATTATCTTCTTAATTTGAAAAGAAATCTCTAATGATTAGAGATCGATGATGGAGTTTGCGTTTTTTTTTTGGGCATTTGAAAAAAAAATAATAGTAATAAACATAACACAAATTTGACTTGGTTCTATTCTCGAAGAACTTTATGATCGGGTCCAGCATATATTTATTAGAATAATAATGTTTCTTTTATCATTGTGTATAGAATAATTCACAAGTTAAACTTATAATATTAAGTGATCTTGTAATTTTTTTTTATTTAATTAATAACATCATTTAATAGATATAATAACTAATTTTAATGTATATAATTATAATATATTTCTTATTTGTAGAAGTTTGGTCATAGGATTCGGTTGACAAAAAGAAAGACCAAAGAATAGGAATGATTGATCAGAGATTCGAAAAAAAGAAGAAGACTGATAATATGATTTAAAAAATGCCTGAAATCTAAAAGAGAATGTATACTGTATCTATATTACATAGCAATGATTATTTTATGAATTAAAATGATATTCAGAAATTTTTTGGTATACCCTTTGAAAATATAGCAGCCGCTCGACAAATCACCAATTTTTCCCCATTTTTAAATATTTCATTTATCTTAATTCTAATTTATATTTTTACTAAATACACTTTTTATTATGAATTTGAATAATTAATACAACGTTACCTTACAAAGTTTGAGTTAATTTATAACATATCAGAAAAATATTTGTGACGATCAAAGCATATAATGTTACTTTTACTTGGACAAGTGTTACCCTGTATTGGGCAGAACTCTATGAACTAGGACATGTAAGCTGACTAGCTATGGCTGGACTGTAGGTTAGGTTTAGGACAGTTAGTCTGAGGCTGCGCTAGAGAAAGCTCTTCCACCACTGTAAGGTCTCAAGATTCAGATTCTCATTCAAAGACACCAACCTATATTTACTTACCTCTATCTATTAAGTACTAAGAATTTGTTTTTTTCAAAAACAGTAATTACATTAATCTTATATTTCATTAATTTATAACAACAAATCATTACTTATTACAAGAACAATGATGATTTCTCCTGCTAATATGTTACCATTAATCTAAGATAACTTTCATGTTTCTTTAATGACGTACACAACCAGCTGACATTCGATACACTTGCAAACTGTTAAACATAGTTGTTTACTTGTAGCGATTTGATATTACACTGTTATGAGTTAGGTTTAGTTTGTGTTGGATTAATGTTGATTTGATAGTACAGAAGAATTAAATCTTTAGGTTATATTTCAAAAAGTACTGGGTACTATACCATCAATATTTATAATTTCTCTTATATATCACTAGCTAGACTCACTACCTATTGCCCTAGCTATAACTATGAGCCAACAACAACCTAGGGCATGCACATGAAAAGTACCCACTAAAAAGTAAAAACTGAAACCATCTATGAAATGATAAAATTATCACACTCTGACTTCATACCTGCTTTAGCTTTAGCTTTGATTATTGAATAGGAAAAATGCTTTTTAAAATAGAAATAATACCATTTGAACTATAAATAAATTTTAAAATGTGAATATATTAGTTTCTAATAAAATAGAATTATATAATTATATTTGTTAATAATATTGTAAAATAATAACTTGTTTTATATTTAAAACATATTTAAGTTTTCATTACAATTATTTCATATTTTTTACCATTAAAATTAAAACATAATTTAATATATATAATCAAGATTTTAACATCTAATAATAAATAAACGAAAAGTTTGACCAAGTCGCAGGAAGCACATGATAGTCCCACTGGAGGATATTCTTGAGTGAGAAAAACTATAGAGAGGGGTTCAATGGAAGAAATTTTCTAAGGATTCTTGGAGCTACATATATGTGGCAGATTGTGATTAATTTATGTAAGAAAAACAAAAGCGGAAAATATTGCTAGGCCCGGCTTATTGCAACCTCTACTCATACTTGATACTTGATACTTGATACTTGATCTAGTGTGGTCTGATATCTCCATTGATTTTATTGAGTGGCTGCCTAAACTCCAAGGAATTATGGACGTGTTTAGATTTGCTCCTTTAAAAGTGATTTAAAATAAAATAATTTAATTAACAGTAATTTTAAGAAAAATATTTAAATGTTTGAAATGAAAATGTGAAAGTGATTTTGATTGAAAATTTAATAATTATTTTTGTATTAATTTTCACTAAAGTAAGCATCAATAACTATATTTATCAAAATTTTAGAAGCACTTCTCTTAAAAATTATCAAATAAAAAGTGTTTTGAACACTTAAAAATCACAGCTCTCAACTAAAAGGAGAATGATAGAACAAAAAAGTAAAGAGAGAGCAATATAGGGAAGAGATAGAGAGGTAGAGTGACAGCAAGATAGAAAACTGAATTACATCTTTCGTATAAATTGTATTGAGTATACATGCAAGTATTTATACTATAAGGGCACGATATTTTGTTGTTGTAACAAACTCCTAAGAGTTGTAACAAACAACACAATCTAGCTACTAATTAATAAAAAAATCATATACTCTAACATCTCCTACAAGCTCAAGGCCTACAAAAGGTACCGAGCTTATTCTTGAGTTCATCAAATCTTTGGCTAGAAAGAGGCTTTGTGAAACATAAGCTGTCACCAGTAATGACTTTTTCCTTAACAAAGTGAAAATCAATTTCTATATGTTTAGTACATGAATGTATAATTAGGCGCTTATCAAGATATCTAACACTCATATTGTCACAAAAAATGAGTGGATCATGAGTTGATTGAATATGCAATTCAGTGCAAATTTTTTGAATCCACGTAACTTCAACAATAGCATGAATTAAGGCTCTATACTCTACCTGAGTGGATGATTTGGTAAGTACTTTGTGTTTTTTGGAATTCCAAAATACTAGTGAATTTTTCATGCAAATACAATAGCTACCGCTTGATATATTATTATCTAGACATGTAACCCAATCGGTATCTATATCTCTTATTATATCAAGAGCATCTGACTTATATAGCATAAGTCTATGATCAAAAGTGCCTTTGTGGTATCGAAGATAAAAATTCATTAACAACCCAATGGATTTTTAAAAAATAGACAAAGTTTGTTGACTCAAAAATTAATTTAAAGTCAAGTTAGTATGCAATAATGGAAAGCACCATATTGTATAGCATCAATCAATTCATCACTATCATGCTTAGATATCATCTTGCCAAATAATCATAGGAGTGGAAGCATACTTGGATTCATTAAGTTGCCCTTTGTCAAGTAACTTATGAATGTAATTGGATTGGCGCATGTGGAGGCCCTCTAAAGTATGTATAACCTAAATTCTTAGAAAAGAGCCAAGCTCACCCATTTCTTTCAAGTCAATTTAGTTATTGAATAATTTCCTTTATTAGCCATTGATATGTCCATAAAAAGCATGCATATCTTGTAGTTTATTGGAATTAATTAGGAATATTAGGTTTTAATATTGCATTTTAACCTAAGTATTTTATAATTTTTTGGAATCACAGGGTATATTTTGATGTATTTTAGGTACTTTTGGACTTAAAAGATTCAAATGACAAAATCTTAATCAAATCTTACAATCAGGGGCATAATTGTTATACAATAAAGAATCTAATACAAACATTTATACATGATAACATTGAATTATCAAAATTAAGGCTACATCACAACATGGTTACACGTGCACACTACGACGTAGCATCCTCAAGATGAATTTCATTAGAATTGAAAACAAGTTCGCAATGCGACATGAGTCTAAGTGCGCCATGGCTCATGAAGTCGGATTTGCATTCCAAAGCCTAATTTCAAGCTAAACTCTAACCAAACTATTCTAAATTTGTTAGATTAGCATTTTAATTGTTTAAAACCTCTACAACCCTATTCCTAACTACAATGTAACTATTTTTCTATAAATATGTAGTTAGGATTAACAACAAAATTAGCCACATATTGTAGATATGGATTTTAGAGAAAATACACTTAAGTCTATAGAGAAATTAAAGGCTACCGGTAAGATAAAATTCAAAGAGAAAATTAAAGAGTTGGAGTTTAACCATTGATATTAGTCCTTAGCTTCTTGTTGACCTTCTTCTTTTTCTTAGTCTTCTATTTATTTTAATTATGATTCTACCTAGCTAATTTATTTATGTGATTGTAGGCAATTTCCAAACCATAGACTATGATTTTAATTAATAAAATGTTTTGATGGTTTCTAGATTCAATCATTGATTTTTGATGTGTTTGACTTTATATTTAAATGCCATGACTATGCATGTATGAATTAGACTGATCAACTAGTTTGTTGAAGGAGTCCAAACCTAATACACAATTAGGTTACACAGATACTGACTTCTTAAGGACTCGTCTCAAAGTCCCAAACAATGGAAAGATAAACACCTAACAGACAAACACATCAACAGTACACAAAAATAATAGACATGTAGCATTATAGAACAAATATAATATTCATTATTAAAAATTAGGTAATAAATAAAGAAACCTTTCTAATCAGAGTTTAGACTTTAGTATATTGAAATATACACAATTTAAACTTAGATTGTAGTAGTTAAACAATAGAGCGTGTAAAACATAAGATATTCCGAGGTAAACTCACATAGAACTCTTATCTATGTGATAACATCATTGGGTTGCTTATAATAACCATTCAATACCAAATAAATCAACTAAGTAATAAAATAGATATAGCTCAATAGAAATATAAATGTAAATATCTCTATCAGTTGGGACCTCTAACCTAACTACTTATTGTTGCCTTCGCTTGCTGCTTTCGTAATGATTGGTTCGAGACACAAATCCAGCTTTTCTCCAAAGCCAACAGTACTACTCGATATAGTGTGATCAATATTTGAAGACCAGTCTAGTGAACAAGAATATGTACACCACTAGTAGGAACTACACTCAACCATGAATCACCAAGAACCCCATGTGCGAAATACACTCAACCATGAATCACCAAGAACCACATGTGGGAAATACACTCAACCACATACCGCATACATACAATGTGGGCACTACATTCAACCACATATAATGAGCAATCGCTGATTTGGGAACGCAATCAGTACTATCCTAACCCAATTTCACAGTATTTTTCTTACATAAATTGTAAAATAGTTAAAAGCTCTCAACACTCAAGCACATTGTTTTACCCACAAAAATGTAGCATAAATATTGAAACACATTCAAAGTAATTTATGATACAAAATTAATTTTAAGAGAAAAATTTGGTAGAGTTTTGATGTAAAAATCTTGCTTAAAAATGCCAAAATAGGGGTATTTATAGAACCAACCAAGGCATTAACAACCACCCTTGCTAAATGTCTTCGTTGAGGGCCAAATATGGGTTTGGAAAGGGCCTCGTCGAGGTTCCAAATTACAATTATTCCATCGAAAAATTGTCAAGTAATTTTCATTAAAACTAGTACTCAAACTGAACCAAAAATCACTACTCAAGACCTAGCATGCATATTAAGAATTTAACCCCTTGGTATATGTAAAAAAAGGTTTCAATCATAGTGTATCTAGCTACACATGTATGTATTACTGATATGCGGTAACCAATATTACATAAAGAAAGACAGAAACATTGAGTGAAATAAACAGATTTAGTGTTTTACACATGGGAAATCAACACAGACACAAAAGACTACAAGACTTATAAGCTTCCTTCTCTTGCTTTTCATGTCAAATACTACATAACTAAGTACCTATGAACTTCAATCATGAGATTATCATGAAGATAAATTAAAGATGTTTGTTCCTATGAACTAAACATCGATGCATCTCCAACACCCAAAATACACACCTATTTCACATGCATCCAACTTGTATGCTCTATCCATCTTCTTGGATCAATAACTCATTGACACTCCGTTAAGTTGAAACATGGGGTCTTAGTGTAACTGCACACAGCAAGTCTAAAGCTCGTAGGCTTTAATATACACTTGTAGCCTACACATACGAAACAAACACACATCCAATGAATGTATTATGCAAAAACAACATGTAGTTTATCCAAATACTTTGATATTATCCCTACATATATGCACAACGATAGGAAAAAAATATACATATATGCGGTATGAAATGTGCATAACTCTCTCTTACTTCATGCAACACTCCTCCTAAGCTTTGCAACTCATGAAATAGAATGGAATGCAATCTTACACGCACTACCCATGTAATACATAGCATGGAAACAAACATATAGTATATCCAAACTATAATAAATTATAAAGAGACCATCAATGCTATTGTTGTAAAATTGGCAAGCAACCAGAAGGTCCCAACCAAGAACTTTCAAGTGGTTTCAAATTCTGCTAGAAGTTAAATTTGTTGGGCTAATGATGTTAAACCAAGCGCTATATAGAAGGCTTAGTTGAACATTATTTTTTATTCCATATTAAGTTTTATATTTATTCTTTTTATTTTTATTTTTTGTTATTTTTGTATCATTTGATTGTAATGTGGACATTACCTGACTTAGGTTGGGGGTGGATGATGCATTATCATGAAATACTATTTATGTTTGAATTTTTTATTTTTATTTTATAAATTTTTTTGTTATTTATTTATATTTTTCTTAATTGTTTTAGTTTTTGTTTATATTTTTTAGCAAAACTAGAATTCTAGAGAAAAATTGAAAATTTCCTTTGCACATCGCGACACAAATTTATGTCCGTCGTGATGAAATGCCTTTGGATCAAAAAGTGAGAATTTGAAATAGGTTCACACCATGGCATGTTTTTAAGTATGCCATGGCACACTAGTCTTAGGTTTGATTTTAGGGATTTATTTTTTGTGCATGTTGCAATATGGCTCTATTTGCATCATGGTCCTTATAC
Organism: Hippophae rhamnoides; assembly: GCA_033030585.1. NCBI lineage: Eukaryota > Viridiplantae > Streptophyta > Magnoliopsida > Rosales > Elaeagnaceae > Hippophae > Hippophae rhamnoides. The sequence continues at coordinate 28,664,596 of CM065433.1, forward strand.
GTTTTAAACAAAAAATACCTCTCCAATGCGAGAAACAAAATCAAAACACCCTTTTTACAAATATTTCAAAATCCCTTATACCCCTTCACCTCTCTATCATTTTTTTCAACTAAAAATTTAATTTTTATCCAAAAATCACCATTCTTCTTCTCAATATTTTGTAGCTACATAAATATCAAAATATTTGGGATTTCTTCATGTCATCTTCAAGAACACCCAATTATATTTAAGTAAGCGCATTTAATCCTCAAGTTTTCTTTGGTTGATGTTATGAATAATTTTGTGGAAATGATATTAGATTAGAAGTGCGAATTATTTTTGGATTTAAGGAAACAAAACCTAGATATAGTGATAACTTTTTGGAAATTATTGTTATATTTTTGAACTCTTTGAATCAAAAATGGCACCAAAAAGAAAGAAAAAAGCTATGGTAAGAAAACTATGGTGTCATAAGAATATGATAAAACTAGGTTTGTGAGCCTTGAAACTCAAAAGAGATTCAAAAAAGCTACAAAGGTAAATAACTTTTTTATTGTAAAATGGGTATTGATTTTGGAAAAGACCCATTCCTTGGTGTAAATGATGTAATAGAAAACCTAGGATGAAAAATATTTGTAAGGAATCTTAAAGTTGGTATTGTGTCCATTGAGAGAGAATATTATGCTAATATGCATGAAACTTTTAATGATAGGGCCAAGTTTAAGGCAGTTGTTATACTCTTTAGTGCATCCACCATTAATTTTTACTATGTTTTGATGGATGTAACTCAAGGGGAGTATGAGGCTTATTTAGAGCCTATAGATTATGAAGAAGTAATAGAGAGCTTAACCTTAGGTGGAGCAGAGTGGGATATGTCAAATAGGTGACAAAAATAATTTGATGTTAAAGAATTAACAAACATCTTCCATGTTTGGCAATATTTTCTCTACTTTAAATTGATGTCAACTAAGAATTATAATACAATTGATAAAAAATGGCTCTATTACTCTTTGCAATCAAAATCTCTATAAGCATAGATGTTGGGTAATTATGAATCAAAGAATTAGACTATCAATGAGTAATCAAAGAACTTTGTGCTAGACCTTGGACGATAATTCTAGCCAGTGATATTCTACTTCAATACATTGACTTATTAACCATGGTATACGCAACAAGCCTCATAAGTGTAACTAAAGCTTTCTAAGCCAATAGAAGAGCCTTTTCTTCAAGGAAACCTTTGAAAGATAGGTTTGATAAATTACAAGAAAAGTTGATAAAATGTAGGCCAATCAAAAATAACAACAAGAGAGGTTAAGTGGAAACATGTGCTATCAGTTCAATTATATGAATACAATCTATGAGATGCAATGATTGTAACTCATTCGATCTGGTTACGACTATAGTTAGTTAGAAGGAGGATCTAAGTATCCAAGTGATAGATTTATCTTTAAGCCCCCAGAAGCCGTTGAAGAAGACACACTAGAGGACATAGAGGACTAGAGCTCCAAAATTTTAGTTAATTTTATGATTTTCCAATTTTTAGTTTAGTTTTTTTCTTTTTATTTATTTTCATAAATTTTCTTTATTAGTATATGTGTAATTTTTCTTTTCTTTTGGAATTCTATTATGTATTTTGTTGAATATCTTAACTCTATTTTGGTGATATAATATTTGTGAGATACATATTAATTCATAATGCATGTTAACAATGATTCATACAATGAATTAGGAATATGAACCTAATGCCCAAAATTCCACAATTCACCACTACTAGTAAGGTAATTTTTTTTCTCCTTTTGTTTTAGATACATAGGGGACAATATATATCTAAGTTTGGGGTAGGAAAGTTCCTTTTATAGTTCTATCAAAAGTTTAAACAAAATTTAGATACAATTTTTCAATTTTTTTTATTTTTATTTATAATTTGTTTTGTTTGAATGTTTTGAGTCAATTTAGACGTCAATGATATGAATATGATTTTGATAATTTTAATATCTAGAGGACTTTAAATTTTACTGAAATTAAGGAGTGATTTTAATATGAATTGAACTTAGTGTAAAACTCTTATTGTTTGTGGTAATAACGATCGAGTAATCTGAGTACTTAAGATTGTTTTGTATGTGAATATTTTATAGACATCTTTGAGGTCTCAAAAAACTTAAGAGCTTACTTTTAAAAACACTCAAGCTGATATTATAGAATACACAATGAATAGAAAAGGATTTAGGTCATTTTTGGATCGTTTGAACACTTTTCAAGCTCATCACTTGTATTCATCATTAGTATCCCTTTTGAGCTTATATGAATTATAAATTTTTTCTTTCTTGAACATGCTATAACCTACCCTTTTATGAGATGAAGAAAGAAATTATTTTATCCATATACTTTCTAAGATGATTTAAAATAAACACATATTTGATATGAACTCTCTACGAATAAAGGGTGAATTATTTTATTAAAAATTGGTTACAACCCAAAAAATGTTAAAAATAATAGGTTGGGGGTTGTAGAAAATTAGTTTTAAATGAAAAAAATAATGAAAGATTCTAGTGTAATTTTGTATGTCTTTAGTTATAAAAAAATTTAGAAAAAGAGAAAAACAAAAAAAGAAATAGTAAAGAAAAAAAAGAGAAAAAGAGTTTATTGATAGTTGATATAATGTAAAATTGTATCCATAGTGTACTTAACTACTATGAATGTGAATGTAAATACTGAGTGGATGAGTTAGGTAACATATGAAGCTATTTTAAAACTTAAAATGGTAGTGTTTAGATTTCATTAAGTTTTCTTATTTTTGTGTTCACCTTACTATTCTTTCACAACCCACACTTTAGCCGAACGTTATGACCTTGATAAATACTAATTGATCTTAAGTAATATGACCATTCTATTTTAGTGGAACACCTTTCCATTCTTTCATAACCCACAATTTAACCGAACGTTATGACCTTGATAAAGACTAATTGATCTTAAGTTATATGACTATTCTATTTTAGTGGAGATTGAATTGAAAGGTAAGCTTATGGAGTTTGTGATTACTACTTACACATATCATATTTGCATAATCTAGAGACCAATAATGTTATATGAATGTCATGCATAAGATTATCTAGTATGAAGATTATATGTTTGTGGTTTGATGTATGTTTTAGAGTTGATTAGGAAAGTGAAATTAATATTTGAATTAATTGATTGATAAAAAGTGAGAATTGGATAGTTTATATGTATAATGTTAAGAGCAATCTTTGAGATAAATGTATAATTGATTTGATAGTTAGTGTCTTAATTTATTTTTCTATTTTTATTTTTCTATGAGTCATTTTAATTTAGCTTAGTTGTGATGTTTGTGGATATCATTACTAAAAAATTTCACAAGATTATAATCGTCCACTAGGACACCTTTGAGGTTTAAAGGCTTGTTGTATATGCTAAATATATTTGTTTCAATATATAAAAATGATTTAGTTTAATTTAGTATTTAGTATTTATTTTATTTTATTTTTAAGAATATTTTTTGAGCGCTTATCTTTCTAGAGACTAGCAAGAAGCTGGTTAGGAGTTTTGATACGTACCTAAAAAATACGCATATATTGTGATTTATTGGAATCAACTAGAAGAATTAGGTTTTAATATTGCAGTTTAACCTAAATTTTTTATAAATTATGTTTTGAGAATCACGCAATATATCTTGATATATTTTTAGGTATTTTTGCACTTAAAAGATTCAAATGATAAAATACCAATCAAATCTCTCAATTAAGGGTACAATTATCATACAATGAAGGACCCAAATACAAAAAAATTGTACAAGATATATCAAAAAGGGGTTAACACATTAAATTGTCAAAATTAAGGGCACAATGTGGCATGATTACATGTATGCCATGGCACAGCACCCTCGGAATGTATTTCAACAAAATAGGAAATAAGGACACACCATGGTATGTGTTTACATGTGCCACGACTTGTATAGTTGTATTTGCATTCCAACACCTGAACTCGAGCTCAACTCTATTCAAACTATTCCAGATTTATTAGATTAATATTTTAATTGTTTTAAACCTCTATAACCCTAATCCTAATTACATGGTAACCACATGCAACTCTTTTTCTATAAATATGTAGCTAAGGTTAACAAAAAAATTAGTCACAGATTGTAGTTACAGATTTTAGATAAAATACACTTAGGTTTATAGAGAAATTGAAAGCTAGAGGTAAGATAGAATTCAAAGTGGTAATTAAGGAGTTGGAATTCAGCCATTGATATTAGTCCCTTGCTTATTCTTCTTGGTCTTCTTATTTTTCTTCTTAGTCTTCTACTTATTTTAATTATGATTCTACCTAGCTAATTTATCTGTGATTATGGACAATTTTCTAACCTTAGACTATAATTTTAATTAATAAAATGTTATGATGATTTTTAGATTCAAATCTTAATTTTTTATGTGTTTAATTCTATATTTAACTGCCATGATTATGCATGTATGAATTAAAGTGAACAACTAGTTCATTGAATATGTATGTTTAGTACTAGTTTAAGATGTTACTAGATTATCCTAAAAATAAATATCTATTCTTGTTAGCTGTGTAATCGCTAATATTCTTATTCGAATTGATAACTTGTTGCTTTATGACAGTGTGACAATAGAATTGATGCCTTCGTTAAAGGTTACTAAGAAATGTAATCTTGCGAAGTTTAGTCATCTTTTTTTTAATGTAATGCAATGAATGAATTATCTAGCAACTATGGTTAGATTGTTCCAATTTAGGATTGATTTATGATGGTATTCTACTTCAATTAAAAAGTAAAAAAAAAATGTACATTTGAAGTCTTGACTTAGTTGCATAGATTTTCCAAGTTAGAGTTAAAAATTTAAGGATAGTTCTAATATTAATTCATAATATAATTGGTTAGATAATAGGTCAATGGTGATGATAGTCTCATAATTACATGTTTCTTTCAATCTATATTCTCATATATTTTAGTTAATATTTTATGTTATATTTTCAGTTAAATTTTTTTTATAAAACTCCTTTTTATAAATTTACTAATAAGCTAACGATTAGTGATATTTATTATAACAACCCTCGTGGGTTCGACTAACTTTGTTTTTAAATTACTTATCATTTATTTCATACTTGCATGTTTCCAAACATATTAAACATGATGTCATCAACATAGATGAAAAAACGACAGTACCACCATTTATAATATAAAGCATCATAGAGCCATATATTGGATCCTTGAAAACACAATCACCACAAAGTCTATGATACCAAGCTCGTAGAGCTTGTTTGAGACCATATATAGCATTTTTTAACTTGCAGACATAGGTAAGAAATTGATCATTTACAAAACCCTAAGGATGAGCCACATAAGTCCTCTTCATAAATGTCTTAATATAAAAATATTGTATTAACATCCAATAGTTGAATATCTATAAGAAAAATAGCTTTTTACAACGAGCATTGTACGTTGGGTGTTGTTAAACGTGTTTCACAAGATGCGTTCGCGTGTTGTCTTTTAGGATGTTGTCATAATTGTCGAAGCTATCACATACACTACCCATTGTCTAATTTCTAAATGAATGTTGCAAACTGGCGGTAATGATTAATTTGTAGGTTAGCTTTGACGACAGGAGTCGAATGTTGTCTTTTATCTTTCCACAACAACAAGAAGCTAATTTCGTTGTTGTTTAGAAATTCTACAACGGAGAAATTGTGTTGTCATTTTTAATATCACAACATAAGATAAATGTTGTAACTTTGGAATTCTACAAAAAGTTATAATCGTTGTTATATCTCCCTTTTTTAATACATTGTACCATGTAATTTTCTCAAGCTAGCTAGTGAAGGTTTCATGATATTTTACAATAAACAACCATTAATTAATTACTTAGCTTTATATTATTAACAAAACTTGTAACCTCAAAGCATTGTCAAGACAAGAAAAATAGTCCATATATATATTAATGATACTACAAAATGGTTTAAGTTTATACAAAATATATGAAAGTTTGAATGTTTAATGTGATAAGCTTATCACTAATTACTAGAAGACCTATGACAAAATATATTCAAACTTCACATTAGTATTTCCAAGTTTAAGATTAGTTAAAAAAAAAATTTGAAATTCCAAAATGATCAAATCTAAATCTTCCCAAGTTTAGTCTTAGGGAACTGCAAAAATCCCAAAATAAGTAACATTCCAAATCCTTTGATATTTAGATAGAAAGTATTGCCAATTTTGGTCAATAACTTGATTGCTTGGTTCACCATTTCTTTAAGATGACCTTTGGTCCTAACATCTGCTCTAGTAATTGGACTATGCTCAGAATTTTCTATTTTCTGTAGAATATATATGGAATAAAATACAAGAAACATGTGTATCGATCATTCAAACCTTAAATCCAATTTCCATAAATCTATACAATTTCGTGTTCTAAGCGAGCATAGCCTTTCCGGCTCATAGTATGTGGAAGATTTTGCTTTTTTTTTTCTCTCTCACTGCAGTGAACTTTTTACTTTTTGCCCACAAAAGAAATTATTTAAACTTACACTTACTTACAAACCTTTAATATTATTATTTTAAAAAAATTCAAGAAATTAACTCACATTAAACTTGGGATAAATTCTCTCTTTTATGAATGCAACCTATTCTTCATCAAGTATTACATTTGATGGCCTAAGTTTTGCAAATAAACGAAATCTATTTTTACTTTTATTAGCTTTCTTAATGAATGTTGTTATCTTGGATTTGTTTTGTCTTCTACTTGCTGCCATCTTTCCAAGAATCCATTCTTTATAAGAGTCATCCATAGGAAATTTTTACTAGATCATTGTATTAATTAGATAAAGAATTTATGAATATCAAAATACAAATTTATTATCAACAAACTAAATGCATAGTAAAATCTTGGAAAATATATCTTACCATCATTGATTCTTAAATTTCAATTTTCTTTTCATCATACACTTTACCCAAATTTGAAATTACAATAAGCACATGCTCTCTTACAATAACTAATCAACTAGATGCAAGTTTGGCAGAACTGATTGCTTGTCCCCTTTCATTAAACTCAACTTGCATAAATTTAGGTAGGGATAGCAATTTGTGTCATAATTCGATTAATCGAATCAAACCTGAATTGAATACAAATCAAATTAAATTCGAGCCTCCTTAAATAACCCTAAAAAATTGAGCTGCATTTGAGCCAGTCCATTAGCCCAAAATATTTTTTTTAAAAAAAGAAGCTATAACGTAAACATTACAACTTACATGCTAAATTAAAAACTTAAAATTGGAGATACACATTTTTTATTTATCTTTCTTCTTAATTTTCAACTGACTCAATCTCACTCCCTTAACTTTCCACTTCTCCACTTCTCCAACAACCAATAGTAGTTGTTTCTCTAGTTTCATTCTTCTCTAACAACAATCTTATGTCCATTGAAGTAGGTTAAAATATTTTTCATGCCACTCTAAAATATTTTTTTTTGTATAATCACTATATAGTCTAATTGAATATACTAAGAGAGCTTTATATATGATCAGTTTTGTGTAAATAGTTTAAAACACGATTTAAATTTTGTCATGTTAATTTGAACTAAAAATTGAATCAATTCTAAATTCTAATAAGAAGCTCTCTGTTCTCTTTCATTTTAATCATTAGTGTGTTAATTTTGTTTATGCTTATATTGTATAGTATGATTTCTTGTGCTCTACATTAAAAAATACATTTATTTTCACCTAGTGTGCGTGAGTTATTCATTCAGTATTAACTTATCATTTGTTCAAAAGACTAATTGTTGTAATATTATTTCTCTTATTTTTAGTATTTCATGTAATACTGTTTGAGTTAATGAGTTTTAATTATTAAACATATTTTTTGATTTATAAAAAAGTTCAATTAACTAAAAAAAACATACATTTAATAATTCAGGCTTTGGTTTGGGTTCGAGCTTATCTTTGTTGTTTCCACTCCAAAAGCCAATATGCAAAACAAATAACAAATTAATACCCATTATCGGTTTTCCCCTTAACCTATTTGGGACTTTGTTCTCACCTAATGTTCCAAAGATTTGGCACCATCTCAACTCACAATACCCTAGTTGTCTTTTATGAGTAAAAAGCCTAAGGGTAAAAGAGAAGTTAAAGAGGGGAAACCAAAAAAAAAACAGAGTTAAAAATGAAAGTAAAACGACGGTATGTTGAAAATCAACACCAACCCAATAAATGAAGTGATTGAAGAGAGTTGTTGAAAATCAAAACTATCTCTATAAATGGAGTGATTGAAGGATGTAGAAAAATAAATGGAGTGATTAAATAATGTAGAAAAATAAATGAAGTGGTTGAATGAATTAGAAAAATAAATTGAGAGGTTGAAGAATGTAGAAAAGAAAAGTGTGTAGAATTTGATAATATTTGTGTGGTTATAATTATTTCTTATTTTTATATTTGTATGTTGTAGATTGCATGATCAAGACTATAAATAGCCTACCGTGCATTTGCTTTAATCATTTTATCAAAAACTAATAAGTCTTTGTATTCTTAGTTTAAGTGTGAGCTTGGAAGAATTGTAGTAATAGTAGAAATTTGATGGTGAATGTTACAACTGCGAGAAGATGGGTCACATGGCTAAGATGGTTGGGATGCCAAAACATTATTCGCTATAGAGGAAGAAGAAGTAGCTCTTACAGTGACAACATCAAAACATATTGACTACAAGAATGATTGGATTGTAGATTCAGGCTACTCAAATCATATGATAGGTGATAAATATAAGTTGGAATGTATGTCTGAGTATAAGGGAGGTCGTGTAGTGGTGACAATTGACAACTTAAGGTTACCGATAGCCCACATCGATAAGATGATAGTAACGTCTTGATATAATACTAACTAGGTACCACTTCAAGATGTTTATCATATCCCAGGAATAAAGAAAAAGTTGCTATCTATGGCTCAATTGACATCATGAGGCCACTATGTCTTGTTCGGTCCCCAAGACGTGAAGGTGTATCGTGATATAAAAATCTCAAAAACATCGAAAATGGAGGGGTAACGATTAAATTAGTCTACGTGATGCCAATAGAATCTACATATGTAGATAGGACAAGAAGAAATGAGACAAAAACCCTATGGCATATGCGGTTAGGTCATGTTAGTTATTCCAAGCTAAGTGTGATGGTGAAGAAGTTGATGCTTAAAGGGCTTTCTCATCTAGACGTGCGAATAGACACGGTATGTGTAGGATTCCAGTATGGTAAAGCTCACCAATTTCCATATACGGAATCAAAGTTTAAAGTAAAAGAACCATTGGAGTTAGTTCATTCTGATGTATTTGGGCTTGTTAAGCAACCATCAATTGGTGGTTTGCGGTAAATGGTGACATTCATTGATGAATTCTCAAGGTATGTGTGGGTTTTCTTTATGAAAGAAAATTTTGACACATTTTCAAAGTTTAAAGAGTTTAGAGAGTCAACTGAAGGAGAAGTAGGAAAGAAGATCTGTTGCTTACGCATAGACAACAACAGAGAGTAGAGCTCAAGCGAGTTTTCTCAATATCCACAACAAAATGTTATAGCGGAGATAAAGAATCAGCATCTTGCATAAATTTGTCAAAGTAGACTACATGAAAAGAATGTACCTGGGTGGTTTTGGGTTGAAGCAATAAGGAATGAAACCTTTATGATCAACATACTTCCTCAACCAAGGTTAGGATTTGTTTTACCCTTTGAGAAACTATGGAACATGAAACCTACAGTTAGCTACTTTCGAGTATTTGGCTTTGTATGTTATGTATTTTTTCTTGATTATTGACAGAACAAGTTTGACAAGAAAGCTGTTAGATATATCTTTATAGGATACGCCATCTAGAGAAAGGGGTGGAAATGTTGCAATCCAACGAGTGGAAGATGCTACACTTCACGAGATGTGGTTTTTGATGAAGCATTTTCTTGGTGGTCCTCAAAGAAAGAGGCATTTCCAGACTTGAGCGAATTTGGAGACAAGCTGTAACAAAAGATGAGAGAGTATACTATTTAACTTCAACCAAGTTTATATAACTCGAGAGATCCAAACGATGATGATGCTGAACAAAGAGTAACTCAAAATCCTTATCAAACTAGCATATATCAACAACTAAATAAAGAATGTGGTCATAGTGAAATGGAAGAATCAACTCCACAATAGGACAAATCCTAAATATGACAATGCAATCATAGTTGAAGAAGCAATAGAACCTGAAATGTTCAAAGAAGTATCGCAAAGATCCAAGTCGATGACAACTATGATAGAAGAGATCGATACGCTTCAAAAAAATCAAACTATGGATTTGATGCAAAAACCATTAGATATGAAACCCATATCTTATTAGTGGGTTTACAAGATAAAGCATAATCCAGATGGGTCAATTGAGAGATATAAGGCATGATTGGTAACTCATTGTTTCTCTCAATAGTACAGACAATACTATGATTAAAGGTTTAGTCCAGTGGTAAAACTTACAACTGTACAAGTCTTACTTACACTTGTAGCCAACAAAGATTGAAATTTGTGGGAGATGGATGTGTAGAATGCTTTTCTTCATGGAGAGTTGGATCGAGAGATCTACATGATCCAACCAATGTGTTTTCAGAGCCAAGATCATTTTGAATATATGTGTGAGCTATGGAAAGCACTTTACGGATTGAAACAAGCACCCAAGGTATGGTATGGTAAGATTGTTGAATTTTTAACACAAATGGGTTATTCAGTAACACTTGTAGATTCCATCTTGTTTTTCAAAGCCAATGAAGGAAAACTAGTTATCGTGCTAGTGTACGTAGATGATTTAATCATAACTGGTGATGATGAGGCACTAATTCTTCAAACAAAGGAGAATTTATCAGTTCATTTCCAGCTGAAGGAATTTGGATAATTCAAGCACTTAATTGGTTTAAAGGTTGATCTTAAAAAAAGAAGGAATATTTATTTGTCAACAAAAATATTCCAAAGATTTTTTCAAGATGTTCAGAATGCTTGAATGCAAACTGATTTCGACGCCGATGGAATCAAATGCCAAAATGTATGCACATGAAGGAAATGATTTAGAAGATATTATAATGTTTCAAAAATTGGTAGGTATTTTGATCTACTTAACCTTAACTCAACCTCACATTTCTTATGTAGTTAGTGTAATTAGTCTGTACATGCAAAATCCAAAGAAGCCTCATTTGGAAGCAGTTCAACAAATATTGAGATATATGAGTAGTACAATTGACTATGGTTTTTTGGACAAGAAAGGTAGAGATGACAAGTTAGTTGGTCACTGCAATGTTGACTATGCAAGAGATCATGACACCAAAAGATCACCAACTATTTATGTGTTTAAGCTTGGTTCTGGAATAATTTCTTGGTGTAGCAAGAGACAGTCAATAGTATCATTATCAACCACTGAAGTTGAGTATTGAGCAGTAACAATGGAAACTCAAGAAATTACATGGTTGATACAAATAATGAATTATATACAATAACCAATAGTTTATGCAGTTTTGTTATACTGTGATAATCAATCAGCAATTCATTTGGCTGAGAATCTAGTCTTTCATGCAAGAACTAAGCATGTTGAAATGCACAATCACTTTATTAGAGAAAAAGTTAAGTATTGGTAAGTTTGAAATGTTTCACCGTCATCTTGGCATAGTAAAAATAGTGATAGTTGGTGTTGAGGAAGAGTGTTGAAAATCAACACCAACTCAATAAATGGAGTAGTTGAAGGATGTAGAAAAATAAATGGAGTGGTTGAAGGATGTAGAAAAATAAATAGAGTGATAATATTTGTGTGGCTAGAATTATTTCTTAGTTTTGTATTGTTACAGTATAGATTGCATGATGATGACTATAAATAGCCTACCTTGTATTTGGTTTAATCATCCTATCAAAAACAAATAAGTCTTTGTATTCTTAGTTTGAGTGTGTGTTTAGAGCTTTCTCTTTGAGTGTTTGTATTTCTCTTTAATTTGTGAGTTGCCTTTGAAATATGTTATAGTGTATTTTATTGTGTGTATACTACAAGTAGTTTGTTTACATATTTGGATCCAATATTAGTAAATTTAGAGTTGTGTATATTAAATTTTACTCAATAAGGTATTCTAGATTTACGGGGAAAAGTAAAATAAAAGTTTAAAGCTCGAATAACCTCCTCCATATGTCTTGAGGTTCAAAACAAAGACCTATTATTTTTAAAGCTAAAACAAAATCCAAAGGGATGCTAAGAACTTTGCAAAACTTTTGTACTCGCCAATATTTAAATGAATGTTGCAGTTGGTAATATTTTACAACATGCATTTTGTAAATGTTATTAATGTATCAATATTATAATTATTAATACTTGAACGTTGTTAATAGGGAATTGTGAAAAGCTATTTTTCTTGTAGTGTTAATAGACTAGCCTTTTGACAAGGGTAATGTCAAAATAATCCTTAGAGTGGTAGGTTTGATAACGAGAATGAATGGGACCTTTGACAAGGGTAATGTCAAAATAATCCTTATAGTTGTAGGTTTAATAACTAAAATGAATGTCCAAGTATAACCAATGACTTGTGGAAAGCTATTGGTAACAACTCTGGATTTGTATGTGTCCAAAGTTCTATCAGCAAGAAGTTTGGTGCAAAACACCCACTGTTTCTAATTAAGATTGCTGCAAAAACCCATTATTTCTAATTACTTTACCATGTTTTGGAGGAGGAATCAACTCCCAAGTATCATTCTTCAACAAATATTCATATTTAGACTACATTACTGTTGGGGCACATCAAGTAAAAACAAAATTAATTCAACAGAGTAAAATAATGACATCAAAAATTTAAAGTGGTTCACCCTTTAATTTGGGTTACATTCACGGGACAAACGCCGAAAAATATTTCTTACACTAATAAAATTAATGGGTACAAAGTAAGAGGAAATACAACAAATTAAGATAAATCCCAAATATTGACACACAAGTGTTTCCCAAACTCACTATTTTGTCACTCCTATTTTAGAAAAATATTATCTCTCACTCTCTCACACACACAATACTATTTTTCATCAAAGGAAAATTTTTCTTTGCTTCTCTTCTTTGGTGTGTCTCTCTTTGAGAAAAAAAAACATTGCCTATTTATAGGTAAAATTGCAGCCACTAAATTCAAATGTAATTAATGGGGCTGCACCTACATTTTTTATTTTCTTCCCCTTCCATGTGGGTAGGGCCAACAAATCTCCTCTTTTAAACTACATGGAGGGCTCTACCAATCCAACAACTAAACGAAAATATTCAAAATTCTATCTTGGAAGTGTTTTCGTCAACATGTCTGATCCATTTTCTTCTATATAGATCTTCTCAATTTGTAGTAGCTTCTTCTCCATTACATCCCTAATCTAGTGATATCTCACATCAATATGTTTTAATCTCAAATGAAAGGAGGCATTCTTTCAAAGGTAGATATCACTTTGACTATCACAAAATAACTAGTAACTATCTTGCCGCAACCCAAGTTCTTGCAAGAAATTTTTCATCCATAGAAACTCGTTACATGCTTCCATTGCTGCTATAAACTCTACTTCTATGGTGGACAGTGCAAAATTTTTTTGTAACTTTGACTAGGGGTGAGCATCGGTTCGAAACCACAAGTTTTAGGTCAATCCGAATATGATCCGATCCGAAGCAAATTATAAATTATTCAATCCGAATCCGATCCGCTGTACATGCCAATCCGAACAAATCCGAAACCGCTAATTTATCCAATTCGATCCGATCCGAAAATTATTCAATCAAATCCGTTGTACATGTCAATCCGAACAAATCCGAATCTGCCAATTTTAAGTAAATCCGAATCCGATCCAATCCGAAAATTATTTGAATATGAATCCGCTTTAAATTTCAATCCGATCGATTAGGGTCAAAATTTTAATTTAAATCTATTAAAAAAATTACATAAATAAGCAAATTATGAAATATCAATATGATCCGAACTGTTATAAATGTTAATCCGAACAAATCCAAATCTAATATAATTTCAATATATAAAATGAAAAATTACATAAAATAAAAAAATCTAAAATAAAAATATTTTTAATAAAAATTAAAAAATAGACAACATGATTAAAAATAATTCAACAAAAATAATCAAAAAGAAAAAAATCAACATCAATTACATAATTTAACTCCAAAAAATTAAATATCAATTATATAGATTAACATCAAGCAACAAACAAAGAACATCAAACAAACGGCAGAGCAAGTGCGCAGCAAGCAAAGTTGTGCGAATGCGAGAATGAGGTACGCGAGTAGCGTGCAAAGCGTATCGCGTACGGCAAAGCGGCAGCGTGCAGCGAGTAGAATGCAGCGAGTAGAATGCAGCGAGCAGCGTGCAGCGAGCATAATGCAGCGTGAAGCGTGCATAATGCAGCGTGCAACGTGCAGCGAATGCACGTAGCGGCGAGCCGAGCGGACGGGACAGCGGCAGCGTAACGAGTAGAGAATGGCGATAGTAGATCGGTGAGCAGCAAAACAATGAATAGCAGAACGTAGAACAACAGAACAGAGTTGCAGAACAGCGTGCAGCAGAACGGCGACAGTAGATCGGTGAGCAGCAGAACAACGAACAGCAGAACGGTGAACAGCAGAACAGAGTAGCAGAACAGATAACAGCAGAATAGAGAGCAGTAGAACAACGAGTAGCAGAACAGCGTGCAGCAGAACGGCAAGCAACAGAACGGTAAGCAGCAGAACGGTAAGCAGCAGAACGGTGAGGAGCAGAACTTGAAACCAGCAATGGAGGCAGAGAGAAAGATGGAAGCAGCTGGAAAAATATTAGGATGGAGGCAGAACATAGAAGGATGTAGGATGGAGGCAGAGAGAAAATATTAGGTTTTGTAAGAGATGTGCGGCTAGGTTTAATAAATTAGGTTTATTAATTATTATATATTTATTTTAAAATAATATATAAATATATCGGATCGGATCGGATTATTCGGATTTAAATATTTTCAATCCGAATCCGAATCCGAACGGATTGATAAAATCCAATCCGAATCCGATCCGATTTCGGATCGAAACCACTCATTTTTTTTGGATTTGATCGGATTGATCGGATATTTTGCTCACCCCTAACTTTTACTACCATGACACAGCTCCTCATACAAATGTAATCAGGTAACCTGAAGTGGATTTTCTAGAGTCCATATCACCAACCATATATGCATCTATGTATCCAACTAAAACATGCTTGTCATTTCTAAAACATATGCATATTTTGGAAGAACTTCAAAGATACCTGAAAATTCATTTCACTATAGCCTAATGTTCCTTTCTAGAATTTGAAAGGAATCTGCTCACAACTCTAACTACATGAGAGATATCTGGTTGTGTATAAACCATGGCATACATTATACTTCCAACTGTTGAAGCATTTGGAACTTTTTCCATTGCTTCCTTCTCTTTGTCAGTAAAAAAGCTCTGCTTAGAACTTAGCTTAAAGTGATTAGCAAGAGATCTCTTGGGTCTTATCTAGATGAAATCTCTGAAGTACTTTCTGAATGTACTTATCCTATGACAACAATAATTTCTTAGCACTTCTATCTCTAATAATACTTATGCCAAGAATCTTCTTTGTTGGCCTTAATTCTTTCATGGAAAAAGGCTTACTCAACTGCCTTTTCAAGTTGTTGATTTTGGAAATATTTCGGCCAACAATCAACATATCATCCACATAGAGCAAAAGAATAATGTAATCATAATCATAAACTTTCTGCACAAAAACACAATGGTTTGAAGTAGTCTTTTTGTAGCCTTACTCCCCCATAATAGACTCAAACTTCTTGTACCATTGTCTTGGTGTTTGTTTTAAGCCGTAGATACTTTTCTTCAATTTACAAACATAATCCTCTTTTTCCTTTTGCTTGAAACCCTTTAGCTATTCCATGTATATTTCTTCTTCCAAGTCAGGAAGGTAGTTTTGGCATCCATTTGCTCAACCTGTAGGTAAAGACATTGTTCTAATCCCAACACAGTAGAGATGGATGTCATTTTCACAATTGGTTAGAAAATATCACCAAAGTCAACTCATTTTCTTTGGATGAATCCCTTGATAACCAGTTTAGCTTTGTATCACAAACTAGAATTGTTTTATTCATGCTTCACCCTGAGCACCCATTTATTTTTCAAAGTCTTTTTCCCTTTAGGTAGCTTCATCAGCTCAAATTTTTTTTTCTTATGTAAGGACTTCATCTCATCTTGCATGGATTCAATCCATGTTTGGTTGGATTTGTCATCCATGAATTCATCAAAACTCTTAGGTTTTTCCTTATCAGTGAAATATATATACTCATCTGGAGGATATGTGGTAGTGGAACAGGAGAAGCCGTAAGTGTTTATGTTGGATAATGAACATCATCATCTACCTCATCTTAAAAATTAATTTATATGGGAGCCTCATCTTCATCAGGTGGATAAACCTGGTCTTTATATCCAACTTGTCTTTTCACTGATGTTGGAGGAATTAATTCAAAATCTGATGAGTCATCATTGGAATTAGGAACATCCTTCTTCATTTTGACAATATATTTAATGGTACCATCTTCAACACATGTGCAAATGTGAGTATGACTTTATCTCAGAAAGTTTTCGGCAACTTTGCATGTGATAGTAGACATTTTACTCTCTCCATCAAAGTTCTATTCATCATCTCAGCTAAGCCATTCAACTGCGATGTCTTTAGAGGTGTCATCTGATGATGAATACCATGCTTTTTGTAGTAAGCATGAAATGGTTTTGTGTATTCTCCACCATTGTCTGTTCAAATTCATTTCAACTTCTTTCCAGTCTATCTCTCAACTGAGGCATGAAAGTTTTTGAAGACATCTAGCACATGATTCTTTATCTTTAGAAGATATACCCACGTCTTCCTTGAATGAACATCAATGAAAGTTACAAAGTATTGAGCACCACCATGTGACTTTGGAATTGGTCCACACAAATATGAATGAATCAGATCTAAAATATTATTCATTCTAGAAGGAGTGGAACTCTTGAAAGCAACTCTGTTTTGCTTTCCTACTAAAAAATCAACACATTTCTCCAAATATGCTTCATCCATTCCTGGCAGAATCTTCTTCCTAGCTAGACTTGTCATAGCTTTTTCAACCATGTGACCAAGTCTCCTATGCCACAATTCAACTACATTTTATTTCTCCATCGAATTTTCTATGTTGGTGGAGAACTCCACTTGCATTATATATAGATTTGTATACTTCTCACCTTTAGCCACTACTAAGGATCCTTTTATAAGTTTCCATTTTTCATAAGTGAAGGAGCTGCAATATCCTTCATTTGTAAGTTTGCCTATAAAGATCAAATTCAAGGGCATATTTGGAATATGCCTGGCATCCTTTAGACATAGTCTGGTACCATTCTCTGTTTCCAAGGAAACATCTCCTCTACTAACATACTTTGACAGGCCTTCATTTCCCATTTTAACAACAGAAAAAATTCCAGATGTGTATGATGAGAAAAATTCTCTCTCCGATGTAGCATAAATTAGAGCACCACTATCAATCACCCAGCTGGTCTTATGTGATGCAAGATTGAAAAAATCTTCATCATAAATGATATTGAACTCGTTTATAGTATTTGTATGCTCATCATCATTACTATCGTCTTTCTTCACTTCTTTGCCTTTGTTTTTTTCCTATTCCTTCTTGAACACCCAACAAAATATTTGATATGACATTTCCTCTTATTGTGATGGAATTCAACATTGGCATATTTTTTTGATTTTCCTTTATTCTTGCCTATGGGTTTTTGTTCTCTGTATTGTCTCCTTCCTATGGACTTTATGATAAGGGCTTATGCTTCTGAATTTCTTTCCCTATTCTGTTTCTCATATGACAATAGGGCTTCTACAATAACTTCAAAATCCATCTTTTCTTTCATATAAGTTTGAGTTTTTGTGAGATGATTATATGATAAGGGTAGTGATGCAACAACATCACAACTTTCTCTTCATCGCTGAAACTCACATTGAATCTTGTTAAGTGAGAAAGCTCGCTATTGAAATTGCTAATGTATTGCATCATGCTCACATTATCTTCCTTCTTCATCTGATATAGCTCCTTCCATAAAAAAATATTTATTGGCAAGGTTCTTTGACATGTACACATTTTTTAGAGTCTCCCATGTTTCTTTTGTAGTTATGCAATTTTTTGATTCAATTTTTTGCAAGTCATTGTTTGAGAGATTTATATGGATTGTACTAATTGCAATCTCATCTATCTCCTCCCACAGTTCTTCGATGACAATTACTGCATTCTTTTCTTTCTCCTGCAATGCCTTATGGACCTTTTGTTGAATGAGAATATCCTTCATTCTCTTTTTCCATAAAGAGAAATTATTAGTGCTATTAAATTTCTCAATATCTACCTTTTGGCTTGAAAGTTTTTTGTTATTTTTCTTTTTCTACAAATAAATATGCTCTGGAGCTAATAAAATATTTTTTGATGTGGAAATCAGTCTATGCTGCAACCATAGTGACACCAAATATTTCCCAAACTCACTATTTTTTCACTCTCATTTTCGAAAAATATCCCAAATATTTTTGTAAAATATTATCTCCCACTCTCTCACACACACAATACTATTTTTTATCAAAGGAAATTGTTCCTTTGCCTTTGCTTTGCTTCTCTTCTTTGGTGTGTCTCTCTATGAAAAAAAACATTAGCTATTTATAGGTAAAATTACAGCCACCAAAGTCAAATGTAATTAATGGGGTTGCACCTACATTTTATATTTTCTTCCCCTTCCATGTGGACGAGACTTACAATTACAACATTCCATTCTAGCACAGATACAGTTTCTTTGACAAATTTTGGTTTTGGTAAAATAACAACTCATGTGTACAATTTTGGTTTAAAAACCCTTTTATTGGATCATGTGGTCATAAACTACACACCATATAGTAATTAATTTAATCACACCCTCATGCCAATTAAATTGCATACTACTCATTAAGTTCATCAATTATGGATCACATACATAAGAATCATACATCTCTGCCTAGAAACTATGCATGTTATTTAATCAAGACAAATAATTAAATAATTCTCTCAAATCTATTTAATTATCTCTATAGATAAATTGTTTGCTAAACAATTAATAGTATACAAATTATTTTAAATAATATAATTAAATTAAAATTATAATTGGGGTAAAATATTAAATCATCACATGGTGAAAATTAAGTTCATAAGATCCGTAGATTAATAAATTAACTACACATAATTGTGTTCATAAAACTCATATTTTTCATAAAGAAAGACATAAAAATTGATAAAGAAAAGAGTAGAAGAAGAAATACAATCAATCTTTTGAATTATAAAATTAATCTTCTCTTGAATCTCCACTAAAAGTATGTCCCCTCTTGAATTTTTCTGTATTTTTCTCGCTTTTTAGCTCCAAAAATTGACCAAAATTATGTTAATGAAGTCCCTTAAGGGTTTATGGAGTGATTAGAGGCTTAAATATTACTTAGATGTGATTTGGACTGTCAGGTCATCTTCCGATTAAGGGCTGCAATCAAAACTTCCAAAGTTACCCAATCACAGCGTGACATGTGGCAGGGGAAATTTATTGGGAAAATCATAGTGTGACCCATGGTAGGGGAGATCGGTCAGAGTCAATGCTCGCTGAGTTAGTGCCACATAGCACAAGGTAATTCATAAAAATGGATGGTATGGCGCATGCGTGGAACACAATAGGCAATTTAGTGGTAAAACGTGGTAGAAATGGTTAACCAATCTCCGAACTCGGATTGAATGTCATGCTGACGCATGGTGAGCGATTCATCCTCGTCATACCCCCAAACTTAATTATTTGCTTGTCCTCAAGTAAAACCAAGTATAACTAAATAAAATAACATTGGTAGTATATTCATAAATATACTTATATTAATACATGCATATTTCACGAAAACTATCCCCATCAAAGAAAAGCTTAGAAACTAAGAAAGAAACTAAAGAAAACTCAAAAACTAAGAAATGAGAGAAAGAAAGAAGAGAGAAATGAGGTTTTGAGGTGTGTTTTGAAGTGAATGGAGGGGGAGTATTTATAAAGGAGGAAGGAGAGAAAAAATGAGTAAAAAATGTTAAAAAAAATATTAAAAAATAAAAACGCGTGTTTTTGACTCGCCGAGGTCATCAATGATGTCGCATGACGTCACGGGGCGGCCGCACGTGAAAATGGGTCAAAAACGCGTCATGCTACTGGCGCGTCAAGCCGCTGTCACACGGCTGCGCGCGCCGGGCTGCGCGCGCCCGCGCGTGAACGTTGCCCGCCGCAGCACAGCGCGCGGAAATAGGCATCACCCGCGCGGGCCGCGGCTCGGGGCGATGCCGCTGGCGGCCACGCGCCGGCGCGGCCGCTGGCCGTGGCGCTGCTTCGCTCTTGACATTTTTGACCTTTTCGACCCATTTTGTCCAATTTTTCCATGTTTGTTGACCTTTTCCACTTATTTATCAATTTATTTGTGATGTATTGCTTCAAGTATTCTTCTTGGAAGTCTTTACATTGCGTTTTTAGGCCAAAATTCTCAAAAACAATAAAAATACCCGTGATTCCGAAAAAAGACAAATTTATATAAATATATCATAAAACATATTAATATATATATTTTTACTCAATTAAAGTGCATAAAATCATGGTTATTTTAGTGTTTTTCGAAAGCACTCATCACAACTCCCCCAACTGCCTCTCGCTAGTCCCTAGCGTTATAAGCGATAAAACTAAAAATTAAACTATCCTAAATCACTCAGGATTGACACGGCTTGCATTTAGCCTAATGAACAAGCCTTTTAAACCCCTAGGTTGCCCTAAGTGGACGAAGTTCGAGTCTCGTGAGGGTTTTCAAGAATGATACCCACAAACATTGCACTAAATGTAAAACAAAATAAACAATAAAAACAAACAACTTAAAAATTAAATTTACAACAAAATCACAAATTATCAACATTTCACAAAAATGTCTCATACTTTTTAATCTCCTTTAAGATCATAATTAAAAACTCAAGCATAAGTTATCTTAATCTCTTTAAACAATCATGATTTATTATAATAATTAGTCGAAAATCATTTTCATATTTCATATCAAAATGTATCCATTTAATTTCACCCAATTTCAAAGTTGTCATGAATCGCACTGCCGACTCTATTCCTCACAAGTCAATACTCTCAAAACACCGAATCCTACGGGTTCAAACACTCATACTAATTTATATGCGAAAGAGTTGATGTATAGAAATGAACTAATATGTTCGCATATGTATAAAGAATAAAGGCTCAAAGTGTTATTTTAACATTGATCTCATGAAAGGAATCAAATGTATAAATTATAAAGATATCATATATAAAAATTATTTTCATGCATAAATCAAACTCATTAAGAAAGAATTTCAAGATATACGCTTTACAAATGAAGAAATTGCAATGACTTTTTTTGGGAATTACTTCTTATATCTTTCTTTTGTAAATAGCCTTTACTCACAACTTTCAGAGGCAATGCGGTTATAGTATGTAGATGATACTATTTTTATCTCTCTCTTATTTTTTTCTCAGAGATATTTTTCAATACGTGTATTTCTGTAGAAGTCAACCCAATGTACAGATTGTACATATTTTGGATTTTAAGTATGGTTAATTTTGTGGTTTTTCTCGCTTTGATCTTGGTTTGTGTAACCCCGTATATGTCTTTTTTGTTTTGTAGTAGTCACATAAATGAGATATAAGCATATACTATCAACTTCTACTCAAATCATTTAATCTAAGCAAAAATAATAATCAAAAATATATGATACTCTATTAAAATGAAAAAATTCATACATTCAACGCTAATACCTATGTAGATCATCTAAAAATTTGAAGAAATAAGAAATGTGTTCGAGTAGAAAAAATATATATTTCACTAATAAAGGAAATTAGGCTCAAATTATATCTCACAAAGGTAGTCTCCACTAAAAAAACTCATAAACACCGATTTTGGGTTTAATATAATTTCAACATCTTATCAAGAAATACTAATTATGACAAAAACTAACAAAATATCAAAAATAAATAAAAAATAATTCATGATATGTTTTCAAAAATTATCTAACAAGACAAAAGACTTAACTATTTACTTAAATTTGATTTAAAGAAATGATAAACTTTTGTGAAACTTTTTTTTTTTATATTATTTTTTATATTTTTTTTATATTCCAAAAATTACTAAATCATTATTTAATAGAAATAAACCAAACACACAAAAAGTATATTTTTTTATTTTTTTAAATTAAGCATGGTAACTTTTCACCACCAACCTAGAACTTACATTGTCCTCAATGTAACAACCGAAATTAAAGATAAAGAGAGTATGAGAAGAAAGATTACCTATTTCCCCGAGAATGTGCAAGTAGTAATGGAAAATGCAAGGCATCCATCATATTCATCATTAAAGTGTATACGTACATTTAGATCAAACTTCTAACATCTCATCAAATATTTTTAGTTCAAACAATTTAAAAATTATTCACATGCAATTAAAATGAAATAAACAATAAAATTAAGTAAAGAAAACAAATAACAAACAAAAATTATTTTATTTTATTTTATTTTATTTTTTATTTTACCTAAATGACGGGTTGCCTCCCATCCACTTAGTTTAACGCCTTAGCAAGACGATCTTTCGTGCTGGGTGGTTACTCGTACCAAATGCAATCCATTTCAAGAATGTTGTTTGGTTCTTCTAAATAAGGCTCGACACGCACGGCCATTGACTAACGCTTTTGTCTTCGAGTCCAATAGTTCCACTACTCCATGTTCAAATACTTGAACTATTTTGAATGGTCCATCCCATCTTCGATCTCACTTTTCCTGGAAACAATCTCAAACGAGAGTTAAATAAAAGAACTTTCATTCCAGTGGTGAAGAGTCTTAGTGAATCAGTCTTCACGATAATACGCTTAGTACGCCCTTGTATAATTTGGCATTCTCATAGGCTTCATTCCTAATTTCTTCCAACTCACGAAGTCGAGTAATCGCTTTTCACCCGCTTTATCTAAATCCATGTTTAACTCTTTAATTGCCCAATGCTTTTGCGTTCAAGTTCAACTGAAGGTGGCACGCTTCCCAAAGATTAACCTAGCGGCTCATCCCAATAGGTGTTTTGTAAGTCAGCGGTACGCCCATAAGGCATTATTTAGCTTAAATGCCCAATCCTTCTCCTCGACGGACGCATGCTCCAAGATTTCTTAATTTGCTTATTGCTCACTTCCACTAAACCGTAAGTTCGAAATGATATGGAGAAGTTACTTTACGTGATGTTGTACTTGTTTAGTACTCCATCAAAGAGTTTGTTACAAAAATGGCTACCTCCATCACTTATTATAGCTCTAGGCATTCCGAACCTCATCAATATGAAATCTTTCAAGAATTTCACAACAACATTAGCATCATCGGGTCTTGCATGTGATAGCTTCTACCCACTCGGGACACATAATCCACAAAGAACCAAAAAATGTATTGAAAACCATTAGACGGGAAAAGGACCTACATGAAGTCAATCCCCCATACATCAAAGAGTTCAACAACTAAATTAGATGTCAAAGGCATTTTCATCTCTTTGCTTATGTTTCCTGTTTCTTTGACATCTATCACATCAGGTACAAAACATACGAAAGCATCTTTAAAAAGAGGGCCAAAAGAATCCTAGATCAGAATATCTTACTTTATTTTTTTCACCTCCAAAATGACCCCACAACGAAGTTCATGACAAAAAGTCGAATGCTCTTACGTTTGCTCTTCTTCTCGTACACATCTCTCCGATGACTCGATTCGACCAATTCTTGTATAAATAAGTGGTCATCCCGTAAATAGTCCTTAATAGTTTTAAAAACCTTTTTCTTGTCCCGATATGAAGTGTTAGGTCGCAAAACACCAAGTGGCAAGATAGTTTACAATATCAAGATACCACGGGTTCGACTTATGAAAAATAACTGCTCATCGCAGTGTTTCAACTATATCATCATTACTCTCATCTTTAAGAGAATTGAAGTCGAAATCAACCTAGACAAATGGTCACTACTAAGTTTTCACCGCCTTTCTTATCCTTGATCTCTAGGTCAAATTCTTGTAAAGAGTAAGACTCCACCGATTAATCTGCTTGGCATTTGGTTTACTTAATAGGTATCTTAAAGCAAAGATGATCGCACGTACAATCACTTTAGATCCTACTAAATAAGACCGAAATTTGTCTAAAGAGAATACTATAGCCAAGAATTCCTTTTCAGCCGCGGTGTAATTCATTTCGGGGCATCATTGAAGTGTTTTGCTAGCATAAGAGATGACATGTAAACGCTTATCCACTCTTTTTGTCCCAGATCGGCTCCTATTGCATAATCGTAAGGCGTCACACATTATCTCAAAAGGTAAAGCACCAGCTTGGTGCCATTATAACAGGTAGATGTCAGCTTTCTTTCAAGGTATTAAAGGAAATAAGGCAAGCCATTGCTGAAGTCAAATTCAGCATCTTTGGATAATAAGTTACATAAAGGACTCACTTATTTTAGAGAAATTCCTTTAATAAATCGTCTCAGTAAAATCCCCGCATGTCCCAAGAAGCTTCTTATCCCCTTCACATGCATGCAGTGGACAGGGAGGTAGTTTCGATATCAATTCAACTTTTGCCTTATCAACTTCAATACCCTTGTTTGAAATTATATGCCCTAAAACTATCCTCGTTGAACCATAAAATGACTTTTCTCCCAACTATGGTTAGATTGCATTCAATGCATCTTTCTAAAACCAAAGTCAATTTATGTAAGCAATCATCAAACGAGTTCCCAAAGACAGAGAAATCGTCCATGAAAATTTCAATGAACTTCTCCACCACGTCCGAGAAAATGGATATCATGATCTCCTGAAAGTCAAGTGCGAAAGCATTGCATAACCC
Source organism: Hippophae rhamnoides (assembly GCA_033030585.1). Lineage (NCBI taxonomy): Eukaryota > Viridiplantae > Streptophyta > Magnoliopsida > Rosales > Elaeagnaceae > Hippophae > Hippophae rhamnoides. The sequence continues at coordinate 28,689,571 of CM065433.1, forward strand.
AAATGGCATTCTCATGGAAAAATCAAATGTCCCAAAAGGACATGTAAACGTGGTCTTTTCCCATCTTCCTGCTATGGGTACTTGATAATATCCTCGACAATTCATCCAAAAACAAGAAAATTCGTGTCTGTTAATCTTTCCAACATTCGATCAACGAATGGAAGAGGAAAGTGATCCTTTTTCGTATATAAATTTAGTTTCCTAAAATCTATACACATTCTCCATCCAAAGGATTATTCTGAAGTGGCACTAATTCACTTTTATCATTTTTAACAATCGTTATCCCGCATTTCTTTCGTACCACGACCGGACTAACCCACTTACTATCCGCAATAGGATGATAATCCCTTCTCCTAACAATTTAAGGATTTCCTTTTAACTACCTCTCGTATGTTCTGGGTTTAGTCTTCTTTGGGCCTCTCGTACATGTGCGTTTAGCACCATCCTCCGTTGATTCAGGTATACACATATTGACTAATGCCTCTTATATCCCCCTATACTCCAACCTATAGATTTCTTAAACCTGCTTAAGCACTTGATGAAGTTCCTTTTCTTGTGGTTCGTCAAGGTTGAAGAAATTATCATCGATATGTTTCTCCTTCTCCCAAAAACACATATTTTAAGTGCTCAGCAAGTCTTGAGTTCAAGTTCGCGGATCGCCTCTTTAACAGATGTTAACCTGCAGATCTAAAAGTGCACTAGATTTTGTCATCACTTCATTATTGTTCTAGTTGTTCAAGGTACCCCTTAATTTCTTCATCTAAATCTTCTTCAACCTTTTCAAGTGTAAGAACAGCTTCAAGCTTGTCTTCTATTCCTGGTTTGGAAAAAGGTGTTTTGGACAAGATTATCCAAAGGATCAACTTCAATATTTCATCGATGGCGTAAATAGAAGTGGAAAGGTGAAGAATCAAAAACTTTGAAATGAACAAATTTCTCCTAAGACCTGTCATTGTCAAATTTCCATCTCGACATCAATAATAGTTTTAGTAGTTGCCATAAATGGTCTACCAAGCAATATTGTACGCTTCTCTCGTCCAACGCCGGATTTTTCTTGCATATCCGTGAACCACAAAGTCAACAGTATTATCGGGCTTGTTCACCGTATTCAAAACATCCTCAACTATTCCTCCGATATTTAAGAGATCTATCCGCAAGCTGCATATGGACATAGTCAGGGGTTTTAAATCCCCTAGATTGAAGCCGTGAGAATATGTAGTAGGCATCAAATTTATACTAGCACCTAAATCAAGCATTGCCTTAGCAACCTTCCTATCCCCAATAGTTATGTTTATAATAAAACTTCCTGTGGTCTTTCAACTTGGGGTAGTTTCAGGTCAAGTACAACATAGAAATTTCTCGACACTACTACTGCCTCATTCAGCTCATACCTCCTTTTCTTGTTCAACTCTTTGAAAAACTTGGCATACGAGTGTTAATATCTCATGATCACTTCTAATAATGGTAAATTGATATTTACTTTAGAGAGCATATTAAAAAGATCATTGAATTGCTTATCTTGTTTGGACTCTTTCAACCGGTGTGGGGAAAAGGTACTTGTATCCGGCGTGGTTCTCGTTGTCTTTGAATTTTGGGAGTGTCGATGACCCCCAATGAGTTTTTCGTAAAGCTTGTGAAGTTTAACACTTGTTTCTCCTTTTTGCGATATTAGAATGTCGCCTCTTTGTTAGAGATTTCTTGTGTACACCGGTATTGACTACCTTACCACTTCGGGTTCTAACATCTTTTGCTTGTTCCTGGACTGGCAACTTTCCCGGTTCTTTCTTTTGCATTTGTTCACCAGCTGTCTAACTTAGATTCAATTCTTTTAACCGAAGCCTCCACGGTGTTCAACCTTTGATTAGTCATCGCTTGTTGTCACGACTAACTTGAATAAAAGCATTCAAGCTATCTTCTCTAAGGTTGGTTTAAAAGATTGGCTTGGCAAGTGCGGTGGTCAGAGTCGGTGATTATAGTGTTTGGATGATACTTTTGAAAATATTGACTTCCTCTATGGCATCGACACTAGAATCACAAGTATTTGAATAATTACGAGTACCATGCCCCAATTGAACAACACACTCCACATACCTCTTGATTTGAAATTTGGCAGACGTGAGGAATTTCCTACTTGCTTAGTCAATTCAAAGAATTTGCAAGGTTATCTCATCATCAAAGCCGACCTCATTGACCTTTTCTTTCCTTCCACCACCTCTTTGTTGGGAATTAGAACCCAATAGCTCATAGAGATTATAGGTTTCCTCGTCATTTTTTCTCCTACAAAGACCACCAAGAAGATATCAACCATGTATCGACTCGAAGGTCAATCCATCGTAAAGAATTGGTTTTGTAGCCGTAGTGGAAAGCTATGATTTTGACATCGAGTGAAAAGGAGTTTGAATCGCTCCCAAGCTTCATAAAAGTGGCTCTTCATTCATTTGAGAAAATGTTGCTATCTTTGTTCTTAGATCAGCCTTTTTGACGGGAATAGAACCTACCCATAAAAATTTCATAGACCGCCTCCCAAGTTTTAAGAGAACTCCGACCGTAGAGTAATGAACCACGACTAAGCTTTATCTTTGGAGAGTGTAAGGAAAACACCTCATCCTTAAGTTGATCTTCACTAATCGTACGAAGGGAAAGGTTTGGACAATAGCATAGAATTCTCGAATGAAATGCAAAGGATCTTCATTGTGGATACCAGAAAATAAGGCAACAAAGAATAATGAATCTTTTTCAATTCATAATTCCTCATGCCTCTTGCAATTGGATGCCTAAGTTACATTGCCAATGATTGGCATTGTATAGTCTTTCATCTTTTTCCGCCTATCTTCAAGATTCCCATGTTTATTTGTAGTTGAAAATGATCCTCCTCCTATCAGAATCAACATTTTGCTCTTAAAAACAATAATAGATATCTAAAAAAAAAAAAAATGCAAGGAACCTAATTTTTTTTTTTTTTAATTTAAACAAAGGGACACAATTTTTGAAACAAAAGAAATTATTTTACTTGTAACACATATATAAATATATATATATATATATATATATATTTTATTACACGCAAACTAAAACAAAGGAAAATACAATAACGGTGACCTCCACAGTAGGACTAAAATTTATCGCCTTCAGTAAGACGTTGCTTGGAGACAAGTATAAATGAAAACTCAATGTCTCCTCTCTTCATTGAATTCATTTAAGTTTCAAATTAGTCTTTGCCTTTTGCAAATGTTCAACTAACTGCTCAACTTGAACTTCCACCTTTTGATGTATTTCCACAGTAGTCCAACCGTTGATTGGTTTTTGATTGATTGTTCCCTACAAACTTGAATAAAAGAATTCAAGTTGTCCTCCAGGGTTGGTTTATTTGGAATGCTTCGTGGAATAAAGGGTGGAATTGCTAGCCTCGCCTTTGAAGCTGAGGAAAGGTTATTTTGCCTCCAAGAGAAATTCCTGACGACTTCTCCACCCAGGATTATAGGTATTTGAATCGGGATCAAACCTTGGTCTCGTTGATACGCCTCCCAACACATTAACCCGCTTCAGTGTCCAACAGATCTCTCGATATACGGACAAAGCCAGCATCTTTGTCCCACGTTGTCGTACAAACCATATTGTTCTTTATTGGAATTGGTTTCAGGTAATGTAGAAGCGGCAACTTCGCTTAGTCACGCTTGAACAAGTGTTGTCGAACTTCATTACGGAGTCGATTTCACGAACACCCACTTTTCTCACTCTGGAGCTTTTCTCACTGAATTAGCACCCAACATCTCAAAGAGATTATAATGCTTCGATGCAGTCTTTTCTCCTATCGCTTCCTCCCGCAATAGTCATGACAACGAATCGACATTGTCAGGTAAGTCCATCGTAAAAGAATTGGTTCTCGCAACCGTAGGGAAAGTTGATTTGGGACATTGAGCGAGAAACATTTTGAACCTATCCCAAGCTTCGCTGAACGGTTCTCTTCCATCCGAGAGAAAGTAGAAATCTTTCCTCTACCGATGTTTTTTTGACGGGAATATAATTTTCCCACGAATTTATTGTAAATTGACTTCCACGTCATCGTAGAACCCTAAGTGACATCAACCAAGCTTTAGCCTTATCCTTGGGTGCACTAAAACATCTCATTCTAAGTCGATCCTCGCTAGAATACCGAGGGGAATGTTTGACCGTAGATAGAAATCTCTCATAAAGGAAAGAGAATCTTCATTAGGTACCCCATGTGAAGGAAGCATAGAAAATGAATATTTTTATGTCATAATTCCTAGCAAATTCTCCTCCAATCGGATAATGGCAGCTAAGTCGTGCCAATCACCTATTTGCAAACTCCTTCATCGTGGTTTCCCTAACACGTTGGTTTTCTCCTCCATTTCTTTTGGTTCTAGTAAAGGATTAAGACGTGGTTCTATGTTCGCTCAAAAATCGTGTCATGGGTAGATCTAGTGTTGTCGACACTTGTTTAAATTTTATGAATATTATTTACATACGGCAGTGCTTTCCTAAGCGATCTCCTACCACGCATGTATTATTTTAAAACGTAAATTTAAAACTCCCGTCAACAAAAATAAAGAAATTAGAGAAAATTTCCATTGGCATTTAATACAAAACACTATACAATTTTTTTTTTTTTTAATTTTTTTTTAAATAACATAATTAAAGGTATTAACCAAGAAAATGTTCCTGTGAAATACCCGCCATGTACGTCTCCTTAAAACCATTCTCCCTAAATTTTAACAACGTTCCTGCGAAAGACTACATTGGACAGCGCTTCAAAGAATTGGCCTCCTGCATTTAACTCCCTTAGATTTTTACTTTTCATGCCTTTTAGTTTTTTTTTACGAACCGTAATTTTATTTTACTATTCACACTATCTTATTTCTTATTAACTTAAAATTTTAAAAATTTTAATTTTTTTTTTACGAACGGTAATTTTATTTTACTATTCACGCTATCTTATTTTTTATTAACTTAAAATTTTAAAAAAAATTTAAATATTTTTATTTTTATTTTTTTATTTTTTTATTTTTTTTATTATTTTTTTTAACGGTAAAAACTTTTTTTACTTCAAATTTCAAATTTCTAAATTATTTACTTTTTATCCTATAATAAAAAAAAATTTATTATTTTTTTTTATTTTTTTATTTATTTTTTATGAAATTTGAAATTTGATTAAATTTGATTTTATTTTATTTTATTTTATTTTATTTATTTATTATTATTATTATTATTATTATTTTTAAAAAAAATATCACAATTATTTACAACACAAAAATATTTTTAAAATTTTGATAAATAAATTAAAAACGCTATTCTTCCTACAATCCGGCGCCAAAACTGATGAACGAAAACTGCAGACGCTGATTCTCGCAAATACTTTGGTTTTAATATTTCAAACTCGCAGTTGGCACCTAATCATTTCGTATAAATGATAAGTATACTCCAAGGCTCGATCTAAGGAAGTAATGTACGCTGGTTTTTAATTTATTATTCAAACTTTAAAAACTTAAATTAAATCCTAAACATCCGTCACGATAGCTTTTGGTTTTTGTGGTTCCTAATCTAATAACATAAAATAAACATATATACGTATTAATTAAATATAATCTAAAAAGAATAAACATAGATACAAATTGAATAAATAAATATAAATACAGATTCAATAAATATTCATGCAAATTTTATCATTTATATTAAGTGGAGTATTTATGGATATAATAACTAAGTTAATTATCTTCATATTATCTAGGTTATTAAAGATATAAATTGATATTTTATTGATTCTCTTTTTGTATGAATACCACCTTTGGTGATAGATCTTCTTTGTTAACTAAACAAATCAATTAACACCTACGGGTGGGGTTGATAACTAATTTGCTAATTAAATTAATTCCTTTTTCTAAGAGATTGAAAATGAACCATTTAAATGCCACCTTTGGTGAGGTTAGATTTAAACTTTATTCAAGGTGTCAAATTAAACCTAAGAATTTAGTTATCCGAAAGTACTAACTTTCAAGTTTTAAAACTACTATCGAAAACATTTTGTCATTAATACATTTTCAGATAATAATTCTTATAAAAACTTTTGAAATGAAAGCTTCACTCTAACTACCTAGGCGATTGTACTAACAAATAAAAGAAAGACTACTCTAAATTAGATCGATAACTAAGCCTTAAAGTCTAACTTTCAGATTTAAGTTTGTAATGAAAAATAATATATTTCTCTCTAACATCCTTAATATAAAATCTTGAATAAAAATAAAATCAATTCATTTTACAAATTTTCACCTATTTATTATTTCGTAAGCATAACAACGTTATTATTATATCATGATTATAAATTACAGCTTAAATTTAATCACGTATAAATTAAATATAACATGTAAGAATAAAGCATAAAAATAATCAGTAAAGAAAATAAAATCCTTACGTAACTTCGACGCTATTCCCGTTGCTAGAAAACCTCCAAGCGGAATTTGCACTTCCATTTATTGAATCAAAAATCTAAATTATTACAAAAACATTACAAGTTCCTCTCAAAAAGAGAAGAACTCTAAACCTAAGACAATTGAACTAAAAACTAAGAGAAAAACTAAGAAAAGCTTAGAAACTAAGAAAGAAACTAAAGAAAACTCAAAAACTAAGAAATGAGAGAAAGAAAGAAGAGAGAAATGAGGTTTTGAGGTGTGTTTTGAAGTGAATGGAAGGGGGGTATTTATAGGTGAGGATGGAGAGAAAAAATGATTAAAAAAATGTTAAAAAAAAATATTAAAAAAATAAAAAACGTGTTTTGGACCTGCTGAGGTCATCAATGACGTCAAGATGACGTCATGGCGGCCGCACGTGAAAAATGGGTCAAAAACGCTGCGCTGGGCCGCCGCCGGAAGGCTGCGCGCAAGGCGTGAAGTGCCCACGCTGCTGCAAGCGAAGCGTGCATCAACGCGGCGCGGCGGCCGATGCCGGGCGCCGGCCGGGCCGCGCGCGTTTTTCCGTCTTTTGACATTTTTGACCTTTTCGACCCATTTTGTCCAATTTTTCCATGTTTGTTGACCTTTTTCCACTTATTTATCAATTTATTTGTGATGTATTGCTTCAAGTATTCTTCTTTGAGTCTTTACATTGCGTTTTTAGGCCAAAATTCCTGAAAAATAATAAAAATACCCGTGATTCCGAAAAAGACAAATTTATATAAATATATGATAAAACATATAAATATATATATTTTTAATCAATTAAAGTGCATAAAATCATGGTTATTTTAGTGCTTTTTGAGCACTCATCAACATCCCTCTCCACTAATATAAATATGAATTTAGCTCAAGATCAATAAAGACTTTATATGGTTGTAATGTAAGGCTTATGTAGAGGGTCGATAAATGAAGACACTTAGGCCCTTTCCACACCTTAACTTCTTTTTTTTATCATGTACTTTTTAACTACAATTGAGCTTTAACTTAATATTTCGATGCACTCTATTTTTTTCATTCTTTTCATATTCCTTTATTCCACATCTATTTTTTTGTAACTTCACAACACCCCCAAACTTATTTTCAATTATATTTTGTTTTTATTTAGAGGGATAATTGTATTGTGAGTTTTTTTTATAGGGTGCATTACATTTCATCTTACTCTATAGCATAACACATGATTGCATTTATTTTTCTTTTCATACAAGTTAAAGGTGCAAGGATAAAGGTAATGCTTATTAATTAGGCATAAAATGTGACTTAAAGATATGAATGATTCTTTGTTAGGCTCAAATGAGTGACTAAAGATATTAACAATGGTTAGCTTGAAAGGCTCAATCGATCCAAATAAGGCCTAAATCATTTCTCTTGTTAAATACTATTTAGAATTTTGCCTCAAGAGATGATCAAATAGATTCTAAAACCTGATAGATCTCATCAAAACACATAAATCAAGAAATTTGTTTTCTCAATAAGAACACCAAAATCAATCATGAACATATACATAAAAATTTATATCAATCCAATCAAAATTACCAAGCATATGACATGGTTAATGTAAGTATCTTAACAAATATGTTACATTCCTTTTTCTTGTCATGATAATAAATTTTTATCATTGAGTTCATATGTTTCATATCAAGCATGCATGCATTTAGTTTCCATATATTTATCAATTTCTACCCAAATCATGATTAAAAATAACCTAAAAAGTAAAAACAAATCCCTAAAAATTTAAAATGCATAGTAAATACTAATGTAGAGAATGAAGTTCTCTCCCCTAAACTTACATTACACATTGTCCCTAATGTGCACATATAAATATGAAAAGGTAAAAGAAAAAAGAAAACTCCCTTAATCATGGCACACCACATCTGTCACTGAAATGCTCATTCTTGTTGCATCAAATCTCTCCACATTTATTCACCTACAAGACAAAAACAATAAAAATATAAGTAAAATAACATTGGGTTACATCCTTTTGTATCCTGACAACTGTACCAAAAAATTGATCGCCACACACAAAATGTGTGCAATGAATACACAAGTATAAGTATCGTAACAAGTAATATAATGATAAGAAAGGATCGTTCTCACAAAGATTATTTGATTAGAAAATAATTTTTAAAACTACAAAAAATAAAAATCAATTTTTATGTGTCTTTATATTTTAAGTAAGCAAAATTAAAATAATAAAAAGTAAATAGCAAAAATTAATTAAATCAAATTTAATAACTAAAAAGATATATGAGAAAATATCTAGGAATACTTAATCCCACAATTTTCTAAACATGGGAATCACAAAAATCCTCCCAATATAATTATCAATTAATTACATGATCAATTGAATCTAACCTAGCATGTATTACTCTCTCAAGTAAACTACACACCATATAGTAATTAATTTAATCACACCCTCATGCCAATTAAATTTCATACTACTCATTAAGTTCATCAATTATGGATCACATACATAAGAATCATACATCTCTGCCTAGAAACTATGTATGTTATTTAATCAAGACAAACAATTAAACAATTCTCTCAAATCTATTTAATTATCTCTATAGATAAATTGTTAGCCAAACAATTAATAACATACGAATCAGATTAAATAATATAATTAAATTTTAATTATAATTGGGGTAAAATATTAAATCATCACATGGTGAAAATTGTGTTAATAAGATCCCTAGATTAATAAATGAACTACATATAATTGTGTTCATAAAACTCATATTTTTCATAAAGAAATACATAAAAATTGATAAAGAAAAGAGTAGAAGAAGAAATACAATTAATCTCTTGAATTGTAGAATTAATCTCCTCTTAAATCTTCACCACAATTGTGTCCCCTCTTTATTTTTTTTTGTATTTCTCTATCCTTTTAGTTCCAAAAATTGACCAAAATTATGCTAATGATGGCACTTTAGGGTTTATGGAGTGATTAGGGGCTTAAATATTACTCTTGTCCGATTTGTATCGTCAGATCAGCTTTAGATTAAGGGCTATGATCAAAGCAAGCAAAATTGATAACGTTAGCCAATCACAGTGCGACACGTGGCATGGAAAAATTACTTGGAAAATCAGAGTGTGACGTATGGCAATGGAGACCTTTCAAAGTCAATGCTCATTGAGTCAGGACCACGCAACACAAGGTGATTCGTGGAAACAGATGACATGGCCCATTGGTGGAACGCAATAGGCAATCATGTGGCGACATGTGGCAGAATGGGTTGACCAATCTTCGAACTTGCATTGAAAAACGTGCTAACACGTGGTGAGCGATTCGTCATCCTCATATGTGGCGTAACATGATTTCTATCCTTACTTACATGGCATCTACGTGGCTTGCCCAGTTAGCTCCTCTGCTTGCATGGCTTGCCATGTGGTAGCTCCTGATTGACCTTGTCTTAAAAATTCATAAAAGAACTATAAAAATTCCAAAAATTATATTTTCACCCATTTTTACTAAAAAGTTTATATTTTAATATTTTTGGCCATAAAAATATTATTTATTGAATAAAACAAGTAAATATTAAGTAAAACAATGTGCTAATGACTCTACTTTCATAGAGTTATTATTGTGAAATAATGGAACCAAACATGACAGGACTCGATGGAAAGATAGATGAAGATAAGGAAATAGAATTGATAAGTGTGATATGGACAAGTGATAGAGAAGAGATTCTAGAGGATAAAACTTGCTAGACAAATAGTGTTGGGTAGGGGCTTAGGGATAGTGATAGGTAGGTCATGTTTTTTACTAGGTGAAGACAAAACACTAACGAATAAAACTAGTGTACAGGTTTGAAAAGTAGCATGAGATAGTGAAGTAGTTTTAGGAATGGTGTTAGATGTGGTTTAAGTTAAGAAATGAATTTTTTTCATCTAACACCACATGTGGTGAAATGTTACCTTTTTGAAAATGAGGTTTTAGGCACCAAAATCTCTTGTATTGGGTAGCATACCCTGAACACATAAGACAAAGACCTCAACTTAAGCTTATTATAATTGAAAGGTCTCAAGTAGAGATAGCATAGATAACCATAGACTCTCAAATAACTACAATATAGTGTTTTGTGATAGAAAAACTCATAGGGATTGAGATTGTTCAAAGTTCTGGTAGGCATTTTATTGATAAGGTGAATGAAATTTTTGAATCCATAATCCTAATATTGCATTGGGATACCATTGCTATACACGTCTTTACAACATGTCTATTTCTTCTCTCAACAACTCTATTTTGAGATGGAGTACAAGGGCATGAAATTCAGCATGTATATCCATCTTGAAAAAAGTATGCTTCTAAGCTTTTAACTCTATAACCCCATCACAATGAAGTTATTTAATTTGAGCATTAAATTGTCTACATATCATAACATGTTGCTTGAGACTTGTTATTCAAAATATAAATCCATTGGAAACGAGTTCAATCATCAATAAACAAAATGAAATACTTAATTCCAATTGGAAGTCTAAGAGAATTTCTCAATTGGCACGCATTTTACACCTCATCGGTATTAAAGGATTTCAATATCGTATTCATACTTCTATATTTCTAGCTACCATATGTACTATAAAAGTATGTGGATGACCATGTCTTTCATGAAATAAATGTGCACTTATCTCATAGTGATGGAAAGACATCACAGAAGAACATCTTGCATATGCTCTAAATCCTTGGGATTGCTAACTTTATAAAGTCCTCTCTACACATTCCCATTAAAATGATAGTACTGGTAACAACATCCTTTACACATAAATGATTATAATAGCATTCAACACTGATATTATAATCTTCACATAGTTTCTCTCAAAGATAGTATTTTTTCCTAATTGTGGTGCATAGAGAATTTGTTTGACACTAATCACATGTGAACTATATGTCAAAGAAGTTGAACCTAAATGAGTGATAGGTATAGTTGTGCCATTACCTAAAATAACAAATGCATTCCCTGTTAGTCATTTGCTCCTTATAAATGTGACAAATTAGATGTAAAAGGGTGAGTAGCACTAGTGTCCATATACGATAGAAGAGGTAGTTACAGGTGTCAAGAAAGCTTGTGGTTGCACATCTTGAGAAGTTTGATGATATGTAATGACAAAAGAAGACATATCATGATAATTGAAAGTATCTCCAGTTTGCATTTGAGAAAAATGAGCTTGATGCTCCTTGGATCCACCAGTTTTGTGGCCTTTTCTGTTATTGTTATTGTTGCTGTTGTGACCCTAAGGTGCAATGTTTTTGATTGAGAATAATGAATATAATTGGAGGCATTATGGCCCATTTTCTTGCAAATCTGACACTGCATCTATGAGTAATTAGTAGTTTTGCCTCTGCCTTTGGCTAGTTTGATTTACAATATTAGAAGTATAATCACTTATAGATTTAGTATTGCCTTAGAATTGAGTTTGATGTTATTTGATGAAGGTATTACCAGAGTATAGTTAGCTTGAATGACTTGCTGATCAAGTAATATTCATTCTCTGAATTTGTTTATCATGAGTTCTCATTTGAGTAAGCACCTAATCTAAGAATCCTCTTCTTGTTAGTGATAGTTGTTATAATTGATGAGTGATGAGTAGGCGCTGCATCTAAACCACCAAGAACATATATTCATTCTCATGTAGTAAGAATAATATCAATAAGGTCGTTACATAGACTGATGTAGTACTGTTCCATTATCAAGGATCCTTTTCTTAGAGATTGTAGTTGCCATCTCAACTCCATTAGACAAGCCTAAGAATCATCATTAAGGGCCTTATTCAAAGCTCTCAAATATTATGATGTTGTTTCCTTTCTTATCAAGTATTTCAGATGACTTGTGGATATAGAAGAGTAGATCCAGTTTCTGATAGCTGAATCATGCCTCTTCCATATCTCATAGTTAGAACTTTCTTCCTAAACCCAATGTTCTTTGATTTGGCCTGTAGTATTAGTCACAAAGACCAGCTTCTTGAGGATTTTAGGAGGTGAAACAGATGATTCATCTATATAAGATTGCAAGCCATAAACTTTGATTACATTGCTTAATTGTTCCTTTCAGATAAGATAATTTGTCTCATCCAATATTATTGAAAAACTAGGGTTAATTGGGGAAGATACTGACTTTATTGATGTAGAGGTTGTGATCAAAGAATTAACAACTGGAACTAATACTAGAACTAGATGAGTAGATTCTTGAGGCAAAATTGGAGGATCACTCTCTATTGAAAGAGATACAATCATGAAATCTGTGTTCAAAGAACTAAGCAAAATGCTTTGATACCATGATAGAACAAAAGAGTAAATAGAGAGAAGAATGTAATGAAGAGATAGAGAGAAAGAGTGAAAGTAAGATAGAAAACTGAATTACATCTTTCATATTAAGTGTATTGAGCATATATGTAAGCATCTATACTATTAGGTCATGATAGTTTGTTATCGTAACAAACTCCTAAGAGCTATAACAAACAGCACAGTTTAGCCACTAATAACAAACTCATATATTCTATCATAGAAGCAATTTTATACAGAATCCCATGTTATTTTGTAGAAGAGGGTATCCTAAGTTAATATGCACACTTTATATCCTTAATCATCCTTATATAGCAAATGACGTAACTCATAATTTTACGGAAAATGTTTACTATAACAATTTGCAAGAATTGAAGAAAGCAATGTAGTAGTTATAGAACCTAACTTATTGGACCGTGATGCTATGATTAGGTTGCTTAAAGAAAAATTTAAACAAGCTTAATCAGAATCAAAAGAAGAAAGTGGCTGATAAGCATCAATGTGGGGGTAAGTTAGAGGAAGAAGATATATGGTGTATTTTAGGTCGCAACACTTCAAAAAAAAAAAACATATGTTTCACACTTGTAATAAGAGGAAATCAAAAGTTGTCTCCTAGATTTTTTTTTTGGGACAATGATCATTTCAATACTATAATTCTATAATATGGGTACTCTAGTCCCCTTTAATCAAAATTGGGTAGATTTAGTTTAATAATTTTTAAATAGAGTTAATCTAGTCTAGTTTTTTTTTGTATTTCCCTTAAAAAATAAAAAATAAAAACTAAAAAACTTCATCTCTTGTTAATAGTCTACACTTCAACCTAATATGACATTTCCTATAAGACAGACATGCACAAATTTAACAATTTTATCAATTATAGGTACAACAGTTCTTTATGCATAATTAATGACCGTAAGATTGGAGTTAAAAGGCCTTACAATAGTGGTATTTGATGTTTAGGATGTATGTGTAGCTTGTGAAGTATAACAATAAGAGGGTTTTACAAACTCAATTATTTTTGAAGATGATGGCATAGAATTCTCATCTACATAACCTACCCTATCATATCTAAAAGGTTTTTCATAGTCAAATACTTTGTTTAGCCTTTTAGCTCCAATGGTCAATCTCTTCACAACTTCCTTTGATCTCCACATTCTTGCATAAGTTTCTTGTTTTTCAATTTAAGATCTATAAGACTTGAATTCAAAATATAGCACTTTAAGACAACTCGAGTTTTTCTTTTTTTAAGATTGAGGAGTTTATTTCATATGATTTAAGTTTATCATTTAATTTGGTTACCTGTACTAGTAACCTATCCTTTTGTTTCTTACTACTAAGTAAATCAAGAAATAATTCATTAAGATTATTTGCATTAAATTTATTGAGTATAAATTTAGCATTACTTTCCTCATTATCTGAATCAAAGTTAGACATACTAAAGTGTCCACCAGCCTTTGTAGTAAATGACAAAAGTTTGTGCCACTATTTTCTGAATCATATGGGCTATCATTTTTATTTTCTGAATCACTAAGTCTAGCATATCAATCTCTTCTAGTTATTTTCTTTTTATTAGCACATTCAGTTGCAAAGTGACTAATCCTATTGCATTCAAAACATTTAGGTCCAGTGGATTTAGATTTCTTACCTTCTAAACTCATAGGTTTGAGTTCTCTTTTATTCTGATCCATATAAAGGTCCTAGGCAAACACTAAATATCTAGCGATCTACTCTATTACCAATTGAAATTTTATATGTTACAGATTTAATTAACTAGAATGGGTGAATAGATAATTAATCAAATTATAACAAATTAAAATTTCATAAAACGGCCAAATATGCAATCGCGTGTAAGTAAAATAAAGCAAAGATAAATAAAGATTGAGACAATATTTTAGATGGAAATAACCTTGGTCATACTAATGACCTAAGAGAAAAACCATTGATCCACTGAACCACCTAACTATCCACTAAGAAAATAATATTTAATTACAATGCTAGGACTCAAACTACCTACTAAGGTAACATCCCAAAGTAACCTACTTACAAGCCTCCACTTTCTTTCATAATCTCTACAAGTAAGGTGTTCGGATACAAACCAACATTTTGATAAACTAGAGTCACACGAGTTATTGAACCCATTCAACCAATACCTAAAAAGTTAGCACAAAAACACAAGTGCAAGATGTATCTTAGAGTATATTCAATAATGAAAAACCCTAGTTAGATGATTTAATAAAATACCAGTTGAAATAAAACCAACTAGTAAATGCTAGAAGAGAAGTTGAAACACGAGTTCAATAAAGATATATTTTTTATAGTTAAATAATCAAATCAAAAAATTGTGATCAAATAATTTTAATCCAAGCATTCAAAAACATAATAAAGAAAAGGCTATATGAATATTTAATCAAAATATCATAAACTTATTAGGCTTATTAACGAATCAAACACAACCATTAATGTTTGACAGATTAATTAAAGAAAAAATCCTAAAGAAATATCATCTTATTTTTGCAAATAATTTTGAAAGAGAGCTTTGAATGAAAAAGTTGATTCAAGTATGGTTAATTAAAATATGAAGCATTAGGTTCTTTATATAAGAAAGATTGAATCTCTAATGCTAGGTTAAGGTCCAAATATGATTATATCCATTAAATAATTCTTAAACTCGTAGATAATAGGGACAAAATAGAAATTGAAATGTTTGGCTATAGTAAACAATTAGGTTAAAGTTGAAATCCTGGCCGCTCAATTAATCGAGTGACCTTTATGCAAAACATTCCTATGTGTTTAATATGAAATCTAATATGCATTAGAACATATGTATATCTAAGATGTATTTGTTAAAGCTCGATAGTGTCTTTGAAGGTTTTGTTCACGAATATCACCAACACTCATAAAACTTACATATCAAAATTAGGTAATTTTAAGCACAAGCTCTATTTTAAGAGTAACATGTGTCAAGGACAACAAGAATGTAGGTCAATGGCATGTAGAAGGTCTAGAGTTAAAGTCTCAGTTATGAGTGTGTGAGTTGTTAATTTAGTTATTAAAAAAAAGAGTAACATGCACCAAGCATTAAAATGACACTTGTTTAAGGATAAATTATTCTTTCCTCATAAAATATGGATGATGTATTACTCCAAAGCAATCACAATTGTACATTTTTTGACTTAAGAGCATATTATAACGTATTTTAACAAAATATTTGTACTAAACAAGCATGTGATTTGCCTATAGTAGTACATCATCAGAAAGAGTGTAAGACTGCGTAGAACATTAGGGTAAGGAGATACAAACTCCTTAGCTCTCACAAACAAAATAGAATACACATATATATAATACAGTAGAAACACATCTAATATAATATTAGATAGAATATAACTTTTCATAACAGATATTATATAATCAATAGAAAGTAGGAAAATAATTAATTAAAGCATTATAATCAGAGTTTAAGCTATAGTATGTTGTAAAATACATACCTTAAATCTGATTGTGCTAACGTAACAAAGGATCATATCTGATTGTGCTAACGTAACAAAGGATCATACATAACAAGCAATGTAATGAGGTAAACACATATATAGACCGTATCTATGCGATGACATTCTTGAGTTAGTTAAAGCAACCACTTAATAGCAAACAATTCACTAATCAATAAAATAGCTACAACTCTAAAAGAAATAAAATCACTATTGCCTCTAGCAGTTGGGATCTTTGTCCAAATTGCCTATTTTTTCTCTTGCTTGTTGCTTTTGTAGTGATGAGTTTGACACACGAACTCGGCTCTCCTCCATACCCAACACCACCCAATGTGGTGTGATTCGTAGCCATAGATCGGTAACTGAAATATTTATAGAATGAGAAACGTTGAGAATCACACTATATCTTAAGGCATCAAAGCACACACTATCCTCCCCATATCTTAAATCATGTATGAAAGACACACAGTCAAGCCACATACACATAAAGACTAAAATTTGATAACTAAAGTCACTAAATGACCCACACTCAAATATAAGCTCTCTAAGATTTCAAAAATAGATATAAATCTTAATATGTATTTTGGTAGAGTTTTGGTACTAAAAACATGGGTAAAGAGTTGAGAAAACTAAACGGTATTTATAAAACTCGATTGACCACCTCACCAACCACATCATCAAAGGTGGTGGTGAGATTCCAAAAAAAGATATTTTTTCATTTTCAAAAATACCAAGTAAATTCCCCAAATATCCACATCCAAAATGAACCAAAATCCACCACTCTAAAACTTGCATGCATACTAAAAAAAACCAACCGCATAGTATGTGAAAACATGATTTTAATCATAGTGTGTATGTGTGTATTATTGATTCGTAGTAACTAATATTACATTGAGGAAGGTATAACATTCATGCAACACACCTCTTAAGTGTATACAACTTAAGTATGCAGATGTAGTGTAATCCTACACTCACCACATATACAACACATAACATGGTAAAAATACTTAGTTGTGCACAAAAACTTATTTTCTTTTTTGACACAAAAAATCAAAGCAACACCCCTATATGAGGGGGAAAAGACATATAAATATGAAATAATTCTAATAAAAATGCAACATTGTAGATAGAGTTAAGGTAAATGAAACTTAAGCATAGATCAAAAAGTAACATTAAACTCATATTCATTAAAAAAAATTATTTTACAAATAAAAGTTCATAAATAATAAAAAAAGCATTGGAAATTAATGAAAAAAAAATTCAAAGAAGATGAACACTCTCTATCTCCCTTTCCTACATCATCATCCCTTTAAACAACATTGTGAGAAGATTGTCCAACATCAGAAGGGGTAGTAAGAGGTGGTGTTTTAGTTTATGGATTGAGAACGTATTAAAAAAATGTTCAAAGGAATGGTTGGTCTCAAAGGGAACACTGACTCAACTTTACAATACATAGTAAACATATTGAGCATGACCCAAAGGAAGAAACATTGGAGTGAGAAGGTCTGGTTAGGGCAGGATGAAGTTTGATTGAGGTTGAGAAAATGGGTCAACCATGAAAAGGCGGTATAATAAGATGATTGGAAGCCAAAACACCCTGAAAAAAGCTTGAAAATGATGCATATCTATGACATTTCAGTTAAAAATTTACAAGTCTTGAAAAACATTTCTCAGAAGAGTAGATGATTCTTCACTCAGAGGGACAAAGGTAGATAAAATAGATGAAATAGGAATGGATGCAAAATTTATGGACTGAGTAGAATTCATATAAGAAGAGGAAGAATGGTGGCAGTTTAATGTCGAAACCCACGACTAGAAGAAAAAAAGTGCAAGAGAGAACAACCTTGCTCAAATAGTCAAAAGAAATGTTACGAAAGATAATGGAACCCCAATTGGAAATTAAAAATGGATAGTAGAGTGCATAAAAAGGTGGATCAATGGTATGAAAAATGATAGTTCTATAGATCATACCAGTAAGATGTACATCATCACCATTCAGAACCATACAGAAGAAGTGTCCTCAATATGGAAGGATAGTATGAAGATGGGAACATGGATGAAAATAGCACTAATAACAATATTAAGTGAATGACCAGGGGTAGAAGAGTTAACCATAAGGGCATTACCAACATATGTGTGGTTAGGCTTAACAACTGGTTCACCATCTTAATAGTATTGTGAGCATTCACAATATTAAATTTAGAGAGATAAGGGAAAGCAATATTTTCAAATTCAAAATAAATGATAGGAAAGATGGAAAGTGAACATCAACAAGAGACAATAAATTACAAATATTATCTTGAGAGAAGCTAACTATACATCTTCTAAGGACAAAAGAGGTAGAGAAATCGATAGTAGAAGCACGGGGAAGGGTAGCATAAAACTCCCTAACAAACTCGTGATTATAAGAATAATTTTGAGAACATAGAGAAAGCCATGAAAAATAAGAAAACCTTTCCTCAATTTTAAGAAAGTCGTAAATATATGCAGGATGCTTTGCAAGAATAGGATCCCTACTAAAGGGATTTACAAGCTCAGATTTCTTTAACTTCTTACCGCTTCTGGTACATATAGGGGCCATATTTGGTTAAAATTAGAAGTTAGAACATACTAGTAAAGCGAGAAGAAAAGAAAACTATTTTGAGTTATGAAGAAAATAGGCATTAGAGGGTTCTATATATAGAAATAGAGGTACCTCGCTACATACCTTTCCAACCCCTCTGTTGGAGTGTTTGGCAAGCTATTTGGTGAGGTGATGACAAGTATATGGCGAGCTATATGTCAAGTTGAAAGTTAAGGTGGAATTTTTTAGGGACAAATAGCTTAGAAAAAATAACCAAAACATTTTACATAAACATCCACGTGACAATCAATCAATAAGGCATTCATTGGGGTATAACTAAATTTTTTATTACATGCATTATGTGTGTTATGCTAAACCTTTTTACTCAATATGCCATCAATATATACTTATGCAAACCAAGAAAATAGAAATATAGACTCAAGTAGAACCAAACTCTATTTGTCCACATTTAGACTCTCTCTCCATTAATGTAGGTGCTAGCCTAAAAGAAATAAAAAGTCTTTCATAGCTTGTAAAGATATGATGAGATTTGTGTAGGTGAGAAGAGACAATTAAGCACATCTTTAGATGGCCAAAACAAATACTTTAAGCAATGATCTCAGAAACATAAGTAGTAAACCATTACTTAAGTTATTTTCTTTTAATTCATAATTTTCAAACATTGATAATCCCAAACTTAGGATCTCTTTCCTTTACTTCTTAATTTTCATTCACTGATATCTTTTTTATCTTTTTCATTTTCCTTATTTTCTTCCCTTTCCCCTCTCTTTTCTTGAACTTTTTAAACAAGGGGGAAAACAAGCATTCCCAAATCATATAAGCTCAACCAATAACATAACTCAACTAACAATGTGCAAGGTAAGTGGCACTCATTATTTAAGCTAAACTAGTATTTATGCAAGGACATGAAGAGATAACATAATGGTTGAAAATAGGAAAAGGACAAGTAAACATTGGTGGCTTAAAGGTTCAAACTATTCAAAGAAGGTCTAAATCCCCTTTCTATACAAGTAGCACCTAGGATTTCACCTCAAGAGAGATTAAAGTGGATTCTAGATCTTCTTAGAGACATACAAATCATCTAAGCAATAAATCCACAAAACAATTCTCAAAATATCCATGCAAACTCACATAGTTATGGCATGTGTAAGATAATTTTTTTTCTAAATTCAACACAAGAATTTAGCCACATAAATGCTTAAGGAATGCAAATGTCAAAACAGTCCCACTTCATTCAAATCAAAAGCATCTCAAACATAAAACATCATTGGTCCCTCTAAAAGGTTCATTTCGTTAGCAATATATAGCTAGATAAAGAGACTTACATGATAGCCACGAGTACAGAGAGAAAGGAGAAAAAGAGAGTGTCCATACAAGAAATATAATATTTTTTATTTTTATTAAAATATTAAAAAGAGAGATAAAGCAAGTAGACAAACAACAAAACACACACAAAGAAGGACTAAAAATGAAAGAGAGAAAATAAATGAATAGTTCAATCTTATGCAAATCACTTGAAAATAGT
Source organism: Hippophae rhamnoides (assembly GCA_033030585.1). Classification (NCBI taxonomy): domain Eukaryota; kingdom Viridiplantae; phylum Streptophyta; class Magnoliopsida; order Rosales; family Elaeagnaceae; genus Hippophae; species Hippophae rhamnoides. The sequence goes on from CM065433.1 coordinate 28,709,909, forward strand.
GATCAAATAGCATCCCTCCATTTAAAGTATTTGTGAGGGGCAACTAATTCAAGAAATATTATATTTCATATGAACATGCAGAATATATGGTACTCAAGATTTGTTTTGTTTATTATTTCATAAAAATCCTATTGAGTTACTCATACCGACTAGGCCAGGTAAACTTTTTGAAGGTAACTTATGTCTTTTTGTATTATGCCTTAGGTGCATAATGAAACTTTCTTGGATATGTTCATATGAGCCATAATAGCTACAACTTGTCATAAGAGATGAGGGTAAATGTAGTGGAAAACTTCGAGTAATAATTCTCACATATCTAGGGCACTTTCTAGTAAGGTGGCTAGTAGTGTCATATAGATAACAAACATGAATAATGGAGTTATATAATCTGAATCCTTGACCCTAGGAAGTATTATGTGGAGGAGAAAAGGAAGTAGCACTCACGTTGAATTTCACATGAGGGTAAGTATTCATTTTTTCATAGTGTAGCCTCCAATGCCCAAGTTCACCATTATAGTGACAACTAGCAATGATAGTAGGTAGAGTTAGTAGACCACCACCGGAGTGACGAATTTAGATAGCCTTCGGTGAAGGATTTTATTTACTAGATGAATCTAACTGAGGAAATACAATATACTTACCTCTTAGGTCAGTGGCCATAGACTTCAACTTTGGATCTTGATCAGAAGTTTTAAAAAACTTAGTAGAACCCATTTT